>OW569398.1:64369917-65789917 GCA_937620795.1 Thecophora atra
TGTTGTATGTGGGGATCTTAATGTTAATTTATTAGTCACCGATTCGGTCACCCAAAACTTATTGTCTTATGTTTCGTTGTGTGGGTTAAGTATCATTAACTCTGACACTCCTACTCGGTACGCCCCTAATTGTGAATCCAGTTTACTTGATGTTTGCCTTGTTTCTGATCGCTCTCTAGTCTTATGCTATGACCAAATTACCTTTTTATCTGACCATGATTTGTTATTTGTATGCTTGAATATTAACCTGTGTAATAACGATCAAGTTCTTTTCTCTTATTATGACTTCAAATCAATTAATTTTGATTTGCTTTATGGGGAATTAGCCGCAGTCTGCTGGAATGACATCTGGTTCCTTGAATCTGTTGACGACAAACTTAGCAATTTTTTAAGTAGATTGAATTCTGCTTTTTGCAACCATGAACCATATATAACTCTAGTTGCCCCTGGTTTACTCATCGGGTCTTACTTGCTATTAAAATAAGAAATAAGCTCCATTCTAAGTGGAAATCTAGCAGATCAGTGGTTGCTTGGGAAGAATATCGGTGCGCTCGCAATGCTGCTACCTTGCTATTGAGAGATGAGAAGAAGAGGTACTTTAGTTCAAAGCTTAATCATAAATTAAACTCCAAACAGTTATGGAATAATATAAGAAAACTCGGTATTTGTGGTAAATCTACTACGGATTGTGATGTTGATCCCGAAATTATGAATGACTTCTTCCTGGGTAGTTGTAATCTCAGTCCTGCAAGTTTACCTTCTAGTACCCGGGTTTCCGTTTCTTTGAATACTTTTTCTTTCAGTCCATTTGAATTTTCCACAGTCAATGAAAATGACGTGATTAGTCATATATTTCATATTACCTCCAATGCTGTGGGAGCTGATGGAGTATCTATTAGGTTTATAAAGATTGTGTTGCCGTTTATCATAGCTCCCCTAACTCATATCCTTAATCACTGTTTAACATGCTCAATTTTCCCAGACTTGTGGAAAGTAGCAATGATAATCCCTATTGCTAAATGTGCGTCTGCTTCTTCTCCAAATGACTTTAGGCCTATTAGTGTACTGCCGGTTTTGGGCAAGATACTGGAACGGATTATGTATTTGCAAATATCGTCGTATGTTGAAATGAATAAATTACTGTCTCCACTCCAATCGGGTTTCCGATCTGGACATAGTTGTTCGACTGCTTTATTGAAAATCACTGACGATATTCGTTCTTATTACGATCAAAATTTTCTAACTCTTCTTTGTGTAATCGACTTTTCAAAAGCTTTTGACTCTGTGGATCATATCCTACTGAGTAATAAGCTAAGCAATGTTTTTAATTTTACTAGCAGTGCACTCAAACTCATGGCTAGTTATCTGGAGGGCAGAAAGCAGCGTGTGAAAATTGGGAGTAAATTTTCTTCTCTTAAGGATGTTAGCAAGGGAGTGCCTCAGGGCTCAGTTTTGGGACCTTTATTATTTTCAATGTTTATTAATGATGTCCTCGTTGCCTGTAAGTATGTTTCTATGCATGCCTATGCGGACGATATTCAAGTATACCTGTCTAAACCTTTGAACCTCGCTGAAGATTTGTCCTTTAGATTCAATGTTGACTTATGTTCATTAACAAACTGGGCTACTGCAAATTTGCTTTGTATTAACCCTGCCAAGACAAAAGTTTTATCTATATGTAGGACCTTTGTTGATTGGATCTATTCGCTTGAATTTTGTTAAAAAGGTTAAAAATCTTGGATTTATTTTAAATTATAATTTGACTTGCACTGATCATGTGAATATTACTGTTGGTAAGATTTATGCTATTCTTCATTGTTTGCGCTGCTCTGCGCGATATACTCCGCTTGAGACGAGAAGGAGACTAGTAAAACAATTAATTATGCCATGTATAACTTTCTTTACTTTAGTCTATTGTCGTCTTGATTCACACTCTGAGCATAAGCTTCTTGTAGCCTTTAACTCTGCTGCCAGGTATGTGTTTGCCGTTAGTCGTTTTGACCATATTTCTTTAGTGAGCAGAGGTATTCTTGGATGTGGGCTATCCGAGTATCTTAGTGTTGTCCAAATTATGTTTTTACATAGGCTTATCCACACTCGTAACCCTCGTTACCTGTATGAGAAGCTTATGTTTTCTCTTTCTACAAGAGCGTTATTTTTTGTCGTCCCGAGATACAACTATCTCAATAGTAGTAGATTTTTCTTCATTAGCACCGTCAGACTTTGGAATTCATTACCTTTGTCCTTGAGACGGATTCAGCTGGGCGGCTGTTTCAGGCGTGCGCTTGTTGCATTTTTCTCGGGAGTTTAAACTTTGGCTCAATCCTTTCTGTTATTTCACTTTCTTAATTTCTACTTATTTGTTTTGCTCTCTTACTTATTTGCTCTCTTATTGCTAAGATTGCTTTATTTTATTTATTAGTGTTACTCACTTTGTTTTGTCTAGTTTTTTTTTTTAAGTTTATTATTATTTCTTGCTTTTAGTCATTGATGTACTATAAAAGACTTATGTCTTAGTGTACCATATTTGAATGAATAAATTGAAATTGAATTGAATTGAGTGGACAATGGTTCATCGCATAATATTTTCACGTCCCATAATTGCTGTAGAAAAATCTTGGCGATGATAACAACCGGTGCCATGATCCCTAGTGGATCAAATATGCGTGCCACATCTGAGCTAAGCCTCCGCTTTGTGGCGAGTCTTCTACTGCTGCACGTGGAAACAATTTTTATACGAAAGGAGTCGGTTTTCGGTAGCCAGGCCAGTCCTAATGTCTTGACATAATCATTCGATTTGGTATCGAAGTCAAGGTTGATTTCCTGGTGATCTGCTGGTATTTCATGAAGCAGTTGAGGATGATTTGCACACCACTTCCTAAGTTCAAATCCAGCCGAGTTTAAGATCGTTGTAATTTCCTTCTGAATTAAGATTGCTGATGATAGACTGTTGCTCCCAACTAGGCAATCGTCCACATAGAAGTTATTTTTTAACGCTTCAGATCCTAGAGGTTGGTTAGACTGAGAGAATAATAATTGAGAATATCGCAAAACTATATGAGAGAGTGGAGAACGACATAAGAAATGGTGTTTGCTTGACGGAAAGTCTGCCGTCTGGAAACAAAATATGCAGTAAGTCAATGAGCATGGTGTGCAGACATCAATGGTGTTGGAAAAGAAAGAGGAGCGAGCAGCCACAAGAAACAGAGAAGAACATCTGATGGTTCAGTCTGCTTCTAAGAAACATAAGGTGCCTGAAACTACGAGCTACGCCAGAGTGTTGCAGGCTGCGGCCGACTCAAAAAGAGGACTGGTTTCAAAAGACGGATGGACACAGGTGCTGTCAAGGAAGTTGAAGAAGACAGATAAGCACGTAAAGAGACCCAAACCAGACGCTATCGTAATCGGAAATAAAGGTGAATGCACGTATGCGGACATTCTGCGCAAGCTTAAGTCAGATGACAACATAGGAGAATTAAGCCAAGCCGTGAGGAAAATACGAACACAGAAGGGCGAGCTACTTTTGCAACTTACGGAATCCGGCGGAGAATGCGGAGAAAGTCAGAACGGTTATTGCAAACAGCCTTGGCGAACAGGCGGAAGTACGTGGTATATCGGAGAGAACTGTACTGGATATCAAAGACATAGACGAGGTCACCGAAAAGGAAGATGTTTTTCTTGCGATCTCCAAACAGTTTAACTTGAAAGGATTTTCAAAGGAGGACGTACTTAGCCTACGAAAAGGTTTTGGTGGTACCCACATAGCTTCGGTGAGGTTAACAACGAACAATGCCATTAGTCTTATAAAAGCAGGCAAAATCAGAATTGGCTGGGTCAGCTGTCGGATACGCGAGCAAGCAGTTTTAACTAAATGCTATAAATGCCTTGAATTCGGACATATTGCTCAGCAATGCAAAAATTTTGCAGACTGCCGAACGCAATGCTATAAATGCGGACGCGAAGGTCATATTGCCAGAGAATGCAAAAATGAAGCAAGATTTATAGTATGTCTCAGAGAAGGGAAGACAGAAGTCAGTCACGCCTCTGGAAGCTTCAAGTGCCCATCCTACAAAAAGCAAGAATAGCACAAAAGGGCGGCAAGGACATAGCGAACAAATGAAGATACTGCAATTAAATTTGAACCATTGCGAGGCAGCTCTGCAACTACTAACGCAAACAGTGCTGGAACAGAATGTAGATGTCGCAATATTGAGTGAGCCATATGCCTGTAAGACAGATGACAACTGGGCCTACGGTAAGACTAAAACATGTGCTATTTGGACTTGTTCAAACTTACCGTTTGAAAGTATGCCTGATCAGCAAGAGGAATACTTTGTACATGAGAAAATAAAAGGAATACATTTTTACAGTTGTTATATGCCTCCTAGTTTACCGCTAGAAGCCTTCACATCAGTGATAGACAAGATTGTTGCTCATGTCAGAGGAAAATCACCTGCAGTAATTGCGGGAGACTTTAACGCGTGGGCGATTGAATGGGGGAGTGTCAGAACTACTAGAAGAGGTTCGGTACTTCTGGAAGCGTTTGCCAGCCTTGACCTCGCCCTGTTAAACCATGGCTCGGGTAGCACGTATAGCAAAGCCGGTCGATGCTCAATAATTGACCTAACCTTTTGCAGCATAGCACTTGCTACACAAACCAAATGTATGGTTGCTGACCTATACACACACAACGCCTTGACGTATGCGATCTATAAGCCGGGTATTAGTAGGCATAAGGCCCCGATTAAATCCATAAGAACTAGCTGGAGAGTCAAGTTACTTGATAAAGACGTTCTTGACCTTATGATTGATAGCATGTCTTCCCCCACACGAGGAACAGAAGAAAACGTGCAGCAGAGCACAGAAGAATTGAGGAAAATGTGTGATGCATCAATGCCACGTAAATGTTCAGCTCGCAAACGAAGGAAGGCGTATTGGTGGAATGATGATCTGGCTGTGTTACGTTCAGATACACTTAAATATAGAATTCAAAAACAAAGACACATAGGGCAAGAAGCATATGAAATCTGGGAAAACTTGTACAAGCGGAAAAAAAACAACTTTGCAAGGCGATCAAGAAAAGTAAGAAAACAGCGGTGCTTATAGAATATGTTGAGACGAACCCATGGGGAAATGCGTATAAAGTTATTTTTGCAAAAATAAAAGGAGGAAAAAGCCATATCATCAAATGCCCCAGAATGCTAGAAAAAATAGTTAAGGGACTCTTTCCGAATGACGTTCAGAGAAGTGGAGTGAACATTATGCAAAACCCCAACCCGCAAATACCTGAGGTGACAGCGCACGAGATAGCGGAAATAGCAAGGGGCATTAAGCTCAACAAAGCGCCGGGATTAGATGGCATTCCGAACGTCGTCATTAAGACAGCCTTAAATAAGCGGCCAGAGCTCTTTGCCAAAATATTGGCAACCTGTTTAAGAGAAGGTAAATTTCCGCGGGCCTGGAAACGTCAACGTTTGGTTCTTATACCTAAAGGAAAAAAGCCACCTGAAGAGCCGTCCTCCTATCGCCCCCAGTGCATGAGTGATGGACTGGGGAAACTGTTAGAGAAAATTATAGCTAACCGTATGGAGAGATATACTGAAGGCATTGGCGGTCTATCTAAGCGGCAATATGGCTTCAGGAAGCAGAGGTCAACACTCGATGCAATCAGTGATGTGTGTAATTTAGCCAGGAATGCTATAACGGGCCAGAGATGGAAAGGCAGCAGCAAAGAGTATTATGCAGTAGTCACTCTGGATATTAAGAATGCATTTAAATCAGCGAGCTGGAAGGCGCTTTTGGAGGCTGTTCATGCGCTGCGAATGCCTGATTATCTGGTGAACATCATACAAGACTACTTAAATGATCGTATTCTGTACTACACTGTGTACACTGACGATGGAGTTAAAAAACACATAATAAAAAAAGGAGTACCTCAAGGATCTGTCCTTGGACCTATCCTATGGAAAATTATGTATGATGGAGTTTTTAATGTCGGAGTACCAAGCCATGTACACATAGTTGGGTATGCGGACGATGTAGCTGTCGTAGTTGTTGCCAAGACTATTGCTGAAGTAACCATGAATTGTGCAATGGCCATTCAAAACATCAAAGATTGGTTGCAGAAAGTGGGCCTGGAGCTAGCCTCGCAAAAAACAGAAGTGGTGTTAATTAGTAGCCGGAATAAAGTTGAAACGATGCAGATACGAGTTGATGGACACATAATCGAATCAAAACACAGCTTGAAATACTTAGGTGTTGTGTTAGACCGCAGATTATCCTTCAAAGATCACTTAATATATGCAAGTTGCAAAGCGCTGAGATTAGGACAAGCACTAGCGTGAGTAATGCCTAATATTGGTGGGCCGAAGCAAGATACCCGAAATCTTGCTTGCAAGCGTCAGCACATCAACGCTTATGTATGCTGCTCCAGTCTGGGCAGACGCAACAGCCGCAAAGTCATATATGAGAGGGATGATGAGTGCACACAGGCTAATGTCACTACGAGTATGTTGCGCTTTTAGAACAGTCTCTCAAGAAGCAGCAGAGGTTATCGCAGGAAGGCTGCCGGTGGATATAGCAGCTAAAGAGGCGAAAGCTATTAGAGCTCTCAATAACCGAAATCAAAGACAGGTGGAACGAGATAGGTTTCGTGAACTGAGCTTAGACAAGTGGCAGCATAGGTGGGACAGGTCGGTGAAAGGCCGTTGGACGCACCATCTTGTACCAAACATCAAGCCGTGGTACAAGAGAAAATTTGGGCAAGTCGATTACTACCTTACACAGTTTCTTTCTGGTCATGGATGCTTTCGGGAATACCTCTATAAATACAAACTGGTAAGTGATCTATTTTATATATCTTGTAAAACAAAAAAAGAGAACGTAGAGCATATAATCCAAGAGTGCGTGCGATATGAGCGACAGCGATATGCCCTCCAAGAAATGATGGGACAAAGAGTTACTCCCTTTGGAATAGTGCAACATATGTGCAGCTCCAGCACAACTTTGGAGGTTAGCCGCTTGATTGTAGGTCAAATAATGCAACTGCAGCGTTTTCTTCAGCAAGCCGAGAACGGTAACGAACATAGACCGACCTAATAACTGACGATTGAGCAGAAATGCTCTTACGGCCTCCTGACGTAATACCTAACGGTGGTTCCGGGAAGATTACCGTGATGACGAGAGGCGATGTTTAGCGGGTTAAAGTCCCGCACTGAATAAGGCTTTTGATGCTTTTACTCCTCGTTAAAAAAAAAAAAAAAAAAAAAAAAAATGGTTAGACTGGTTCTCTTTTGCTAACTGCTGCAGACATCGGATTGCCAGATAAGGTGCTGCTCTCGTTCCATAGGTCACGGTGTTGAGTTGATAGTACTTCAATTTTGCCTCTGGCGCTGCTCTCCAAATTATTAACTGATACTTGCGGTCATCTGGGTGTACTAGTATCTGCCTATACATCTTCTGTATGTCGGCGGTGAAAACGTAACGTGGCAGTCGGAAGCGAAGTAATACGGTGAAAAGGTCATTTTGGATGACAGGACCTGTTTGCATGATTTCATTTAATGAAAGACCTGATGACGTTTTGGCTAAGGCATCAAACACCACGCGAAGTTTCGTACTGCTACTTTCTGGTCTTATGACGCAATGATGTGGGATAACGTAGCACATGTTATCCCATTAGTGACTGTGAACTTCGGTCATATGACCTAGCCGCTCATATTCGCCCATGAATTCTGCATAAGCTCCTTTTAGTTCATAGTTTTTGGACAATCACCTTTCGAGTGCTAAAAAACGTTTGAGGGCCATGTTCTTTGATTCTCCCAATGTTTCAGGATTGTCATAAAAGGGTATCTTAACCATGAACCGTCCTTCAGGGACCCTCACGGTGTTGTGAATAAAGTGTGACTCACAACGCTTCTCAGCTGCTGTAAATTCTGGCGCGTTGCCTTCCTTCTCTTCTAAGCGCCAAAATTTCTCCAGTAACTTGTTAGTTGTTTCCTCATCTTCACTAAATACGCCGCAAGTAGCTGTATACTTTTGCAATCCGTCAATCTTTCCAGTCACGACCCACCCAAAATATTGTGTTTTGTAATTTGGGCAGCTTGCTGCCAAGATCGATCTGCCCGACTGACATGATTTGATGGAAGAATTCTGCGCCCAATAATACATCTATCCTCCCGGATTGATTGAATGTGGGATCGGCCAGTTGTATATCTCTTGGAATCTGCCATGATGATCCATTAAGCAGCAATGATGGTTGATCGTTCACTATTGTTGGCAGTACTAATGCTTCAAGCCGTGATGCGAATTGTCCAGTATTTGACCGCATCCCTACATTGATTCTGTGCCTGCATTCCTTTCCTTGAGCGCCAATTCGCTCTAGAGCGACAAAAGTATGTTTTCTTTGAACTCCGAGCTGCTTCACAAGCCTCTCTGTGACGAGATTTACTTGGGAGCCCGAGTCTAAGATGGCTCTGCATTCTACTTCAAGACCACTGTTCGACACAAGTCGGAGCGAACAGTGCTGAGTACTACATATTTTTTGTTAGATGTATCCGCTGCTATTGAAAAACTAACTGGATCTGCTGGGGCGACTACTAGGCTCTGTGTTTTCGTGACGCTGGCTCCTAGTGTACCTTCCTTCCTGGATACTTCGTTCTTTTCATTGATGTGTAAGAGAGAGTTGTGCAATTTGTTGCACTTAGTGCATTTTCTTGAAGAACAGGCTTTGGCGAAATGTCCCTCCTTGAGGCAATTGAGGCATAATTTATTTTTCCTGATGAGTTGAATTCGATCGACTGGTTTCAGTATCAGAAACTGCGCGCATGCAAAGATTGGATGGGTTCCCTTTTTGCATATTATACACTCATGTCGTAATTCATGTTTTGTTGATATTGCAGCAGTGTATAATCTTGGTTTAACATGCTTTTCCTTGTAGTTAACTGCTTCTAATGCTTGAAACTGGGATTGAAGGAACGCTAAGAATTCCTTGATATTTGGCAATTCTTTCGGGTTCTTCAAGGATTTTTCATACATCACATATGTATCTTTATCCATCTTTTTTAGTAGGAGGTGTAGAAGAAGTGGATCACATGATGATGTCCTAATGCCCAAACCTTCGAGTGACATCAGGCATTCATGTGTTGTATCATGCAAGCTTTTGATCGAAGTCACTGATGATGCGTTAAATGGCGTTTCAAAAAGCCTGTTGATTAGAGTGGAGCACAAAATCCGTTTGTTGTTGTACCTGTCCTTGATCATGTCCCATGCGACGTCGTAATTGCTTTCAGTAAGCTCTAAATATCTTATTAGCTTCTCTGCGTCTCCGATAAGGTTTGTTTTCAGGTACCACATCTTGTGTACTTTAGGAAGAGGTTGTTCGTGCACCAATTGCGCGAACATGTCGAAAAATGGACGCCATTTCATGTAGTCACCATTAAATTGTGGAATGGTGAATCTGGGTAACCTGAGCGGTTCGTATTTCGAGATCGTTGCTGCTTGTAATCAAGGTTTCGGTGCCTCGTTCAAGATGAGTAATTGCCTACGCTTTTCTTGCACCCTGTTTTCGCATCCCAAGTATTCGTCGAAGTTGTAACCCACACTGTATGGATCATCGCATATTTACCATATGCCGTAGTTTATGTTTTCAATTTCTTGCCACAATTTGGCAATTTGTTGAAGATTCGCTTCCATTAGTTGATCCTGATCATCTGAATGCCTTTCAATGCCATCCAACAGTCGACTCATAGAACCGATGAGTGCACGCTGTCGTCGCATCATCCTGGTGACACCTGCCACTTCATCTTCTGAACTCTGCTGCTGTGGCAATGGCGTCTTCTTGCTGCCTGATCTCTCGTTGTCAGCATTTGGATCAGCTTCAGAATCCCTATTTGTTGTCATTCGTTGTCTTCCGGTGAAGGTCTTGTAGCTCAGCTTTAAACTGTTTCCGATACTGTGTCGCTATAGTCATCACCTCGACGTAGTAGTCCTTTGTAAAGTACTCATGGTTGGTTGGTACGTTAGTCAACTCCATTATTTCTTGTTGTACGTTAGCAAATTGTGACATTGCTGCAGCTAGTTGGTTAATTCTTTCTTCATAATACGAGATCTTCACTTTTCTGTCCACCGGATCCTTTTTGTAGTTCCGCACGATTGTGAGGATTGTATTGCCAGTCTCATTCTGAGCGGTGACCAATCCTTCGAACGTCTTCATATTAGTCTGTTGATGGATCTGGATGATGCACGAAAATTATGACAACACTGTTCTTGTGGTGACACGAATCGGGTGTCCACCCGGGGGCGCCAAATGTTCAAATCCGCATAGGGATTTGTTATTTGTTTGAAGTTAGTTCAGGCACATAAACCTGAACTAAAAGATTTTTGCACAAACAGCACTTGATTGCACTTAGGTGGATTTGATTTTAGTTCAAGCACATGAACTTGAACTAAAGCGGAATCTAGACTAAAAATGAAACGGTTGATTTCGTTGACAAATTCAGACTACTCTCTTTATAAATTATTTTGGCTCTTATATACTTAAATTAATTACAAACACCAATGTAACAAAATGCATAATTGCAGTAGCCTTGGCATTGCATGAACTTGATTGAACCTTTTGGTAACCGTTCAACGACGGCGTTTAACTCGCGTTAGCCATTTTTGCTGACATAGAAATCTGCAATGCCAAGGCTAGCTGCGCTGCACAAAGCACAAATATAAACAAAATAAAGTCATTTTTCTTGGCCATGAACTCGTGCAGTGACACTGTTTTCGGACTATACATTACGCAATGCGATTTCATGTGAAGGCATCAAGCAATAATATCTATAATTGTTTTTATTGGAATTATACAAACTATAAAAACGATGACAGGTCTAAGCTCTGTCGAAAGTGCGGGGGCGAGGGCCATTTTGCTAAGGATTGCAAGAATAATGCGAAGTGCTTGTGTTGCGTTGAAGCAAAGCTGGAACCGTATGACCATTTCATGGGCAGCAACAATTGCATCGTTTACAAGAGAGCGGCTATTAAAATGAGAAGATGAAGATTGTGCAAATCAACTTAAATCACTGCAAAGCTGCGCAAAGCCTTCTCGAACAAATGATATATGAAGTGAAGGCGGATATAGCATTAATATCTGAGCCATACAAAGTAGAAACAGAAGAGAACACATAGACTGCGGACTCCATGAAATCTGCATTGCTTTACATCCCAACGGATTATAAAATACCTTGGAGTTATTCTTGATGATCGTCTATGTTTCAGGCAGCATGCTGAATACGCTAACAAAAAATCATCAAGCTGCCATGCGGCCTTATCAAGAATGTTACCAAATATTGGAGGCCCAACTAGCAGCAGACGACTGCTCTTGGCAAGGGTAGTTTCGTCGACGTTGTTATATGCCGCGCCGGTATGGGTACATATGTGTTGTAACAAGTATGTCGGACTGGTACTGGTACTTTTACTGAGTCCAAAAATGAACAGCTCTGGCTCAAATAAGAAAAGAAACCGAAAAGCCGAAAGTGCCCAGAAGCTGAAAATGTAAAAATTTAGGAAATGATCAGCCCAAAAATCATAAACAGAATGCAATTCAACCTTCGTGAACAGACGGACTGACGCCTTTGCTTTGTTGTTGCAAGCAAAGAAAACAAAGTCGAATTCTTTCAATTTCAATAATCTTCCTATTTCTTTCCACTCATTAATAAACTAATAGCTGATGTTCGTGTGCTATTCACTCTTACAGCGATAATACAATTCTGCTTTGCTAAGAGCGTCGCTTCGAACCTACACACAAAAAAAAACCAGTCTTTAACAACAAAAAACCGAAAATTTTAAGAATCGCTAAAAGAGAAACGGAAAAGAAATAGGTTATAATTCTAATATTACAAAAAGTGAAACAATAAGAACAAAAGTCAAAATATATTCCACTTTCGTAACTGTAAGCGCAAGTACTTTTTTTGGTTGACCTACATTAATGGACAGCCAAGCAAAATCCATTGAAAGCATTTTAGCTAACGAATTAATGATGATTACCGACAGCGGTTGTTATAATTGCTAATATGTAAAATGCTATGTATCTATTATAATTAAAAATTCACAAGTATGTATGTATAGTTGTTAGGAGAAGTTAAACGCATATATTATAATATATATGACAGAAAATAATATATATTACATTAAAATTCACATATTCGCCGACAGAACAAGAAAAATTAACTTCATACTTTAAGACGATTATATAAATAATATATTTCAAGTTTTTTAAAAATCATACCTGATTTTATAAATTGTAATACCGTTGTGTATCCCTCCACAGAAAGGATCACTTAACATTAAAAAGGTGTGTCCTAGGATCAAAGCGGACATACTTCCCGAGAGGAATGGGTCGACCTCAGCAAAGCTTGTGCCCGGCGTGGAACGCCATTGGACAGACAAGGGTGCCTGCAATTAAGTTGGCACTCCTTACTTGACTTGACTTTTAAGCGAGTCACGCTTGCCAGGAATACTCACCAGTTGTTTATCCTTCCGATAATTCAAAGAGTCCTTCTATTTTAAAGTACTAAAGATTTATTTATTAAACACTTCCGACTGCCACCTTTCAGAGGCTCAACTACCATTCCCTTAAAACTAAGAAATTAACATCTATATAACTTCTGTCGGAATCTCTGTCCAACCAAAATGTGCAAAAATAATCAATAATTATCTCAAAAATAATTATTGGAATTATTTTTGAGGGCGCGCTGCGCAATAGCGCTTAGTGGGTCAAGCTGTATCAAAATCTCTTTTTCTTTTCGCTCTTTTGCCCTCTTTTCGAACTTTCCCTGCTAAAAAATCCTCATCACATTCTCGGGAAAGGTAAGGGGGAATACTATCCGCGTCAATACAATGAAACATAAAACCAGATTGTGTTTGTAAATCTTTCGTTATTTTGTATACTAAAAACTTCCCTCTTCAATTCGATGAGCGCTTCGATGAGTTTAGCAATAAGAGTTGCGTGTTAATATTTTCTATTTGTATTATAAGTATAACAAACCAAACGGTCCCCTTTAAATTACCGTTAGCAATATTTCTATTGCGTCTGTTTCACAAAATTTCAGCAGTATTTTTCAAATCAAAGTGTAGTGCTGGAGAGTGAAGTTGTGTTTTGATTATTAATCCCCTTGAAGTTTGAAAAACAAGTGGTTCTAATTCCAATATTGCATCACTTTAAGAATTTTCAACATTGAAAGCATTTCAACAATGAATTCGTTTTCTTCAACAAGTACAGACCACGCCAAACCGATTGTATTAAAGAACATTTTGTTGCAGAGGAATACCTATCCAGCTAAACATATACTAGAAAGTAAGTTAAGTTTAACAATAATCTCTATTTTAAACCGTTGCATTTTATATAATTCAAAATATTTCTACTTAAATCATTTCAGATTATAAACCACAAATAACTAATGATAATATTAAGACTTCAACAAATGCTGTCCACAAAGAGAACATCATTGAGAAAAATGAGCAATTTAATATGGATGGAAGCAAAAGATATGGAAGCAGACTTAACACCACATCAATTTGAAGAACCAACAATATTTAAATAATGTACAATAAAATTAAATAAAATTAAATAAAAGAAAATTTCCGTTTTTAATAACTCATTGCGTACCTCATCAAATCGCTCATTGTAATGCTCATCGAATCGCTCATTGAAATGCTCATCAAATCGCTCATCGAATCGCTCATCGAATAGCTCATGGAAACGCAGAATAGTAAATAGATGAGTTTAGTCCCAGCTCGCTAACAAAATTCATCATGAGTTTCATCCAATTGCTCATCATGAGCTCATCGAACAACTCATGATGAGTTTTCTAGTAGGGTTGTTTTCTTTTTACATACATGTGCGTATTTTTGGTGAAATGTATATATGTAGAAGATTGAAATGCATTACATGTGAAATTTTTTAATATGCTTATTATTTAATATTATATTTACTTAATTTTTTTTTAGTGCTTATCTCAACAATAATAGTAGTTTTATATTTCTACATCTAGTGATATAACATTTTCCAACACGTATTTATATTACGTAATAATAAGTTCTACGTTTTATGAACTTTAATTTACTTTTATCAACTGATATTTATATTATTTATATTTGTATCAAAACTGTTTTAATTTACTACTAGATGCGTATATGCATATATGTCTATATATATGCAAAAATTTGTATGTTAATATACTCATGTTAATAAAACATTATTAATAAAATATTATTTCGTCCCCTTCCCTTTTATCATTATTCGTTCCTTTGGTCCTTTATGCCTTTTTTAACGTATCTTATTACATGTGCATTTATTCTATAATAATCGCAAGTGTAACATTCTCCTTCATTTTGGTCTTTTGCTTGGGAAGCTAATAGAAACAATGTTTATTAAATTTCTAACCAAACTTTGTGGCGTATCGTATTACATATGCATTTATTCTGTAATAGTTGCAATTGTAATATTTTCATTGTTTTTGTTACTTATATTTTTGACTGCTTGCTATTCTTTTTTTGCCGCTCATGTTGACAAACATTTTCTTTTTTATTTTAATAAAAAAAAATATATTCTACAAGAATATATCCGATTTTAACTCGTTCTTAATAAAATTTCCAGTATTCCAGTTTCCGTTGCTTCCGTTACCGGGTTACTATAAAGTTTTGCAGCTAGTTAATACCTAATTTATATGATTCTGTAAATAGTAGAAATTACTTTAATTGAAATATGTTAAATATGTATTTATGAAATTAAAAAAAAAACCGCTTGGTATTAATCAAAAATAAATCACTTCTCATAGGTTTTTTTTGTAAAGTTTCCTTCTTATTATTCATATATTTTTGTTCTTCCTTTATTGTCTCCTATCGCCTAAGATATAACTTAATCACTACCAACTTATTTCTTTACTTACGCTACCTTAAACTCTATTAGATTCAACTTACTATCATATTGTTGTCTAGCTAATTTTTTGGCTATGTCCTGATTTTGCCTTACGATTTCATGAGCTCTTTGTATTTGAAATTTTAAGATTAGATCTTATTAGGATCCTCGACATTGTATATTGGACTACATTTCCTTTTTATGTTTGTCGGCTTTTCTATGTCGAACCCAAATAGTGTGCGAAAAGGCATTTGCTTGCTGCAGTTAACCGCTGATCCCAATTAGAGCCATCCTCCTTCGCAAAACTACGCAAATACTCTGCTAACGGTCTATGGCTTCTTTCCAGCGAACCATTAGCTTATGGGTGGTAAGGAGTAATGTGCAATTTTTTAATGCCTAATAATTTACATGTATCTAAAAATAATTTGGAAATGAAATTGGTTCCGTTATCAGTAATCAGCACGCTTTGAATGCCGTAACGAGTGACTATTTTGTCGTAAAAAGCTGTTGCTACTGCTTAGCTTCTGCATCTGAGTAGTAGTAATAGGCGGGTTCTGGGACAAAGGAAATCGAGGGTGATGAGGTTGCTAGTATTTGGGTTGGTGTCTTCGTTATAAAAGTGGGTATGTATTCCTATGTTTGGTTTGTGTCCCTGCTATATTTGCTTTTTTGTTATCGATAAACTTATATTTTCGCATTATAGGTGTTCACGCCAAAACCCCTGGCGCCCTCTAGGAGCGAGTGTGTTTCCCGCACCCGTGGAAATGCATTCGCTCTGGCAGCACTGCCCCGTTCCCGGCCTTCCCATGGCCATTTTTCCTTTGTTTTCCAGGTTTTTACTTCCAGAAGACTTCCGGATTTGGAAAACCACATTATCTTTTTGACGACGCCGCAGCTACAACTCAACTCGAAAAACCTTTGGACAACCAAAATAAATCGACATCGTGTTAATCCTTGTGACTTGAACGTGTGAAGCCAGTTTACATTCCGCTCATCTGACCATATCACATCCATCATCAACAACCTCTTCGGCTTTCCGATCGCCACCTCTAGCATCTCATACCTCCTCAACCATCACCGGTGAGTCGACTTTCTTTAGTTAAACCTACACTCAACCTTAACCCCATCGCATTTTCTTTTTTTTTTTCCCCAACACAACATTTGGGCCTATTCGAGCCGGATTACTAAGTAATCCGGCTTAATCCACCACATCCTATAACCTATTACACCATACTATATTATTTTTCATATTTCATACACTATATTTTATAAAAAACTTATCATATCTGTGCGTGCTCCACCCCTATCGGTGATTTCGGTTCGGCGTCGCGATCGCGTGATTTTATACAAGTTGCTCCGCAAAGCAACAAGTAAGCAGCAATAGCTCGCTTAATAAAACTCGCGGAGTATTTCCACCCCCGGAATACTCAGGACGTTTTAAAAAGTGTAACAAGTGGTGTGCGTGTAAAGTTAAATCGGCTCGTGAATTGCATATTCACTACGGACGATCGCGACGTCTCGAGTCACCCGCGACTCACTCGCTGAGACGAACGTTCGTCTCGTTACGTCCCACGAACGCCGTACGACACCGCCACCCAGTGTTAAAGCAAAAAAAAAATAATAAAATAAAATACAACAACAACAACAGTAAAAACAACAACAACAACAACAACAACAATACCAATAACAACACACTACTGTAAATTTTGTGTAGTAAAATAAAATAAATATTTCCCAAACATTTCTTTTTGTTTTACTTATTTTCTCTTATCCCATCTAGGTATTGTACAGTGCCGGCGAGAATAAAATTACCAAAAATAAATAAAGTTTTTTTTTACGCGACACTGCTCATCCACCGCGCCGCGTCCGAATCCCTACGAGCGACTCAGCAACGACATCGCGATTTACCCTGCTCCAAATCTCAAAATATTTCGCGAATTATTTTCGATTTAACTTGCAATTAATTTTCCCCGCGATTAAATTAAATTAAATTAATTCGATTTATTTCAAAATCAATTTCATCTCCGATTTAATTTGAATTAACGCAGTTAATTTCTCCGCGAGTGAATTAAATTAAATTAAATTAATTCGATTTATTCCGAAATCCTTTAATTAATCCGATCCATCTTCGATTTAATTTGAATTAACGCAGTTGATTTCTCTGCGAGTGAATTGAATTAAATTAAATTAATTCGTGTTTTTTCGATTCATCACCGATCAACGCGATTAATCATCAACTTGACTGAATTAACGTAAATTAATTCGACTTATCTCACAATCAATTTCATTTCCGATTTAATTTGAAGTGACGCGATTTCTCAGCTCGACTAAATTAAATTAATTCAATTCACTCCCGAGGCCATCTCACTTAATTCGATTTATTTTTAAAAATAATTCCGATTAACGCGGTTGACTACCAACCTATATCAACACGGTTTACCGTCAAATTAATTTGACTTAACGCGACTCAATTCTCAAATACCGCGTTTACATTTGAGATATTTCTAAAGCGATTTAATTAGACTCTAATTAAGTTAACTTCTCGGCTCTCACGATTCGCTCTAGCTTCATCGACTGAAGCCGAGATTTGCGACCACACCCACACCCCTGTGAGTGTCCGCATGCCGTTGCTGAAACCCGTCGATCCATCGGGCGATAACACCTCGACACCCCGCTCGAGTTCTCAGTTGCCGTCTACCCCAAAACCAACCAACCACCCAATCGCCATGGACCCACTCACCAAGTTCATGAATGTCTGCGAGACCTTAGAGGATTTCGCTCGCGAGCTCGATGCACCCTCTGACACCGACCATTCTGAATTCACACTCAACACCTATATGGAGGAACTCAAGGCAGTATGGATGGATCTGAAGACCGCCTTCAATGAGGCCTTGGAATTTCTGGTAGCCAAAGCTTCACCTCTCGACAACTCTGACACCACCTCTAGTGAAATCATCGTTGCCCGCTCCAAGCAAGAACGATACTTCAAGCTCTACGTACGGCTCGCTGCAAAGATTCAGGAGCAGCTGCACCTCACCGCAGCAGGCACATCTCGAACAACGAACACTGGCCTTGAGGCTTCACACCGCACGGATGAGGTTACTCACTCAGGACATAACATCAGTTTACCACCATGTGACACTGATGTCTTTAAAGGCGACTACGAGTCGTGGCCAACGTTCCGCGATATGTTCTCCGCGCTCTATATTCGGAACAATCGACTTTCGCCCGTCGAGAAGTTGTTCCACCTCAATCAAAAGACTCGCGGTGAAGCCAAGGAGATTGTTCAGAAGTCTCCTCTCGTCGACAGTGGTTTCGCTCAAGCGTGGCGAAACCTGACAGATCGCTTCGAGAATAAGCGAATCCTCGTCAATTCTCATCTTCGCACTCTCTTTAATTTAACTCCCGTTACTCACGAGTCAGGCGCCGCGATGAAACGCCTGCAACGTGAAATCAACAACACTCTCGGGGCTCTCGACCTGCTTGACATCGATGTCAACAGTTGGGATGCGATCATAGTACACCTATGTTCATCGCGACTACCCGAAACCACCCTTTCTCTGTGGGAACGCTCAATCACACAGAAGCGCGAAATTCCCTCGTGGAAAGAGATGGATCAGTTTCTGACGTCGCATTTCCAAACGTTAGAAACTGTTGACGACATCCGAAAATCCGTACCAACACCCAAGAGGGTGACGGGCAGTACAACTCGTAATGCCGCTCCACCTAAGCCTGTGAACACCTTCCAGGCAAACATGATCGCGGTCAACTGCCCCCTATGCAGTGACCCGTCTCATCCCATACGCCGTTGTTCGCGCTTTCTGGCGATGCAGCCAGACAAGCGATGGACAACAATCAGCAACCTTAAGTTCTGCACGAATTGTCTAGCACATTCGCATCAACTTAAGGATTGCAAGAGTGCTTTCACTTGCATATCGTGCACCAAACGACATCATACACTCTTGCATCGCGAGGTGGCTACCACGACGTCTTCGCTAACCCATGCGAACTCTCAACCCTCCACCTCACGCCCTCAACCCCAACCACACCGCGGCATCCACACGAGCAACCCTTCCCGACACCCTCCAGCGCCCTCTCGCGCTACACCACCTCCTCCACAATCTCAAATACAGTCCACTGCAACCCCTCCCACGTCAAACGTATTGACTTGCTTCACCTCGCGTCCGAAGCAAGTGCTTCTCGCTACGGCTATGGTGAATATCCGCCATCGCGATGAACTATACCCCGCTCGTGCGCTTATCGATCCTGGATCGGAAGCCACTTTCTTGACTGAACGTGTTCAGCAACGCTTGCGTCTTCCCACCAAAATCATTCAGGCACAAATTGCCAGCGTGAATGAAACTGTCACTGCTCATGTCAGCAAACAGTGTAAATTCACACTGGATTCCCCCAAAGACTCCCATCTACGCATTGAAGCCACGGCTTTAGTGCTGCCGAAACTCACCGGCAACCTACCAGTCTGCTCGCTCGATCGAACGCTCTTCGATTCAATGCCTGACCTGGCATTGGCAGACGAACAGTTTTACCAAAGCGATCAGATCGACATCTTGATCGGAGCTGATCTATACCCCTTCATCCTCCTTTATGGAATTAAGCGAAATTTCTTGGGCTCCCTCATAGCTCAAGAAACTATCTTCGGTTGGATAATAACCGGTCCAATTCCCCAAAAATCCGCACCTCCCGCGGTAACGACTAGAGTCTCGTTCTTCAACGAAGTCTCTATAGATCAGCAGCTCTCCCGCTTCTGGGAAATCGAAGAGGTTACGCAGAAACCGGTGCTCACACCGCTACCACCCAACGGCGTACCGACGGCCGATACGTCGTCCGCCTTCCCTTTAAAGAAGGGTTCCCTTCGCAACTCCAGCTTGGTCGTTCGCGAGAAATTGCTCTCAAGCAATTCTTGCGCAACGAATCCCGCCTCTTGAAAACACCCGACTTCAAGAATACCTACGACAACGTGATTCGAGAGTACTCCGAACTCGATCATATGTCCAAGGTCACCCCGACAGAAACATTTCCTACACCTGGAAATTACTACCTTCCTCACCACGCGGTT
Source organism: Thecophora atra (assembly GCA_937620795.1). NCBI lineage: Eukaryota > Metazoa > Arthropoda > Insecta > Diptera > Conopidae > Thecophora > Thecophora atra. Next base: position 64,389,894 of record OW569398.1, read on the forward strand.
CTGAAACCGGAAAGTAGCTCCACCAAGGTGCGGGTTGTTTTCAACGCCTCTTGTCCAACCTCCAATGGCCTGAGCCTCAATGACGCCCTCTACACCGGGCCGCCGCTCCAGTCGGATCTAACATTCCTCCTACTTCGTTGGCGTTTGTACCGATACGTCTTCAATGGCGACATTGAGAAAATGTACCGCCAAATCCTGGTTCACCCCGAACAATCGCGCTACCAGCGAATCCTCTTTCGGAACTCCCCCTCCGAAGAGGTACAAGATTTCGAACTTCGCACCGTGACGTTTGGCGTCAACTGTGCCCCATACCTCGCGATTCGTACCCTTCAACAGCTTGCTCAAGATGTTGAAAAGACACTTCCTCTCGCCTCATCAGCTCTGAAGTCCAGCATGTACGTGGATGACGCCTTATGCGGATCCCATGAGCTCGATTCGGCTATACGAATGCGCCATGAGGTGGTCGCCGCCCTCCAATCGGCAGCCTTCACTATGCGGAAATGGACTGCCAACCACACTAGCTTGTTGAGTGGCATCCCTTCGCAAGATCTTCTTAACTCGGACTTCCTCGAGCTCGAAGACGCCAGTTCAGCGAAAACCCTCGGCATCAGATGGAATGCAAGCACCGATTGCTTCAATCTCGATGCTAAACTCACCGAAATCCTGCCCTCGTACACCAAACGAGAAATGTTGTCGCTCATCGCGAAACTCTTCGATCCGGCCGGCTGGCTGGCACCTGTCACCAAAGGTGGCTAAAATTCGTCCAATGCTATCACCAGATCTCCCTGCTGAAAATTCCGCGTTGGACGCATTACACGCCAGCCAGTGCTCTCGAGATCCATGCGTTTTCAGACGCCTCAGAGCTGGCATATGCCGGTGTCGTATATCTACGCACTTGCACCCCCACTCACACCCATACCTCCCTCTTTTACGCGAAAACCAGAGTTGCCCCGATCAAGACGCTATCCATACCGCGTCTTGAGCTCTGTGGCGCAGCCCTGCTGGCAGATATGCTTAACGCATTGCTGCCGCAACTCAATCTGCCACAATACAAATTGTATTGCTGGACGGATTCCACCATTGTGCTGGCATGGCTAAAGCGACCTCCATGCACCTGGACCACATTTGTGGCCAACCGTGTCACCAAAATAATAGAGATAGCGGATGCCACCCATTGGTTCCACGTCGAGTCACAGCACAACCCAGCGGACTTGGCCAGCCGTACATGTTCCCGCTCGAGTTACGCGACAACAAACTCTGGTGGCACGGCCCTGATTGGCTGCAACAGAACGAGCGATTCTGGCCTCACTCTTCATCAGTCGGCCGAGACTGACTTAGAAGTCAAGCCAATCAAGACGCATGTTGCTCGGTTACCCCCGTACGAAGACGTTCTGGAGAGATTCTCCTCTCTACCTAGAGCGCTTCGCGTGATCGCGTATATCTTCCGATTTTACGACCATACCCACCCTCAGAAACGCACCCAGTTTCTACGAACCAACCCATCCATCTACCCCGACGAAATCCGATTCGTCACTGCGCGGCTGATCGCCCTAACCCAACGGCATCAGTTCGCGAACGAATACCGCTGTCTCGAGAGGAAGACGACCCTCGAACTCGCTCCTCTCGCTCAATCCATTCCTCTCCGAAGATGGATTGCTGCGCGTGGGTGGGCGCTTAGCATCATGCCCCTCTCTGGCATATGATGAACGTCACCCCATCATCCTCCCCTACAATTGCCAATACTCCCGGCTTCTGATCCGCTTCATGCATGACATCACTTTGCATGGAGGCAACTCACTCATGTTGCGATTGCTAAGGACGCAATTTTGGATTCCGAAAGCAAAGAATGTGATCAAAACCACGATTCACAGCTGCAAACCGTGTGTACTGCAGAAAAAGCAGACACAAACGCAAATCATGGCCGCTCTACCCCCCGAGCGGACCCAGATCTCGCGCCCCTTTGCTGCCACCGGTCTCGACTTCGCGGGACCGTTCGACATCAAGAACTACACTGGACGCGCTTGCCTCATCACCAAGGGGTATGTATGCGTCTTCGTCTGCTTCGCGACGAAGCCATACATCTAGAGGCCGTCAGTGACCTCTCAACCCCGGCATTCCTCGCCGCTTTCAACCGATTCGCCGCCCGGAGAGGATGCCCCAAGGACGTCTACTCGGACAACGGGAAGAATTTTGTGGGAGCATCCAGGTCCTTGACTAAGGATTGGACGGACTTCGTCAACCGTTCAACGAACTCCATCACCAACCAATGGGCCCACCACCAGCTGCAATGGCATTTCGTTCCCGCCGCTGCACCACACATGGGAGGACTCTGGGAAGCTGGCGTAAAAAGTTTCAAACTTCACTTCCGAAAGTTTGTTGGCGATCAGCGCTTCACCTTCGAAGAATTTTCCACAATTCTCGCCAAGAAGGAAGCATGCCTCAACTCGAGGCCCCTCAGCAGCATGTCAGAAAACCCATCTGACCTGCAACCGCTGACCCCCGGTCACTTCCTTATTGGAGGGCCGCTTCTAACACCCGCAGAACCCGAACTGCTCGCGTCACCGATGAAGATTGTTAATAGATGGCAGAAGCTCAAAGCCATCTACCAACACTTCTGCAATCGGTGGAAAAATGAGTATCTTTCCGAACTCCAACGGCGGAGCAAATGGAAAACCCCGCAACCTGATCTCCAGGTGAACGATCTCGTCGTTTTACGAGATGACAATCTCCCTCCCACTCAGTGGAGGTTAGGTCGCGTCTCGCGCACGTATCCCAGTTCTGACTCTCGAATTCGCGTCGCCGACGTCCGAACCGAAAAAGGACACATCACCCGTCCGATCACCAAACTAATACTCCTCCCCGCACACTCATGACTCTCAGCCAACCCATATGCTTCCCATCTCTTTTCAGATCAACACAACATTTGGTCCTTCGAGCCGGATCTCCCCCTGGCGACTTCCTACGCCAGGCCGTGTTCCCCCCGTTTGGGTATCGTTCCCCCCGGAGCGATGCTTCCCCCGTCGGCAAGCGGCGAGGATCGTTAATGATCTTCGGCGCAGCCGCCTATCCCGTGACGATTCAAAGAAGCCCTCCGACCGCCCCGCCTTGACGGTCTCGCGCAGCGAAGCACGCATGATGGGCTCCACGCCCTGCGAGCGTGCCGTCAGTTTCTGCAGCAACCTCCCAAGCGCCGCTGGAAGACCATCCGGGAACTTCAGTTCTGCAGCAATTGTCTGGCGTTCTCGCACGCAGACAACGACTGCCACTCCCCTACCACTTGTCGGCGATGCCAGGAGCGACATCACACCCTCCTGCACACCGACGACAGACCGCTCTCGCTCAGCGACTCCAGCAGGTCCCGGGTTAGAGCCTCTACCACACCATGCGTCGCCCCCGCCAGCCCCGTACCTCTCACCGTCGCGCTGGTCCCCTCCCGCACGACCATCACCACCTCCTTGGCTCCCTTGCTGCAGCGGGTGCAAGTTCTCCGCCCCACTGCGCTGGTACGCCTCCATGCACTGGGCGGTTTCGTCTACGTGCGCGCATTACTGGACTCCGGGTGCGAAACCTCAGAGATCTCGCGCGAGCAGGTCGCCGCCCTCGGCCTAACTCCGCTGCAGCTCGGCTCCGACACCGTGGTAACCCTCCAGATCCGGCCACGAGGAGACTTCCCGGAACCCTTCACCACCCACGCCTTGGTCTCCGACTGGGAGATCACCACCCCTGGCCCAGGAATAGACCCCCGTATCCGTTCCCTTTATTCCAACTATAAGTTGGCCGATCCGGACTTCCACGTCCCCCATCCAGTCCGTTTGCGCCTCGGGCCGGAGGTCCTGGCCAAAATATACCAACCCGGTATCCTCCACAACTACGGGCACCCGTTCGCTCAGAACTCGGTGTTTGGTTGGGTGATATCGGGCACCCTACCCACGTAATCCTCCCTCAGTGCGCATCTTCGTCGCTAGCTCCTCTAGCGGCGACCCTCCTTGTCCGACCAGTCCACTTCTGTCCACCGGTCACTCCCCCCCCCCCCCCCCCCCCCCCTCGGAGTTCCCGACCAGTGCTCCACCACCACCCCTGGTAGGTGAGCTGTGTCCGACACCAGGGCGAGAACCCACTCTCGAGATGCCACCTCCTGTGCTAAAATTGCAGTACTACAAGGCGGCCGGTATGTTCACGCCAAAACCCCTGGCGCCCTCTAGGAGCGAGTGTGTTTCCCGCACCCGTGGAAATGCATTCGCTCTGGCAGCACTGCCCCGTTCCAGGCCTTCCCATGGCCATTTTTCCTTTGTTTTCCAGGTTTTTACTTCCAGAAGACTTCCGGATTTGGAAAACCACATTATTTTTTTGACGACGCCGCAGCTACAACTCAACTCGAAAAACCTTTGGACCACCAAAATAAATCGACATCGTGTTAATCCTTGTGACTTGAACGTGTGAAGCCAGTTTGCATTCCGCTCATCTGGCCATATCACATCCATCATCAACAACCTCGTCGGCTTTCCGATCGCCACCTCTAGCATCTCATACCTCCTCAACCATCACCGGTGAGTCGACTTTCTTTAGTTAAACCTACACTCAACCTTAACCCCATCGCATTTTCTTTTTTTTTCCCCCAACACAACAATAGGTTTGTGGCTTTACTACAAAAAATTTATTTTCTTGTTATAGGTTGGTATAATTGCTAATGTTATTCTGATTTAGTGAATTTAATTTTTTTGTAGCATTCTTTTGAGGGTATTACTTTTAAACAGTGGTTGGTATATTTAGTTTGGTTATTGTCGAGGGTATTTTGCAGATTTTTATACACTAGATTTATATTTCTTTTGTGCAATAATATCATTTAGGTGTATTTTGTAGCTAGAATATCAATGCTCGTTAAGTATTTCGATTGGCAGCACTCTTTGTGGTGGTTTCAGGAGACCCAAATGATGAAATTGTTAGTTGTTCAAGATAAAATAAAATTTAAACCGCGTGTGTAAACCAATTTATATAATTGTATTTTATTTAGGGTAGCAAGCGCTAGGTAAAGAGCTAAGCTATGAGTTTGTTATAGATGGCGTAATCGTGGGTGTTTTCCTTTTTGACTAAGTACAGCATTTTCCAATTGTGTTGCAGTTGCTTGTATGTATTTTAACTGCTAAAGAATTCCTATCGTGGATGTTTTTCTTGTTGGCCTGAGTTCAAGTTTTTGCTTATTGTCTTCTACTTTGGTTTGTGTGTATTTTAACTGCTAACGAATTCCTATGTCAAGATCGTGGGTGTTTTTCTTTTTGAATGAGTACAGTATTTTCCAATTGTGTTGTAGTTCATGCAGTTTGTGTGTGTGTGCGATCGAGGATGTTTTTCTTGTTGTCCTGAGTTCAGGTTTTTGCTTATTTTCTTGTAGTTGTTGTTGTTTTTTTTTGTGTATTTTAACTGCGATCATCCCTTAAAATTAAGGTGCGCTAAGTGTGGCAGCAAACACAATTCACATGATCGCCGTCTTAAAATTATCGCTTATCAAACCGTAAATTAAAAAAGGAAAAATTTCATTGACATTTTATGGGTTTTTTTCATAAATTTTCCATTAGAAGAGAAAAAATATTTATATCGCAAGGCAATAAATTAGGAAGAAGTGATGAGACTCTGAATTCACAGGATTTTTTGTGCAGGTGTACAAATAAACGTGATTCGTGATGGAATCATCCCATAAACCAATTATCCCTTATCTAACAAAGCCAATAAGAGGAAATTCGTTTGTTTGAATTTAATGACGTTTTGTAGGAATTTTTTCGAAAGGAGAGAAGAAGAAGAAGAAAACGAAGAAGAAGAAGAAGACAATTTTATATAATAAGTAACAAAATTTCAGAAAAGTGCTTTGAATTTACGAGTAGCGTATCTGTAGGTGTGCATGAATTTAAACATGTTTCAACATGATTGACTAACATACAAATGAAAAACGTGAAAGTAGTACATATAAGACAGTTGTTGAGTAAAGATGCCTCAAATAAATATCTCAGAGTTTGTTTTGTGTTCAAGAGTTTCTAGTAAAATATAAAGAAACTTTGCTTGAAGAGCATTTCGTAGAGATTCTTAATTGCTACATCAAACTAAGCAATTATCAACATCAATTTTAAATAAAATCATCCCACGGACATCATTATTCAGTTTGTTGTTGGTCTTCCGATGAATGTTTGGATGGTCCTGATACATGTGCCTGCTATATGTTAGAACATATAATTTTAAGAATACAGAAATTTATGCTGTTGTATTCTAGATTGAACAAAATTCAAAACCAATAAATAGACGATTATTGTTTAAAAGATTATGTTTTTTTATTTATTGATTTACTATATAAGAACATTTAGTTTAAAAAATACATTTCAGGTTGATCTACAGGAAAATCTACCATCACTTCCAGACAGAATCCATTTTTATCCTAATTCATAAGTTTAATTAAGTAATAAGATCCGTTGCAGAACTCCTTTATAGTTTCATCACTTATATTATTGAATCTAGGCGGTGGAAAATTAGACTATTCTCCACTTCCATTAATATGCGCTGTCCATACTTGGTGTTGGTTTTTCTAACATGTTTTATTGCGTAGCTTTTACTAATTTCCATATATTTTACGGACATCACGTTTTTCCTTGTATAATTGTTTTTGTTAAAATCTTCGACTTCACTTATTGAATAGAATGTTGCTGGTTGTTGATTCATTTTTAGACTTTGAGATATGCTGTATAAATGCTTAAACACTGTTTGGTTGGTTGGTTGGTTGAAGAGACTTCTAATTGAAATTGAATTCGGACAAGAACTAAATGCTCATGATCGAAGAACTTCTCATTTATAACATTTATTTTGAGTAGAAATGGAAGATTTACTTTGAGTAGAATCAGAGAATATACAACGAGTAGAATTTGTAAAACATTTGAGAAATTGAATTGGATACCAGCATATATTGTAATATATACATGTAGACATAAGGAAAGAGAGTAAGAAATATTCCTACATGTTAATGTGCTAGGGTAAACCATCTCATAAGTAAGAAAAACTCAATTTTGCTTTTTCTATGTAATGTTAACAGATTTTCTGATCAAACTTTATTGACTACTTTCATTTGCATTGTAAAGAAATTCTAGACATAAATGACCACAATTAAAAGAATTATAGTTTTGATATTGAGTGTAATTATAGCATATATTTGAACACATATACTTTAAAATTTCTTTTGGTGGCTGCAAATTTCCAAAGCTATCAAAGTATTCCTTTCTATTTCCATTTTTATAATAAGCTACCCAGTGAGTTCCCGGACCACTGCAAGTATCCAGATTAACAAGTCCACATTCTTTTTGATGTATTCGCTTTGGTAGGCTATCCCTCATGAAAACACCTCTAAAATGTGATAATTTACTGGCATGTTTCATCAAATCGATATCAGTGAGTGCTCTTTTGGGTAGATTCCTTAAGGGTTTTTTGCCTGGGAGTTATAATATAAACTTAATCCTTTATTGTATGGCTTTAGGTATAAACCTTCTCCCATTATAATTGCTTCCATAATTTTGTTATGGCGATTTGCTTCCTTCAACTGTTTTTTGACATTTCTAGCATCATTAATAGCTTTGACGATCGCAGATCCACCAGATGCTAAGCCTCCGAGTGCTCCAAGTGCAGTCAAGACTGGTACCAGTGGTAGCAAACCTCCTCTTTTAGGTAATGGTATAACACGCGGTATCTCGATTGCCCTTTTCAATTGTTCAGTAATTTTCTTGCAATTTTAATTGCACCGGGAATATCTTCAGGTTTTTGCTTAGTTATTTTTTTCATTGCCTTTTTTACAGCATTAGTAAAAAATTTTTTCATACATTTCCTTTTAATGGTCTTCTTTATTTTCTTGACATTCAATACGTTTCCCATGCCAAATTTAGTTTTAGCTTTCATAGCAGCCGCAACTAGAAAAGCGTTTCGTCTTTCTGAAAAGTCGTTGTCTGCCGATTTTGCGCTTTGTAAAGCCTTTTCTGCTAATAATTTATCTGCAATATGCCTTTTATTAATATCTTTCGCCTGAGAATAAGCAATGTCATGTTCTCTGCTCGCGGCATTTAAGGAATTAATTCCTTTATCACCTCGCGTTAAGCTAAGTGTTCTTTTAGTTTTGTTCCTGGTCCACAAAATTGATAACTCGGTAAATGAAGTTCAATTGGCAGTGAGTCTATTAAAGTATTTATTAAATCTTTGCCAACTACGTTTGACTTATGACTAAATCCCTTTTTATAGCATACAACCATTTTATATGTTATCAACTAAACTGTTTTAATTGAAATGAATATAAGTACGGAACATATTTGTTTATATATGAATTGCCAAAATGCATTTCGTTAAGCAAGACAAGTTTATTGTTGTTAAAAATTTCGTTTTTTCGTTAAATAAAACATCACAATTAAGACACAGCTCATTGTTACCGAATTCTATACGAGGGCTTATAGTTGGACCATCGAATTGCGGAAAGACTAATGCAATGCTGAGTTTAATTGAGAGTCCGAATGGTCTAAGGTTTCGCAATATATATTTGTATTCAAAGTCGTTATATCAACCAAAATATGAATACCTGAAACAGTTATTACATCCAATAAAAGGATTGGGTTTCTACACATTTTCTGAAAATGCCGATGTGTTAGCAACAGAAGAAGCTAAAGCCAACTCTATTTTTATATTCGATGATGTTGCATGCGAAAAACAAAATAATATTCGAGCATACTTTTGTATGGGTCGACACAAAAATATTGATAGTTTTTACTTGTGCCAAACATATACAAGAATTCCCAAGCATTTGGTGCGCGATAATGCAATTTTTTTAATTATATTCAAACAAGATGAACTGAATATGAAGCATATCTATAGCGATCATGTGTGTACAGATATGTCATTTGAAAAGTTTTCCCAAATTTGCAAAGAGTGTTGGAAGGATAAATATGGATTTATCATCTGATCATCAACATCAACATCAACCTGATCATCAACATCAACCTGAACATCAACATCAACCTGAACATCAACATCAACCTGATCATCAACATCATCCTGATCATCAACATCAACCTGATCATCAACATCATCCTGATCCTCAACATCAACTTCTTCATCATCTGATCATCAACATCAATATCAACCTGATCATCAACATCATGCTGATCATCAACATCAACATCAACTTGATCATCAACATCATCCTGATCCTCAACATCAACTTCTTCATCATGTGATCATCAACATCAACCTGATCATAAAAAAAAAAATTGTAATAAAGTGGAAAATGGATGGAAAATTACTCAAAGAAATTGAAAAGACAAGAAATATATTGAAGAAAAAATTTAATAGCTTAAAGTTGAATGAAGCCGATATGGAAAAGAGATTAGAAGAAACATTTAGCCCCATCACAAAACCTCTAAAAGAAATAGTTAAACAGACAAAGTTAAATGATAGCACTAATAACCAACCAAGTATAAGTACACCGCTTAAATTAAAAAGTGAATTCCAATTCAAGGATGACACTGAAAACACTATGCAGAGCAATGATGAAACTGAAGATAGTTTTTTCTCACAAATAAATGACACTCAAAATGATAGTAAATCATCAATGCTCCCGAAAACACAGCTATCTAAATTATTAGGAGAGCGCAAAAAGTTAGATACGTTGTATGGTCCTCATAAGGATTCAGATGGTACATGGAGGATTGGTAACAGTACTTTCCAATTAACTGATAACAAGATATCTACATCTAATCATAATTGGAGCTTAACACCAGGATTGTTTGAACTGTTATTTCACAAGGAACCAAAAAACTATAACAACACAGAGCTAGAAGATTATAAACAAATTTTAAATAGTACAAATGCTCATAGACGTAAATACAAAGAGACGGACCATTTAACGGGACAAAAGCAGTCAAGTATAAAATAATAAAAAAGCTATTTAGAGAAAATAATTCAGCAACCTTGAAAAAAAGGAAACGGTTTGATGAAAGTTAATAGACATAAAACAAATTATATATATTGGGATGATCCAAATGAGTTGGTTGAAAGGTTAAGACTTTTACTATCATCAGAATCTGCCGGTAACAACAATCATAATAATGAGGTAGTTTCCATACTGGAAGAACTTAGGGAAGCAGAAATAATTGTATAAATTGGGTTACAATAGTAGTTATAGCATTAATTCCAATATGAGTGTTGACAAATTCGGTCATTATTCTCATCAAGGTGAGAACCAAATCAAATATAGAAGAAATATTGTACGGATTTTAGGCTTCGGTTTAGACTATAATAAAAATTTAAACCTACACCTACATTTAAACCTAAGGACGAAAATGATGCTGCTACAAAAACTTTTGTTGTTGAAAATATGACTCAGTTTATTTCCAGAATTCGAGAAGAAAATACATTGATCTACACCAAAATACATGACGAGACTTCAGTGTTAAAGGAATATATTTCAGAAATAATTAATAAAAATAACACAAAAGAGAGAAGAAATAAATAAAAACATCGACGTGGTAGTCTCTCGAAAACTACAGATCACAAAAGACGATATTGAAAGTAATGTTCAACATTTTGTAAAATACACCAGTGAACAAATTGAGCGAATTGAAAGCTATATATTTCAAGAACTACAGAGAAGACCGAAATCCGTAGCTGATTTAGAAGAGAAAATTTTCAATGAAATGCAGAAAAGAAAAGATTCTTACAGAGTTATTAAGATATGAGTAAAAAGCAAGCTTTGGTGGAAGAGCTTCACAAGCAAGCTCGTAAGAAATTTAAGCGAAGGCGTGTAACAACAAAAGGAATAGATGACCTTTGGCAGGGAGATTTAGTGGAAATGGGTACTTATTCTACATATAATAATGGGTATCGTTATCTTCTTACAATCATCGATACGTTTTCGAAATTTGCTTGGGCTGTAGCTGTAAAAAATAAAAACTCCTCTGATGTGAGCAAAGCTATGCAAAATATATTAAAAACTGGCCGAATACCAAAAAATTTACAAACTGACGATGGTAAAGAATTCTTCAACAAACAATTTTAATGAAAGTTTAATGAAACAATATCACATCAATCATCACTCAACGTATAGCATATAGAAAGCCTCAATAGTCGAAGGTTTTAATAGAACGTTAAAAGGAATGATGTGGAAGGAAGTCAGTTATAATGGTTCATATCGATGGATAGAAAATTTTCAGAATTTAGTAGATATATATAATGCGAAAAAGCATAGAACTATTAAAATGGCTCCTCAGAATGTCGACGTATCCAATAAGTCTTCGCTATTAAAGACGACATATAATAACTTCAAAATTTTTAACAAACCTAAATTCTGTAAAGGCGACTTTGTAAGAATCAGCAAATACAAACATGTCTTTGAGAAAGCCTATACACCGAATTGGGCTACGGAAATATTCAGAATCAAAACTGTGCAAATCACCAATCCGACAACATATATTTTAGAGGACTATCAAGGCAATCCAATTAAGGGTGGATTCTATGAAAGTGAATTGTTAAAAACTAAACATCCGAATACATACCTCGTCGAAAAAGTTATTAAAACAAAGGGGAACAAGTGTTTGGTTAAATGGTTGGGATTTTCAAACGAACATAATTCCTGGATTAGCAACAAAGCCAACTGAAGAAAATATGAGAAATAATTAATGTAGTTTAACCTTCATTTGTATTATGTATCTCATATAAATAAACACCTTATAAACATTATTCAAGTCTTTTCATTTCATTATATTATTAGCCTTTGAGATGTCTATAACACTTACTCTGAGCGGTAACGAATCTATTCTTGTAGCAGATTATTTTCCACCAATAGATTTGAAGAGAAATTATGTGTGTGGCCTTGTAGATTTTCACACTTATAACTCTATACCCAATATAGATGTCGACGACAATTTTTTTCACATAGAGATTCACATAGATTAGAGTCAGCCGAAAACCTTTAAATATTTGCTAATCGTAACACACTTCAAGCAGTTGTAAAGTCAAACAAAGATATAATATATTTTAATAAAGACCGTTCTATTGGTTCATTGTTGGGCTTTAGTGCTATTGAATTGAAAGCAGGCACTCAAGATTCGTCAGATTTGCCTTTGAATATAACAAACATTTCTGCAATACACCTAGAATGTAGCACAGTGAATGGTTCATGTATTAACAACGAACCTGCTCATACAATTCATATGATTTTAGTGAATGTCAGTTCTGGTTATAAAATGGACGAAATTCCGAAGAATGTTATCTACTTACCAGTAAACACCAAACAGATAAGTTCAGTAACAGCTAAGGTTGTCGATCAAAGTGGAAAATTAATAAATTTTTGTGGAGAAACAACTACTCTTCGACTTCATTTGAAACCTTTGGATTAATATGATTATTTACAATAAAAACACGGTAACACCTGGAACTTCACTTATTCCTTTATTGGCAGTTAAACAATCAAGATTAAACAACGGCAGCAAGACAACTGTGTCAATTAAGAAAACAAGGACATTATCAATCAACAACCAAAAATTTTTAAAATCCTTGGGACTTGTACTACAAAAAAAAAAAAATAAGTTATGAGCGAGATACTAAACGTTTTACAAAAACCTGTTTATGATGAAAGTATTATTAAAAAAGTCTATAACAGTTATTCGCCATATTTACAATCTTTTAAAAATAACTATGATCTCAGAATATCAATTCAAAACCAGGATCTTTATGTGTTGCCCAATGAGAGTTATATTTACATTGAAGGATTCGTGGCTTTTGAAAATGGAACACTGTCAAAAAATGGAATATTGAGGAACAATTAATCTGCTTAATCTGCTTAAAGAGATCCGTTATGAGCTTAATGGTATGGAAATAGATCGCACTCGGCACTTAGGTGTCACATCTACTATGAAAAATTATGTGTCTCTGAGCATGAATGAGAGCAACAAGTTAAAAAATGCTGGATGGTTTTTTGACGAAGATGTAAATGCGGAAAGCGGATATTTTAATTTCTGTATGCCGTTAAAAAATCTACTTGGCTTTGCTGAAGACTTTAATAAAATTCTGTTAAATTCTAAACATGAGCTAATCTTATCGCGCTCCAAGTCTGATGCAAATATTTTGTTCTCAAATAATCAAACTGGCGAGATTTTGAAATGGCATATTACAAACATCACATGGAAAATTCCACACGTTAAATTAGCTGATTTCACAAAATTAAAAATTTTCAAAACCATTCAGAGCGCGCGGCTTTTGACTATATCACTCCGCAGTTAAGATTGCTATTTTAATCCTTCGCTTAGTCAAGGAATCCCTATTCGGTGGTGAGCTTGTCGTGGTATAGGGTCTTGGGGCTCCGGCTTTGTGGGCTGTGCTGATGGAGCTGCCGGCTATGCCGACTACGCTGGTGGGGCCTCCCGCATCAGATAGGCCGCTTATTCGGAGCTAAACTAACGACCACCAACTGGGCTGGATCAAGATGTCATACGACCCGTGCCGAGGATCAGCCTGGCTGGGGGCCCAGTATAAAAAATAGCTCAGTCTCAAACGCAGTATCCGGATACCTGGCGACCTCTGGATTAACTAGTCTTACCTGCGCATTGCGGATCTCTGCGCAGGTGGACCAACCTTTCTCCGCAACTCGTGGGAACTAACATGCACAAATAAAAAACAAACCAAAAAAACTCAAGAGCCAGCCGGCGCTCTCGAAAAGCCTTCCTACTCTGGTTCCTCGAGAACGGGGCAGGAAGTTGATAAGAAAGCGAGTTACCACACCCGACGGCACGCTTTTGGACTGAGGGACAAGCTACGGAAGATCCCTGACAAGGATCTTACCGAATCGGACAGAAGCTCCCTAAAGAGGGCGACGGATGTGATCAGTGTAACTGTTCCACCGAAGCCCAAATCAACATCAAAGAGACAGAGGTCGGCAGATGAGCTAATCCCGGTGGCCGGTAAAAAAGCCAAAGTATCGGGTTTGGCAGAAAACAAGCCGACCTATAGTGAAATCCTTAAGGACCAGATGGTGCTGGCTGTGGTCGACCGTAGTGACCCTGCCGGCACCATATCGGTAGAACATTGGAAGAGAGTGTAGGTCAAGCTGGCCGTAAGCTTTCTCCCAATGATGAAGGAATTTCCAGGCACTGTACCCGTACTGAGGGATGCTGGTTGTTATCAAGGCCGTGATAAGCTGATCGCCTGTGGGGATCAGAGACCTCATGATCTTTACAAGCTGGCGATCAGCCGAGTAGGGGAGGTTTGGCCGGGTACATAACTCGTAGCCATGCCGCGGGAGGAGATCCCATCTCGGCCTCGGGCCAGAGCATTGATCCCTGCGGAACCATCTAACCCTGCTGTCGTACTGGAAATTTTCCAGTGCAGCCCCCCGTCTCTGCCCACCTCCAACTGGAAAGTTACGAGGTTAGAGGATCCGAAAGGGTACTACAGGTCAGCGGTTCTGGCCATAAATAAGGAGTCCCTGGATCCTCTGGAAACAGGTGGAATGGTTGGATACGGTTTTACCTCCATATCCTTAACCCATCTTTTACCGATACTAGAATCTGTTGGCCGATATTGAAAATTTTCAAAATCCAGACGTCTAGATACAAAAATAGAAGTTCTGCATACTCAGAAAAATTTTAAAAAATTTTTTGTGGCGTGGAGATTATGTTGCTTTAAAGCAACGGTGGTAAATAAGGTGTACTAATTTAGACACATAATTGTATTTTCCTGCTTTCATAGTTTTTTACTTCTAAATTGCATTGCGGTAAACCTGGTTTGAAATTATTGTTTTGAATACTTGGTAAATATGAAAATGTATTTAAACAACTAATAAGTTGTAAAATTTTTACATAATTTTTGCCTTTTCGTATAAACATAGGAATATTAAAAAAAATAGAGCAAAAGCGAAAAAATGGTTTGTTAGTTGCTGATTTCTGTAAAATCATTATACAGTTGTATTTTGAAATGTTTTAGTCGTTGTGGTATGAATAAAAACAGTTCTTGGGGTGAGAGTCACACGACATTTAGTGCATTGAAACCGACAAGTTCCGTGGCATTTCTTGCACCGAAGTTTAACTTTGTTCGGTAGAGTTTCAACACAGTGTGTTGAAGTTTTTCTAGTTGGTGTTTACGATCCGCAATGGTTAGTCATTTCGCTTACGTCGTCACTTGCAAGTAATAAGGATCTTACAACAGCGGACCTAAATAGCAATTGAGGTTGAGGTTTTAACATTGGAATGTTTGCCAAATTTTAACTGCATGCTCATAATCCTCATGTGAACATGTCTTGTCTGTCAAACGCCTGTAAAATTTATCAAGAGAAGGAAGGTTTCGTTGAGGCGTTCAGTCGAGTTCGTAGGGAAATACACCTTTTCGGGTTAGAAGAGTAAACTCATCTTCCACTGGATTCATTTTGCGAACTGTTTCAAAGTTGTATGTTGATAAGTTTTGAGCTAGATCATCTAAACTTGCGGCCATAAATCGAAATGAATCTAAAAACCGTAATTCTATTGTTTTCTTTTCGCTTACTTGGATATGTTTTGAAAGGGATACGTACAACTCCTTGTTCAGAGGTATAACATTTATTTTACCTTCAATGAGGTTAAGTTCTTTCATGAACAAGTGAGCGTCGTACCCGGAAAAATTATGAAAGAATATTGGGATGAAATTGGCAATTTGGTGTTGTAGATTGCAGCTATTGTGTGCTGGACCTCTATATTTGCCAGTAAGGTGACAACGGTCTGCTACTCTATCTGCACCTAGTTTTTTCCTACAAATGTGGCAAGTTTTGCTTTCGAATTGATGTCTTGACTGCTCGCTTGTTAAGGGGGCTCTAGGTATATTTACACTTAAATGATTATTATAAATATCTAAAATATCCCAAACTATATATTCTACAAATTTTTTAGGGGCATAAGCCTCCCCCGCTTATATAACGGATTTGACAAACCTATCATTAAAGTTTTAATGTATATTATAGCTAAACGCTAACGGTATGTGCTTATTGACTAACTTATTGTTACCACTGCCATCTACACTACTGAGTATACACTCAAAATCAACGTAGACAACGAATGGGACGTCTTATTTTCGCTCATCATTTTTGAAAAATATCCTACTGTCACAGTCTTTGTACATACTATATGGCGATGCTGCATGATATCAGAATTGCCTGAGTATTGTAGGCACCCATTGCAGAAATAGGTTGCGTGCTTGGTACGCGTGACTTGCAAGCATACAAGTCTATTAAAAAGAATTAATTAAAACACATCAATTTTAAAAATTGGACAAAATAATATTAAGAAATATATTTATTTAAATAACTCAGGTAATTAACTGTTGGCAAAATACAAAATATAAATTGGGAAATAGTATTGTAAAATATTTATAATGCGAACGCTCCAAGTCCTGGATAAGAAGCATGTTGACATGACGTCTTTTTTCCATTTTTGTGCTGTAGTATGGCCCAATTATAGCATTAAATTCTTCATCAAATCCAAATACATTGACGCTTATGTCTCTGTTATTTTTTTGAAACTGCTCAATATCTTTCAAAGTTAGGGGGAATGCTAAACACTCAAAATTTAAAAAGACTCCATTCGATAGACTGATAATGCTATCCTCAATATTCGGAATATTGTAAACTTGCGGTCTATAGGGATGACATTCTTTCGGACACAGAGTAGCGATGAGAGTCCATTAAAACAATAATCGTCGTTGTTTTAGACATTAATGCAGGCTTTTTTCTTATCCAGGACATTTGGTAGAGGCAAGTATGATGAACTTCTTACTGGCCGGTACTGATTTATCTTTATTTCAATATAGCAGATTTTTGCCAAGCATTTTTTGTGTTTATTGGTTCTTATATGAAATGCCTAATTTTTTATTTCAACGTTTGTTTTGCATTCTTTGCAATAAGAAGAGCTGCTTAGTATGTTTTTCAGCGCAGTTGAAGGGCCAACTTCCTCACTAGCATGAACGAGTTTCTTATGTGTCACCAATTTATAATTTCTGGTGAATTCTTGTTGGCACTCGTCACATTTGAACAATTTGTTCATGTACTTTGTTTTAATATGCTTTAATAAGCTCCGCTTGGCAGTGAAGGTTGTCGAACACTTTTCACAGATGAAATTCATTTTGAAACTTTTATTCGGTGGTTAAAATGAGCAAAGGAAATGTTGTTAAAATGTATGTAGAAACTAAATTTAAAAACGAAACACAAAAAAAATTTGAAACTATGGAAACTATGAAAAAAAGAAGAATTTAGATGTGAATTTACTCACCTATTAAAATTTTCTGCTTGACTAAGTGATATCAGAAACTGAACTCTTGTAAGAAATTTTGTTACTTTTTATATAAAATTGTCTTCTTCTTCTTTGTTTTATTCTTCTTCTCTCCATTCGAAAAAAAATCCTACAAAACGTCATTAAATTCAAACAAACGAATTTCCTCTAATTGGCTTTTTAGATAAGGGATAATTGGTTTATGGTTTATTTACTGTGAAAATAGTGAATTTCATAACATCACGTGCTATTTACAAGCTGCCGTCTATTCCATTGTTTGCTTGCTACTTCACACACAAGTTAGATGGCTTTCCGTGGTAACGTTTTGACGCGTTTGTTTGAATTGAAGTCTGAAGTTCAAGCATTTGTTATTGATCATCAGTTTCATTTGTCTTTTTGTATATAGTATCCGATGTTATTTGGCTGCAAAAGCTTGCATATTTAGCTGACATTTTCAGTGTACATGACGAAATTAAGTCTATGTTGACAAAGATGAATTTTTGGATTCAATGCCTGCAAATAAATGAGTTTGGACTTTTCTATTCTGTCAACACTTCTTTATCAGAAAACTCAATTAAACTTGACGAAAACATTAAAAGGAGTATATGTGAACATATTTTCCCCATCAGAATTTTTAATGGTGGTGATCATAGTTGTTTCTGGCAAGTACGTTGTTACCGTGTTCTTTAGATTTCGCTTTGATCGCAAACAAGAAAAAATGCACGTGATTTTTATTTTTCAAAATCTTGTGTAAGAAATTTGGAAAATTTACAGTGATAATATAATATAGATATACATCAGTGATTGAATTGCGTTGACCATTTCTTAAGCTTGCACAGTAGTATATTAAGACGAAATTAGAAAAATTTTTGGTCATACAGCATACAGCTCTCCAGATTTTATCAAGGTATTGAAATTTTTAATTAAACAAAGATAGTAAAATATATATGTATGTATGTAAATTGTAATAAAAAGCATGTTAAAAAACACAAAAATTGACAAGCGTGCATATTTCTCCAACCCTTTATTGAAACTTCGATAAAAGCTGGAAAACACAACACACAACAACAGCAGTTCATTAGAAAATATTATAAATTTCTAAAATAATAATATATATTTTTAATATGTATTATGCATATTTCTATATAAGTATATAAACTTTAACATAAGTTATAGTATATTAAGACGACACCTAATTTGCATTCGTCTGATTAAAGACGATAATCATCTCAAATAAGTCGACAATGGTCGCTTGGATTGCAAAATTTCCGTGACTAACGAGAATATCGTAAGTTTGCACCGGTAAACGTCATAACTCGATGCTTATATTGCCTGAAACGATTTACGCAAGAATTTTAGACGGTATTGAAAGGACAGTTACTAGAGTTGAGCGATCCAGTGATTTTTCAGCAACGTTCCTACCAGTGACTGCTACTCTTCAATTACTGTGATTTTAGGTAGTGATTTTCAATCACTGTAATTTAACCGAACTAGTAATTACGCTACTAGTAGAAACTTGGCAAATGACGTAAACTCTTAATGTTCCCGGACATAAATTATATATAAATAGGCACTATGGGCGTCATTCCGTAACACTAACGAACGTGATTGGCAGCCACGCCAGCGTTGGCGTAACTCTGCCGAGAGAGGCATTACCTAAAATCTCTATTCGTCGATTATTTTCTGTTTGCTCTACACGACACCTTTTTAGTTCACGAAAGAAATCGTACCTTTTCTGTACACCAAAACGCCTGTTAATGCCTGGAAAACACATAAATTTACCAACAAATTTATTATCGTTCGTCTATCGTCAGCCAGGGGTTCTGCCGACGCAGTTTCTTTAGAATTTCTCTACGCTGGCGTCAAATACCACGAAAAACAACGAAAGTAACCAAAACAAAAGAGAAAACTTTATGTTCGTTAGTGTTACGGAATGATGCCCTATATACACATTACAAATAGTACTAATTATATTACTAAGTTATAATACGAAAATATAAGTAGAAATATTTATTGGCATGTATTTAATTATGTGTAGTTAATCAGATCGTAGTTAATGACATTTTGCATAAAATAAAATATACATATTTATGTACATATATGGATGCTTAAATCTTACCTTCATTGTTTTGTTTACATATCTTCATTCAGTGACCGGTGATTTCTTTTGTTCACTAATTCGTTTGGAACTTCCTTGAAGTTTATGCAACGATTTGTTGTTCAAAGCTCCCAACGAATTAGTCAAGAAAAGAAAAGAACCGATCACTGAATGAAGATATGTAAACAAAACCAAGAACGTATAATTTAAGCATCCCTTTAAGTATGTATGTATATTTTATTTTACACAAAAAGTTTGTACTCAATATATACTTGTTGAAGAGGCTAATGAACAAAGGAAAGCACCGATCACTTAATGAAGATACATATATAAACCAAACCAAGAACGTAAGATTTAAACATAATTTATTTTTTTACCATATACTTACACATAACATATTGTCTCTAATGAATATATAATAATAATAAAACGTTTAATATTCCTCCTATGCTTAAACAATCCCCGCCAAACAATCAAAAGTTTTTAAACTCAATTTATTGCACACATTTCAAATTAGCGCAAAACTTAGCCGATAAAAAAGCATTATATGAGGAACACCAAGAAAATTATTATAATTAAATGGAAAAGAATAATAATTATTTCTAAAGTCTTGACTTGTGTGTCTTAAAAGACTGAGGTGGTTTAAATAAATTGTTATTTGTGCTATGCAGTAAAGCAGCTATAAATTGCTTAACAAAAAAATTCATAATGTTCGTTTGTGTGAAATAAAATTCCATTATTATTGTACATAAAATTATTTATTTCAATACTCAAATTTATTAAAATTATCCTCCACTTCCCATTTAACGAGCAAACCGTGCTATCGCTGGAAAAGTAAGCGATAACATAGGATAATAACGAAAACACAAAAGAACAGTTGACTTGAAAATCACTGGTTCCGAAAATCACAGTTCAGCAACGAGCGTTCTAGCACACACAAAGAATAGCGACCGAAAATCACTGGTTCCGAAAATCGCAGTTCAGCAACGAGCGTTCTTGCACACACAAAGAACAGCGACGGAAAATCACTGGTTCCGAAAATCGCTGTTCAGCAACGAGCGTTCTTGCACGCACAAAGAACAGCGACTGAAAATCACTGGTTCCGAAAACAACGAGTATATATTGTAAAGAGATTTCAACGCAGGCTACTCGTTACAGAGCACCTCGAGATGGTGCGCGGACTTAAGGTGACAGCGAAAATGAAGCCCTAGAAAACGTCGACAGCGATCATACGGCAGAAACTAAATGTTCGTGTGTATGTTCGAAGCGATGCTCATAGCAAAGCAGAATTGTATTATCGCTTAAGGAGTGAACGCTGGACAAACAGCAGCTATTAAATTGTTAATGAGTGGAAAGGAATAGGAAGATTCTGTGAGTTGAAGGAATTCGACTTTGTTTTCGTCCATGGCACTAACAAAATATATGCAGTCTGTCTGTCTGCGAAGGTTGAATATATTGTTTTTGTGCATGATTTGGTTTTATGTTTTCAGCTTCTAGTAATTTTTTGCTTTCTATTCAATTTGCTCCTTTCGCACTCATTGACTACAATTTTAATGCGGGAATAGAAAAAGCTAGTGCTCCTTTAAAAAGTAGTTAGTTAACTTAAATATGTATATTAATTAGTATAGATTAGTTAATTAATTAATTGTTAAATTAATTCATTTAAGCTTTCTTAAATATACGTACTCTTTTATAATTCTAAACTTTAAATCAGCAAAGTTCTAATACAAAAAAAAAAAATTAAAAAACAATTTTAGGGAAATTAAACAAAAAAATTTAATAATTAATGTTCAATGACAAGTGAGGAAAATTTTTTAGTTTTCTTAATTGTACTTAAAATACATAAAATCTTCTTTGTTCTTATTTTATTCATCTGACCTTTTTTTTTTAAATCAGCAGTACCTTTTTCCACATCCGCATTAAAATTGTACTCAATAAGTGCGAAAGGAGCAAATTGAATAGAAAAGCGAAAAATGACCAGAAGCTGAAAATATCAAACTTCACTAAAATATCAATGCAAGAAACCAAATGATGTACAAGAACAAAATATTCAACCTTGCCAGATGGACCAGCTTGTGCATCTATATTTTCAATATATTTTGTTAGTGCCATGGACGAAAACAATGTCGAGTTTCTTCAACTCACAGAATCTTCCTATTCCTTTCCACTCATTAACAATTTAATAGCTGCTGTTTGTCCAGCGTTCACTCATTAAGCGATAATAAAATTCTGCTTTGCTATGAGCATCGCTTCGAACATACACACGAACACGTAGTTTCTGCCGTATGATCGCTGTTGACGTTTTCTAGGGCTTCATTTTCGCTGTCACCTTAAGTCCGCGCACCATCTCGAGGTGCTCTGGAACGAGTAGCCTGCGTTGAAATCTCTTTACAATATATACTCGTTGCCGAAAATCGCTGTTCAGCAACGAGCGTTCTTTCATATACAAAGAACAGCGAACGAAAATCACTGGTTCCGAAAATCGCTGGTGCGTAGAATATTCGATCACAGTTTTGATTTTAGAATCACAGTGATATGCGTATGCAAATATCGCTCCTCTCTAACAGTTACTCTAGAATGTGGCTGTGAATGCCGTCGAACTACTGAAAATTTTGTGGCATCTTGTTCTGTTCTTGCTTTTAATATATACATTGCTTTTAATATCGGAACTTGTTTGTTTGTTGATAAGTTTAGTTGAAATAGAGTAGTCGCATATACGGTACGATCTACCAAATAATTTTTGTCATTTGAAGCACAATTGCTTTGATTATTACCTTCATTATTATTATTTAATATGCTTAGAAATATTTACTAGTATGTATTTAATTTTTTTTAATTAAGAAGCACACTAATACATTTTAGTAACTATTCTTCACAATTATACTAAAATGAATGATTAACAACGATAGTTTCTCAATCACTTATTTACAACCGCTATCGATTGTTGTTGAATCGTTGGATTCTTTACAAATATCATATTTTGAAGGCATTTAAAAATAAATCGAATGCTTAATCTATACAGTCAATACAAATTCAGAACTTGTATTGTTTAGTTCTGATGGAGGAACTGGAACTCATGTGTGAATCAACAGGCACGAAACTTAAACTGAAAAATTATGAAACTGTATGAAAAATTATGTTGTATTTAAATATGTAGTATTTATTTAGCCAATATTTAATACAACTGAATCTCGTTGATACGAATGTTCATCATATTTAAATAAGTTGATTGGTTTTTCTGCTTTATTCTGGATTCCTTCTTGACTTTCACCGATTTGAAAATATTTTAAGCCATATGTACAACAAGCTATTTGTTTTAAGACCTATCTATTTTAGATAAATGTACTTCGCGAATCTGAATAAGATAACGTACATACATATGTACATACACGTGTATGTTTCTAGACATCAGCAAGCATTTGCTTATTTCACATACAAACATATGCATGCAAGTAAATGACTTAAAATGCAAAATATCTATGTATACATTACTTACCCTATTACCCTATTACACCCTATTACATCAGTAATTTTTAACATTTTCCAATAAGAAAAATGGCTCTGTGCAAATTTGATTTCAGTTCTGTATGCACTTATGTACATGTATATTGCACGCCCCCTTCATTGTTTTATATAATAAATTTACTGTACATAGCGATGTCCACTATGATATTTAGAAAGCCTGAAAAGGGCGGTGACTTCTTCGACTACACATCTACAGAAGTCTATACAATAAATTTGAAATAGCAACAACCTTCCTCAAATGCATGAGCACGCATGTAAAAACAAACTAACATACAGGCATGCGTACGATAAAAATATTTGCGCTGAATAACTAGAGTCCTGTAAAAATTCCAATAAATAAGACGCTATCATAATATATATGCATTTGAATACATACACTAGTTTATATTGGAAGCAAACTGTAGATAAAATGCGATTGATTATGAGCATGCACATCTTGGTTGGCATAGAATCCGCCTTTTTGGTGGAGGTTTTTACGTTGCTCATACATAACACTTGGAAAGGGTTGAGACTATTGCTTGCTGGAGAAAACTTTGATGATTATACTTAATACAAAATATAGTATGTACATACTTATTTATTCTAATGTTATAAGTAAAGACGTTTACCAACCAGAAATTACAAATTAAGCACTTGACATGGGGTAATATCTTTATATTACAATAAAAATTTGAGGTAAGTTATATATTCTCCTTTTTTACTTTCGTTGGCAAAACGGGAGTATTAATATCCGTACCGTGAATAAGTTTTAAAGCTGGATTAATTTAGATAGGCTGCTTATCTTTATAATTTTAAGTGCAACGTCTGCGCACTTACATCATCTACCACTTAAAATTTATTATCGACTGGTGACTACCAAAATTTGTAAAAGCTAAATAACATATTTTCAAAACCGACTAAACCGTATTAAAAGAAGATATGTATGACTAGCGGTATTCGGTGATACTCGTAGCCTTCAAAACAGTTTGTAGTAGTATTTGGCTGACGGAGACCTCATGAGCTTTGAAAGGTTCTACACGAGCTTGATTGCAATTAAGACAGTTATTTATATACAAATCTGCGAATTAATCTCCGTTAATTAAAATAAATGAACACCACAAATTGGAAATACACTTCATTTACCAATTTCATAAGTCAGATTTTTTTTTTGTAACAAAATCACATAAATTTAATTTATGTATATGAATGTGTTTCTCCAATTTATTCATTTAATATTCCTCATACTGCTCTAGTTTTTGATATTAATTTATATATATTCCACCTTTATGTTAGGTGTATTTACGATTAATTAATAATTCAATATTGAATGGGTTTCTGTGTTTGGCAAACAGAATACTACAAATTGCTATGACATATTTTTAAATAAATAAAGGTGTTGTCTACAGACGGGATGCGAGTACAAAATTAGGTAAAATGCCTAAAAGTGGGTGTGGCACGCCCATTTTTTATCCACCAAATAATATTGATTCTAAAACTTATATGTATCCTATTAATCAGCAAAAATTGTATAATTATCAATACAACCCCTTTAGACCCTCCATGACCTATGTAAACTCAAAGTGGGCGGCTCACGCCCAAGTTCGAAAGATAAACTATAATTATAGCTGCTTAACTATTTCTGTGCGTTACAAACACCGGTACTAAGTGCGTTTACTCTCAAAATTTAGGTGTAGGGTATAAAAATATATTGCAATACTGGGTGGATGGGTAAAAAGGAGGCGTGGACCGCCCATTTTTTCCCAAGAGAATATTATTGGTTCACAAACTACAATATTATGTACACCATTATTCAGGAAACTTATATACTTTTCAATACAATCCATGTAAAACCCTCCATGAACTCCGCCTCACGAACACGGCTTACGTGGTCGGGTGCCGGTCCCAAGCCCGGATAAAGGAGGAGGGTCTGAGGTAACGGGGCAACCTTATCCTCATTAAAAGTCGATCCCACCAAAGGTGTAGGTGTTGAGTTACCCGTGCCGTATACCTGCATGGCTGACAGGTGGTAAAATTGGTCAGTCGATAACGGTCCCTATCGATGCCCGGGCGAGGTCGGTAGTATCAAATGCCTAATCCAGGTAGGCGGCTCTGCCGGGATGGTCCATTACTTCCGCAATTACTCGTGGGAATCTAATGGACGAAAACGAAAAAATAAAACATGTAAATAAAAAACAAGACGTAACGGATGCGGTGATGTCTGAGGGTATGGAACCCCAAAAGGGCTCAGCACCTTCGGACATTGGTAAGCCGTAAGGTTTACTAACTGACAATGTGGACCGAGGGACATTGGAAAATGTTCAGCGGTCAGCCGAGTCTGCCGCAATCTCTACGGAAAAGCCAGAAGGAGAAGGACAGGTAGTGGTGGACCATGGTGTCGCCTCGGAGATCGAGAGGTCAGCCACGCCCTGTCTGGATCCAACTGGTGTGGCTGACGCGCCCTCGGAAGCCAAGCGGAGCCTGCTCACGCGGCGGGCAAAGCAACAGCGGAAGAGGGAGCGCCAGAGGGCGAAAAGATCACTGAGCAACCTGACTCGGCGTTTCAGTGAACTCTCGCCAGATGAACCAACGCCGGAATCCTCGTCATCCGCGAAAAGATACCGAGGCACCCCGAAAATTAGTACGGGTCCGCGGAAGATTCGTGGCGCGGAGGAGCAGGACCTGCGGGTAACTGCAGGTGAGAATCAAGCTACAGGTGGGAAGCCTAGCACGAGTCATCAGAAAATGATGACCAGTGCAGGGCAGAAGGCAGCTATGATGACGAAACCTGCCGGTAAGGGGGTCTCTTTTGCGAAAGTGGCGGAAGGTGATCTCCTTATGGGCATTGCCGATCTCTCTAGGGAGGGGCCGTTGCTGGACTCGCACTTGGAGGTTTTTAAGACATCTCTTTTGCGGGCCCTGGATCGGCTGGAGGATGAGAGCGGTAACGTTGGGTTTGTGGGCAACGCCACCTTGGAGGACGGGCTCCTTGTACTTAAATGCAGGAACCAAGAATCCAAGGCGTGGCTGGCTCAATGCGTGGGTGGACTTGAAGGTCTATGGGAGAATGCCCGCCTCCGTATCGACCGGCTCTGTGTGTTGAGAGAGGTGAGGAAGGCGACTATCCTTGTTCACGGTACGAGCGCGACCAAGGACGTCATCCTCGGAAGGCTGCAGCGGCAGAATGCCTGCGTGAAGGACACTTCAAAATGGAGGGTCATTCGTACGGGCAAGTTCGGTGCAGCAGGAAAAGAAGGCGTCGTTCTCACGGTTTGGTGGCCCAAAGAAGAAGCCACTGCTATCGAGCGCGCGGGAGCAAAGCTCAACTGCGCGCTTGACCAAGCGGTGGTCAAATTCAGAAAGGATGAATAGTGAGAGCGGCGCCCCTGGCGCGGGACCGGCGGCCACTCCCGCAAAGAGATGGAAGTTGGGGCGGGAGGAGGGCCTGTGCCAGGCTAAATTAAAAGTAGTTCAGCTCAACCTGCACCATAGAAGAGCTGCGTCAACCATGCTGGTTAGGCGCTTTGTGTCGGATGGGCTGGATGTAGCCATATTGCAAGAACCCTGGATAGCCCACAACGCGATCAAGGGTCTATCTTGTAGAAGTGTCAACCTTTTTTATTCTAAGATGGGAGGCAGACATAGGACCTGCATCTTGGTGAGGCACGGAGTACTAGCAGTATTCTGTCCTCACCTGAGCACGCTGGATCTTACGGTGGTAAGAATAGGTGATGGTGCTGGTTCTTTTTTTCTTGCGTCTGCGTACCTTCCGTACGACTCGCCGGAGCCCCCAAATACAAATGATTTTAGGGAACTGGTGGGATTCTGCGCGGAGAGGAATGCAGGCTTAGCAATTGGCTGTGACGCTAATGCACATAATATTGTGTGGGGTAGCAACAGTGATAACCACAGAGGAGAGTCTCTACTCGAATTTGTGATGATGAACAATTTATACATTGCAAACAGGGGTGTCTAACCTACCTTTGGTGATGCGCGCAGAACAGATTTGATCGACATCACCGTAGTGAATTCCAGGATGCTGGGGAGAGTGACAAACTGGATGGTTCTGGACATATTAACGATGTCCGATCATAGGCCCATTGGATTTGAAATTCTCTACGGCTCCAAGAAAAGGAAAACTTGCAATTTGCGGAGAGTTCCCTCCAATACAAACAGTACTTTGTATACTGAAGTGTTACGGGATCTACTGGCAAATAAGCAATCTCATGTTCTTAGAACAACGGCGGATATTGAGATCGAGGTGAAGGCCCTGACCATATCCATGAACAATGCGTTCGTAGTGGCTTGTCCCAAATCTGTAGTGGAGGAGGCGAATCAGACACCATGGTGGAATGATGAGCTTGAGTCCATGAAAAAGGAGACAAGGAAAGCCTTTAACAAGCACATGAGAACGGCTTGTCCTGAATCATGGGCTTCCTATAAGGAGAAGAAAAAGCTACTAAGGTATGCTCTCCGTCGACGTAAAAGGGAGACATGGAAAGCGTTTCATCCTTTGGGGATGAAATCAAGATCTCCAGGAGGGTCAAATACCTAGGAGTAATC
Organism: Thecophora atra; assembly: GCA_937620795.1. Classification (NCBI taxonomy): domain Eukaryota; kingdom Metazoa; phylum Arthropoda; class Insecta; order Diptera; family Conopidae; genus Thecophora; species Thecophora atra. The sequence continues at coordinate 64,417,350 of OW569398.1, forward strand.
CTTGATAGTAAACTATCCTGGAGTGATCATATTGAGAATAAGATCCAAAGGGCGAAGCGAGCCTTTTTCCAGTGTAGAAGAGTGTATGGTTTACGCTGGGTATTAAACCCCCGTGCCATTTACTGGGTATACACTGCAATGATTAGACCCATTATTGCTTATGCCTCGGTTGTCTGGTGGCCTAAATCTGAACAAAAGACAATACGAGGTAGACTTGATGCGGTCCAACGTATGGCGTGCATTGCTGTTACGGGAGCTATGCGTACATCCCCGACTGCTGCCCTTGAGGCGCTGATAAGATTGCTCCCGTTGGACTTATTTATTAAGAAGACGGCGGCACTCGCAGCACTGCGCATGAAGACTTGTGACACTTGGAATGAGTTCGGTGCGGTGGTAGGGCATAGGCGTATTCTTGACCTCGTTAACACCGAGATCATGGAGACGCTGATGCCAACCGAAAGTATGAGTAAGACTATAGCCTCAATAAAGAGACACAATAGCCTCATAACAGATGGTCAAACACACCAGGACCATAAGATAGGGCGGGAGCCGGACTCCACTCGGTAGAGTTGAACCTGGCCTGTGCTCTATCTTTGGGACGACATGTGTCGGTATATCAGGCCGAAATGCTGGGGCTTGTACACGCGCTGGATCACATGATTGATGGAAAGGTGCAACATAAGACTATCTTGGTTGCGCTTGACAATCAATCGGTGATTAGGTGCATGGATCGGACACACGTGGATTCGAAGCTGGCTCAAGAATGTGCTCTAAAACTTAGCAGGTGTGCTCAAGTTAATGAGGTCACACTTATGTGGGTAAAAGGGCATGCCGGTATCGATGGTAATGAATTAGCTGATGAACTCGCAAAGTGGGGGTCATCATCGACTTTTGCTGGACCAGAGCCGAGAGTTGCTCTGAGCAAAGGATCGGTAAAAGCTTTTGTCGAACGATGGATGGATGTATCCCACCTAGGGTCGTTATGCGCAGCCCTACGGGCGGAGCAAAGAAATGGGTCACCCAACTTCCAAGGAGGACCTTGAGCTGGCTAGCAGCAATGGTGACTGGTCACGGTAACTTCAGATACCATCTCAAAAAGATAGGACTTGCTGAAGATGGGATCTGTAGACTGTGTCAGGAAGAAGATGAGACAGCGGTGCATATACTGTGCCAGTGTCTAGCAGTGGCAAGCAGAAGGTTGACTATACTGGGTCGACATTTTATTAATGATGACGATGTTAGTGGTGTCAACCTTCGCGACTTGCTTCTAATGTCACAGGACCTGGTCATGAGAACGGAGCTGGATAGATTCCACACGTCTAGAGACTAGGTTCTGTTCGGATAGCGGTGGGACGAAAAAGGACCCGAATCAGGTGGTCTACTTCGACAATCCCACTTCTATCACAAGAGGAGTTTAGGTTTTAGTACGTAGGCGCACCCGTTGGTGTGAATCGTGCATGCCAGTTACTGATATCTTTGGAAGATCACCCCTTCTCTTCCAAAAAAAAAAAAAAAACAATAAAAACCTCCATGACCTATGTAAACTAAAAGTGGGCGGATCAAGCCTATATTTGGCATATTAACTGGAAGCATTAGTCTAAACCTAAATATAAAATTTTCTTGTCTTCTCTCAAAAAGTGATGCTGATATGGCCTTTTTTAATACACAAAACATTGGTCCTTGGGCGATTTTGCCCATTTTCAATACGAAACACCCCAACATAGCAACAAAAATTTTTGCCAAATTTCATTTTGAAATCTTAATCCATTCTCCTGTGATCGTGATTTCAACGGACAGACAGTCAGACAGACAAACAGAGAGACAGACAGACATACAGACCAACAGACAGACAAACAGACAGACGGATAGACATCGTTATTTCAATTTTGGTGGTGATGCTGACCAAGAATATATATACTTTTCCATACCTATCTTGTCTAGTTCTATGCGTTACACACTCCAGTAGAAAGTGAATATACCCTCAACCTTAAGGTGTAGGGTATAAAATGGAATAAATGGTTTCATTTTTGCTCTTTAAATATTGCTTTTTTCTCTTTGTTGATAACATTTAAAAAGAAGTCTTCTGTTGTATACTTAATTTTGCGCTTCTATTTCTATGAAGTTGAACATATGTTCGTTCGTCCCGTGTTGTTAACTAGTATTTCCATCCCGTTCTAGTTGTAAGTCCAGTGTATTCCACATTCGCCATCCGGATTTCGCATTCGCCTCGAATTCGTGTTGACATTCTTTAACGAACTCAGCAACTGTAGTTGTTGTTCGGGGCCCTTCTGTCTACCCAACTTTCTCAACTTTGAAAGTGTTTCCAATATCTTGCTTACAGGTCTATTTGATCCAGTGTCTCATCACGTCTTCCATTATTAAGACCGCTGATCGGCTTAGTTCATCCGCCTGCTTCATTTTAGATTCGCATCTGTGTTCCATTTCATAATTAAAGTCTTGTAATAATAATGCCCACCTGCTTTCTTTATCGAACCCAAAATATAAACTCGCCACTTTTTCAAAGCTTCGATTATTGCGAGCACCTTAAGATCGTATAAATGATATTTCTATTTACATTCTGTCGTTTTTCTGCTCATGTAGGAAGGAAGGAAATAAAGGATCTGATAGCAAAACTAAATTAAATGTCCTACAACAAACAACTTCATATTGATCAGGATGTCACCAGCATATCGAATTGAAAAACTAGGCTCACCACCATATCGGAACAAACGCACACAAGCGAAAATGTTGTGTTCCGAGAAACAGCAGCAAGTTGAAATCTATAAGATAACTTCAGCGAGAAAATAGAGTCAGAAGTAGAAAAAAGAGTAATTTGTGAAAATAAAGATGTCGGTGCTTTCATGCCGCAAGAATTCCTTCAGAAAGTGAAAAATTATAAATTGCTAGAGGTAATTAACGGCCTCGAAAAGCATTTGTCATTTAAATTTAATTTGGAGTTGTTCTGTGAATGTGTTAAAACGAAAATGATGATAGTTCAATTACGAAACCAGCTAGACCAGATTCTCAGCCAAAAATTTGCAAGCTTATTAACTAAGCTCACAGAATTCCAGGAAAGAGACAGTGGCTTGGCTGTATCTAAAATATGCCATGTGGAGATTAATTTTATTCAGTACAGGCCATTAAAAGGATCGTCGTATGTGCCACTACCAAAAGTTATAGATAACAAGAAAGCATGCATCAAAGTACGAAATGATAATGATTACTGCTTGAAGTGGGCAATCATCGCTGCTCTGAGCCCAACGGATGTGATTCCACAAAGAACACAGAATTACAATATTCCGATTATCGAAGATAGCAAAATAGATCTATCAAACGGAATTCTGGTCAACTTTGATCGCTTAATATTTCCTCTGCCGCTCATAGAGATTCCGAATTGCGAACGAATAAATAATAGTATAAGCATTAAAGTTTTCGGCTTTGATGAAAGGCTTAGAGCTATAATAGGACCATTTTATAGCAATCCAGCTGAAAAGGAACATCACATGAACATGCTTCTTGTCCAAGACTTGGAGCGCTCACATTACGTATGGATTCAATCAATTTATAGGAGGATCATAAAAATTTTAAACTTTTCTTTGCAATTCGTTTTTTAATAAATACGTTAGTTTTAGTTCCCAATTTAAATAATTTTATTGAAATTTAGTTATAAATTTAATATTTCTATTTTCTTTTCCTCAATAAACTCGTACGCAGCCTGCTGACTAAAAGAACTCTTGCTACACACTTTTGCAATATTTGCCTTCAGTACTCAAGAAATAATAATACTAATAAAGACTACTAAGTTTATAGCTCTTTAGTAGTAGTGTTACATTCCCAACATAGAAGTGATTCGCGGAGCAATTTTAAGATAGCATCGCACGAGATGACAGATATTCTACAGCCATCACCTGGTCTACATTAAATTTCAACATATTTCATTATCAATGAAAAATTTTATCGTCGTTTTCCAATAGCATGATATTTAGATCAATGCTAAAATTACTTTTTGATTCTGATGTTCAAGTGATGACATTGTTCAGATTGATAATAAGAATACTCTTTAGGATAATTGATGCTAAGTATGATGTTCAAGTTGATTGCTGCCAGGTTTCATTAAGTGTGTGATTAATGGTAAATAATGGTGTTATAAATATGGTAATAATTATGGTAGCATACAAGTGTTTTCATAGTTGTATATAAATACTAAATCCTATTTCGTACAACCTGCGGTCAATTGAGTCGTCTTTATATCTGCTACTCTACTTTTTTATCTTTCCAACACCGACAAGTATGTACATATTTTCGAAAACTCTTCAAACGTCATATCTATATAAGATGTTAATTTGATACATACTGTGCCTTATTTTCGCCTTGCTTAAGAATAATTATAGAATTTTTTATTTTTAGGGCTCCAATGTTTAGGAATTCGTGTGTACGAGTAGGTATGTTCCACATATGTAAGAGTTATTTCTACCCATGCAAACTCTTCTCGAATATTAAAATTGTCTGTGTTAAAGGAGTCTAAAAGAATAATTAAATTGAAAAGTTCCTAGGAAAAGCAGTAATTGAAGTTGAAGAAATATCTATGTAAATTTTGAAAACATGGAGATATATACTTACTGCAAAGGATGGTTCATTCCCATAATGGACTCTTTGCACTGGAGAATGCAATCGCACTCAGATATGTATAAATAAATAAATCATTAATAAATAAACGATTCTAATTGTTTTTTCAAATGTAAATTTACCGCATTATTAACATAAATAAAAATTCCACTTATATCTATTTACAAAGTTATTTATTTTATAGGAGTAACATTTGATTTTCTATGCTTCTAACATATCTTGATCATTATATAACTTTAGTTCTAAATATATTCGATAATGTGTGTTGTCATCTAATGGACTTAAAGCTATTTTCCGTACATGCTCCGTATATAAATTTCCTATGAACTAAAGAATATTTATAAGCACTTAAACTTAATTTATCTAAAGCTGTGGCCTTGATACCTTTGGCTTTTTAATTTCGCCGCACCCAACAACTTGCGTTGTATACATTTTGGAACCTATAAATTTAAGATATAAGATTTAATTATATAAGACCTATAAATTTTTTCATAATTTTTCCTTTGTTCTCATCCTTCATCATACCAAGGGCTTTACTATTCCTCAGCGGCATATGAAAAGGATTGTTGGGTGAATATTCGGATGTATCACATTTTGAACCGACATCGTCACGAACATCGTTATAAAATTTTGTACATTGGGTAGAATAAATAAAGGAATCAGTGTCCATGTAATTTAAGCTGAGCCTTTTTATAAATTTAGGTTTTATGTAATCATAGTGGAAATCATACATTTTCCATTTGGATGATTCTAAAACAAAAAATTCCAAGTAAATAGGGTTATTATAGGCTGAGCGACATCTACTCATGTGCGCAGCAGCAATTTTATTTGTAAAATAAGAAACTGGAAATTTGGTTTCGCTATTAGAGCTCGTGCTCCTTATCGTCTTCATTTACTTTCCCATTCAGTAATAACTTTTACATCCTTTCTTTTGTCTACATTTTCCATTTGGACATTTTTCATAGTCTTTCCATATGCCGCATTATTAGGGAGTTTAAAAAAGTTCAATTGTTCTATGGTAAGTAAATCAATGAACTGCTTTAACCAACAAGACTGCTTAAATTTTAATATTCTATGTATTTTCTTAATCGTCAAGCCATTTCTTAGGCATTGTTGGAGGTTCTTGTAATGAATTGTGTAATTACTTTTGTTGGTTAAATCTTTAATAAGTTTATTGGATGTGAAATTAAAAGGTATTTTTTTGCGTAAAATGATAAGTCGTTATGAGAATCGTGAAGACTTTCTGGATATTCTAGATCAACTTAAAATATATAGCCGAAAGATGAGTTTTCCGCAATTTCTAAATCATCAAACTTTTCAATATCTTTAAGGCACTTGAAACCTCCCTAAGTTACATATTGAGACATTGCCAAACCATATAAATTATTTTCACCCATAAACATTAAGTATTCCGATGGCTTATTGCAATCGTAATCCATCATATAACAGGTAGGATCCACACCATAACCCAGACTAACAATGCACTCAACGCAGTCCAATACCACACTTCAAAATAGACAAATGTGTCGCCACTGAGACAACTCCAACAACTACCCCAAAAAGCTAGCCAATTCCACCTTAAAGCGTACCAGCGAAGTAATTTTCTTTAAACTTACAGGCAAGCAATTCCAAAGTTTAATGCAGCGCATAAAGCCTGACCGTTCTCTCAAAAGCGTATGATACCTGAGCAGCATTAAGTCAACTGAGCGGAGTTGCCTGCAACTTGCTTCTCCAAAATGTAAGCGGGTGAACGAATCCTGGATAACTTAAAGAAAAAAATAAGTAATCGAAACTTAAAAATTGCTTCTAAATCCATCCCCAACACACACTTAACTAGTCCAGAGACGTAATCCCTTCCACGTAAAGCGAACACAAATCTAACAGCGTAACGTATGCAGACGATCAGCATCGTGAAACAGGCTGCACTGCAGCCCCCAACAACCTCGCAGCAATATAGGAAGTGAGGTATTATTATTAACGATTTAACCAAACGCAGCCTGGCTTCATTACGTAGGAAGTGCTTTTCCAAATACAGCCCCCGAAGCACCCCAAAAACTTTCTTGCAACTCCCGGCTACATGGCTGTCCCAAGAGAGATCTTGGCTAAGCGTTACCCAAGGCATCTGATACTGCAGCTATAAGTCCTACATCCGTCCTAGAACATTAGAGCAACAGTTGAACATCATCAGCAAAAATGTGAACCAGTGAATGCGAGACCACCGTAGGAACATCATTTATATACATCGCAAAAAGCAATGGTCCAGGAATCGAACCCTGAGGCATACCACTGCCTACTGCAAGAAGACTCGAAACACGCCCAGCAACCGAAGTCCGTTGCCAGCGATCAGACAGGTAAGAAAATATTAAGTCGCACGCCAGATTGGAAAAATGGAAGCAAGTCTTGATTTTCACACATAACACTACTCAACTAATCTGATTGAAGGCTTCACCAAAGTCAACTGCTAACAAGAACAAGAGTAAGTGGTCATCAATATGCAGAGTCATCTCAATGGTAAAATCCATCAAGGCAGTTGTCGTACTATGATTAATCCGAAACCCAGATTGTTACCGATAGATACCAACTCTACCATCCGTGCATAAAAAGTCGTGAATCTGGCTCTTCATTAAAACTTCGCAAATTTTAGAGAGTAATTGAAGAATGCTGATAGGCCTATTGTCAGATAAGGAAGGGGGCATACTGAACCTCGGAATTGGCAAGACCTTCGCTAATTTCCAATCAGCAGGAAAGCAAGAAGTAGAGAGGATACTATTAATCATAAACAAAAGGGACCCTCAAATTCAGGAGAAATTAACTTCATGAATTTGAGGTGTGTATCATACAGCCCACTGCATTCGATTTCACCATAGCCAGAGCCGAACAGAATACGTTGGATGTAGCATTTCTGAAGGAAAATGGATTTTTACTCTCTGGACAAGTAACATCAACCCGTGCCGTATTAGTCACTAAGTCATGCAATGAGACAAAATAGCTATTAAGATCTTCAAGTTCAAATATTGCAGGCGCCGTTTTTGTTTGGAGGAGACCAAGCCCCCGCTCCTCACACTACTGAAGCAAAATCTCCCATACTCCCAACTTTGTTACGTGCCTTCGTGAACTCTTTTCACCTATAATAATTACGGTGAGACCTATGCAATATAAATGCTCGGTCGCGCAGAGTCTTGCATCTCATTATAGCAGCATTCGTTCAGGGAATAGTTAAGGAAATGGGAATGCGACTAACCAGAAGGACAAACGTATCAAACATTCCATTTATCGCCGTGTTAAGTTCAAGCAACATAGCATCCACACTTACCTGTCCGTACAATCCACTCAAGTCATAATGCTGGCAAGCCCAGTATAAGCCTATAAGATTAATACGATTGAAGTCACGGTAAACATATGCGGCACGACGTCTGCTAACCCGAAAGGAAATTGAACAAAAGATCAGCGCATGCTCTTGACACATCAAAATGCGTTGGTAGTTGTAGGTTCAACACGGGCTCCAAGCAAAACCATAACAAAAAAATATTGTTGTTAAATTCCCCCCTAATGATAACATTAGTGCATTCACTGGAGATTCTATCTAAAACCGAAGACAATCCGTGCAAGTAACTCCAACCGCACATGACGAGCTGCGTTTACTTCCGTTAACCTTGACAAAGAGGTACTCTAAATACATTCTAAACACAACCATTCAAGGCTGTCAACTAAGTATAAACCTACTCCACCGCCACGTCGACCAACTCTGTCCTTGAAGGATCTCAGTAACTTCTCCTAACTGTTCAGGGCGACTCGTGGTGAACAAATTCTGAGCGTTAAAATGGCCAACATTAAGAAAATGTGCCCTTATCGGACAATGCGTCCCTCAGGATGGAGCAGTCACATGCAGCACGACCTGGTAAACCACTCATATTAGGCAATGTACCGGGTGCGAGCAGTGCATTAAAAAAAAAGAATCAGATGCGGCAAAACGAATCCTAACGTGAAGATGGCGGCAGATAGCACAATAAGAGAAGAGAATAATAGACTTAAATGAAGTCATGAAAAATATTATAACTAAGATCCAATACAGACGTACATACATAGCACAATAAATCAACTCGCTGTCCACTAACAGTAAATAAAAATAGTTCACCATCATTAATAACCAATTTGCTAAACACCATCAAATCAAATAATAATCATAGCTGGTACCGCATGATAGCCTAGAATGGTAGTCATAAGCAAGTAAATACTATTTACCTGGCAGTAACATAATATAGCAATAGTAAATCAAATATATATATATTAAGCCATAAATGAAAAGGCCAGCTAAGATGTATAAACAATAAAAATAATAAAAAAAAAAAACAAAAAATAACAATTTTTAAAAAAAGATGATGAACATTACTTACTAAAGAATAAAATTGATAATATGAAAATTAATGAATTATAAGGTAATATTAATGAAATACTCATGTTACTGCGATAGATACGCTTAAATGCATATAAAACCAGATTGCAACGTAAAAGTTCTGAATAAATAGTACCCAAAAATTAAAAAAAAATAACAAGTAAAAAAAAAAAATTAAATAAATTCTACTGTATTAATAAAAAAAAAAATTATGGCATAACAAGCAGCAATAAAAAGAGAAATTAACGCAAATAATAAAAATAATATACTCGATCATTAAGGCAGGTCGGCTGGTTTCGTGATCGTCACTCGGTCCTCATATTTACCGCCTTCTTTAATAACAAACAAAATTCCTCTTCTGATGAAAACACCAGCTCACGTGCCTTTTGAAGTTTTGGCGACAATTATTCCTGATGTATATGCGAACAACTTCCTCACCCTCAGGATGTACATAGCGCGACACCTAAATCCAGCACCCTTCGCAAAGGAAACAAGCAGACAGTCACTCCTGCCAGCCAAGCGAAAGCACCTTGTGATATCCGTTGCCGAACAATTCACATTCAGAAACTTGATAAAGATTAAGAACAAATGGAATCAATTCGGAATTTGGAACTTTACTAGATACTCCGGCAATCGTAACGTCTTTGCTTCTCAGGTTACGCTCAATCCTGTCAACTTCAACAGCGGAATCATTCTGCGAACCTTGGCTAATTCTGAACTTACAGACACAAGGAGGCGATACATCCTTAAAAGGCGATATATCCTTAAAAGCGGCACACAGCGGCCTCTACGGCGCGACACCTACTATTTAAAGACTCCATCGGGTTTTTAATTTCTTTCCTGACTTCGACAGTCACGCATTCCTTCATATTCTTTTTAAACTCACATTTGAAGGCATCAATATTGTCATTCACCGCAGCAATGCTGGTAGATATGGCAGCAACCGACTTCTCCGCACGACGCATCAACGACTTTGGACCAATGGAGGCATCCAAACATCCAGGGCAAAACCACGCAGACCAAGCTCAGTCAGAGTTTTCGAGGTGGCTTCATTTAGCTTAGCGCACTTTAAGTGGAATCACTTGAGGTAAACTATTGCCTTAAAATTATAATTTATTATTAATTTTATTATTATTATTATTATTATTATTTAAATTGGCAAATAAAGGAAAAACTAAAATATTTTGGAAGTGGTTATTGAAAACCAATTGGGAGGAAGCAATAAAATATAATAAATATAACCATAATTAAATAAAAAGTAGTAATAGTAATAAAAAGTCGTTCTGAAATGTTTAAAACCCACCTTAAAATAGATTTAAATGGATGAGAAGCATATTGAGACCCAAGCTCTTCGTCTAAACCGATAACATTTATGCTTATATTATATTATATTTATATTATATTTATCCGTTCAAAATCGGTAATTCTTGTGAGCGGTAAAGCAAATTCCGTTCGATAGAAATACTTTGCTATCCGCTATATTTGTAATGTTGTAGTTTGTGGCCTATAAGGATGATCAACAGTGGAGCTACGAGCAGCTATGATTGTCCCATTATACCAGTATTCATCATCATTTCGTAGATTGATGCATGCTTTCTTGTTATCTAAAACTTTTGGTAGTGGCAAATACGAGTATTCCTTTAATGGCCTGTGCTAATTAATATTAATCTCTAAGTGGCATGTTATAGATAGAGCTCAGTCACTTCCTCTTTCCTGGAATTCTGTGAACTTAGTTGAGCTTGCTTGCATCATTTTCGTTCGTCATCGTCAGATGTTTTAAAAATTCACAAAATAGCTCCAAATTAAATTTAAAAGACATATTCTTTTCGAGGCCGTTAATCAGCTCTAGTATCATATAATTTTTCCCTTTCTGGAGGAATTCTTCCGGCATGAGAGCACCGACATCGTTATTTTCGTAAATAAGGGACTATTCTCTCTTAAAAGGGTCTCCGTTCATTTATCAAATTAAAAAAGCTCTAAAATATGAATTAACAAGACAAGAAGCAACAACAATAACAAAGATTCTGCCGTGCGCATACTCCTACCACATGTCACTAAGTATTGAAAACAAATCCCCAACAACAACAACATAGACAAGAAAAAGGAACCTAAAGGAATTTGTTTGCATTAACTTCAGCGCGATAATTCTACTAAAAAATTTCCTATTACAACAAATAACGACAACAGCGTAAGCAATTAAGTAATCACCGAAATTTTATTACACTTGAGGAATCATTACAAAAACACAAACATAAATACTGCAAGTATATAGCATAAGCAAAAAAAGAAATTAACCAAATTTGTTTATGCTAACACTGTGACTGACGTTCTCGTTCACCAAACAATCATATTGCAACAAATAACACCAACAACGTGTTCCTACACAACGACCATCAGCATCTGCTGCTCTCCCATCGCTTCGATCACACACAAATCCCTTCCTACCCTTCCCTTACTCTTACATGTCCGTCTGTATATTTATCAGTCCATCTGTATATATCTCTCACCGCCCGGCCATCGATTTGTCTGTCCGTATTTCCTTTTCACTAGCACTCACAACCTGTATAGCCGCATCTTTCTCTAACACACGTAAAAGCATACCACGAAGCAGATGCCCTTCCGAAGCCTTTATTCCCTTCTCACTCCCTCTCGCATAAGAAGTATAGCGCTATCTCACTCTAACACACGTAAATCATAGTACCAGTTATTTTTATTATGAACAAAACATTAGGCGGTCGAAGACTGTCTACTTTAGATCCATACTTAACTCTTCTCTGCCGCCCAAAGTTCTCTGGAATAACCTGAAAAAGTTAGGAGTTTATAGCAACAGTAACTACGATGCTGCAAATGGTGCTCTTGACCCCAATCTTTTAAATGAACATTTTCTTTTTCTTAATTCTGCTTTACGACATCTACTTTTCCTAGTTTTTGAAAATTGTATTTGTCATTCCCTTACCTAAGAAAACGAATGCTGTTGTGCCTGCTGATTTTAGGCCAATAAGTATTCAATCTCCGCTATCTAAAGTACTTGAAATGCTCATGGCTGATCAAATTTCTAAATACTTATCTAGAAATAAGCTATTAGACGCCAGTCAGTCTGGGTTCCGTGCTAGACACAGATGTACCACTGCAGTCCTTAAAGTCTTAGACGACATCAGACTTTTTTACGATAATGGGACGCTTACCTTATTGTGCATGCTGGACTTCTCTAAGGCCTTTGATCCAGTGAATCATCGTATACTCTGCCGCAAATTACAGCATCTCTTTGGTTTTGGTGTCAGTGCCGCTGGTCTCATAAAAAGCTATTTATGTGACAGTTCTCAGTCAGTTAAGTGACTGAAATGGTGTACTGCAATGGTGTACCGCAAGGTCCTGTTCTAGGACCCCTACTCTTCTCAAGGTTTCTGGATGATATTTTTCATATTTGCAAGTAGTCGTCACTTCACGCATACCCGGATGACATTCAGGTGTACCTGTCTAGTAAGGACAATCTTAGAGAGGATTTGGTAGCTAAACCAAATGAGGACCTCGATATCATTCGATGTTGGTCAATAAATAATTGTCTGCGGCTCAATCCATTAAAGTCGTCTGCTTTGTACATTTCAAGATATAAGTTGTGCTATTGTGACATTCCTGATATATCTCTTGGTGGCAATAAGTTAAAAGTTTTACAAGTGGCTGTAAGTTTAGGCTATCGTATTAATGCGTCATTGAGTTGCGTGGACCACATTAACAATGTTGTTAAGAATATTTATTTCATTTTCAGGATTCTTCGGTCCTCGGCCTTTTGCACTCCTACTGTCATTAAACGGAAGCTTGTTCTGCAGTTAATCATCCCTTTAATCACATATTCGAATGCTATCTACAATAAGCTTGACTCGCAATCTCTCCTCAAGCTCTCTGTTGCTCTTAATCATGCAACCAGGTACGTGTATGGCTTTTGCAACTTTGACCACTTAGGTGCGCTTAGAACTGCTATTCTAGGCTGTGATATTAGTGATTACCTCAAAGCTCGTAACTGTATTTTTCTATATAAAATTATTCATTACCGAACTCCTTCTTATCTATTTGATAAATTACTATTTGGTCATTCGCTTAGAGGCCTTCTGTTAATTACCCCGGAATATAGTTGCTTAAACTCATCGAGATTGTTTTTTATCAACGCTCTAAAATTATGGAACTCCTTGCCTATGAGCCTTAAGCTCATTGCCGGAACAGGGTCGTTCAAGCGTGCCATAGTTGAATACTTCTCGTAACATTGCTTCTCCTTCGACTGCCAGCATCACAGTGGAGAACTCTCACACGGTGATGTTTCTCTCTTTCTCTCCCTCCTTCTCACTCATTATTTCTCTTACTCTTTCTCGGTTTTTTTTCGTGTTTATGTCTTTTTTGTTTTTCTTTTTTGCTTATTTTTTTAATCTTTAATTTAAGATAATACAACTTATATTTTGATGTGTATTTTGTAATAAAGTTTTATAAAGTGGCAACATTGCCGCAAACTAGTTTTAGTAATTCCGTTATTCGCTGCTAAGCTTGAGTTTATGAAATTACAAATAAATCGAAGCTGAACATTCAATCGGCAATCGTTTAATGATCAAGGTGTGTTTTTCTCTTGAGTCGGTGTAATATACCACATAATTGGCGACGAGAAAAAGAAAAACAATTAAATTTTTTTTTTTTGATATAATATATCAAATATTCGTGAAATAAATTCTTTTTTTAAGTTGGTACACAAAATTAAATTTTAAAACTTTAATTAATAATTTGAAATATAAAATATGCCGAGCGATTCATTAAATGCAACAACGCTATCAGTAGTGCAAGCGCATAGCGTACCTGAATTTCAACCACAAAGTGAAACGTGGCAAGTTTTTCGCGAAAGGTTAGAAATCCATTTTGCAGAGATCGAATGTGAGATCATGGCTACAAAGAAGGCAATCCTTCTAAAGGCTATTGGATCTGCACCATATGCAATTTTGCATAGCCTATGTTCACCAACATCACCAATAACAAAAACTTATGAAGACCTGTGCAATATACTTTCGGATCACTTTACACCGCCAACTATAGTATATCGCGAATGAAAAAGATTCCACGAAGCTATTAAGGAAACAAGTGAGTCTGTGGCTGATTGGTTTGCCAAAGTAAAAACTTTAGCATTAAATTGCAAATTTGGAACGAATCTCGATGCGATGGTCAAGGATAAATTTATAATTGGACTCCCTCACCCAATTTTTGAAAAACTGTGTGAAGAAGATGAAACAATAACTGTGAACAATGCTTTAAAAAAGGCGATGATTATGGAAATCAAATGTGCTGGTAATATTAACCCGAACAGTTTCGATCAGCAGGTAAAACAAGTGATCGAGGGCAAACGTAATAACGGCAAATATCGTCAAGGTCAAAACCAGCAAAACGATCAGCAAACTTGCAAGCATTGTGGATGGCGAAACCATCGAACAGAAGAGTGCAGATATAAAAATCATAAATGCCATACTTACGGTAAACCTGGACATTTAGCATCAATATGCAGAAGCCAGCATCGTAAAGGGAAACATATAAAATTGGTTTCGAACAGGAATATTAATACTTTAGATAATCAATTATCAGATTATAATGAAATATTAAATTCATCTATTTGTAGCATTACTGATCATAATAGTAAGCGATACAGCTTACCAGTTATTATCGAAGGAGTTCACCTCAATCTTTTGTGTGACACTGGTTCTCCTTGTACGCTGATTCCGGTTTCGTTATATAAAAAATTTAAAAGGAAATTACAAGTAAGAGAATGTCCTAGTGAGTATTTTGATTATAGTGGTACCATCATCGATGTTATAGGCGAATTTACAGCCAACGTAATGTATCGCGGTATGAAAAGAAACATTATGATTGTAATCGCAAAATCTAATAATGCAATACCTGTCTTAGGCCGTTCGTTTCTCAACGCATTTAATTTCAATTTAACCCAGATAAATCTTCTAAGCCAGTCAGGTGATCTCGAAAAATATAAAAATAATTTAATACGAAAATTCTCCGCAGTTTTTGATAATTCGTTAGGCAGTTATAAATACTATACTGTTAGTCTTGACATTGAAAGCAATGTCAAGCCTATATTTTTCAAGCCGCGTTCTTTACCACTGGCTTGGAAAGAAAAAGTGGGAAAGCAATTAGAAGAGTTAATCAAGTTAGACGTACTTGAGCCTGTAGATTTTTCTGAATGGGGCACACCCATAGTACCCATCTTAAAACCAAATGGAGATTTGCGCTTATGTGGCGACTATAAGGTCACAATTAATAAATATTTAAAAAATTTTAAATATCCCTTACCCAGGATTGATGAAATTTTTTCTTCCCTACAAGGTGGAACACTGTTCACCAAATTAGACCTTTCTAATGCGTATAACCAATTTCATTTGGATGAAAAATCTCAGTTAATGTGTACATTAAGCACACATATTGGTTTGTTGAAAATGAAGAGAATGCCATTTGGAATAACTTCTGCTGCCGCAATTTTTCAGAAAAATATGGAATCTCTTCTACGTGGCATACCAAGGGTAGTAGTATATCAGGATGACATTACCATTACTGGAGCGAACATAACGGACCATATTAAGAATGTTGAAACAGTTTTGACAAAGCTCAATGACGCTGGTCTCAAATTAAACGTTGACAAGTGTAAATTTTTCCAGAATAAAATTACTTATTTAGGATTTGACATTGATAAAAATGGATTATCAAAGAGCTCTGATCACGTAGACAGTGTTGTTAAGGCTCCTGTTCCTAAATCAATTACTGAGTTAAGGGCTTTCATTGGTACGGTCAACTATTATTCAAAATTTATAAAAAATTTTGCTCAAAAAATGTCTCCTCTGTACGAGCTGTTACAGAAAAATAAAAAATTTGTATGGTCAAGAAAAGCGCAAAATGCTTACGACCTAATGAAGTCAGAAATAGTTTCTGATCAAGTGCTAGTTCACTTTGATCCAAAGTTACCCATAATATTGACAACAGATGCAAGTAATGATGCAGTTGCAGCTGTATTGTCACATAAATTTTCGGATATGTCTTTAAAACCAATAGCGTTTGTATCGCGTGCAAAATCTAAAAGTGAGAAAAACTATAGCACCTTAGAAAAAGAAGCTCTTGCAATAATTTTTGGTGTAACTAAACTAAAGCATTTTTTGTTAGGCAACCCTTTCATACTCCATACTGACAACAAGCCTCTCATAACTATTTTCGGTGAAAAGAAAGGACTTCCATTGATGGCTTCTGCTAGACTTCAAAGATGGGCTCTTATTTTAAGTGGTTTTAATTTCGAAGTAATATATATAAAAGGATCAACGAATCATGCAGATGGTTTATCCAGAATGCCTCAATATACCTGTCAAAGAGACGCTGTTGAAAACAGTTACATATGTTATGTCGAGAAAGAAAATCCTTTATTAATTGATTTTAAACTTATTGCCAAAAAAACCAGAAGAGATCCTATCCTCTCCAAAATCTCCGACGCCATTTTGAATGGGACAATTAGGTATCTTAATGGGGATCATTTTATGGCCTTCAGGAACAAAGAAATCGAATTGACCTTAGAAAAAGGGTGCATTTTATGGGGTTATAGAACAATAATCCCCACCAAACTTCGTTCGACTATTTTGAAACAAATTCATCGTTCTCATCTAGGCATAGTCAAAACTAAAAGCATAGCTAGGTCTTACGTTTGGTGGCCTGGTATTGACAAAGAAATAGAAAAATTAGTTAGGAATTGTAGAAGTTGTCAAGAACTTCAACCAAGTCCTAAAAAATGTACGTTGATACCATGGCAACCAACAAATACTGTTTGGAGTAGGATTCATGTGGATTTTGCTGGACCTATACAGAACTATCACTTATTCATTGTGATAGATTCCTTTTCCAAATGGGTTGAAGTTTTTAAGACAAAAGACGTTACTAGCTCTTTTATAATTAGATGTCTTCGAGACTTATTCTCTCGTTTTGGACTTGTCGACATATTAGTAAGTGAAAAAGGTCGACAGTTCACCTCAGATCAATTCGATGTCTTCTTAAAAGAAAACAGAATTAGGCATATATTAACAGCACCTGGGCATCCTGCCACAAATGGCCAGGCCGAAAACTTTGTTAAAACTATAAAAAAATCTATTTATGCTAACGTGAAATCGAGTAAAAATTTTAATCTGGATGATGTCATTCAAAACTTTTTAATGGACTACAGAAATGTACCTCATAGCACCACAGGTGAAAGTCCTGCAAAATTATTTTTAGGTCGATCTCTCAAAACGAGACTAAGCTTTCTTAAACCTCCCTCAACTAGAGAAACAATTTTAGAAAAGCAAAGTAGGAACATTGAGTATCATAAAGGTAATCGCGAATATGAATATAGAAAAGGGGACAATGTGTACATACGTGATTACACCAATCCTAAGCGCGATAGTTGGTCACCTGCTATAATCAAGAAGAAAATGACACTAATCGTGAAATAAAAAGACATTTGGATCAAATACGTGGCAAAACAAATGAAGAAAGTAACAACGGACCAACCACCGTACAAGAAGAATTAGTGGAGAATAATAATAATTTGAATGAAAATTTTGTTACTCAAGAAAATAATCAAAGAATATTAAGACCTCGAATTGATGGTAAGGTTGTTAAAAGCATACCCTAGATATTAAGCATACCCTAGATATTAAGCATACCCTAGATATTAAGCATACCCTAGATATTGTAACGTTTAGGGGTGTGGGTTCGCGGTAAACTAAATTAACAACAAAAAAAAATCAAAAAAAAAAAAATCACGAACGAAGATATGATCGCTGTCAGGGCAGCTCAGCTCTTCCGGCCGTGCTCAGGGAAAGTGGGGGGGTTCTTCAACAACCCCGACAGCGTCTTGAAACCCCAGTTACAAAAAAAAAAAAGGAGCTGAGGCTTACTGTGGCTATACTGCCAAGAACAAGACCGATAACCGAAAATTCGCACGACGACACCGCATCGCGATCGATACTAAGCTGGCGGCAAAAAAAAAAAAAAAAAATCAACAAAAAAAAGCAGTATTACGCTGAGAGAGAGGTGGGAGAGAGATGAGAGGAATAGGGGGGGGGGAGGAGTTGATGTTATTTCCCTCCCCCTTTCTATACCCGCCCTTCCATGGTTGGCGCGTTGGAAATTTGTGCGCCAACCCCTTTTTGATTGTCGCCTGGCTGCGCGGAGTGAAACCGCTTACTCACCTCCTAAAATGGTGACTAACAACCGAGCATTTTCAAGAAACAAAACAAAAAAAACCAAAAAAAATTGCCACTCCTAATTGGGTATCATGTTTTCTTTTTTTTTTTTTTTTTTTTTTTTACCTTACATTTTTAATTTCACATTGTCTTATGTTGTTACTTAATGTGTGGTTAAGGTGTACTTCCGAGAAAACGTTATTGAAATAGCAGCTTTAAAGGTTAGTAATCGAATGGAATTATGCAACATTGTTTGTTTTTATAATTAATCGTATGTAGTAATTGTAATTACTACGTATGTATAGGTATATCCATTCACAGCGAAGTATTTATATGGATTTCTTTATGTAAAAATAATTAAATTAGCTTTTTGCTCATATTAGATACACATAATGGGTTCGTATACTTAGCTTTTATTATACCTTAAATATAACTATATAAATAATATAAATGTTTTTCATTTCAAATGGGTACCCATCAAAAAAAAAATAAGAAAAAAAAATCAAATATCAATTAATTTTCCATAGTTGTTCCATATCGATAAATTATTCACTTCGAATTTATTATATTTAATTCACCTCATTCAATGTAATTAACAGGGCATAGCATACCTATCCTGATTAAAATAGGTGTAACATAAGCGTATAACTTGGACTCAGAAAAAAATAAATTGTGCTAAATATGTTGGAATATTACGTGAATGACTTGATATTAAGAATCTTAATCGGTTTGTTTAGTGTTTAAGTATTGCAAATAATTGCCAAGAATGTAATTACTCTCATTAAAAATTATTTGTCGTGTTTAAGAATAATATAATATTCAAAGTTATTTCTGAATTTAGGTATATACAAATCTTAGATACGTAGCTTTTTCCTGCCGTTTGAACGGGTGAGATGGTAGCGATGTTGATCTCTAAGGTCTTGAAAACTGGTACGATAGTACGGCAACAAAACGATAGTTGCTCATCGATTGCATATTTTTCCTCGTGCGCCTGTTGTTTTATCTTCCGAAAATTTTACTCAGGGTTCTGATCACATCTTCTGATCTTAATGTGTATTGGTTTAATTTTAAGCAATTTTATCGTGGAAATAAATAAAAAATAAATAATTGGGTTAATACGATTCAGAAATTCACTATATTTTGTCCATTCTGACTGTACCACATATTAACGAAACCGAGTTTATTTCCGTCTAATATGAATTCACTAAGCACTTTTCATTTTTTTTTTTTTTTGTTAATGCGCTCATGAACGAATATCATTAACTGTAGTTTAAACGTAGTGGATAACAGTTAGCGATCTTCACTTCAGAATCTCTTTTTCTTAAGGGAGCGACTCTTTTTGAATGTATTGCCTATTAATATGTATGTAAAGAATCTTTCATATTTCTTGTTAAGTTTGTTATTTAAAATAATTGAGTTTACCACAATAAGGTAAATTAAAAGTTATCAGTTCTACTTCATGACAGTTTAAGATAATATTATGTGGTATTTTACGCCTTCAGTTTCTTTTTATTGTTTTCGAACAGCAAAACTGTCAACCATTTTATTTTATTTCTTTCTTGAAACTTTTCACTTTTGCTTTCAGTTTTTCGAATCGGTTGTCGGTTTATATTTTCTATAACTGGGATTTTGCCTTCTTTTATTTTTGCGTACATTAATTCCTCGATTTAGCTGAAATATTTACCAAAACGCGACCACTATGCAACCTTTTCGTTCACTCTCTAAAATTTTCCATTACATTTAACTTCATAATGTCTATTCACTTGCAACAAGAATTATTTTCACCTGCTATTTTCAGTTTCTACTTTTTCTACTTAAATTTGCGTCTGAAGCCTTTTATTTTAATCAATTCACTTCGTTGCTTTTACGCGATGGAGTTTTACTTTTTCCCCAATTCTAAATATTAAAATTTATGTTAGTTTTAAACAAATAACATTTTTACAATTCTCTAAAAAATTCTATAGAAAATTTGCGATGAAAATCTTCCTTTAAAAACCCATTTTGTGATGAATTAAGTATTTAAAATCATCATTTTTATTGCATTTCACATTTTATTACTATTTGCAAAGTTCAAATGTTAAATTTCACACTTTAAAATCTCTTTTCTCGTCATCTTTTCAAGTCACTCAAAGGGGAAAAAAGCGTTTTTCCAAACATGGATTTTTCAAGCACTTATAAGCGTATTCGTATTTTTTTCATTGCGTTAATTTCATATTTTATTTTGTTGTGAAGCGTTCACAATTTCAGCAATTAATTTTTATATTTCTTAATCCGTCCATTTTATGCTGGGAAAACCGAACAAGTTTTTCACAGGGCACGTTCTTTACTCCAATTCTTAACATCGAATGACCGTTTCTTAAACCACGCTTTGCTTCGAAGCGACAGAAAGCAAACTGGTTTGCCTCGCTCATTCCAGTCGCCGCCGCTGCGCAGCTAGCGACATCTCACTCCCTCTTACCATGATCGACTTTCATTGCAAGTCCCGTAGGATGGCGTGATGCGAAGTTCATAGAAAAAAAATTCTTCTAGAAACTTCGCTCACGCCACTTTACGGGACTACTCTCCCCGACGTCATGATGTGAAGAGGAGATGCCGATAACCGCACTGCGGCAACGATCTGGAATGAGCGGAGCACTGTCCGCTCACTCTCTGCGCTCCGACACAGAGCGTGGTCCTCGACACACCTCACAAAACAGGTGATGATCGGGCGCCAGCGACCAGAGCAGCGGCTGGGAAAGGTGATCTGCTTTGCCTGTCTCACCAAATGTCCTTGGCGTGGTATATTCCCATCGGGGCTCCCTCTGGAGTTTCTAGGCGATAGCACGAATTTCCGACCACTTCCACTACTTTAGCGGGTATCCCAACAGGGGCTAGCTTAGCGCAGAAATGATCGGCCTGTTTACTCAGTTGGAAGTTTCGTCGGATGACCAGCTGGCCTACTTCGAAAACTCGAACCCTCGACCTGAGATTATACCTGCGGGCGTTTTTCTCGAAGGCCGCTTGCCGACGCTTCCTAATCTGAGTCTGCAGCATCTGGTTCATGTCAGTTCGTCGCGGTCGAATGGACCGGTCATTCACCTCGCCGAGTTTTTGCATAACTTCATATTCTTTACCATGAGTGACCATATGCTGGCCAAACAGGACAAAATAAGGAGCGTAACCAATTGACTGATGCAGGCTGTCACGCAGTGCACAGTTGATGCTACTGAGATAAACATCCCATGACCGCTGATCCAGTTTTACGTATGCACGGAGCGCTTGATTGATCGAACGGTTGACCCGCTCGGATGCGTTAGCTTGCGGAGAATAAGCGGCAGTAAAGATATGCTTAACGCCAAATTTTTCTAAGAAGGTGGACATGTCCCGGCTGATGAACTGCCGACCATTGTCGCTCACTATTGTCTGGGGTACACCGAAACAATAAAACACGTTATCGCGCAGGAAATCAATAATTGGAGTCGCCGTAAATTTACGTAGCGGCTTCAGAAAGGTGAATTTCGAAAAGTGGTCCATGACAATAAGAAGGCCTATGTTACCACTTTTAGTGCGTGGAAATGGACCGATCAGGTCCATATATAATCGCTGAAAGGGGCTTTCGGTCAAGCCTAAAGATCCCATAGGTGGTCGCAAGGTCTGAGACGGCACCTTAGTCGTGCTACATACTTCGCAATTCGAGATATAGTTGTATACCTGCTTGTACATTCCTGGCCAGTATAGATGACGTCGGATTTTATGCAGTGTTTTCGCGATTCCGGCATGAGCTGAAGTAGGAGGGTCGTGTGCTGCTCTGATGACTTGGTCCCGGAGGTCGAGTGGCACGTAAAGTTTCCACGCCAAATCGTCGGTGTCATTATTACCTGTGTTAAACTCTGTGCGGTGGTACAAAT
Source organism: Thecophora atra (assembly GCA_937620795.1). Classification (NCBI taxonomy): domain Eukaryota; kingdom Metazoa; phylum Arthropoda; class Insecta; order Diptera; family Conopidae; genus Thecophora; species Thecophora atra. The sequence continues at coordinate 64,439,492 of OW569398.1, forward strand.
ACTGATCGACCACGCGAAAATCCGGGAATTCTTCGCCCGAGAATTTTTCTTTTAATTCTTCGTACTCTGCGGATGAAAAGCCCGGGGACGCCAAATCGATGAGCGGCTCGGTGACAATTTCGATTGACGACAACCCATCAATTGGGGCATCCTCCATCGACCTTGACAACGCGTCCGCTACGACATTGGCGGAGCCCTTCCGATGTTCGATTGAAAAATCTAGTCCTTGAAGCTTGAGTGACCATCGAGCTAGTCGCCCCGAAAGGTCCCTCTGACTCATCAACCACTTCAAACAAGAGTGATCGGTGACAACTTTGAATTCCTGGCCCTCGATATACATCCTAAACTTCTTGATTGCGAGGATCACTGCCAAACATTCAAGTTCGGAAACTGTGTAATTGCGCTGGGCCTTGTATAATTTCTGCGACATGTACGCGATGGGTCGCTCATGGCCATCTTTGTCGCGTTGCGCCAGCACAGCTCCCAGCCCCGATTGACTTGCGTCACACTGGACAATGAATGGTTTGGAGTAGTCAGGATGTATGAGAAACGGTGCCTCGGTCAGTAGTTGCTTGATCCTAACGAATGACTTTTGAGCCAGAGGTCCCCATGCGAAGCTTTTGCCCTTCGGTAGCAATTCGGTCAGATGGATCGTGACAGTTGAGAAGTCTGGGATGAACTTCCTATACCAGCCCATCATACCCAGGAACCTGCGCACTTGCTTCACGGTTTTTGGCTCCGGGTACTCGTTGATGGCGATTACTTTTTCCGGGTCGGTTCGTAGCGTACCTTTTCCCACAACGTAGCCCAAGTAGTTTACTTCGTGTAGGCAGAACTCGCTCTTTGACACGTTTATGGTTAAGCCAGCCCTGCGCAAACACTTCGCCACCTCCGACAGGTGTATCAAATGTTCGTCGAAAGAGCTCGATAGGATTAGCAGGTCATCAAGGTACACGAACACCCTCGACTTGAGATTGTAGGGGATCACCTGATCCATAAGTCGGCACATTGTCTGGGGTGCATTGCACAACCCGAAAGGCATTCGTGTAAATTGGTAGTGTGGTCTGTTCGGGACAGTAAAGGCGGTCTTTCCCTTGGAAGCCTCGTCAAGGCAAATCTGCCAGAATGCGTCTTTCAAGTCGACTTTGGAAATGAAGTTCACTGCCGGCAATCGGCTTAAGATACCATCTATATTTGGCAGTGGATAAGCATCTTCAATGGAGACTTCGTTCAGCTTGCGAGAATCGAGACAGAAACGCACCTTGCCAGGTTTGACGATCAGCACCCCAGGGGGTGACCAGGCTGACCCACCTGCTTCCTCTATCACGCCCATCGACAGCATCCGATCCAACTCTTGGCAAAGCAATCTTTCCCGAGCAGGCGAAATTGGATAATATCGCTGCTTGATTGCCTTAGCCACCCCGGTGTCGATGGAGTGCTCTACTAAAGTGGTTTTACACAGGCCTTCCCGTTCTGAGGACGGAAAGCTCTGGATAACCCCACTCAGCCGTCGGTTTTGGGCGTCGTTCAGTGGTATGTATTTGTCATCATCGCGATTTAGTTACGCGACTGTACTGGTTCCTAGGCCGGAAATCTGGATATTATCCAGAAATCTATGCCGCAAATTATATTGGACGTAATTGATGGTATTAATAAGAAACGAAAGTCAAGGGAATGGTTATTGAACCGAGTCTTTGCCGTGTAGTACCCAACCACTGCATGCGATTGTCCGTCGGCAGTTCGTATCTTTCCTCGGAATTTTTCGACGGCGCTACCTTCTTTAAGGATGGTTTGAGCTAAAGCACCTCCAATCACACTCACGTTCGCCCCGCTGTCTAGCAAGGCTAGATGGCAATTGCCATTTATTGACAGATTAACGTAAGGCCGCGTATCGTTTGGTTTAGTGATGATCGAGGAAATTACCAATTTGCGCAGTCGCCTGCGCAGTCGTTTGCGAAAATTTCTGCTCGCCTTAGGTTGTATTTGGCAAGCCGAATGTGATACGGTATAATATCTCGGCTGCGTGTGGGTGCGTTTGGAGGAAGTTTGCTCCCTTCGAAGTGGGCATTGTTGGGTCTTGGTAAAATTGTCAATGGTGGAATTAGTGCCGGTTCTGAGGCGACATCGGACGACTGGGACGCGAGACAGTTTCGGTCGTCATTGCATGAGTGCCCGCTCTTTGGTTTTCCGATCGATCCTTGCACGTCAAGCAGGAGGGTTTGAAAGTGTTCGGTTTACCGCAACCGTAGCAAAACGTACGCCGCGGCGTCACGTGGCATTCTTGGTATCGATGGCCATCCGCATCGCAGTTCCAACATTTTTCCCGCGTTCGTTGGGTTACCGCGCATAAGTCTGATGGCTCACCGGTTTGCCCTACTACGTCCTCCCAGTCGTCGGATTTCACCTCAGCCACTCGTCTTCTGGCTAATGTGGGGTCATGCTGGTCATGGTACCGCTCACGGTAATAGTTCTCGTGCTTATGACATGCACGACGGAGGTCGTTCAGACTAGTCAGGTTGACATGCAATAGCTCTCGTCCTAATGCTGGGGACAAATTGTGGGTAAGGATCTCGAGCAGTTCAGGGTCCCGTAAGGGATGGTGTAAGCGATCATTCATAGCCAACACACTGTCGAAAAAAATCGTCAAACCGTTCGCTTGGGCGTTGCTTTCGCCGGCGTATGTGTTCGCTCAGCTCGTAATCGGTTAAGAAGCTTTGGAACTTGGTTTTCAACTGGCTGCACAAGCCGGGCCAATCAACCCGATAGGTTTGTCGATGGAAGCGCCAGTACCATTCTTCAGCTTTACCTGAGAAGAGCAAGTGAGCGTGCTGACATAGCAGCGAAAAGTTGCCGGCCAAGCATTGGGACGTTAGTGCAGTTACCCGGTAGATGAAGTCTTCCACGTTCATCCCTGAGGTATCGCCAGAAAACTTCAGCCGCCATCCCGAGATGACTGCTGAGGCCTTATCAAAAGTGCCTCCGACTATCGGAGCTTGAGAGGTTGGCGCGAGATTTGGCATGACCTGAGCCCAACGATTGTCCGCCATAGTGACTGCAGGGGTGACCAAGGTGGATCCCGTTGTGGTTGTTACACTGGTGGTGGCCACCGGCGTGCCCATAGATACGCGTCGCAATTCTAGAACGACTGATCGCAATTCGTCCTTCATGGAGTTTGGCTCTTGCGACCTGACCGTGGAGTTGTGTATGGCCGAAGCATTTGCACCATCTCTCTGCACGTCGTCGTCTACACCTGAAGTTGAACGCTGAGCAGTTTGAAGAGAATCCGACTGAGACAAACTTAGCCGGTTTATTTCTTCGAAAAACTTATCACCAGTTATCGTCTGAGCTTGGGTTGCCAACTCCCGCGCTCTATCGGGAACCGGGCCAGTGTAGTCGCCTGCTGCACTATGTTTTGGAACCGCCCCAGTTAGGGTCGGCTCGAGGTGAGTACTACACACTGGGCAAGTTTGAGATCTTTCCAACCAAGCTTGTAAGCACCAAAAATGAAAGTTGTGTCGACAAGACGTACGCGTCACTGGGCCCTTTGTATTAAGCGGCTCATAGCAAATTGGACATCGGCCGGCGTTCGACATTTTGTTCAAAAAGAAATAAACCCAATCCCAAGTCAAATCGCCGCCAACGCGCAAAAGCAAAAAGAAAAGGTGGTCCAAAACACCAAGTGGCAAAGTCGATAAATTCAACCGCCCAAATAGTGGTGACTAAGTTAAAATATAATAAAATCAAATTAATATACTTTAGTTATGTATATATGTATATATGTATATATACATATTATGCATACATATGTCTTTAACTATATGTTTCTCCAGGGCGAGGGGCGAAAGAAAAAAAAAATATTGCAAGATGAATTAGAAATTAATGAAGAAATTATAATTGAAATTAGATCACCATTAACCATTATGTAAAATCAAAATTAAACTCAACGAATTGAATTTGATAGGAAAAAAAAATTACAGCTAAAATTAAACCGAATTAATTCAAGCGAAACGTAAAATTAAGCGCCGAAAATTGAGAAGTGGAAAATAACCAAATCAGCATAAAAATTAGACGAAGCTTGAATTGAGATAAAAAAAAGGAGAAAAAAAAAAAAGAAATTGTCTAAAAGTAACTAAGCGGATTAACCGCAAAAAAAAAAAAATAAAAAAAAATAATATCAACTAACCGTTAAGTTAAATCGCGAGTTAAACCAATGGTTTAAATTAAATTAAATCGAATGGCGAGACAAAAAAAAACTTAAGGAAAATAAAATTTTTGACCTAAAGTAAAAAAATTTAAGTACAGGTAAATGGTATAATAACTTAAAAAAAAATATATAAGGAGTGCACTTTACGCATTCACTGATCAACCACAAAAAATTAATGATTGAAACCAAAACCCGTCAATAAGTCGCAAAACGAATTAAGACGAAGGTGGATATTTTAATGCAAAAAAAAAAAAAATATAAGAAAAGATAAATTCAAAAGAAAAAGGTTTAACAGGTGGTAAGCAGCGGCTCCACTCAACCAGACGACACTATCACTCTCATTCAATCCCTCCATTTTCCTCAGGCTTATAAAAAAAACTTTTCATTGTCCACTCCAACTTGCACCGATCACGAATGGTGTTCAGTAGCAATTACTAGTGATAAACAAAAGAAACCAAGGGCTAAACTAGAGGAAAAATAAAAAAAAATTGTTAAAGTGAGCGCCATCTAACGAGTCACCAATGATCAACGCAATTGAGGTGAAATCTCCAATTGAATGAGGCTACACTATACCACAAAATTTGTAACAAAAAAAAACTTTAACTAATTTGGGAATTTCTGATGAGTTGCTAAACGACCATTAAACAAAATCTCGAACCAGAAGATTCCTTCGTTTTAAAGGTATCATATATCAAAAGTCTAAACAAGTGGTCTTCTTCCTCGGCGGAATGACTAAAAGCAAGCAATCGCTCGAAGAGCTGATTCAGCGGTACGCACCGAACACTAACATTCAATCGCGTAAGTCCAGCGAGAATCGACCGAAAACCGAAAAAACTTGCAAAAAAAAATTTTTAATTTAATCTAAAACAAAAATTAACAGTTGCTACTAAAACTTGGGCACCACTGCATAGGGACTCTCAAACATTTCGGACGGACAAAAAAAAAATAATACTTCTACAGTGGGCCCCACGTTGGGCGCCATTTTGTAACGTTGTTACAAAACGAACAACGTGGTTTAGTTCTGGCCCCACGTTGTTCGTTTTGTAACAACGTTACAAAATGGCGCCCAACGTGGGGCCCACTGTAGAAGTATTATTTTGCCCCCACGTTGGGCGCCATTTTGTAACGTTTAGGGGTGTGGGTTCGCGGTAAACTAAATTAACAACAAAAAAAAATCAAAAAAAAAAAAAAATCACGAACGAAGATATGATCGCTGTCAGGGCAGCTCAGCTCTTCCGGCCGTGCTCAGGGAAAGTGGGGGGGTTCTTCAACAACCCCGACAGCGTCTTGAAACCCCAGTTACAAAAAAAAAGAAAGGAGCTGAGGCTTACTGTGGCTATACTGCCAAGAACAAGACCGATAACCGAAAATTCGCACGACGACACCGCATCGCGATCGATACTAAGCTGGCGGCAAAAAAAAAAAAAAAAAAATCAACAAAAAAAAGCAGTATTACGCTGAGAGAGAGGTGGGAGAGAGATGAGAGGAATAGAGGGGGGGAGGAGTTGATGTTATTTCCCTCCCCCTTTCTATACCCGCCCTTCCATGGTTGGCGCGTTGGAAATTTGTGCGCCAACCCCTTTTTGATTGTCGCCTGGCTGCGCGGAGTGAAACCGCTTACTCACCTCCTAAAATGGTGACTAACAACCGAGCATTTTCAAGAAACAAAACAAAAAAAACCAAAAAAAATTGCCACTCCTAATTGGGTATCATGTTTTCTTTTTTTTTTTTTTTTTTTTTTTTTTACCTTACATTTTTAATTTCACATTGTCTTATGTTGTTACTTAATGTGTGGTTAAGGTGTACTTCCGAGAAAACGTTATTGAAATAGCAGCTTTAAAGTTTAGTAATCGAATGGAATTATGCAACATTGTCTGTTTTTATAATTAATCGTATGTAGTAATTGTAATTACTACGTATGTATAGGTATATCCATTCACAGCGAATTATTTATATGGATTTCTTTATGTAAAAATAATTAAATTAGCTTTTTGCTCATATTAGATACACATAATGGGTTCGTATACTTAGCTTTTATTATACCTTAAATATAACTATATAAATAATATAAATGTTTTTCATTTCAAATGGGTACCCATCAAAAAAAATAAGAAAAAAAAATCAAATATCAATTAATTTTCCATAGTTGTTCCATATCGATAAATTATTCACTTCGAATTTATTATATTTAATTCACCTCATTCAATGTAATTAACAGAGCATAGCATACCTATCCTGATTAAAATAGGTGTAACATAAGCGTATAACTTGGACTCAGAAAAAAATAAATTGTGCTAAATATGTTGGAATATTACGTGAATGACTTGATATTAAGAATCTTAATCGGTTTGTTTAGTGTTTAAGTATTGCAAATAATTGCCAAGAATGTAATTACTCTCATTAAAAATTATTTGTCGTGTTTAAGAATAATATAATATTTAAAGTTATTTCTGAATTTAGGTATATACAAATCTTAGATACGTAGCTTTTTCCTGCCGTTTGAACGGGTGAGATGGTAGCGATGTTGATCTCTAAGGTCTTGAAAACTGGTACGATAGTACGGCAACAAAACGATAGTTGCTCATCGATTGCATATTTTTCCTCGTGCGCCTGTTGTTTTATCTTCCGAAAATTTTACACAGGGTTCTGATCACATCTTCTGATCTTAATGTGTTTTGGTTTAATTTTAAGCAATTTTATCGTGAAAATTATAAATAATTCGGTTAATACGATTCAGAAATTCACTATATTTTGTCCATTCTGACTGTACCACATATTAACGAAACCGAGTTTATTTCCGTCTAATATGAATTCACTAAGCACTTTTCATTTTTTTTTTTTTTTTGTTAATGCGCTCATGAACGAATATCATTAACTGTAGTTTAAACGTAGTGGATAACAGTTAGCGATCTTCACTTCAGAATCTCTTTTTCTTAAGGGAGCGACTCTTTTTTAATGTATTGCCTATTAATATGTATGTAAAGAATCTTTCATATTTCTTGTTAAGTTTGTTATTTAAAATAATTGAGTTTACCACAATAAGGTAAATTAAAAGTTATCAGTTCTACTTCATGACAGTTTAAGATAATATTATGTGGTATTTTACGCCTTCAGTTTCTTTTTATTGTTTTCGAACAGCAAAACTGTCAACCATTTTATTTTATTTCTTTCTTGAAACTTTTCACTTTTGCTTTCAGTTTTTCGAATCGGTTGTCGGTTTATATTTTCTATAACTGGGATTTTGCCTTCTTTTATTTTTGCGTACATTAATTCCTCGATTTAGCTGAAATATTTACCAAAACGCGACCACTATGCAACCTTTTCGTTCACTCTTTAAAATTTTCCATTACATTTAACTTCATAATGTCTATTCACTTGCACCAAGAATTATTTTCACCTCCTATTTTCAGATTCTACTTTTTCTACTTAAATTTGCGTCTGAAGCCTTTTATTTTAATCAATTCACTTCGTTGCTTTTACGCGATGGAGTTTTACTTTTTCCCCAATTCTAAATATTAAAATTTATGTTAGTTTTAAACAAATAACATTTTTACAATTCTCTAAAAAATTCTATAGAAAATTTGCGATGAAAATCTTCCTTTAAAAACCCATTTTGTGATGATTTAAGTATTTAAAATCATCATTTTTATTGCATTTCACATTTTATTACTATTTGCAAAGTTCAAATGTTAAATTTCACACTTTAAAATCTCTTTTCTCGTCATCTTTTCAAGTCACTCAAAGGGGAAAAAAGCGTTTTTCCAAACATGGATTTTTCAAGCACTTATAAGCGTATTCGTATTTTTTTCATTGCGTTAATTTCATATTTTATTTTGTTGTGAAGCGTTCACAATTTCAGCAATTAATTTTTATATTTCTTAATCCGTCCATTTTATGCTGGGAAAACCGAACAAGTTTTTCACAGGGCACGTTATTTACTCCAATTCTTAACATCGAATGACCGTTTCTTAAACCACGCTTTGCTTCGAAGCGACAGAAAGCAAACTGGTTTGCCTCGCTCATTCCAGTCGCCGCCGCTGCGCAGCTAGCGACATCTCACTCCCTCTTACCATGATCGACTTTCATTGCAAGTCCCGTAGGATGGCGTGATGCGAAGTTCATAGAAAAAAAATTCTTCTAGAAACTTCGCTCACGCCACTTTACGGGACTACTCTCCCCGTCGTCATGATGTGAAGAGGAGATGCCGATAACCGCACTGCGGCAACGATCTGGAATGAGCGGAGCACTGTCCGCTCACTCTCTGCGCTCCGACACAGAGCGTGGTCCTCGACACACCTCACAATATTAAGACATGTTATTTCGACTAGCAATACGTATTTACTCTAACTCCCATTTTAAAATGAATTTGAAGCATAGAAGAAAAAGATTAGTTAAGATTAGTTAATTCTATTTTGAAAATATAATACATATTGCACACATACATATATCATATTCATATAATACAAAGCCAATGAAGGGCATGATGTGTATTTTGTAATAAATTTTTATCTAAGTGGCAACATTGCCGCAAACTAGTTTTAGTAATTCCGTTATTCGCTGCTAAGCTTGAGTTTATGAAATTACAAATAAAGCGAAGCTGAACATTCAATCGGCAATCGTTTAATGATCAAGGTGTGTTTTTCTCTTGAGTCGGTGTAATATACCACATATTTAATGTATTATTGAATGAAGTTTGTACTATAAAAGAAACTTTTTGGTTCTTATTGTACAGCCATTGTGGATTTATGCAAATAAATAAATAAATAACATTTTTTCGTTTATTAAAACAAATTAATAGAAATTAAATATCAACAAATTAAAATTAAAAACCACTATGAAATCCGCCAATTACGGATTTCGAACTCACTAAGAATGGCATTGGTCACACAAAGAAGACATTTAATTTACTCTTGTTCTCACGCATATTCGTTACACATAAAACGAAGCTTTCGATTTACAGTCAGTTCAACCACCGCACAACGTATAAGAGGCGCAAAAATCAGAATATTGTCAGAAGTTGTAATCCGTCCAAAGCCGTTTGCAGTAGTTGCAAAGACTTTGTGTATTTTGAAAAGCACCGTCTTTTCGAATTCTTTCGCATTGGTGCACCAGTAGATGAACTAACAGTTGTTTCGACTTCGGTCCGCAATGTCCAGAAAGAACTGGCGCTTTCGGCTTCGGCCCGCGTTGTAAAAATAATTGCACAATACCTACGTAGGGCGTCTAAATAAGGTACCAAACCAGAGGTTTTTACTGGTGAATGCTCTGACATCAACAAATAATTAAGTAGCTCTCTTGCTCTCACTTCAACCGAACCCCTCGCCTTCCGACATCCTTACATCCACCGCGTCTCCCTTTGATGCTCTGACTATGTGCTACACATTGTACAGTCTTCTTCTGCGTGATACTCTCTCCATTTCTTCTATAGTATTGTACGTATTTATATGAATTGAAATTGTTAAGCTTTAAATATAAGTATAAAAATTGTTAAGCAAATAGAAATAAAATAATAAAATTTAAAACACAAAAACAACGTCCGAGTGCTTTACAATGTTAGTGTTAGAATGTCGCGAAGACAGTCGTGAGAAATTTAGGAATGCATTGAATATTAAGGTGCGGATCCACCAAGGCACGCGCACTGAGCGCGTTATGAGCGCGAGCTTGGTGGATACAGAAGAACAAATGAACGTGAACTGAGCGCGTTCTGAACGCGAACTTTTCTTGTGATTCGTATCCATCAAAAACATCTGCACGTCTATAAACAATGTGATGGTCGCGCGCATGTTTTTCAGTTAGTACATGTGGAGTAATGTTCGCGTTCTGCGCGCGATCTTTTCTTTAACTGTTTGTTTGCTTTCCATTTCTGTACGTGTTCTGAATTTGTGTTGCTCGTTCACTACAGAAGTTGGAACAAATATTTTTAGTTACAAAATGTATAGCGAAGAGGATGTACAACTTTGTGCTGCTGCAGTAATTATTTTATCGGTTTTGCCAAAAAAAAGGAAATCGCCCAGATGTTGGGTTAGACCTTACCTACAAAGTAGAGAAAAAAGCGGAGGTGAAATCCTGCTAAATGAACTAAAAAGTGATAAATTAAGTGGTTTTCGAAATTTTACAAGAATATCTACAAGTGATTTTGAAAAGTTGGCAGAACTTATATCGCCAATAGTTGAAAAACAAAACAATAATTATAGGAATGCTGTTTCAGTAAACGAACGCCTATCTATTACTTTGAGATTCCTTGCCAATGTAATGGACAGCTAGTGTTCGCTTTCGTACTTGTTTAAAGTTTCGAGACAATTAATTAGTAGAATTAATTAATAGAAGGTAAATAAGAAAAAAACCCATATACTTTTTCGCCTATATTTTATTTTATTTAATAATTTTGGCGAACTTAAATGCCAAATTAATTATTAAAAATTATGGTATGGCTCCTGGAAACTATGTTGCTGAAAACTGCCTGGCGATGGTTGTGGTGTTGAGGCCAACAATGCAGACGGCGACGATGGTGTTGGTGGTTGGTACTGACAATACAAACCAGTCGTCATAATTGCGTCGTAAACGAGATTGTCAATGTCTCGTTGAACATGGAACAGAAGTCTGCGGTCTGTTAAGTTGCGTAGCTTATTCTTATTCTCCCCAAATACATCAAACTCGTCTCGTTTGTTTTTCTTTGAGACCTCGTGGAGCACATTCATGGCCATTGTGACCCGAGGATCATCAAATTTTTCTCTTCTTATTTCTTTTTTTCGGCTGCGGTTCGTTTTGTGAGTTGTTGTTGGTTTCAATTTCGCCCTCGTCGGCCAGAACAATGTTTTCCGATGTGGTTTCCTAAAATATTAAGGATAATTTGAATCATTGTTTAAGAAATTTATATTTATTTTGTAGATGCCGTCTTCAGTAGAAGAAAGAAAGAAATTGAGGAAGGATTCAATTCGACATGGAATTTTCCACATTGCATTGGAGCTTTAGATGGAAAGCATGTAGTTATTCAGGCACCACCAAATACTAAAAGTGAATTTTTTAATTACAAGTCTACGTTCAGCGTGGTTTTAATAGCACTTGTAGATGCCGAATACACATTTAAATATGTGTACATTGGATGTCAAGGGCGAATTTCTTATGGAGGTGTATTTAGCAACTCAAGTCTCTTCAAAAAAATTCAAAACGAAACGATAAATTTTCCGAAACCTGAATGTTTATCAAATACTGAACCACTTCCATACGTTGTTGTGGCAGATGACGCATTTGCTCTTACTAAAAACTTGATGAAACCATTTCCAGGTCATCATGAAAAAGGTTCTATGGAGAGAATATTTAACTATAGGCTTAGCAGAGCTAGAAGGATTGTGGAAAATTCGTTTGGTATATTGACGGCAGTTTTCAGAGTTCTTAGAAAACTTGATTGCTTGATCCAATAAAAGCAAGCGGAGTAATTATGTCCTGCATATATTTACACAACTTTTTGAAAAAAAGTACTACGTCGAAGCACATATATATACCGCACGGCAGTTTGGATGTTGAAAACGAGGATACGCATGAAATAATAGAAGGTGCATGGGGAAAAGAAATACCTGCCAAAATACTTTAAATTCCCTACCGAAACTACCAAAAAAATCATCTTGTGAGGCAAAAGAAATAAGGCAGAGTTTGCGAAATATTTCATTTCAACGGAGCGATCAGTACCTTGGCAGTACGATATGGCATGAATTGTATTTTTAAATCAAAATAAAACACGTGAAAAAATTTGTAACTTACTTGTTCTTCTGTCTGCTCCATTTAGGTGTCTGTACTTCTGCTGAGCCACATCCGGATGATGTGCTGGACTTTACTTTATTCCTTTCTCGTCTGTATTGTCCTCTTATAACTTTCCACTTCTTTTCTATTTCGCTTCCACTTGTATCAAAACGTTTCCCAGTTTCACTGAATTTATCCTTTTTTTAACAGTGTTCCTGTAATCCCGGTGATTGCAGTCCCATATTTTCGGGTCATTGGTCTACTCCATGTTTGCAGAGAACAAAGTCATACTGATTAGCTCTCTGCGTGTTCGTTTGTTTTTCATTTCGAATGGAAAGCAAAAAGCATATCACAAACAGAACGCAAACACAATGTTCTAATTATTTGTATGTGTCGACCGAAAAACAAAACAAGAACCAACGTGCAGCTTTCATGCGTGCACTCGTGATTTGGTGGATACGACGCACAAACATTTCGGAAAGCTGCTCGCGTTCAGCGTGCAAGCTGAGCCCGAACTCGTTATAAATGTCGCCCGAACAAGGACATACTTCTTCGGAAGAAAGTCAAACAACAACGAAAACACTTAGAGAAATCGACGAAGCATCGACCAGGTGGGTTAACTACCTAAGAAAAGATGAATTAGAAAAATATCTCGACGGAACGGGAGATGATGTGTACGATGAGAGACATCCGGAAGCGAATGAGCAACTAGCAATTGCTTATCGCCTTCCACTTACAATTGTCACACACAATGCTGGTCTTGCCGACAACCAAGACATCCCAAGGAGAAATGCCAGTTCTTACTACCCACTGGATCCCGCAATGCAGGAAATAATCAAAAGGGAAATCGACAGACATACGAGAAGACAAAATCGAAGCATCAAGGAGTCCATACAGTTTTCCAGTAGTTCTAGTGAAGAAGAGGACAGGCACCTGGCTCTGTATTGACTATTGTTAACTTAACAAGATTTTCTCGCCCGACGCGTACCGTCTACCACAAATACAACCCATCCTCGATAAATTAAGATAAGCCAATTATATCAGTACTATCGACTTGAAAAATGGCTACTAGAATGTCGCCTTAGAGGATAAACCACGACCTCTTACTGCCTTCATCGTACCTGGGCGCAGACTGTACCAATGGAAAGTGCTTCCCTTTGGCCTACACTCCGCACCTGCAACCTTCTAACGTATACTCGACCGTGTGATTGGCTCCGAGCTAGAGCCGTATGCGTTCGCATAATTTGATTGCATTGTCGTGCTAGGCAAAACCATAGACGAACATATCATGAACTTCAGAACTGTACTAGAGCGCCTCGAAGGGGCCAATATGAAAGTGAATTTAAAAAAATCACATTTTTGCAAAAACAACTTGATTTAACTCAGGCATTTCATTACAACGGGCGGTATTCACACCAACACTGAAAAAATTGGCACTGTAACACAATAACCAGCACGTACAAACGTTAAAGAACTCCGTCGAGTTTTAGGAATCGCGTCATGGTACCGACGATTTGTAAAATCATTTTCCACTACCGTGGGAACTGCTATGAAGTCACTACTAAAAAATATCTACTTCGGCACCCTTTCTCTGCTGCCATGACTATTCCTCGGTGCAATCCTCACTCAACACGATGTCACGTAAGAAAGAGTAGTCGCCTATGCCAGTCTCACGCTCAATGAACTCGAGCAGAAGTATTCCACTACGGAAAAATAATGTCTCCATTTCGGGAGAAACTTACCAGAACGAAACAAATCCTCCGTTCTATATTTGCTCCGAACTCGCTCCGAACTATATTTGCCCATTCAAAATAATCAAGTATGCATCTCCCAATATAGCGATTTTAAGAAATGAAACGCATCCAAATAAAGAGATACAAGTACACATCAATGACAATAAATTTTGTTTATTGTTTACAAACAACTTTTTTTTATTTCAATTTGTGTTTGTTTCCAAGCCATATTTGTTTATTGTTTACAAACAACATTAGTTCTTTTTAATTCAATTGTGATTGTTTCCAAGCAATATTTGTTTAGTGTTCACAAACAAAAACAATAATATTAAACATGTTTAACGGTGTAAACGGGTTGCTTAGTACAAAACAAATTGGAAGTAAAACAAGCGGTGTAAACGTACTATTATCGTTTAAATCTCAATATCGAAATTTTTCACGATTACAACACTTTCTTGAATTTACTACGTATTAAAGGAAGTAAAAAATGGTAAAAAATGGAAGCAAACAAATAAATAGTGCAATTTACAGGTCTTCAAAATCTTTATTCCATTAATTACAATATTGGAGGATGTTCCAGTTGATTACATTCTTGATCTGGGAGTAGTTCGCGATTATAAACAAAGACATTTAAGACTTTCTAAAACATAAAATACATACCTAATAAGTCACATAGTACGTTGGAATTTATTAAACGCTGGGCTGAGGAGTTTAAGGACCACTATATAACAATTTTGTTTTGTACATACCTTGTTAAACAAAGTTTGGAATATGCTTTATTGTCTGGAGGCCAAACTACGCCTGTTACGTTGCTAAACTTGAGTCTGTGCCTAAACCGTTCTTACTCTTTACTTTACGTGATCAACCTTACACATTATGAATTGGCTAAAATTGATAGATCTACCATCACTTGTTAATCGTCATAAGATGTTAAACACTACATATTGATATGCTATATGGAGCTATTTACAGCCCCTAGGGTTGGCTGGAGCAATCCAACCAATCAGTAATCAGAAGGAAAGGTGAGCAACAGTGACTCAGTTCACTGTTTTATTATACTCGGCCCGTACTTGACACTATGCTACTCCATTATGAGCTTGGCTTCTTAGTAGTATGGAAAGAGGGGTTCTGGGCCAACTGAGCACCATGGTGGTATGCTTTCGGTGTGTTAGAGTGAGATAGCGCTATACGGGTTATGTGAGCGCGAGTGAGAAGGGGATAAAGGCTTCGGACGGACATCTGCTTGGTGGTATGCTTTCACGTGTGTTAGAAGGAGATGCGGCTATACGGGTTGTGAGTGTGAGTGAAAAGGAGATACGCACAGACAAACTGATGGACGGACGGACAGAAATATATACAGACGGACATACAAGAGGAGGGGAAAGGAAGGAAGGGGAATCTGTGTGATCGAAGCATTGGGAGAGCAGTGCATGCAGATGGTCGTTGTGTAGGAACATGTTGTTGTTGTTATTTGTTGTAATATGTTTCTATAGTGAACGAGCCGTCGGTCCACCGAGTTAGTGTAAAAAAAATTTTTGGTGGATTCTTATGCTGTAGGCTTGCAGTGTATATGTTTGTGTGTTTTTAATAATTTTTTAAGTAATCCGAGTGCTGTCGACTGAGTTGGTGTAATAAAATTTCGGTGATTGTTTTGAAGATTTAATTGCTTATGTTGTTGTTGTTGTTATTTGTTTTAATAGGAATCTTTTAGTAGAACAGATCGCCGTGGACTTAATGCAAACAAATTCCGTTGGTTCCCTTTTCTTGCCTATGCTGTTGTTGTTGTGGATTTGTTTCCAACACTTGGTGACATGTGGTAGGATTATGTGTATGTCGTGTTGTTGTGTTTGTGTTGTTGTTGTTTTCTCGTCTATTTTGGAAATGCGTTCCTTGTGAGCGGTGGCATTCATATTTTTATTTTTTTAGTTTGGTAAATGAGCTTTTCAAGTGGATTCTTGGTTAACCAAATCTCAGCTTGCTACAAATGTGAATAATTTCAGTTCATTGAACAAATGTAGGGTTGAATTTTCATTTTTCGTACAAATGTAGGTCATTTTGCTTTGCTAATTATATCATGCATACAAAGATAGTCAACGCTATTATGGACAACGCTAGTAAAATTAAAGCTAATTTTTTTGGAGATTCTGTTTATCTTTTTAAAAATTATGTTCTTTTAGGAATACAAACTAGGTACGGTAAGAATTGTTCTTCTTGGATACAAATATGTATGATGTTGTTGTAACATTGAGCAGTCGTCGTTGTTGTTTTATTAAAGAATTCCGGTCTTAAGATCGGTGACATGCAAGAACATTTTAGTTTTATTGCACTCATTTTTTAGTAAACAGGAGTAGTTTGCTCCAATAATGGATCATCTGATCTCATTATACATATATACATTAAGTTGATTTTTATTTCGATACTACTGAAGAGCACTAAGAGTCATTGATTTAAAGATGCGCATTTATGCGCTGAAATTTAATTTTATGTTTTATTTAAAATTTAAATACATATATCGCAAAGAGAACACATATGGTATAAGACGTCGCACAATTGGATTACATAAACAGTGTTTGAACATACTTTCGTCTGTTCACAACGCGTAAGCAAGTGGAAAAAATAAAGTAAAAATAAAATAAAATCAAGTGAAAAAAAAAATTAATTTAACATTATACAAAAAAAAAAAAATTTGAGTGGAAAACTTAAATATAGAAACAACGAAGCAAAGAAAATGTTGGGAAGATGAAAAAGTATATTTGCAGCTATGAACAACGACGATTGACCGCTAGTGTTACGAAATAGTATTTATATATTACTTATATATATTAAGTTATTAGTTGTTATTTATATACAACTATGATCTACAAACTTGTATCCTACCTTGATTTAATAACAAATACCACAGTAAATTTTACAATAAAGCAACCTAATGAAACCCGACAGCAATTAACCTGAACAACATACTTAGCATCAATCATCCTGAAGAGTATTGTTATTGTTAATCTCAACAATATCCTCAAGTTGAACATCAGAATCACAAACTACTTTTAGCATTGATTTGAACATGATGCTTTCGTAAAACTAAGTTAGAACAATAAAATATTTGATTTGTAATTTAAAATGCAAAGTGGGCCACAAATTTCAATGTGGGGGTGGAGGAGTTGGGGTAGAATATCTGTCGTCTCGTTCAATACGGCTACCTTAAAATTACTCCGCGTATCACCTCTATTGTTGGGTATGTGACACTACTACTAAACAGCTGTCAAATCAGCTATAAACAGCTATCAGATCAGCATAAAAAGCTATCAGATCAGCTATAAACAGCTAGCTGGTATAGCTGATCAGATAGCTGTTATAGCTGATTAGATAGCTGTTATAGCTATGTGGTCACTGTGGCCAATTCCCTTCGGGTGTACTGAAAGTTTTTTATAATTATGAAAGGTGTTGGAACAATCTTTCAAAGCACGTATTCCACTAGGTCAGATTATGTTTTTCATGGAACAAAAGTTTTCGCGGAAAAGTGAAGAAATCGCGCAGATTTGCTCTGGGTAAGGCAAATGATGAAGTGGTCACTGTGGCCAATTCCTTTCGGGTGCACTGAAAGTTTTTGATGATTCTGCAAGGTGTTGAAACAAGCTTCCAAACCCCGTATTCCACTTGGTCAGATTATGTTTTTCGTGGAACAAAAGTTTTCGCGGAAAAATGAAGAAATCGGCAGATTTGCTCTAGGTAAGGCAAATGATGAAGTGGTCACTGTGGCCAATTCCTTTCGGGTGCACTGAAAGTTTTTGATGATTCTGCAAGGTGTTGAAACAAGCTTCCAAACCACGTATTCCACTTGGTCAGATTATGTTTTTCGTGAAACAAAAGTTTTCGCGGAAAAATGAAGAAATCGGCAGATTTGCTTTGGGTAAGGCCAATGATTATGGGGTCACTGTGACCAATTCCTTCCGGGTGCACTGAAACCTTTTGATGATTCTGAAAGGTGTTGGAACAAGCTTCCGTACCACGTGTTCCATTTGGTCCGATTATGTTTTTCGTGAAACACAAGTTTTCGCGGAAAAATGACGAAATCGGCAGATTTGCTCTGGGTAAGGCAAATGATGAAGTGGTCACTGTGGCCAATTCCTTTCGGCTGCACTGAAAGTTTTTGATGATTCTGCAAGGTGTTGAAACAAGCTTCCGAGCCACGTATTCAACTTGGTCCGATTATGTTTCTCGTGAAACACAAGTTTTCGCGGAAATGACGAAATGGGCAGATTAGCTCTGGGTAAGGACTATGATGAAGTGGTCAATGTGACCTATTCCTTCCGGGTGTACTAAAAGATTTTGATGATTTTTGAAAGGCGATGGAGCTTCCGATCCACGTATTCCACTTGTCCGATTATGGTTTTCGTAGAAGAAAAGTTTTCGCTGAAAAATGACAAAATCGTCAGATTTGCTCTGGGTAAGGCTATGATGAAGTGGTCACTGTGATCTATTCCTTTCAGGTGCACTAAAAGATTTTATTGATTCTGAAAGGTGTTAGAACAAGCTTCAGAATCACGTATTCCTCTTAGTGGATTATGTTTTTCGTAGAACAAAAGTTTTCGTGGAAAAATGAAGAAATCTGCAGATTTGCTTTGGGTAAGGCCAATCATAAAGTGGTCACTGTAATGTATTCCTTCCGGGTGCACTAAAAGATTTTGATGATTCTGAAAGGTGGAACAAGCTTTTAAAGCACGTGTTCCATTTGGTCCGATTATGTTTTTCGTGAAACACAAGTTTTCGCGGAAAAATGACGAAATCGGCAGATTTGCTCTGGGTAAGGCAAATGATGAAGTGGTCACTGTGGCCAATTCCTTTCGGGTGCACTGAAAGTTTTTGATGATTCTGCAAGGTGTTGGAACAAGCTTCCGAACCACGTGTTTCATTTGGTCCGATTATGTTTTTCGTGAAACACAAGTTTTCGCGGAAAAATGACAAAATCGGCAGATTTGCTCTGGGTAAGGCAAATCATGAAGTGGTCACTGTGGCCAATTCCTTTCGGGTGCACTGAAAGTTTTTGATGATTCTGCAAGGTGTTGAAACAAGCTTCCGAACCACGTATTCCACTTGGTCAGATTATTTTTTTCGTGGAACAAAAGTTTTCGCGGAAAAATAAAGAAATCGGCAGATTTGCTTTGGGTAAGGCCAATGATTATGGGGTCACATAACCAATTGACCAATTCCTTCCGGGTGCACTGAAAGTTTTTGATTATTCCGAAAGGTGTTGGAACAAGCTTCCGTACCACGTGTTCCATTTGGTCCGATTATGTTTTTCGTGAAACACAAGATTTCGCGGAAAAATGACGAAATCTGCAGATGTGCTCTGGGTAAGGCAAATGATGAAGTGGTCACTGTGGCCAATTCCTTTCGGGTTCACTGAAAGTTTTTGATGATTCTGCAAGGTGTTGAAACAAGCTTCCGAGCCACGTATTCAACTTGGTCCGCTTATGTTTCTTGTGAAACACAAGTTTTCGCGGAAATGACGAAATGGGCAGATTAGCTCTGGGTAACGCCTATGATGAAGTGGTCAATGTGACCTATTCCTTCCGGGTGTACTAAAAGATTTTGATGATTCTGAAAGGCGTTGGAACAAGATTTAAAAGCACATACTTCACTTGTCCGATTATGTTTTTCGTGAAACAAACGTGTTTGCGGAAAAATGAAGAAATCGTCAGATTTGCTCTGGGTAAGGCAAATGTTGAAGTGGTCACTGTGGCCAATTGCTTTCGGGTGCACTGAAAGTTTTTGATGATTCTGCAAGGTGTTGGAACAAGCTTCCGAACCACGTGTTCCATTTGGTTCGATTATGTTTTTCGTGAAACACAAGTTTTCGCGGAAAAATGACAAAATCGGCAGATTTGCTCTGGGTAAGGCAAACCATGAAGTGGTCACTGTGGCCAATTCCTTTCGGGTGTACTGAAAGCTTTTGATGATTCTGCAAGGTGTTGGAACAAGCTTCCGAACCACGTGTTCCACTTGTCCGATTATGTTTTTCGTAGAAGAAAAGTTTTCGCTGAAAAATGACAAAATCGTCAGATTTGCTCTGGGTAAGGCAAATGATGAAGTGGTCACTGTTGCCAATTCCTTTCGGGTTCACTGAAAGTTTTTGATGATTCTGCAAGGTGTTGGAACAAGCTTCCGAGCCACGTATTCAACTTGGTCCGCTTATGTTTCTTGTGAAACACAAGTTTTCGCGGAAATGACGAAATGGGCAGATTAGCTCTGGGTAACGCCTATGATGAAGTGGTCAATGTGACCTATTCCTTCCGGGTGTACTAAAAGATTTTGATGATTCTGAAAGGCGTTGGAACAAGATTTAAAAGCACATACTTCACTTGTCCGATTATGTTTTTCGTGAAACAAACGTGTTTGCGGAAAAATGAAGAAATCGTCAGATTTGCTCTGGGTAAGGCAAATGATGAAGTGGTCACTGTGGCCAATTGCTTTCGGGTGCACTGAAAGTTTTTGATGATTCTGCAAGGTGTTGGAACAAGCTTCCGAACCACGTGTTCCATTTGGTTCGATTATGTTTTTCGTAGAAGAAAAGTTTTCGCTGAAAAATGACAAAATCGTCAGATTTGGTCTGGGTAAGGCAAATGATGAAGTGGTCACTGTGGCCAATTCCTTTCGGGTGCACTGAAAGTTTTTGATGATTCTGCAAGGTGTTGGAACAAGCTTCCGAACCACGTGTTCCACTTGTCCGATTATGTTTTTCGTAGAAGAAAAGTTTTCGCTGAAAAATGACAAAATCGTCAGATTTGCTCTGGGTAAGGCAAATGATGAAGTGGTCACTGTGGCCAATTCCTTTCGGGTGCACTGAAAGTTTTTGATGATTCTGCAAGGTGTTGGAACAAGCTTCCGAACCACGTGTTCCACTTGTCCGATTATGTTTTTCGTAGAAGAAAAGTTTTCGCTGAAAAATGACAAAATCGTCAGATTTGCTCTGGGTAAGGCAAATGATGAAGTGGTCACTGTGACCAATTCCTTTCGGGTGCACTGAAAGTTTTTGATGATTCTGCAAGGTGTTGGAACAAGCTTCCGAAAAACCTGTTTCACTTGTCCGATTATGTTTTTCGTAGAAGAAAAGTTTTCGCTGAAAAATGACAAAATCGTCAGATTTGCTCTGGGTAAGGCAAATGATGAAGTGGTCACTGTGGCCAATTCCTTTCGGGTGCACTGAAAGTTTTTGATGATTCTGCAAGGTGTTGGAACAAGCTTCCGAACCACGTGTTCCACTTGTCCGATTATGTTTTTCGTAGAAGAAAAGTTTTCGCTGAAAAATGACAAAATCGTCAGATTTGGTCTGGGTAAGGCAAATGATGAAGTGGTCACTGTGGCCAATTCCTTTCGGGTGCACTGAAAGTTTTTGATGATTCTGCAAGGTGTTGGAACAAGCTTCCGAACCACGTGTTCCACTTGTCCGATTATGTTTTTCGTAGAAGAAAAGTTTTCGCTGAAAAATGACAAAATCGGCAGATTTGCTCTGGTTAAGGCAAATCATGAAGTGGTCACTGTGGCCAATTCCTTTCAGGTGTACTGAAAGCTCTTGATGATTCTGCAAGGTGTTGGAACAAGCTTCCGAACCACGTGTTCCACTTGTCCGATTATGTTTTTCGTGAAACAAACGTGTTTGTGGAAAAATGAAGAAATCGGCAGATTTGCTCTGGGTAAGGCAAATGATGAAGTGGTCACTGTGGCCAATTCCTTTCGGGTGCACTGAAAGTTTTTGATGATTCTGCAAGGTGTTGAAACAAGCTTCCGAACCACGTATTCCACTTGGTCAGATTATGTTTTTCGTGGAACAAAAGATTTCGCGGAAAAATAAAGAAATCGGCAGATTTGCTCTGGGTAAGGCAAATCATGAAGTGGTCACTGTGGCCAATTCCTTTCAGGTGTACTGAACGCTTTTGATGATTCTGCAAGGTGTTGGAACAAGCTTCCGAACCACGTGTTCCACTTGTCCGATTATGTTTTTCGTGAAACAAACGTGTTTGTGGAAAATGAAGAAATCGGCAGATTTGCTCTGGGTAAGGCAAATGATGAAGTGGTCACTGTGGCCAATTCCTTCCGGGTGCACTGAAAGTTTTTGATTATTCCGAAAGGTGTTGGAACAAGCTTCCGTACCACGTGTTGCATTTGGTCCGATTATGTTTTTCGTGAAACACAAGATTTCGCGGAAAAATGACGAAATCTGCAGATGTGCTCTGGGTAAGGCAAATGATGAAGTGGTCACTGTGGCCAATTCCTTTCGGGTGCACTGAAAGTTTTTGATGATTCTGCAAGGTGTTGAAACAAGCTTCCGAGCCACGTATTCAACTTGGTCCGCTTATGTTTCTTGTGAAACACAAGTTTTCGCGGAAATGACGAAATGGGCAGATTAGCTCTGGGTAAGGCCTATGATGAAGTGGTCAATGTGACCTATTCCTTCCGGGTGTACTAAAAGATTTTGATGATTCTGAAAGGCGTTGGAACAAGATTTAAAAGCACATACTTCACTTGTCCGATTATGTTTTTCGTGAAACAAACGTGTTTGCGGAAAAATGAAGAAATCGTCAGATTTGCTCTGGGTAAGGCAAATGTTGAAGTGGTCACTGTGGCCAATTGCTTTCGGGTGCACTGAAAGTTTTTGATGATTCTGCAAGGTGTTGGAACAAGCTTCCGAACCACGTGTTCCATTTGGTCCGATTATGTTTTTCGTGAAACACAAGTTTTCGCGGAAAAATGACAAAATCGGCAGATTTGCTCTGGGTAAGGCAAACCATGAAGTGGTCACTGTGGCCAATTCCTTTCGGGTGTACTGAAAGCTTTTGATGATTCTGCAAGGTGTTGGAACAAGCTTCCGAACCACGTGTTCCACTTGTCCGATTATGTTTTTCGTAGAAGAAAAGTTTTCCCTGAAAAATGACAAAATCGTCAGATTTGCTCTGGGTAAGGCAAATGATGAAGTGGTCACTGTGGCCAATTCCTTTCGGGTGCACTGAAAGTTTTTGATGATTCTGCAAGGTGTTGGAACAAGCTTCCGAACCACGTGTTCCACTTGTCCGATTATGTTTTTCGTAGAAGAAAAGTTTTCGCTGAAAAATGACAAAATCGTCAGATTTGCTCTGGGTAAGGCAAATGATGAAGTGGTCACTGTGGCCAATTCCTTTCGGGTGCACTGAAAGTTTTTGATGATTCTGCAAGGTGTTGGAACAAGCTTCCGAACCACGTGTTCCACTTTTCCGATTATGTTTTTCGTAGAAGAAAAGTTTTCGCTGAAAAATGACAAAATCGTCAGATTTGCTCTGGGTAAGGCAAATGATGAAGTGGTCACTGTGGCCAATTCCTTTCGGGTGCACTGAAAGTTTTTGATGATTCTGCAAGGTGTTGGAACAAGCTTCCGAACCACGTGTTCCACTTGGCCGATTATGTTTTTCGTAGAAGAAAAGTTTTCGCTGAAAAATGACAAAATCGTCAGATTTGCTCTGGGTAAGGCAAATGATGAAGTGGTCACTGTGGCCAATTCCTTTCGGGTGCACTGAAAGTTTTTGATGATTCTGCAAGGTGTTGGAACAAGCTTCCAAACCACGTGTTCCATTTGGTCCGATTATGTTTTTCGTGAAACACAAGTTTTCGCGGAAAAATGACAAAATCGGCAGATTTGCTCTGGGTAAGGCAAATCATGAAGTGGTCACTGTGGCCAATTCCTTTCAGGTGTACTGAAAGCTTTTGATGATTTTGCAAGGTGTTGGAACAAGCTTCCGAACCACGTGTTCCACTTGTCCGATTATGTTTTTCGTGGAACAAACGTGTTTGTGGAAAAATGAAGAAATCGGCAGATTTGCTCTGCGTAAGGCAAATGATGAAGTGGTCACTGTGGCCAATTCCTTTCGGGTGCACTAAAAGTTTTTGATGATTCTGAAAGGCGTTGGAACAAGATTTAAAAGCACATACTCCACTTGTCCGATTATGTTTTTCGTGAAACACAAGTTTTCGCGGAAAAATGACGAAATCGGCAGATTTGCTCTGGGTAAGGCAAATGATGAAGTGGTCACTGTGGCCAATTGCTTTCGGGTGCACTGAAAGTTTTTGATGATTCTGCAAGGTGTTGGAACAAGCTTCCGAACCACATATTCCACTTGTCCGATTAAGTTTTTCGTAGAAAAAAAGTTTTCGCGGAAAAGTGACGGAATTTGCTCTGGGTAAGGCTATGATGAAGTGGTCACTGTGATCTATTCCTTTCAGGTGCACTAAAAGATTTTATTGATTCTAAAAGGTGTTAGAACAAGCTTCAGAACCACGTATTCCTCATATTGGATTATGTTTTTCGTAGAACAAAAGTTTTCGTGGAAAAATGAAGAAATCTGCAGATTTGCTTTGGGTAAGGCCAATCATAAAGTGGTCACTGTGATGTATTCCTTCCGGGTGCACTAAAAGATTTTGATGATTCTGAAAGGTGTTGAAGCAAGCTTTCAAAGCACGTGTTCCACTTGTCCCGATTATGTTTTTCGTGAAACACAAGTTTTCGCGGAAAAATTACGAAATCCGCAGATATGCTCTGGGTAAGGTCAAAGATTATGTGGTCACTGTGGCCAATTCCTTCCGGGTGCACTGAAAGTTTTTGATGATTCTGAAAGGTGTTGGAAAAACCTTTAAAGCACCTATTCCACTTGGTCAGATTATGTTTTTCGTGGAACAAACGTTTTCACGGAAAAATGAAGAAATCGGCAGATTTGCTCTGGGTAAGGCAAATGATGAAGTGGTCACTGTGGCCAATTCCTTTCGGGTGCACTGAAAGTTTTTGATGATTCTGCAAGGTGTTGGAACAAGCTTCTTAACCACGTGTTCCATTTGGTCCGATTTTGTTTTTCGTGAAACACAAGATTTCGCGGAAAAATGACGAAATCGGCAGATTTGCTCTGGGTAAGGCAAATGATGAAGTGGTCACTGTGGCCAATTCCTTTCGGGTGTACTGAAAGTTTTTGATGATTCTGCAAGGTGTTGGAACAAGCTTCCGAACCACGTGTTCCATTTCGTCCGATTATGTTTTTCGTGAAACACAAGTTTTCGCGGAAAAATGACGAAATCGGCAGATTTGCTCTGGGTAAGGCAAATGATGAAGTGGTCACTGTGGCCAATTCCTTTCGGGTGCACTGAAAGTTTTTGACGATTCTGCAAGGTGTTGAAACAAGCTTATTATGTTTTTCATGGAACAAAAGTTTTCGCGGAAAAATAAAGAAATCGGCAGATTTGCTTTGGGTAAGGCCAATGATTATGGGGTCACTGTGACCAATTCCTTCCGGGTGCACTGAAAGTTTTTGATGATTCTGAAAGGTGTTGAAACAACCTTTCAAAGCACGTATTCCACTTGGTCAGATTATGTTTGTCGTGGAACAAACGTTTTTGCGAAGAAATGAAGAAATCGACAGATTTGCTTTGGGTAAGGCCAATCATAAAGCGGTCACTGTGATGTATTCCTTCAGGGTGCACTAAAAGATTTTGATGATTCTGAAAGGTGTTGGAACAAGCTCCCGAACCACGTGTTCCACTTGGTCCGATTATGTTTTTCGTGAAAGACAAGTTTTCGCGGAAAAATAAAGAAATCGGCAGATTTGCTTTGGGTAAGGCCAATGATTATGGGGTCACTGTGACCAATTCCTTCCGGGTGCACTGAAAGTTTTTGATGATTCTGAAAGGTGTTGAAACAACCTTTCAAAGCACGTACTCCACTTGGTCAGATTATGTTTTTCATGGAACAAAAGTTTTCGCGGAAAAGTGAAGAAATCGCGCAGTTTTGCTCTGGGTAAGGCAAATGATGAAGTGGTCACTGTGGCCAATTCCTTTCGGGTGCACTGAAAGTTTTTGATGATTCTGCAAGGTGTTGAAACAAGCTTCCGAGCCACGTATTCAACTTGGTCCGCTTATGTTTCTTGTGAAACACAAGTTTTCGCGGAAATGACGAAATGGGCAGATTAGCTCTGGGTAAGGCCTATGATGAAGTGGTCAATGTGACCTATTCCTTCCGGGTGTACTAAAAGATTTTGATGATTCTGAAAGGCGTTGGAACAAGATTTAAAAGCACATACTTCACTTGTCCGATTATGTTTTTCGTGAAACAAACGTGTTTGCGGAAAAATGAAGAAATCGTCAGATTTGCTCTGGGTAAGGCAAATGTTGAAGTGGTCACTGTGGCCAATTGCTTTCGGGTGCACTGAAAGTTTTTGATGATTCTGCAAGGTGTTGGAACAAGCTTCCGAACCACGTGTTCCATTTGGTCCGATTATGTTTTTCGTGAAACACAAATTTTCGCGGAAAAATGACAAAATCGGCAGATTTGCTCTGGGTAAGGCAAACCATGAAGTGGTCACTGTGGCCAATTCCTTTCGGGTGTACTGAAAGCTTTTGATGATTCTGCAAGGTGTTGGAACAAGCTTCCGAACCACGTGTTCCACTTGTCCGATTATGTTTTTCGTAGAAGAAAAGTTTTCCCTGAAAAATGACAAAATCGTCAGATTTGCTCTGGGTAAGGCAAATGATGAAGTGGTCACTGTGGCCAATTCCTTTCGGGTGCACTGAAAGTTTTTGATGATTCTGCAAGGTGTTGGAACAAGCTTCCGAACCACGTGTTCCACTTGTCCGATTATGTTTTTCGTAGAAGAAAAGTTTTCGCTGAAAAATGACAAAATCGTCAGATTTGCTCTGGGTAAGGCAAATGATGAAGTGGTCACTGTGGCCAATTCCTTTCGGGTGCACTGAAAGTTTTTGATGATTCTGCAAGGTGTTGGAACAAGCTTCCGAACCACGTGTTCCACTTTTCCGATTATGTTTTTCGTAGAAGAAAAGTTTTCGCTGAAAAATGACAAAATCGTCAGATTTGCTCTGGGTAAGGCAAATGATGAAGTGGTCACTGTGGCCAATTCCTTTCGGGTGCACTGAAAGTTTTTGATGATTCTGCAAGGTGTTGGAACAAGCTTCCGAACCACGTGTTCCACTTGTCCGATTATGTTTTTCGTAGAAGAAAAGTTTTCGCTGAAAAATGACAAAATCGTCAGATTTGCTCTGGGTAAGGCAAATGATGAAGTGGTCACTGTGGCCAATTCCTTTCGGGTGCACTGAAAGTTTTTGATGATTCTGCAAGGTGTTGGAACAAGCTTCCAAACCACGTGTTCCATTTGGTACGATTATGTTTTTCGTGAAACACAAGTTTTCGCGGAAAAATGACAAAATCGGCAGATTTGCTCTGGGTAAGGCAAATCATGAAGTGGTCACTGTGGCCAATTCCTTTCAGGTGTACTGAAAGCTTTTGATGATTCTGCAAGGTGTTGGAACAAGCTTCCGAACCACGTGTTCCACTTGTCCGATTATGTTTTTCGTGGAACAAACGTGTTTGTGGAAAAATGAAGAAATCGGCAGATTTGCTCTGGGTAAGGCAAATGATGAAGTGGTCACTGTGGCCAATTCCTTTCGGGTGCACTAAAAGTTTTTGATGATTCTGAAAGGCGTTGGAACAAGATTTAAAAGCACATACTCCACTTGTCCGATTATGTTTTTCGTGAAACACAAGTTTTCGCGGAAAAATGACGAAATCGGCAGATTTGCTCTGGGTAAGGCAAATGATGAAGTGGTCACTGTGGCCAATTGCTTTCGGGTGCACTGAAAGTTTTTGATGATTCTGCAAGGTGTTGGAACAAGCTTCCGAACCACATATTCCACTTGTCCGATTAAGTTTTTCGTAGAAAAAAAGTTTTCGCGGAAAAGTGACGGAATTTGCTCTGGGTAAGGCTATGATGAAGTGGTCACTGTGATCTATTCCTTTCAGGTGCACTAAAAGATTTTATTGATTCTGAAAGGTGTTAGAACAAGCTTCAGAACCACGTATTCCTCATATTGGATTATGTTTTTCGTAGAACAAAAGTTTTCGTGGAAAAATGAAGAAATCTGCAGATTTGCTTTGGGTAAGGCCAATCATAAAGTGGTCACTGTGATGTATTCCTTCCGGGTGCACTAATAGATTTTGATGATTCTGAAAGGTGTTGAAGCAAGCTTTCAAAGCACGTGTTCCACTTGTCCCGATTATGTTTTTCGTGAAACACAAGTTTTCGCGGAAAAATTACGAAATCCGCAGATATGCTCTGGGTAAGGTCAAAGATTATGTGGTCACTGTGGCCAATTCCTTCCGGGTGCACTGAAAGTTTTTGATGATTCTGAAAGGTGTTGGAAAAACCTTTAAAGCACCTATTCCACTTGGTCAGATTATGTTTTTCGTGGAACAAACGTTTTCACGGAAAAATGAAGAAATCGGCAGATTTGCTCTGGGTAAGGCAAATGATGAAGTGGTCACTGTGGCCAATTCCTTTCGGGTGCACTGAAAGTTTTTGATGATTCTGCAAGGTGTTGGAACAAGCTTCTTAACCACGTGTTCCATTTGGTCCGATTTTGTTTTTCGTGAAACACAAGATTTCGCGGAAAAATGACGAAATCGGCAGATTTGCTCTGGGTAAGGCAAATGATGAAGTGGTCACTGTGGCCAATTCCTTTCGGGTGTACTGAAAGTTTTTGATGATTCTGCAAGGTGTTGGAACAAGCTTCCGAACCACGTGTTCCATTTCGTCCGATTATGTTTTTCGTGAAACACAAGTTTTCGCGGAAAAATGACGAAATCGGCAGATTTGCTCTGGGTAAGGCAAATGATGAAGTGGTCACTGTGGCCAATTCCTTTCGGGTGCACTGAAAGTTTTTGACGATTCTGCAAGGTGTTGAAACAAGCTTATTATGTTTTTCATGGAACAAAAGTTTTCGCGGAAAAATAAAGAAATCGGCAGATTTGCTTTGGGTAAGGCCAATGATTATGGGGTCACTGTGACCAATTCCTTCCGGGTGCACTGAAAGTTTTTGATGATTCTGAAAGGTGTTGAAACAACCTTTCAAAGCACGTACTCCACTTGGTCAGATTATGTTTGTCGTGGAACAAACGTTTTCGCGAAAAAATGAAGAAATCGGCAGATTTGCTTTGGGTAAGGCCAATCATAAAGTGGTCTTTGTGATGTATTCCTTCCGGGTGCAATAAAAGATTTTGATGATTCTGAAAGGTGGAACAAGCTTTCAAAGCACGTGTTCTACTTGGTCCGATTATGTTTTTCGTGAAACACAAATTTTCGCGGAAAAATGACGAAATCGGCAGATTTGCTCTGGGTAAGGCCAATGATTATGTGGTCACTGTGATGTATTCCTTCTGGGTACACTAAAAGATTTTGATGATTCTGAAAGGTGTTGGAACAAGCTCCCGAACCACGTGTTCCACTTGGTCCGATTATGTTTTTCGTGAAAGACAAGTTTTCGCGGAAAAATGACGAAATCGGCAGATTTGCTGTGGGTAAGGCAAATGATGAAGTGGTCACTGTGGCCAATTCCTTTCGGGTGCACTGAAAGTTTTTGATGATTCTGCAAGGTGTTAGAACAAGCTTCCGAGCCATATATTCCACTTTTCCGATTAAGTTTTTCGTAGAAAAAAAGTTTTCCCGGAAAAGTGACGGAATTTGCTCTGGGTAAGGCTATGATGAAGTGGTCACTGTGATCTATTCCTTTCAGGTGCACTAAAAGATTTTATTGATTCTGAAAGGTGTTAGAACAAGCTTCAGAACCACGTATTCCTCTTAGTGGATTATGTTTTTCGTAGAACAAAAGTTTTCGTGGAAAATGAAGAAATCTGCAGATTTGCTTTGGGTAAGGCCAATCATAAAGTGGTCACTGTGATGTATTCCTTCCGGGTGCACTAAAAGATTTTGATGATTCTGAAAGGTGTTGAAGCAAGCTTTCAAAGCACGTGTTCCACTTGTCCCGATTATGTTTTTCGTGAAACACAAGTTTTCGCGGAAAAATTACGAAATCCGCAGATATGCTCTGGGTAAGGTCAAAGATTATGTGGTCACTGTGGCCAATTCCTTCCGGGTGCACTGAAAGTTTTTGATGATTCTGAAAGGTGTTGGAAAACCTTTAAAGCACCTATTTCACTTCGTCAGATTATGTTTTTCGTGGAACAAACGTTTTCACGGAAAAATGAAGAAATCGGCAGATTTGCTCTGGGTAAGGCAAATGATGAAGTGGTCACTGTGGCCAATTCCTTTCGGGTGCACTGAAAGTTTTTGATGATTCTGCAAGGTGTTGGAACAAGCTTCTTAACCACGTGTTCCATTTGGTCCGATTTTGTTTTTCGTGAAACACAAGATTTCGCGGAAAAATGACGAAATCGGCAGATTTGCTCTGGGTAAGGCAAATGATGAAGTGGTCACTGTGGCCAATTCCTTCCGGGTGCACTGAAAGTTTTTGATGATTCTGAAAGGTGTTGGAACAACCTTTCAAATCACGTATTCTTCTTATCGGATTATGTTTTTCGTGAAACACAAGTTTTCGCGGAAAAATGACGAAATCGGCAAATTTGCTCTGGGTAAGGCAAATGATGAAGTGGTCACTGTGACCAATTCCTTTCGGGTGCACTGAAAGTTTTTGATGATTCTGAAAGGCATTGGAACAAGATTTAAAAGCACATATTCCACTTGTCCGATTATGTTTTTCGTGGAACAAACGTGTTTGCGGAAAAATGAAGAAATCGGCAGATTTGCTCTTGGTAAGGCAAGTGATGAAGTGATCACTATGTGCAATTGCATTTGGGTGCACTAAATGTTCTTGATGATTCTGCAAGGTGTTAGAACAAGCTTCAGAACCACGTATTCCTCTTATCGGATTATGTTTTTCGTAGAACAAAAGTTTTCGCGGAAAAATGAAGAAATCGGCAGATTTGCTCTGGGTAAGGCAAATGATGAAGTGGTCACTGTGACCAATTCCTTTCGGGTGCACTACAAGTTTTTGATGATTCTGAAAGGCGTTGGAACAAGATTTAAAAGCACATATTCCACTTGTCCGATTATGTTTTTCGTGGAACAAACGTGTTTGCGGAAAAATGAAGAAATCGGCAGATTTGCTCTGGGTAAGGCCAATGATGAAGTGGTCACTGTGGCCAATTGCTTTCGGGTGCACTGAAAGTTGTAACGAAGTAACCCCGGTGCTCCAGATGAATTGCACGGATGAGCTCGCCGGCTAGTCCAGGTTCGCCACAGAAATTTATAAGTCTGGGATTTTCTGTCTATACAACTTTATTCGTAGGAATTAGCTCCTTGCACTTAGTATTGTAACTACGTTGACTCGCGTTCGTGCCCTGTAGCGTTGTTGCGTCTTTGGGTGAGTCGGTTCGATCTGTCGTGTCTCTGTTATTAGGTCTCGACTCGTCGTTTCTCGCTATGTTGCTTGCGTAAGGTGGGGTACATATAGTCGAGCGGCCAGGGATAACCATGCACCGACTACTATATTGTACACCCGGGGATAGCCACGCGACGCCAAAATAGTCGCTGATGTATATATATATATATGACTCTGTGCGGCGTTTACAAATATTTTATACAAATTAAGCGGAACTTGGTTTTACTAATCGACGTGTATATATTATCGAACGGCCGTGGGATAACCACGCACCGACTATTATGTTTGGCAACCGGGGATAACCACGTGAAATATAGTCGACGATATATATTTCTCTGCGCGGAATTAAAAATATTTTTACGAATGACTTGGTTTTACTAATCGACGCGTATATATTATCGAACGGCCGTGGGATAACCACGCACCGACTACTATGTTTGGCAATCGGGGATAACCACGCGATGCCAAATATAGTCGACGATATATATTTCCCTGCGCGGCGTTAAAAATATTTTTACGATTGACTCGGATCCTATTATTCACATTTGTTACTGTTCGAGTCGATCGAGGTCTTCTGTTTGTATTCT
The DNA here is from genome assembly GCA_937620795.1 of Thecophora atra. NCBI lineage: Eukaryota > Metazoa > Arthropoda > Insecta > Diptera > Conopidae > Thecophora > Thecophora atra. The sequence goes on from OW569398.1 coordinate 64,471,009, forward strand.
GAACTGTTCTGTTTACCTGTCTATGATACGGAGCTCGCACGTCTGATCCAGTCAGCAGTCTACCACCAAGCGACTCTCGCTTCACTACTGCCCCCACTAGTAACCTCTACCCATTCTCGTCGTTCCTGTCCGTGCTTAATGTGTATAAGTATGAGTGCGTGTCTCTCCGCTGTTCGTAATATGTTCCTGTGTTTCCTCTCATTGTTCGTTTCTTTTCTGGAAGGAGGCGGGCGCTGAGTGGAGCCCGAAGGCCATCACCTTCCACGGATAGAGTCCTCGTCCAGGGACTGTGAATGCGGTATAGCACTTGCTTGCCTCTTCCATAGGGATTTGCCAATAGCCGTTTCGGAGATCCAGGCTGCTAATATACTTGGCATCTCTGAGTCGGTCAAGTATGTGGTGTATTCTCGGCATTAGATATGCGTCGGGTATCGATTTAGCATTTAATTGGCGATAGTCCACGCAGAGGCGCCACTTTCCCGATATCTTTTTCACTTGGACGATGGGTGCACTGTGGGGACTGCAGGATGGTTCGATATTGCCCTGCTTCAATAATTCGGATGAATTGATAATCTTTTGCATGGCGGGGTTCCTGGGGAAGTATCTCTGTTTAATCGGCCTTTCATCATGCATACTTATGCGGTGGTGGGCGATATTCGAGGTGCCTTGTATTTCATCGAATCCTCTTAGTTCCTGTTCCAAAAATGCGTTGATTCGCTACACGGGTACAATTGATCTGGTTAGATTCGTTGCGTGATACAGTGATTTCCGTGGAGAACTCGCCGCACTTGATAGTCGTTCCCAGATAAGCCAAAAAATCGAAGCCTAGGATTAGCTCGTCCACCACCTAGGGCAAAATCAGGAGGGTTATCCTACAGCCCTTGTTTCCTAGTCGCACCATTGTCGTGAGGCACTCCGTAATAGTCTGAGGATCGCCGTTTGCCATAGAGATGCGAGTCTCCATTTTTTCCAACTTATGCGCCCCGCATAGCTTCCGCACGGTCTGGCTACTTATGAAACTCCTCGTAGCTCCTGTGTCCAAGGTGGCCTCAATGCGTTTGCTCTCTATTGTTACGGCAGCCACAACACGCTGCCCATCTGTTCGTAGTCTTCTGCTGGTTATCGAGGTCCTGTGGCCTTTTAGACACCCCCTCGATTTGGATGTCGGCCGCGACCGTTTCCCGGATGTTGACGACAGCACTCTTTAGTCCTTCGTGTTTTTGCGACCACATTCCCAACAGAATAACAGTGCTTCAGCTTGGCAGTTGCGTACAAAGTGGCCCTGTTGTCCGCATCTCCTACACGCTGTACCTGGGTAATATGAGTACCCTTCTCGTCGATTACTTGTCGATGGCGTACCTCGCCTTGGTTATTCCCTCTCGCTAGATTGGTTTCCGTTGGACGTTGTTGTCGCGATGGAGTTGGTGGCTGTGTGTCTGATCTCAGATTCTCCCAGTCTCCGGCTATGTTTATTAATTCTGTCAGGGTTTTGAACTCGCTTCGCTTAATATAAAATCGTAGCTCAGGATTACTGTTGCGGTAAATACGCTCGAGACGCTCGTTCTCGGTCAAAATTGTGTGTCGCATTAGGCTTTGTAATGTCACTACATAGTCCTTAAAGACTTCTCGTGGCGCTTGCGTCCGCTGTCGTATCTGGTCGTCTAGTCGCTCAAAGAAGCGAGATGGCAGGAAAAATTGTAAGAGATCCTCCTTGAAAGAGACTCAGGTCGTCCATCTTTTATTATTACATCTATACCATTGGGCGGCCTGTTGCCGCAAGATCTCAGGCATTGCTTTAGGAAGGCAGTTCGCATCCACGTTGTACACCTCTGCTAATTCCTCTACTCGTTCCACGAATGCCAGAGGGTCTTGAATACCGTCGTAGCTAATACCCCACTTCTTTATTCGGTCAAGTGTAGCTATATAATTTCCGGTGGTACTGTCCGTAGGTTGCCAATAAACATAGCCTCCCTGTGGAGGGTTAACGTGATGGGACATACCTGCTTGTCCATCCGATGTCATCGGCGCCGCTGTAGTTGATGTCGTTGCTCTATCACGTGCAGAGGAATCGTTCCCCTTTCTTCCTACTCCGTGAGACTCCTCTAAGTCCTTGAGACGAGTTTGTGTCTCAGAAGTTAGCTCATCTTCCGTTACGAAGGCCGCAAACCGTTACGGAGCTCCTCCACGGTGCCTTCCTTGTCTAAGCCGAATTCTTCCATGTATGTTGTCAATATGTTCTTGCGCGGCGTGTATATCCACGAGACTCCTACCATCGTGTGTACGTAGTTAAACTTTGAGTATCTTAAGTATAGCTGTGGTTGTATTTAGAAGGGTCCCTGTTCGGGCGCCACTGTAACGAAGTTACCCCGGTGCTCCGGATGAATTGCACGCATTAGCTCGCCGGCTAGTCCAGGTTCGCCACAGAAATTTATCGCCACAGAAGTCTGAGATTTTCTGTCTATACAACTTTATTCGTAGAAATTAGCTCCTTGCACTTAGTATTGTAACTACGTTGACTCGCGTTCGTGCCCTGTAGCGCTGTTGCGTCCTAGGGTGAGCCGGTTCGATCCGTCGTCTCTCTGTTATTAGCTCTCGACTCGTCGTTTCTCGCTATGCTTCTTGCGTAGGGTGGGGTAAATATAGTCGAGCGGCCGGGGGTAACCACGCACCGACTACTATATTGTACACCCGGGGATAGCCACGCGACGCCAAAATAGTCGCTGATGTATATATATATATGACTCTGTGCGGCGTTTACAAATATTTTATACAAATTAAGCGGAACTTGGTTTCCCTAGTCGACGTGTATATATTATCGAACGGCCGTGGGATAACCACGCACCGACTACTGTGTTTGGCAACCGGAGATAACCACGCGATGCCAAATATAGTCGACTATATATATTTCTCTGCGCGGCGTTAAAAATATTTTTACGAATGATTCGGAACTTGGTTTTACTAATCGACGTGTATACATTATCGAACGGCCGTGGGATAACCACGCACCGACTATTATGTTTGGCAACCGGGGATAACCACGCGATGCCAAATATAGTCGACGATATATATTTCCTGCGTGGCGTTAAAAATATTTTTACGAATGACTCGGAACTTGGTTTTACTAATCGACGTGTATATATTATCGAACGGCCATGGGATAACCACGCACCGACTACTATGTTTGGCAACCGGGGATAACCACGCGATGCCAAATATAGTCGACGATATATATTTCCCTGCGCGGCGTTAAAAATATTTTTACGATTGACTCGCGTCCTATTATTCACATTTGTTACTCTTCGAGTCGATCGAAGTCTTCTGTTTGTATTTTGAACTGTTCTGTATACCTGTCTATGATACGGAGCTCGCACGTCTGATCCAGTCAGCAGTCTACCACCAAGTGACTCTCGCTTCATTACTGCCTCCACTAGTAACCTCTACCCATTCTCGTCGTTCCTGTCCGTGCTTGATGTGTATAAGTATGAGTGCGTGTCTCTCCGCTGTTCGTAATATGTTCCTGTGTTTCCTCTCATTGTTCGTTTCTTTAATCTGCATTTCGTCGTCTTGCGTGCGTGTGTGCCTCGTCTTTGCTCTCGCTCTGTCAGTGGTTGAGCCTTCAAGTATACTATACAGCTTAACTCTTATTCTCTACACTTATGTAACTTAAATTACTAACAACTATTTGAATTCATTAATATAGAATACATATTTGTTAACATTAATATTTAAATTCATTGTAATAATAATCAAAAGTAACATTTAAATTCATTGTAATAATAATAAAAAATTATATATTTACTTTCTTAGATCTCTTCAATTTACACATTTATGTACTAAGGATTCTCCCGGAGGTATTCCTTCGTTACAAAGTTTTTGATGATTCTGCAAGGTGTTGGAACAAGCTTCCGAACCACATATTCCACTTGTCCGATTATGTTTTTCGTAGAAAAAAAGTTTTCGCGGAAAAGTGACGAAATTTGCTCTGGGTAAGGCCAATAATAAAGTGGGCACCGTGACCAATTCCTTCCAAGTGCACTGAAAGTTTTTGATGATTCTGGAAGGTGTTGGAACAACCTTTCAAAGCACGTATTCCACTTGGTCAGATTATGTTTTAAGTGAAACAAAAGTTTTTGCGGCAAAATTAAGAAATCGGCAGATTTGCTCTGGGTAAGGCCAATGATGAAGTGGCCACTGTGATCTAAAGGCGTTCAACAAACTTTCGAACCGCGTATTCCACTTGGTGAGATTATGTATTTCGTGAAACACAAGTTTTCGCGGAAAAATGACGAAATCGGCAGATTTGCTCTGGGTAAGGCAAATGATGAAGTGGTCACTGTGGCCAATTCCTTTCGGGTGCACTTAAAAATTTTGATGATTCTGCAAGGTGTTGGAACAACCTTTCAAACAAGCATTCCACTTGGTCAGATTATGTTTTACGTGTAATATAGTTTTCGCAAAAAAATGAAGAAATCGGCAGATTTGCTTTGGGTAGGGCCAATCATGAAGTGGTCACTGTGATCTATTCCTTCCTGGTGCACTAAAAGATTTTGATGATTCTGAAAAGCGGTGGAACAAGATTTCAAAGCACATATTCCACTTGTCCGATTATGTTTTTCGTAGAAAAAAAGTTTTCGCGGAAAAGTGACGAAATTTGCTCTGGGTACGGCCAATAATGTAGTGGGAACCGTGACCAATTCCTTCCAAGTGCACTGAAAGTTTTTGATGATTTCAGGTGTTGGAACAACCTTTCAAAGCACGTATTCCAATTGCCCAGATTATGTTTTTAGTGAAACAAAAGTTTTTGCGGCAAAATTAAGAAATCGTCAGACTTGCTCTGGGTAAGGCCAATGATAAAGTGGCCACTGTGATCTAAAGGCGTTCAACAAACTTTCGAACCGCGTATTCCACTTGGTAAGATTATATATTTCGTGAAACACAAGTTTTCGCGAAAAAATGACGAACTCGGCGGATTTGCTCTGGGTAAGGCAAATGATGAAGTGGTCACTGTGACCTATTCCTTCCGGGTGTACTAAAAGATTTTAATGATTTTTGAAAGGCGATGGAACAAGCTTGCAAACCACGTATTCCACTTATCCGATTATGTTTTTCGTAGAAGAAAAGTTTTCGCTGAAAAATTACAAAATCGTCAGATTTGCTCTGGGTAAGGCCAATAATGAAGTGGGCACCGTGACCAATTCCTTCCAAGTGCACAGAAAGTTTTTGATGATTCTGAAAGGTGTTGGAACAACCTTTCAAAGCACTTATTCTACTTGGTCAGATTATGTTTTTAGTGAAACAAATGTTTTTGCGGCAAAATTAAGAAATCGGCAGATTTGCTCTGGGAAATCTGGATCCAATGATAAAGTGGTCACTGTGATCTAAAGGCGTTCAACAAACTTTCGAACCGCGTATTCCACTTGGTGAGATTATGTATTTCGTGAAACACAAGTTTTCGCGGAAAAATGACGAAATCGGCAGATTTGCTCTGGGTAAGTCCAATCATGAAGCGGTCACTGTGATCTATTCCTTCCGGGTGCACTAAAAGATTTTGATGATTATGAAAGGTGTTGACACAAGCTTGCGAACCACGTATTCCACTTGTCCGATTATGTTTTTCGTAGAAAAAAAGTTTTCGCGGAAAAGTGACGAAATTTGCTCTGGGTAAGGCCAATAATAAAGTGGGCACCGTGACCAATTCCTTCCAAGTGCACCGAAAGTTTTTGATGATTCTGGAAGGTGCTGGAACAACCTTTCAAAGAACGTATTCCACTTGGTCAGACTATGTTTTCGTGGAACAAACGTTTTCGCGAAAAAATGAAGAAATCGGCAGATTTGCTTTGGGTAAGTCCAATCATAAAGTGGTCACTGTGATGTATTCCTTCCGGGTGCAATAAAAGATTTTGATGATTCTGAAAGGTGGAACAAGCTTTCAAAGCACGTGTTCTACTTGGTCCGATTATGTTTTTCGTGAAACACAAATTTTCGCGGAAAAATTACGAAATCGGCAGATTTGCTCTGGGTAAGGCCAATGATTATGGGGTCAGTGTGATGTATTTGTGTCGTGCACATGTGAGTTTGTGTGTGCGCTGACGAGCGTACATGCAGGCGCGCTTGTGTTCACCACGTATGAGGAATGCGCATATGCTGCGGTATGTATGCTGACGAGCGTATATGGTGTTTCATATAGCGCGCCGTTGTTTACTCGATTCAAGCGAGTTGATCGGAAATCTGATCGCTCGCGTCGCTGGAGTGGCGATGAACCGCACGAAGCGGAAAATAATATTCTTGTTGTCGCCAAATGTTTACTTCGCGCCAGCTATCGGACTAGCTACCCACCGCTGGCGTAATACGATAGAACATACTGACGCGGCTATTGCCCTGCTCTGCCATCCGTCGACGTCGACGGATCGCAGGGTAGGTATAAATAGAAGGTTTGGACGAAGCCAAACTTCAAGTGTGCAACAATGTTTCAATACATAATCGTTACTCTCAGTATCGTAGCCCTCTGCTACTTCGCCACCGATTTCTTGTTGCCGCGGCCATGGTGGCGTATCTTCGCTGATATGCTGCCATGGCCGTTGAGCGAGCTGATAAAGTTCAGTTTCTAAGAGTCACTCATTTAGAACAGACGTATCGCACGACGCGAAATACCTTCCGCGACTAACAGAGCATAATCCTAAATAGTGTAGAACATAATTGTGTAAATACATATATATAGATAATATAAAAGTAAAAATAAAGGCAACTTAGGCTCGGTACGAGGAAGCGATTTTTATTGATTAGCAGAAGACAAAAATTTGCTAAAGTGGTGACCCCGAACGTCGGATGCGTTTATGTGCCCTCAGTGTCAAGTGATAATTAACTGCATCGTGATCACAATTGTGACGCTCGCACTTCGCGCGATTTACGAGATAGGTAAGTCGCCTGCCAGCACGCCTGACAACACGGCTACAGCGGCTGGCGACGCCGCCCCCGAAAACAGAAGTGAGAACCAAGTACGTGCAAACACTTACGACTCAAGTGACAATGAGCTAGCGCGCGTGTCGGTGAAAATCCCACCTTTCTGGCACGCTAATCCAGAGGTGTGGTTCTCGCAGTTAGAAGCGCAATTCGCGACGATGCGAATTACGTCGGACAGTGCGCGTTTCAACGCGGTCGTCGGCACGATCGAGTCGCGCGTGCTAGAACAGGTGTTCGAGGCTGTTACGAAACCGCCCGAAAAAGCGAAGTACGCTAATCTGAAAGCGAAGATGCTTGAACAATTCGGCGCGTCGGAGCAGCAGAAACTGCGTCAGCTGCTGTCGGAGATGGACCTCGGCGACAAAAGCCCATCCAGTTATTAAATGAAATGCGAAGACTCGGTGGCCCGAACGTCACCGATCAACTTTTGGAAAATTTGTGGGAAAGCCGCCTGCCAGAGCAGGTGCGCGCGATTTTGCAAGCGTCGCCGGGTGACCTCACGCAACGCGCCGCGCTTGCGGATAAAATAAGTGAGGTGACGGGCTCGTCTGGCACATGCGAGGTATCGCGGGGAGCAATTCCGAAAGAGCGGAATAATGAAGCGCTAGAGAAGCGGCTTCACAAGCTCTGTACGAACAGCGCTGTACGAACAGCGGCATCCGCGTCGCGCCGCTGGTCGAGGACGCCGTTTAGAGCGGGCGCCGCGCCCGGCCGAAGTATCCGACGACGAAAGGTACATATACGTGGGTGGAAGCGGCCGAGGACGCGCAATTTCACCAGCTCCGCGCTTTATTCAACAACGCCAGCAGCGCGGGCGACCGCAGCAACAAACGAGCAAGCCACCGAGGTTCCAGTCCCAGCACCGGCAGCAGCTTCCCGGTAGGCGGGAGACAGCCCGACAGCGTGAACGCGAGGGCATGTGCTGGTACCACCAGCTGTATGGCGACGTGGCAACGCGATGCCGGCCACCATGTGCGTGGCCAAAAAACTAAGCAACTCAACGCCCAGGAAACCAGGTAAGGTGTTTCGTTTGTATGTTGCGGACTCGACGACGAGTCGCAAATATTTGATCGACACCGGCGCAGACATCTCGGTGATTCCGCCCACCTATAATGAGAAGTTCGGAGCACCAGACGCGCAAAAATTATACGCCGCAAACGGGTGCAGCATAGCCACGTACGGACGTAAGCGAATTAAGTTGGATCTCGGCTTTAAACGCGACCTGGTCTGGGAGTTTATCATTGCTAAAGTTAGCAGCCCGATTATAGGTGCTGACTTCCTGAAGCATTTTGGCATCATCGTCGACATGAGGAATGAAAAATTAATCGACTCATCGACAAAAACGCAGGTGCAAGGCGCGGTCCGTCCGGCGAAAGGGCGAATCTTCACGTATAACCTGCGCGATCCGTTTGCAAAGCTGCTAGCGGAGTTTCGAGACATAACGTCGTTAAGTAACGCGGCCGGTGCAATCGTCCCAAAGGTGACGCATCACATTCTAACGAAAGGACCGCCAGTGCATGCGCGGCCACGCAGGCTCGCGCCAGATAAACTAAAGGCGGCAATGGACGAATTTCGTTTCCTGATCGATCAGGGAATTTGCGAGCCGTCCGATAGCAACTGGTCAAGCCCCCTACACATGGTTAAAAAGCCGGACGGATCCTGGCGACCATGCGGTGATTACCGCGCCTTAAACGCGATCACGGTCCCGGATCGGTATCCTATACCTTTTATACAGGATTTCACCCATATCCTTCACGGCAAGACTGTTTTTTCAACAATAGATTTGCAGCGCGCGTATCACCAAATTCCGATCGAGCCGTCGGATATACCAAAATCCGCCATTGCAACGCCGTTTGGGTTATTCCAATTTAAATTCATGGCGTTCGGCTTGCGTAACGCAGCGCAAACATTCTAGCGGCATATTAATGGCGTCTTAGCAAACGAGACCGACTACGCTTTCGTGTACATCGATGACATCTGCGTGGCTTCCAAAGACAGTGAGGAGCACGAGCGGCACTTGCGGCGAATATTTCAGCTGCTTCGCGAGAACGGTCTAGCAATTAATATGGCCAAGTGTGACCTTGAAAAACCGCAGGTGAGGTTTCTGGGTCACACGGTAAGCAGCGAAGTAATCGTACCACTGCAATCTAAGGTAGACGCGATCCTGAATTTCAAGCGCCCGACGGTGGCACACGAGTTAAAGAGATTCCTGGGAATGCTCAACTTTCACAGAAGATTCATTCCGCACGCAGTGGAGAGTCAAATGGTACTCCAAGGGTTGATGTGTGGAAATAAGCGAAGAGACAACGCCCGGCTTAAATGGACCGAAGGCGCAAGCGCGGCTTTCGACGCATGCAAAGTCGGGCTGGCGAAAGCAACTCTGCTACATCACCCAGTGCCCGATGCTGAGTTAGCCCTTAGCGTCGATGCATCGGACTTCGCAGTGGGCGCAGTCTTACAGCAGGTCGTCGATGGAAAAGTTCAACCACTAGGGTTTTATTCAAAGAAGTTGACCGAGGCACAGAAGAAATACAGCACGTACGATCGTGAGCTCGTAGCGATGTACCAAGCAGTGCAGTTCTTTAAACACATGGTAGAAGGCCGAGACTTTGCCATTTACACGGATCACAAACCGTTGACGTTCGCTTTTCAGCAAAACCCGGAGAGGGCATCACCGCGACAGGCCCGGCATCTCGACTACGTCGGCCAGTTCACAACGGACGTGCGCCACATTCCGGGAAAAGCGAACGATGTAGCGGACGCTCTGTCATGAATCCAGCATGTTAACGTAAAGTCCAGCCTCATCGACTACGAGGAACTAGCAGCTGAGCAGGCAGCCGATCCATGGATACGAGACCTTGTAGAGAAATCAGTTGAGCAGTCATCGTTGTGCATCAAGGAGATGGCGTTACCTAATAGCAGCAGAGCGATCTTATGCGACGTTGCGCACCAGCGAGTTCGACCACTCGTGCCAAAAAGTCACCGCGAGCGTGTGATCGCGAAGTTGCACGGCATCTCACATCCTGGCGTGAGCGCGATGCTGAAGCTCATACAGGAACGTTTTGTGTGGCCGATGATGGCCAATGACGTCAAAAAGTATGTGCAGTCGTGCATCCAATGTCAACGCAGCAAGGTGGGACAACACAATAGAAGCGCCATCGATCACTACAGCAAACCGAGCGAGAGATTCGAGCATATTAACATCGATCTCATCGGTCCTCTGCCGACGTCACGAGACTACAGATACTGCCTGACAATTATTAACAGGTACACCAGATGGCCAGAGGCTGTACCGCTGACAAACATAAACGCCGAGTCCGTAGCTACAGCGTTAATCTCCGGTTGGATGTACCGTTATGGAATACCTTTGCGAATCACAACAGATCTCGGTCGACAGTTTGAATCCGACATATTCAAGCAGCTAAATAGACTTTTGGGGATTCAGCACTACAGAACAACACCTTACCATCCGCAGGCTAACGAAATCATCGAACGATGGCATCGAACGTTGAAGGCTGCCATCACGTGTCATGAGAGAGATGATTGGAGTGAGGTACTGCCGTTGGTGCTACTAGGCCTCAGATCGACGTACAAAGCGGACATCGCCGCTAGCCCGGCCGAGATGGTGTACGGCACAACACTGAAGCTTCCAGGAGAACTGTTGGCGCCATCGCCGGTCCAAGCCAACGAATGCGAGTTCGTGAAGAATCTGCGTCGCTTGATGGGCAAAGTGACGCCTACGCAGACAAGCCACCATGGAAAACCACGAGTGTTCCTGCAACAAGAGCTTACAACATGCACCATGTTTTTGTGCGCATCGACAGGGTTCAAAGGCCATTGCAACCTCGTTACGACTTCCCATTCAAGGTCATACGACGAAACGAGAAAGTATACGAGTTGCAGGTGGGTGACAGGAAGGTTAAGGTGTCGATCGATCGACTTAAAGCAGCTTTTCTGACGGACCACCATGGTAACCCACCATAAAGGTAATAAAGGAAACTTAAAGTTCGGTACGAGGAAGCGATTTTTATTGATTAGTAGAAGACGAAAATTTGCTAAATATTCCTTCCGGGTGCACTAAAAGATGTTGATGATTCTGAAAGGTGTTGGAACAAGCTTTCAAAGCACGTATTCCACTTGGTCAGATTATGTTTTTCGTGGAACAAACGTGTTTGCGGAAAAATGAAGAAATCGGCAGATTTGCTCTGGGTAAGGCAAATGATGAAGTGGTCACTGTGGCCAATTGCTTTCGGGTGCACTGAAAGTTTTTGATGATTCTGCAAGCTGTTGGAACAAGCTTCCGAACCACGTATTCCACTTGTCCGTTTATGTTTTTCGTAGAAGAAAAGTTTTCGCTGAAAAATGACAAAATCGACAGATTTGCTCTGGGTAAGGCCAATGATTGAGTGGTCACTGTGGCCAATTCCTTCCGGTTGCACTAAGAACTTGTCCGATTATGTTTTTCGTAGAAAAAAAGTTTTCGCGGAAAAGTGACGAAATTTGCTCTGGGTAAGGCCAATAATAAAGTAGGCACCGTAACCAATTCCTTCCAAGTGCACTGAAAGTTTTTGATGATTCTGAAAGGTGTTAGAACAACCTTTCAAAGCACGTATTCCACTTGGTCAGATTATGTTTTTAGTGAAACAAAAGTTTTTGCGGCAAAATTAAGAAATCGGCAGATTTGCTTTGGGTAAGGCCAATCATAAAGTGGTCACTGTGATGTATTCCTTCCGGGTGCACTAAAAGATTTTTATGATTCGGAAAGGTGGAACAAGCTTTCAAAGTACGTGTTCCACTTGGTGCGATTATGTTTTTCGTGAAACACAAGTTTTCGCGGATAAATTACGAAATCGGCAGATTTGCTCTGGGTAAGGCAAATGATAAAGTGGTCACTGTGGCCAATTCCTTTCGGGTGCACTGAAAGTTTTTGATGATTCTGCAAGGTGTTAGAATAAGCTTCCGAACCACGTATTCCACTTGTCCGTTTATGTTTTTCGTAGAAGAAAAGTTTTCGCTGAAAAATGACGAAATTGTCAGATTTGCTCTGGGTAAGGCCAATGATTGAGTGGTCACTGTGACCAATTCCTTCCGGTTGTACTTAAAGTTTTTGATGATTCCGCAAGGTGTTGCAACAACCTTTCAAAGCACGTGTTCAACTTGGTCCGATTATGTTTTTCGTGAAACACAAGTTTTTGCGGAAAAATGAAGAAATCGGCAGATTTGCTCTGGGTAAGGCCAATCATGAAGCGGTCACTGTGATCTATTCCTTCCGTGTGCACTAAAAGATTTTGATGATTCTGAAAGGTGTTGGCACAAGCTTGCGAACCACGTATTCCACTTGTCCGATTATGTTTTTCGTGAAACACAAGTTTTCACGGAAAAATTACGAAGTCGGCAGATTTGCTCTGGGTAAGACCAATGATTGTGTGGTCACTGTGATGTATTCCTTCCGGGTGCACTAAAAGATGTTGATGATTCTGAAAGGTGTTGGAACAAGCTTTCAAAGCACGTGTTCCACTTGGTCCGATTATGTTTTTCGTGAAACACAAATTTTCGCGGAAAAATTACGAAATCGACAGATTTGCTCTGGGTAAGGCCAATGATTATGTGGTCACTGTGACCAATTCCTTCCGGATTAACTGAAAGTTTTTGATGATTCTGAAAGGTGTTGGAACAACCTTTCAAAGCACGTATTGCACTTGGTCAGATTATGTTTTTCGTGAAACAAACGTGTTTGCGGAAAAATGAAGAAATCGGCAGATTTGCTCTGGGTAAGGCAAATTATGAAGTGGTCACTGTGGCCAATTGCTTTCGGGTGCACTGAAAGTTTTTGATGATTCTGCAAGGTGTTGGAACAAGCTTCCGAACCACGTATTCCACTTGTCCGTTTATGTGTTTCGTAGAAGAAAAGTTTTCGCTGAAAAATGACGAAATTGTCAGATTTGCTCTGGGTAAGGCCAATGATTGAGTGGTCACTGTGACCAATTCCTTCCGGTTGTACTTAAAGTTTTTGATGATTCTGCAAGGTGTTGCAACAACCTTTCAAAGCACGTGTTCAACTTGGTCCGATTATGTTTTTCGTGAAACACAAGTTTTTGCGGAAAAATGAAGAAATCGGCAGATTTGCTCTGGGTAAGGCCAATCATGAAGCGGTCACTGTGATGTATTCCTTCCGTGTGCACTAAAAGATTTTGATGATTCTGAAAGGTGTTGGAACAAGCTTGCGAAAAACGTGTTCCACTTGGTCCGATTATGTTTTTCGTGAAAGACAAGTTTTCGCGGAAAAATGACGAAATCGGCAGATTTGCTCTGGGTAAGGCAAATGATAAAGTGGTCACTGTGGCCAATTCCTTTCGGGTGCACTGAAAGTTTTTGATGATTCTGCAAGGTGTTGGAACAAGCTTTCAAAGCACATATTCCACTTGTCCGATTATATTTTTCGTAGAAAAAAGTTTTCGCGGAAAAGTGACGAAATTTGCTCTGGGTAAGGCCAATAATGAAGTGGGCACCGTGACCAATTTCTTCCAAGTGCACTGAAAGTTTTTGATGGTTCTGAAAGGTGTTGGAACAACCTTTCAAAGCACGTTTTCCACCTGGTCAGATTATGTTTTTAGTGAAACAAAAGTTTTTGCGGCAAAATTAAGAAATCGGCAGATTTGCTCTGGGTAAGGCCAATGATAAAGTGAATGAACAGAATTGCTTTCGGTTGCACTGAAAGTTTTTGATGATTCTGCAAGGTGTTGGAACAAGCTTCCGAACCACGTATTCCACTTGTCCGATTATGTTTTTCGTAGAAGAAAAGTTTTCGCTGAAAAATGACAAAATCTTCAGATTTGCTCTGGGTAAGGCCAATGATTGAGTGGTCACTGTGACCAATTCCTTCCGGGTGCACTAAATTTTTTGATGATTCTGAAAGGCGTTGGAACAAGATTTCAAAGCACATATTCCACTTGTCCGATTATGTTTTTCGTAGAAAAAAAGTTTTCGTGGAAAATTGACGAAATTTGCTCCGGGTAAGGCCAATAATGAAGTGGGAACCGTGACCAATTCCTTCCCAGTGCACTGAAAGTTTTTGATGATTCTGAAAGGTGTTGGAACAACCTTTCAAAGCACGTATTCCAATTGCCCAGATTATGTTTTTAGTGAAACAAAAGTTTTAGAGGCAAAATTAAGAAATCGTTAGATTTGCTTTGGGTAAGGCAAATGATGAAGTAGTCACTGTGGCCAATTCCTTTCGGGTGCACTTAAAAATTTCAATGATTCTGCAAGGTGTTGGAACAACCTTTCAAAGCACGTATTCCACTTGGTGAGATCATGCTTTTCGTGGAACAAATGTTTTCGCGGCATAGGTGTTGGAACAAGCTTTAAAAGCACGTGTTCAACTTGGTCCGATTATGTTTTTCGTGAAACACAAGTTTTCGCGGAAATGACGAAATGCGTAGATTAGCTCTGGGTAAGGCCTATGATGAAGTGGTCACTGTGACCAATTCCTTCCGGGTGTACTAAAAGATTTTAATGATTTTTGAAAGGCGATGGAACAAACTTGCGAACCACGTATTCGACTTGTCCGATTATGTTTTTCGTAGAAGAAAAGTTTTCGCTGAAAAATTACAAAATCGTCAGATTTGCTCTGGGTAAGGCCAATAATGAAGTGGGAACCGTGACCAATTCCTTCCAAGTGCACTGAAAGTTTTTGATGATTCTGAAAGGTGTTGGAACAGCCTTTCAAAGCACGTATTCCAATTGCTTAGATTAAGTTTTATGCAAACAAAAGTTTTTGCGGCAAAATTAAGAAATCGTCAGATGTGCTCTGGGTAAGGCCAATGATAATGTGGCCGCTGTGATCTAAAGGCGTTCAACAAACTTTCGAACCGCGTATTTCACTTGGTGAGATTATATATTTCGTGAAACACAAGTTTTCGCGGAAATGACGAAATGCGCAGATTAGCTCTGGGTAAGGCCTATGATGAAGTGGTCACTGTGACCTATTCCTTCCGGGTGTACTAAAAGATTTTGATGATTTTTGAAAGGCGATGGAACAAGCTTGCGAACCGCGTATTCGACTTGTCCGATTATGTTTTTCGTAGAAGAAAAGTTTTCGCTGAAAAATTACAAAATCGTCAGATTTGCTCTGGGTAAGGCCAATGATTGAGTGGTCACTGTGACCAATTCCTTCCGGGTGCACTAAAAGTTTTTGATGATTCAGAAAGGCGTTGGAACAAGATTTCAAAGCACATGTTCCACTTGTCCGATTATGTTTTTCGTAGAAAAAAAGTTTTCGTGGAAAAGTGACGAAATTTGCTCCGGGTAAGGCCAATAATGAAGTGGGAACCGTGACCAATTCCTTCCAAGTGCACTGAAAGTTTTTGATGATTCTAAAAGGTGTTGGAACAGCCTTTCAAAGCACGTATTTCACTTGGTCAGATTATGTTTTTAGTGAAACAAAAGTTTTTGCGGCAAAATTAAGAAATCGTCAGATTTGCTATGGGTAAGGCCAATGATAAAGTGGCCGCTGTGATCTAAAGGCGTTCAACAAACTTTCGAACCGCGTATTCCACTTGGTGAGATTATATATTTCGTGAAACACAAGTTTTCGCGGAAAAATTATTTTCGCAGATTTGCTTTGGTTAAGCCCAATCATGAAGTGGTCACTGTGATCTATTCCTTACTGGTGCACTAAAAGATTTTGATGATTTTTGAAAGGCGATGGAAAAAGTTTGCGAACCACGTAGTCCACTTGTCCGATTATGTTTTTCGTAGAAGAAAAGTTTTCGCTGAAAAATGACAAAATTTTCAGATTTGCTCTGGGTAAGGCCAATGATTGAGTGGTCACTGTGACCAATTCCTTCCGGGTGCACTTAAAGGTTTTGATGATTCTGAAAAGCGTTGGAACAAGATTTCAAAGCACATGTTCCACCTGTCCGATCAAGTTTTTCGTAGATCAAAAGTTTTCGCGGAAAAATGAAGAAATCGGCAGATTTGCTTTGGGTAAAGCTAATCATAAAGTGGTCACTGTGATGTATTCCTTCCGGGTGCACTGAAAGTTTTTGATGATTCGGCAAGGTGTTGGAACAAGCTTCCGAAAAACGTGTTCCACTTGGTCCGATTATGTTTTTCGTGAAAGACAAGTTTTCGCGGAAAAATGACGAAATCGGCAGATTTGCTCTGGGTAAGGCAAATGATAAAGTGGTCACTGTGGCCAATTCCTTTCGGGTGCACTGAAAGTTTTTGATGATTCTGCAAGGTGTTGGAACAAGCTTTCAAAGCACATATTCCACTTGTCCGATTATATTTTTCGTAGAAAAAAAGTTTTCGCGGAAAAGTGACGAAATTTGCTCTGGGTAAGGCCAATAATGAAGTGGGCACCGTGACCAATTTCTTCCAAGTGCACTGAAAGTTTTTGATGGTTCTGAAAGGTGTTGGAACAACCTTTCAAAGCACGTTTTCCACCTGGTCAGATTATGTTTTTAGTGAAACAAAAGTTTTTGCGGCAAAATTAAGAAATCGGCAGATTTGCTCTGGGTAAGGCCAATGATAAAGTGAATGAACAGAATTGCTTTCGGGTGCACTGAAAGTTTTTGATGATTCTGCAAGGTGTTGGAACAAGCTTCCGAACCACGTATTCCACTTGTCCGATTATGTTTTTCGTAGAAGAAAAGTTTTCGCTGAAAAATGACAAAATCTTCAGATTTGCTCTGGGTAAGGCCAATGATTGAGTGGTCACTGTGACCAATTCCTTCCGGGTGCACTAAATTTTTTGATGATTCTGAAAGGCGTTGGAACAAGATTTCAAAGCACATATTCCACTTGTCCGATTATGTTTTTCGTAGAAAAAAATTTTTTGCGGAAAAGTGATGAAATTTGCTCTGGGTAAGGCCAATAATGAAGTGGGCACCGTGACAAATTCCTTCCAAATGCACTGAAAGTTTTTGATGATTCAGCAAGGTGTTGCAACAACCTTTCAAAGCACGTGTTCCACTTGGTGCGATTATGTTTTTCGTGAAACACAAGTTTTCGCCGAAAAATTACGAAATCGGCAGATTTGCTCTGGGTAAGGCAAAGGATAAAGTGGTCACTGTGGCCAATTCCTTTCGGGTGCACTGAAAGTTTTTGATGATTCAGCAAGGTGTTGCAACAACCTTTCAAAGCACGTGTTCAACTTGGTCCGATTATGTTTTTCGTGAAAGACAAGTTTTCGCGGAAAAATAACGAAATCGGCAGATTTGCTCTGGGTAAGGCAAATGATAAAGTGGTCATTGTGGCCAATTCCTTTCGGCTGCACTTAAAGTTTTTGTTGATTCAGCAAGGTGTTGCAACAACCTTTCAAAGCACGTGTTCAACTTGGTACGATTATGTTTTTCGTGAAAGAGAAGTTTTCGCGGAAAAATAAAGAAATCGGCAGATTTGCTCTGGGTAAGGCCAATCATGAAGCGGTCACTGTGATCTATTCCTTCCGGGTGCACTAAAAGATTTTGATGATTCTGAAAGGTGTTGGCACAAGCTTGCGAACCACGTATTTCACTTGTCCGATTATGTTTTTCGTGAAACACAAGTTTTCACGGAAAAATTACGAAGTCGGCAGATTTGCTCTGGGTAAGACCAATGATTATGTGGTCACTGTGATGTATTCCTTCCGGGTGCACTAAAAGATGTTGATGATTCTGAAAGGTGTTGGAACAAGCTTTCAAAGCACGTGTTCCACTTGGTCCGATTATGTTTTTCGTGAAACACAAATTTTCGCGGAAAAATTACGAAATCGACAGATTTGCTCTGGGTAAGGCCAATGATTATGTGGTCACTCTGACCAATTCCTTCCGGATTAACTGAAAGTTTTTGATGATTCTGAAAGGTGTTGGAACAACCTTTCAAAGCACGTATTGCACTTGGTCAGATTATGTTTTTCGTGAAACAAACGTGTTTGCGGAAAAATGAAGAAATCGGCAGATTTGCTCTGGGTAAGGCAAATTATGAAGTGGTCACTGTGGCCAATTGCTTTCGGGTGCACTGAAAGTTTTTGATGATTCTGCAAAGTGTTAGAATAAGCTTCCGAACCACGTATTCCACTTGTCCGATTATGTTTTTCGTAGAAGAAAAGTTTTCGCTGAAAAATGACAAAATTGTCAGATTTGCTCTGGGTAAGGCCAATGATTGAGTGGTCACTGTGACCAATTCCTTCCGGGTGCACTTAAAGTTTTTGATTATTCAGCACGATGTTGCAGCAACCTTTCAAAGCACGTGTTCAACTTGGTCCGATTATGATTTTCGTGAAACACAAGTTTTTGCGGAAAATGAAGAAATCGGCAGATTTGCTCTGGGTAAGGCCAATCATGAAGCGGTCACTGTGATCTATTCCTTCCGGGTGCACTAAAAGATTTTGATGATTCTGAAGGGTGTTGGAACAAGCTTGCGAACCACGTATTGCACTTGTCCGATTATGTTTTTCGTGAAACACAAGTTTTCGCGGAAAAATGAAGAAATCGGCAGATTTGCTTTGGGTAAGGCCAATCATAAAGTGGTCACTGTGATGTATTCCTTCCGGGTGCACTAAAAGATTTTGATGATTGTGAAAGGTGGAACAAGCTTTCAAAGCACGTGTTCCACTTGGTGCGATTATGTTTTTCGATTTGATGATTCGAAAAGATTTTGATGATTCTGAAAGGTGGAACAAGCTTTCAAAGCACGTGTTCCACTTGGTCCGATTATGTTTTTCGTGGAACAAAAGTTTTCGCGGAAAAATTAAGAAATCGGCAGATTTGCTTTGGGTAAGACCAATCATGAAGTGGTCACTGTGATATATTCCTTCCGGGTGCACTAAAAGATTTTGATGATTCTGAAAGGTGTTGGAACAAGCTTTCAAAGCACGTGTTCAACTTGGTCCGATTATGTTTTTCGTGAAACACAAGTTTTCGCGGAAAAATGAAGAAATCGGCAGATTTGCTTTGGGTAATCCCAATCATAAAGTGGTCACTGTGATGTATTCCTTCCGGGTGCACTAAAAGATTTTGATGATTCTGAAAGGTGGAACAAGCTTTCAAAGCACGTGTTCAACTTGGTCCGATTATGTTTTTCGTGAAACACAAGTTTTCGCGGAAAAATGAAGAAATCGGCAGATTTGCTTTGGGTAAGGCCAATCATAAAGTGGTCACTGTGATGTATTCCTTCCGGGTGCACTAAAAGATTTTGATGATTCTGAAAGGTGGAACAAGCTTTCAAAGCACGTGTTCCATTTGGTCCGATTATGTTTTTCGTGAAACACAAGTTTTCGCGGAAAAATGACGAAATCGGCAGATTTGCTCTGGGTAAGGCCAATAATGAAGTGGGCACCGTGACCAATTCCTTCCAAGTGCTCTCAAAGCTTTTGATGATTCTGAAAAGTGTTGGAACAACCTTTCAAAGCACGTGTTCCACTTGGTGCGATTATGTTTTTCGTGAAACAGAAGTTTTCGCGGAAAAATTACGAAATCGGCAGATTTGCTTTGGGTAAGGCCAATCATAAAGTGGTCACTGTGATGTATTCCTTCCGGGTGCACTAAAAGATTTCGATGATTCTGAAAGGTGGAACAAGCTTTCAAAGCACGTGTTCCACTTGGTCCGATTATGTTTTTCGTGAAACACAAGTTTTCGCGGAAAAATGACGAAATCGGCAGATTTGCTCTGGGTAAGGCAAATGATAAAGTGGTCACTGTGGCCAATTCCTTTCGGGTGCACTTAAAGTTTTTGATGATTCCGCAAGGTGTTGGAACAACCTTTCAAAGCACGTATTCCACTTGGTCATATTATGTTTTTCGTGGAACAAAAGTTTTCGCGGAAAAATTAAGAACTCGGCAGATTTGCTTTGGGTAGGACCAATCATGAAGTGGTCACTGTGATCTATTCCTTCCTGGTGCACTAAAAGTTTTTGATGATTGTGAAAGGTGGAACAAGCTTTCAAAGCACGTGTTCCACTTGGTGCGATTATGTTTTTCGATTTGATGATTCGAAAAGATTTTGATGATTCTGAAAGGTGGAACAAGCTTTCAAAGCACGTGTTCCACTTGGTCCGATTATGTTTGTCGTGAAACACAAGTTTTCGCGGAAAAATGAAGAAATCGGCAGATTTGCTTTGAGTAAGGCCAATCATAAAGTGGTCACTGTGATGTATTCCTTCCGGGTGCACTAAAAGTTTTTGATGATTCTGAAAGGTGGAACAAGCTTTCAAAGCACGTGTTCCACTTGGTCCGATTATGTTTTTCGTGAAACACAAGTTTTCGCGGAAAAATGACGAAATCGGCAGATTTGCTCTGGGTAAGGCCAATAATGAAGTGGGCACCGTGACCAATTCCTTCCAAGTGCACTGAAAGCACGTGTTCCACTTGGTGCGATTATGTTTTTCGTGAAACACAAGTTTTCGCGGAAAAATTACGAAATCGGCAGATTTGCTTTGGGTAAGGCCAATCATAAAGTGGTCACTGTGATGTATTCCTTCCGGGTGCACTAAAAGATTTCGATGATTCTGAAAGGTGTTGGAACAAGCTTTCAAAGCACGTGTTCAACTTGGTCCGATTATGTTTTTCGTGAAACACAAGTTTTCGCGGAAAAATGAAGAAATCGGCAGATTTGCTTTGGGTAAGGCCAATCATAAAGTGGTCACTGTGATGTATTCCTTCCGGGTGCACTAAAAGATTTTGATGATTCTGAAAGGTGTTGGAACAAGCTTTCAAAGCACGTGTTCAACTTGGTCCGATTATGTTTTTCGTGAAACACAAGTTTTCGCGGAAAAATGAAGAAATCGGCAGATTTGCTTTGGGTAAGGCCAATCATAAAGTGGTCACTGTGATGTATTCCTTCCGGGTGCACTAAAAGATTTTGATGATTCTGAAAGGTGGAACAAGCTTTCAAAGCACGTGTTCAACTTGGTCCGATTATGTTTTTCGTGAAACACAAGTTTTCGCGGAAAAATGAAGAAATCGGCAGATTTGCTTTGGGTAAGGCCAATCATAAAGTGGTCACTGTGATGTATTCCTTCCGGCTGCACTAAAAGATTTTGATGATTCTGAAAGGTGGAACAAGCTTTCAAAGCACGTGTTCCACTTGGTCCGATTATGTTTTTCGTGAAACACAAGTTTTCGCGGAAAAATGACGAAATCGGCAGATTTGCTCTGGGTAAGGCCAATAATGAAGTGGGCACCGTGACCAATTCCTTCCAAGTGCACTGAAAGTTTTTGATGATTCTGAAAAGTGTTGGAACAACCTTTCAAAGCACGTGTTCCACTTGGTCCGATTATGTTTTTCGTGGAACAAAAGTTTTCGCGGAAAAATTAAGAAATCGGCAGATTTGCTTTGGGTAAGACCAATCATGAAGTGGTCACTGTGATGTATTCCTTCCGGGTGCACTAAAAGATTTTGATGATTCTGAAAGGTGTTGAAACAAGCTTTCAAAGCACGTGTTCAACTTGGTCCGATTATGTTTTTCGTGAAACACAAGTTTTCGCGGAAAAATGAAGAAATCGGAAGATTTGCTTTGGGTAAGGCCAATCATAAAATGGTCACTGTGATGTATTCCTTCCGGGTGCACTAAAAGATTTTGATGATTCTGAAAGGTGGAACAAGCTTTCAAAGCACGTGTTCAACTTGGTCCGATTATGTTTTTCGTGAAACACAAGTTTTCGCGGAAAAATGAAGAAATCGGCAGATTTGCTTTGGGTAAGGCCAATCATAAAGTGGTCACTGTGATGTATTCCTTCCGGCTGCACTAAAAGATTTTGATGATTCTGAAAGGTGGAACAAGCTTTCAAAGCACGTGTTCCACTTGGTCCGATTATGTTTTTCGTGAAACACAAGTTTTCGCGGAAAAATGACGAAATCGGCAGATTTGCTCTGGGTAAGGCCAATAATGAAGTGGGCACCGTGACCAATTCCTTCCAACTGCACTTAAAGATTTTGATGATTCTGAACAGTGTTGGAACAACCTTTCAAAGCACGTGTTTCACTTGGTGCGATTATGTTTTTCGTGAAACACAAGTTTTCGCGGAAAAATTACGATATCGGCAGATTTGCTTTGGGTAAGGCCAATCATAAAGTGGTCACTGTGATGTATTCCTTCCGGGTGCACTAAAAGATTTCGATGATTCTGAAAGGTGGAACAAGCTTTCAAAGCACGTGTTCCACTTGGTCCGGTTATGTTTTTCGTGAAACACAAGTTTTCGCGGAAAAATGACGAAATCGGCAGATTTGCTCTGGGTAAGGCAAATGATAAAGTGGTCACTGTGGCCAATTCCTTTCGGGTGCACTTAAAGTTTTTGATGATTCTGCAAGGTGTTGGAACAACCTTTCAAAGCACGTATTCCACTTGGTCATATTATGTTTTTCGTGGAACAAAAGTTTTCGCGGAAAAATTAAGAAATCGGCAGATTTGCTTTGGGTAAGACCAATCATGAAGTGGTCACTGTGATCTATTCCTTCCTGGTGCACTAAAAGATTTTGATGATTCTGAAAGGTGTTGGAACAAGCTTTCAAAGCAAGTGATCAACTTGGTCCGATTATGTTTTTCGTGAAACACAAGTTTTCGCGGAAGAAATCGGCAGATTTGCTTTGGGTAAGGCCAATCATAAAGTGGTCACTGTGATGTATTCCTTCCGGGTGCACTAAAAGATTTTGATGATTGTGAAAGGTGGAACAAGCATTCAAAGCACGTGTTCAACTTGGTCCGATTATGTTTTTCGTGAAACACAAGTTTTCGCGGAAAAATGAAGAAATCGGCAGATTTGCTTTGGGTAAGGCCAATCATAAAGTGGTCACTGTGATGTATTCCTTCCGGCTGCACTAAAAGATTTTGATGATTCTGAAAGGTGGAACAAGCTTTCAAAGCACGTGTTCCACTTGGTCCGATTATGTTTTTCGTGAAACACAAGTTTTCGCGGAAAAATTACGAAATCGGCAGATTTGCTTTGGGTAAGGCCAATCATAAAGTGGTCACTGTGATGTATTCCTTCCGGGTGCACTAAAAGATTTCGATGATTCTGAAAGGTGGAACAAGCTTTCAAAGCACGTGTTCCACTTGGTCCGATTATGTTTTTCGTGAAACACAAGTTTTCGCGGAAAAATGACGAAATCGGCAGATTTGCTCTGGGTAAGGCAAATGATAAAGTGGTCACTGTGGCCAATTCCTTTCGGGTGCACTGAAAGTTTTTGATGATTCTGCAAGGTGTTAGAATAAGCTTCCGAACCACGTATTCCACTTGTCCGATTGTGTTTTTCGTGGAACAAAAGTTTTCGCGGAAAAATTAAGAAATCGGCAGATTTGCTTTGTGTAAGACCAATCATGAAGTGGTCACTGTGATGTATTCCTTCCGGGTGCACTACAAGATTTTGATGATTCTGAAAGGTGTTGGAACATGCTTTCAAAGAACGTGTTCAACTTGGTCCGATTATGTTTTTCGTGAAACAGAAGTTTTCGCGGAAAAATGAAGAAATCGTTAGATTTGCTTTGGGTAAGGCCAATCATAAAGTGGTCACTGTGATGTATTCCTTCCGGGTGCACTAAAAGATTTTGATGATTCTGAAAGCTGGAACAAGCTTTCAAAGCAAGTGTTCCACTTGGTCCGATTATGTTTTTCGTGAAACACAAGTTTTCGCGGAAAAATGACGAAATCGGCAGATTTGCACTGGGTAAGGCCAATAATGAAGTGGGCACCGTGACCAATTCCTTCCAGGTGCACTGAAAGTTTTTGATGATTCTTAAAAGTGTTGGAACAACCTTTCAAAGCACGTGTTCCACTTGGTACGATTATGTTTTTCGTGAAACACAAGTTTTCGCGGAAAAATTACGAAATCGGCAGATTTGCTTTGGGTAAGGCCAATCATAAAGTGGTGATGTATTCCTTCCGGCTGCACTAAAAGATTTTGATGATTCTGAAAGGTGGAACAAGCTTTCAAAGCACGTGTTCCACTTGGTCCGATTATGTTTTTCGTGAAACACAAGTTTTCGCGGAAAAATGACGAAATCGGCAGATTTGCTCTGGGTAAGGCCAATAATGAAGTGGGCACCGTGACCAATTCCTTCCAAGTGCACTGAAAGTTTTTGATGATTCTGAAAAGTGTTGGAACAACCTTTCAAAGCACGTGTTCCACTTGGTCCGATTATGTTTTTCGTGGAACAAAAGTTTTCGCGGAAAAATTAAGAAATCGGCAGATTTGCTTTGGGTAAGACCAATCATGAAGTGGTCACTGTGATGTATTCCTTCCGGGTGCACTAAAAGATTTTGATGATTCTGAAAGGTGTTGGAACAAGCTTTCAAAGCACGTGTTCAACTTGGTCCGATTATGTTTTTCGTGAAACACAAGTTTTCGCGGAAAAATGAAGAAATCGGAAGATTTGCTTTGGGTAAGGCCAATCATAAAATGGTCACTGTGATGTATTCCTTCCGGGTGCACTAAAAGATCTCGATGATTCGGAAAGGTGGAACAAGCTTTCAAAGCACGTGTTCCACTTGGTCCGGTTATGTTTTTCGTGAAACACAAGTTTTCGCGGAAAAATGACGAAATCGGCAGATTTGCTCTGGGTAAGGCAAATGATAAAGTGGTCACTGTGACCAATTCCTTCCAAGTGCACTGAAAGTTTTTGATGATTCTGAAAAGTGTTGGAACAACCTTACAAAGCACGTGTTCCACTTGGTCCGATTATGTTTTTCGTGGAACAAAAGTTTTCGCGGAAAAATGAAGAAATCGGCAGATTTGCTTTGGGTAAGGCCAATCATAAAGTGGTCACTGTGATGTATTCCTTCCGGGTGCACTAAAAGATTTCGATGATTCTGAAAGGTGGAACAAGCTTTCAAAGCACGTGTTCCACTTGGTCCGATTATGTTTTTCGTGAAACACAAGTTTTCGCGGAAAAATGAAGAAATCGGCAGATTTGCTTTGGGTAAGGCCAATCATAAAGTGGTCACTGTGATGTATTCCTTCCGGCTGCACTAAAAGATTTTGATGATTCTGAAAGGTGGAACAAGCTTTCAAAGCACGTGTTCCACTTGGTCCGATTATGTTTTTCGTGAAACACAAGTTTTCGCGGAAAAATGACGAAATCGGCAGATTTGCTCTGGGTAAGGCCAATAATGAAGTGGGCACCGTGACCAATTCCTTCCAACTGCACTGAAAGGTTTTGATGATTCTGAAAAGTGTTGGAACAACCTTTCAAAGCACGTGTTTCACTTGGTGCGATTATGTTTTTCGTGAAACACAAGTTTTCGCGGAAAAATTACGATATCGGCAGATTTGCTTTGGGTAAGGCCAATCATAAAGTGGTCACTGTGATGTATTCCTTCCGGGTGCACTAAAAGATTCGATGATTTCGATGATTCTGAAAGGTGGAACAAGCTTTCAAAGCAAGTGTTCCACTTGGTCCGATTATGTTTTTCGTGAAACACAAGTTTTCGCGGAAAAATGACGAAATCGGCAGATTTGCTCTGGGTAAGGCAAATGATAAAGTGGTCACTGTGGCCAATTCCTTTCGGGTGCACTTAAAGTTTTTGATGATTCTTAAAAGTGTTGGAACAACCTTTCAAAGCACGTGTTCCACTTGGTACGATTATGTTTTTCGTGAAACACAAGTTTTCGCGGAAAAATTACGAAATCGGCAGATTTGCTTTGGGTAAGGCCAATCATAAAGTGGTGATGTATTCCTTCCGGGTGCACTAAAAGATTTCGATGATTCTGAAAGGTGGAACAAGCTTTCAAAGCACGTGTTCCACTTGGTCCGATTATGTTTTTCGTGAAACACAAGTTTTCGCGGAAAAATGACGAAATCGGCAGATTTGCTCTGGGTAAGGCAAATGATAAAGTGGTCACTGTGGCCAATTCCTTTCGGGTGCACTGAAAGTTTTTCTTAAAAGTGTTGGAACAACCTTTCAAAGCACGTGTTCCACTTGGTACGATTATGTTTTTCGTGAAACACAAGTTTTCGCGGAAAAATTACGAAATCGGCAGATTTGCTTTGGGTAAGGCCAATCATAAAGTGGTCACTGTGATGTATTCCTTCCGGGTGCACTAAAAGATTTTGATGATTCTGAAAGCTGGAACAAGCTTTCAAAGCAAGTGTTCCACTTGGTCCGATTATGTTTTTCGTGAAACACAAGTTTTCGCGGAAAAATGACGAAATCGGCAGATTTGCTCTGGGTAAGGCCAATAATGAAGTGGGCACCGTGACCAATTCCTTCCAAGTGCACTGAAAGTTTTTGATGATTCTTAAAAGTGTTGGAACAACCTTTCAAAGCACGTGTTCCACTTGGTACGATTATGTTTTTCGTGAAACACAAGTTTTCGCGGAAAAATTAAGAAATCGGCAGATTTGCTTTGGGTAAGACCAATCATGAAGTGGTCACTGTGATGTATTCCTTCCGGGTGCACTAAAAGATTTTGATGATTCTGAAAGGTTTTGGAACAAGCTTTCAAAGCACGTGTTCAACTTGGTCCGATTATGTTTTTCGTGAAACACAAGTTTTCGCGGAATAATGAAGAAATCGGCAGATTTGCTTTGGGTAAGGCCAATCATAAAGTGGTCACTGTGATGTATTCCTTCCGGGTGCACTAAAATATTTTGATGATTGTGAAAGGTGGAACAAGCTCTCAAAGCACGTTTTCCACTTGGTCCGATTATGTTTTTCGTGAAAGACAAGTTTTCGCGGAGAAATTACGAAATCGCCAGATTTGCTCTGGGTAAGGTCAATGATTATGTGGTCACTGTGATGTGTTCCTTCCGGGTGCACTAAAAGATGTTGATGATTCTGAAAGGTGTTGGAACAAGCTTTCAAATCACATTTATTTATTTATTTATTTATTTATTTATTTATTTAATTCTTTCAAAACATTACACTTTAAGACTAGGAGGTCTTATTAATTGTATAATTCAATGTACAATAAATGAAAAAAATGAACAGCTGTAATACTAATAATAATAATAATAATAATAATAGTAATACAATAACGCGAGAAGTAGGTGAAATCAAAAGGTATGCTGAGTTTTTAAGATACAGAAGCTAGTAAGTTGAAGAAAGGTTAAAGAGAGAGAATAATAATGAAAGTGGGAGACAAGAACCGACGCAGGCCAACTACGAGTTTATTGTGAAGCAGATATAAAATGTTGAAACAATTTCCGCTTGAAGTGCAGTGTACTGGTGATTCTCTGTATCTGAGTTGGTAAGGAGTTCCACCGCCTGATTGCAAATATATAGAAATGACGCTCAGAAATCAAATAATGGTGCCTTATAGGAATTAAGACGTTATTGCGGTTAGATCTTGAAAAATTTAGTCTACGTAATAGGTATGTGGGCTCCTTGAGAGCAATAACCTTATGCAGGCAAATCAAAACCCTAAGAACCAATAAGGATTCAAAAGATATGCCATACACCAGATTACGATACATCGAGATGTGATCGAATCGCTTCAAACCCCAAATATATCGCACAATATTATTATATGCAGAAGTCAATTTCGCCTTACTTGCGCAATCACAGTTGCAATATAACTCACTATCATACAAGAGACTAGGCATTAAATACGTCTTAGCAAGCAAAAGTCGGATTTTAAGCGGAGTAACAAATTTAGTACACCACAGAGCTCGAAGTTTAGCATAAGTAATTCCTACAACATGGTTAATGTGGTCATTCCACGATAAGGACCCATTTATAATGACTCCAAGATTTTTCGCTTTGTCAACATATTCAATTATATTTGCATTTAATTTTATTTTAGGGAGACTAACATTACTTATTTTCTTTCTACTAATAACTAAGCATTTAGACTTTAATGGATTAAGACAAAGTCCATTTCTAAGTGCCCACTGATTAAGTCTTTCAAGGTCGTTATTTAAGTCACGAACACATAATGCAATGTCATGATGCATGCAAGAGGAATAGACTTGCACGTCGTCAGCGTACATATGGATTTTGCTGTGTACTAGAACATCAGGTAAGTCATTAATGTACAAGGAAAACAATAAGGGACCCAGTATGGAGCCTTGGGGTACACCACGCTTTAAAGAAGAAGGCTGAGAGACAGATCCATTATGCCAAACTACCTGTGTTCTATTAGCAAGATAAGAACGAATTAAATTCACTGCAGACGACGAGAACCCAAACATGCGTGATAACTTAGTGAGCAAAATATCATGGTTGACTGAATCAAAGGCTTTGGAGTGATCCAATAGTACAAGAAAAGTGACTTTATCATCCTCAATATTCAAACGCACATCCTCAACGACATCAATTAAAGCGGTAATGCTGCTGCGTCCATTTCTAAAGCCAGACTGTTTATCCGAGATAAGGCTATATTCAGCGCACATTGCAGATATTTGGTTAAAAGCAATTCTTTCAAAAATTTTTGATAAGAAAGGGAGAATAGAAATTGGACGAAAATCATTATCGGATTTCGGGATTGGAATAACCTTAGCCACCTTCCAGGCATCCGGAAATGATGAGGCCGTAAAGATCCTATTAAGAGAGAGCACATATTCCACTTGTCCGATTATGTTTTTCGTAGAAAAAAAGTTTTCGCGGAAAAGTGAGGAAATTTGCTCTGGGTAAGGCCAATAATGAAGTGGGCACCGTGACCAATTCCTTCCCAGTGCACTGAAAGTTTTTGATGATTCTGAAATGTGTTGGAACAATCTTTCAAAGCACGCATTCCACTTGGTCAGATTATGTTTTTAGTGAAACAAAAGTTTTTGCGGCAAAATTAAGAAATCGGCAGATTTGCTCTGGGTAAGGCCAATGATAAAGTGGTCACTGTTATCTAAAGGCGTTCAACAAACTTTCGAACCGCGTATTCCACTTGGTGAGATTATGCTTTTCGTGAAACACAAGTTTTCGCGGAAAAATGAAGAAATCGGCAGATTTGCTTTGGGTAAGGCCAATCATAAGGTGGTCACTGTGATGTATTCCTTCCGGCTGCACTAAAAGATTTTGATGATTCTGAAAGGTGGAACAAGCTTTCAAAGCACGTGTTCCACTTGGTCCGATTATGTTTTTCGTGAAACACAAGTTTTCGCAAAAAAAAGGAAGAAATCGGCAGATTTGCTCTGGGTAAGGCCAATAATGAAGTGGGCACCGTGACCAATTCCTTCCAACTGCACTGAAAGGTTTTGATGATTCTGAAAAGTGTTGGAACAACCTTTTAAAGCACGTGTTCCACTTGGTGCGATTATGTTTTTCGTGAAACACAAGTTTTCGCGGAAAAATGAAGAAATCGGCAGATTTGCTTTGGGTAAGGCCAATCATAAAGTGGTCACTGTGATGTATTCCTTCCGGGTGCACTAAAAGATTTCGATGATTCTGAAAGGTGGAACAAGCTTTCAAAGCACGTGTTCCACTTGGTCCGGTTATGTTTTTCGTGAAACACAAGTTTTCGCGGAAAAATGACGAAATCGGCAGATTTGCTCTGGGTAAGGCAAATGATAAAGTGGTCACTGTGGCCAATTCCTTTCGGGTGCACTTAAAGTTTTTGATGATTCTGCAAGGTGTTGGAACAACCTTTCAAAGCACGTATTCCACTTGGTCATATTATGTTTTTCGTGGAACAAAAGTTTTTGCGGAAAAATTAAGAAATCGGCAGATTTGCTTTGGGTAAGACCAATCATGAAGTGGTCACTGTGATCT
Organism: Thecophora atra; assembly: GCA_937620795.1. Lineage (NCBI taxonomy): Eukaryota > Metazoa > Arthropoda > Insecta > Diptera > Conopidae > Thecophora > Thecophora atra. The sequence continues at coordinate 64,500,594 of OW569398.1, forward strand.
ATTCCTTCCTGGTGCACTAAAAGATTTTGATGATTCTGAAAGGTGTTGGAACAAGCTTTCAAAGCAAGTGATCAACTTGGTCCGATTATGTTTTTCGTGAAACACAAGTTTTCGCGGAAGAAATCGGCAGATTTGCTTTGGGTAAGGCCAATCATAAAGTGGTCACTGTGATGTATTTCTTCCGGGTGCACTAAAAGATTTTGATGATTGTGAAAGGTGGAACAAGCTTTCAAAGCACGTGTTCCACTTGGTGCGATTATGTTTTTCGATTTGATGATTCGAAAAGATTTTGATGATTCTGAAAGGTGGAACAAGCTTTCAAAGCACGTGTTCCACTTGGTCCGATTATGTTTTTCGTGAAACACAAGTTTTCGCGGAAAAATGACGAAATCGGCAGATTTGCTTTGGGTAAGGCCAATCATAAAGTGGTCACTGTGATGTATTCCTTCCGGGTGCACTAAAAGATTATGATGATTCTGAAAGGTGGAACAAGCTTTCAAAGCACGTGTTCAACTTGGTCCGATTATGTTTTTCGTGAAACACAAGTTTTCGCGGAAAAATGAAGAAATCGGCAGATTTGCTTTGGGTAAGGCCAATCATAAAGTGGTCACTGTGATGTATTCCTTCCAAGTGCACTAAAAGATTTTGATGATTCTGAAAAGTGTTGGAACAAGCTTTCAAAGCACGTGTTCCACTTGGTCCGATTATGTTTTTCGTGAAACACAAGTTTTCGCGGAAAAATGAAGAAATCGGCAGATTTGCTTTGGGTAAGGCCAATCATAAAGTGGTCACTGTGATGTATTCCTTCCGGGTGCACTAAAAGATTTTGATGATTCTGAAAGGTGGAACAAGCTTTTAAAGCACGTGTTCAACTTGGTCCGATTATGTTTTTCGTGAAACACAAGTTTTCGCGGAAAAATGAAGAAATCGGCAGATTTGCTTTGGGTAAGGCCAATCATAAAGTGGTCACTGTGATGTATTCCTTCCGGCTGCACTAAAAGATTTTGATGATTCTGAAAGGTGGAACAAGCTTTCAAAGCACGTGTTCCACTTGGTCCGATTATGTTTTTCGTGAAACACAAGTTTTCGCGGAAAAATTACGAAATCGGCAGATTTGCTTTGGGTAAGGCCAATCATAAAGTGGTCACTGTGATGTATTCCTTCCGGGTGCACTAAAAGATTTCGATGATTCTGAAAGGTGGAACAAGCTTTCAAAGCACGTGTTCCACTTGGTCCGGTTATGTTTTTCGTGAAACACAAGTTTTCGCGGAAAAATGACGAAATCGGCAGATTTGCTCTGGGTAAGGCAAATGATAAAGTGGTCACTGTGGCCAATTCCTTTCGGGTGCACTGAAAGTTTTTGATGATTCTGCAAGGTGTTAGAATAAGCTTCCGAACCACGTATTCCACTTGTCCGATTGTGTTTTTCGTGGAACAAAAGTTTTCGCGGAAAAATTAAGAAATCGGCAGATTTGCTTTGTGTAAGACCAATCATGAAGTGGTCACTGTGATGTATTCCTTCCGGGTGCACTACAAGATTTTGATGATTCTGAAAGGTGTTGGAACATGCTTTCATAGAACGTGTTCAACTTGGTCCGATTATGTTTTTCGTGAAACAGAAGTTTTCGCGGAAAAATGAAGAAATCGTTAGATTTGCTTTGGGTAAGGCCAATCATAAAGTGGTCACTGTGATGTATTCCTTCCGGGTGCACTAAAAGATTTTGATGATTCTGAAAGCTGGAACAAGCTTTCAAAGCAAGTGTTCCACTTGGTCCGATTATGTTTTTCGTGAAACACAAGTTTTCGCGGAAAAATGACGAAATCGGCAGATTTGCTCTGGGTAAGGCCAATAATGAAGTGGGCACCGTGACCAATTCCTTCCAAGTGCACTGAAAGTTTTTGATGATTCTTAAAAGTGTTGGAACAACCTTTCAAAGCACGTGTTCCACTTGGTACGATTATGTTTTTCGTGAAACACAAGTTTTCGCGGAAAAATTACGAAATCGGCAGATTTGCTTTGGGTAAGGCCAATCATAAAGTGGTCACTGTGATGTATTCCTTCCGGGTGCACTAAAAGATTTCGATGATTCTGAAAGGTGGAACAAGCTTTCAAAGCACGTGTTCCACTTGGTCCGATTATGTTTTTCGTGAAACACAAGTTTTCGCGGAAAAATGACGAAATCGGCAGATTTGCTCTGGGTAAGGCAAATGATAAAGTGGTCACTGTGGCCAATTCCTTTCGGGTGCACTGAAAGTTTTTGATGATTCTGCAAGGTGTTAGAATAAGCTTCCAAACCTCGTATTCCACTTGTCCGATTATGTTTTTCGTGGAACAAAAGTTTTCGCGGAAAAATTAAGAAATCGGCAGATTTGCTTTGGGTAAGACCAATCATGAAGTGGTCACTGTGATGTATTCCTTCCGGGTGCACTAAAAGATTTTGATGATTCTGAAAGGTTTTGGAACAAGCTTTCAAAGCACGTGTTCAACTTGGTCCGATTATGTTTTTCGTGAAACACAAGTTTTCGCGGAATAATGAAGAAATCGGCAGATTTGCTTTGGGTAAGGCCAATCATAAAGTGGTCACTGTGATGTATTCCTTCCGGGTGCACTAAAATATTTTGATGATTGTGAAAGGTGGAACAAGCTCTCAAAGCACGTTTTCCACTTGGTCCGATTATGTTTTTCGTGAAAGACAAGTTTTCGCGGAGAAATTACGAAATCGCCAGATTTGCTCTGGGTAAGGTCAATGATTATGTGGTCACTGTGATGTGTTCCTTCCGGGTGCACTAAAAGATGTTGATGATTCTGAAAGGTGTTGGAACAAGCTTTCAAAGCACATATTCCACTTGTCCGATTATGTTTTTCGTAGAAAAAAAGTTTTCGCGGAAAAGTGAGGAAATTTGCTCTGGGTAAGGCCAATAATGAAGTGGGCACCGTGACCAATTCCTTCCAAGTGCACTGAAAGTTTTTGATGATTCTGAAATGTGTTGGAACAATCTTTCAAAGCACGCATTCCACTTGGTCAGATTATGTTTTTAGTGAAACAAAAGTTTTTGCGGCAAAATTAAGAAATCGGCAGATTTGCTCTGGGTAAGGCCAATGATAAAGTGGTCACTGTTATCTAAAGGCGTTCAACAAACTTTCGAACCGCGTATTCCACTTGGTGAGATTATGCTTTTCGTGAAACACAAGTTTTCGCGGAAAAATGAAGAAATCGGCAGATTTGCTTTGGGTAAGGCCAATCATAAAGTGGTCACTGTGATGTATTCCTTCCGGCTGCACTAAAAGATTTTGATGATTCTGAAAGGTGGAACAAGCTTTCAAAGCACGTGTTCCACTTGGTCCGATTATGTTTTTCGTGAAACACAAGTTTTCGCGGAAAAATTACGAAATCGGCAGATTTGCTTTGGGTAAGGCCAATCATAAAGTGGTCACTGTGATGTATTCCTTCCGGGTGCACTAAAAGATTTCGATGATTCTGAAAGGTGGAACAAGCTTTCAAAGCACGTGTTCCACTTGGTCCGATTATGTTTTTCGTGAAACACAAGTTTTCGCGGAAAAATGACGAAATCGGCAGATTTGCTCTGGGTAAGGCAAATGATAAAGTGGTCACTGTGGCCAATTCCTTTCGGGTGCACTGAAAGTTTTTGATGATTCTGCAAGGTGTTAGAATAAGCTTCCAAACCTCGTATTCCACTTGTCCGATTATGTTTTTCGTGGAACAAAAGTTTTCGCGGAAAAATTAAGAAATCGGCAGATTTGCTTTGGGTAAGACCAATCATGAAGTGGTCACTGTGATGTATTCCTTCCGGGTGCACTAAAAGATTTTGATGATTCTGAAAGGTTTTGGAACAAGCTTTCAAAGCACGTGTTCAACTTGGTCCGATTATGTTTTTCGTGAAACACAAGTTTTCGCGGAATAATGAAGAAATCGGCAGATTTGCTTTGGGTAAGGCCAATCATAAAGTGGTCACTGTGATGTATTCCTTCCGGCTGCACTAAAAGATTTTGATGATTCTGAAAGGTGGAACAAGCTTTCAAAGCACGTGTTCCACTTGGTCCGATTATGTTTTTCGTGAAACACAAGTTTTCGCGGAAAAATTACGAAATCGGCAGATTTGCTTTGGGTAAGGCCAATCATAAAGTGGTCACTGTGATGTATTCCTTCCGGGTGCACTAAAAGATTTCGATGATTCTGAAAGGTGGAACAAGCTTTCAAAGCACGTGTTCCACTTGGTCCGATTATGTTTTTCGTGAAACACAAGTTTTCGCGGAAAAATGACGAAATCGGCAGATTTGCTCTGGGTAAGGCAAATGATAAAGTGGTCACTGTGGCCAATTCCTTTCTGGTGCACTGAAAGTTTTTGATGATTCTGCAAGGTGTTAGAATAAGCTTCCGAACCACGTATTCCACTTGTCCGATTATGTTTTTCGTGGAACAAAAGTTTTCGCGGAAAAATTAAGAAATCGGCAGATTTGCTTTGTGTAAGACCAATCATGAAGTGGTCACTGTGATGTATTCCTTCCAAGTGCACTAAAAGATTTTGATGATTCTGAAAAGTGTTGGAACAAGCTTTCAAAGCACGTGTTCCACTTGGTCCGATTATGTTTTTCGTGAAACACAAGTTTTCGCGGAAAAATGAAGAAATCGGCAGATTTGCTTTGGGTAAGGCCAATCATAAAGTGGTCACTGTGATGTATTCCTTCCGGGTGCACTAAAAGATTTTGATGATTCTGAAAGGTGGATCAAGCTTTCAAAGCACGTGTTCAACTTGGTCCGATTATGTTTTTCGTGAAACACAAGTTTTCGCGGAAAAATGAAGAAATCGGCAGATTTGCTTTGGGTAAGGCCAATCATAAAGTGGTCACTGTGATATATTCCTTCCGGCTGCACTAAAAGATTTTGATGATTCTGAAAGGTGGAACAAGCTTTCAAAGCACGTGTTCCACTAGGTCCGATTATGTTTTTCGTGAAACACAAGTTTTCGCGGAAAAATTACGAAATCGGCAGATTTGCTTTGGGTAAGGCCAATCATAAAGTGGTCACTGTGATGTATTCCTTCCGGGTGCACTAAAAGATTTCGATGATTCTGAAAGGTGGAACAAGCTTTCAAAGCACGTGTTCCACTTGGTCCGATTATGTTTTTCGTGAAACACAAGTTTTCGCGGAAAAATGACGAAATCGGCAGATTTGCTCTGGGTAAGGCAAATGATAAAGTGGTCACTGTGGCCAATTCCTTTCTGGTGCACTGAAAGTTTTTGATGATTCTGCAAGGTGTTAGAATAAGCTTCCGAACCACGTATTCCACTTGTCCGATTATGTTTTTCGTGGAACAAAAGTTTTCGCGGAAAAATTAAGAAATCGGCAGATTTGCTTTGTGTAAGACCAATCATGAAGTGGTCACTGTGATGTATTCCTTCCAAGTGCACTAAAAGATTTTGATGATTCTGAAAAGTGTTGGAACAAGCTTTCAAAGCACGTGTTCCACTTGGTCCGATTATGTTTTTCGTGAAACACAAGTTTTCGCGGAAAAATGAAGAAATCGGCAGATTTGCTTTGGGTAAGGCCAATCATAAAGTGGTCACTGTGATGTATTCCTTCCGGGTGCACTAAAAGATTTTGATGATTCTGAAAGGTGGATCAAGCTTTCAAAGCACGTGTTCAACTTGGTCCGATTATGTTTTTCGTGAAACACAAGTTTTCGCGGAAAAATGAAGAAATCGGCAGATTTGCTCTGGGTAAGGCAAATGATAAAGTGGTCACTGTGGCCAATTCCTTTCTGGTGCACTGAAAGTTTTTGATGATTCTGCAAGGTGTTAGAATAAGCTTCCGAACCACGTATTCCACTTGTCCGATTATGTTTTTCGTGGAACAAAAGTTTTCGCGGAAAAATTAAGAAATCGGCAGATTTGCTTTGTGTAAGACCAATCATGAAGTGGTCACTGTGATGTATTCCTTCCAAGTGCACTAAAAGATTTTGATGATTCTGAAAAGTGTTGGAACAAGCTTTCAAAGCACGTGTTCCACTTGGTCCGATTATGTTTTTCGTGAAACACAAGTTTTCGCGGAAAAATGAAGAAATCGGCAGATTTGCTTTGGGTAAGGCCAATCATAAAGTGGTCACTGTGATGTATTCCTTCCGGCTGCACTAAAAGATTTTGATGATTCTGAAAGGTGGAACAAGCTTTCAAAGCACGTGTTCCACTTGGTCCGATTATGTTTTTCGTGAAACACAAGTTTTCGCGGAAAAATTACGAAATCGGCAGATTTGCTTTGGGTAAGGCCAATCATAAAGTGGTCACTGTGATGTATTCCTTCCGGGTGCACTAAAAGATTTCGATGATTCTGAAAGGTGGAACAAGCTTTCAAAGCACGTGTTCCACTTGGTCCGATTATGTTTTTCGTGAAACACAAGTTTTCGCGGAAAAATGACGAAATCGGCAGATTTGCTCTGGGTAAGGCAAATGATAAAGTGGTCACTGTGGCCAATTCCTTTCTGGTGCACTGAAAGTTTTTGATGATTCTGCAAGGTGTTAGAATAAGCTTCCGAACCACGTATTCCACTTGTCCGATTATGTTTTTCGTGGAACAAAAGTTTTCGCGGAAAAATTAAGAAATCGGCAGATTTGCTTTGTGTAAGACCAATCATGAAGTGGTCACTGTGATGTATTCCTTCCAAGTGCACTAAAAGATTTTGATGATTCTGAAAAGTGTTGGAACAAGCTTTCAAAGCACGTGTTCCACTTGGTCCGATTATGTTTTTCGTGAAACACAAGTTTTCGCGGAAAAATGAAGAAATCGGCAGATTTGCTTTGGGTAAGGCCAATCATAAAGTGGTCACTGTGATGTATTCCTTCCGGGTGCACTAAAAGATTTTGATGATTCTGAAAGGTGGATCAAGCTTTCAAAGCACGTGTTCAACTTGGTCCGATTATGTTTTTCGTGAAACACAAGTTTTCGCGGAAAAATGAAGAAATCGGCAGATTTGCTTTGGGTAAGGCCAATCATAAAGTGGTCACTGTGATATATTCCTTCCGGCTGCACTAAAAGATTTTGATGATTCTGAAAGGTGGAACAAGCTTTCAAAGCACGTGTTCCACTAGGTCCGATTATGTTTTTCGTGAAACACAAGTTTTCGCGGAAAAATTACGAAATCGGCAGATTTGCTTTGGGTAAGGCCAATCATAAAGTGGTCACTGTGATGTATTCCTTCCGGGTGCACTAAAAGATTTCGATGATTCTGAAAGGTGGAACAAGCTTTCAAAGCACGTGTTCCACTTGACGAAAAAATGACGAAATCGGCAGATTTGCTCTGGGTAAGGCAAATGATAAAGTGGTCACTGTGCCCAATTCCTTTCGGGTGCACTGAAAGTTTTTGATGATTCTGCAAGGTGTTAGAATAAGCTTCCGAACCACGTATTCCACTTGTCCGATTGTGTTTTTCGTGGAACAAAAGTTTTCGCGGAAAAATTAAGAAATCGGCAGATTTGCTTTGTGTAAGACCAATCATGAAGTGGTCACTGTGATGTATTCCTTCCGGGTGCACTACAAGATTTTGATGATTCTGAAAGGTGTTGGAACATGCTTTCAAAGAACGTGTTCAACTTGGTCCGATTATGTTTTTCGTGAAACAGAAGTTTTCGCGGAAAAATGAAGAAATCGTTAGATTTGCTTTGGGTAAGGCCAATCATAAAGTGGTCACTGTGATGTATTCCTTCCGGGTGCACTAAAAGATTTTGATGATTCTGAAAGCTGGAACAAGCTTTCTGTTGTTTTTGAAATTAGTTTCCTTAACTCTCATCTCTATCTGTCAGTCTAACATAGCGCCACCTATTGGCTTTTTTGTATTGTAAAGTTTTAGTTCGTTCGTTGTCTTTTAACCAGCAAGAAGCTAATAACATTTTTATTCTGTTAAATAAAACTAATAATATAATTGATGCTCATATGGTGTTTTGTTAATTTTAAAACTCGATTCCACTCAATAATCCAACAGGTTATGGGCCCAGTGACCATTATCGAGTAAATAAAATTAAAAATTTGCAAGACTAAGCAAGAGCAGAAATTGTGTAAAGTCACGCCGTTGTGCCATTTTGAATTTTTCTTTGACATCGAACATTCCAGAAATAAAAGAATAGAAGCCGCGCCGTCGTGCCGTAAAAATAAATTTTTTCTTTTGTACACTATAAGTCGAGTCGTCGTACCGTAGAAATAAAAGAGTAGAAGGCGCGCCGTCGTGCCGTAAAATAATTTTTTTTTTCCCTTTTTGTATATTATAAGTCGAGTCGTCGTACCGTAAAAAAAAAAATATCTGATGTGGGCAACACATAACTTCCTTGTATGACGGCAATTGTATGGTTTTATTTCAAGAGTGGTTGATATATTTTATTTATATTTTAAAATTGAAGTTTTAAAAATTTTAAATATTTTTACTTCCATAATGAAAGAAATTTCATAGGCTTCTCTTAATTTAAATAATTTAAATAGTAGTAAGTAAAAACAAGGAAGTACAAATTAGTTTCCACACAGCTTTAACTATCAATCGTAGTAATTTCGATTTCCCTGTTTAGTTCTGTAAGGGTACAACCAATTTTTGTAAAAGATATAGCAGCATAACATTAATTTATCATTATCATTTATGTAATTCGGATAATGCATGCTTCGTGTTCCTTTGGCGAAGAGTCCTTTTGGTGCGAACCATCATTAAAATTGGAGCTACAAAATTGTGTCTTATGTAAGGCGCAATAGTATATACTTTCTAGGAGTGTTTGTTTTTGAGTAATGTATGAAATTTGAAAAAAACTATATGAGAAGTGTCCTTTTCGCGCAACCGATTGCATCCAAAAAGGGAGGTGCACAACTAGGTCTTATAAGAGTCTCAAATACCAAATTTCAAGTTTCTACGATTCTCCGTTTTTAAGTTATTGAGGATACGTACATACGTACAGACGTACAGACGTACAGACGTACAGACGTACAGACGTACAGACGTACATACGTACATACGTACACACGTCACGACCAAACTAGTCAAAATGGACTCCGCGATGGTCAAAATGTGTGTTACCATCAAAATCTCAATATCGAAATTTTTCATGATTACAATACTTTCTTGTATTTACTACGTATACAAGGAAGTAAAAAATGGATTTGCTGGAAACCAAACCAGACAATGGCATATTTGGCATTCACCACAAACTAAATGGCACAAATTACAAGCTATGGAAGTTCCAAATTGACGCAGTAATGAAGTCCAGAGCACTTTCTGATGTCATGGCGGGCAATGTTCCTGAAGATTCGGCAACAGAGGCAGCTAAAAGTGAATATGAGAAGAATGATGGCAAAGCTATGGCTATTTTAATTTCATCAGTAAACAGTGAACAAGCAAACCATATTCTGACATGCAAGACAGCAAAAGAAATTGCAGACAAACTGGCCAGTCTACATGAGAAGCGCAGTGAGGTACGTATCATGTGCCTCTATGAAGAATATTTCTCTTTAAAGATGGCTGAAGGTGAATCAGTGGCAGAGTATGTGTCAAAAGTAAGCAGAATGGCACACGAAATCGAGGATCAAGGCGAAAAGTTATCGGAAAACATCAAAATGGTTCGCATTATCAGTGGTTTAACGCCGAAATTCCGTAATTTCAAGACGGTCTGGTACAATATAAAAGAGGGCAGAACGCTTGACAGTTTACTTGCACGCTTACGACTCGAAGAGGACCAAATGGGTAAAGTAAATGATGAACCATTAGACGCAGCTTTTAGTGCAAAATTCAAGTCAAAATGGGGATCTGGCAAGAAGACATCAACGTCGATTGATGAGCTAAAGAAGAAAACAAAATGTAATAAATGTCATAAAGTAGGACATTGGAAGAAAGAATGTCCGAAACGCAATGATATCTCTCCCGCAGGCAAGAAAGGCGGTGATATAGCATTCTGTGCCAAAATTAAAAACAGCGCAACAACGGATAGTAAAGATGTTTGGATTGCTGACTCAGGTGCGACTGAGCACATGTCTTTTCGCAGAGAATGGTTTACCGATTATAAGAAAAGTGATGTAGAGCGTTTTGTCCAAATTGCAAACAATGATCGTTTACGGATCCATGGTACTGGCACCATTTTAATCGAAGCTAAAGTCAATGGCAAATGGATGAATAGACAACTGAAAAATGTGCAGCATGTTCCTGAGCTGAAGCAAAATTTATTCTCAACGGCATCCGCTACTTCAAAAGGTTTTCATATGGTGATAACTCATGATGGCTGTAAAGTGACAGATGGTAGTGGTGAAGTTTTTGCTGTTGGTGTGAAAGATGACAACAAACAATTGAGAATGGCGTTTCAGCAGCGTAGAAACGAACACGCAAATGCTGTAACTGTTACATTAGAGCAATGGCATCATCGATTAGGACATTTGAATCCAGACACGATAAAGCGCATGTGCAGCCAGAATTTGATAGAGGGTGTCAAAATATCAGGCAACGATAAATTTTTCTGTGAAAAATGTCATATTGGAAAGATGCAGCGTACTTCGCATAAACCGGCACAACAGCGAGCGGTTGCAAAAGGTGAATACTTGCATGCCGATCTATGCGGTCCAATGGAAGAAATGGGTATTGGAGGAATGCGATATTTCCTTCTTATCAAAGATGAGGCAACGAGTTTTAAATATATATATTTGTTGGCCAACAAATCCGAAGTGTGTGATAAGATAAAGGCTGTGTTGTCAATGGTGCGCGTTTTGACAGGCAATTTCGTAAAGTATTTTCGTTTCGATAATGGGACGGAGTTCATCAACAGAGATTGTATGCGATTGCTGTCAGTTGCTGGTGTGACTATTGAACGAATCGCACCATATACACCCGAGCAAAATGGACGAGTGGAGCGCGAAAACCGTAGCATTGTGGAATGTGCACGTACAATGTTGCTTGGCAGTGGCTTGCCTAAACGCCTATGGCCAGAAGCAGTGAGAGCAGCTGTATATATTCTAAACAGATCATCAAATAAGAAGTGTCCAGATATAACACCATACGAAAAATGGTTCAATGCCAAGCCAGAGATGGGCCATGTGCGAATTTTTGGCACTGAATGTTTTGTGCAAATACCAAGGCAAAGTGGACGCAGGAAATGGGACGCCAAGGCTAAAAAGATGTTCCTAGTTGGATTCGAGCCCACATCAAAGAATTTTCGGCTGTATGACCCAGCTACACAAAAGATCATCGTTAGTTGCAATGTAAAAATGAACGAAAAGGCTGTCGTTCGTGTGAACCATATCATTGATGACCACGAAGATGACAATATGCAATCACAAATTAAAGAAATGTCAAATACAGGGCCGTCGTCTTCTCATATTGTCAAAGAACAGCAGCGATCGTCTGACGAATTCAACAATGAACATAATGAATCGGCCATATCAGATGATGATTTCTTTGACGTGAATGACAATACGTTGACAGCCGAAGATAATAAGATGCAGGAAGACAAAAACGTACGCAAGAATGAGCAGTATGACTTACGCAAAAGGGTAAATGCACCCGATCGTCTCATAGAGAGCGGATATTCAGCTGTTGTTCTAGAGCCAAATACGTATAATGAAGCGTTGAATTCGGAGAACTCTGCGAAATGGAGAGATGCCATGAATGAGGAATTGCGATCTTTAGAAAAAAATTCGACATGGGAATTGGTGAAACGCCCGAAGAACCGCAACATTGTTGGATGCCGATGGGTGTACAAATTAAAACAAAATTCATCGGGTTCAGTGTTTAAGGCACGTCTGGTCGCAAAAGGCTATTCGCAGCGCGAGGGAACTGACTATGGTGAAACTTTTTCGCCAGTTGTCCGATACGATTCCATTCGGACCATGCTATCAATTGCTGCTGCAGAAGATTTAGAGATGGCGCAGTTCGATGTAAAAACTGCGTTCTTAAATGGCAAATTAGACGAGGAAATATTCATGGAGGTACCAAAAGGATTGAACATCAAAGAAGAAGGCATGGTTTGCCGGCTTAAGAAAAGCTGATATGGATTGAAACAAGCTTCTAGAGTTTGGAACAAGAAATTCACAAAGTTCCTCAGCGATTTCAACATGGTTCAGTCAAAGGCGGATCCGTGTGTGTTCAGGGGCCATATAAATGGAGCCAAAGTCATTTTACTTTTATATGTGGACGATGGATTGATTCTTTCGAAATGCAAGAAAACGCTGGAAATACTGATGAGCCATCTATCAAACAATTTTGAAATAACACGGAGCAGCGATGACCATTATGTTGGTATGGAGATTCACCGCGACCGAAAAAGGAAAACGATTTTCATCAATCAAAGTTCATATATTAAGAAGATCATCGAGAAGTTTAATATGCAAGATGCCAAGTATATTTCCACTCCAGATGACAATAATGTCATTTTAACCAAGTCAAGCGATGAAGATGGCATCAATTTCCCTTATCGAGAAGCGATCGGGTCACTCATGTTTGCTGCTATTGTGACCAGGCCAGATATTTCATATGCAGTGGGAGAAGTCAGCCGGTATATGGAGAGTCCAAAACGTCAGCATGTTTTGGCTGTCAAGCGCATCCTACGTTATTTGAACATGACAGCCGAAATGGGAATTGAATATTCTGGACCATCAACATCACTACGGGGATATTCAGATGCTGACTTCGCAAGAGATGTGGATACGCGAAGGTCAACTACTGGTTACGCGTTTATTGTCGGTAAAGGTATAGTCACGTGGAAAAGCTGTCGGCAAAAAACAGTAGCACTTTCTACCACCGAAGCTGAGTTCATGGCAGCATGTGAGGGTGCAAAGGAGGCAGTTTGGCTTAATCAACTGCTGCATGATGTGGGATGCATTCAAGAAAGCTCACCATCACTCTATATCGACAATCAGAGTGCAATTCGACTTATTAAAAATTCTGAATTGCACCAGCGAACAAAACACATCGATGTTCGGCTACATTTCATCCGAGAGTTGTATGGATCGAAGACAATCTCGATAGAATACATTTGCGGTGAAGATCAATTGGGAGATGTGTTCACAAAGCCCTTAGTGGCTCAAAAGTTCGCTAAAAATATTGAAAGGCTAGGAATGAGAGTAATAAAATAATTAGTGGGAGTGTTGTTTTTGAAATTAGTTTCCTTAACTCTCATCTCTATCTGTCAGTCTAACATAGCGCCACCTATTGGCTTTTTTGTATTGTAAAGTTTTAGTTCGTTCGTTGTCTTTTAACCAGCAAGAAGCTAATAACATTTTTATTCTGTTAAATAAAACTAATAATATAATTGATGCTCATATGGTGTTTTGTTAATTTTAAAACTCGATTCCACTCAATAATCCAACACTTTCAAAGCAAGTGTTCCACTTGGTCCGATTATGTTTTTCGTGAAACACAAGTTTTCGCGGAAAAATGACGAAATCGGCAGATTTGCTCTGGGTAAGGCCAATAATGAAGTGGGCACCGTGACCAATTCCTTCCAAGTGCACTGAAAGTTTTTGATGATTCTTAAAAGTGTTGGAACAACCTTTCAAAGCACGTGTTCCACTTGGTACGATTATGTTTTTCGTGAAACACAAGTTTTCGCGGAAAAATTACGAAATCGGCAGATTTGCTTTGGGTAAGGCCAATCATAAAGTGGTCACTGTGATGTATTCCTTCCGGGTGCACTAAAAGATTTCGATGATTCTGAAAGGTGGAACAAGCTTTCAAAGCACGTGTTCCACTTGGTCCGATTATGTTTTTCGTGAAACACAAGTTTTCGCGGAAAAATGACGAAATCGGCAGATTTGCTCTGGGTAAGGCAAATGATAAAGTGGTCACTGTGGCCAATTCCTTTCGGGTGCACTGAAAGTTTTTGATGATTCTGCAAGGTGTTAGAATAAGCTTCCGAACCACGTACTCCACTTGTCCGATTATGTTTTTCGTGGAACAAAAGTTTTCGCGGAAAAATTAAGAAATCGGCAGATTTGCTTTGTGTAAGACCAATCATGAAGTGGTCACTGTGATGTATTCCTTCCGGGTGCACTACAAGATTTTGATGATTCTGAAAGGTGTTGGAACAAGCTTTCAAAGCACGTGTTCAACTTGGTCCGATTATGTTTTTCGTGAAACACAAGTTTTCGCGGAAAAATGACGAAATCGGCAGATTTGGTCTGGGTAAGGCAAATGATAAAGTGGTCACTGTGGCCAATTCCTTTCGGGTGCACTGAAAGTTTTTGATGATTCTGCAAGGTGTTAGAATAAGCTTCCAAACCACGTATTCCACTTGTCCGATTATGTTTTTCGTGGAACAAAAGTTTTCGCGGAAAAATTAAGAAATCGGCAGATTTGCTTTGGGTAAGACCAATCATGAAGTGAAAGGTTTTGGAACAACCTTTCAAAGCACGTGTTCAACTTGGTCCGATTATGTTTTCCGTGAAACACAAGTTTTCGCGGAATAATGAAGAAATCGGCAGATTTGCTTTGGGTAAGGCCAATCATAAAGTGGTCACTGTGATGTATTCCTTCCGGGTGCACTAAAATATTTTGATGATTGTGAAAGGTGGAACAAGCTCTCAAAGCACGTTTTCCACTTGGTCCGATTATGTTTTTCGTGAAAGACAAGTTTTCGCGGAGAAATTACGAAATCGCCAGATTTGCTCTGGGTAAGGTCAATGATTATGTGGTCACTGTGATGTGTTCCTTCCGGGTGCACTAAAAGATGTTGATGATTCTGAAAGGTGTTGGAACAAGCTTTCAAAGCACATATTCCACTTGTCCGATTATGTTTTTCGTAGAAAAAAAGTTTTCGCGGAAAAGTGAGGAAATTTGCTCTGGGTAAGGCCAATAATGAAGTGGGCACCGTGACCAATTCCTTCCAAGTGCACTGAAAGTTTTTGATGATTCTGAAATGTGTTGGAACAATCTTCCAAAGCACGCATTCCACTTGGTCAGATTATGTTTTTAGTGCAACAAAAGTTTTTGCGGCAAAATTAAGAAATCGGCAGATTTGCTCTGGGTAAGGCCAATGATAAAGTGGTCACTGTTATCTAAAGGCGTTCAACAAACTTTCGAACCGCGTATTCTACTTGGTGAGATTATGCTTTTCGTAAAACACAAGTTTTCGCGGAAAAATGAAGAAATCGGCAGATTTGCTTTGGGTAAGGCCAATCATAAAGTGGTCACTGTGATGTATTCCTTCCGGCTGCACTAAAAGATTTTGATGATTCTGAAAGGTGGAACAAGCTTTCAGAGCACGTGTTCCACTTGGTCCGATTATGTTTTTCGTGAAACACAAGTTTTCGCGGAAAAATTACGAAATCGGCAGATTTGCTTTGGGTAAGGCCAATCATAAAGTGGTCACTGTGATGTATTCCTTCCGGGTGCACTAAAAGATTTCGATGATTCTGAAAGGTGGAACAAGCTTTCAAAGCACGTGTTCCACTTGGTCCGATTATGTTTTTCGTGAAACACAAGTTTTCGCGGAAAAATGACGAAATCGGCAGATTTGCTCTGGGTAAGGCAAATGATAAAGTGGTCACTGTGGCCAATTCCTTTCGGGTGCACTGAAAGTTTTTGATGATTCTGCAAGGTGTTAGAATAAGCTTCCGAACCACGTATTCCACTTGTCCGATTATGTTTTTCGTGGAACAAAAGTTTTCGCGGAAAAATTAAGAAATCGGCAGATTTGCTTTGTGTAAGACCAATCATGAAGTGGTCACTGTGATGTATTCCTTCCGGGTGCACTACAAGATTTTGATGATTCTGAAAGGTGTTGGAACAAGCTTTCAAAGCACGTGTTCAACTTGGTCCGATTATGTTTTTCGTGAAACACAAGTTTTCGCGGAAAAATGAAGAAATCGTTAGATTTGCTTTGGGTAAGGCCAATCATAAAGTGGTCACTGTGATGTATTCCTTCCGGGTGCACTAAAAGATTTTGATGATTCTGAAAGCTGGAACAAGCTTTCAAAGCAAGTGTTCCACTTGGTCCGATTATGTTTTTCGTGAAACACGAGTTTTCGCGGAAAAATGACGAAATCGGCAGATTTGCTCTGGGTAAGGCCAATAATGAAGTGGGCACCGTGACCAATTCCTTCCAAGTGCACTGAAAGTTTTTGATGATTCTGAAAAGTGTTGGAACAACCTTTCAAAGCACGTGTTCCACTTGGTGCGATTATGTTTTTCGTGAAACACAAGTTTTCGCGGAAAAATTACGAAATCGGCAGATTTGCTTTGGGTAAGGCCAATCATAAAGTGGTCAGTGTGATGTATTCCTTCCGGGTGCACTAAAAGATTTCGATGATTCTGAAAGGTGGAACAAGCTTTCAAAGCACGTGTTCGACTTGGTCCGATTATGTTTTTCGTGAAACACAAGTTTTCGCGGAAAAATGACGAAATCGGCAGATTTGCTCTGGGTAAGGCAAATGATAAAGTGGTCACTGTGGCCAATTCCTTTTGGGTGCACTGAAAGTTTTTGATGATTCTGCAAGGTGTTAGAATAAGCTTCCAAACCACGTATTCCACTTGTCCGATTATGTTTTTCGTGGAACAAAAGTTTTCGCGGAAAAATTAAGAAATCGGCAGATTTGCTTTGGGTAAGACCAATCATGAAGTGGTCACTGTGATGTATTCCTTCCGGGTGCACTAAAAGATTTTGATGATTTTGAAAGGTTTTGGAACAAGCTTTCAAAGCACGTGTTCAACTTGGTCCGATTATGTTTTTCGTGAAACACAAGTTTTCGCGGAATAATGAAGAAATCGGCAGATTTGCTTTGGGTAAGGCCAATCATAAAGTGGTCACTGTGATGTATTCCTTCCGGGTGCACTAAAATATTTTGATGATTGTGAAAGGTGGAACAAGCTCTCAAAGCACGTTTTCCACTTGGTCCGATTATGTTTTTCGTGAAAGACAAGTTTTCGCGGAGAAATTACGAAATCGCCAGATTTGCTCTGGGTAAGGTCAATGATTATGTGGTCACTGTGATGTGTTCCTTCCGGGTACACTAAAAGATGTTGATGATTCTGAAAGGTGTTGGAACAAGCTTTCAAAGCACATATTCCACTTGTCCGATTATGTTTTTCGTAGAAAAAAAGTTTTCGCGGAAAAGTGAGGAAATTTGCTCTGGGTAAGGCCAATAATGAAGTGGGCACCGTGACCAATTCCTTCCAAGTGCACTGAAAGTTTTTGATGATTCTGAAATGTGTTGGAACAATCATGCAAAGCACGCATTCCACTTGGTCAGATTATGTTTTTAGTGAAACAAAAGTTTTTGCGGCAAAATTAAGAAATCGGCAGATTTGCTCTGGGTAAGGCCAATGATAAAGTGGTCACTGTTATCTAAAGGCGTTCAACAAACTTTCGAACCGCGTATTCCACTTGGTGAGATTATGCTTTTCGTGAAACACAAGTTTTCGTGGAAAAATGAAGAAATCGGCAGATTTGCTCTGGGTAAGGCCAATCATGAAGCGGTCACTGTGATCTATTCCTTCCGGGTGCACTAAACGATTTTGATGATTCTGAAAGGTGTTGGAACAAGCTTGCGAACCACGTGTTCCACTTGTCCCATTATGTTTTTCGTGAAACACAAGTTTTCGCGGAAAAATTACGAAATTGGCAGATTTTCTCTGGGTAACTCCAATGATTATGTGGTCACTGTGATGTATTCCTTCCGGGTGCACTAAAAGATGTTGATGATTCTGAAAGGTGTTGGAACAAGCTTTCAAAGCACGTGTTCCACTTGTTCCGATTATGTTTTTCGTGAAACACAAGTTTTCGCGGAAAAATTACGAAATCGGCAGATTTGCTCTGGGTAAGGCCAATGATTATGTGGTCACTGTGACCAATTCCTTCCGGATGCACTGAAAGTTTTTGATGATTCTGAAAGGTGTTGGAACAACCTTTCAAAGCACGTATTCCACTTGGTCAGATTATGTTTTCCGTGGAACAAACGTGTTTGCGGAAAAATGAAGAAATCGGCAGATTTGCTCTGGGTAAGGCAAATGATAAGGTGGTCACTGTGGCCAATTGCTTTCGGGTGCACTGAAAGTTTTTGATGATTCTGCAAGGTGTTGGAACAAGCTTCCGAACCATGTATTCCACTTGTCCATTTATGTTTTTCGTAGAAGAAAAGTTTTCGCTGAAAAATGACAAAATCGACAGATTTGCTCTGGGTAACGCCAATGATTGAGTGGTCACTGTGGCCAATTCCTTCCGTGTGCACTAAGAACAAGATTTTAAAGCACATATTCCACTTGGTCAGATTATGTTTTTCGTGGAACAAACGTGTTTGCGGAAAAATGAAGAAATCGGCAGATTTGCTCTGGGTAAGGCAAATGATAAAGTCGTCACTGTGGCCAATTGCTTTCGGGTGCACTGAAAGTTTTTGATGATTCTGCAAGGTGTTGGAACAAGCTTGCGAATCACGTATTCCACTTGTCCGATTATGTTTTTCGTGAAACACAAGTTTTCGCGGAAAAATGACGAAATCGGCAGATTTGCTCTAGGTAAGGCAAATGATGAAGTGGTCACTGTGATCTATTTATTTCGGGTGCACTAAAAGATTTTGATGATTCTGAAAGGTGTTGGAACAAGCTTGCGAATCGCGTATTCCACTTGTCCGATTATGTTTTTCGTGAAACACAAGTTTTCGCGGAAAAATTACGAAATCGGCAGATTTGCTTTGGGTAAGGCCAATCATGAAGTGGTCACTGTGATGTATTCCTTCCGGGTGCACTAAAAGATTTCGATGATTCTGAAAGGTGGAACAAGCTTTCAAAGCACGTGTTCCACTTGGTCCGATTATGTTTTTCGTGAAACACAAGTTTTCGCGGAAAAATGACGAAATCGGCAGATTTGCTCTGGGTAAGGCAAATGATAAAGTGGTCACTGTGGCCAATTCCTTTCGGGTGCACTGAAAGTTTTTGATGATTCTGCAAGGTGTTAGGATAAGCTTCCGAACCACGTATTCCACTTGTCCGATTATGTTTTTCGTGAAACACAAGTTTTCGCGGAAAAATTACGAAATCGGCAGATTTGCTTTGGGTAAGGCCAATCATGAAGTGGTCACTGTGATGTATTCCTTCCGGGTGCACTAAAAGATTTTGATGATTCTAAAAGGTGTTGGAACAAGCTTTCAAAGCACGTGTTCAACTTGGTCCGATTATGTTTTTCGTGAAACACAAGTTTTCGCGGAAAAATGAAGAAATCGGCAGATTTGCTTTGGGTAAGGCCAATCATAAAGTGGTCACTGTGATGTATTCCTTCCGGGTGCACTAAAAGATTTTGATGATTCTGAAAAGTGGAACAAGCTTTCAAAGCACGTGTTCCACTTGGTCCGATTATGTTTTTCGTGAAACACAAGTTTTTGCGGAAAAATTACGAAATCGGCAGATTTGCTCTGGGTAAGGCCAGTAATGAAGTGGGCACCGTGACCAATTCCTTCCAAGTGCACTGAAAGTTTTTGATGATTCTGAAAAGTGTTGGAACAACCTTTCAAAGCACGTGTTCCACTTGGTCATATTATGTTTTTCGTGGAACAAAAGTTTTCGCGGAAAAATTAAGAAATCGGCAGATTTGCTCTGGGTAAGGCCAATGATTATGTGGTCACTGTGACCAATTCCTTCCGGATGCACTGAAAGTTTTTGATGATTCTGAAATGTGTTGGAACAATCTTTCAAAGCACGCATTCCACTTGGTCAGATTATGTTTTTAGTGAAACAAAAGTTTTTGCGGCAAAATTAAGAAATCGGCAGATTTGCTCTGGGTAAGGCCAATCATAAAGTGGTCACTGTGATTTATTCCTTCCGGGTGCACTAAAAGATTTTGATGATTCTGAAAGGTGGAACAAGCTTTCAAAGCACGTGTTCAACTTGGTCCGATTATGTTTTTCGTGAAACACAAGTTTTCGCGGAAAAATGAAGAAATCGGCAGATTTGCTTTGGGTAAGGCCAATCATAAAGTGGTCACTGTGATGTATTCCTTCCGGGTGCACTAAAAGATTTTGATGATTCTGAAAGGTGGAACAAGCTTTCAAAGCACGTGTTCCACTTGGTCCGATTATGTTTTTCGTGAAACACAAGTTTTCGCGGAAAAATGACGAAATCGGCAGATTTGCTCTGGGTAAGGCAAATGATAAAGTGGTCACTGTGGCCAATTCCTTTCGGGTGCACTTAAAGTTTTTGATGATTCTGCAAGGTGTTGGAACAACCTTTCAAAGCACGTATTCCACTTGGTCATATTATGTTTTTCGTGGAACAAAAGTTTTCGCGGAAAAATTAAGAAATCGGCAGATTTGCTTTGGGTAAGACCAATCATGAAGTGGTCACTGTGATGTATTCCTTCCGGGTACACTAAAAGATTTTGATGATTCTGAAAGGTGTTGGAACAAGCTTTCAAAGCACGTGTTCAACTTGGTCCGATTATGTTTTTCGTGAAACACAAGTTTTCGCGGAAAAATGAAGAAATCGGCAGATTTGCTTTGGGTAAGACCAATCATAAAGTGGTCACTGTGATGTATTCCTTCCGGGTGCACTAAAAGATTTTGATGATTGTGAAAGGTGGAACAAGCTTTCAAAGCACGTGTTCCACTTGGTGCGATTATGTTTTTCGATTTGATGATTCGAAAAGATTTTGATGATTCTGAAAGGTGGAACAAGCTTTCAAAGCACGTGTTCCACTTGGTCCGATTATGTTTTTCGTGAAACACAAGTTTTCGCGGAAAAATGAAGAAATCGGCAGATTTGCTTTGGGTAAGGCCAATCATAAAGTGGTCACTGTGATGTATTCCTTCCGGGTGCACTAAAAGATTTCGATGATTCTGAAAGGTGGAACAAGCTTTCAAAGCACGTGTTCCACTTGGTCCGATTATGTTTTTCGTGAAACACAAGTTTTCGCGGAAAAATGACGAAATCGGCAGATTTGCTCTGGGTAAGGCAAATGATAAAGTGGTCACTGTGGCCAATTCCTTTCGGGTGCACTTAAAGTTTTTGATGATTCTGCAAGGTGTTGGAACAACCTTTCAAAGCACGTATTCCACTTGGTCATATTATGTTTTTCGTGGAACAAAAGTTTTCGCGGAAAAATTAAGAAATCGGCAGATTTGCTTTGGGTAAGACCAATCATGAAGTGGTCACTGTGATGTATTCCTTCCGGGTGCACTAAAAGATTTTGATGATTCTGAAAGGTGTTGGAACAAGCTTTCAAAGCACGTGTTCAACTTGGTCCGATTATGTTTTTCGTGAAACACAAGTTTTCGCGGAAAAATGAAGAAATCGGCAGATTTGCTTTGGGTAAGACCAATCATAAAGTGGTCACTGTGATGTATTCCTTCCGGGTGCACTAAAAGATTTTGATGATTGTGAAAGGTGGAACAAGCTTTCAAAGCACGTGTTCCACTTGGTGCGATTATGTTTTTCGATTTGATGATTCGAAAAGATTTTGATGATTCTGAAAGGTGGAACAAGCTTTCAAAGCACGTGTTCCACTTGGTCCGATTATGTTTTTCGTGAAACACAAGTTTTCGCGGAAAAATGAAGAAATCGGCAGATTTGCTTTGGGTAAGGCCAATCATAAAGTGGTCACTGTGATGTATTCCTTCCGGGTGCACTAAAAGATTTTGATGATTCTGAAAGGTGGAACAAGCTTTCAAAGCACGTGTTCAACTTGGTCCGATTATGTTTTTGTGAAACACAAGTTTTCGCGGAAAAATGACGAAATCGGCAGATTTGCTCTGGGTAAGGCAAAGGATAAAGTGGTCACTGTGGCCAATTCCTTTCGGGTGCACTGAAAGTTTTTGATGATTCTGCAAGGTGTTAGAATAAGCTTCCGAACCACGTATTCCACTAGTCCGATTATGTTTTTCGTGGAACAAAAGTTTTCGCGGAAAAATTAAGAAATCGGCAGATTTGCTTTGGGTAAGACCAATCATGAAGTGGTCACTGTGATGTATTCCTTCCGGGTGCACTAAAAGATTTTGATGATTCTGAAAGGTGTTGGAACAAGCTTTCAAAGCACGTGTTCAACTTGGTCCGATTATGTTTTTCGTGAAACACAAGTTTTCGCGGAAAAATGAAGAAATCGGCAGATTTGCTTTGGGTAAGGCCAATCATAAAGTGGTCACTGTGATGTATTCCTTCCAGGTGCACTAAAAGATTTTGATGATTCTGAAAGGTGGAACAAGCTTTCAAAGCACGTGTTCAACTTGGTCCGATTATGTTTTTCGTGAAACACAAGTTTTCGCGGAAAAATTAAGAAATCGGCAGATTTGCTTTGGGTAAGGCCAATCATAAAGTGGTCACTGTGATGTATTCCTTCCGGGTGCACTAAAAGATTTTGATGATTCTGAAAGGTGGAACAAGCTTTCAAAGCACGTGTTCCACTTGGTCCGATTATGTTTTTCGTGAAACACAAGTTTTCGCGGAAAAATGACGAAATCGGCAGATTTGCTCTGGGTAAGGCCAATAATGAAGTGGGCACCGTGACCAATTCCTTCCAAGTGCACTGAAAGTTTTTGATGATTCTGAAAAGTGTTGGAACAACCTTTCAAAGCACGTGTTCCACTTGGTGCGATTATGTTTTTCGTGAAACACAAGTTTTCGCGGAAAAATTACGAAATCGGCAGATTTGCTTTGGGTAAGGCCAATCATAAAGTGGTCACTGTGATGTATTCCTTCCGGGTGCACTAAAAGATTTCGATGATTCTGAAAGGTGGAACAAGCTTTCAAAACACGTGTTCCACTTGGTCCGATTATGTTTTTAGTGAAACACAAGTTTTCGCGGAAAAATGACGAAATCGGCAGATTTGCTCTGGGTAAGGCAAATGATAAAGTGGTCACTGTGGCCAATTCCTTTCGGGTGCACTGAAAGTTTTTGATGATTCTGCAAGGTGTTAGAATAAGCTTCCGAACCACGTATTCCACTTGTCCGATTATGTTTTTCGTGGAACAAAAGTTTTCGCGGAAAAATTAAGAAATCGGCAGATTTGCTTTGTGTAAGACCAATCATGAAGTGGTCACTGTGATGTATTCCTTCCGGGTGCACTACAAGATTTTGATGATTCTGAAAGGTGTTGGAACAAGCTTTCAAAGCACGTGTTCAACTTGGTCCGATTATGTTTTTCGTGAAACACAAGTTTTCGCGGAAAAATGAAGAAATCGTTAGATTTGCTTTGGGTAAGGCCAATCATAAAGTGGTCACTGTGATCTAAAGGCGTTCAACAAACTTTCGAACCGCGTATTCCACTTGGTAAGATTATGCTTTTCGTGAAACACAAGTTTTCGTGGAAAAATGAAGAAATCGGCAGATTTGCTCTGGGTAAGGCCAATCATGAAGCGGTCACTGTGATCTATTCCTTCCGGGTGCACTAAACGATTTTGATGATTCTGAAAGGTGTTGGAACAAGCTTGCGAACCACGTGTTCCACTTGTCCCATTATGTGTTTCGTGAAACACAAGTTTTCGCGGAAAAATTACGAAATTGGCAGATTTGCTCTGGGTAACTCCAATGATTATGTGGTCACTGTGATGTATTCCTTCCGGGTGCACTAAAAGATGTTGATGATTCTGAAAGGTGTTGGAACAAGCTTTCAAAGCACGTGTTCCACTTGGTCCGATTATGTTTTTCGTGAAACACAAGTTTTCGCGGAAAAATGACGAAATCGGCAGATTTGCTCTGGGTAAGGCAAATGATAAAGTGGTCACTGTGGCCAATTCCTTTCGGGTGCACTGAAAGTTTTTGATGATTCTGCAAGGTGTTAGAATAAGCTTCCAAACCACGTATTCCACTTGTCCGATTATGTTTTTCGTGGAACAAAAGTTTTCGCGGAAAAATTAAGAAATCGGCAGATTTGCTTTGGGTAAGACCAATCATGAAGTGGTCACTGTGATGTATTCCTTCCGGCTGCACTAAAAGATTTTGATGATTCTGAAAGGTGTTGGAACAAGCTTTCAAAGCACGTGTTCAACTTGGTCAGATTATGTTTTTCGTGAAACACAAGTTTTCGCGGAAAAATGAAGAAATCGGCAGATTTGCTTTGGGTAAGGCCAATCATAAAGTGGTCACTGTGATGTATTCCTTCCGGGTGCACTAAAATATTTTGATGATTGTGAAAGGTGGAACAAGCTCTCAAAGCGCGTGTTCCACTTGGTCCGATTATGTTTTTCGTGAAAGACAAGTTTTCGCGGAGAAATTACGAAATCGCCAGATTTGCTCTGGGTAAGGCCAATGATTATGTGGTCACTGTGATGTGTTCCTTCCGGGTGCACTAAAAGATGTTGATGATTCTGAAAGGTGTTGGAACAAGCTTTCAAAGCACATATTCCACTTGTCCGATTATGTTTTTCGTAGAAAAAAAGTTTTCGCGGAAAAGTGACGAAATTTGCTCTGGGTAAGGCCAATAATGAAGTGGGCACCGTGACCAATTCCTTCCAAGTGCACTGAAAGTTTTTGATGATTCTGAAATGTATTGGAACAATCTTTCAAAGCACGCATTCCACTTGGTCAGATTATGTTTTTAGTGAAACAAAAGTTTTTGCGGCAAAATTAAGAAATCGGCAGATTTGCTCTGGGTAAGGCCAATGATAAAGTGGTCACTGTGATCTAAAGGCGTTCAACAAACTTTCGAACCGCGTATTCCACTTGGTGAGATTATGCTTTTCGTGAAACACAAGTTTTCGTGGAAAAATTAAGAAATCGGCAGATTTGCTCTGGGTAAGGCCAATCATGAAGCGGTCACTGTGATCTATTCCTTCCGGGTGCACTAAACGATTTTGATGACTCTGAAAGGTGTTGGAACAAGCTTGCGAACCACGTGTTCCACTTGTCCCATTATGTTTTTCCTGAAACACAAGTTTTCGCGGAATAATTACGAAATTGGCAGATTTGCTCTGGGTAACTCCAATGATTATGTGGTCACTGTGATGTATTCCTTCCGGGTGCACTAAAAGATGTTGATGATTCTGAAAGGTGTTGGAACAAGCTTTCAAAGCACGTGTTCCACTTGGTCCGATTATGTTTTTCGTGAAACACAAGTTTTCGCGGAAAAATTACGAAATCGGCAGATTTGCTCTGGGTAAGGCAAATGATAAGGTGGTCACTGTGGCCAATTGCTTTCGGGTGCACTGAAAGTTTTTGATGATTCTGCAAGGTGTTGGAACAAGCTTCCGAACCATGTATTCCACTTGTCCGTTTATGTTTTTCGTAGAAGAAAAGTTTTCGCTGAAAAATGACAAAATCGACAGATTTGCTCTGGGTAAGGCCAATGATTGAGTGGTCACTGTGGCCAATTCCTTCCGTGTGCACTAAGAACAAGATTTTAAAGCACATATTCCACTTGGTCAGATTATGTTTTTCGTGGAACAAACGTGTTTGCGGAAAAATGAAGAAATCGGCAGATTTGCTCTGGGTAAGGCAAATGATGAAGTCGTCACTGTGGCCAATTGCTTTCGGGTGCACTGAAAGTTTTTGATGATTCTGCAAGGTGTTAGAACAAGCTTGCGAATCACGTATTCCACTTGTCCGATTATGTTTTTCGTGAAACACAAGTTTTCGCGGAAAAATGACGAAATCGGCAGATTTGCTCTAGGTAAGGCAAATGATGAAGTGGTCACTGTGATCTATTCATTTCGGGTGCTCTAAAAGATTTTGATGATTGTGAAAGGTGTTGGAACAAGCTTGCGAATCGCGTATTCCACTTGTCCGATTATGTTTTTCGTGAAACACAAGTTTTCGCGGAAAAATTACGAAATCGGTAGATTTGCTTTGGGTAAGGCCAATCATAAAGTGGTCACTGTGATGTACTCCTTCCGGGTGCACTAAAAGATTTTGATGATTCTGAAAGGTGGAACAAGCTTTCAAAGCACGTGTTCCACTTGGTCCGATTATGTTTTTCGTGAAACACAAGTTTTCGCGGAAAAATTACGAAATCGGCAGATTTGCTTTGGGTAAGGCCAATCATAAAGTGGTCATTGTGATGTATTCCTTCCGGGTGCACTAAAAGATTTTGATGATTCTGAAAGGTGGAACAAGCTTTCAAAGCACGTGTTCCACTTGGTCCGATTATGTTTTTCGTGAAACACAAGTTTTCGCGGAAAAATTACGAAATCGGCAGATTTGCTTTGGGTAAGGCCAATCATAAAGTGGTCACTGTGATGTATTCCTTCCGGGTGCACCAAAAGATTTTAATGATTCTGAAAGGTGGAACAAGGTTTCAAAGCACGTGTTCCACTTGGTCCGATTATGTTTTTCGCGGAAAAATTACGAAATCGGCAGATTTGCTCTGGGTAAGGCCAATGATTATGTGGTCACTGTGATGTATTCCTTCCGGGTGCACTAAAAGATGTTGATGATTCTGAAAGGTGTTGGAACAAGCTTTCAAAGCACATATTCCACTTGCCCGATTATGTTTTTCGTAGAAAAAAAGTTTTCGCGGAAAAATTACGAAATCGGCAGATTTGCTTTGGGTAAGGCCAATCATAAAGTGGTCACTGTGATGTATTCCTTCCGGGTGCACCAAAAGATTTTAATGATTCTGAAAGGTGGAACAAGGTTTCAAAGCACGTGTTCCACTTGCTCCGATTATGTTTTTCGTGAAACCCAAGTTTTCGCGGAAAAATTACGAAATCGGCAGATTTGCTCTGGGTAAGGCCAATGATTATGTGGTCACTGTGATGTATTCATTTCGGGTGCACTAGAAGATTTTGATGATTCTGAAAGGTGTTGGAACAAGCTTGCGAATCGCGTATTCCACTTGGTCCGATTATGTTTTTCGTGAAACACAAGTTTTCGCGGAAAAATTACGAAATCGGCAGATTTGCTTTGGGTAAGACCAATCATGAAGTGGTCACTCTGATGTATTCCTTCCGGGTGCACTAAAAGATTTTGATGATTCTGAAACGTGTTGGAACAAGCTTTCAAAGCACGTGTTCAACTTGGTCCGATTATGTTTTTCGTGAAACACAAGTTTTCGCGGAAAAATGAAGAAATCGGCAGATTTGCTTTGGGTAAGGCCAATCATAAAGTGGTCACTGTGATGTATTCCTTCCGGGTGCACTAAAAGATTTTGATGATTCTGAAAGGTGAAACAAGCTTTCAAAGCACGTGTTCAACTTGGTCCGATTATGTTTTTCGTGAAACACAAGTTTTCGCGGAAAAATGAAGAAATCGGCAGATTTGCTTTGGGTAAGGCCATTCATAAAGTGGTCACTGTGATGTATTCCTTCCGGGTGCACTAAAAGATTTTGATGATTCTGAAAGGTGGAACAAGCTTTCAAAGCACGTGTTCCACTTGGTCCGATTATGTTTTTCGTGAAACACAAGTTTTCGCGGAAAAATGACGAAATCGGCAGATTTGCTCTGGGTAAGGCCAATAATGAAGTGGGCACCGTGACCAATTCCTTCCAAGTGCACTGAAAGTTTTTGATGATTCTGAAAAGTGTTGGAACAACCTTTCAAAGCACGTGTTCCACTTGGTGCGATTATGTTTTTCGTGAAACACAAGTTTTCGCGGAAAAATGACGAAATCGGCAGATTTGCTCTGGGTAAGCCGAATGATAAAGTGGTCACTGTGGCCAATTCCTTTCGGGTGCACTTAAAATTTTTGATGATTCTGCAAGGTGTTGGAACAACCTTTCAAAGCACGTATTCCACTTGGTCATATTATGTTTTTCGTGGAACAAAAGTTTTCGCGGAAAAATTAAGAAATCGGCAGATTTGCTTTGGGTAAGACCAATCATGAAGTGGTCACTGCGATCTATTCCTTCCTGGTGCACTAAAAGATTTTGATGATTCTGAAAGGTGTTGGAACAAGCTTTCAAAGCAAGTGTTCAACTTGGTCCGATTATGTTTTTTGTGAAACACAAGTTTTCGCGGAAAAATGAAGAAATCGGCAGATTTGCTTTGGGTAAGGCCAATCATAAAGTGGTCACTGTGATGTATTCCTTCCGGGTGCACTAAAAGATTTTGATGATTGTGAAAGGTGGAACAAGCTTTCAAAGCACGTGTTCCACTTGGTGCGATTATGTTTTTCGATTTGATGATTCGAAAAGATTTTGATGATTCTGAAAGGTGGAACAAGCTTTCAAAGCACGTGTTCCACTTGGTCCGATTATGTTTTTCGTGAAACACAAGTTTTCGCGGAAAAATGACGAAATCGGCAGATTTGCTCTGGGTAAGGCAAATGATAAAGTGGTCACTGTGGCCAATTCCTTCCAAGTGCACTGAAAGTTTTTGATGATTCTGAAAAGTGTTGGAACAACCTTTCAAAGCACGTGTTCCACTTGGTGCGATTATGTTTTTCGTGAAACACAAGTTTTCGCGGAAAAATTACGAAATCGGCAGATTTGCTCTGGGTAAGGCAAATGATAAAGTGGTCACTGTGGCCAATTCCTTCCAAGTGCACTGAAAGTTTTTGATGATTCTGAAAAGTGTTGGAACAACCTTTCAAAGCACGTGTTCCACTTGGTGCGATTATGTTTTTCGTGAAACACAAGTTTTCGCGGAAAAATTACGAAATCGGCAGATTTGCTTTGGGTAAGGCCAATCATAAAGTGGTCACTGTGATGTATTCCTTCCGGGTGCACTAAAAGATTTCGATGATTCTGAAAGGTGGAACAAGCTTTCAAAGCACGTGTTCCACTTGGTCCGATTATGTTTTTCGTGAAACACAAGTTTTCGCGGAAAAATGACGAAATCGGCAGATTTGCTCTGGGTAAGGCAAATGATAAAGTGGTCACTGTGGCCAATTCCTTTCTGGTGCACTGAAAGTTTTTGATGATTCTGCAAGGTGTTAGAATAAGCTTCCGAACCACGTATTCCACTTGTCCGATTATGTTTTTCGTGGAACAAAAGTTTTCGCGGAAAAACTAAGAAATCGGCAGATTTGCTTTGGGTAAGACCAATCATGAAGTGGTCACTGTGATGTATTCCTTCCGGGTGCACTAAAAGATTTTGATGATTCTGAAAGGTGTTGGAACAAGCTTTCAAAGCACGTGTTCAACTTGGTCTGATTATGTTTTTCGTGAAACACAAGTTTTCGCGGAAAAATGAAGAAATCGGCAGATTTGCTTTGGGTAAGGCCAATCATAAAGTGGTCACTGTGATGTATTCCTTCCGGGTGCACTAAAAGATTTTGATGATTCTGAAAGGTGGAACAAGCTTTCAAAGCACGTGTTCAACTTGGTCCGATTATGTTTTCGTGAAACACAAGTTTTCGCGGAAAAATGACGAAATCGGCAGATTTGCTCTGGGTAAGGCAAAGGATAAAGTGGTCACTGTGGCCAATTCCTTTCGGGTGCACTGAAAGTTTTTGATGATTCTGCAAGGTGTTAGAATAAGCTTCCGAACCACGTATTCCACTTGTCCGATTATGTTTTTCGTGGAACAAAAGTTTTCGCGGAAAAACTAAGAAATCGGCAGATTTGCTTTGGGTAAGACCAATCATGAAGTGGTCACTGTGATGTATTCCTTCCGGGTGCACCAAAAGATTTTAATGATTCTGAAAGGTGGAACAAGGTTTCAAAGCACGTGTTCCACTTGGTCCGATTATGTTTTTCGCGGAAAAATTACGAAATCGGCAGATTTGCTCTGGGTAAGGCCAATGATTATGTGGTCACTGTGATGTATTCCTTCCGGGTGCACTAAAAGATGTTGATGATTCTGAAAGGTGTTGGAACAAGCTTTCAAAGCACATATTCCACTTGCCCGATTATGTTTTTCGTAGAAAAAAAGTTTTCGCGGAAAAATTACGAAATCGGCAGATTTGCTTTGGGTAAGGCCAATCATAAAGTGGTCACTGTGATGTATTCCTTCCGGGTGCACCAAAAGATTTTAATGATTCTGAAAGGTGGAACAAGGTTTCAAAGCACGTGTTCCACTTGGTCCGATTATGTTTTTCGCGGAAAAATTACGAAATCGGCAGATTTGCTCTGGGTAAGGCCAATGATTATGTGGTCACTGTGATGTATTCCTTCCGGGTGCACTAAAAGATGTTGATGATTCTGAAAGGTGTTGGAACAAGCTTTCAAAGCACATATTCCACTTGCCCGATTATGTTTTTCGTAGAAAAAAAGTTTTCGCGGAAAAATTACGAAATCGGCAGATTTGCTTTGGGTAAGGCCAATCATAAAGTGGTCACTGTGATGTATTCCTTCCGGGTGCACCAAAAGATTTTAATGATTCTGAAAGGTGGAACAAGGTTTCAAAGCACGTGTTCCACTTGCTCCGATTATGTTTTTCGTGAAACCCAAGTTTTCGCGGAAAAATTACGAAATCGGCAGATTTGCTCTGGGTAAGGCCAATGATTATGTGGTCACTGTGATGTATTCATTTCGGGTGCACTAGAAGATTTTGATGATTCTGAAAGGTGTTGGAACAAGCTTGCGAATCGCGTATTCCACTTGGTCCGATTATGTTTTTCGTGAAACACAAGTTTTCGCGGAAAAATTACGAAATCGGCAGATTTGCTTTGGGTAAGACCAATCATGAAGTGGTCACTCTGATGTATTCCTTCCGGGTGCACTAAAAGATTTTGATGATTCTGAAACGTGTTGGAACAAGCTTTCAAAGCACGTGTTCAACTTGGTCCGATTATGTTTTTCGTGAAACACAAGTTTTCGCGGAAAAATGAAGAAATCGGCAGATTTGCTTTGGGTAAGGCCAATCATAAAGTGGTCACTGTGATGTATTCCTTCCGGGTGCACTAAAAGATTTTGATGATTCTGAAAGGTGAAACAAGCTTTCAAAGCACGTGTTCAACTTGGTCCGATTATGTTTTTCGTGAAACACAAGTTTTCGCGGAAAAATGAAGAAATCGGCAGATTTGCTTTGGGTAAGGCCATTCATAAAGTGGTCACTGTGATGTATTCCTTCCGGGTGCACTAAAAGATTTTGATGATTCTGAAAGGTGGAACAAGCTTTCAAAGCACGTGTTCCACTTGGTCCGATTATGTTTTTCGTGAAACACAAGTTTTCGCGGAAAAATGACGAAATCGGCAGATTTGCTCTGGGTAAGGCCAATAATGAAGTGGGCACCGTGACCAATTCCTTCCAAGTGCACTGAAAGTTTTTGATGATTCTGAAAAGTGTTGGAACAACCTTTCAAAGCACGTGTTCCACTTGGTGCGATTATGTTTTTCGTGAAACACAAGTTTTCGCGGAAAAATTACGAAATCGGCAGATTTGCTTTGGGTAAGGCCAATCATAAAGTGGTTACTGTGATGTATTCCTTCCGGGTGCACTAAAAGATTTCGATGATTCTGAAAGGTGGAACAAGCTTTCAAAGCACGTGTTCCACTTGGTCCGATTATGTTTTTCGTGAAACACAAGTTTTCGCGGAAAAATGACGAAATCGGCAGATTTGCTCTGGGTAAGCCGAATGATAAAGTGGTCACTGTGGCCAATTCCTTTCGGGTGCACTTAAAATTTTTGATGATTCTGCAAGGTGTTGGAACAACCTTTCAAAGCACGTATTCCACTTGGTCATATTATGTTTTTCGTGGAACAAAAGTTTTCGCGGAAAAATTAAGAAATCGGCAGATTTGCTTTGGGTAAGACCAATCATGAAGTGGTCACTGCGATCTATTCCTTCCTGGTGCACTAAAAGATTTTGATGATTCTGAAAGGTGTTGGAACAAGCTTTCAAAGCAAGTGTTCAACTTGGTCCGATTATGTTTTTTGTGAAACACAAGTTTTCGCGGAAAAATGAAGAAATCGGCAGATTTGCTTTGGGTAAGGCCAATCATAAAGTGGTCACTGTGATGTATTCCTTCCGGGTGCACTAAAAGATTTTGATGATTGTGAAAGGTGGAACAAGCTTTCAAAGCACGTGTTCCACTTGGTGCGATTATGTTTTTCGATTTGATGATTCGAAAAGATTTTGATGATTCTGAAAGGTGGAACAAGCTTTCAAAGCACGTGTTCCACTTGGTCCGATTATGTTTTTCGTGAAACACAAGTTTTCGCGGAAAAATGACGAAATCGGCAGATTTGCTCTGGGTAAGGCAAATGATAAAGTGGTCACTGTGGCCAATTCCTTCCAAGTGCACTGAAAGTTTTTGATGATTCTGAAAAGTGTTGGAACAACCTTTCAAAGCACGTGTTCCACTTGGTGCGATTATGTTTTTCGTGAAACACAAGTTTTCGCGGAAAAATGACGAAATCGGCAGATTTGCTCTGGGTAAGGCAAATGATAAAGTGGTCACTGTGGCCAATTCCTTCCAAGTGCACTGAAAGTTTTTGATGATTCTGAAAAGTGTTGGAACAACCTTTCAAAGCACGTGTTCCACTTGGTGCGATTATGTTTTTCGTGAAACACAAGTTTTCGCGGAAAAATTACGAAATCGGCAGATTTGCTTTGGGTAAGGCCAATCATAAAGTGGTCACTGTGATGTATTCCTTCCGGGTGCACTAAAAGATTTCGATGATTCTGAAAGGTGGAACAAGCTTTCAAAGCACGTGTTCCACTTGGTCCGATTATGTTTTTCGTGAAACACAAGTTTTCGCGGAAAAATGACGAAATCGGCAGATTTGCTCTGGGTAAGGCAAATGATAAAGTGGTCACTGTGGCCAATTCCTTTCTGGTGCACTGAAAGTTTTTGATGATTCTGCAA
Organism: Thecophora atra; assembly: GCA_937620795.1. Lineage (NCBI taxonomy): Eukaryota > Metazoa > Arthropoda > Insecta > Diptera > Conopidae > Thecophora > Thecophora atra. The sequence continues at coordinate 64,533,168 of OW569398.1, forward strand.
GGTGTTAGAATAAGCTTCCGAACCACGTATTCCACTTGTCCGATTATGTTTTTCGTGGAACAAAAGTTTTCGCGGAAAAACTAAGAAATCGGCAGATTTGCTTTGGGTAAGACCAATCATGAAGTGGTCACTGTGATGTATTCCTTCCGGGTGCACTAAAAGATTTTGATGATTCTGAAAGGTGTTGGAACAAGCTTTCAAAGCACGTGTTCAACTTGGTCTGATTATGTTTTTCGTGAAACACAAGTTTTCGCGGAAAAATGAAGAAATCGGCAGATTTGCTTTGGGTAAGGCCAATCATAAAGTGGTCACTGTGATGTATTCCTTCCGGGTGCACTAAAAGATTTTGATGATTCTGAAAGGTGGAACAAGCTTTCAAAGCACGTGTTCAACTTGGTCCGATTATGTTTTCGTGAAACACAAGTTTTCGCGGAAAAATGACGAAATCGGCAGATTTGCTCTGGGTAAGGCAAAGGATAAAGTGGTCACTGTGGCCAATTCCTTTCGGGTGCACTGAAAGTTTTTGATGATTCTGCAAGGTGTTAGAATAAGCTTCCGAACCACGTATTCCACTTGTCCGATTATGTTTTTCGTGGAACAAAAGTTTTCGCGGAAAAACTAAGAAATCGGCAGATTTGCTTTGGGTAAGACCAATCATGAAGTGGTCACTGTGATGTATTCCTTCCGGGTGCACTAAAAGATTTTGATGATTCTGAAAGGTGTTGGAACAAGCTTTCAAAGCACGTGTTCAACTTGGTCTGATTATGTTTTTCGTGAAACACAAGTTTTCGCGGAAAAATGAAGAAATCGGCAGATTTGCTTTGGGTAAGGCCAATCATAAAGTGGTCACTGTGATGTATTCCTTCCGGGTGCACTAAAAGATTTTGATGATTCTGAAAGGTGGAACAAGCTTTCAAAGCACGTGTTCAACTTGGTCCGATTATGTTTTCGTGAAACACAAGTTTTCGCGGAAAAATGACGAAATCGGCAGATTTGCTCTGGGTAAGGCAAAGGATAAAGTGGTCACTGTGGCCAATTCCTTTCGGGTGCACTGAAAGTTTTTGATGATTCTGCAAGGTGTTAGAATAAGCTTCCGAACCACGTATTCCACTTGTCCGATTATGTTTTTCGTGGAACACAAGTTTTCGCGGAAAAATGAAGAAATCGGCAGATTTGCTTTGGGTAAGACCAATCATGAAGTGGTCACTGTGATGTATTCCTTCCGGGTGCACTAAAAGATTTTGATGATTCTGAAAGGTGTTGGAACAAGCTTTCAAAGCACGTGTTCAACTTGGTCTGATTATGTTTTTCGTGAAACACAAGTTTTTGCGGAAAAATGAAGAAATCGGCAGATTTGCTTTGGGTAAGGCCAATCATAAAGTGGTCACTGTGATGTATTCCTTCCGGGTGCACTAAAAGATTTTGATGATTCTGAAAGGTGGAACAAGCTTTCAAAGCACGTGTTCAACTTGGTCCGATTATGTTTTTCGTGAAACACAAGTTTTCGCGGAAAAATGAAGAAATCGGCAGATTTGCTTTGGGTAAGGCCAATCATAAAGTGGTCACTGTGATGTATTCCTTCCGGATGCACTAAAAGATTTTGATGATTCTGAAAGGTGGAACAAGCTTTCAAAGCACGTGTTCCACTTGGTCCGATTATGTTTTTCGTGAAACACAAGTTTTCGCGGAAAAATGACGAAATCGGCAGATTTGCTCTGGGTAAGGCCAATAATGAAGTGGGCACCGTGACCAATTCCTTCCAAGTGCACTGAAAGTTTTTGATGATTCTGAAAAGTGTTGGAACAACCTTTCAAAGCACGTGTTCCACTTGGTGCGATTATGTTTTTCGTGAAACACAAGTTTAAGCGGAAAAATTACGAAATCGGCAGATTTGCTTTGGGAATGGCCAATCATAAAGTGGTCACTGTGATGTATTCCTTCCGGGTGCACTAAAAGATTTCGATGATTCTGAAAGGTGGAACAAGCTTTCAAAGCACGTGTTCCACTTGGTCCGATTATGTTTTTCGTGAAACACAAGTTTTCGCGGAAAAATGAAGAAATCGTTAGATTTGCTTTGGGTAAGGCCAATCATAAAGTGGTCACTGTGATCTAAAGGCGTTCAACAAACTTTCGAACCGCGTATTCCACTTGGTAAGATTATGCTTTTCGTGAAACACAAGTTTTCGTGGAAAAATGAAGAAATCGGCAGATTTGCTCTGGGTAAGGCCAATCATGAAGCGGTCACTGTGATCTATTCCTTCCGGGTGCACTAAACGATTTTGATGATTCTGAAAGGTGTTGGAACAAGCTTGCGAACCACGTGTTCCACTTGTCCCATTATGTGTTTCGTGAAACACAAGTTTTCGCGGAAAAATTACGAAATTGGCAGATTTGCTCTGGGTAACTCCAATGATTATGTGGTCACTGTGATGTATTCCTTCCGGGTGCACTAAAAGATGTTGATGATTCTGAAAGGTGTTGGAACAAGCTTTCAAAGCACGTGTTCCACTTGGTCCGATTATGTTTTTCGTGAAACACAAGTTTTCGCGGAAAAATGACGAAATCGGCAGATTTGCTCTGGGTAAGGCAAATGATAAAGTGGTCACTGTGGCCAATTCCTTTCGGGTGCACTGAAAGTTTTTGATGATTCTGCAAGGTGTTAGAATAAGCTTCCAAACCACGTATTCCACTTGTCCGATTATGTTTTTCGTGGAACAAAAGTTTTCGCGGAAAAATTAAGAAATCGGCAGATTTGCTTTGGGTAAGACCAATCATGAAGTGGTCACTGTGATGTATTCCTTCCGGCTGCACTAAAAGATTTTGATGATTCTGAAAGGTGTTGGAACAAGCTTTCAAAGCACGTGTTCAACTTGGTCAGATTATGTTTTTCGTGAAACACAAGTTTTCGCGGAAAAATGAAGAAATCGGCAGATTTGCTTTGGGTAAGGCCAATCATAAAGTGGTCACTGTGATGTATTCCTTCCGGGTGCACTAAAATATTTTGATGATTGTGAAAGGTGGAACAAGCTCTCAAAGCGCGTGTTCCACTTGGTCCGATTATGTTTTTCGTGAAAGACAAGTTTTCGCGGAGAAATTACGAAATCGCCAGATTTGCTCTGGGTAAGGCCAATGATTATGTGGTCACTGTGATGTGTTCCTTCCGGGTGCACTAAAAGATGTTGATGATTCTGAAAGGTGTTGGAACAAGCTTTCAAAGCACATATTCCACTTGTCCGATTATGTTTTTCGTAGAAAAAAAGTTTTCGCGGAAAAGTGACGAAATTTGCTCTGGGTAAGGCCAATAATGAAGTGGGCACCGTGACCAATTCCTTCCAAGTGCACTGAAAGTTTTTGATGATTCTGAAATGTATTGGAACAATCTTTCAAAGCACGCATTCCACTTGGTCAGATTATGTTTTTAGTGAAACAAAAGTTTTTGCGGCAAAATTAAGAAATCGGCAGATTTGCTCTGGGTAAGGCCAATGATAAAGTGGTCACTGTGATCTAAAGGCGTTCAACAAACTTTCGAACCGCGTATTCCACTTGGTGAGATTATGCTTTTCGTGAAACACAAGTTTTCGTGGAAAAATTAAGAAATCGGCAGATTTGCTCTGGGTAAGGCCAATCATGAAGCGGTCACTGTGATCTATTCCTTCCGGGTGCACTAAACGATTTTGATGACTCTGAAAGGTGTTGGAACAAGCTTGCGAACCACGTGTTCCACTTGTCCCATTATGTTTTTCCTGAAACACAAGTTTTCGCGGAATAATTACGAAATTGGCAGATTTGCTCTGGGTAACTCCAATGATTATGTGGTCACTGTGATGTATTCCTTCCGGGTGCACTAAAAGATGTTGATGATTCTGAAAGGTGTTGGAACAAGCTTTCAAAGCACGTGTTCCACTTGGTCCGATTATGTTTTTCGTGAAACACAAGTTTTCGCGGAAAAATTACGAAATCGGCAGATTTGCTCTGGGTAAGGCAAATGATAAGGTGGTCACTGTGGCCAATTGCTTTCGGGTGCACTGAAAGTTTTTGATGATTCTGCAAGGTGTTGGAACAAGCTTCCGAACCATGTATTCCACTTGTCCGTTTATGTTTTTCGTAGAAGAAAAGTTTTCGCTGAAAAATGACAAAATCGACAGATTTGCTCTGGGTAAGGCCAATGATTGAGTGGTCACTGTGGCCAATTCCTTCCGTGTGCACTAAGAACAAGATTTTAAAGCACATATTCCACTTGGTCAGATTATGTTTTTCGTGGAACAAACGTGTTTGCGGAAAAATGAAGAAATCGGCAGATTTGCTCTGGGTAAGGCAAATGATGAAGTCGTCACTGTGGCCAATTGCTTTCGGGTGCACTGAAAGTTTTTGATGATTCTGCAAGGTGTTAGAACAAGCTTGCGAATCACGTATTCCACTTGTCCGATTATGTTTTTCGTGAAACACAAGTTTTCGCGGAAAAATGACGAAATCGGCAGATTTGCTCTAGGTAAGGCAAATGATGAAGTGGTCACTGTGATCTATTCATTTCGGGTGCTCTAAAAGATTTTGATGATTGTGAAAGGTGTTGGAACAAGCTTGCGAATCGCGTATTCCACTTGTCCGATTATGTTTTTCGTGAAACACAAGTTTTCGCGGAAAAATTACGAAATCGGTAGATTTGCTTTGGGTAAGGCCAATCATAAAGTGGTCACTGTGATGTACTCCTTCCGGGTGCACTAAAAGATTTTGATGATTCTGAAAGGTGGAACAAGCTTTCAAAGCACGTGTTCCACTTGGTCCGATTATGTTTTTCGTGAAACACAAGTTTTCGCGGAAAAATTACGAAATCGGCAGATTTGCTTTGGGTAAGGCCAATCATAAAGTGGTCATTGTGATGTATTCCTTCCGGGTGCACTAAAAGATTTTGATGATTCTGAAAGGTGGAACAAGCTTTCAAAGCACGTGTTCCACTTGGTCCGATTATGTTTTTCGTGAAACACAAGTTTTCGCGGAAAAATTACGAAATCGGCAGATTTGCTTTGGGTAAGGCCAATCATAAAGTGGTCACTGTGATGTATTCCTTCCGGGTGCACCAAAAGATTTTAATGATTCTGAAAGGTGGAACAAGGTTTCAAAGCACGTGTTCCACTTGGTCCGATTATGTTTTTCGCGGAAAAATTACGAAATCGGCAGATTTGCTCTGGGTAAGGCCAATGATTATGTGGTCACTGTGATGTATTCCTTCCGGGTGCACTAAAAGATGTTGATGATTCTGAAAGGTGTTGGAACAAGCTTTCAAAGCACATATTCCACTTGCCCGATTATGTTTTTCGTAGAAAAAAAGTTTTCGCGGAAAAATTACGAAATCGGCAGATTTGCTTTGGGTAAGGCCAATCATAAAGTGGTCACTGTGATGTATTCCTTCCGGGTGCACCAAAAGATTTTAATGATTCTGAAAGGTGGAACAAGGTTTCAAAGCACGTGTTCCACTTGCTCCGATTATGTTTTTCGTGAAACCCAAGTTTTCGCGGAAAAATTACGAAATCGGCAGATTTGCTCTGGGTAAGGCCAATGATTATGTGGTCACTGTGATGTATTCATTTCGGGTGCACTAGAAGATTTTGATGATTCTGAAAGGTGTTGGAACAAGCTTGCGAATCGCGTATTCCACTTGGTCCGATTATGTTTTTCGTGAAACACAAGTTTTCGCGGAAAAATTACGAAATCGGCAGATTTGCTTTGGGTAAGACCAATCATGAAGTGGTCACTCTGATGTATTCCTTCCGGGTGCACTAAAAGATTTTGATGATTCTGAAACGTGTTGGAACAAGCTTTCAAAGCACGTGTTCAACTTGGTCCGATTATGTTTTTCGTGAAACACAAGTTTTCGCGGAAAAATGAAGAAATCGGCAGATTTGCTTTGGGTAAGGCCAATCATAAAGTGGTCACTGTGATGTATTCCTTCCGGGTGCACTAAAAGATTTTGATGATTCTGAAAGGTGAAACAAGCTTTCAAAGCACGTGTTCAACTTGGTCCGATTATGTTTTTCGTGAAACACAAGTTTTCGCGGAAAAATGAAGAAATCGGCAGATTTGCTTTGGGTAAGGCCATTCATAAAGTGGTCACTGTGATGTATTCCTTCCGGGTGCACTAAAAGATTTTGATGATTCTGAAAGGTGGAACAAGCTTTCAAAGCACGTGTTCCACTTGGTCCGATTATGTTTTTCGTGAAACACAAGTTTTCGCGGAAAAATGACGAAATCGGCAGATTTGCTCTGGGTAAGGCCAATAATGAAGTGGGCACCGTGACCAATTCCTTCCAAGTGCACTGAAAGTTTTTGATGATTCTGAAAAGTGTTGGAACAACCTTTCAAAGCACGTGTTCCACTTGGTGCGATTATGTTTTTCGTGAAACACAAGTTTTCGCGGAAAAATTACGAAATCGGCAGATTTGCTTTGGGTAAGGCCAATCATAAAGTGGTTACTGTGATGTATTCCTTCCGGGTGCACTAAAAGATTTCGATGATTCTGAAAGGTGGAACAAGCTTTCAAAGCACGTGTTCCACTTGGTCCGATTATGTTTTTCGTGAAACACAAGTTTTCGCGGAAAAATGACGAAATCGGCAGATTTGCTCTGGGTAAGCCGAATGATAAAGTGGTCACTGTGGCCAATTCCTTTCGGGTGCACTTAAAATTTTTGATGATTCTGCAAGGTGTTGGAACAACCTTTCAAAGCACGTATTCCACTTGGTCATATTATGTTTTTCGTGGAACAAAAGTTTTCGCGGAAAAATTAAGAAATCGGCAGATTTGCTTTGGGTAAGACCAATCATGAAGTGGTCACTGCGATCTATTCCTTCCTGGTGCACTAAAAGATTTTGATGATTCTGAAAGGTGTTGGAACAAGCTTTCAAAGCAAGTGTTCAACTTGGTCCGATTATGTTTTTTGTGAAACACAAGTTTTCGCGGAAAAATGAAGAAATCGGCAGATTTGCTTTGGGTAAGGCCAATCATAAAGTGGTCACTGTGATGTATTCCTTCCGGGTGCACTAAAAGATTTTGATGATTGTGAAAGGTGGAACAAGCTTTCAAAGCACGTGTTCCACTTGGTGCGATTATGTTTTTCGATTTGATGATTCGAAAAGATTTTGATGATTCTGAAAGGTGGAACAAGCTTTCAAAGCACGTGTTCCACTTGGTCCGATTATGTTTTTCGTGAAACACAAGTTTTCGCGGAAAAATTACGAAATCGGCAGATTTGCTTTGGGTAAGGCCAATCATAAAGTGGTCACTGTGATGTATTCCTTCCGGGTGCACTAAAAGATTTCGATGATTCTGAAAGGTGGAACAAGCTTTCAAAGCACGTGTTCCACTTGGTCCGATTATGTTTTTCGTGAAACACAAGTTTTCGCGGAAAAATGACGAAATCGGCAGATTTGCTCTGGGTAAGGCAAATGATAAAGTGGTCACTGTGGCCAATTCCTTTCTGGTGCACTGAAAGTTTTTGATGATTCTGCAAGGTGTTAGAATAAGCTTCCGAACCACGTATTCCACTTGTCCGATTATGTTTTTCGTGGAACAAAAGTTTTCGCGGAAAAACTAAGAAATCGGCAGATTTGCTTTGGGTAAGACCAATCATGAAGTGGTCACTGTGATGTATTCCTTCCGGGTGCACTAAAAGATTTTGATGATTCTGAAAGGTGTTGGAACAAGCTTTCAAAGCACGTGTTCAACTTGGTCTGATTATGTTTTTCGTGAAACACAAGTTTTCGCGGAAAAATGAAGAAATCGGCAGATTTGCTTTGGGTAAGGCCAATCATAAAGTGGTCACTGTGATGTATTCCTTCCGGGTGCACTAAAAGATTTTGATGATTCTGAAAGGTGGAACAAGCTTTCAAAGCACGTGTTCAACTTGGTCCGATTATGTTTTCGTGAAACACAAGTTTTCGCGGAAAAATGACGAAATCGGCAGATTTGCTCTGGGTAAGGCAAAGGATAAAGTGGTCACTGTGGCCAATTCCTTTCGGGTGCACTGAAAGTTTTTGATGATTCTGCAAGGTGTTAGAATAAGCTTCCGAACCACGTATTCCACTTGTCCGATTATGTTTTTCGTGGAACAAAAGTTTTCGCGGAAAAACTAAGAAATCGGCAGATTTGCTTTGGGTAAGACCAATCATGAAGTGGTCACTGTGATGTATTCCTTCCGGGTGCACTAAAAGATTTTGATGATTCTGAAAGGTGTTGGAACAAGCTTTCAAAGCACGTGTTCAACTTGGTCTGATTATGTTTTTCGTGAAACACAAGTTTTCGCGGAAAAATGAAGAAATCGGCAGATTTGCTTTGGGTAAGGCCAATCATAAAGTGGTCACTGTGATGTATTCCTTCCGGGTGCACTAAAAGATTTTGATGATTCTGAAAGGTGGAACAAGCTTTCAAAGCACGTGTTCAACTTGGTCCGATTATGTTTTCGTGAAACACAAGTTTTCGCGGAAAAATGACGAAATCGGCAGATTTGCTCTGGGTAAGGCAAAGGATAAAGTGGTCACTGTGGCCAATTCCTTTCGGGTGCACTGAAAGTTTTTGATGATTCTGCAAGGTGTTAGAATAAGCTTCCGAACCACGTATTCCACTTGTCCGATTATGTTTTTCGTGGAACACAAGTTTTCGCGGAAAAATGAAGAAATCGGCAGATTTGCTTTGGGTAAGACCAATCATGAAGTGGTCACTGTGATGTATTCCTTCCGGGTGCACTAAAAGATTTTGATGATTCTGAAAGGTGTTGGAACAAGCTTTCAAAGCACGTGTTCAACTTGGTCTGATTATGTTTTTCGTGAAACACAAGTTTTTGCGGAAAAATGAAGAAATCGGCAGATTTGCTTTGGGTAAGGCCAATCATAAAGTGGTCACTGTGATGTATTCCTTCCGGGTGCACTAAAAGATTTTGATGATTCTGAAAGGTGGAACAAGCTTTCAAAGCACGTGTTCAACTTGGTCCGATTATGTTTTTCGTGAAACACAAGTTTTCGCGGAAAAATGAAGAAATCGGCAGATTTGCTTTGGGTAAGGCCAATCATAAAGTGGTCACTGTGATGTATTCCTTCCGGATGCACTAAAAGATTTTGATGATTCTGAAAGGTGGAACAAGCTTTCAAAGCACGTGTTCCACTTGGTCCGATTATGTTTTTCGTGAAACACAAGTTTTCGCGGAAAAATGACGAAATCGGCAGATTTGCTCTGGGTAAGGCCAATAATGAAGTGGGCACCGTGACCAATTCCTTCCAAGTGCACTGAAAGTTTTTGATGATTCTGAAAAGTGTTGGAACAACCTTTCAAAGCACGTGTTCCACTTGGTGCGATTATGTTTTTCGTGAAACACAAGTTTAAGCGGAAAAATTACGAAATCGGCAGATTTGCTTTGGGAATGGCCAATCATAAAGTGGTCACTGTGATGTATTCCTTCCGGGTGCACTAAAAGATTTCGATGATTCTGAAAGGTGGAACAAGCTTTCAAAGCACGTGTTCCACTTGGTCCGATTATGTTTTTCGTGAAACACAAGTTTTCGCGGAAAAATGAAGAAATCGGCAGATTTGCTCTGGGTAAGGCAAATGATAAAGTGATCACTGTGGCCAATTCCTTTCGGGTGCACTGAAAGTTTTTGATGATTCTGCAAGGTGTAAGAATAAACTTCCGAACCACGTATTCCACTTGTCCGATTATGTTTTTCGTGGAACACAAGTTTTCGCGGAAAAATTAAGAAATCGGCAGATTTGCTTTGTGTAAGACCAATCATGAAGTGGTCACTGTGATGTATTCCTTCCGGGTGCACTACAAGATTTTGATGATTCTGAAAGGTGTTGGAACAAGCTTTCAAAGCACGTGTTCAACTTGGTCCGATTATGTTTTTCGTGAAACACAAGTTTTCGCGGAAAAATGAAGAAATCGTTAGATTTGCTTTGGGTAAGGCCAATCATAAAGTGGTCACTGTGATGTATTCCTTCCGGGTGCACTAAAAGATTTTGATGATTCTGAAAGCTGGAACAAGCTTTCAAAGCAAGTGTTCCACTTGGTCCGATTATGTTTTTCGTGAAACACAAGTTTTCGCGGAAAAATGACGAAATCGGCAGATTTGCTCTGGGTAAGGCAAATGATAAAGTGGTCACTGTGGCCAATTCCTTTCGGGTGCACTGAAAGTTTTTGATGATTCTGCAAGGTGTTAGAATAAGCTTCCAAACCACGTATTCCACTTGTCCGATTATGTTTTTCGTGGAACAAAAGTTTTCGCGGAAAAATTAAGAAATCGGCAGATTTGCTTTGGGTAAGACCAATCATAAAGTGGTCACTGTGATGTATTCCTTCCGGGTGCACTAAAAGATTTTGATGATTCTGAAAGGTGTTGGAACAAGCTTTCAAAGCACGTGTTCAACTTGGTCCGATTATGTTTTTCGTGAAACACAAGTTTTCGCGGAAAAATGAAGAAATCAGCAGATTTGCTTTGGGTAAGGCCAATCATAAAGTGGTCACTGTGATGTATTCCTTCCGGGTGCACTAAAATATTTTGATGATTGTGAAAGGTGGAACAAGCTCTCAAAGCACGTGTTCCACTTGGTCCGATTATGTTTTTCGTGAAAGACAAGTTTTCGCGGAGAAATTACGAAATCGCCAGATTTGCTCTGGGTAAGGCCAATGATTATGTGGTCACTGTGATGTGTTCCTTCCGGGTGCACTAAAAGATGTTGATGATTCTGAAAGGTGGAACAAGCTTTCAAAGCACGTGTTCCACTTGGTCCGATTATGTTTTTCGTGAAACACAAGTTTTCGCGGAAAAATTACGAAATCGGCAGATTTGCTCTGGGTAAGGCCAATTATTATGTGGTCACTGTGATGTATTCCTTCCGGGTGCACTAAAAGATGTTGATGATTCTGAAAGGTGTTGGAACAAGCTTTCAAAGCACATATTCCACTTGTCCGATTATGTTTTTCGTAGAAAAAAAGTTTTCGCGGAAAAGTGACGAAATTTGCTCTGGGTAAGGCCAATAATGAAGTGGGCACCGTGACCAATTCCTTCCAAGTGCACTGAAAGTTTTTGATGATTCTGAAAGGTGTTGGAACAGCCTTCTAAAGCACGTATTCCAATTGCTCAGATTATGTTTTTAGTGAAACAAAAGTTTTTGCGGCAGAATTAAGAAATCGTCAGATTTGCTCTGGGTAAGGCCAATGAGAAAGTGGCCACTGTGATCTAAAGGCGTTCAACAAACTTTCGAACCGCGTATTCCACTTGGTAAGATTATATATTTCGTGAAACACAAGTTTTCGCGGAAAAATGACGAAATCGGCAGATTTGCTCTAGGTAAGGCAAATGATGAAGTGGTCACTGTGGCCAATTGCTTTCGGGTGCACTGAAAGTTTTTGATGATTCTGAAAGGTGTTGGAACAAGCTTGCGAACCACGTATTCCACTTGTGCGATTATGTTTTTCGTAGAAGAAAAGTTTTCGCTGAAAAATGACAAAATCTTCAGATTTGCTCTGGGTAAGGCCAATGATTGAGTGGTCACTGTGACCAATTCCTTCCGGGTGCACTAAAAGTTTTGATGATTCTGAAAGGCGTTGAAACAAGATTTCAAAGCACATATTCCACTTGTCCGATTATGTTTTTCGTAGAAAAAAAGTTTTCGCGGAAAAGTGACGAAATTCGCTCTGGGTAAGCCAATAATGAAGTGGGCACCGTGACCAATTCCTTCCAAGTGCACTGAAAGTTTTTGATGATTCTGAAAGGTGTTGGAACAACCTTTCAAAGCACGTATCCCCCACTTGGACAGATTATGTTTTTAGTGAAACAAAAGTTTTTGCGGCAAAATTAATAAATCGGCAGATTTGCTCTGGGTAAGGCCAATGATAAAGTGGTCACTGTGATCTAAAGGCGTTCAACAAACTTTTGAACCGCGTATTCCACTTGGTGAGATTATGTATTTCGTGAAGCACAAGTTTTCGCGGAAAAATGACGAAATCGGCAGATTTGCTCTGGGTAAGGCAAATGATGAAGTGGTCATTGTGGCCAATTCCTTTCGGGTGCACTTAAAGTTTTTGATGATTCAGCAAGGTGTTGCAACAACCTTTCAAAGCACGTGTTCAACTTGGTCCGATTATGTTTTTCGTGAAACACAAGTTCTCGCGGAAAAATGAAGAAATCGGCAGATTTGCTCTGTGTAAGGCCAATCATGAAGCGGTCACTGTGATCTATTCATTCCGGATGCACTAAAAGATTTTGATGATTCTGAAAGGTGTTGGAACAAGGTTGCGAATCACGTATTCCACTTGTCCGATTATGTTTTTCGTGAAACACAAGTTTTCGCGGAAAAATTACGAAATCGGCAGATTTGCTTTGGGTAAGACCAATCATGAAGCGGTCACTGTGATCTATTCCTTCCGGGTGCACTAAAAGATTTTGATGATTCTGAAAGGTGGAACAAGCTTTCAAAGCAAGTGTTCCACTTGGTCCGATTATGTTTTTCGTGAAACACAAGTTTTCGCGGAAAAATGACGAAATCGGCAGATTTGCTCTGGGTAAGGCAAATGATAAAGTGGTCACTGTGGCCAATTCCTTTCGGGTGCACTGAAAGTTTTTGATGATTCTGCAAGGTGTTAGAATAAGCTTCCGAACCACGTATTCCACTTGTCTGATTATGTTTTTCGTGGAACAAAAGTTTTCGCGGAAAAATTAAGAAATCGGCAGATTTGCTTTGGGTAAGACCAGTCATGAAGTGGTCACTGTGATCTATTCCTTCCTGCTGCACTTAAAGATTTTGATGATTCTGAAAGGTGTTGGAACAAGCTTTCAAAGCACGTGTTCAACTTGGTCCGATTATGTTTTTCGTGAAACACAAGTTTTCGCGGAATAATGAAGAAATCGGCAGATTTGCTTTGGGTAAGGCCAATGATAAAGTGGTCACTGTGATCTAAAGGCGTTCAACAAACTTTCGAACCGCGTATTCCACTTGGTGAGATTATGCTTTTCGTGAAACACAAGTTTTCGTGGAAAAATGAAGAAATCGGCAGATTTGCTCTGGATAAGGCCAATCATGAAGCGGTCACTGTGATCTATTCCTTCCGGGTGCACTAAACGATTTTGATGATTCTGAAAGGTGTTAGAACAAGCTTGCGAACCACGTGTTCCACTTGTCCCATTATGTTTTTCGTGAAACACAAGTTTTCGCGGAAAAATTACGAAATCGCCAGATTTGCTCTGGGTAAGGCCAATGATTATGTGGTCACTGTGATGTGTTCCTTCCGGATGCACTAAAAGATGTTGATGATTCTGAAAGGTGTTCGAACAAGCTTTCAAAGCACATATTCCACTTGTCCGATTATGTTTTTCGTAGAAAAAAAGTTTTCGCGGAAAAGTGACGAAATTTGCTCTGGGTAAGGCCAATAATGAAGTGGGCACCGTGACCAATTCCTTCCAAGTGCACTGAAAGTTTTTGATGATTCTGAAATGTGTTGGAACAATCTTTCAAAGCACGCATTCCACTTGGTCAGATTATGTTTTTAGTGAAACAAAAGTTTTTGCGGCAAAATTAAGAAATCGGCAGATTTGCTCTGGGTAAGGCCAATGATAAAGTGGTCACTGTGATCTAAAGGCGTTCAACAAACTTTCGAACCGCGTATTCCACTTGGTGAGATTATGCTTTTCGTGAAACACAAGTTTTCGTGGAAAAATGAAGAAATCGGCAGATTTGCTCTGGATAAGGCCAATCATGAAGCGGTCACTGTGATCTATTCCTTCCGGGTGCACTAAACGATTTTGATGATTCTGAAAGGTGTTGGAACAAGCTTTCAAAGCACGTGTTCCACTTGGTCCGATTATGTTTTTCGTGAAACACAAGTTTTCGCGGAAAAATTACGAAATCGGCAGATTTGCTCTGGGTAAGGCCAATGATTATGTGGTCACTGTGACCAATTCCTTCCGGATGCACTGAAAGTTTTTGATGATTCTGAAAGGTGTTGGAACAACTTTTCAAAGCACGTATTCCACTTGGTCAGATTATTCCACTTGGTGTTTGCGGAAAAATGAAGAAATCGGCAGATTTGCTCTGGGTAAGGCAAATGATAAGGTGGTCACTGTGGCCAATTGCTTTCGGGTGCACTGAAAGTTTTTGATGATTCTGCAAGGTGTTGGAACAAGCTTCCGAACCATGCATTCCACTTGTCCGTTTATGTTTTTCGTAGAAGAAAAGTTTTCGCTGAAAAATGACAAAATCGACAGATTTGCTCTGTGTAAGGCCAATGATTGAGTGGTCACTGTGGCCAATTCCTTCCGTGTGCACTAAGAACAAGATTTTAAAGCACATATTCCACTTGGTCAGATTATGTTTTTCGTGGAACAAACGTGCTTGCGGAAAAATGAAGAAGTCGGCAGATTTGCTCTGGGTAAGGCAAATGATGAAGTCGTCACTGTGGCCAATTGCTTTCGGGTGCACTGAAAGTTTTTGATGATTCTGCAAGGTGTTGGAACAAGCTTGCGAACCACATGTTCCACTTGTCCCATTATGTTCTTCGTGAAACACAAGTTTTCGCGGAAAAATTACGAAATTGGCAGATTTGCTCTGGGTAACTCCAATGATTATGTGGTCACTGTGATGTATTCCTTCCGGGTGCACTAAAAGATGTTGATGATTCTGAAAGGTGTTGGAACAAGCTTGCGAATCACGTATTCCACTTGTCCGATTATGTTTTTCGTGAAACACAAGTTTTCGCGGAAAAATTAAGAAATCGGCAGATTTGCTTTGGGTAAGACCAATCATAATGTGGTCACTGTGATGTATTCCTTCCGGGTGCACTAAAAGATTTTGATGATTCTGAAAGGTGTTGGAAGAAGCTTTCAAAGCACGTGTTCAACTTGGTCCGATTATGTTTTTCGTGAAACACAAGTTTTCGCGGAAAAATGAAGAAATCGGCAGATTTGCTTTGGGTAAGGCCAATCATAAAGTGGTCACTGTGATGTATTCCTTCCGGGTGCACTAAAATATTTTGATGATTGTGAAAGGTGGAACAAGCTCTCGAAGCACGTGTTCCACTTGGTCCGATTATGTTTTTCGTGAAAGACAAGTTTTCGCGGAGAAATTACGAAATCGCCAGATTTGCTCTGGGTAAGGCCAATGATTATGTGGTCACTGTGATGTGTTCCTTCCGGGTGCACTAAAAGATGTTGATGATTCTGAAAGGTGTTGGAACAAGCTTTCAAAGCACATATTCCACTTGTCCGATTATGTTTTTCGTAGAAAAAAAGTTTTCGCGGAAAAGTGACGAAATTTGCTCTGGGTAAGGCCAATAATGAAGTGGGCACCGTGACCAATTCCTTCCAAGTGCACTGAAAGTTTTTGATGATTCTGAAATGTGTTGGAACAATCTTTCAAAGCACGCATTCCACTTGGTCAGATTATGTTTTTAGTGAAACAAAAGTTTTTGCGGCAAAATTAAGAAATCGGCAGATTTGCTCTGGGTAAGGCCAATGATAAAGTGGTCACTGTGATCTAAAGGCGTTCAAGAAACTTTCGAACCGCGTATTCCACTTGGTAAGATTATATATTTCGTGAAACAGAAGTTTTCGCGGAAAAATGACGAAATCGGCAGATTTGCTCTAGGTAAGGCAAATGATGAAGTGGTCAATGTGGCCAATTGCTTTCGGGTGCACTGAAAGTTTTTGATGATTCTGAAAAGTGTTGGAACAACCTTTCAAAGCACGTATTCCACTTGGTCAGATTATGTTTTTAGTGAAACAAATGTTTTTGCGGCAAAGTTAAGAAATCGGCAGATTTGCTCTGGGTAAGGCCAATGATAAAGTGGTCACTGTGATCTAGAGGTGTTCAACAAACTTTCGAACCGCGTATGCCATTTGGTGAGATTATGTATTTCGTGAAACACAAGTTTTCGCGGAAAAATTACGAAATCGGGAGATTTGCTCTGGGTAAGGCAAATGATGAAGTGGTCATTGTGGCCAATTCCTTTCGGGTGCACTTAAAGTTTTTGATGATTCAGCAAGGTGTTGGAACAACCTTTCAAAGCACGTGTTCACCTTAGTCCGAGTTCCTTTTCGTGAAACACAAGTTTTCGCGGAAAAATTACGAAATCGGCAGATTTGCTCTGGGTAAGGCCAATGATTTTGTGGTCACTGTGAATTATTTCTTCCGGGTGCACTAAAAGATGTTGATGATTCTGAAAGGTGTTGGAAAAAGCTTTCAAAGCACGTGTTCCACTTGGTCCGATTATGTTTTTCGTGAAACACAAATTTTCGCGGAAAAATTACGAAATCGGCAGATTTGCTCTGGGTCAGGCCAATGATTATGTGGTCACTGTGACCAATTCCTTCCGGATGCACTAAGAACAAGATTTCAAGACACATATTCCACTTGTCCGATTATGTTTTTCGTAGAAAAAAAGTTTTCGCGGAAAAGTGGCGAAATTGGCAGATTTGCTCTGGGTAAGGCCAATGATTATGTGGTCACTGAGACCAATTCCTTCCGGGTGCACTGAAAGTTTTTGATGACTCTGAAAGGTGTTGGAAAAACCTTTCAAAGCACGTATTCCACTTGGTCAGATTATATTTTTCGTGGAACAAACGTGTTTGCGGAATAATGAAGAAATCGGCAGATTTGCTCTGGGTAAGGCAAATGATAAAGTCGTCACTGTGGCCAATTCCTCTCGGGTCCACTGAAAGTTTTTGATGATTCTGCAAGGTATTGGAACAAGCTTCCGAACCACGTATTCCACTTTTCCGATTTTGTTTTTCGTAGAAAAAAAAAGTTTTCGCGGAAAAGTGACGAAATTTGCCCTGGGTAAGGCCAATAATGAAGTGCGCACCATGACCAATTCCTTCCAAGTGCACTGAAAGTTTTTGATGATTCTGAAAGGTGTTGGAACAACCTTTCAAAGCACGTATTCCACTTGGTCAGATTATGTTTTTAGTGAAACAACAGTTTTTGCGGCAAAATGAAGAAATCGGCAGATTTGCTCTGGGTAAGGCCAATGATGAAATGGTCACTGTGATCTAAACGCGTTCAACAAACTTTCGTACCGCGTATTCCACTTGGTAAGATTATGTATTTCGTGAAACACAAGTTTTCGCGGAAAAATGACGAAATCGGCAGATTTGCTCTGGGTAAGGCAAATGATGAAGTGGTCACTGTGGCCAAACCCTTTCGGGTGCACTTAAAGTTTTTGATAATTCTGCAAGGTGTTGGAACAAGCTTTTAAAGCACATATTTCACTTGGTCGGATTTTGTTTTTCGTGCAACACAAGTTTTCGCGGAGAAATGACGAAATTGGCAGATCTGCTCTGGGTAAGGCCAATGATTAAGTGGTCACTGTGACCTATTGCTTCCGGGTGTACTAAAAGATTTTGATGATTCTGAAAAGTGTTGGAACAAGATTTCAAAGTACATATTCCACTTGTCCGATTATGTTTTTCGTGGAACAAAAGTTTTCGCGGAAATGACGAAATCGGCAGATTTGCTCTGGGTAAGGCTATGATGAAATGGTCACTGTGACCTATTCCTTTCAGGTGCACTAAAAGATGTTGATGATTCTGAAAGGTGTTGGAACAAGCTTCAGAACCACGTATTCCTCTTATCGAAATATGTTTTTCGTAGATCAAACGTTTTCGCGGAAAAATGAAGAAATCGGGAGATTTGCTTTGGGTAAGGCCAATCATAAAGTGGTCACTGTGATGTATTCCTTCCGGGTGCACTAAAAGATTTTGATGATTCTTTAAGGTGGAACAAGTTTTCAAAGCACGTGTTTCACTTGGTCAGATTATGTTTTTCGTGGAACAAACGTGTTTGCGGAAAAATGAAGAAATCAGCAGATTTGCTCTAGGTAAGGCAAATGATGAAGTGGTCACTGTGGCCAATTGCTTTCGGGTGCACTGAAAGTTTTTGATGATTCTGCAAGGTGTTGGAACAAGCTTCCGAACCACGTATTCCACTTTTCCGATTATGTTTTTCGTAGAAGAAAAGTTTTCGCTGAAAAATGACAAAATCTTCAGATTTACTCTGGGTAAGGCCAATGATTGAGTGGTCACGGTGACCAATTCCTTCCGGGTGCACTAAAATTTTTGATGATTTTGAAAGGCGTTGGAACAAGATTTCAAAGCACATATTCCACTTGTCCGATTATGTTTTTTGTAGAAAAAAAGTTTTCGCAGAAAAGTGACGAAATTTGCTCTGGGTAAGGCCAATAATGAAGTGGGCACCGTGACCAATTCCTTCCAAGTGCACTGAAAGTTTTTGATGATTCTGAAAAGTGTTGGAACAACCTTTCAAAGCACGTATTCCACTTGGTCAGATTATGTTTTTAGTGAAACAAAAGTTTTTGCGGCAAAATTAAGAAATCGGCAGATTTGCTCTGTGTAAGGCCAATGATAAAGTGGTCACTGTGATCTAGAGGTGTTCAACAAACTTTCGAACCGCGTATGCCATTTGGTGAGATTATGTATTTCGTGAAACACAAGTTTTCGCGGAAAATTACGAAATCGGGAGATTTGCTCTGGGTAAGGCAAATGATGAAGTGGTCATTGTGGCCAATTCCTTTCGGGTGCACTCAAAGTTTTTGATGATTCAGCAAGGTGTTGCAACAACCTTTCAAAGCACGTGTTCAACTTGGTCCGATTATGTTTTTCGTGAAACACAAGTTTTCGCGGAAAAATTACGAAATCGGCAGATTTGCTCTGGGTAAGGCCAATGATTATGTGGTCACTGTGATGTATTCCTTCCGGGTGCACTAAAAGATGTTGATGATTCTGAAAGGTGTTGGAACAAGCTTTCAAAGCACATATTCCACTTGTCCGATTATGTTTTTCGTGAAACACAAATTTTCGCGGAAAAATTACGAAATCGGCAGATTTGCTCTGGGTAAGGCCAATGATTATGTGGTCACTGTGAATTATTCCTTCCGGGTGCACTAAGAACAAGATTTCAAGGCACATATTCCACTTGTCCGATTATGTTTTTCGTAGAAAAAAAGTTTTCGCGGAAAAGTGGCGAAATTGGCAGATTCGCTCTGGGTAAGGCCAATGATTATGTGGTCACTGTGACCAATTCCTTCCGGGTGCACTGAAAGTTTTTGATGACTCTGAAAGGTGTTGGAAAAACCTTTCAAAGCACGTATT
Source organism: Thecophora atra (assembly GCA_937620795.1). Taxonomy (NCBI): domain Eukaryota; kingdom Metazoa; phylum Arthropoda; class Insecta; order Diptera; family Conopidae; genus Thecophora; species Thecophora atra. The sequence continues at coordinate 64,552,311 of OW569398.1, forward strand.
CCACTTGGTCAGATTATATTTTTCGTGGAACAAACGTGTTTGCGGAATAATGAAGAAATCGGCAGATTTGCTCTGGGTAAGGCAAATGATAAAGTCGTCACTGTGGCCAATTGCTTTCGGGTGCACTGAAAGTTTTTGATGATTCTGCAAGGTGTTGGAACAAGATTCCGAACCACGTGTTCCACTTGGTCCGATTATGTTTTTCGTGAAAGACAAGTTTTCGCGGAAAAATTACGAAATCGGCAGATTTGCTCTGGGTAAGGCAAATGATGAAGTGGTCACTGTGGCCAATTCCTCTCGGGTCCACTGAAAGTTTTTGATGATTCTGCAAGGTATTGGAACAAGCTTCCGAACCACGTATTCCACTTTTCCGATTTTGTTTTTCGTAGAAAAAAAAAGTTTTCGCGGAAAAGTGACGAAATTTGCCCTGGGTAAGGCCAATAATGAAGTGCGCACCATGACCAATTCCTTCCAAGTGCACTGAAAGTTTTTGATGATTCTGAAAGGTGTTGGAACAACCTTTCAAAGCACGTATTCCACTTGGTCAGATTATGTTTTTAGTGAAACAAACGTGTTTGCGGAATAATGAAGAAATCGGCAGATTTGCTCTGGGTAAGGCAAATGATAAAGTCGTCACTGTGGCCAATTGCTTTCGGGTGCACTGAAAGTTTTTGATGATTCTGCAAGGTGTTGGAACAAGATTCCGAACCACGTGTTCCACTTGGTCCGATTATGTTTTTCGTGAAAGACAAGTTTTCGCGGAAAAATTACGAAATCGGCAGATTTGCTCTGTGTAAGGCAAATGATGAAGTGGTCACTGTGGCCAAACCCTTTCGGGTGCACTTAAAGTTTTTGATAATTCTGCAAGGTGTTGGAACAAGCTTTTAAAGCACATATTTCACTTGGTCGGAGTTTGTTTTTCGTGCAACACAAGTTTTCGCGGAGAAATGACGAAATTGGCAGATCTGCTCTGGGTAAAGCCAATGATTAAGTGGTCACTGTGACCTATTGCTTCCGGGTGTACTAAAAGATTTTGATGATTCTGAAAGGTGTTGGAACAAGCTTCAGAACCACGTATTCCTCTTATCGAAATATGTTTTTCGTAGATCAAAAGTTTCCGCGGAAAAATGAAGAAATCGGGAGATTTGCTTTGGGTAAGGCCAATCATAAAGTGGTCACTGTGATGTATTCCTTCCGGGTGCACTAAAAGATTTTGATGATTCTTTAAGGTGGAACAAGTTTTCAAAGCACGTGTTCCACTTGGTCAGATTATGTTTTTCGTGGAACAAACGTGTTTGCGGAAAAATGAAGAAATCAGCAGATTTGCTCTGGGTAAGGCAAATGATGACGTGGTCACTGTGGCCAATTGCTTTCGGGTGCACTGACAGTGTTTGATGATTCTGCAAGGTGTTGGAACAAGCTTCCTAACCAAGTATTCCACTTGTCCATTTATGTTTTTCGTAGAAGAAAAGTTTTCGCGGAGAAATTACGAAATCGCCAGATTTGCTCTGGGTAAGGCCAATGATTATGTGGTCACTGTGATGTGTTCCTTCCGGGTGCACTAAAAGATGTTGATGATTCTGAAAGGTGTTGGAACAAGCTTTCAAAGCACATATTCCACTTGTCCGATTATGTTTTTCGTAGAAAAAAAGTTTTCGCGGAAAAGTGACGAAATTTGCTCTGGGTAAGGCCAATAATGAAGTGGGCACCGTGACCAATTCCTTCCAAGTGCACTGAAAGTTTTTGATGATTCTGAAATGTGTTGGAACAATCTTTCAAAGCACGCATTCCACTTGGTCAGATTATGTTTTTAGTGAAACAAAAGTTTTTGCGGCAAAATTAAGAAATCGGCAGATTTGCTCTGGGTAAGGCCAATGATAAAGTGGTCACTGTGATCTAAAGGCGTTCAAGAAACTTTCGAACCGCGTATTCCACTTGGTAAGATTATATATTTCGTGAAACAGAAGTTTTCGCGGAAAAATGACGAAATCGGCAGATTTGCTCTAGGTAAGGCAAATGATGAAGTGGTCAATGTGGCCAATTGCTTTCGGGTGCACTGAAAGTTTTTGATGATTCTGAAAAGTGTTGGAACAACCTTTCAAAGCACGTATTCCACTTGGTCAGATTATGTTTTTAGTGAAACAAATGTTTTTGCGGCAAAGTTAAGAAATCGGCAGATTTGCTCTGGGTAAGGCCAATGATAAAGTGGTCACTGTGATCTAGAGGTGTTCAACAAACTTTCGAACCGCGTATGCCATTTGGTGAGATTATGTATTTCGTGAAACACAAGTTTTCGCGGAAAAATTACGAAATCGGGAGATTTGCTCTGGGTAAGGCAAATGATGAAGTGGTCATTGTGGCCAATTCCTTTCGGGTGCACTTAAAGTTTTTGATGATTCAGCAAGGTGTTGGAACAACCTTTCAAAGCACGTGTTCACCTTAGTCCGAGTTCCTTTTCGTGAAACACAAGTTTTCGCGGAAAAATTACGAAATCGGCAGATTTGCTCTGGGTAAGGCCAATGATTTTGTGGTCACTGTGAATTATTTCTTCCGGGTGCACTAAAAGATGTTGATGATTCTGAAAGGTGTTGGAACAAGCTTTCAAAGCACATATTCCACTTGTCCGATTATGTTTTTCGTAGAAAAAAAGTTTTCGCGGAAAAGTGACGAAATTTGCTCTGGGTAAGGCCAATAATGAAGTGGGCACCGTGACCAATTCCTTCCAAGTGCACTGAAAGTTTTTGATGATTCTGAAATGTGTTGGAACAATCTTTCAAAGCACGCATTCCACTTGGTCAGATTATGTTTTTAGTGAAACAAAAGTTTTTGCGGCAAAATTAAGAAATCGGCAGATTTGCTCTGGGTAAGGCCAATGATAAAGTGGTCACTGTGATCTAAAGGCGTTCAAGAAACTTTCGAACCGCGTATTCCACTTGGTAAGATTATATATTTCGTGAAACAGAAGTTTTCGCGGAAAAATGACGAAATCGGCAGATTTGCTCTAGGTAAGGCAAATGATGAAGTGGTCAATGTGGCCAATTGCTTTCGGGTGCACTGAAAGTTTTTGATGATTCTGAAAAGTGTTGGAACAACCTTTCAAAGCACGTATTCCACTTGGTCAGATTATGTTTTTAGTGAAACAAATGTTTTTGCGGCAAAGTTAAGAAATCGGCAGATTTGCTCTGGGTAAGGCCAATGATAAAGTGGTCACTGTGATCTAGAGGTGTTCAACAAACTTTCGAACCGCGTATGCCATTTGGTGAGATTATGTATTTCGTGAAACACAAGTTTTCGCGGAAAAATTACGAAATCGGGAGATTTGCTCTGGGTAAGGCAAATGATGAAGTGGTCATTGTGGCCAATTCCTTTCGGGTGCACTTAAAGTTTTTGATGATTCAGCAAGGTGTTGGAACAACCTTTCAAAGCACGTGTTCACCTTAGTCCGAGTTCCTTTTCGTGAAACACAAGTTTTCGCGGAAAAATTACGAAATCGGCAGATTTGCTCTGGGTAAGGCCAATGATTTTGTGGTCACTGTGAATTATTTCTTCCGGGTGCACTAAAAGATGTTGATGATTCTGAAAGGTGTTGGAAAAAGCTTTCAAAGCACGTGTTCCACTTGGTCCGATTATGTTTTTCGTGAAACACAAATTTTCGCGGAAAAATTACGAAATCGGCAGATTTGCTCTGGGTCAGGCCAATGATTATGTGGTCACTGTGACCAATTCCTTCCGGATGCACTAAGAACAAGATTTCAAGACACATATTCCACTTGTCCGATTATGTTTTTCGTAGAAAAAAAGTTTTCGCGGAAAAGTGGCGAAATTGGCAGATTTGCTCTGGGTAAGGCCAATGATTATGTGGTCACTGAGACCAATTCCTTCCGGGTGCACTGAAAGTTTTTGATGACTCTGAAAGGTGTTGGAAAAACCTTTCAAAGCACGTATTCCACTTGGTCAGATTATATTTTTCGTGGAACAAACGTGTTTGCGGAATAATGAAGAAATCGGCAGATTTGCTCTGGGTAAGGCAAATGATAAAGTCGTCACTGTGGCCAATTCCTCTCGGGTCCACTGAAAGTTTTTGATGATTCTGCAAGGTATTGGAACAAGCTTCCGAACCACGTATTCCACTTTTCCGATTTTGTTTTTCGTAGAAAAAAAAAGTTTTCGCGGAAAAGTGACGAAATTTGCCCTGGGTAAGGCCAATAATGAAGTGCGCACCATGACCAATTCCTTCCAAGTGCACTGAAAGTTTTTGATGATTCTGAAAGGTGTTGGAACAACCTTTCAAAGCACGTATTCCACTTGGTCAGATTATGTTTTTAGTGAAACAACAGTTTTTGCGGCAAAATGAAGAAATCGGCAGATTTGCTCTGGGTAAGGCCAATGATGAAATGGTCACTGTGATCTAAACGCGTTCAACAAACTTTCGTACCGCGTATTCCACTTGGTAAGATTATGTATTTCGTGAAACACAAGTTTTCGCGGAAAAATGACGAAATCGGCAGATTTGCTCTGGGTAAGGCAAATGATGAAGTGGTCACTGTGGCCAAACCCTTTCGGGTGCACTTAAAGTTTTTGATAATTCTGCAAGGTGTTGGAACAAGCTTTTAAAGCACATATTTCACTTGGTCGGATTTTGTTTTTCGTGCAACACAAGTTTTCGCGGAGAAATGACGAAATTGGCAGATCTGCTCTGGGTAAGGCCAATGATTAAGTGGTCACTGTGACCTATTGCTTCCGGGTGTACTAAAAGATTTTGATGATTCTGAAAAGTGTTGGAACAAGATTTCAAAGTACATATTCCACTTGTCCGATTATGTTTTTCGTGGAACAAAAGTTTTCGCGGAAATGACGAAATCGGCAGATTTGCTCTGGGTAAGGCTATGATGAAATGGTCACTGTGACCTATTCCTTTCAGGTGCACTAAAAGATGTTGATGATTCTGAAAGGTGTTGGAACAAGCTTCAGAACCACGTATTCCTCTTATCGAAATATGTTTTTCGTAGATCAAACGTTTTCACGGAAAAATGAAGAAATCGGGAGATTTGCTTTGGGTAAGGCCAATCATAAAGTGGTCACTGTGATGTATTCCTTCCGGGTGCACTAAAAGATTTTGATGATTCTTTAAGGTGGAACAAGTTTTCAAAGCACGTGTTTCACTTGGTCAGATTATGTTTTTCGTGGAACAAACGTGTTTGCGGAAAAATGAAGAAATCAGCAGATTTGCTCTAGGTAAGGCAAATGATGAAGTGGTCACTGTGGCCAATTGCTTTCGGGTGCACTGAAAGTTTTTGATGATTCTGCAAGGTGTTGGAACAAGCTTCCGAACCACGTATTCCACTTTTCCGATTATGTTTTTCGTAGAAGAAAAGTTTTCGCTGAAAAATGACAAAATCTTCAGATTTACTCTGGGTAAGGCCAATGATTGAGTGGTCACGGTGACCAATTCCTTCCGGGTGCACTAAAATTTTTGATGATTTTGAAAGGCGTTGGAACAAGATTTCAAAGCACATATTCCACTTGTCCGATTATGTTTTTTGTAGAAAAAAAGTTTTCGCAGAAAAGTGACGAAATTTGCTCTGGGTAAGGCCAATAATGAAGTGGGCACCGTGACCAATTCCTTCCAAGTGCACTGAAAGTTTTTGATGATTCTGAAAAGTGTTGGAACAACCTTTCAAAGCACGTATTCCACTTGGTCAGATTATGTTTTTAGTGAAACAAAAGTTTTTGCGGCAAAATTAAGAAATCGGCAGATTTGCTCTGTGTAAGGCCAATGATAAAGTGGTCACTGTGATCTAGAGGTGTTCAACAAACTTTCGAACCGCGTATGCCATTTGGTGAGATTATGTATTTCGTGAAACACAAGTTTTCGCGGAAAATTACGAAATCGGGAGATTTGCTCTGGGTAAGGCAAATGATGAAGTGGTCATTGTGGCCAATTCCTTTCGGGTGCACTCAAAGTTTTTGATGATTCAGCAAGGTGTTGCAACAACCTTTCAAAGCACGTGTTCAACTTGGTCCGATTATGTTTTTCGTGAAACACAAGTTTTCGCGGAAAAATTACGAAATCGGCAGATTTGCTCTGGGTAAGGCCAATGATTATGTGGTCACTGTGATGTATTCCTTCCGGGTGCACTAAAAGATGTTGATGATTCTGAAAGGTGTTGGAACAAGCTTTCAAAGCACATATTCCACTTGTCCGATTATGTTTTTCGTGAAACACAAATTTTCGCGGAAAAATTACGAAATCGGCAGATTTGCTCTGGGTAAGGCCAATGATTATGTGGTCACTGTGAATTATTCCTTCCGGGTGCACTAAGAACAAGATTTCAAGGCACATATTCCACTTGTCCGATTATGTTTTTCGTAGAAAAAAAGTTTTCGCGGAAAAGTGGCGAAATTGGCAGATTCGCTCTGGGTAAGGCCAATGATTATGTGGTCACTGTGACCAATTCCTTCCGGGTGCACTGAAAGTTTTTGATGACTCTGAAAGGTGTTGGAAAAACCTTTCAAAGCACGTATTCCACTTGGTCAGATTATATTTTTCGTGGAACAAACGTGTTTGCGGAATAATGAAGAAATCGGCAGATTTGCTCTGGGTAAGGCAAATGATAAAGTCGTCACTGTGGCCAATTGCTTTCGGGTGCACTGAAAGTTTTTGATGATTCTGCAAGGTGTTGGAACAAGATTCCGAACCACGTGTTCCACTTGGTCCGATTATGTTTTTCGTGAAAGACAAGTTTTCGCGGAAAAATTACGAAATCGGCAGATTTGCTCTGGGTAAGGCAAATGATGAAGTGGTCACTGTGGCCAATTCCTCTCGGGTCCACTGAAAGTTTTTGATGATTCTGCAAGGTATTGGAACAAGCTTCCGAACCACGTATTCCACTTTTCCGATTTTGTTTTTCGTAGAAAAAAAAAGTTTTCGCGGAAAAGTGACGAAATTTGCCCTGGGTAAGGCCAATAATGAAGTGCGCACCATGACCAATTCCTTCCAAGTGCACTGAAAGTTTTTGATGATTCTGAAAGGTGTTGGAACAACCTTTCAAAGCACGTATTCCACTTGGTCAGATTATGTTTTTAGTGAAACAAACGTGTTTGCGGAATAATGAAGAAATCGGCAGATTTGCTCTGGGTAAGGCAAATGATAAAGTCGTCACTGTGGCCAATTGCTTTCGGGTGCACTGAAAGTTTTTGATGATTCTGCAAGGTGTTGGAACAAGATTCCGAACCACGTGTTCCACTTGGTCCGATTATGTTTTTCGTGAAAGACAAGTTTTCGCGGAAAAATTACGAAATCGGCAGATTTGCTCTGTGTAAGGCAAATGATGAAGTGGTCACTGTGGCCAAACCCTTTCGGGTGCACTTAAAGTTTTTGATAATTCTGCAAGGTGTTGGAACAAGCTTTTAAAGCACATATTTCACTTGGTCGGAGTTTGTTTTTCGTGCAACACAAGTTTTCGCGGAGAAATGACGAAATTGGCAGATCTGCTCTGGGTAAAGCCAATGATTAAGTGGTCACTGTGACCTATTGCTTCCGGGTGTACTAAAAGATTTTGATGATTCTGAAAGGTGTTGGAACAAGCTTCAGAACCACGTATTCCTCTTATCGAAATATGTTTTTCGTAGATCAAAAGTTTCCGCGGAAAAATGAAGAAATCGGGAGATTTGCTTTGGGTAAGGCCAATCATAAAGTGGTCACTGTGATGTATTCCTTCCGGGTGCACTAAAAGATTTTGATGATTCTTTAAGGTGGAACAAGTTTTCAAAGCACGTGTTCCACTTGGTCAGATTATGTTTTTCGTGGAACAAACGTGTTTGCGGAAAAATGAAGAAATCAGCAGATTTGCTCTGGGTAAGGCAAATGATGACGTGGTCACTGTGGCCAATTGCTTTCGGGTGCACTGACAGTGTTTGATGATTCTGCAAGGTGTTGGAACAAGCTTCCTAACCAAGTATTCCACTTGTCCATTTATGTTTTTCGTAGAAGAAAAGTTTTCGCTGAAAAATTACAAAATCGTCAGATTTGCTCTGGGTAAGGCCAATGGTTGAGTGGTCACTGTGACCAATTCCTTCCGGGTGCACTAAAAGTTTTTGATGATTCTGAAAGGCGTTGGAACAAGATTTCAAAGCACGTATTCCACTTGGTCAGATTATGTTTTTAGTGAAACAAAAGTTTTTGCGGCAAAATTAAGAAATCGGCAGATTTGCTCTGGGTAAGGCCAATGATAAAGTGGTCACTGTGATCTAAAGGCGTTCAACAAACTTTCGAACCGCGTATTCCACTTGGTGAGATTATGTATTTCGTGAAACACAAGTTTTCGCGGAAAAATGACGAAATCGGCAGATTTGCTCTGGGTAAGGCAAATGATGAAGTGGTCACTGTGGCCAGTTCCTTTCGGGTGCACTTAAAGTTTTTGATGATTCAGCAAGGTGTTGCAACAACCTTTCAAAGTACGTGTTCAACTTGGTCCGATTATGTTTTTCGTGCAACACAAGGTTTCGCGGAGAAATGACGAAATTGGCAGATCTGCTCTGTGTAAGGCCAATGATTATGTGGTCACTGTGACCTATTGCTTCCGGGTGTACTAAAAGATTTTGATGATTCTGAAAAGTGTTGGAACAACATTTCAAAGTACATATTCCACTTGTCCGATTATGTTTTTAGTGAAACAACAGTTTTTGCGGCAAAATGAAGAAATCGGCAGATTTGCTCTGGGTAAGGCCAATGACGAAATGGTCACTGTGATCTAAACGCGTTCAACAAACTTTCGTACCGCGTATTCCACTTGGTAAGATTATGTATTTCGTGAAACACAAGTTTTCGCGGAAAAATGACGAAATCGGCAGATTTGCTCTGGGTAAGGCAAATGATGAAGTGGTCACTGTGACCTATTGCTTCCGGGTGTACTAAAAGATTTTGATGATTCTGAAAAGTGTTGGAACAAGATTTCAAAGTACATATTCCACTTGTCCGATTATGTTTTTCGTGGAACAAAAGTTTTCGCGGAAATGACGAAATCGGCAGATTAGCTCTGGGTAAGGCTATGATGAAATGGTCACTGTGACCTATTCCTTTCAGGTGCACTAAAAGATGTTGATGATTCTGAAAGGTGTTGGAACAAGCTTCAGAACCACGTATTCCTCTTATCGAAATATGTTTTTCGTAGATCAAACGTTTTCGCGGAAAAATGAAGAAATCGGCAGATTTGCTCTGGGTAAGGCAAATGATGAAGTGGTCACTGTGACCTATTGCTTCCGGGTGTACTAAAAGATTTTGATGATTCTGAAAAGTGTTGGAACAAGATTTCAAAGTACATATTCCACTTGTCCGATTATGTTTTTCGTAGAAGAAAAGTTTTCGCTGAAAAATGACAAAATCTTCAGATTTACTCTGGGTAAGGCCAATGATTGAGTGGTCACGGTGACCAATTCCTTCCGGGTGCACTAAAATTTTTGATGATTTTGAAAGGCGTTGGAACAAGATTTCAAAGCACATATTAAACTTGTCCGATTACGTTTTTTTTAGAAAAAAAGTTTTCGCAGAAAAGTGACGAAATTTGCTCTGGGTAAGGCCAATAATGAAGTGGGCACCGTGACCAATTCCTTCCAAGTGCACTGAAAGTTTTTGATGATTCTGAAAAGTGTTGGAACAACCTTTCAAAGCACGTATTCCACTTGGTCAGATTATGTTTTTAGTGAAACAAAAGTTTTTGCGGCAAAATTAAGAAATCGGCAGATTTGCTCTGGGTAAGGCCAATGATAAAGTGGTCACTGTGATCTAGAGGTGTTCAACAAACTTTCGAACCGCGTATGCCATTTGGTGAGATTATGTATTTCGTGAAACACAAGTTTTCGCGGAAAATTACGAAATCGGGAGATTTGCTCTGGGTAAGGCAAATGATGAAGTGGTCATTGTGGCCAATTCCTTTCGGGTGCACTCAAAGTTTTTGATGATTCAGCAAGGTGTTGCAACAACCTTTCAAAGCACGTGTTCAACTTGGTCCGATTATGTTTTTCGTGAAACACAAGTTTTCGCGGAAAAATTACGAAATCGGCAGATTTGCTCTGGGTAAGGCAAATGATGAAGTGGTCACTGTGGCCAATTCCTCTCGGGTCCACTGAAAGTTTTTGATGATTCTGCAAGGTATTGGAACAAGCTTCCGAACCACGTATTCCACTTTTCCGATTTTGTTTTTCGTAGAAAAAAAAAGTTTTCGCGGAAAAGTGACGAAATTTTCCCTGGGTAAGGCCAATAATGAAGTGCGCACCATGACCAATTCTTTCCAAGTGCACTGAAAGTTTTTGATGATTCTGAAAGGTGTTGGAACAACCTTTCAAAGCACGTATTTCACTTGGTCAGATTATGTTTTTAGTGAAACAAACGTGTTTGCGGAATAATGAAGAAATCGGCAGATTTGCTCTGGGTAAGGCAAATGATAAAGTCGTCACTGTGGCCAATTGCTTTCGGGTGCACTGAAAGTTTTTGATGATTCTGCAAGGTGTTGGAACAAGATTCCGAACCACGTGTTCCACTTGGTCCGATTATGTTTTTCGTGAAAGACAAGTTTTCGCGGAAAAATTACGAAATCGGCAGATTTGCTCTGGGTAAGGCAAATGATGAAGTGGCCACTGTGGCCAAACCCTTTCGGGTGCACTTAAAGTTTTTGATAATTCTGCAAGGTGTTGGAACAAGCTTTTAAAGCACATATTTCACTTGGTCGGAGTTTGTTTTTCGTGCAACACAAGTTTTCGCGGAGAAATGACGAAATTGGCAGATCTGCTCTGGGTAAAGCCAATGATTAAGTGGTCACTGTGACCTATTGCTTCCGGGTGTACTAAAAGATTTTGATGATTCTGAAAAGTGTTGGAACAACATTTCAAAGTACATATTCCACTTGTCCGATTATGTTTTTCGTGGAACAAAAGTTTTCGCGGAAATGACGAAATCGGCAGATTTGCTCTGGGTAAGGCTATGATGAAATGGTCACTGTGACCTATTCCTTTCAGGTGCACTAAAAGATGTTGATGATTCTGAAAGGTGTTGGAACAAGCTTCAGAACCACGTATTCCTCTTATCGAAATATGTTTTTCGTAGATCAAAAGTTTTCGCGGAAAAATGAAGAAATCGGGAGATTTGCTTTGGGTAAGGCCAATCATAAAGTGGTCACTGTGATGTATTCCTTCCGGGTGCACTAAAAGATTTTGATGATTCTTTAAGGTGGAACAAGTTTTCAAAGCACGTGTTCCACTTGGTCAGATTATGTTTTTCGTGGAACAAACGTGTTTGCGGAAAAATGAAGAAATCAGCAGATTTGCTCTGGGTAAGGCAAATGATGACGTGGTCACTGTGGCCAATTGCTTTCGGGTGCACTGACAGTTTTTGATGATTCTGCAAGGTGTTGGAACAAGCTTCCTAACCAAGTATTCCACTTGTCCATTTATGTTTTTCGTAGAAGAAAAGTTTTCGCTGAAAAATTACAAAATCGTCAGATTTGCTCTGGGTAAGGCCAATGGTTGAGTGGTCACTGTGACCAATTCCTTCCGGGTGCACTAAAAGTTTTTGATGATTCTGAAAGGCGTTGGAACAAGATTTCAAAGCACGTATTCCACTTGGTCAGATTATGTTTTTAGTGAAACACAAATTTTCGCGGAAAAATTACGAAATCGGCAGATTTGCTCTGGGTCAGGCCAATGATTATGTGGTCACTGTGACCAATTCCTTCCGGATGCACTAAGAACAAGATTTCAAGGCACATATTCCACTTGTCCGATTATGTTTTTCGTAGAAAAAAAGTTTTCGCGGAAAAGTGGCGAAATTGGCAGATTCGCTCTGGGTAAGGCCAATGATTATGTGGTCACTGTGACCAATCCCTTCCGGGTGCACTGAAAGTTTTTGATGACTCTGAAAGGTGTTGGAAAAACCTTTCAAAGCACGTATTCCACTTGGTCAGATTATATTTTTCGTGGAACAAACGTGTTTGCGGAATAATGAAGAAATCGGCAGATTTGCTCTGGGTAAGGCAAATGATAAAGTCGTCACTGTGGCCAATTGCTTTCGGGTGCACTGAAAGTTTTTGATGATTCTGCAAGGTGTTGGAACAAGATTCCGAACCACGTGTTCCACTTGGTCCGATTATGTTTTTTGTGAAAGACAAGTTTTCGCGGAAAAATTACGAAATCGGCAGATTTGCTCTGGGTAAGGCAAATGATGAAGTGGTCACTGTGGCCAATTCCTCTCGGGTCCACTGAAAAGTTTTGATGATTCTGCAAGGTATTGGAACAAGCTTCCGAACCACGTATTCCACTTTTCCGATTTTGTTTTTCGTAGAAAAAAAAAGTTTTCGCGGAAAAGTGACGAAATTTGCCTTGGGTAAGGCCAATAATGAAGTGCGCACCATGACCAATTCCTTCCAAGTGCACTGAAAGTTTTTGATGATTCTGAAAGGTGTTGGAACAACCTTTCAAAGCACGTATTCCACTTGGTCAGATTATGTTTTTAGTGAAACAAACGTGTTTGCGGAATAATGAAGAAATCGGCAGATTTGCTCTGGGTAAGGCAAATGATAAAGTCGTCACTGTGGCCAATTGCTTTCGGGTGCACTGAAAGTTTTTGATGATTCTGCAAGGTGTTGGAACAAGATTCCGAACCACGTGTTCCACTTGGTCCGATTATGTTTTTCGTGAAAGACAAGTTTTCGCGGAAAAATTACGAAATCGGCAGATTTGCTCTGGGTAAGGCAAATGATGAAGTGGTCACTGTGGCCAAACCCTTTCGGGTGCACTTAAAGTTTTTGATAATTCTGCAAGGTGTTGGAACAAGCTTTTAAAGCACATATTTCACTTGGTCGGAGTTTGTTTTTCGTGCAACACAAGTTTTCGCGGAGAAATGACGAAATTGGCAGATCTGCTCTGGGTAAGGCCAATGATTAAGTGGTCACTGTGACCTATTGCTTCCGGGTGTACTAAAAGATTTTGATGATTCTGAAAAGTGTTGGAACAACATTTCAAAGTACATATTCCACTTGTCCGATTATGTTTTTCGTGGAACAAAAGTTTTCGCGGAAATGACGAAATCGGCAGATTTGCTCTGGGTAAGGCTATGATGAAATGGTCACTGTGACCTATTCCTTTCAGGTGCACTAAAAGATGTTGATGGTTCTGAAAGGTGTTGGAACAAGCTTCAGAACCACGTATTCCTCTTATCGAAATATGTTTTTCGTAGATCAAAAGTTTTCGCGGAAAAATGAAGAAATCGGGAGATTTGCTTTGGGTAAGGCCAATCATAAAGTGGTCACTGTGACCAATTCCTTCCGGGTGCACTAAAAGTTTTTGATGATTCTGAAAGGCGTTGGAACAAGATTTCAAAGCACGTATTCCACTTGGTCAGATTATGTTTTTAGTGAAACAAAAGTTTTTGCGGCAAAATTAAGAAATCGGCAGATTTGCTCTGGGTAAGGCCAATGATAAAGTGGTCACTGTGATCTAAAGGCGTTCAACAAACTTTCGAACCGCGTATTCCACTTGGTGAGATTATGTATTTCGTGAAACACAAGTTTTCGCGGAAAAATGACGAAATCGGCAGATTTGCTCTGGGTAAGGCAAATGATGAAGTGGTCACTGTGGCCAATTCCTTTCGGGTGCACTTAAAGTTTTTGATGATTCAGCAAGGTGTTGCAACAACCTTTCAAAGTACGTGTTCAACTTGGTCCGATTATGTTTTTCGTGCAACACAAGTTTTCGCGGAGAAATGACGAAATTGGCAGATCTGCTCTGTGTAAGGCCAATGATTATGTGGTCACTGTGACCTATTGCTTCCGGGTGTACTAAAAGATTTTGATGATTCTGAAAAGTGTTGGAACAACATTTCAAAGTACATATTCCACTTGTCCGATTATGTTTTTAGTGAAACAACAGTTTTTGCGGCAAAATGAAGAAATCGGCAGATTTGCTCTGGGTAAGGCCAATGACGAAATGGTCACTGTGATCTAAACGCGTTCAACAAACTTTCGAACCGCGTATTCCACTTGGTGAGATTATGTATTTCGTGAAACACAAGTTTTCGCGGAAAAATGACGAAATCGGCAGATTTGCTCTGGGTAAGGCAAATGATGAAGTGGTCACTGTGGCCAGTTCCTTTCGGGTGCACTTAAAGTTTTTGATGATTCAGCAAGGTGTTGCAACAACCTTTCAAAGTACGTGTTCAACTTGGTCCGATTATGTTTTTCGTGCAACACAAGGTTTCGCGGAGAAATGACGAAATTGGCAGATCTGCTCTGTGTAAGGCCAATGATTATGTGGTCACTGTGACCTATTCCTTTCAGGTGCACTAAAAGATGTTGATGATTCTGAAAGGTGTTGGAACAAGCTTCAGAACCACGTATTCCTCTTATCGAAATATGTTTTTCGTAGATCAAACGTTTTCGCGGAAAAATGAAGAAATCGGCAGATTTGCTCTGGGTAAGGCAAATGATGAAGTGGTCACTGTGACCTATTGCTTCCGGGTGTACTAAAAGATTTTGATGATTCTGAAAAGTGTTGGAACAAGATTTCAAAGTACATATTCCACTTGTCCGATTATGTTTTTCGTAGAAGAAAAGTTTTCGCTGAAAAATGACAAAATCTTCAGATTTACTCTGGGTAAGGCCAATGATTGAGTGGTCACGGTGACCAATTCCTTCCGGGTGCACTAAAATTTTTGATGATTTTGAAAGGCGTTGGAACAAGATTTCAAAGCACATATTAAACTTGTCCGATTACGTTTTTTTTAGAAAAAAAGTTTTCGCAGAAAAGTGACGAAATTTGCTCTGGGTAAGGCCAATAATGAAGTGGGCACCGTGACCAATTCCTTCCAAGTGCACTGAAAGTTTTTGATGATTCTGAAAAGTGTTGGAACAACCTTTCAAAGCACGTATTCCACTTGGTCAGATTATGTTTTTAGTGAAACAAAAGTTTTTGCGGCAAAATTAAGAAATCGGCAGATTTGCTCTGGGTAAGGCCAATGATAAAGTGGTCACTGTGATCTAGAGGTGTTCAACAAACTTTCGAACCGCGTATGCCATTTGGTGAGATTATGTATTTCGTGAAACACAAGTTTTCGCGGAAAATTACGAAATCGGGAGATTTGCTCTGGGTAAGGCAAATGATGAAGTGGTCATTGTGGCCAATTCCTTTCGGGTGCACTCAAAGTTTTTGATGATTCAGCAAGGTGTTGCAACAACCTTTCAAAGCACGTGTTCAACTTGGTCCGATTATGTTTTTCGTGAAACACAAGTTTTCGCGGAAAAATTACGAAATCGGCAGATTTGCTCTGGGTAAGGCAAATGATGAAGTGGTCACTGTGGCCAATTCCTCTCGGGTCCACTGAAAGTTTTTGATGATTCTGCAAGGTATTGGAACAAGCTTCCGAACCACGTATTCCACTTTTCCGATTTTGTTTTTCGTAGAAAAAAAAAGTTTTCGCGGAAAAGTGACGAAATTTTCCCTGGGTAAGGCCAATAATGAAGTGCGCACCATGACCAATTCTTTCCAAGTGCACTGAAAGTTTTTGATGATTCTGAAAGGTGTTGGAACAACCTTTCAAAGCACGTATTTCACTTGGTCAGATTATGTTTTTAGTGAAACAAACGTGTTTGCGGAATAATGAAGAAATCGGCAGATTTGCTCTGGGTAAGGCAAATGATAAAGTCGTCACTGTGGCCAATTGCTTTCGGGTGCACTGAAAGTTTTTGATGATTCTGCAAGGTGTTGGAACAAGATTCCGAACCACGTGTTCCACTTGGTCCGATTATGTTTTTCGTGAAAGACAAGTTTTCGCGGAAAAATTACGAAATCGGCAGATTTGCTCTGGGTAAGGCAAATGATGAAGTGGCCACTGTGGCCAAACCCTTTCGGGTGCACTTAAAGTTTTTGATAATTCTGCAAGGTGTTGGAACAAGCTTTTAAAGCACATATTTCACTTGGTCGGAGTTTGTTTTTCGTGCAACACAAGTTTTCGCGGAGAAATGACGAAATTGGCAGATCTGCTCTGGGTAAAGCCAATGATTAAGTGGTCACTGTGACCTATTGCTTCCGGGTGTACTAAAAGATTTTGATGATTCTGAAAAGTGTTGGAACAACATTTCAAAGTACATATTCCACTTGTCCGATTATGTTTTTCGTGGAACAAAAGTTTTCGCGGAAATGACGAAATCGGCAGATTTGCTCTGGGTAAGGCTATGATGAAATGGTCACTGTGACCTATTCCTTTCAGGTGCACTAAAAGATGTTGATGATTCTGAAAGGTGTTGGAACAAGCTTCAGAACCACGTATTCCTCTTATCGAAATATGTTTTTCGTAGATCAAAAGTTTTCGCGGAAAAATGAAGAAATCGGGAGATTTGCTTTGGGTAAGGCCAATCATAAAGTGGTCACTGTGATGTATTCCTTCCGGGTGCACTAAAAGATTTTGATGATTCTTTAAGGTGGAACAAGTTTTCAAAGCACGTGTTCCACTTGGTCAGATTATGTTTTTCGTGGAACAAACGTGTTTGCGGAAAAATGAAGAAATCAGCAGATTTGCTCTGGGTAAGGCAAATGATGACGTGGTCACTGTGGCCAATTGCTTTCGGGTGCACTGACAGTTTTTGATGATTCTGCAAGGTGTTGGAACAAGCTTCCTAACCAAGTATTCCACTTGTCCATTTATGTTTTTCGTAGAAGAAAAGTTTTCGCTGAAAAATTACAAAATCGTCAGATTTGCTCTGGGTAAGGCCAATGGTTGAGTGGTCACTGTGACCAATTCCTTCCGGGTGCACTAAAAGTTTTTGATGATTCTGAAAGGCGTTGGAACAAGATTTCAAAGCACGTATTCCACTTGGTCAGATTATGTTTTTAGTGAAACACAAATTTTCGCGGAAAAATTACGAAATCGGCAGATTTGCTCTGGGTCAGGCCAATGATTATGTGGTCACTGTGACCAATTCCTTCCGGATGCACTAAGAACAAGATTTCAAGGCACATATTCCACTTGTCCGATTATGTTTTTCGTAGAAAAAAAGTTTTCGCGGAAAAGTGGCGAAATTGGCAGATTCGCTCTGGGTAAGGCCAATGATTATGTGGTCACTGTGACCAATCCCTTCCGGGTGCACTGAAAGTTTTTGATGACTCTGAAAGGTGTTGGAAAAACCTTTCAAAGCACGTATTCCACTTGGTCAGATTATATTTTTCGTGGAACAAACGTGTTTGCGGAATAATGAAGAAATCGGCAGATTTGCTCTGGGTAAGGCAAATGATAAAGTCGTCACTGTGGCCAATTGCTTTCGGGTGCACTGAAAGTTTTTGATGATTCTGCAAGGTGTTGGAACAAGATTCCGAACCACGTGTTCCACTTGGTCCGATTATGTTTTTTGTGAAAGACAAGTTTTCGCGGAAAAATTACGAAATCGGCAGATTTGCTCTGGGTAAGGCAAATGATGAAGTGGTCACTGTGGCCAATTCCTCTCGGGTCCACTGAAAAGTTTTGATGATTCTGCAAGGTATTGGAACAAGCTTCCGAACCACGTATTCCACTTTTCCGATTTTGTTTTTCGTAGAAAAAAAAAGTTTTCGCGGAAAAGTGACGAAATTTGCCTTGGGTAAGGCCAATAATGAAGTGCGCACCATGACCAATTCCTTCCAAGTGCACTGAAAGTTTTTGATGATTCTGAAAGGTGTTGGAACAACCTTTCAAAGCACGTATTCCACTTGGTCAGATTATGTTTTTAGTGAAACAAACGTGTTTGCGGAATAATGAAGAAATCGGCAGATTTGCTCTGGGTAAGGCAAATGATAAAGTCGTCACTGTGGCCAATTGCTTTCGGGTGCACTGAAAGTTTTTGATGATTCTGCAAGGTGTTGGAACAAGATTCCGAACCACGTGTTCCACTTGGTCCGATTATGTTTTTCGTGAAAGACAAGTTTTCGCGGAAAAATTACGAAATCGGCAGATTTGCTCTGGGTAAGGCAAATGATGAAGTGGTCACTGTGGCCAAACCCTTTCGGGTGCACTTAAAGTTTTTGATAATTCTGCAAGGTGTTGGAACAAGCTTTTAAAGCACATATTTCACTTGGTCGGAGTTTGTTTTTCGTGCAACACAAGTTTTCGCGGAGAAATGACGAAATTGGCAGATCTGCTCTGGGTAAGGCCAATGATTAAGTGGTCACTGTGACCTATTGCTTCCGGGTGTACTAAAAGATTTTGATGATTCTGAAAAGTGTTGGAACAACATTTCAAAGTACATATTCCACTTGTCCGATTATGTTTTTCGTGGAACAAAAGTTTTCGCGGAAATGACGAAATCGGCAGATTTGCTCTGGGTAAGGCTATGATGAAATGGTCACTGTGACCTATTCCTTTCAGGTGCACTAAAAGATGTTGATGGTTCTGAAAGGTGTTGGAACAAGCTTCAGAACCACGTATTCCTCTTATCGAAATATGTTTTTCGTAGATCAAAAGTTTTCGCGGAAAAATGAAGAAATCGGGAGATTTGCTTTGGGTAAGGCCAATCATAAAGTGGTCACTGTGACCAATTCCTTCCGGGTGCACTAAAAGTTTTTGATGATTCTGAAAGGCGTTGGAACAAGATTTCAAAGCACGTATTCCACTTGGTCAGATTATGTTTTTAGTGAAACAAAAGTTTTTGCGGCAAAATTAAGAAATCGGCAGATTTGCTCTGGGTAAGGCCAATGATAAAGTGGTCACTGTGATCTAAAGGCGTTCAACAAACTTTCGAACCGCGTATTCCACTTGGTGAGATTATGTATTTCGTGAAACACAAGTTTTCGCGGAAAAATGACGAAATCGGCAGATTTGCTCTGGGTAAGGCAAATGATGAAGTGGTCACTGTGGCCAATTCCTTTCGGGTGCACTTAAAGTTTTTGATGATTCAGCAAGGTGTTGCAACAACCTTTCAAAGTACGTGTTCAACTTGGTCCGATTATGTTTTTCGTGCAACACAAGTTTTCGCGGAGAAATGACGAAATTGGCAGATCTGCTCTGTGTAAGGCCAATGATTATGTGGTCACTGTGACCTATTGCTTCCGGGTGTACTAAAAGATTTTGATGATTCTGAAAAGTGTTGGAACAACATTTCAAAGTACATATTCCACTTGTCCGATTATGTTTTTAGTGAAACAACAGTTTTTGCGGCAAAATGAAGAAATCGGCAGATTTGCTCTGGGTAAGGCCAATGACGAAATGGTCACTGTGATCTAAACGCGTTCAACAAACTTTCGTACCGCGTATTCCACTTGGTAAGATTATGTATTTCGTGAAACACAAGTTTTCGCGGAAAAATGACGAAATCGGCAGATTTGCTCTGGGTAAGGCAAATGATGAAGTGGTCACTGTGACCTATTGCTTCCGGGTGTACTAAAAGATTTTGATGATTCTGAAAAGTGTTGGAACAAGATTTCAAAGTACATATTCCACTTGTCCGATTATGTTTTTCGTGGAACAAAAGTTTTCGCGGAAATGACGAAATCGGCAGATTAGCTCTGGGTAAGGCTATGATGAAATGGTCACTGTGACCTATTCCTTTCAGGTGCACTAAAAGATGTTGATGATTCTGAAAGGTGTTGGAACAAGCTTCAGAACCACGTATTCCTCTTATCGAAATATGTTTTTCGTAGATCAAACGTTTTCGCGGAAAAATGAAGAAATCGGGAGATTTGCTTTGGGTAAGGCCAATCATAAAGTGGTCACTGTGATGTATTCCTTCCGGGTGCACTAAAAGATTTTGATGATTCTGAAAAGTGTTGGAACAAGATTTCAAAGTACATATTCCACTTGTCCGATTATGTTTTTCGTGGAACAAAAGTTTTCGCGGAAATGACGAAATCGGCAGATTTGCTCTGGGTAAGGCTATGATGAGATGGTCATTGTGACCTATTCCTTTCAGGTGCACTAAAAGATGTTGATGATTCTGAAAGGTGTTGGAACAAGCTTCAGAACCACGTATTCCTCTTATCGAAATATGTTTTTCGTAGATCAAACGTTTTCGCGGAAAAATGAAGAAATCGGGAGATTTGCTTTGGGTAAGGCCAATCATAAAGTGGTCACTGTGATGTATTCCATCCGGGTGCACTAAAAGATTTTGATGATTCTTTAAGGTGGAACAAGTTTTCAAAGCACGTGTTTCACTTGGTCAGATTATGTTTTTCGTGGAACAAACGTGTTTGCGGAAAAATGAAGAAATCAGCAGATTTGCTCTAGGTAAGGCAAATGATGAAGTGGTCACTGTGGCCAATTGCTTTCGGGTGCACTGAAAGTTTTTGATGATTCTGCAAGGTGTTGGAACAAGCTTCCGAACCACGTATTCCACTTGTCCGATTATGTTTTTCGTAGAAGAAAAGTTTTCGCTGAAAAATGACAAAATCTTCAGATTTACTCTGGGTAAGGCCAATGATTGAGCGGTCACGGTGACCAATTCCTTCCGGGTGCACTAAAATTTTTGATGATTTTGAAAGGCGTTGGAACAAGATTTCAAAGCACATATTCCACTTGTCCGATTATGTTTTTTGTAGAAAAAAAGTTTTCGCAGAAAAGTGACGAAATTTGCTCTGGGTAAGGCCAATAATGAAGTGGGCACCGTGACCAATTCCTTCCAAGTGCACTGAAAGTTTTTGATGATTCTGAAAAGTGTTGGAACAACCTTTCAAAGCACGTATTCCACTTGGTCAGATTATGTTTTTAGTGAAACAAAAGTTTTTGCGGCAAAATTAAGAAATCGGCAGATTTGCTCTGGGTAAGGCCAATGATAAAGTGGTCACTGTGATCTAGAGGTGTTCAACAAACTTTCGAACCGCGTATGCCATTTGGTGAGATTATGTATTTCGTGAAACACAAGTTTTCGCGGAAAATTACGAAATCGGGAGATTTGCTCTGGGTAAGGCAAATGATGAAGTGGTCATTGTGGCCAATTCCTTTCGGGTGCACTCAAAGTTTTTGATGATTCAGCAAGGTGTTGCAACAACCTTTCAAAGCACGTGTTCAACTTGGTCCGATTATGTTTTTCGTGAAACACAAGTTTTCGCGGAAAAATTACGAAATCGGCAGATTTGCTCTGGGTAAGGCCAATGATTATGTGGTCACTGTGATGTATTCCTTCCGGGTGCACTAAAAGATGTTGATGATTCTGAAAGGTGTTGGAACAAGCTTTCAAAGCACATATTCCACTTGTCCGATTATGTTTTTCGTGAAACACAAATTTTCGCGGAAAAATTACGAAATCGGCAGATTTGCTCTGGGTAAGGCCAATGATTATGTGGTCACTGTGAATTATTCCTTCCGGGTGCACTAAAAGATGTTGATGATTCTGAAAGGTGTTGGAACAAGCTTTCAAAGCACGTGTTCCACTTGGTCCGATTATGTTTTTCGTGAAACACAAATTTTCGCGGAAAAATTACGAAATCGGCAGATTTGCTCTGGGTCAGGCCAATGATTATGTGGTCACTGTGACCAATTCCTTCCGGATGCACTAAGAACAAGATTTCAAGGCACATATTCCACTTGTCCGATTATGTTTTTCGTAGAAAAAAAGTTTTCGCGGAAAAGTGGCGAAATTGGCAGATTCGCTCTGGGTAAGGCCAATGATTATGTGGTCACTGTGACCAATTCCTTCCGGGTGCACTGAAAGTTTTTGATGACTCTGAAAGGTGTTGGAAAAACCTTTCAAAGCACGTATTCCACTTGGTCAGATTATATTTTTCGTGGAACAAACGTGTTTGCGGAATAATGAAGAAATCGGCAGATTTGCTCTGGGTAAGGCAAATGATAAAGTCGTCACTGTGGCCAATTGCTTTCGGGTGCACTGAAAGTTTTTGATGATTCTGCAAGGTGTTGGAACAAGATTCCGAACCACGTGTTCCACTTGGTCCGATTATGTTTTTCGTGAAAGACAAGTTTTCGCGGAAAAATTACGAAATCGGCAGATTTGCTCTGGGTAAGGCAAATGATGAAGTGGTCACTGTGGCCAATTCCTCTCGGGTCCACTGAAAGTTTTTGATGATTCTGCAAGGTATTGGAACAAGCTTCCGAACCACGTATTCCACTTTTCCGATTTTGTTTTTCGTAGAAAAAAAAAGTTTTCGCGGAAAAGTGACGAAATTTGCCCTGGGTAAGGCCAATAATGAAGTGCGCACCATGACCAATTCCTTCCAAGTGCACTGAAAGTTTTTGATGATTCTGAAAGGTGTTGGAACAACCTTTCAAAGCACGTATTCCACTTGGTCAGATTATGTTTTTAGTGAAACAAACGTGTTTGAAAAATTACAAAATCGTCAGATTTGCTCTGGGTAAGGCCAATGGTTGAGTGGTCACTGTGACCAATTCCTTCCGGGTGCACTAAAAGTTTTTGATGATTCTGAAAGGCGTTGGAACAAGATTTCAAAGCACGTATTCCACTTGGTCAGATTATGTTTTTAGTGAAACAAAAGTTTTTACGGCAAAATTAAGAAATCGGCAGATTTGCTCTGGGTAAGGCCAATGATAAAGTGGTCACTGTGATCTAAAGGCGTTCAACAAACTTTCGAACCGCGTATTCCACTTGGTGAGATTATGTATTTCGTGAAACACAAGTTTTCGCGGAAAAATGACGAAATCGGCAGATTTGCTCTGGGTAAGGCAAATGATGAAGTGGTCACTGTGGCCAATTCCTTTCGGGTGCACTTAAAGTTTTTGATGATTCAGCAAGGTGTTGCAACAACCTTTCAAAGTACGTGTTCAACTTGGTCCGATTATGTTTTTCGTGCAACACAAGTTTTCGCGGAGAAATGACGAAATTGGCAGATCTGCTCTGTGTAAGGCCAATGATTATGTGGTCACTGTGACCTATTGCTTCCGGGTGTACTAAAAGATTTTGATGATTCTGAAAAGTGTTGGAACAACATTTCAAAGTACATATTCCACTTGTCCGATTATGTTTTTAGTGAAACAACAGTTTTTGCGGCAAAATGAAGAAATCGGCAGATTTGCTCTGGGTAAGGCCAATGACGAAATGGTCACTGTGATCTAAACGCGTTCAACAAACTTTCGTACCGCGTATTCCACTTGGTAAGATTATGTATTTCGTGAAACACAAGTTTTCGCGGAAAAATGACGAAATCGGCAGATTTGCTCTGGGTAAGGCAAATGATGAAGTGGTCACTGTGACCTATTGCTTCCGGGTGTACTAAAAGATTTTGATGATTCTGAAAAGTGTTGGAACAAGATTTCAAAGTACATATTCCACTTGTCCGATTATGTTTTTCGTGGAACAAAAGTTTTCGCGGAAATGACGAAATCGGCAGATTAGCTCTGGGTAAGGCTATGATGAAATGGTCACTGTGACCTATTCCTTTCAGGTGCACTAAAAGATGTTGATGATTCTGAAAGGTGTTGGAACAAGCTTCAGAACCACGTATTCCTCTTATCGAAATATGTTTTTCGTAGATCAAACGTTTTCGCGGAAAAATGAAGAAATCGGGAGATTTGCTTTGGGTAAGGCCAATCATAAAGTGGTCACTGTGATGTATTCCTTCCGGGTGCACTAAAAGATTTTGATGATTCTGAAAAGTGTTGGAACAAGATTTCAAAGTACATATTCCACTTGTCCGATTATGTTTTTCGTGGAACAAAAGTTTTCGCGGAAATGACGAAATCGGCAGATTTGCTCTGGGTAAGGCTATGATGAGATGGTCACTGTGACCTATTCCTTTCAGGTGCACTAAAAGATGTTGATGATTCTGAAAGGTGTTGGAACAAGCTTCAGAACCACGTATTCCTCTTATCGAAATATGTTTTTCGTAGATCAAACGTTTTCGCGGAAAAATGAAGAAATCGGGAGATTTGCTTTGGGTAAGGCCAATCATAAAGTGGTCACTGTGATGTATTCCTTCCGGGTGCACTAAAAGATTTTGATGATTCTTTAAGGTGGAACAAGTTTTCAAAGCACGTGTTTCACTTGGTCAGATTATGTTTTTCGTGGAACAAACGTGTTTGCGGAAAAATGAAGAAATCAGCAGATTTGCTCTAGGTAAGGCAAATGATGAAGTGGTCACTGTGGCCAATTGCTTTCGGGTGCACTGAAAGTTTTTGATGATTCTGCAAGGTGTTGGAACAAGCTTCCAAACCACGTATTCCACTTGTCCGATTATGTTTTTCGTAGAAGAAAAGTTTTCGCTGAAAAATGACAAAATCTTCAGATTTACTCTGGGTAAGGCCAATGATTGAGTGGTCACGGTGACCAATTCCTTCCGGGTGCACTAAAATTTTTGATGATTTTGAAAGGCGTTGGAACAAGATTTCAAAGCACATATTCCACTTGTCCGATTATGTTTTTTGTAGAAAAAAAGTTTTCGCAGAAAAGTGACGAAATTTGCTCTGGGTAAGGCCAATAATGAAGTGGGCACCGTGACCAATTCCTTCCAAGTGCACTGAAAGTTTTTGATGATTCTGAAAAGTGTTGGAACAACCTTTCAAAGCACGTATTCCACTTGGTCAGATTATGTTTTTAGTGAAACAAAAGTTTTTGCGGCAAAATTAAGAAATCGGCAGATTTGCTCTGGGTAAGGCAAATGATGAAGTGGTCATTGTGGCCAATTCCTTTCGGGTGCACTCAAAGTTTTTGATGATTCAGCAAGGTGTTGCAACAACCTTTCAAAGCACGTGTTCAACTTGGTCCGATTATGTTTTTCGTGAAACACAAGTTTTCGCGGAAAAATTACGAAATCGGCAGATTTGCTCTGGGTAATTCCAAGGATTATGTGGTCACTGTGATGTATTCCTTCCGGGTGCACTAAAAGATGTTGATGATTCTGAAAGGTGTTGGAACAAGCTTTCAAAGCACATATTCCACTTGTCCGATTATGTTTTTCGTGAAACACAAATTTTCGCGGAAAAATTACGAAATCGGCAGATTTGCTCTGGGTAAGGCCAATGATTATGTGGTCACTGTGAATTATTCCTTCCGGGTGCACTAAAAGATGTTGATGATTCTGAAAGGTGTTGGAACAAGCTTTCAAAGCACGTGTTCCACTTGGTCCGATTATGTTTTTCGTGAAACACAAATTTTCGCGGAAAAATTACGAAATCGGCAGATTTGCTCTGGGTCAGGCCAATGATTATGTGGTCACTGTGACCAATTCCTTCCGGATGCACTAAGAACAAGATTTCAAGGCACATATTCCACTTGTCCGATTATGTTTTTCGTAGAAAAAAAGTTTTCGCGGAAAAGTGGCGAAATTGGCAGATTCGCTCTGGGTAAGGCCAATTATTATGTGGTCACTCTGACCAATTCCTTCCGGGTGCACTGAAAGTTTTTGATGACTCTGAAAGGTGTTGGAAAAACCTTTCAAAGCACGTATTCCACTTGGTCAGATTATATTTTTCGTGGAACAAACGTGTTTGCGGAATAATGAAGAAATCGGCAGATTTGCTCTGGGTAAGGCAAATGATAAAGTCGTCACTGTGGCCAATTGCTTTCGGGTGCACTGAAAGTTTTTGATGATTCTGCAAGGTGTTGGAACAAGATTCCGAACCACGTGTTCCACTTGGTCCGATTATGTTTTTCGTGAAAGACAAGTTTTCGCGGAAAAATTACGAAATCGGCAGATTTGCTCTGGGTAAGGCAAATGATGAAGTGGTCACTGTGGCCAATTCCTCTCGGGTCCACTGAAAGTTTTTGATGATTCTGCAAGGTATTGGAACAAGCTTCCGAACCACGTATTCCACTTTTCCGATTTTGTTTTTCGTAGAAAAAAAAAGTTTTCGCGGAAAAGTGACGAAATTTGCCCTGGGTAAGGCCAATAATGAAGTGCGCACCATGACCAATTCCTTCCAAGTGCACTGAAAGTTTTTGATGATTCTGAAAGGTGTTGGAACAACCTTTCAAAGCACGTATTCCACTTGGTCAGATTATGTTTTTAGTGAAACAAACGTGTTTGCGGAATAATGAAGAAATCGGCAGATTTGCTCTGGGTAAGGCAAATGATAAAGTCGTCACTGTGGCCAATTGCTTTCGGGTGCACTGAAAGTTTTTGATGATTCTGCAAGGTGTTGGAACAAGATTCCGAACCACGTGTTCCACTTGGTCCGATTATGTTTTTCGTGAAAGACAAGTTTTCGCGGAAAAATTACGAAATCGGCAGATTTGCTCTGGGTAAGGCAAATGATGAAGTGGTCACTGTGGCCAAACCCTTTCGGGTGCACTTAAAGTTTTTGATAATTCTGCAAGGTGTTGGAACAAGCTTTTAAAGCACATATTTCACTTGGTCGGAGTTTGTTTTTCGTGCAACACAAGTTTTCGCGGAGAAATGACGAAATTGGCAGATCTGCTCTGGGTAAGGCCAATGATTAAGTGGTCACTGTGACCTATTGCTTCCGGGTGTACTAAAAGATTTTGATGATTCTGAAAAGTGTTGGAACAACATTTCAAAGTACATATTCCACTTGTCCGATTATGTTTTTCGTGGAACAAAAGTTTTCGCGGAAATGACGAAATCGGCAGATTTGCTCTGGGTAAGGCTATGATGAAATGGTCACTGTGACCTATTCCTTTCAGGTGCACTAAAAGATGTTGATGATTCTGAAAGGTGTTGGAACAAGCTTCAGAACCACGTATTCCTCTTATCGAAATATGTTTTTCGTAGATCAAAAGTTTTCGCGGAAAAATGAAGAAATCGGGAGATTTGCTTTGGGTAAGGCCAATCATAAAGTGGTCACTGTGATGTATTCCTTCCGGGTGCACTAAAAGATTTTGATGATTCTTTAAGGTGGAACAAGTTTTCAAAGCACGTGTTCCACTTGGTCAGATTATGTTTTTCGTGGAAGAAACGTGTTTGCGGAAAAATGAAGAAATCAGCAGATTTGCTCTGGGTAAGGCAAATGATGACGTGGTCACTGTGGCCAATTGCTTTCGGGTGCACTGACAGTTTTTGATGATTCTGCAAGGTGTTGGAACAAGCTTCCTAACCAAGTATTGCACTTGTCCATTTATGTTTTTCGTAGAAGAAAAGTTTTCGCTGAAAAATTACAAAATCGTCAGATTTGCTCTGGGTAAGGCCAATGGTTGAGTGGTCACTGTGACCAATTCCTTCCGGGTGCACTAAAAGTTTTTGATGATTCTGAAAGGCGTTGGAACAAGATTTCAAAGCACGTATTCCACTTGGTCAGATTATGGTTTTAGTGAAACAAAAGTTTTTGCGGCAAAATTAAGAAATCGGCAGATTTGCTCTGGGTAAGGCCAATGACGAAATGGTCACTGTGATCTAAACGCGTTCAACAAACTTTCGTACCGCGTATTCCACTAGGTAAGATTATGTTTTTCGTGAAACACAAGTTTTCGCGGAAAAATGACGAAATCGGCAGATTTGCTCTGGGTAAGGCAAATGATGAAGTGGTCACTGTGGCCAAACCCTTTCGGGTGCACTTAAAGTTTTTGATAATTCTGCAAGGTGTTGGAACAAGCTTTTAAAGCACATATTTCACTTGGTTGGATTTTGTTTTTCGTGCAACACAAGTTTTCGCGGAGAAATGACGAAATTGGCAGATCTGCTGTGGGTAAGGCCAATGATTAAGTGGTCACTGTGACCTATTGCTTCCGGGTGTACTAAAAGATTTTGATGATACTGAAAAGTATTGGAACAACATTTCAAAGTACATATTCCACTTGTCCGATTATGTTTTTCGTGGAACAAAAGTTTTCGCGGAAATGACGAAATCGGCAGATTTGCTCTGGGTAAGGCTATGATGAAATGGTCACTGTGACCTATTCCTTTCAGGTGCACTAAAAGATGTTGATGATTCTGAAAGGTGTTGGAACAAGCTTCAGAACCACGTATTCCTCTTATCGAAATATGTTTTTCGTAGATCAAAAGTTTTCGCGGAAAAATGAAGAAATAGGGAGATTTGCTTTGGGTAAGGCAAATGATGAAGTGGTCATTGTGGCCAATTCCTTTCGGGTGCACTTAAAGTTTTTGATGATTCAGCAAGGTGTTGGAACAACATTTCAAAGCACGTGTTCACCTTGGTCCGATTATGTTTTTCGTGAAACACAAGTTTTCGCGGAAAAATTACGAAATCGGCAGATTTGCTCTGGGTAAGGCCAATGATTATGTGGTCACTGTGAATTATTCCTTCCGGGTGCACTAAAAGATGTTGATGATTCTGAAAGGTGTTGGAACAAGCTTTCAAAGCACGTGTTCCACTTGGTCCGATTATGTTTTTCGTGAAACACAAATTTTCGCGGAAAAATTACGAAATCGGCAGATTTGCTCTGGGTCAGGCCAATGATTATGTGGTCACTGTGACCAATTCCTTCCGGATGCACTAAGAACAAGATTTCAAGACACATATTCCACTTGTCCGATTATGTTTTTCGTAGAAAAAAAGTTTTCGCGGAAAAGTGGCGAAATTGGCAGATTTGCTCTGAGTAAGGCCAATGATTATGTGGTCACTGTGAGCAATTCCTTCCGGGTGCACTGAAAGTTTTTGATGACTCTGAAAGGTGTTGGAAAAACCTTTCAAAGCACGTATTCCACTTGGTCAGATTATATTTTTCGTGGAACAAACGTGTTTGCGGAATAATGAAGAAATCGGCAGATTTGCTCTGGGTAAGGCAAATGATAAAGTCGTCACTGTGAACAATTGCTTTCGGGTGCACTGAAAATTTTTGATGATACTGCAAGGTGTTGGAACAAGATTCCGAACAACGTGTTCCACTTGGTCCGATTATGTTTTTCGTGAAAGACAAGTTTTCGCGGAAAAATTACGAAATCGGCAGATTTGCTCTGGGTAAGGCAAATGATGAAGTGGTCACTGTGGCCAATTCCTCTCGGGTCCACTGAAAGTTTTTGATGATTCTGCAAGGTATTGGAACAAGCTTCCGAACCACGTATTCCACTTTTCCGATTTTGTTTTTCGTAGAAAAAAAAAGTTTTCGCGGAAAAGTGACGAAATTTGCCCTGGGCAAGGCCAATAATGAAGTGCGCACCATGACCAATTCCTTCCAAGTGCACTGAAAGTTTTTGATGATTCTGAAAGGTGTTGGAACAACCTTTCAAAGCACGTATTCCACTTGGTCAGATTATGTTTTTAGTGAAACAACAGTTTTTGCGGCAAAATGAAGAAATCGGCAGATTTGCTCTGGGTAAGGCCAATGATGAAATGGTCACTGTGATCTAAACGCGTTCAACAAACTTTCGTACCGCGTATTCCACTTGGTAAGATTATGTATTTCGTGAAACACAAGTTTTCGCGGAAAAATGACGAAATCGGCAGATTTGCTCTGGGTAAGGCAAATGATGAAGTGGTCACTGTGACCTATTGCTTCCGGGTGTACTAAAAGATTTTGATGATTCTGAAAAGTGTTGGAACAACATTTCAAAGTACATATTCCACTTGTCCGATTATGTTTTTCGTGGAACAAAAGTTTTCGCGGAAATGACGAAATCGGCAGATTTGCTCTGGGTAAGGCTATGATGAAATGGTCACTGTGACCTATTCCTTTCAGGTGCACTAAAAGATGTTGATGATTCTGAAAGGTGTTGGAACAAGCTTCAGAACCACGTATTCCTCTTATCGAAATATGTTTTTCGTAGATCAAAAGTTTTCGCGGAAAAATGAAGAAATCGGGAGATTTGCTTTGGGTAAGGCCAATCATAAAGTGGTCACTGTGATGTATTCCTTCCGGGTGCACTAAAAGATTTTGATGATTCTTTAAGGTGGAACAAGTTTTCAAAGCACGTGTTCCACTTGGTCAGATTATGTTTTTCGTGGAACAAACGTGTTTGCGGAAAAATGAAGAAATCAGCAGATTTGCTCTGGGTAAGGCAAATGATGACGTGGTCACTGTGGCCAATTGCTTTCGGGTGCACTGACAGTTTTTGATGATTCTGCAAGGCGTTGGAACAAGGTTTCAAAGCACGTATTCCACTTGGTCAGATTACGTTTTTCGTGGAACAAAAGTTTTCGCGGAAATGACGAAATCGGCAGGTTTGCTCTGGGTAAGGCTATGATGAAATGGTCACTGTGACCTATTCCTTTCAGGTGCACTAAAAGATTTTATTGATTCTGAAAGGCGTTGGAAACAAGATTTCAAAGCACATATTCCACTTGTCCCATTATGTTTTTTGTGGAACAAACGTTTTCGCGGAAAAATGAAGAAATCGGCAGATTTGCTCTGGGTAAGGCTATGATGAAGAGGTCACTGTGACGTATTCCTTTCAGGTGCACTAAAAGATTTTATTGATTCAGAAAGGTGTTACAACAAGCTACAGAACGACGTATTCTTCTTATAGGATTATGTTTTTTGTGGAACACGAGTTTTCGCGGAAAAATTACGAAATCGTCAGATTTGCTCTGGGTAAGGACAATGATGAAGTGGTCACTGTGACCAATTCCTTCGGGTGCACTAAAAGATTTTGATGATTCCGAAAGGTGGAACAAGCTTTCAAAGTACGTGTTCCACTTGGTCCGATTGTGTTTTTCGTGAAACACAAGTTTTCGCTGAAAAATGAGGGAATCGGCAGATTTGCTCTGGGTAAGGCCAATGATTGTGTGGTCACTGTGACCAATGCCTTCCGGGTGCACTGAAAGTTTTTGATGATTCTGAAAGGTGTTGGAACAAACTTTCAAAGCACGTATTCCACTTGGTCAGATTATATTTTTCGTGGAATAAAAGTTTTCGCGGAAAAATGACGAAATCGGCAGATTTGCTCGGGGTAAGGCCAATGATGAAGTGGTCACTGTGGCCAATTCCTTTCGGGTGCACTGAAAGTTTTTGATGATTCTGCAAGGTATTGGAACAAGCTTCCGAACCACTGATTCCACTTGTCCGATTATATTTTCGTAGAAAAAAAGTTTTCGCGGAAAAGTGACGTAATTTGCTCTGGGTAAGGCCAATAATGAAGTAGGCACCGTGACCAATTCCTTCCAAGTGCACTGAAAGTTGTTGATGATTCTGAAAGGTGTTGGAACAACCTTTCAAAGCACGTATTCCTCTTGGTCAGATTATGTTTTTAGTGAAACAACAGTTTTTGCGGTAAAATTAAGAAATCGGCAGATTTGCTCTGGGTAAGGCAAATGATGAAGTGGTCACTGTGACTTATTGCTTCCGGGTGTACTAAAAGATTTTGATGATTCTGAAAGGTGATAGAACAAGCTTCCGAACCACGTATTCCACTTGTCCGATTATGTTTTTCGTAGAAGAAAAGTTTTCGCGAAAAAATGACAAAATCGTCAGATTTGCTCTGGGTAAGGCCTATGATGAAGTGGTCACTGTGACCAATTCCTTTCGGGTGCACTAAAAGCTTTTGACGATTCTGAAAGGCGTTGGAAACAAGATTTCGAAGCACATATTCCACTTGTCCGATTATGTTTTTCGTGGAACAAACGTTTTCGCGGAAAAATGAAGAAATCGGCAGATTTGCTCTGGGTAAGGTCAATGATTAAGTGGTCACTGTGACCAATTCCTTTCGGGTGCACTAAAAGTTTTTGATGATTCTGAAAGGCGTTGGAAACAAGATTTCAAAGCACATATTCCACTTGTCCCATTATGTTTTTTGTGGAACAAACGTTTTCGCGGAAAAATGAAGAAATCGGCAGATTTGCTCTGGGTAAGGCTATGATGAAGAGGTCACTGTGACGTATTCCTTTCAGGTGCACTAAAAGATTTTATTGATTTAGAAAGGTGTTACAACAAGCTACAGAACGACATATTCTTCTTATAGGATTATGTTTTTTGTGGAACACGAGTTTTCGCGGAAAAATTACGAAATCGTCAGATTTGCTCTGGAAGGACAATGATGAAGTGGTCACTGTGACCAATTCCTTTCGGGTGCACTAAAAGATTTTGATGATTCTGAAAGGTGGAACAAGCTTTCAAAGTACGTGTTCCACTTGGTCCGATTGTGTTTTTCGTGAAACACAAGTTTTCGCTGAAAAATGAGGGAATCGGCAGATTTGCTCTGGGTAAGGCCAATGATTATGTGGTCACTGTGACCAATTCCTTCCGGGTGCACTGAAAGTTTTTGATGATTCTGAAAGGTGTTGGAAAAACCTTTCAAAGCACGTATTCCACTTGGTCAGATTATGTTTTTAGTGAAACAACAGTTTTTGCGGCAAAATTAAAAAATCGGCAGATTTCCTCTGGGTAAGGCAAATGATGAAGTGTTCACTGTGACTTATTGCTTCCGGGTGTACTAAAAGATTTTGATGATTCTGAAAGGTGCTGGAACAAGCTTCCGAACCACGTATTCCACTTGTCCGATTATGTTTTTCGTAGAAGAAAAGTTTTCGCGAAAAAATGACAAAATCGTCAGATTTGCTCTGGGTAAGGCCTATGATGAAGTGGTCACTGTGACCTATTCCTTCCGGGTGTACTAAAAGATTTTGATGATTCTGAAAGGCGTTGAAACAAGATTTCAAAGCACATTTTCCACTTGTTTGATTATTTTTATAGTGGAACAAACGTTTTCGCGGCATTGACGAAATCGTCAGATTTGCTCTGGGTAAGGCCTATGATGAAGTGGTACTAAAAGATTTTGATGATTCTGAAAGGCGTTGGAGCAATATTTCAAAGCACATATTACACTTGTCCGATTATATTTTTCGTGCAACAAAAGTTTTCGCGGAAATGAAGAAATGGACAGATTAGCTCTGGGTAAGGCCAATGATTCAGTTATCACTGTGACCTATTCCTTCCGGGTGTACTAAAAAATGTTGATGATTCTGAAAGGCGTTGAAACAAGATTTCAAAGCGCATATTCCACTTGTTTGATTATTTTTTCGTGGAACAAAAGTTTTCTCGGAAATGACGAAATCGTTAGATTTGCTCTGGGTAAAGCCTATGATGAAGTGGTCACTGTGACCTATTCCTTCCGGGTGTACTAAAAGATTTTGATGATTCTGAAAGGCGTTGAAACAAGATTTCAAAGCACATATTCCACTTGTTTGATTATTTTTTTCGTGGAACAAAAGTTTTCGCGGAAATGAAGAAATGGACAGATTAGCTCTGGGTAAGGCCAATGATTAAGTGATCACTGTGACCTATTCCTTCCGGGTGTACTAAAAGATTTTGATGATTTTTGAAAGGCGATGGAACAAGCTTCCGAACTACGTATTCCACTTGTCCGATTATGTTTTTCGTACAAGAAAAGTTTTCGCGGAAAAATTACAAAATCGTCAGATTTGCTCTGGGTAAGGCCAATGATTAAGTGGTCACTGTGACCAATTCCTTTCGGGTGCACTAAAAGCTTTTGACGATTCTGAAAGGCGTTGGAAACAAGATTTCGAAGCACATATTCCACTTGTCCGATTATGTTTTTCGTGGAACAAACGTTTTCGCGGAAAAATGAAGAAATCGGCAGATTTGCTCTGGGTAAGGTCAATGATTAAGTGGTCACTGTGACCAATTCCTTTCGGGTGCACTAAAAGTTTTTGATGATTCTGAAAGGCGTTGGAAACAAGATTTCAAAGCACATATTCCACTTGTCCCCTTATGTTTTTTGTGGAACAAACGTTTTCGCGGAAAAATGAAGAAATCGGCAGATTTGCTCTGGGTAAGGCTATGATGAAGAGGTCACTGTGACGTATTCCTTTCAGGTGCACTAAAAGATTTTATTGATTCAGAAAGGTGTTACAACAAGCTACAGAACGACGTATTCTTCTTATAGGATTATGTTTTTTGTGGAACACGAGTTTTCGCGGAAAAATTACGAAATCGTCAGATTTGCTCTGGGTAAGGACAATGATGAAGTGGTCACTGTGACCAATTCCTTCGGGTGCACTAAAAGATTTTGATGATTCCGAAAGGTGGAACAAGCTTTTAAAGTACGTGTTCCACTTGGTCCGATTGTGTTTTTCGTGAAACACAAGTTTTCGCTGAAAAATGAGGGAATCGGCAGATTTGCTCTGGGTAAGGCCAATGATTGTGTGGTCACTGTGACCAATGCCTTCCGGGTGCACTGAAAGTTTTTGATGATTCTGAAAGGTGTTGGAACAAACTTTCAAAGCACGTATTCCACTTGGTCAGATTATATTTTTCGTGGAATAAAAGTTTTCGCGGAAAAATGACGAAATCGGCAGATTTGCTCGGGGTAAGGCCAATGATGAAGTGGTCACTGTGGCCAATTCCTTTCGGGTGCACTGAAAGTTTTTGATGATTCTGCAAGGTATTGGAACAAGCTTCCGAACCACTGATTCCACTTGTCCGATTATATTTTCGTAGAAAAAAAGTTTTCGCGGAAAAGTGACGTAATTTGCTCTGGGTAAGGCCAATAATGAAGTAGGCACCGTGACCAATTCCTTCCAAGTGCACTGAAAGTTGTTGATGATTCTGAAAGGTGTTGGAACAACCTTTCAAAGCACGTATTCCTCTTGGTCAGATTATGTTTTTAGTAAAACAACAGTTTTTGCGGTAAAATTAAGAAATCGGCAGATTTGCTCTGGGTAAGGCAAATGATGAAGTGGTCACTGTGACTTATTGCTTCCGGGTGTACTAAAAGATTTTGATGATTCTGAAAGGTGATAGAACAAGCTTCCGAACCACGTATTCCACTTGTCCGATTATGTTTTTCGTAGAAGAAAAGTTTTCGCGAAAAAATGACAAAATCGTCAGATTTGCTCTGGGTAAGGCCTATGATGAAGTGGTCACTGTGACCTATTCCTTCCGGGTGTACTAAAAGATTTTGATGATTCTGAAAGGCGTTGTAACAAGATTTCAAAGCACATATTCCACTTGTCCGACTAGGTTTTTCGTGGAACAAAAGTTTTCGCGGAAATGACGAAATCGGCAGATTTGCTCTGGGTAAGGCTATGATGAAGTGGTCACTGTGACCTATTATTTTCAGGTGCACTAAAAGATTTTATTGATTCTGAAAGGTGTTAGAACAAGCTTCAGAACCACGTATTTCTCTTATCGAAATATGTTTTTCGTAGATCAAAAGTTTTCGCGGAAATGACAAAATCGTCAGATTTGCTCTGGGTAAGGCCAATGATTAAGTGGTCACTGTGACCAATTCCTTTCGGGTGCACTAAAAGCTTTTGACGATTCTGAAAGGCGTTGGAAACAAGATTTCGAAGCACATATTCCACTTGTCCGATTATATTTTTCGTGGAACAAACGTTTTCGCGGAAAAATGAAGAAATCGGCAGATTTGCTCTGGGTAAGGTCAATGATTAAGTGGTCACTGTGACCAATTCCTTTCGGGTGCACTAAAAGTTTTTGATGATTCTGAAAGGCGTTGGAAACAAGATTTCAAAGCACATATTCCACTTGTCCCATTATGTTTTTTGTGGAACAAACGTTTTCGCGGAAAAATGAAGAAATCGGCAGATTTGCTCTGGGTAAGGCTATGATGAAGAGGTCACTGTGACGTATTCCTTTCAGGTGCACTAAAAGATTTTATTGATTCAGAAAGGTGTTACAACAAGCTACAGAACGACGTATTCTTCTTATAGGATTATGTTTTTTGTGGAACACGAGTTTTCGCGGAAAAATTACGAAATCGTCAGATTTGCTCTGGAAGGACAATGATGAAGTGGTCACTGTGACCAATTCCTTTCGGGTGCACTAAAAGATTTTGATGATTCTGAAAGGTGGAACAAGCTTTCAAAGTACGTGTTCCACTTGGTCCGATTGTGTTTTTCGTGAAACACAAGTTTTCGCTGAAAAATGAGGGAATCGGCAGATTTGCTCTGGGTAAGGCCAATGATTATGTGGTCACTGTGACCAATTCCTTCCGGGTGCACTGAAAGTTTTTGATGATTCTGAAAGGTGTTGGAACAACCTTTCAA
Source organism: Thecophora atra (assembly GCA_937620795.1). Lineage (NCBI taxonomy): Eukaryota > Metazoa > Arthropoda > Insecta > Diptera > Conopidae > Thecophora > Thecophora atra. Next base: position 64,588,105 of record OW569398.1, read on the forward strand.
AGCACGTATTCCACTTGGTCAGATTATATTTTTCGTGGAATAAAAGTTTTCGCGGAAAAATGACGAAATCGGCAGATTTGCTCGGGGTAAGGCCAATGATGAAGTGGTCACTGTGGCCAATTCCTTTCGGGTGCACTGAAAGTTTTTGATGATTCTGCAAGGTATTGGAACAAGCTTCTGAACCACTCATTCCACTTGTCCGATTATATTTTCGTAGAAAAAAATTCTTCGCGGAAAAGTGACGTAATTTGCTCTGGGTAAGGCCAATAATGAAGTGGGCACCGTGACCAATTCCTTCCAAGTGCACTGAAAGTTTTTGATGATTCTGAAAGGTGTTGGAACAACCTTTCAAAGCACTTATTCCACTTGGTCAGATTATGTTTTTAGTGAAACAACAGTTTTTGCGGCAAAATTAAAAAATCGGCAGATTTCCTCTGGGTAAGGCAAATGATGAAGTGTTCACTGTGACTTATTGCTTCCGGGTGTACTAAAAGATTTTGATGATTCTGAAAGGTGCTGGAACAAGCTTCCGAACCACGTATTCCACTTGTCCGATTATGTTTTTCGTAGATGAAAAGTTTTCGCGAAAAAATGACAAAATCGTCAGATTTGCTCTGGGTAAGGCCTATGATGAAGTGGTCACTGTGACCTATTCCTTCCGGGTGTACTAAAAGATTTTGATGATTCTGAAAGGCGTTGAAACAAGATTTCAAAGCACATTTTCCACTTGTTTGATTATTTTTATAGTGGAACAAACGTTTTCGCGGCATTGACGAAATCGTCAGATTTGCTCTGGGTAAGGCCTATGATGAAGTGGTACTAAAAGAATTTGATCATTCTGAAAGGCGTTGGAGCAATATTTCAAAGCACATATTACACTTGTCCGATTATATTTTTCGTGCAACAAAAGTTTTCGCGGAAATGAAGAAATGGACAGATTAGCTCTGGGTAAGGCCAATGATTCAGTTATCACTGTGACCTATTCCTTCCGGGTGTACTAAAAAATTTTGATGATTCTGAAAGGCGTTGAAACAAGATTTCAAAGCGCATATTCCACTTGTTTGATTATTTTTTTCGTGGAACAAAAGTTTTCTCGGAAATGACGAAATCGTAAGATTTGCTCTGGGTAAAGCCTATGATGAAGTGGTCACTGTGACCTATTCCTTCCGGGTGTACTAAAAGATTTTGATGATTCTGAAAGGCGTTGAAACAAGATTTCAAAGCACATATTCCACTTGTCCGATTATGTTTTTCGTGGAACAAACGTTTTCGCGGAAAAATGAAGAAATCGGCAGATTTGCTCTGGGTAAGGTCAATGATTAAGTGGTCACTGTGACCAATTCCTTTCGGGTGCACTAAAAGTTTTTGATGATTCTGAAAGGCGTTGGAAACAAGATTTCAAAGCACATATTCCACTTGTCCCATTATGTTTTTTGTGGAACAAACGTTTTCGCGGAAAAATGAAGAAATCGGCAGATTTGCTCTGGGTAAGGCTATGATGAAGAGGTCACTGTGACGTATTCCTTTCAGGTGCACTAAAAGATTTTATTGATTCAGAAAGGTGTTACAACAAGCTACAGAACGACGTATTCTTCTTATGGGATTATGATTTTTGTGGAACACGAGTTTTCGCGGAAAAATTACGAAATCGTCAGATTTGCTCTGGGTAAGGACAATGATAAAGTGGTCACTGTGACCAATTCCTTCGGGTGCACTAAAAGATTTTGATGATTCCGAAAGGTGGAACAAGCTTTCAAAGTACGTGTTCCACTTGGTCCGATTGTGTTTTTCGTGAAACACAAGTTTTCGCTGAAAAATGAGGGAATCGGCAGATTTGCTCTGGGTAAGGCCAATGATTGTGTGGTCACTGTGACCAATGCCTTCCGGGTGCACTGAAAGTTTTTGATGATTCTGAAAGGTGTTGGAACAAACTTTCAAAGCACGTATTCCACTTGGTCAGATTACATTTTTCGTGGAATAAAAGTTTTCGCGGAAAAATGACGAAATCGGCAGATTTGCTCGGGGTAAGGCCAATGATGAAGTGGTCACTGTGGCCAATTCCTTTCGGGTGCACTGAAAGTTTTTGATGATTCTGCAAGGTATTGGAACAAGCTTCCGAACCACTGATTCCACTTGTCCGATTATATTTTCGTAGAAAAAAAGTTTTCGCGGAAAAGTGACGTAATTTGCTCTGGGTAAGGCCAATAATGAAGTAGGCACCGTGACCAATTCCTTCCAAGTGCACTGAAAGTTGTTGATGATTCTGAAAGGTGTTGGAACAACCTTTCAAAGCACGTATTCCTCTTGGTCAGATTATATTTTTAGTGAAACAACAGTTTTTGCGGCAAAATTAAGAAATCGGCAGATTTGCTCTGGGTAAGGCAAATGATGAAGTGGTCACTGTGACTTATTGCTTCCGGGTGTACTAAAAGATTTTGATGATTCTGAAACGTGATAGAACAAGCTTCCGAACCACGTATTCCACTTGTCCGATTATGTTTTTCGTAGAAGAAAAGTTTTCGCGAAAAAATGACAAAATCGTCAGATTTGCTCTGGGTAAGGCCTATGATGAAATGGTCACTGTGACCTATTCCTTCCGGGTGTACTAAAAGATTTTGATGATTCTGAAAGGCGTTGGAACAAGATTTCAAAGCACATATTCCACTTGTCCGATTATGTTTTTCGTGGAACAAAAGTTTTCGCGGAAATGACGAAATCGGCAGATTTGCTCTGGGTAAGGCTATGATGAAGTGGTCACTGTGACCTATTATTTTCAGGTGCACTAAAAGATTGTATTGATTCTGAAAGGTGTTAGAACAAGCTTCAGAACCACGTATTTCTCTTATCGAAATATGTTTTTCGTAGATCAAAAGTTTTCGCGGAAAAATGAAGAAATCGGCAGATTTGCTCTGGGTAAGGCCAATCATAAAGTGGTCACTGTGATGTATTCCTTCCGGGTGCACTAAAAGATGTTGCTGATTCTGGAAGGTGTTGGAACAAGCTTTCAATGCACGTGTTCCACTTGGTCCGATTATGTTTTTCGTGAAACACAAATTTTCGCCGAAAAATTACGAAATCGGCAGATTTGGTCTGGGTAAGGCCAATGATTATGTGGTCACTGTGACCAATTCCTTCCGGGTGCACTAAAAGTTTTTGATGACTCTGAAAGGTGTTAGAACAACCTTTCAAAGCACGTATTCCACTTGGTCAGATTATATTTTTCGTGGAACAAACGTGTTAGCGGAAAAATGAAGAAATCAGCATTTGCTCTGGGTAAGGCAAATGATGAAGTCGTCACTGTGGCCAATTGCTTTCGGGTGCACTGAAAGTTTTTGATGATTCTGCAAGGTGTTAGAACAAGCTCCCGAACCACGTGTTCCACTTGGTCCGATTATGTTTTTCGTGAAAGACAAGTTTTCGCGGAAAAATTACGAAATCGGCAGATTTGCTTTGGGTAAGGCAAATGATGAAGTGGTCACTGTGGCCAATTCCTTTCGGGTGCACTGAAAGTTTTTGATGATTCTGCAAGGTATTGGAACAAGCTTCCGAACCATGTATTCCACTTGTCCGATTATGTTTTTCGTAGAAGAAAAGTTTTCGCGAAAAAATGACAAAATCGTCAGATTTGCTCTGGGTAAGGCCTATGATGAAGTGGTCACTGTGACTTATTCCTTCCGGGTGTACTAAAAGATTTTGATGATTCTGAAAGGCGTTGGAACAAGATTTCAAAGTACATATTTCACTTGTCCAATTATGTTTTTCGTGGAACAAAAGTTTTCGCGGAAATGACGAAATCGGCATATTTGCTCTGGGTAAGGCTATGATGAAATGGTCACTGTGACCTATTCCTTTCAGGTGCACTAAAAGATTTTAATGATTCGGAAAGGTGTTAGAACAAGCTTCAGAACCACGTATTTCTCTTATCGAAATATGTTTTTCGTAGATCAAAAGTTTTCGCGGAAAAATGAAGAAATCGGGAGATTTGCTTTGGGTAAGGCCAATCATAAAGTGGTCACTGTGATGTATTCCTTCCGGGTGCACTAAAAGATTTTGATGATTCTTTAAGGTGGAACAAGCTTTCATAGCACGTGTTCCACTTGGTCTGATTATGTTTTTCGTGAAACACAAGTTTTCGCGGAAAAATTACGAAATCGGCAGATTTGCTCTGGGTAAGGCCAATGATTATGTGGTCACTGTGATGTATTCCTTCCGGGTGCACTAAAAGATTTTGATGATTCTAAAGGCGTTCAACAAACTTTCGAACCGCGTATTCCACTTGGTGAGATTATGTATTTCGTGGAACAAAAGTTTTCGCGGAAATGACGAAATCGGCAGATTTGCTCTGGGTAAGGCTATGATGAAATGGTCACTGTGACCTATTCCTTTCAGGTGCACTAAAAGATTTTAATGATTCGGAAAGGTGTTAGAACAAGCTTCAGAACCATGTATTTCTCTTATCGAAATATGTTTTTCGTAGATCAAAAGTTTTCGCGGAAAAATGAAGAAATCGGGAGATTTGCTTTGGGTAAGGCCAATTAAAGTGGTCACTGTGATGTATTCCTTCCGGGTGCACTAAAAGATTTTGATGATTCTTTAAGGTGGAACAAGCTTTCATAGCACGTGTTCCACTTGGTCCGATTATGTTTTTCGTGAAACACAAGCTTTCGCGGAAAAATGAAGAAATCGGCAGATTTGCTCTGGGTAAGGCCAATCATGAAGTGGTCACTGTGATCTATTCCTTCTGGGTGCACTAAAAGATTTTGATGATTCTGAAAGGTGTTGGAACAAGATTGCGAACCACGTATTCCACTTGTCCTATTATGTTTTTCGTAGAAGAAAAGTTTTCGCTGAAAAATGACAAAATCGTCAGATTTGCTCTGGGTAAGACCAATGATTGAGTGGTTACTGTGACCAATTCCTTCCGGGTGCACTAAAAGTTTTTGATGACTTTGAAAGGCTTTGGAACAAGATTTCAAAGCACATATTCCACTTGTCCGATTATGTTTTTCGTAGATCAAAAGTTTTCGCGGAAAAATGAAGAAATCGGGAGATTTGCTTTGAGTAAGGCCAATCATAAAGTGGTCACTGTGATGTATTCCTTCCGGCTGCACTAAAAGATTTTGATGATTCTTTAAGGTGGAACAAGCCTTCAAAGCACGTGTTCCACTTGGTCTGATTATGTTTTTCGTGAAACACAAGTTTTCGCAGAAAAATGAAGAAATCGGGAGATTTGCTTTGGGTAAGGCCAATCATAAAGTGGTCACTGTGATGTATTCCTTCCGGCTGCACTAAAAGATTTTGATGATTCTTTAAGCTGGAACAAGCTTTCAAAGCACGTGTTCCACTTGGTCTGATTATGTTTTTCGTGAAACACAAGTTTTCGCGGAAAAATTACTAAATCGGCAGATTTGCTCTGGGTAAGGCAAATGATGAAGTGGTCACTGTGACTTATTGCTTCCGGGTGTACTAAAAGATTTTGATGATTCTGAAAGGTGATAGAACAAGCTTCCGAACCACGTATTCCACTTGTCCGATTATGTTTTTCGTAGAAGAAAAGTTTTCGCGAAAAAATGACAAAATCGTCAGATTTGCTCTGGGTAAGGCCTATGATGAAATGGTCACTGTGACCTATTCCTTCCGGGTGTACTAAAAGATTTTGATGATTCTGAAAGGCGTTGGAACAAGATTTCAAAGCACATATTCCACTTGTCCGATTATGTTTTTCGTGGAACAAAAGTTTTCGCGGAAATGACGAAATCGGCAGATTTGCTCTGGGTAAGGCTATGATGAAGTGGTCACTGTGACCTATTATTTTCAGGTGCACTAAAAGATTTTATTGATTCTGAAAGGTGTTAGAACAAGCTTCAGAACCACGTATTTCTCTTATCGAAATATGTTTTTCGTAGATCAAAAGTTTTCGCGGAATAATGAAGAAATCGGCAGATTTGCTCTGGGTAAGGCCAATCATAAAGTGGTCACTGTGATGTATTCCTTCCGGGTGCACTAAAAGATGTTGCTGATTCTGAAAGGTGTTGGAACAAGCTTTCAATGCACGTGTTCCACTTGGTCCGATTATGTTTTTCGTGAAACACAAATTTTCGCCGAAAAATTACGAAATCGGCAGATTTGGTCTGGGTAAGGCCAATGATTATGTGGTCACTGTGACCAATTCCTTCCGGGTGCACTAAAAGTTTTTGATGACTCTGAAAGGTGTTAGAACAACCTTTCAAAGCACGTATTCCACTTGGTCAGATTATATTTTTCGTGGAACAAACGTGTTAGCGGAAAAATGAAGAAATCAGCATTTGCTCTGGGTAAGGCAAATGATGAAGTCGTCACTGTGGCCAATTGCTTTCGGGTGCACTGAAAGTTTTTGATGATTCTGCAAGGTGTTAGAACAAGCTCCCGAACCTCGTGTTCCACTTGGTCCGATTATGTTTTTCGTGAAAGACAAGTTTTCGCGGAAAAATTACGAAATCGGCAGATTTGCTTTGGGTAAGGCAAATGATGAAGTGGTCACTGTGGCCAATTCCTTTCGGGTGCACTGAAAGTTTTTGATGATTCTGCAAGGTATTGGAACAAGCTTCCGAACCATGTATTCCACTTGTCCGATTATGTTTTTCGTAGAAGAAAAGTTTTTGCGAAAAAATGACAAAGTCGTCAGATTTGCTCTGGGTAAGGCCTATGATGAAGTGGTCACTGTGACTTATTCCTTCCGGGTGTACTAAAAGATTTTGATGATTCTGAAAGGCGTTGGAACAAGATTTTAAAGTACATATTTCACTTGTCCAATTATGTTTTTCGTGGAACAAAAGTTTTCGCGGAAATGACGAAATCGGCATATTTGCTCTGGGTAAGGCTATGATGAAATGGTCACTGTGACCTATTCCTTTCAGGTGCACTAAAAGATTTTAATGATTCGGAAAGGTGTTAGAACAAGCTTCAGAACCACGTATTTCTCTTATCGAAATATGTTTTTCGTATATCAAAAGTTTTCGCGGAAAAATGAAGAAATCGGGAGATTTGCTTTGGGTAAGGCTAATCATAAAGTGGTCACTGTGATGTATTCCTTCCGGGTGCACTAAAAGATTTTGATGATTCTTTAAGGTGGAACAAGCTTTCATAGCACGTGTTCCACTTGGTCTGATTATGTTTTTCGTGAAACACAAGTTTTCGCGGAAAAATTACGAAATCGGCAGATTTGCTCTGGGTAAGGCTATGATGAAATGGTCACTGTGACCTATTCCTTTCAGGTGCACTAAAAGATTTTAATGATTCGGAAAGGTGTTAGAACAAGCTTCAGAACCATGTATTTCTCTTATCGAAATATGTTTTTCGTAGATCAAAAGTTTTCGCGGAAAAATTAAGAAATCGGGAGATTTGCTTTGGGTAAGGCCAATTAAAGTGGTCACTGTGATGTATTCCTTCCGGGTGCACTAAAAGATTTTGATGATTCTTTAAGGTGTTGGAACAAGCTTGCGAACCACGTATTCCACTTGTCCGATTATGTTTTTCGTAGAAGAAAAGTTTTCGCTGAAAAATGACAAAATCGTCAGATTTGCTCTGGGTAAGACCAATGATTGAGTGGTTACTGTGACCAATTCCTTCCGGGTGCACTAAAAGTTTTTGATGACTTTGAAAGGCTTTGGAACAAGATTTCAAAGCACATATTCCACTTGTCCGATTATGTTTTTCGTGGAACAAAAGTTTTCGCGGAAATGACGAAATCGGCAGATTTGATCTGGGTAAGGCTATGATGAAATGGTCACTGTGACCTATTCCTTTCAGGTGCACTAAAAGATTTTATTGATTCGGAAAGGTGTTAGAACAAGCTTCAGAACCACGTATTTCTCTTATCGAAATATGTTTTTCGTAGATCAAAAGTTTTCGCGGAAAAATGAAGAAATCGGGAGATTTGCTTTGGGTAAGGCCAATCATAAAGTGGTCACTGTGATGTATTCCTTCCGGGTGCACTAAAAGATTTTGATGATTCTTTAAGGTGGAACAAGCTTTCAAAGCACGTGTTCCACTTGGTCTGATTATGTTTTTCGTGAAACACAAGTTTTCGCGGAAAAATTACGAAATCGGCAGATTTGCTCTGGGTAAGGCCAATGATTATGTGGTCACTGTGATGTATTCCTGCCGGGTGCACTAAAAGATTTCTTTGGAACAAGATTTCAAAGCACATATTCCACTTGTCCGATTATGTTTTTCGTGGAACAAAAGTTTTCGCGGAAAAATGACAAAATCGTTAGATTTGCTCTGGGTAAGGCCTATGATGAAGTGGTCACTGTGACCTATTCCTTCCAATTGCACTGAAAGTTTTTGATGATTCTGAAACGTGTTGGAACAACCTTTCAAAGCACGTATTCCACTTGGTCAGATTATATTTTTCGTCGAATAAAGTTTTCGCGGAGAAATGACGAAATCGGCAGATTTGCTCTGGGTAAGGCCAATGATGAAGTGGTCATTGTGGCCAATTCCTTTCGGGTGCACTTAAAGTTTTTGATGATTCTGCAAGGTGTTGGAACAAGCTTTCAAAGCACGTTTTTCACTTGGTCCGATTATGTTTTTCGTGAAACACAAGTTTTCGCGGAAAAATGATGAAATCGGCAGATTTGCTCTGGGTAAGGCCAATGATTATGTGGTCACTGTGACCAATTCCTTCCGGGTGCACTAAAAGTTTTTGATGATTCTGAAAGGTGTTGGAACAGCCATTCAAAGCGCGTATTCCACTTGGTCAGATTATAATTTTCGTGGAACGAACATTTTCGCGGAAAAATTACGGAATCGGCAGATTTGCTCTGGGTAAGGCAAATGATGAAGTGGTCACCGTGGCCAATTCCTCTCGGGTGCACTGAAAGTTTTTGATGATTCTGCAAGGTGTTGGAACAAGCTTCCGAACCACGTATTCCACTTGTCCGATTTTTTTTTCGTGGAACAAAAGTTTTCGCGGAATTGACGAAATCGTCAGATTTGCTCAGATTTGGGTAAGGCCAATGATGAAGTGGTCACTGTGACCTATTCCTTCCGGGTGTACTAAAAGATTTTGATGATTCTGAAAGGCGTTGGAACAACATTTCGAAGCACATATTCCACTTGTCGGATTATATTTTTCGTGGAATAAAAGTTTTCGCGGAAATGAAGAAATGGGCAGATTAGTTATGGGTAAGGCCTATGTTGAAGTGGTCACTGTGACCTATTCCTTCCGGGTGTACTAAAAGATTTTGATGATTCTGAAAGGTGATGGAACAAGCTTTCGAACCACGTATTCCACTTGTCTGATTATGTTTTTCGTGGAACAAAAGTTTTTGCGAAAAAATGACAAAATCGTCAGATTTGCTCTGGGTAAGGCCAATGATGAAGTGGTCACTGTGACCTATTCCTTCCGGGTGTACTAAAAGATTTTTATGATTCTGAAAGGCCTTGGAACAACATTTCAAAGCACATATTCCACTTGTCGGATTATATTTTTCGTGGAACAAAAGTTTTCGCGGAAATGAAGAAATGGGCAGATTAGCTCTGGGTAAGGCCAATGATTAAGTGATCACTGTGACCTATTCCTTCCGGGTGTACTAAAAGATTGTGACGATTTTTGAAAGGCGATGGAACAAGCTTCCGAACGACGTATTCCAATTGTCCGATTATGTTTTTCGTAGAAGAAAAGTTTTCGCAGAAAAATGACAAAATCCTCAGATTTGCTCTGGGTAAGGCCAATGATTAAGTGGTCACTTGTAACGAACTATTTTCGTTGCCAAGGATATACTCGTCGTTGTCCGGGGTTCAAGGGTAAAAAATAATAAAGAAGAACACGTCTACATTTATGGGTTTTCTGAATTTCAATTTCTTTATTGTTTACTTATATCAACTTATAACTACTATAATTTTCACTCCTAATCTACGGCTTAATTCTAGGGCTGCAATTTAAAGCAATATCGAGTTGTATATAATGTTATGCACTTATATATATTTATATATAATACAAGTTGGGTTTTTGGAAAATAAGAATATCTTTCACGTATATATGGGATTAAGAAAAGTTTAATTGGAATACATTGAACACATATGTCTGTGTCCGTTTGCGTTTGGCTGTAGCCTGTGACTAAAATGCGCGCTCCACCAAAATGCAGGTGAAATCTATGTATAAAGGGTATTCGTGAGTCACTGGACTAGTGCTAGGACTAGTCTGACGAGATCTGAATATGGTTTCAGCTTGTTAGCAACTCCACCATATGCAGATGAAAACCTATGAACCAGGAGTACTTGTATGTCACTGGACTAGTGCAAGGACTAGTCTGACGAGATCTGAATATGGTTTCAGCTTGTTAGCAACTCCACCATATGCAGATGAAAACCTATGAACCAGGAGTACTTGTATGTCACTGGACTAGTGCAAGGACTAGTCTGACGAGATCTGAATATGGTTTCAGCTTGTTAGCAACTCCACCATATGCAGATGAAAACCTATGAACCAGGAGTACTTGTATGTCACTGGACTAGTGCAAGGACTAGTCTGACGAGATCTGAATATGGTTTCAGCTTGTTAGCAACTCCACCATATGCAGATGAAAACTATAAACCAGGAGTATTTGTATGTCACTGGACTAGTGCAAGGACTAGTCTGACGAGATCTGAATATGGTTTCAGCTTGTTAGCAACTCCACCATATGCAGATGAAAACCTATGAACCAGGAGTACTTGTATGTCACTGGACTAGTGCAAGGACTAGTCTGACGAGATCTGAATATGGTTTCAGCTTGTTAGCAACTCCACCATATGCAGATGAAAACTATAAACCAGGAGTATTTGTATGTCACTGGGCTAGTGCAAGGACTAGTCTGACGAGATCTGAATATGGTTTCAGCTTGTTAGCAACTCCACCATATGCAGATGAAAACTATAAACCAAGGATTTTCGCGTGGCACTGACTTAGTGCGAAGATTTGAAACGAAGGAGCAAGGATATTAAGAACTGATCTTGGTTTCAGCTTGTCAGCGCTCCGCCAAAATGCAAATGAACAATTAGTAGTAGTAACTTTGTAAACGACTTACCCCGTTGAGTGTTGAATTCAAAAAGCCCTGAGATTAACTTCGCTGCGGCTTTTATACTACTCGTCTAACAGTAGTGCCTTATTTTTGTTTTTGTGCAATAGCCTTCGATTAATCCCTTTGTTTACTTACTTTTGGTTTGTTTCGAGTTGTGTTATGTTGTTGTTGTTGCGCACAGAAACTGGTTTCGCATGTGCTGTTGATCATCTTTGTGCATTGATTTTCTTTGTTTTGTGTTCGGCTGATTTATGTTGCGTGGTTGTTGTTACGCGCAGAAAACTGGTTTCGCAGGTGTTGTTGATCGTCTTTGTGTATTGGTTTTCTTCGCTTGTTTTCGGCTGTTTTATGTTGCGTTGTTGTTGCCGTAAAACCTGTTTTATGTCTACGCTGCTTCGCTGGCCTTGATTTAATCCCTTTGTTTACACCAATTTATGTCGCAAAATTGCGTGTTTTGCATTTTATAATGCAGAATTAAATCCACCTTGAATTGGGTGCGCACAATTCAAGGTTACTGTATTCCTTGAAGACGACCTTCAAGGAATCAGCTCAGGTGGGGAGCAGGCCAGGTTCTACACCCGTAAGTGTATCGAAGGTTAACGTTTAACTTTCGTTACATTCTCCTCTTTCCTCGACCAGAAGAATCTGTCTTGGGGTGAGGGTTATGCGGTAGCCGTTGGTCCTAAACTGCATCCTCTGTCGCTTGCGGGATTGTTGCAGAAGTCTCTCGAACCGCTGCTTGATGTCGTCGATTGCTTCCTTACGGACTCGTACGCCTGCTGGTCCTTCGAGTTCCGCTATGCTGCTGAACCTCTCGACCTTTGGCCGCTCCTCGGTGCTAGTGGGGTGCTTCGCGGCTTCTTGTCCGGTTGGTTTATCCGACAGCAGGATCTGGTTCACTTCAGTGTAGAGGTCGTCGTAGTTTTCGCCGCTCACTACGTCGTAATATAAAGAAGGTATCATCGTGGGCACTTCTTCGGTGGTTGGTTCGGTGGTTGGTTCAGTGGTTGGTTCGGTGGTTTCCGATGGTTGGCTGCTCGCGTCTTGTTTGTTCAATTTCCGGCCTCCGGCTTCCTCGAAGACGAGCACAGGGAACTCCCGATGTGGTTGCCCAACCTTAGCTGCCAGTTCCCGGATTCTTGTCGCGATAGCCTCCCTCTTGTTTGTGACTTCCGCACTTGGGAACCAACCCTCCTTGTCCAGGAACTCTTCGCGAAAATCATCGAAAGGGTCGGTGAGAAGTTTTTCTGCGTAGTGCAACAAGAATACTCCGCAGTCGGTCCCATTAGTCTGCTGTGGTATCTTGGGTACATATAGTGGAAGTGTGACGTCATCAAAGCGCTTCGCTTGTTTCTCCGGTGCGCCTTCAGCCCGTCGTGTGCGGTATTCCTGCTCGAGGTACTCCCGAATCCTGTCTGCCACATTGGTCCTACCTCCCGGACTCAACGAGTCAAACTGCAAGATGCATGGCCTCTTTACCCCGTACTTGCCGTCGCTTTTTGGCGTGTCCATCATCTTGGGTCCGTTGCAGCCCACGAAACACACGACCATCAGGAACCAATGGTTGTGTTGGTTAACCGGGACTAGGATGTAGTCCATCTCAAACAGGTCCACCTGCTTCGTCCACCGCTTCACCGCTGCATGTCGCTCCTGAGGGGTGCCGTCGCGATCAATCTTCGTGAAGAAGTACGTGCTGAACACATGAACCCGTTGCCTCTGGGATTCGCAAATCATGGTGTTCTTCACCAACCGTAGATACATTTCGATTAATGTATCATTCAGGAAGCGGCCCCGAGATAGTCGCCGGTAGTCCTCTTCTCTAATAGCCAACCCACCGCGCCCTGGTGGATAGACTACCAACGGTTCGTCGTTGCCCTCCGAAGTCGTTGGTTGCATCAAGCCCGCCACTACACTACCGGTATGGTCGCGTTTTGTACCCCTTTCCTCGCTCACTCGCATAAGAGGTCCAAAAACGACACCCTGGGTTTCACTCGCCTCCTTGATCGCAATTAAACGGTCCAGCCGATCGTACCACTCACCCGAATTTCCTGCTGCTGCCATTGTTGTAGTTGTATGCTTGCTTTCTAGGGGAAAAGAGTGATAAATATATAAAAACATGAACCTGATATTTGGGGTGTGGACGCCACGATACGTTACAAGGAGTTTTATTTGGGATTTGGGGATGAGTCTGTTTCCGTCGGAGTTCGTCGGTCTCCGGTACAATGGTACTCTTTCAAGTCTTTGATGTGAACCGTGTTGACGCGAGCATCTTCCAAGTGTTTCACCCGGACGATGACTGGTGATATATATCCCACAATTTGGTATGGACCATCGAACTTCGGTGCTAGCTTGGCGTTGAATTTGTCCACTGCTTTTGATAGATGATGCGTTCTAACCAGAACCTGTGTTCCGACTGAAGGATTCCAGTGTCTTCGACGAAAATTGTAGTGTTTTGCCTGGTCCTTCGCGGCTTTTTCCATATTCTTCCTGACGATTCGAAAGATTTCTTGGAGTCGCCTTTCTGTGTGCTCGGGTTTCTGTGGTGTGTTCCCTGTTCCCAGTGTAACCTCGTCGAAGAGTGCTTTTGGAAGTCGTGGCTCTCGCCCCTGCGTCAGGAAAGCTGGGGTGAAACCTGTTGAATCTGATGTCATCGTGTTAATGGCCAAGGAGATTTCCGGAATGTATTCGTCCCATTTGGATTGATGATTGTCGATGACCTGTGCCAACACCCTTTTCACATTTCTGTTCGCCCTCTCTGTTGGGTTTTCTTGCGGCGTGTAGGGTGCGGTGAATTGCTGACGAGTACCCAGATCCTTGAGTAGACGCTGGAATACTCCGCTGGTAAATTGGACGCCATTGTCCGTGATGACCACCTTGGGTACGCCGTACCTTGCTAGGATTCTTTCGCGAAAGGCTTTTTTCAGGCTGTCCGCCGTTGCTTGCCGTAGTGGAACTATTTCAGTCCATTTTGAAAACTTATCCAGGAAAACTAGAATCATCGAGTTGCCATGTTTCGATCGTGGCAGTGGCCCAATAAAGTCGGCGCAGACTATGGACCACGGTTCTTCCGGTATTAGTGTAAGCATCTTTCCCGCGGCCCTGTCCTGCACTGGTTTGTACCGCTGACAGGATTCACAGCGCTGTACATATTTTCGTATGTCCCTGAACATGCCTGGCCAATAGTACCTGTTCATTATCCTCGATGTTGTCTTTCTTATCCCGGGGTGTCCAGCGCTAGGTTCCTCATGATTTTCTTTCATCACTCGTTCCTGAAGGTTTTTTGGTACGCAGAGCCTCCAGGCGGCGCAATCTTCGTCGTTAGTGTGACTGGGTATGTGCCGGTACAGTTCTCCATTTATAACGGTGTAATCGGGATATTTCTCGGGGTTCTTCCTGATCTCTGATATTCTTGCGTCGACCCAATCGCCTGCTCTGTTTGTTGCACTTACCTTGCCTAGCTTCTCGACGGGGTTTCTTGATAGTGCATCCGCGACCACGTTCCATTTACCTCGTCTGTAGTTCACGTCAAATGTATATTGCTGAAGTTCTAGCGCCCACCTGGCCAACCGACCAGAAGGGTTTTGCAGCGAGTTGAGCCACTTCAACGAGAGGTGATCCGTGAGGATACTAAATTTGTAGCCCTCGAGATACGGTTGCATTTTCCTGATGCCCCAAACGATTGCGAGACACTCCTTCTCTGTAGTTGAATAGTTTTGCTCTGCTGGGTTGAGATGGCGACTTGCATAGGCGATGACCTTTTCTCCCTCTTCGCTTTCTTGGGTAAGCACTACTCCTAAGCCGTAATCACTGGCATCCGTTTGGAGCGTGAATTTTTTTGTGAAGTCGGGGCATGCGAGTATCGGTGCTTCCGTAAGTTTTCTCTTCAATGTATCAAATGCTTGTTGTTGTTGGCTACCCCACGACCAGCGTCTACCCTTTTTCAGAAGGCTTGTGAGCGGCACTACCAGGCTGGCAAAGTCAGGGACGAACCTGCGGTACCACGAGGCTATTCCCAGGAAGCGACGAACTCCTTTTACATTGGCTGGTGCTTCTAGCTGCTCAATCGCCGCCACCTTATCTGGATCGGTGTGGATACCGTGCTGTGTTACCACATGGCCGAGGTACTTCAAGTTTTGTTTGAAAAAGTCACACTTACCGACATTAAGTTTCAAGTTGGCGGCGCGCAGACGATCAAATACCTTTTGTAGATTTTGTTGATGTTCCTCTAGAGAGCTACCAATAACGATGATGTCGTCTAGGTAGGCAAATGCGTGGGGTTCCATTTCGGGGCCAATTACCTGGTCCAATGCTCTCTGGAAGGTCGCCGGCGCTGAATGCAGTCCAAAAGGCATTACGCGCCACTGGTAAAGTCCTCTACCTGGAACGGTGAAGGCTGTGTACTGCTTACTGCTCGGATGCATTGCGATCTGCCAATATCCATTTTTTAGATCCAGGCTACTGATGAACTTCGCGTCGCGCAACCGATCTAAGATGTGCTGTATCCGTGGCAGTGGATACGCATCAGGTATTGACCGAGCGTTTAATTGTCGGTAATCAACGCATAAGCGCCATTTGCCGTCCTTTTTCCTAACCAGAACTAGGGGCGCACTGTATGGGCTGTGTGACGGTTCGATGCACCCTTTCTCCAGTAATTCATCGATTTCCTGATTGATTATCGCTTGCATCGCGGGGTTCTTAGGATAATACCTCTGTTTAATAGGCCGATCGTCCTTCATCAGGATCTTATGTGTTGTGATGTTAGAGGGTCCAGTTAAGTCCTCGAACTTGGCCAGTTCCGATGCCAAGAAGGCCTTTATGGTTTGGTCCTGCATGGGTTCTGCTGCCGCTGAGATTTGTTTTTGGTTTGACCTGCTGTTGTCGAGCGTTGTTTTTGTTGTACATGGTTGCTGTTCTGCCTTGTTGTCTTCGAGTTTGGTTTCGGTTGTGCCTTGTTGTTGATCAGCCTTGTTGCGGGTAAGCCTTGTTGCCGTTGCGCCTTGTTGCTGGTCGACCTTGTTGCACTCGAGTGTTGGTTTTGTTGATAGGCCAGGTGGCCGTTGTTCGTTACCTCTGGTTGTAATCACTCCGGGTGATGATTCTTGCGTGGGTGATACTTGCTTTGTTGATTCGAGTCTAGTTGGTCCTTGTGATTGGTTGTCCTCTGCAGCTGCGTCTTGTGCTCTCTTCGTAATTTGAAGGGTGGAGCATTTTACCTGTTGGTCTCCTGCGGATACTGTGTTGTGGGTGCCTAGAGTCAGTGTTTCTCCTGCGCAAACGATTGTTGCACCTACTTTTATGAGGAAATCCATGCCCAAGATAATGTGGTCAGTGGCCTCCTTCAGTATTAGTAGCGCCATCTTCTTTGTGATCGTTCCCAGCTGTACGTCCACCTCTATGGCCTTATCGATTCTTCGGGGTGTTCCGTCGGCCATTTTGATATCGATGTTGACGTCTCTTAGGGGTCCTTCGGCAGCTATTTCTCGTGCTATGAACTCGCTTATGAAACTTCTCGAAGCTCCGGTGTCGATGGTGGCAGTGACGAGTTCTCTTCCCAGTGCGACCTTAGCGAAGATCCTGTCTGTTGTATATCCTAGGATTCTCGATTGATACGACGAGAGATGTTGTCTTTCGGCCCCAGCAGCCCTCGTCTCTGCTGGGTGCCCCGTGCGTTTCCCGAAATCTGACCCTTTCTGCAGCAGTCTATGGTGCGAACGCCCTGTTTTCCGCATTCCCAACAGAAGAGTTTTGGAGCGTTTCGGCATTCCCTGTAGAAATGTCCCTTTTCACCGCATCTGCGGCAGGCCGTGCTTGGGTCCACGTGGCTACCGGATGGAGCAGCTGACATCTTTCGGTGATGTTCGTGTTTTGCTCGCCATGGTTCTTTCTGCATACGCGCCGGTTCTGTGTCCTGACGAATTGATTCGAACTCTTCCGCCAAGCTTACCAATTCCTCTAAATTGGAGAAGTCCGATCTCTTGATGTATAAAAGATAGTCACGCCGGCAATTTCGGTAGATCCTTTCCAGCTGTTGTTCTTTACTGTATCCGCCATGTCGCATTAACGTCTGCATGGCCAGCACGTAGTCCTTGATATTTTCTCTAGGCGTTTGTGTTCTTTTCCGTATGTTATCGTCAAGCTCTTCAAAGTACCTTGATGGAAGGAAGAATTTCATAAAGTCTTCTTTGAAAGCCGTCCAGGTGCACCATCCGCGATTGTTGTTTCGGAACCAATTGAGAGCCCTTTCCTTCAAAAGTTCAGGCATGGTACGGGGGAGTAAATCTTTAGGCAGCTCGTACGCTTCAGCGAGTTCTTCTATGCGTTCAATAAATGTAATAGGGTCCTTACCACCGTCATACCTGCAGGGCCACTTGCGGACCTTGTCCATTACCTCCGCGTAGCTGGTCCTGCTCGCCGTCTGTCTCATAGCGTGACACTCTGGACCTGTAGACTGCCGGCCCGATACGATTGTCTGTTCACTCTGTATCGGCGTTTTGCTTTCACCAGGGTTGTGGATAAGATTATTTCCAGGGCTGTGAATCTGGATCAAAAGTTCTTCATTGTGCGTCTTCGCTTTCAATCCAGCTCCTTGAGCTGTGGTTGGCAATGTCCGCGCGTCTGGGGAAGTGCTTCGAATCCACTGTTGTTCCAATTTTAATAATTTCTCTTTGGCTTCGGCTGACACGTCGCTTGATGAAACGAACCCGGAGAGTAGTCTGCGTAATTCTTCTACGGTACCGCCCGACTCGATACCGAAGTGTTCTAATATGTTCTCGAGCTGTTCCCTTGGAACGTTATATATCCAGCTCTTACCCATCTTGTTATCTAATTCGCGCCTTGTTTCACAAATGTTACTTTTCTATATATTTTTTCTTTCTTGGAAATTTACACTAATCGAGTTCTAATGTTCACTGCGTTGGGTTTGTTTTGCTTACTTTTCAATGTATCAGTTTTTTTATCGTATTGTGATATTGTTTGTGTTTTTTTTTTTTTCTTGTTCACAGAATCGCGATACTAATGTTTGTTTTTTTTTTTTTTTTTGTTTACTGAAGCGCGATACTACTTTTTTTATTTTAATGTCCTTTGAATCGTGGTTTCACTGTGGTGTATTAACTATACATATATAAATTTTTTTTTTTTTTTTTTTTTAAAATGTTCTCACAACCGTGTCTTCACTGTAGATTATTGTTTATTTTAATGTACTTAGATTCGAGGTTTCACTGTAGTTTATTTTTTTTTTTTTTTTTTTTTTCCCGAGTGTTCTATCAGTTAATTATTGTTTATTTTACTGTTTTCGACCGCATTAGCTTTCAACAATAAAAAAAAACAATGTCCCTGTTCGGGCGCCACTTGTAACGAACTATTTTCGTTGCCAAGGATATACTCGTCGTTGTCCGGGGTTCAAGGGTAAAAAATAATAAAGAAGAACACGTCTACATTTATGGGTTTTCTGAATTTCAATTTCTTTATTGTTTACTTATATCAACTTATAACTACTATAATTTTCACTCCTAATCTACGGCTTAATTCTAGGGCTGCAATTTAAAGCAATATCGAGTTGTATATAATGTTATGCACTTATATATATTTATATATAATACAAGTTGGGTTTTTGGAAAATAAGAATATCTTTCACGTATATATGGGATTAAGAAAAGTTTAATTGGAATACATTGAACACATATGTCTGTGTCCGTTTGCGTTTGGCTGTAGCCTGTGACTAAAATGCGCGCTCCACCAAAATGCAGGTGAAATCTATGTATAAAGGGTATTCGTGAGTCACTGGACTAGTGCTAGGACTAGTCTGACGAGATCTGAATATGGTTTCAGCTTGTTAGCAACTCCACCATATGCAGATGAAAACCTATGAACCAGGAGTACTTGTATGTCACTGGACTAGTGCAAGGACTAGTCTGACGAGATCTGAATATGGTTTCAGCTTGTTAGCAACTCCACCATATGCAGATGAAAACCTATGAACCAGGAGTACTTGTATGTCACTGGACTAGTGCAAGGACTAGTCTGACGAGATCTGAATATGGTTTCAGCTTGTTAGCAACTCCACCATATGCAGATGAAAACCTATGAACCAGGAGTACTTGTATGTCACTGGACTAGTGCAAGGACTAGTCTGACGAGATCTGAATATGGTTTCAGCTTGTTAGCAACTCCACCATATGCAGATGAAAACTATAAACCAGGAGTATTTGTATGTCACTGGACTAGTGCAAGGACTAGTCTGACGAGATCTGAATATGGTTTCAGCTTGTTAGCAACTCCACCATATGCAGATGAAAACCTATGAACCAGGAGTACTTGTATGTCACTGGACTAGTGCAAGGACTAGTCTGACGAGATCTGAATATGGTTTCAGCTTGTTAGCAACTCCACCATATGCAGATGAAAACCTATGAACCAGGAGTACTTGTATGTCACTGGACTAGTGCAAGGACTAGTCTGACGAGATCTGAATATGGTTTCAGCTTGTTAGCAACTCCACCATATGCAGATGAAAACTATAAACCAGGAGTATTTGTATGTCACTGGGCTAGTGCAAGGACTAGTCTGACGAGATCTGAATATGGTTTCAGCTTGTTAGCAACTCCACCATATGCAGATGAAAACTATAAACCAAGGATTTTCGCGTGGCACTGACTTAGTGCGAAGATTTGAAACGAAGGAGCAAGGATATTAAGAACTGATCTTGGTTTCAGCTTGTCAGCGCTCCGCCAAAATGCAAATGAACAATTAGTAGTAGTAACTTTGTAAACGACTTACCCCGTTGAGTGTTGAATTCAAAAAGCCCTGAGATTAACTTCGCTGCGGCTTTTATACTACTCGTCTAACAGTAGTGCCTTATTTTTGTTTTTGTGCAATAGCCTTCGATTAATCCCTTTGTTTACTTACTTTTGGTTTGTTTCGAGTTGTGTTATGTTGTTGTTGTTGCGCACAGAAACTGGTTTCGCATGTGCTGTTGATCATCTTTGTGCATTGATTTTCTTTGTTTTGTGTTCGGCTGATTTATGTTGCGTGGTTGTTGTTACGCGCAGAAAACTGGTTTCGCAGGTGTTGTTGATCGTCTTTGTGTATTGGTTTTCTTCGCTTGTTTTCGGCTGTTTTATGTTGCGTTGTTGTTGCCGTAAAACCTGTTTTATGTCTACGCTGCTTCGCTGGCCTTGATTTAATCCCTTTGTTTACACCAATTTATGTCGCAAAATTGCGTGTTTTGCATTTTATAATGCAGAATTAAATCCACCTTGAATTGGGTGCGCACAATTCAAGGTTACTGTATTCCTTGAAGACGACCTTCAAGGAATCAGCTCAGGTGGGGAGCAGGCCAGGTTCTACACCCGTAAGTGTATCGAAGGTTAACGTTTAACTTTCGTTACACACTGTGACCAATTCCTTTCGGGTGCACTAAAAGTTTTTGATGATTCTGAAAGGTGTTGGAACAAGCTACAGAACCACGTATTTTCTTATCGGATTATGTTTTTCGTGGAACAAAAGATTGCGCGGAAAAATTACCAAATCGGCAGATTTGCTCTGAGTAAGGTCAATGATGAAGTGGTCACTGTGACCTATTCCTTCCGGCTGCACTAAAAGATGTTGATGATTCTGAAAGGTGTTAGAACAAGCTTTCAAAGAACGTATTCCACTTAGTTCGATTATGGTTTTCGTGAAATACAAGTTTTCGCGAAAAAATTAATAGATTTGCTTTGGGTAAGGACTATGGTTATGTGGTCACTGTGACCAATTCCTTCCAATTGCACTGAAAGTTTTTGATGATTCTGAAACGTGTTGGAACAACCTTTCAAAGCACGTATTCCACTTGGTCAGATTATATTTTTCGTCGAATAAAGTTTTCGCGGAGAAATGACGAAATCGGCAGATTTGCTCTGGGTAAGGCCAATGATGAAGTGGTCATTGTGGCCAATTCCTTTCGGGTGCACTTAAAGTTTTTGATGATTCTGCAAGGTGTTGGAACAAGCTTTCAAAGCACGTTTTTCACTTGGTCCGATTATGTTTTTCGTGAAACACAAGTTTTCGCGGAAAAATGATGAAATCGGCAGATTTGCTCTGGGTAAGGCCAATGATTATGTGGTCACTGTGATGTATTCCTGCCGGGTGCACTAAAAGATTTCTTTGGAACAAGATTTCAAAGCACATATTCCACTTGTCCGATTATGTTTTTCGTGGAACAAAAGTTTTCGCGGAAAAATGACAAAATCGTTAGATTTGCTCTGGGTAAGGCCTATGATGAAGTGGTCACTGTGACCTATTCCTTCCAATTGCACTGAAAGTTTTTGATGATTCTGAAACGTGTTGGAACAACCTTTCAAAGCACGTATTCCACTTGGTCAGATTATATTTTTCGTCGAATAAAGTTTTCGCGGAGAAATGACGAAATCGGCAGATTTGCTCTGGGTAAGGCCAATGATGAAGTGGTCATTGTGGCCAATTCCTTTCGGGTGCACTTAAAGTTTTTGATGATTCTGCAAGGTGTTGGAACAAGCTTTCAAAGCACGTTTTTCACTTGGTCCGATTATGTTTTTCGTGAAACACAAGTTTTCGCGGAAAAATGATGAAATCGGCAGATTTGCTCTGGGTAAGGCCAATGATTATGTGGTCACTGTGACCAATTCCTTCCGGGTGCACTAAAAGTTTTTGATGATTCTGAAAGGTGTTGGAACAGCCATTCAAAGCGCGTATTCCACTTGGTCAGATTATAATTTTCGTGGAACGAACATTTTCGCGGAAAAATTACGGAATCGGCAGATTTGCTCTGGGTAAGGCAAATGATGAAGTGGTCACCGTGGCCAATTCCTCTCGGGTGCACTGAAAGTTTTTGATGATTCTGCAAGGTGTTGGAACAAGCTTCCGAACCACGTATTCCACTTGTCCGATTTTTTTTTCGTGGAACAAAAGTTTTCGCGGAATTGACGAAATCGTCAGATTTGCTCAGATTTGGGTAAGGCCAATGATGAAGTGGTCACTGTGACCTATTCCTTCCGGGTGTACTAAAAGATTTTGATGATTCTGAAAGGCGTTGGAACAACATTTCGAAGCACATATTCCACTTGTCGGATTATATTTTTCGTGGAATAAAAGTTTTCGCGGAAATGAAGAAATGGGCAGATTAGTTATGGGTAAGGCCTATGTTGAAGTGGTCACTGTGACCTATTCCTTCCGGGTGTACTAAAAGATTTTGATGATTCTGAAAGGTGATGGAACAAGCTTTCGAACCACGTATTCCACTTGTCTGATTATGTTTTTCGTGGAACAAAAGTTTTTGCGAAAAAATGACAAAATCGTCAGACTTGCTCTGGGTAAGGCCTATGATGTAGTAATCACTGTGACCTATTCCTTCCGGGTGTACTAAAAGATTTTGATGATTCTGAAAGGCGTTGGAACAAGATTTTAAAGCACTTATTCCACTTGTCCGATTATATTTTTCGTGGAACAAAAGTTTTCGCGGAAATGAAGAAATGGGCAGATTAGTTCTGGGTAAGGCCTATGTTGAAGTGGTCACTGTGACCTATTCCTTCCGGGTGTACCTAAAGATTTTGATGATTCTGAAAGGTGATGGAACAAGCTTTCGAACCACGTATTCCACTTGTCTGATTATGTTTTTCGTGGAACAAAAGTTTTCGCGAAAAAATGACAAAATCGTCAGACTTGCTCTGGGTAAGGCCTATGATGAAGTAATCACTGTGACCTATTCCTTGCGGGTGAACTAAAAGATTTTGATGATTCTGAAAGGCGTTGGAACAACATTTCAAAGCACATATTCCACTTGTCGGATTATATTTTTCGTGGAATAAAAGTTTTCGCGGAAATGAAGAAATGGGCAGATTAGTTCTGGGTAAGGCCTATGTTGAAGTGGTCACTGTGACCTATTCCTTCCGGGTGTACTAAAAGATTTTGATGATTCTGAAAGGTGATGGAACAAGCTTCCGAACCACGTATTCGACTTGTCCGATTATGTTTTTCGTAGAAGAAAAGTTTTCGCGGAAAAATGACAAAATCGTCAGATTTGCTCTGAGTGGTCACTGTGACCAATTCCTTTCGGGTGCACTAAAAGTTTTTGATGATTCTGAAAGGTGTTGGAACAAGCTACAGAACGACGTATTCTTCTTATCGGATTATGTTTTTTGTGGAACAAAAGTTTGAGCGGAAAAATAACCAAATCGACAGATTTGCTCTGGGTAAGGTCAATGATGAAGTGGTCACTGTGACCTATTCCTTCCGGCTGCACTAAAAGATGTTGATAATTCTGAAAGGTGGAACAAGCTTTCAAAGTACGTGTTCCACTTGGTCCGATTGTGTTTTTCGTGAAACACAAGTTTTCGCTGAAAAATGAGGGAATCGGCAGATTTGCTCTGGGTAAGGCCAATGATTATGTGGTCAGTGTGACCAATTCCTTCCGGGTACACTGAAAGTTTTTGATGATTCTGAAAGGTGTTGGAACAACCTTTCAAAGCACGTATTCCACTTGGTCAGATTATATTTTTCGTGGAATAAAAGTTTTCGCGGAAAAATGACGAAATCGGCAGATTTGCTCGGGGTAAGGCCAATGATGAAGTGGTCACTGTAGCCAATTCCTTTCGGGTGCACTGAAAGTTTTTGATGATTCTGCAAGGTATTGGAACAAGCTTCCGAACCACTCATTCCACTAGTCCGATTATATTTTCGTAGAAAAAAAGTTTTCGCGGAAAAGTGACGTAATTTGTTCTGGGTAAGGCCAATAATGAAGTGGGCACCGTGACCAATTCCTTCCAAGTGCACTGAAAGTTTTTGATGATTCTGAAAGGTGTTGGAACAACCTTTCAAAGCACGTATTCCACTTGGTCAGATTATGTTTTTAGTGAAACAACAGTTTTTGCGGCAAAATTAAGAAATCGGCAGATTTGCTCTGCGTAAGGCAAATGATGAAGTGTTCACTGTGACTTATTGCTTCCGGGTGTACTAAAAGATTTTGATGATTCTGAAAGGTGCTGGAACAAGCTTCCGAACCACGTATTCCACTTGTCCGATTATGTTTTTCGTTGAAGAAAAGTTTTCGCGAAAAAATGACAAAATCGTCAGATTTGCTCTGGGTAAGGCCTATGATGAAGTGGTCACTGTGACCTATTCCTTCCGGGTGTACTAAAAGATTTTGATGATTCTGAAAGGCGTTGAAACAAGATTTCAAAGCACATTTTCCACTTGTTTGATTATTTTTATAGTGGAACAAACGTTTTCGCGGAATTGACGAAATCGTCAGATTTGCTCTGGGTAAGGCATATGATGAAGTGGTCACTGTGACCTATTCCTTCCGGGTATACTAAAAGATTTTGATGATTCTGAAAGGCGTTGGAGCAATATTTCAAAGCACATATTACACTTGTTCGATTATATTTTTCGTGCAACAAAAGTTTTCGCGGAAATGAAGAAATGGACAGATTAGCTCTGGGTAAGGCCAATGATTCAGTTATCACTGTGACCTATTCCTTCCGGGTGTACTAAAAAATTTTGATGATTCTGAAAGGCGTTGAAACAAGATTTCAAAGCGCATATTCCACTTGTTTGATTATTTTTTTCGTGGAACAAAAGTTTTCGCGGAAATGAAGAAATGGACAGATTAGCTCTGGGTAAGGCCAATGATTAAGTGATCACTGTGACCTATTCCTTCCGGGTTCACTAAAGGTTTTTGATGATTCTGAAAGGCGTTGGAAACAAGATTTCAAAGCACATATTCTACTTGTCCCATTATGTTTTTTGTGGAACAAACGTTTTCGCGGAAAAATGAAGAAATCGGCAGATTTGCTCTGGGTAAGGCTATGATGAAGAGGTCACTGTGACGTATTCCTTTCAGGTGCACTAAAAGATTTTATTGATTCAGAAAGGTGTTACAACAAGCTACAGAACGACGTATTCTTCTTATAGGATTATGTTTTTTGTGGAACACGAGTTTTCGCGGAAAAATTACGAAATCGTCAGATTTGCTTTGGGTAAGGACAATGCTGAAGTGGTCACTGTGACCAATTCCTTTCGGGTGCACTAAAAGATTTTGATGATTCCGAAAGGTGGAACAAGCTTTCAAAGTACGTGTTCCACTTGGTCCGATTGTGTTTTTCGTGAAACACAAGTTTTCGCTGAAAAATGAGGGAATCGGCAGATTTGCTCTGGGTAAGGCCAATGATTGTGTGATCACTGTGACCAATGCCTTCCGGGTGCACTGAAAGTTTTTGATGATTCTGAAAGGTGTTGGAACAAACTTTCAAAGCACGTATTCCACTTGGTCAGATTATATTTTTCGTGGAATAAAAGTTTTCGCGGAAAAATGACGAAATCGGCAGATTTGCTCGGGGTAAGGCCAATGATGAAGTGGTCACTGTGGCCAATTCCTTTCGGGTGCACTGAAAGTTTTTGATGATTCTGCAAGGTATTGGAACAAGCTTCCGAACCACTCATTCCACTTGTCCGATTATATTTTCGTAGAAAAAAAGTTTTCGCGGAAAAGTGACGTAATTTGCTCTGGGTAAGGCCAATAATGAAGTGGGCACCGTGACCAATTCCTTCCAAGTGCACTGAAAGTTTTTGATGATTCTGAAAGGTGTTGCAACAACCTTTCAAAGCACGTATTCCACTTGGTCAGATTATGTTTTTAGTGAAACAACAGTTTTTGCGGTAAAATTAAGAAATCGGCAGATTTGCTCTGCGTAAGGCAAATGATGAAGTGGTCACTGTGACTTATTGCTTCCGGGTGTACTAAAAGATTTTGATGATTCTGAAAGGTGATGGAACAAGCTTCCGGACCACGTATTCCACTTGTCCGATTATGTTTTTCGTAGAAGAAAAGTTTTCGCGAAAAAATGACAAAATCGTCAGATTTGCTCTGGGTAAGGCCTATGATGAAGTGATCACTGTGACCTATTCCTTCCGGGTGTACTAAAAGATTGTGATGATTTTTGAAAGGCGATGGAACAACCTTTCAAAGCACGTATTCCACTTGGTCAGATTATGTTTTTAGTGAAACAACAGTTTTTGCGGTAAAATTAAGAAATCGGCAGATTTGCTCTGGGTAAGGCAAATGATTAAGTGGTCACTGTGACCAATTCCTTTCGGGTGCACTAAAAGTTTTTGATGATTCTGAAAGGCGTTGGAACAAGCTTCCGAACCACGTATTCCACTTGTCCGATTTTTTTTTCGTGGAACAAATGTTTTCGCGGAATTGACGAAATCGTCAGATTTGCTCTGGGTAAGGCCAATGATGAAGTGGTTACTGTGACCTATTCCTTCCGGGTGTACTAAAAGATTTTGATGATTCTGAAAGGCGTTGGAACAACATTTTAAAGCACATATTCCACTTGTCGGATTATATTTTTCGTGGAATAAAAGTTTTCGCGGAAATGAAGAAATGGGCAGATTAGTTCTGGGTAAGGCCTATGTTGAAGTGGTCACTGTGACCTATTCCTTCCGGGTGTAGTAAAAGGTTTTGATGATTCTGAAAGGTGATGGAACAAGCTTTCGAACCACGTATTCCACTTGTCTGATTATGTTTTTCGTGGAACAAAAGTTTTCGCGAAAAAATGACAAAATCGTCAGACTTGCTTTGGGTAAGGCCTATGATGAAGTAATCAATGTGACCTATTCCTTCCGGGTGTACTAAAAGATTTTGATGATTCTGAAAGGCGTTGGAACAAGATTTTAAACCACTTATTCCACTTGTCCGATTATATTTTTCGTGGAACAAAAGTTTTCGCGGAAATGAAGAAATGGGCAGATTAGCTCTGGGTAAGGCCAATGATTAAGTGATCACTGTGACATATTCCTTCCGGATGTACTAAAAGATTTTGATGATTTTTTAAAGGCGATGGAACAAGCTTCCGAACCACGTATTCCACTTGTCCGATTATGTTTTTCGTAGAAGAAAAGTTTTCGCGGAAAAATGACAAAATCGTCAGATTTGCTCTGGGTAAGGCCAATGATTAAGTGGTCACTGTGACCAATTCCTTTCAGGTGCACTAAAAGTTTTTGATGATTCTGAAAGGCGTTGGAACAAGATTTTAAAGCACATATTCCACTTGTCCGATTATATTTTTCGTGGAACAAAAGTTTTCGCGGAAATGAAGAAATGGGCAGATTAGCTCTGGGTAAGGCCAATGATTAAGTGATCACTGTGACATATTCCTTCCGGATGTACTAAAAGTTTTTGATGATTTTTTAAAGGCGATGGAACAAGCTTCCGAACCACGTATTCCACTTGTCCGATTATGTTTTTCGTAGAAGAAAAGTTTTCGCGGAAAAATGACAAAATCGTCAGATTTGCTCTGGGTAAGGCCAATGATTAAGTGGTCACTGTGACCAATTCCTTTCAGGTGCACTAAAAGTTTTTGATGATTCTGAAAGGCGTTGGAACAAGATTTTAAAGCACATATTCCACTTGTCCGATTATGTTTTTCGTGGAACAAAAGTTTTCGCGGAATTGACGAAATCGGCACATTTGCTCTGGGTAAGGCTATGATGAAGTGGTCACTGTGACCTATTCCTTTCAGGTGCACTAAAAGATTTTATTGATTCTGAAAGTTGTTGGAACATGCTACAGAACCACGTATTCTTCTTGTCGGATTATGTTTTTCGTGGAACAAAAGTTTGCGCGGAAAAATGACCAAATCGGCAGATTTGAGTAGTGTGTATATGGGGTTTCTGGAACAACGTAGCGACTGCGCTGCTCGTGAGGATGGGAGGATAGCTGCCGCCGCCGTAAGCTTTATTAAGGTTTGTGTGTGTGGCTCTCTGCCGTCAAAGAGGTGCTCTGACGTCACCATAAGATTGTAAATGTTTGTGTGTTTAAGGCTCTCTGCCGCCGCGTAGACAGACGGACGGACGGACATACATATAGACAGTTGGACAGACAGACGGACGGATGGTTATACATACATACAGACGGCCAGACTTACATACATATAGATAGTTGGACAGACAGACGGACGGACATACATATAGACAGTTGGACAGACAGACGGACGGATGGTTATACATACATACAGGCGGACAAACTGACATACATATAGACAGTTGGACAGACAGACGGACGGATGGTTATACATACATACAGACGAACAGACGGACATACATGTTGATGGTGGAAGGGAAGGGAAGGAGGGGAATGTGTGTGACCGAAGTGATTGGAGAGCAGCAGTTTCAGATGATCGTTGCGTAGTAACATGTTGTTGTTGTTATTTGTTGTAGCCTGATGCTTTAGTGAACGTTACCTTTGGTCCACAGAGTTAGTGTTTACAAATTTTGGATGGTTACTATAATTGAACGGAGCGCCATCGATCGAGGTAGTGTAAACAATTGTGGATTTTGGAAGCAGAGTGTCGCCGATCGAGTTGGTGTAATAAAATTTCGGTGATTGTTTTGATTATTTAATTGCTTATGTTGTTGTTGTTGTTATTTGTTTTAATAGAAATCTTTTAGTAGAACGGGTCGTCGTGGAGTTAATGCAAACAAATTCGTTGGTTTCCCTTTTGTTGCCTATGCTGTTGTTGTTGTGGATTTGATTTCAATACTTGGTGACATGTGGTAGAAATATATGTATGCCCAATGCGTGGCACGAGAGAATATTTTTTTGTTTCTGTTCTTTTTTTCGTTGCAATGTACAAGAGGGTAATGCCCCTCTTGTGAGCGGTTACATTCATATTTTGTAGCTATTTTTTCTTTTAGTAAATGAATTGAGACCCTTTCAAGTGGATTCTTGGTGAACCAAATCTCAGCTTGCTAAATATGGGAATAATTTGGGTTCATTGAACACAAGTATGGTTCATGTTCATTGATATTTAGCTCTGTCTACAAAGCATAAGATCGATGGAATTGGAAGACTCAATTAGTTTATATGATTTTGTATATGTTAGTGATATATGCATTTTTGTGTATATGGAGTATATTAAATTTTTAGATTAGGTGAATTGTTAGGTTTAAGTAAATTATATTTAAAGTTATGTAACAGTATATAATAATTATAACGTGATAGATTGTTGACATGTTACGATGGAAAACTTAAACATTTGTGAATTTATCGATCGTGTTCATGAGTTTTTAATAACTCAAAAAGATACAACACTTGAGGAACATTTTGAAGAAATTTTAAGCGTCTATTCATAGTTATGTCGTAATCAACATCACGAAGAAGTTCAATCTATTTATGGAAATCATTATGAGAGCTGCTGCTGGTCTTCAGATAAATGCTGCGATGGTCCTGACACTTGTGCATGATACATGTTGGAATATCAAAACGGTAGAGTCAATAAGTTAATGTCTTTGTATTCAAAACTAATGGAATTAAAATAAAGAATCCTCAGTAAAATAAAAGACTATAATTTCATTTATAACTAATTTTTATTTTGTTTTATTTTTTTTGATTTTTATATAGTATACATATACATATATCTTACATTTGATAATAAAATGGTTGTGACTGTGAGAAATCTACAAGCACCTCCAAACGAAAATCATCAGTTCCATCCTTCTGTATTTTCATTAAATAATAACAAACGTTGCTGAACTCCTTAATTGTTTCTTCACTTATTTTATTGAAGCGTTGCGGCAAAAACACAACGTTGTCTGTTTGGAGTCTGTTGGCCTCTAGGTCTTTTATAGACAGTACACTTTTCGTTTTCGCACGTTTTTCTTATTAAAGTTCTCCACAGCAGTTAGAGAAAAAGTTGACGATGGTTTCCTTTGATTCATTTTGTAGCGTACATATATATGTACATACATGAGTAGGGGGCAGAAGTAGGGGAATGTGTGTAACCGAAGTGATGGGAGAGCAGCAGATGCAGATGTCGTTGTGTAGGAACATGTTGTTGTTATTTTGTTGTAACATAATTGTTTAAGCGAAGGTGATCGACGGTCCAAAGAGTTAGCAAAAACAAATTTTGGGGGATGCTTATGCTGTAGGCTTGCAGTGTGTATGTTTCTGTGTTTTTAATGATTTTTTAAGTAAACCGAGTGCCCTCGACTGAGTTGGTGTAATAAAATTTTGATGATTGTTTTGATTGTTTAATTGCTTATGTTATTGTTGTTATTTTGTTGTAACATAATTGTTTAAGCGAAGGAGATCGACGGTCCACAGAGTTAGTGTAAACAAATTTGGTGGATGCTTATGCTGTAGGCTTGCAGTGCGTATGTTTGTGCGTTTTTAATGATTTATTAAGTAAACCGAGTGCCCTCGACTGAGTTGGTGTAATAAAATTTTGCCAATTGTTTTGATTATTTAATTGCTCATATTGTTGCTGTTGTTGTTGTTGTTATTTGTTTTAATAGGAATCTTTTAGTAGAATGGACCGCCGTGGAGTTAATGCAAACAAATTCCGGTGGTTTCCTTTTTTCTTGCCTATGCTGTTGTTGTTGTGGATTTGTTTTCAATACTTGATGACATGTGGTAGGATTATGCCTAATGCGTGGGATGACAGAATATTTTTTTTTGTTTTTGTTTTTTTTTTTTTTTTAATGTCCTCACTGATTTGATAAATGATCAGAAAGAAAGAGAAGAACGAAGCTCCAAAAGTTAAAAGGGTTATAAATAGGAACGTCTTGTTACTTCATCTTCAATATATCCAATCAAGAACGCGTAGTTCTACAGAAAATTTTTAGAATACCAACAGAAATTTAAAAAAAAAACCAAATAATTTCAAATGGCAGCACGTCTAGAAGTGTGGTCATACTTGCAATTACTAACCAACTATTTTAACGAGGATGGATCGCCGCCACCACCGTTAACAAAAATAGCAATGCTTAATTGCATACAAGGGTGCGTGGAAGACTTCGCCGAAAATTGTTGGGAGTTGGACCTGTGATCGGGTATTTCCCACACAACACCTTCTATTGTTAATGTTGGGGGTGTTGAGAGTAGCGCTCCCATATGCGAGAAGCCGGAATTGGCGGATATATTGGGAGCCATCACCAACGGACATTCAAAATGTTATTTTAGGGGCATAAAATTAAAAAGTTGTTCTAAGAGATCATTTTTATGAAATGAAATTTTATAAGATTTTCGTTTGTAAAAGAAATTTTATTTGTTTTTGTTTTCTCTTTATTGCTGGATCCTAAAAAGGCTTGCAAAGTATTAGGTTTTGCGGCTGTTTCCACTTTTTTATTCTGATCTATACTAGAATATTTATTTTGGATAAATTCAGCAATGTCATCCAGCTCATATGACCCGACAGGAATCTCAATAGTATGATCGCCAATGTGAAATAAGTTATTTTCGTGATCAATGTTTGGTATTGTATGGTAACTATGGAAGTCTACAAGACCACAAACATACGCTCTCTCTAAATCTGAGGATGGAAAATAATTAGCCGATAAAACGGAGTTGTTTCCTGTTAAAGTAAGAGTAATTGACATGTTGCGAGTAGTTTGACTAATGAACAATATTATTTTATTTATTTATTTTAGTATGTATGTATGTAAAAATTGTTTATAAACTTTCATTCTTATTGATTCAGGAATTGTGATCGTCGCTAAATCCTAACCAACAATACATTATAAGAATCTTCAGCAATGTATAAAAAATGGTTTAAAACTCAAGAGAATCCATAGAATATTAAAATTTAACCAGTCTGGTTGGTTAAAACAGTACATTGATTTAAATATGTACCACAAAACAATAGCCAAAAACAATACTGCGGTATATAGAAAGACGATGGAGAATGTAGACAAAAGGAAGGATGTAAAAATTGTAACCGAACGGGAAAGTAAAGGAAGACATTTAGGAGCACGAGCTCTAATAGCAAAGGCAAATTTTCACAGCATGTCTTATTTTACACGTGAAATGGCTGCTATAGACATGTTTAATTTTAGATCTAAGCTTCACAACATTTATACAAAACAAGTACATAAAGTAGCTTTTAGTCCATTAGATGATAAACGTAAAATTAGAGAAGATAATATTCACACCTACGCGTGGAATCATTATAAGATAGGTATAGAATCAGTGTTAAACGAAGATGAAGAAATTTTTACTGATTTTGAATGCTGAGAAATTATTGTATCATTCATGAATATAATATCATAAGTTTCAATTTACGTTTACTTTTTCCCTATTTGTAATAAGTTTTAAGAAAACATTCATGTTTTAAGAAATATTTGTTTTATTAAATAAAAATGTATTACATTTACAGTTTGTAAATAGAAATTTAATGTGTTCTTTATTTTACTTATTATCGATGAAATTTCTCAACAGCTGAGCATTTTCCAGTGCACAGTGTCCATTATGGGAATGGCATGTTGTTTGTAGTAAGTATATTTCTCTAAGTGTTTGAAGATTTTTACATCCTATTTCTTCAACATTAATTACAGGTTTTCTTAGGAACTGCTCAATCCAACACTTCTTTTCAACTCCTTTTACATATATAGCTTGGTTTTTAATATTGAACTTTAAGAAATTCACAACACTTTTGAAAGTAATTGATCCACAACTCCAAGTAAAGTCATGATGATCATTTTTTAGCCAATTTGCTTGTTTCTGATATTTAAACGTCAATTCTTCAAATTCAAAGGGTGGCTTAATAATAAAATTTTGATATTCGTGATTATTGAAAGTGACTGCCAATTCTTTTACGATAAACTCATTGAAATTTGCCTTAAAGCCTTGCACATCCAATGTAACAAACTCCATTTTCATTTCTATTTTCCTTACGCAACCTTTTTGATTTCTCCAGTTATAGGAATATATTCAATCAATTTATCATGTATGAGTATACAATAAGCTGATGTGTTGGGCGGAATGTTCTTAGATGTTTTAAATTTAATTCGAATGTCAATTGGACCAGTTTTTATAGATTCATTTTGATGAGTAACATCAACGGCAACTATTGGAGCCTTATCTTTAAAATCTTACGGTAGCAGCAGAGGTTGAGAATCACGACCAAAGTAGTTTTGTTGAAACTTAAGTCCATATCATAGAGCAAAGCATAGATAAGACGCAATATAGACTTATTCATAATGAGTGCTTCGGGTAAGCCCTGTAAGCTTCGGATTTATGCTTCGGGTCTGTTCTTATGCTTCGGGTCTGCTTCTATGCTACGGGTTTTCATTATTCACCAGCTTTGAATTTAAACGTATAGAAAAGAGAACACATATGCTATAAGACCTCGCGGAATTGTATTAGACAAACAGTGTTTCATCAGTCCTCCGTATGTTAAGAACGTGCTAAACAAGTGAAAAACAAAACTAAACATCAAACAAAAAAAATTAATTTAAAATTATAAAGAATAATTTTGTATGGAAATTTAAATATAGTACTTAAAATTAATAGTTGCAGAGAAACTACAAAGCAAAGGAAACTTAAAAAAGAAAAAAAGATAAAGTTTTGTCTAAATTGTGAGATTCCTTGAGTTGAATAAACAATAAATCGTAGTAAGAATTATTTATAATAGTTTTTAACAACAAATTAAATTGTTTATAGTCTGTGCTCTTAGACATTTATTTAGAAAACGAAAAAAGAAACAACATGCAATTCATATGTGAAAAGTGCAACGCTGCTTATGCATCAAAACGTAACTTAACTCGGCACACAAAAGCAAAACATGAACATAAATTTTTAAAATGCCAAGAGTGTGAGGCGAAATTTGAGCGCAATTACCAGTTACATGAGCATAAAAATAAGTCTCACAGAAATGAAGGATCTTATAGTACAAGTGAATTAAGTGTCCTACAACGAACAACATCATATTGCGCATGATGTGCAAAACACATTGAATTAAAAAATTGGGCTTACCATATCAGAAAAAACGCACACAAGCAAAAATGTTGTGTTCCGACAAACAACAGCAAGTTGAAATGTATAAAACATAGTTTCAACGAGAGAATAGAGTCACTCATTTATGAAAATAAAGATGTCGGTACATTTATGCCGGAACAATTCCTCCAGAAAGGCAAAAATGAGATAATGCTAGAGCTAATTAACTGTCGCGAAAAGCATTTGTCTTTTAAATTTAATTTGGAGTTGTTCTGTGAATTTGTTAAAACATCTGACGATAAGCCAATAGTGGAAATCAAATCCTTCCAAACGAAAATGATGATAGTTCAATTACAAACCCAGATAGAGCAGATTCTCAGCCAAAAATTGGCAAGCTTATTAAGCAAGCTCACAAAATTCCAGGAAAGAGACAGTGGTTGCGCTCTATCGAAAATATGTCATGTAGAGATTAATATTAATCAGTACAGGCCATTAAAGGGATCCTCGTATTTGCCAATACCAAAAGTTTTAGATACCAAAAAAGCATGCATCAATGCATCAGATCAGCTATAAACAGCTATATGATCAGCTATAAACAGCTATATGGTCAGCTATACCAGCTATATGGTCAGCTATACCAGCTATCAGATCCATACCAGCTAAAGATGAAGTGGTCACTGTGGTCAACTCCTTTCGGGTGCACTAAAAGATTTTGATGATTCTTTAAGCTGGAACAAGCTTTCAAAGCACGTGTTCCACTTGGTCTGATTATGTTTTTCGTGAAACACAAGTTTTCGCGGAAAAATGACGAAATCGGCAGATTTGCTCTGGGTAAGGCCAATGATTATGTGGTCACTGTGACCAATTCCTTCCGGGTGCACTGAAAGTTTTTGATAATTCTGAAAGGTGTTGGAACAGCCATTCAAAGCGCGTATTCCACTTGGTCAGATTATGTTTTTCGTGGAACAAACGTTTTCGCGGAAAAATAAAGAAATCGGCAGAAATCCATGAAGTGGTCACTGTGACCTGTTCCTTTCGGGTGTACTTAACGTTTTTGATGATTCTGCAAGGTGTTGGAACAAGCTTCCGACCCACGTATTCCACTTGGTCGGATTTTGTTTTTCGTAAAAGAAAATTTATCGCGGATAAATGACAAAATCGTCAGATTTGCTCTGGGTAAGGCCAATGATTAAGTGGTCACTGTGACCAATTCCTTTCGGGTGCACTAAAAGTTTTTGATGATTCTGAAAGGCGTTGGAACAAGATTTCAAAGCACATATTTCACTTGTCCGATTATGTTTTTCGTGAAAGACAAGTTTTCGCGGAAAAATGACAAAATCGGCAGAGTTGCTCTGGGTAAGGCAAATGATGAAGTGGTCACTGTGGCCAAAACCTTTCGGGTGCACTTCAAGTTTTTGATAATTCTGCAAGGTGTTGGAACAAGCTTTCAAAACACATATTTCACTTGGTCGGATTTTGTTTTTCGTGCAACACAAGTTTTCGCGGAGAAATGACGAAATTGGCAGATCTGCTCTGGGTAAGGCCAATGATTAAGTGGTCACTGGACCTATTGCTTCCGGGTGTACTAAAAGATTTTGATGATTTTTGAAAGGTGATGGAACAAGCTTCCGAAACACGTATTCCACTTGTCCGGTTATGTTTTTCGTAGAGGGAAAGTTTTCACGAAAAAATGACAAAATCATCAGATTTGCTCTGGGTAAGGCAAATGATGAAGTGGTCATTGTGGCCAATTCCTTTCGGGTACACTTAAAGTTTTTGATAATTCTGCAAGGTGTTGGAACAACCTTTCAAAGCACGTGTTCAACTTGGTCCGATTATGTTTTTCGTGAAACACAAGTTTTCGCGGAAAAATAAAGAAATCGGCAGATTTGCTCTGGGTAAGGCCAATCATGAACTGGTCACTGTGATCTATTCCTTCCGGGTGCACTAAAAGATTTTGATGATTTTGAAATGTGATGGAACAAGCTTCCGAACCACGTATTCCACTTGTCCGATTATGTTTTTCGTAGAAGAAAAGTTTTCGCTGAAAAATGACAAAATCGTCAGATTTGCTCTGAGTAAAGTAAAGTAAAGAAAGTTTTTGATGATTCTGAAAGGCGTTGGAGTTTTCGCGAAAAAAATTAATAGACTTGCTCTGGGTAAGGCCTATGATTATGTGGTCACTGTGACCAATTTCTTCCGGGTGCACTGAAAGTTTTTGATGATTTTGAAAGGTGTTGGAACAACCTTTCAAAGCACGTATTCAACTTGGTCAGATTATGTTTTTCGTGGGACAAACGTTTTCGCGGAAAAACGAAGAAATCGGCAGATTTGCTCTGGTTAAGGCAAATGATGAAGTGGTCACTGTGGCCAATTCCTTTCGGGTGTACTTAACGTTTTTGATGATTCTGCAAGGTGTTGGAACAAGCTTCCGACCCACGTATTCCACTTGGTCGGATTTTGTTTTTCGTAAAAGAAAATTTATCGCGGATAAATGACAAAATCGTCAGATTTGCTCTGGGTAAGGCCAATGATTAAGTGGTCCCTGTGATCTATTCCTTCCTGGTGCACTAAAAGATTTTGATGATTCTGAAAGGCGTTGGAACAAGCTTTCAAAGCACGTATTCCACTTAGTCCGATTATGTTTTTCGTGAAACACAAGTTTTCGCGAAAAAAATTAATAGATTTGCTCTGGGTAAGGCCTATGATTATGTGGTCACTGTGACCAATTTCTTCCGGGTGCACTGAAAGTTTTTGATGATTCTGAAAGGTGTTGGAACAACCTTTCAAAGCACGTATTCTACTTGGTCAGATTATGTTTTTCGTGGAACAAACGTTTTCGCGGAAAAACGAAGAAATCGGCAGATTTGCTCTGGTTAAGGCAAATGATGAAGTGGTCACTGTGGCCAATTCCTTTCGGGTGTACTTAACGTTTTTATGATTCTGCAAGGTGTTGGAACAAGCTTCCGAACCACGTATTCCACTTGGTCGGATTTTATTTTCGTATTCCACTTGTCCGATTATGTTTTTCGTGAAAGACAAGTTTTCGCGGAAAAATTACAAAATCGGCAGATTTGCTCTGGGTAAGGCCAATGATTATGTGGTCACTGTGACCACTTCCTTCCGGGTGCACTGAAAGTTTTTAATGATTCTGAAAGGTGTTGGAACAGCCATTCAAAGCGCGTATTCCACTTGGTCAGATTATGTTTTTCGTGGAACAAACGTTTTCGCGGAAAAATTAAGAAATCGGCAGAAATCGATGAAGTGGTCACTGTGACCTGTTCCTTCCGGGTCTACTAAAAGATTTTGATGATTTTTGAAAGGCGATGGAACAAGCTTCCGTACCACGTATTCCCCTTGTCCGATTATGTTTTTCGTAGAAGAAAAATATTCGCTGAAAAATGACAAAATCGTCATATTTGCTCTGGGTAAGGCCAATGATTAAGTGGTCACTGTGACCAATTCCTTTCGGGTGCACTAAAAGTTTTTGATGATGCTGAAAGGCGTTGGAGCAAGAGTTCAAAGCGCATATTTCACTTGTCCGATTATGTTTTTCGTAGAAGAAAAGTTTTCACGAAAAAATGACAAAATCGTCAGATTTGCTCTCGGTAAGGCCTATGATGAAGTGGTCACTGTGACCTATTCCTTCCGAGTGTACTAAAAGATTTTGATGATTCTGAAAGGCGTTGGAACAAGATTTTAAAGCACATATTTCACTTGTCCGATTATGTTTTTCGTGGAACAAAAGTTTTCGCGGAAATGACGAAATCGGCAGATTTGTTCTGGGTAAGGCCTATGATGAACTGGTCACTGTGACCTATTCCTTCCTGGCGTTGGAACAAGATTTCAAAGCACATATTCCACTTGTCCGATTATGTTTTTCGTGGAACAAAAGTTTTCGCGGAAATGAAGAAATGGGCAGATTAGCTCTGGGTAAGGCCAATGATTAAGTGGCCACTGTGGCCACTGTGGCCAATTCCTTTCGGGTGCACTTAAAGTTTTTGATGATTCTGAAAGGTGTTGGAACAAGCTTTTAAAGCAAGTATTCCACTTGGTCAGATTATATTTTTCGTGAAACACAAGTTTTCGCGGAAAAATAACGAAATCGGCAGATTTGATCTGGGTAAGGCCTATGATGAAGTGGTCACTGTGACCTATTCCTTCCGGGTGTACTAAAAGATTTTGATGATTTTTGAAAGGCGATGGAACAAGCTTCCGAACCACGTATTCCGATTATGTTTTTCGTAGAAGAAAAATTTTCGCTGAAAAATGACAAAATCGTCAGATTTGCTCTGGGTAAGGCCAATAATTAAGTGGTCACTGTGACCAATTCCTTCCGGGTGCACTGAAAGTTGTTTTTCGTAGAAAAAAGTTTTCGCGGAAAAGTGACGAAATTTGCTCTGGGTAAGGCCAATAACGAAGTGGGAACCGTGACTAATTCCTTCCAAGTGCACTGAAAGTTTTTTATGATTCTGAAAGATGTTGGAACAGCCTTTTAAAGCACGTATTCCACTTGGTCAGTTTATGTTTTTAGTGAAACAAAAGTTTTTGCGGCAAAATTAAAAAATCGGCAGATTTGCTCTGGGTAAGGCCAATGATGAAGTGGTCACTGTATCTAAAGGCTTTGCAACAAACTTTCGAACAGCGTATTCCACTTGGTGAGATTATGTATTTCGTGAAACACAAGTTTTCGCGGAAAAATTAGGAAATCGGCAGATTTGCTCTGGGTAAGGCAAATGATGAAGTGGTCACTGTGGCCAATTCCTTTCGGGTGCACCCAAAGTTTTTGATGATTCTGCAAGGTGTTGGAACAAGCTTTCAAAGCACGTATTTCACTTGGTCCGATTATGTTTTTCGTGAAACACAAGTTTTCGCGGAAAAATGATGGAATCGGCAGATTTGCTCTGGGTAAGGCCAATGATTATGTGGTCACTGTGACCAATTCCTTCCGGGTGCACTGAAAGTTTTTGATGATTCTGAAAGGTGTTGGAACAGCCATTCAAAGCGCGTATTCCACTTTGTCAGATTATAATTTTCGTGGAACGAACATTTTCGCGGAAAAATGACGGAATCGGCAGATTTGCTCTGGGTAAGGCCAATGATGAAGTGGTCACTGTGACCTATTCCTTCCGGGTGTACTAAAAGATTTTGATGATTCTGAAAGGCG
Organism: Thecophora atra; assembly: GCA_937620795.1. Taxonomy (NCBI): domain Eukaryota; kingdom Metazoa; phylum Arthropoda; class Insecta; order Diptera; family Conopidae; genus Thecophora; species Thecophora atra. Next base: position 64,627,043 of record OW569398.1, read on the forward strand.
TTGGAACAACATTTCAAAGCACATATTCCACTTGTCGGATTATATTTTTCGTGGAATAAAAGTTTTCGCGGAAATAAAGAAATGGGCAAATTAGTTCTGGGTAAGGCCTATGTTGAAGTGGTCACTGTGACCTATTCCTTCCCGGTGTACTAAAAGATTTTGATGATTCTGAAAGGTGATGGAACAAGCTTACGAACCACAAATTCCACTTGTCTGATTATGTTTTTCGTGGAACAAACATTTTCGCGGAAAAATGAAGAAATCGGCAGATTTGCTCTGGCTAAGGCAAATGATGAAGTGGTCACTGTGACCTATTCCTTCCGGGTGTACTAAAAGATTTTGATGATTCTGAAAGGCGTTGGAACAAGATTTTAAAGCACTTATTCCACTTATCGGATTATGTTTTTCGTGGAACAAAAGTTTCAATTCAATTCAATTTCAATTTCAATTTATTCGTAATCAATAGTACAACAAGAACTAATTCTTTTATAGTACAACGCATAATAATATAAGCTTGACTTAACATACAACTACAAACTCGTGTAGAGCTTAGAAAATCTTACAGCTAAGAACAAAAAAAAGAAAAAAAAAAAAATAGAAATGAAAAATGATAGAAAATAGTTTAATAAGAAGTAAAAAGAGAATTAAAGAGTAGAGAAGAAGTCACGTGTTGCACGCTTGAACTGTGTCCCCGACATCGACTTGATATGATTTGGCAAGGCATTGAATAATCTAGCTGCATGAATAAAAAATAATCTGGTGGTGTTTAGGTGATTAAATCGAGGGATGATCAGTGTTCTGGCCCTGCTGGAAGTTCCAAATTGCAACTTTTCAAACAAATATTCCGGCATTTTTTTAGTAACAAGTTCATGCATAAAGATGCAGATTCTCGCGTCCAAATAGCTAAGAATATCACAGCCAAGCAAATCGTATCTAAACTGACCAAGATAGACATAGCGCGTAATATTGTTGAAAGCAAGTACTAATTTTAGCTTTGAACACGAGTCAAGCTTACAGTAAATCAGTGCCCAGAATCACAGCAGGAATATCCCCCTGGCAAATGTTACCACACGCTATTGGAAGTACTTGGCATTTATTTGGATTCAGTTGCAATCCATTATCAATCGCCCAAAGGTGCAAAGATCTTAGGTCAAAGTTTAATTTGCATATTAAATCCTCCTTCAAATTTTGCTCACCTGACAAATATAGCTGGACATCATCAGCATATGCATGAATATGTGCATATTTACAAATCAAAAACACATCATTTAAGAATAAGGAGAACAGGAGTGGGCCTATTACCGATCCTTGAGGTACACCACTCTGCACCACTTTGTACTGAGAGTACCTGTATCCAATCTTAACTATTTCCTTCCTGTTAGTCAAATAAGAATACAAAAGCTTAACAGAGTTGTGGGAGAAATTGTAGAATCATTCAAGCTTCTGACAAAGTAACTGGTGGTTAACGGTATCAAACGCTTTAGAGAAGTCCAACAGGCAGAGCAACGTAATCATATCACAATCATAATATGGTCTTATGTCATCAAGAATTTTCATTACAGCGGTGGAACAACTGTGCCCAGCTCGAAAACCAGACTGGAGTGGAGAGAGCAAATTATTTCTCACAACATGAAGGTTAATTTGTTTAGCCATCAAAGCCTCACAAACCTTGGCAAGTGGTGACAAAATGCTAATAGGCCTAAAGTCAGCAACTTCGCATGCACCTAATTTTTTAGGTAGTGGCAATACCACTGCAGCTTTCCATAAGTCCGGAAATGTAGATGTTGTGAAGCAATGATTAATAATGTGTGTAATCGGACTAAGAACATATGGGAGAATAATTTTAAGAAATTTCAAATTGATACCATCATCACCAATGGCATTAGATTTTATTTTTAATAAGCTTCTACCAACCTCACTTTCAGAAACCGAAGAAAAATTGAAGTACTGACAATTAGAGATAGGTGGTCGCTGAACAAGCGACGTATTATTGACCACTGGTGAAGCGTGCGATAAAAAGAAATCATTCACTAAATTAGGGTCTAGATTGCAACTCGTCGGCCGCTTATTTCCGATACCAATTTCCCTTAAATTACTCCAAAGCTCCTTAGGCTTCAAAGACACATTCAATTTTGATGAATAGTACCTAATTTTGGCCTGTTTTGTGACAAGGACAGAAGCATTCCTTGCACACCTGTAATTTTCCCAATTTCCTGCTGTTGGCATATTCTTCCAAATGCTACGCAGTCTATTTCTTCTGCGAATGAACCTTAGAACCCTCTCTGTGAACCACGGACAATTAAGATTTTGTATATAAATAGTTTTCTTAGGAACATTGTTAACACAAATCCAATTTATTTTACCTGTGAAAATCTCCAACTTGCTATCTAAAGATGACTGACGCCACATATCCTCCCAAGAGAGTGAACCCAGATCCCGTGACAACTTACAATGATCAATCATTTTAAAATCAAGATATGAAAAACTTCTGGACACTTGGGTGTCAATTAAAGAAATGCCAACGGTACTGAAAATCAAATCATGATCAGAGATAAAAGAGAATTGGTCAAACAGACGAATCAGAGATTCATCTGATACTATAAAATAGTCAAGAAGACTGGGACACTGATCAGGCATAAACCTCGTAGGAAATGTTTTATTCACAACATGGAGACCAACAGTAGAAACTTTCTCAATCAAAGAATTGGAAAACCTATCTCTGCACAAGAGATTTATATTAAAATCCCCGCACAATAAGTAGTAATCGAAATCAATTGAAAGATCTTGTATTAACGAAAAGAACCTCTCCAAACTGTTCGTCCTATACGGGTTATAGACACATGAGACAAGAATTTTGGTCATATTGTCAGACAAACATATGTTTAAATATTCTATCCCTTCACCACATGATTTACCAACAACGCTCGCATTTAAATGATCACGGCAGTAAATAGCAACTCCGCCTCCCGACTTTCCCACCCTATCGTTACGAAAAACTTTATAGTTAGCAATCCGATACACCATGTCAGTAGTGGTAATTGGGGGGTTCTGGGACAAAGGAAATCGAGGGAGCCGAGGGAGCCGTTTTATGGTTTGTGTCTTAGCTATAAAAATGGGTAAGTATTGTTATAGTTGGTTTATGTCTGTGCTATATTTGCTTTTTTGTTATCGATAAAATTATCGACTTCGAATTATAGGTTTGTGGCTTTACTACAAAAAATTTATTTTCTTGTTATAGGTTGGTATAATTGCTAATGTTATTCTGATTTAGTGAATTTAATTTTTTTGTAGCATTCTTTTAAGGGTATTACTTTTAAACAGTGGTTGGTATATTTAGTTTGGTTATTGTCGAGGGTATTTTTTAGATTTTTATAGACGTAGATTTATATTTCTTTTGTGCAATAATATCATTTAGGTGTATTTCATAGCTAGAATATCAATACACGTTAGGTGGCAGCACTCTTTTTGCTTGTTTTAGGAGACCCAAGTGGGAAAATTGTTAGTTGTTCAAGATAAAATTAAATTTAAAAAGCGTGTGTTTTGTTTTCTTTTTGAATTGTGTTACCAATTTATATAATTGTCTTTTATTTAGGGTAGCAAGCACTAGGTAAAGAGCTAAGCTATGAGTTTGTTGCAGATGGCGTAATCGTGGGTGTTTTCCTTTTTGACTGAGTACAGCATTTTCCAATTGTGTTGCAGTTGCTTGTATGTATTTTAACTGCTAAAGAATTCCTATCGTGGATGTTTTTCTTGTTGGCCTGAGTTCAAGTTTTGCTTATTGTCTTCTACTTTGGTTTGTGTGTATTTTAACTGCTAACGAATTCCTATGTCAAGATCGTGGGCGTTTTCCTTTTTGAATGAGTACAGTATTTTCCAATTGTGTTGTAGTTCATGCAGTTTGTGTGTGTGTGTATTTTATATGTTGACGAATTCCTATGGTGCGATCGAGGATGTGTTTCTTGTTGGCCTGAGTTCAGGTTTTGCTTATTGTCTTGTAGTTGTTGTTGTTGTTTTGTGTATTTTAACTGTGATCATCCCTTAAAATTAAGGTGCACCAAGTGTGGCAGCAAACGCTATTCACATGATCGCCGTACTAAAATTATCGCTGATCAAGCCGTAAATTACAAAAGGAAAAATTTCATTGACGTTTTATGGGTTTTTTCAAGAATTTTCCATTAGAAGAGAAAAATATTTATATCGAAAGGCAATAAATTAGGAAGAAGTTATGAGACTCTGAATTCACAGGATTCGTTGTGCAGGTGTACAAATAAACGTGATTCGTAATGGAATCATCCCATAAACCAATTATCCCTTATCTAACAAAGCCAATTAGAGGAAATTCGTTTGTTTGAATTTAATGACGTTTTGTAGGAATTTTTTCGAAAGGAGAGAAGAAGAAGAAGAAGAAGAAAACGAAGAAGAAGAAGACAATTTTATATAAAAAGTAACAAAATTTCGGACAAGAGTTCAGTTTCTGATATCACTCAGTCATCACACAACCAGCGAAAATGAAAACAACAAAAATAATCAATATAAGGTGAAATAGTAAAAGTGAAGCAACTTAAAATTGTGAAAGAAGACAATACCTAAATAGTGAAAGAATATAGAAGCAGAAAATTTCAATCGGTGAGTATAATTACATCTAAGTTCTTCTTTTTTGTTCTATTTTTCTTTTTTTTTTGTTTTGTCCATAGTTTGCATAGTTTCAAATTCCTTTGTTTTGTGTTTCGTTTTTTAATTTAGTTTCTACATACATTTAAACAACATTTGCTTTGCTCATTTTAAAAACCACATAAAAGTTTCAAAATGAATTTCATCTGTGAAAAGTGTTCGACAACCTTCACTGCAAAGCGCAATTTATTGAGGCATATTAAAACAAAGCACATGAACGAATTGTTCAAATGTGACGAGTGCCAACAAGAATTCGCCAGAAATTATAAATTGGTGGAACACAAAAAGGCAGTGCATGCAAAAGTAGAAGGTGGGCCTTTAGTTGCGCTGAAAAATATACAAAGCAGCAATTCTTATTGCAAAGAATGCAAAACCAACGTAGAAATCAAAAATTGGGCATTTCATATAAGAACCAATAAACACAAAAAGAATTGCTACGTACCTACTGCTAACAGCAACATTAAATATATAAGGTCCGCCTTCAATAAAAGGATTGAATCTTTTATGTATGAAAACAAAGATGAAGGTTTGCTAATACCCGAAGAATTCTTTCTGCGAAGTGAGATTGACATAGTGCAAGAGCTAACAAGTAGCTTAGATAAGCACATGTCATTGAAATTTAATATTGAGCTCTTTTGCGAGTATATAAAAATTACCTCAGATGATGATATGATCGTGGAATTAAAAGCATTCCAAACGAGAAAGCAAATACTTCAGCTGGAGCAACAAATAGTGCCACTTCTCAGGGAAAAATTTGAGGTGATTAGCAGAAAAATGAGTGAATTTCAGGAGAGAGATAGTGGGTGGAGCTTGGCGAAAATCTGCCATATTGAAATACATATAAATCAGTACCGGCCAATAAGAGGTTCGTCATACTTGCCTCTACCAAAAGTCCTGGATAAGAAGAAGGCCTGCATTAATGTCCAAAACAACGACGAATATTGCTTTAAATGGACTCTCATCGCTGCTCTGTGTCCGAAAGAAGTTCATCCTGAAAGAACGCAAATATACAACATTCCCAATATTGACGATAGCATCATCAGTCTATCCAATGGAATTGGAAATTTTGAGCGTTTAACATTCCCCCTAACTTTAAAAGATATTGAGCAGTTTGAAAAAAACAACAGAGACATAAGCGTCAATGTATTTGGATATGATGAAGAAATTAATGCTATAATTGGGCCATACTACAGCACAAAAATGGAAAAAAGACATGCCAACATGCTTCTTATCCAGGACTTGGAACTTTCGCATTATGTGTGGATTAAATCTATTTCAAGGTAAGATATAAATATTTTACAATACTATTTCCCAATTTATATTTTATATTTTTCAACATTTTATTATGAAATTTATTTAATTAATTAGAATGTATTATTTTACCAAATTTTATAATTGATGTGTTTTAATTGTTTCTTTTTAATAGACTTGTACGGTCGCAAGTTACACATAACAAATGCTCAGCGTATTTCTGCAATGGTTGCTTGCAGTACTCCAGAAATGATGATATCATGCAGCATCGCCATATATGCACAAAGACTGTGACGGTGATGCCGGACGAGGAGCACAGTAGTATATTTTTCAAAAACTATGAGAGAAAATTAGACGTTCCATTCGTTGTCTACGCTGATTTCGAGTGTATACTCAGTAGTGTAGATGACAGTGGTAACAATAAGTTAGTCAATAAGCACATACCGGTAGCGTTTAGTTATAATATACATTGTAGCTTTAATGATAGGTTTAGCAAATTCGTAATATATTCGGGGGAGGATGCCCCTAAAAAGTTTGTAGAATACATAGTTAGGGATATTTTAGATATTTACAATAATCATTTAAGTGTAAATATACCTATGGCCCCCTTAACAACCGAGCAGTCAAGACATCAATTTGAAAGCAAAACTTGTCACATTTGTAGGAAAGAGCTAGGTGCAGATAGAGTAGCAGACCATTGCCACCTTACTGGCAAATATAGAGGTCCAGCACACAATAGCTGCAATCTACAACACCAAATTGCCAATTTCATCCCAATATTTTTTCATAATTTTTCCGGGTACGACGCTCACTTGTTCATGAAAGAACTTAACCTCATTGAAGGTAAAATAAATGTTATACCTCTGAACAAGGAGTTGTATCAAAAACATACATATAAAACATATCCAAGTAAGTGAAAAGAAAACAATAGAATTACGGTTTTTAGATTCATTTCGATTTATGGCCGCAAGTTTAGATGATCTAGCTCAAAACTTATCAACATCCAATTTTGAAACAGTTCGCAAAATGTATCCAGTTGAAGATGAGTTTAGCCTTCTAACCCGAAAAGGTGTATTTCCCTACGAATACGTAAACTCGACTGAACGCCTTAACGAAACCTCCCTTCCTTCTCTTGATAAATTTTACAGCCGTTTGACAGACAAGACATGTTCACATGAGGATTATGAGAATGCTGTTAAAATTTGGCAAACATTCCAATGTAAAAACCTCAAAGACTACATGCTCCTATATCTCAAAACAGATGTTCTTATTTTAACAGATATATTTGAAAATTTCAGAAAAGTATGCAAAAATATTTATGAGTTGGATCCTTGCCAATACTACACCGCACCAGGCCTATCCTGGGATGCAATGCTCAAGACCACTCAAGTAGAACTGGAACTGTTTACAGATGTAGACATGTATCTTTTTATTCAGAGGAGTATAAGGGGAGGCATTGTCCAATGCTCTAAGAGACATGCAAAGGCGAACAATAAATATATGGTGGATTATGATTGTAATAAGCCATCAGAATATTTAATGTATCTGGATGCTAATAATTTGTATGGTTGGGCAATGTCTCAATACCTTCCTTACGGAGGTTTCGAATGGGTCAAAGATGTTGATAATTTTGATGTCTGGAAAATTGATGAAAACTCATCCTTCGGCTATATCTTTGAAGTAGATCTAGAATATCCAACATATCTTCATGAAATCCATAATGATTTACCGTTCTGTGCAGAAAATAAAACACCTCCCAATTCTAAGTATGTAAAACTTATTACTGATCTGACTAACAAGACTTCTTATACAATACATTATAAGAATCTACAACAATGCCTGAAGAACGGCTTACATCTAAGTAAAATACATAGAATCTTAAGGTATAAGCAGTCTTGTTGGTTGAAGCAGTATATTGACTTAAATACGCATCATAGAACATTGGCTAAAACCACTTTTGAGAAAAACTTTTTTAAATTACTTAATAATGCGGTGTATGGAAAGACTATGGAAAATGTCGATAAAAGAAAAGATGTGAAAATCGTTGATGGATGGGAGAGTAAAGGAAGACGTTTAGGAGCTCGAGCTCTTATAGCAAAACCAAATTTTCATAGCATATCACGTTTCACAGACGATATGATAGCTATACAGATGAGAAGAGCACGCTCCACCTACAATAAGCCAATATATTTGGGATTTGTTGTGTTAGAGCTTTCAAAGTGGAAAATGTATGATTTCCATTATAATTACATGAAGCCAAAATTCACAACAAGTCTCAGTTTAAATTATATGGATACGGATTCCTTTATATACTCCATTAGGTGTGACGATTTTTATAACGATATTCGTGACGATATCGACTCGAAATTCGACACATCTGAATATTTACCTACAAATCCTTTCCATATGCCGCTAAAAAATGGTAAAGTCTTGGGAATGATGAAAGACGAAAACAAGGGAAAAATTATGAAGGAGTTCATAGGATTACGATCGAAAATGTATTCGATTGATGTCGTTGGCTGCGAAGAAGTTAAAAAAGCTAAAGGCGTCAAGGGTACCGTATTAAATAAGTTAACTTTAAGCGATTATAGGGAGTGCCTATTTAATAATAAGATTATATATGGAGACATGTATACATTTAGATCTAAGCTCCATCAAGTATATACGCAACATATTCGTAAGATAGCTCTAAGTTATTTAGATGATAAGCGCTTTATAAAATCCGATCGCTTTCACACATATGCCTGGGGACATTACAAAATAGATGTCATAAGGGACTTGGAACTAAGTGACAATGAACAGTTCTTTGAGAATTTGGATTTTTAAATACCATTTATTCAACAACACAATGAAAGAAATCTATCCAAATAACAGTCCTTATGCAATTGTATTTTGTGATATAAGTTAAGATTAACAAAAGCAAATAATAAATGACCATGTAATATATATTTTTAATAAAGTTTTTATTGAATTGTAAATATAATTATACAAATCATGCTTTTTATTTATATCAACTGTTATTTCGCCGCTGACTGGAATATATTCAAAGATTCTATCATGTATCAGTACACAGTATGCAGATGTACCAGCTGGAATGTTATTCATTGTTTTGAACTCAATTCTAATATCAATAGGCCCACTTTTTATTGATTCATTCTGATGTGTTACATCCAAAACAATTATTGGTGCTTTTCTTTAAATTCTTCACGTTGAAGTAAAGGTTGTGGTTCACACATATAATAACTTTGTTGGAATTTTGCATACATATCATATAAAATAGCATAGCGATCCGAATCAAATTTCAGATTAAGATCATCGTATGGATACGTTTCGGAATTGAGATGTACTTTTATATCCGTTAAATCACAATGTGTGAATTCATTTTCTCTTCTGAAGGCAATCAAAATATAGCGTGGCCTTTCATTTTGTGCAGCTAACTTTACGTTCCATAAATGATTCGTTCCTTGAGTAAGCGAAGGATTAAAATGGCAATCCCAACTGCGGAATGATATAGTCAAAGGCTGCGCGCTCTGAATGGTTTTGAAAATTTTTAATTTTGTGAAATCAGCCAATTTAACGTGTGGAATTTTCCATGTGATGTTTGTAATATGCAATTTCAAAATCTCGCCAGTTTGATTATTTGAGAACAAAATATTTGCATCAGACTTGGAGCGCGATAAGATTAGCTCATGTTTAGAATTTAACAGAATTTTATTAAAGTCTTCAGCAAAGCCAAGTAGATTTTTTAACGGCATACAGAAATTAAAATATCCGCTTTCCGCATTTACATCTTCGTCAAAAAACCATCCAGCATTTTTTAACATGTTGCTCTCATTCATGCTCAGAGACACATAATTTTTCATAGTAGATGTGACACCCAAGTGTCGAGTACGATCAATTTCCATACCATTAAGCTCATAGCGGATCTCTTCAAACAGATATGCCATAAAATTGTTCCTCAATATTCCATTTTTTGACAGTGTTCCATTTTCTAAAGCCACGAATCCTTCAATGTAAATATAACTCTCAGTGGGCAACACATAAAGATCCTGGTTTTGAATTGATATTCTAATTTCATCGTTGTTTTTAAAAGATTGTAAATATGGCGAATAACTGTGATAGTCTTTTTTAATAATACTTTCATCATAAACAGGTTTTTGTAAAACGTTTAGTATCTCGCTCATAACTTATTTTTTTGTAGTACAAGTCCCAAGGATTTTAAAAATTTTTGGTTGTTGATTGATAATGTCCTTGTTTTCTTAATTGACACCGTTGTCTTGCTGCCGTTGTTTAATCTTGATTGTTTAACTGCCAATAAAGGAATGATTGAAGTTCCAGGTGTTACCGTGTTTTTATTGTAAATAATCATATTAATCCAAAGGTTTCAAATGAAGTCGAAGAGTAATTGTTTCCCCACAAAAAATTTATTAATTTTCCACTTTGATCGACAACCTTAACTGTTACTGAACTTATCTGTTTGGTGTTTACTGGTAAATAGATAACATTCTTCGGAATTTCGTCTATTTTATAACCAGAACTGACATTCACTGCAAACATATGAATTGTATGAGCAGGTTCGTTGTTAATATATGAACCATTCACTATGCTACATTCTAGGTGTATTGCAGAAATGTTTGTTATATTCAAAGGCAAATCTGACGAATGTTGAGTGCCTGCTTTCAATTCAATAGCACTAAAGCCCAACAATGAACCAATGGAACGGGTTTTATTAAAATATATTATATCTTTGCTTGACTTTACAACTGCTTGAAGTGTGTTACGATTAGCAAATATTTTAAGGTTTTCGCCTGGCTCTAATCTATTGTATTCCTCATGAATATAATCGGCAATATCATCAAGTTCATAAGCACCAAGTGGAATTTCTATGATGTGTTTACCTATGTGAAATAAATTGTTGTCGACATCTATATTGGGTATAGAGTTATAAGTGTGAAAATCCACAAGCCCACACACATAATTTCTCTTCAAATCTATTGGTGGAAAATAATCTGCTACAAGAATAGATTCGTTACCGCTCAGAGTAAGTGTTATAGACATCTCAAAGGCTAATAATATAATGAAATGAAAAGACTTGAATAATGTTTATAAGGTGTTTATTTATACGAAATACATAATAAAAAATTAAGGTTAAACTACATTAATTATTTATCATATTTTCTTCAGTTGGCTTTGTTGCTAATCCAGGAATTATGTTCGTTTGAAAATCCCAACCATTTAACCAAACACCTGTTCCCCTTTGTTTTAATAACTTTTTCGACGAGGTATGTATTCGGATGTTTAGTCTTTAATAATTCACTTTCATAGAATCCACCCTTAATTGGATTGCCTTGATAGTCCTCTAAAATATATGTTGTCGGATTGGTGATTTGCACAGTTTTGATTCTGAATATTTCCGTAGCCCAATTCGGTGTATAGGCTTTCTCAAAGACATGTTTGTATTTGCTGATTCTTACAAAGTCGCCTTTACAGAATTTAGGTTTGTTAAAAATTTTGAAGTTATTATATGTCGTCTTTAATAGCGAAGACTCATTGGATACGCCGACATTCTGTGGAGCCATTTTAATAGTTCTATGCTTTTTCGCATTATATATATCTACTAAATTCTGAAAATTTTCTATCCATCGATATGAATTATTATAACTGAATTCCTTCCACATCATTCCTTTTAGCGTTCTGTTAAAACGTTCGACAATTGAGGCTTTCAATATGCTATAGGTTGAATAATGATTGATGTGATATTGTTTCATTAAACTTTGAAATTGTTTGTTGAAGAATTCTTTACCATCATCAGTTTGTAAATTTTTTGGTATTCGACCAGTTTTTAATATATTTTGCTTAGCTTTGCTCACATCAGAGGAGTTTTTATTTTTTACAGCTACAGCCCAAGCAAATTTCGAAAACGTATCGATGATTGTAAGAAGATAACGATACCCATTATTATATGTAGAATAAGTACCCATTTCCACTAAATCTGCCTGCCAAAGGTCATCTATTCCTTTTGTTATTACACACCTTCGCTTAAAGTTCTTACGTGCTTGTCTGTGAAGCTCTTCCACCAAAGCTTGCTTTTTACTCATATCTTAATAACTCTGTGAGAATCTTTTCTTTTCTGCATTTCATTGAGAATTTTCTCTTCTAAATCAGCTACGGATTTCGGTCTTTTCTGTAGTTCTTGAAATATATAGCTTTCAATTCGCTCAATTTGTTCACTAGTATATTTTACAAAATCTCGAACATTACTTTCAATATCGTCTTTTGTGATCTGTAGTTTTCGAGAGACTACCACGTCGATGTTTTTATTTATTTCTTCTCTCAGTATATCGTACGCTTCTTTAAATTCAGTCTTTATCTGCTTAAAAGTTTTATCTATGTATATTCTCAACAATTCAATTTCTCGTCGTAGTTTTGTGTTATTTTTATTAATTTCTTCCGAAATATATTCCTTTAACACTGAAGTCTCGTCATGTATTTTGGTGTAGATCAATGTATTTTCTTCTCGAATTCTGGAAATAATCTGATTCATACTTTCAACAACAAAAGTTTTTGTAGCAGCATCATTTTCGTCCTTAGGTGCTCCAATATTTTTCAAGCGCCTTTGGTGTAGGTTTAAATTTTTATCATAGTCCAAACCGAAGCCTAAAATCCGTACAATATTTCTTCTATATTTGATTTGGTTCTCACCTTGATGAGAATAATGACCGAATTTTTCAACACTCATATTGGAATTAATGCTATAACTATTATTGTAACCCAATTTATACAATTATTTCTGCTTCTCTAAGTTCTTCCAGTATGGAAACTACCTCATTATTATGATTGTTGTTACCGGCAGATTGTGATGATAGTAAAAGTCTTAACCTCTCCACCAACTCATTTGGATCATCCCAATATATATAATTTGTTTTATGTCTATTAACTTTCATCAAACCGTTTCCTTTATACAAGGTTAGTAGTGGGTATATGTACCTTCTAATTCAACGTAGCGACTGCGCAGTCGGTGAGGAGCGGAGGAGCTCTGCCGTCGCCATAAGGTTTACATGGTGAGACGCTCTGCCTTCAAAGAGGCGCTCTGCCTTCGCCATAAGGTTGTAAGGGTTTGTGTGTTTGACTCTGCTCTGCCGCCGCCATAAGGTTATTAAGGTTTGTGTGTATGGCTCTCTGCCAGGCTGCTGCTGGATAAGTTTTACATATGGAGGAGCTCTGCCAGGCTGCTGCTGGATAAGATTTACATATGGAGGTGCTCTGCTCGGAGCTCTGCCGTGAGTAGCTACCGCAGACAGACGGACTGACAGACAGACGGACGGACGGACATACATGTTGTTGGTGGAAGGGAAGGGAAGGAGCGTGGAGTATGTATGTATGAAACCGAAGTGATGGGAGAGCAGCAGATGCAGATGGTTGTTGTGTAGGAACATGTTGTTGTTGTTATTTGTTGAAATATGATTGCTAGTGAACGAGGCCGACGGTCCACAGAGTTAGTGTAAACAAATTTTTGGTGGTTTCTTATGCTGTAGGCTTGCAGTGTGTATGTTTGTGTGTTTTTTTTTAATGATTTTTTTAAGTGAACGGAGTGCCGTCGACTGAGTTGGTGTAATAAAATTTTGGTCATTGTTTTGATTCTTTAATTGCTTGTGTTGTTGTTGTTGTTATTTGTTGCAATAGGCATCTTATGTAGAACGGGTCGCCGTGGAGTTAATGCAAACAAATTCCGTTGGTTTCCCTTTTCTTGCTTATGCTGTTGTTGTTGTGGATTTGTTTTCAATACTTGGTGACATGTGGTACGATTATGTGTATGCCCAATGCGTGGCACGACAGAATATCTTTTTGTTTCTGTTCTATTATTCTTTGGTATGTATTTTGGGAATGCGTTCCTTGTGATCGTGAGCGGTGACATTCATATTTTATGGCTATTTTTTTCTTTAAGTAAATGAATTGAGACCCTTTCAAGTGGATTCTTGGTGAACCAAATCTCAGCTTGCTACAAATGTGAATAATTTGAGTTCATTGAACACATGTAGGGTTGAGTTTTCTTTTCGTACAAATGTAGGTCATTTTATGTTCATTGATCTTTAACTCTGACTACAAAGCATGAGATCGATGGAGTTGGAAGACTCAATTAGTTTATATATGTATATGGTGTTGTATATGTTAGTGATATATGCATGTTTGTATATATATATATAGTATATGCATGTAAATCTCGTAAATGGAGTATGTTTAAGTTCTAGATTAGGTGAATTGTTAGGTTTAAGTAAATCATATTTAAAGTTATGTATCAGTATATAATAATTATAATGTGATAGATTGTTGACGAGTGACGATGGAAAACTTAAACATTTGTGAATTTACCGATCGTGTTCATCAGTTTTTAATAAAGCAAAAAGATACAATACTTGAGGAACATTTTAAAGAAATTCTAAGCGTCTATTCAAAGTTATGCCTTTTTCGACATCATGAAAAAGTGAAATCTCTTCATGGACATCATTATCAGAGCTGCTGTTGGTCTTCAGATAAATGCTTGGAGGGTCCGGACACTTGTGCGTGTTACATGTTGGATTATCAAATTTCAAGTGTAAAGAAATTAATGTCGTTGTATTCAAAACTAATGGAATTAAAATAAAGAATCCTCAGTAAAATAAAAGACTATAATTTAATTTATAACTAATTTTTATTTTTTGATTTTTATATAGTATACCTATACATATATTTTACATTTGATAATAAAATGGTTGTGACTGTGGGAAATCTACAAGCACCTCCAATCGAAAATCATCAGTTCCATCCTTCTGTATTTTCATTAAATAATAACAACCGTTGCTGAACTCCTTAATGGTTTGGTCACTTATTTTGTTGAAGCGTTGAGGCAAAAACACAACGTTGTCTTCTACTTCCATTAGAATTCTATCTCCATACTTCGTTGTAGTTCTGCGTACAGTTTTTATGGAGTAGCTTCTGTTGGCTTCTAGGTCTTTTATAGACAGTACACCTTTCTGCGTAGCGTTTTTCTTATTAAAGTCCTCCACAGCAGTTAGAGAAAAAGTTGACGATGTTGTCTGCCTTTGGGTCATTGTACAGCGTTTTTGTTTTATTTATTTAAATTTTATATAGTAGTATTAACAAAATATTCAACTTTTATTAAAAAATTGACTTGTGACCGTTTAGCTCGAGAGATTTTCAGCGACTAAATGAAATGGTACAGGCAAATAACATATTATATATTTTGTTTCTATATACTTTATATTATGTAGTATGCTTTATATTATGTTTTCTATATACTTTGAGTCACTAAAATTCCTCTTAATACGAGAGAGTATAAAACTTAATGAGAGAGTAGAACTACAAATTTATTGTATATATTTTGCAACTTTATTACATATTTACTTTAATGAACATTTTTGATTTACATTATACAAAAACTCCAAACACAAGTGGCCACAGTTATATGAATTATAATTTTGATGTTGAGTGTAGTTGTATTGGATTCCATTACCCATATATTGAATTATTTCATGCGGTGGTTGCAGGTTTCCAAAGCTGTCATAATATTCCTTAATTTTTCTATTCTTATAATACGCTACCCAATGAGTGCCAGGACCGCTGGAAGTGTCTAGGTTAACAATTCCACATTCTTTTTCATGTATTCGATTTGGTAGACTATCTCTCATGAACACGCCTCTAAAATGTGGCAATTTATTAGCATGTTTCATCAAGTCGACGTCTGTAAGAGGTCTTCTGGGTAGCTTCTTTAAAAGTTTTTTGGTTGAGGGTGATAATATAGTCCCAATCCTTTTTTGTATGGTTTAAGATAAAAGCCTTTCCCCATTGCAATTGCTTCCATTGTTTGATTATGTCGACTTGCTTCCTTCAGTTGTTTTCTTGCAGCGTTAGTTTCATTGATTGCTTTTGCGATTGCTGCGCCACCAGATGCTAATCCACCAACAGCTCCAAGAGCAGTTAAAATAGGTACTAATGGTAGAAATCCTCCAACCTTCGGAATAGGAATAACACGTGGAATTTCAATCATGGATTTTTTTCGTCCAAAAGACTTTTTAATTACTCCTTGTGCCATTTTAATAGCATTAGGAATATCTTCAGGTTTTCGTTGCCTTATAAATTTTAATGCATTTTTAATGGTTTTAGTGAATATTTTCTTTGCACAGCTGCCTTTAAACTTCTTCTTCTTTATTTTCTTAAGAGTTCTGTTTAACTGGTTTCCCATACCGACTTTTACTTTAGCTTTCATTGCGTTTGTAACTAAGAATGCGTTTATTCGTTCACCAAGTTTAGTGTCCTTAGATATTGATCTTCGAAACGCCTTTTCAGCTAATATTTTATCTGCTTCGTGCCTTTTATTTAAATCTTTACTTTGAGAATATGCAATATCATGCTCTTTACATGCAGTGTCCAATGGATTGATTCCGCTGTCACCTCTAGCTAAACGATCTTTTAGTTTAGTTCCTGGACCACAAAATTGATAACCCGGTAAATGAAGTTCAAATGGCAGAGAATTAATAGCTTTATTGAATAAACCTCTTCCAATCACTGGTTTAGAAAGACTGGAACCTTTTTCGTACATAATAACCATTTTATAACCATTCGACAACAAATACGAAATATAAATGAATAAAAAGGCTTGAATGCTTTGTATTTATATCATAAGTTAAAATGCGCTTCGTTAAACAAGACAAATTAATAAAAGTAAAAAATTTGGATCCTGTTACAAACAGTGTCACAAAATCCAGGCACAGTTCACTGCTACCGAATACAATTAGATGTGTTATTGTTGGACCTTCAAACTGCGGAAAGACTAATGTCATGTTAAGTTTAATAGAAAGTCCAAATGGACTAAACTTTGCAAACATATACTTGTACTCAAAATCACTTTATCAACCGAAATATGAATATCTAAAGCGTTTAATAAAACCAATTCAAAATATGGGATTCTTTACATATTCCGACAATGAAAAAGTTCTCAAGCCGGATGAAGCAAAAAAAAATTCAATAATGATATTCGATGATGTAGCTTGCGAGAAGCAAAACAACATTCGAGAGTACTTTTGTATGGGCAGGCACAAATCTATTGATTGCTTTTACTTATGTCAAACATATACAAGAATTCCCAAGCATTCAATACGTGATAATGCAAATTTTATAATTATGTTTAAGCAAGATGAAATGAATATTAAGCACATATACCATGATCATGTCGGAACCGATATGGCATACGCAAAATTTCTAAATATATGTGGAGAATGTTGGAAAGATAAATATGGATTCCTTGTAATAAGCAAAGATGATGCAATTGATAATGGTCGTTATAGAAAGGGATTTGATATATACATTCACATATAATTAATAAAGACAGTTTCACGCTATATTCATATTAGTATGTTACCTGACTTTCAACTGATAACATTTATGTACACAATACACTTCACCTGATATTTGTTTATAACTGATAGCTGTTTTTCCTGATCTGATACCTGTTATCCTGATCTGATAGCTGTTTTTTTCCTGATCTGATAGCTGTTTTTCCTGATCTGATAGCTGGTTTTCCTGATCTGATAGCTGTTTTCCTAATCTGATAGCTGTTTATAGCTGATCTGGTAGCTGGTTTTCCTGATCTGATACCTGTTTATAGCTGATCTGATAGCTGTTTTCCTGATCTGATAGCTGTCGCCAAAATGAATGAAAAAATATTAAAAGATCTTATTAAAACTAGACGAGTGCTTAAACAGAAATTCAAAAATATTAAACTTGGGAAAGCGGATCTAGAAAATCAATTAGAAAAAACGTTTAAACCGATTACAAAGCCTCTAAACAAATTGGTGCAAAAATCGAACATAAGTACTCACGACAATACGAAACACAACTTAAAAGTAAAGTTACCACTAAAACTTAAAACAAGTACTCCAGCTAAAGCACTAAAAACTGATTTTTCAAATGATACTCTGATCAATAATGATGAAGATGAAGACGACGATGACTTTTACTCTCAGGTGGAGGATGATGATGAAGATGAACAATTGCCGCGTGAAATCGATATTTCTACAAAAGATGATGAGAAATGCACTGAATCAATACTTTACTCCAAACTACAACAACAGAATGAGTTGGATACTACATACGGACCACACAAAGGATTGGATGGTAAATGGCGAATCGGCGATAGCATCTTTAGCATATGTAATGACAAAATAACAATATCAGATAATATTTGGAACTTTACACCTGGATTGATGGAACTCTTATATCTAAAAGAACCATCAAAATATAACAATGCAGATCTACAAGCATACAAACTTATCTTAGAAAATACTAGTGCTCACAAACGTAATTTCAACAAAAATGAGCAAGTAAAAGGAACTAGAGCCTTCAAATACACCAACATTATAAAACCATTATTTAATGACGCATCGCCGTCAACTATCTCACAGAAAGTAACAATGGGAACGGGTTTCATGAGTGTTAATCCACTGAAACCTAATTATATATATTGGGATGATCCAAATGAGTTAGTTGATAGATTAAGGCTTTTGTTGTCTTCACAATCGGCGGGACACACCAATCACAACAACGAAATCATGTCCATCATTGAAGAATTGAGAGAATCTAATATAATAGTATAAATCTTCATATAAATAAACAGCTCTTTTCTAAAATAAAGATAATTACAAAATGAGCGTTGACAAGTTCGGTCATTATTCCAATGAGATCTCATCAAACAGTAAATTAAAGCGAAATTTTTCAAAAGCTTTTGGTCTCAATTTGGATAGCAATAAAAACTTGGATCTCCGTTGGAAACGCCTGAGAAATGTTAATACACCTGTTGATGACAACGATGGAGTAACAAAATTATATGTTGACTATATCATAAATCAAATGAATGTGGAATTTAAAAAACAAAATAATACACTAAAGGAGCAAATAAATAAAGATATTGAAAAAGTTAGCAAAAAGTTTCAATCACTAATTGATGATAGACTTAAACAGATAAAGACTGAATTTAAAGAAAAGTACGATATACTGAGAGAAGAAATAAATAAAAACATCGGCGAGGTAGTCTCTCGAAAACTACAGATCACAAAAGACGATATTGAAAGTAATGTTCAAAATTTTGTAAAATATACCAGTGAACAAATTGAGCGAATTGAAAGCTTTATATTTCAAGAACTACAGCAAAGACCGAAATCCGTAGCTGATTTAGAAGAGAAAATTCTCAATGAAATGCAGAAAAGAAAAGATTCTCATAGAGTTATTAAGATATGAGTAAAAAGCAAGCTGTAGTGGAGGAGCTTCACAGACAAGCACGTAAGAACTTTAAACGAAGGCGTGTCATAACTAAAGGAATAGATGATCTTTGGCAGGCGGATTTAGTTGAAATGGGTGCTTATGCTGCATACAATGATGGCTATCGTTTTCTTCTAACTGCAATTGATACATTTTCAAAGTATGCTTGGATTGTGCCATTAAAATCTAAAAACGCTACTGATGTTACTATGGCTATGAAATCCATATTCTCCTTGAAACGGAAACCAAACAATTTACAAACCGATGACGGCAAGGAATTTTTCAATGGAAATTTTCAACGTTTAATGAAAAAATATCACATCAACCATTACTCAACATATAGTATTTTAAAGGCGTCAATTGTTGAGCGCTTCAATCGAACGTTAAAGCAGATGATGTGGAAGGAATTCAGTTATAATGGCTCATATCGATGGATTGACTTGTATAAAAACTTAATTAAAAAATATAACACCAAAAAGCATCGAACCATCAACATGCCTCCAATCAAAGTGAATTCGAGTAACGAAAAATTATTATTAAGCACCGTCTACAACAACCTGAAAATATTTAGAAAGCCAAAGTTTCAGGTAGGAAATCATGTACGCATAAGTAAATATAAACACGTTTTCGAGAAAGGTTATACTCCAAATTGGACAACGGAAATATTTAAAATTAAAAATATAAGAATTACAAACCCAACAACATACATTCTTGAAGACTACCAAGGGAATACAATTAAAGGTGGATTCTATGAAAATGAACTGCAGAAAACAAGATATCCCAATACATATCTGGTAGAAAAAGTTCTTAAGACCAAAGGCAGAAAAGTTTTTGTGAAATGGTTAGGATTTAGCGATGATCATAATTCCTGGATCAATAAGAATGAAATTTTATGAAAAAAATTTTTATATACATACATACTAAAATAAATAAAATAATATTGTTAATAAAAGAAGAATATATGTGTTTTTCATTTCATTAGTCAAACTACTCGCAACATGTCAATTACTCTTACTTTAACCGGAAATAAATCTGTTTTATCAGCTAATTACTTTCCACCTTTAGATTTAGAGAGACCGTATGTTTGTGGTCTTGTAGACTTCCATAGTTACCATACAATACCAAACGTCGATCACGAAAATAACTTATTTCACATTGGCAATCATACTATTGAGATTCCTGTTGGGTCATATGAGCTGGATGACATTGCTGAATTTATCCAAAATAAATATTCTAGTATAGATCAGAATGAGAAGGTGGAAATAGCCGCAAATCCTAATACATTGCAAGCCTTTGTAGGATCCAGCAATGAAACCATTTTCTTTAATAAAAAACGAACCATCGGCTCTCTACTCGGTTTCAGTGAAAAAGTATTGGAACCAGGAAAATTGCATACTTCAGACTTGCCAGTGAATATAACAAAGATAAATGCTATACACATTGAGTGTGACATAGTTACTGGTGCATATATTAACAATATACCAGCGCATACAATTCATATGTTTGCTTTGAATGTTAGTCCAGGCTATAAAATAGATGAGATCCCAAAAAATGTAATCTATTTACCAGTAAACTCCAGACAGATAAGTTCGATTACAGTGAAAATTGTCGATCAAAACGGCCATTTAATAAATTTTTGCGGAGAAACCATAACACTCAGACTTCATCTAAAACCACAGGAGCAATGATTGTATATAATAAAAACACATACACAGGAGCATCTTCATTCAGTTCATCTTCACCCTCTGCATTGAAAAGGTTGCAGAAAACGAATAAACCACAAAACATTCTCCAAAATAGAAATCTGTCTTTTGAAAACCGAAGGTTTCTACAATCATTGGGCTTGAAACTTAAAACAAACTAAAATTAAAATGAGTCAAATAATTGATGTTCTACAAACACCGCTTTATGATGAGAGTATTATTAAAAAGGAATATCATAGCTATTCTCCATATTTGCAATCATATAAAAGCAATGATGAGATAAGGATATCTATTCAAAATCAAGATCTTTTTGTTCTACCTAGTGTGAGTTTAATTTATATTGAAGGCACAGTTACATTAGAAAATGGAGAAGCAACAGCTAATGCAAAATTGAAAAACAATTGTGTTGCATTCATGTTTGATGAAATTCGCTATGAGGTGAATGGATTGGAAATTGATCGTACACGTCATCTGGGTGTAACTTCAACAGTAAAAAACTATGTCTCTTTAAACACACTGCAGAGTAACATGCTCAAAAATGCTGGATGGTTTCCGAACAATGACATTGAAATAAAAAATGGATATTTCAACTTTTGTACACCATTGAATATGCTATTAGGATTTGCTGAAGACTTTAACAAAATAATTCTAAATTCTAAGCATGAACTAATATTAATAAGATCTAAATCTGATGAGAATGTTATATATTCAACTGTCGCAGCGGAAAATATAAAACTGACGATAACCAACATTATATGGAAAATTCCACATATACAATTGGCTGATTTTGCAAAATTACAAATTTATCAAACAATTCAAAGTGGAAAAGCTTTATTAATGCCATTTCGTAGTTGGGACTGTCACTTTAATCCACTACTTACACAGGGAAACAATCATTTGTGGAATGTTAAGTTATCCTCACAGAATGAACGACCACGCTTCATATTAATTGCCTTTCGAAGAGACAACAAATTTCAACATTGTCATTTAAATGATGTTAAAGTGCACCTGAACTCTGATACATATCCCTATGATGATCTCAATTTGAACTTTGATCGTGAAAGATATGCTTTGCTCTATGATATGTACTTAAAGTTTCAACAAAACTATTTTTCTCGTGACTCTCAACCTCTGCTGCTACCAGAAGATTTTAAAGATAAGGCTCCAATAGTTGTAATTGACGTAACTCATCAAAATGAAGCTATAAAAACTGGTCCAATTGACATTCGAATTGAATTTAAAACATGTAAGAACATTCCCGCCAACACATCAGCTTATTGTATACTTATACACGACAAAGTAATCGAATATACTCCACTGACCGGTGAAACTAAAAAGGTTGCCTAAGACAAAATGGAAGAGTTTGTCACATTGGATGTGCAAGGCTTTAAGGGAAATTTCAATGATTTTATACTTAAAGAGTTGGCAGTTACTTTCAGCAATAATGAATATCAAAATTTTATTATTAAGCCACCGTTTGAATTTGAAGAATTGACGCTTAAATATCAGAAACAAGCAAATTGGTTAACAAAGCATCACCATGGATTTACTTGGAACTCTGGATCAATTACTTTTAAAAGTGTTGAGAATTTCTTGAAGTTCAATATTAAAAACCAACCTATATATGTAAAAGGAGTTGAAAAGAAGTGTTGGATTGAGCAGTTCCTAAGAAAACCTGTAATTAATGTTGAAGAAATTGGATGTAAAAATCTTCAAACACTTAGAGAAACATACTTACTACCAAAAATATGCCATTCCCATAATGGACACTGTGCACTGGAAAATGCTCTGCTCTTGAGAAATTTCATCGATAATAAATTATAAATAAGGAACACATTAAATTTCTATTTACAAACTGTAAATCTAATACATTTTTATTTAATAAAACAAATATATCTTATAACTATTTTTACAAGTTTATTGTTATTTATATTGACTAACATTGGACTAACATTAATATTCTATATTTTTAAAGATATCCTTATCTGTATCTAATTCTAATTCTAAATCTATTCGATAATGCCCCCACGCATAAGTTTGAGCATTATCTTCCTTAATTTTACGCTTATCATCTATTGGGCTTAAAGCTATCTTATGAAATAATTGGGTATATATTTGATGCATTTTTGTCCTAAATATGTACATGTCTGCATATATAATTTTATTATTTACTAGACAGTTTTTATAGTCACTTAAACTAAACTTATCAACTACACATTTTTTAATGCCTTTTGCTTTCTTTATTTCTATGTTATTTGCTAAGCTTATAGAATACATTTTGGATTTAAGGCCAATGAACTCTGTCATGATTTCCCCCTTATTTTCATCCTTCATCATACCGAGGACTTTGGCATTTCTAAGGGGGAAACTATATACATTTTCAACGGGATATTCGGATGTGTCAAATTGCGACTCGATGTCATCACGAATATCCCGATAAAAGTCATCCGTTTCGATGGTGTAGATAAACGAATCGGTATCCATATAGTTTAGTCTCAAGTTATCGAATTTTGGTTTCATGTAATTGTAATGAAACTCGTACATTTTCCACTTCGACAACTCGAGAACAACAAAACCTAAATAAATAGGCTTGTTATAAACTGTACGGACCCTAGACATCTGAACAGCAATCAAATTGTCTGTGAATTGCTTCAAACTGTGAAAGTTTGGTTTAGCGATTAGTGCTCGGGCTCCCAATCGCTTACCCCTACTTTCCCAGTCGTTCACTATTTTAACGTCTTTCCGTTTATCTACATTCTCCATTGTTTTCCCATACACCGCATTGTTTAGCAATTTGAAAAAATTCTTCTCAAAAGCGTTCTTTGCTAAACTGCGGTGATGGGTATTCAGGTCGATATACTGACTTAACCAACAAGACTGCTTGAATTGCAATATTCTATAAATTTTCTTCAACAATAAACCATTTCTGATGCACTGTTGAAGATTTCTATAGTGAATTACATAGCGAGTTTTGTTGGTTAAGTCAGTGATCAACTTTGTACACTTGGAATTACCCACAGTTTTATTTTCAGCACAAAATGGTAAGTCATTATGTGCATCATGTAAATTCTGTGGGTAATCTAAGTCAACTTCTAATAAGTATCCGATGGGAGAATCGAATGGAATATCAAGAACATTAAATTGTTCAATGTTTTCCACCCATTCGAATCCCCCATAAGGTAGATATTGCGACATTGCCCAACCATACAAATTGTTGGCATCCAAATACGTTAAATATTGTGATGGTTTACTTTTATCGTAACCCACCATATATTTATTATTTGCCTTTGAATGCCTCAAACTGCATTGGACAATGCCGCCTCGGATACTTTTTTGAACGAAAAGGTGCATGTCAATATCAGTGAAAAGTTCCAGGTTTATCTTTGTTGTTTTTAACATAGCATCCCATGATAAACCTGGAGCTGTGTAATATTGACATGGATCTAATTCGTAGATGTTTTTGCAAACTTTTCGAAAATTCTCAAAAACATCTACCAAGATTAGCACATCCGTCTTCAGATATAACAGCATGTAGTCTTCCAAGGTTTGACAGTTAAAGACTTGCCAAACCTTTAATGCGTGTTGATAGTCTTCCTCAGTGCATGATGTATTTGTCAAGTGACTAAAGAAGTCAACATGACTGGGAAGACGATTTTCTCTGAGACGGCCGACTGAATTTATGTATTCATAAGGGAATACACCTTTTCGCGTTACAAGTTGAAATTCATCTTCATTTGGATACATTTGGCGGACCACATGAAAATCAGTTGGTAACAAATTTTTCGCCAATGCATCCAAACTTGATGCCATGAAGCGAAAAGAATCCAAGAATCTAATTTCAATTGAATTCTTTTCGCTCACTTGAATGCGTTTTGAGAGTGAAACGTATAATTCTTTATTTAATGGGATGACAGTCATAGCCTGAAAAATTATGGAAAAACACAGGCACAAACTTTGCAATCTGGAATTTCAAATTGCATTCGTTATGTGCCGGCCCCCTGCATTTCCCCGTCAAATGGCAATGATCTGCAACTCTATCAGACCCCAATTCCTGTCCGCAAATATGACAAGAATTGGAGTTGTTTTGCACGTTCAGCTCTTCTACGGACAACGAGTCCATTGGCCTTACTACACTTAAATAATTACAATAAATATGTCTTACATCTCTAACTAAATATTCTATAAACTTTTTGGAAGCATCCTCCCCTGAATAAATTACAAATCTACTTAAACTACTGTCATATTTACAACTAATGTAATAACTAAAAGCTATAGGTATATGCTTATTTAATAAATTATTTTTATTACAACTTAAATCTAAGCTACTTAACAGACATTCAAAGTCTGCATATACAACAAATGGTACATCTAACTTCTTGTTGTAATTAGTAAAAGTAATTACCGCTTTCTCTACCTCCGGCATCTCGGTTATAATTTTTCCGCATACTTCCCTATGCTTAGCAAGAGTACTCTCATTATGCGAATACGTGAGGCAGCTATTGCATAAAAATATTTGTCTTCGATGAGACGTATTTTGATGTTTTATTAGTCTAAAATAAAAGAAAGAATTATAATTAGCTTATTTATTGCAATAAGTACTCGTGTAAAATGAAAGTGAAATGATATGAAATTGAGCAAAAAAAAAAATGAAATTATAACTACCTTGAAATGTTTTTAATCCACACATAGTGGAACTGCTCATCATTTTGCAGCAGCAAGACGTTGATGTGCTGCACCTTTTCTTGCTTGGTGCAGTGGTACGGGCCCTCGATGTTTCCTGTCTGTGTATCGAAGCCAAACACATTAACGCTAATGGTTGGATTCATTTCCTCAAATTTGTGGATGCGGTTAATTGGCATGGGGAACTCTAGTCCTGTAAAATTGAGTATCGATCCATTCGCAACAGTAATAATTTCGGATTCGATATTATTCACTTTATAATTTTGTGGCCTATGTGGATTATCTTTCACATCCATAAGTGCAGATATTATGGCCCATTTGAAACAGTATACATCGTCGTTTCTTACATTGATGCAAGCACGTTTCTCCTGCAGGACTTTTGGTAGAGGGATGTAAGACGTTCCTTTTAGTGGCCGATACTGGTTTATATTTATTTCCAGGTTAAGTATCCTAAGGAGAGCCCATCCACTATCCCTCTCCTGGAACTCGCCCATTTTGGTGGTTAGCTGTTCAGACATTTCATCGTAGATGCTGCTGATGTCTTCAACTTTTTCTAGTAAAATCATCTTTGTCTGAAATGATTTTACTTCCACATTCACTTCCTCATCCACATTTCTAAAATATTCCGCATACAACTCCATGTTGCATTTGAACATGCTATGCTTCGCAATCATATTAACTAGCTCTTGCAGAATTCTATTCTTAGCTTTTAGGAAGAACTGTTCTGGAATGAGAAGCCCTTCATCCATATTTTCGTACAGTAGTGTCTGAATTCTATTCCTAAAGGCTGATGCTATACACTTTAGGCCATCATTTAGAGGCGACCAACAATTCTTCTTATGTTTGAGGGTTCGCAGATGGTAGCTCCAACCTCCTCGAGAAACATCTTCGTTGCATGTTGGGCAGCGAACGTTCTCGCTAGCGTTAATGTGTGATGATGTTGCAATAGTTAGTGCTGCTGCTGATGATGATAAGCCTGCTCCTTGTATTGTTAATGATGCTGCTGTTAAAGTTGATGATGTCGATGGTAAATTGGCTGTTGATGATAACGCTTGTGGTGCTGCAGTTGAAGACGATGATGCTGCTTGTTGTGTTGATGATGGTCCTTGTGCTGCTGCTGCTGTTGCATATGAAGGTGATGATGATGGTGCTGATGATGCTGTTAATGATGGTGTTGTTGTAGAAGTTGTAGATGATGACGATGGGTTTCGGTGGAGTAATTTCTGATGTCGATATAAAGCATCTACTCTGTTAAAGTTTTGCCCACAAACTTTGCAGTCGAATTGTGGGTGACCGTGCGTTGCTTTTGCATGCCTTTTAAGGTTACGCATCGCAGTGAAACCTTGTCCGCAAATGTCGCAAATAAATCCTTTCATGTTGTTGATTGATGTTGTTTTTTATTGGTAAATGTTTTATTTAATTAATTATTAATTATGCACTTGTGTCTTTTTGTTTTCCTCGTATTGTATTATATTTAACACTTGCTTGTCCTGTTTTGTTTTACTGGCTTGTTTTTTGTTTTCCTTTGTTTTAGATGGTATTTTTCAGTTTTAAAGTATGTAGCCTTTAAGGTTTTTTTTTTCTTTTAAATTATAACTTCAAGGAAGTTTTTGTATACTGTATTTAAATTTTTTTATTTTGTTGTGAAAATATAAAAGTGACACTGACTCTACAATTGAAAAAAAGCGAAACGCAAGACTGATGTTTGTCCTAGAAATAAATTTTCAGAACTGATTGAAAATGCGACATTTGCTTGATTATATACTAAACTCGACTGAAACCTTGCTCTCAAGCTATATATTGGTTGTTTACAACTATACTCACGACTTTTGATTTGAGTCGACTGTGTTGAAAACCTTTATAAACAAAAAGAAAAAAAATATTCGAGTCTTCCAAGTCCATCGATCTCATGCTTTGTAGTCAGAGTTAAAGATCAATGAACATAAAATGACCTACATTTGTACGAAAAGAAAAATCAACCCTACATGTGTTCAATGAACTCAAATTATTCACATTTGTAGCAAGCTGAGATTTTGTTCACCAAGAATCCACTTGAAAGGGTCACAATTCATTTACTTAGAGAAAAAAATAGCTATAAAATATGAATGTCACCGCTCACAAGAAAGGCATTCCCAAAATACATTCCAAAGAAAAAAAGAACAGAAACAAAAAGATATTCTGTCGTGCCACGCATTGGGCATACACATAATCCTACCACATGTCACCAAGTATTGAAAACAAATCCACAACAACAACAGCATAGGCAAGAAAAGGGAAACCAACGGAATTTGTTTGCATTAACTCCACGGCGACCCGTTCTACATAAGATTCCTATTGCAACAAATAACAACAACAACAACACAAGCAATTAAAGAATCAAAACAATGACCAAAATTTTATTACACCAACTCAGTCGACGGCACTCCGTTCACTTAAAAAATCATTAAAAAAAACACACAAACATACACACTGCCTACAGCATAAGAAACCACCAAAAATTTGTTTACACTAACTCTGTGGACCGTCGGCCTCCTTCACTACCAATCATATTACAACAAATAACAACAACAACAACATGTTACTACACAACGACCATCTGCATCTGCTGCTCTCCCATCACTTCGGTCACACACATTCCCCTCCTTCCCTTCCCCTACTCATGTATGTCCGTCCGTATTACATATGTATGTATGTATGTCTGTCTGTCCATCCGTCCGTCTGTCTGTCGAACTGTCTATATGTCTGTCCGTCCGTCGGCCTGTCGGCAGAGCTCCACACCGGCAGAGAACCACACACACAAACCTTAATAAACCTTATGGAGGCGGCAAAGCTCAGCTCCACACGCTCCACACGCTCCACACCGACTGCGCAGTCGCTACGTTGAATTAGAAGGTACATATACCCACTACTAAGGTTGCTGAATTATTTTCTCTAAATAGTTTTTTATTATTTTATATTTGACTGCTTTTGTCCCGTTAAATGGTCTTCTTTGTATTTACGTCTATGAGCATTTGTACTATTTAAAATTTGTTTATAAGCTTCTAGCTCTGTGTTGTTATAGTTTTGAGGTTCCTTGTGAAATAACAGTTCAAACAATCCTGGTGTTAAGCTCCAATTATGATTAGATATAGATATCTTGTTATCAGTTAATTAAAAAGTACTGTTACCAATCCTCCATGTACCATCGGAATCTTTATGAGGTCCATACAACGTATCTAACTTTTTGCGCTCTCCTAATAATTTAGATAGCTGTGTTTTCGGGAGCATTGATGATTTACTCTCATTTTGAGTGTCATTTATTTGTGAGAAAAAACTATCTTCAGTTTCATCATTGCTCTGCATAGTGTTTTCAGTGTCATCCTTGAATTGGAATTCACTTTTTAATTTAAACGGTGTACTTGTTTTTAGAAAATGTTTTCGGCCTTCACTTATACTTGGTTGGTTATTAGTGCTATCATTTAACTTTGTCTGTTTAACTATTACTTTTAGAGGTTTTGTGATGGGGCTAAATGTTTCTTCTAATCTTTTTTCCATATCGGCTTCATTCAACTTTAAGCTATTAAATTTTTTCTTCAATATATTTCTAGTCTTTACAATTTCTTTGAGTAATTTTCCATCCATTTTCCACTTTATTAGCAAATTATGTGATGTTCAGGTTAACGTTGGTGATCAGGTTGATGTTGATGATCAGATGATGATCAGGTTGATGTTGATGATCAGGATGATGTTGATGATCAGGTTGATGTTGATGTTGATGATCAGGTTGATGTTGATGTTGATGATCAGATGATGATCAGGTTGATGTTGATGATCAGGTTGATGTTGATGTTCAGGTTGATGTTGATGATCAGGTTGATGTTGATGATCAGGATGATGTTGATGATCAGGTTGATGTTGATGTTGATGATCAGATGATGATCAGGTTGATGTTGATGTTCAGGTTGATCGTATCGAATGCAGGAAGATACTGACAAATTATAGTAAAATGCATGCAGTTTTATAGTTGAATGTATAAATCAAATCCCTTTCTATAACGTCCAACATCGATCGGATCATCCTTGCTTACAACCATAAACCCATATTTATCCTTCCAACACTCTTTGCAAATTTGGGAAAACTCTTCAAATGACATATCTGTACACACATGATCGCTATAGATATGCTTCATATTCAGTTCATCTTGTTTGAATATAATTAAAAAATTTGGCACCAAAATTCGACAAAATTCGGCATTAGATGCCGCGTGCAGAGAGCATGACATTGCTTATTCTCAGGCGAAAGATATTAATAAAAGGCATATTGCAGATAAATTATTAGCAGAAAAGGCTTTACAAAGCGCAAAATCGGCAGACAACGACTTTTCAGAAAGGCGAAACGCTTTTCTAGTTGCGGCTGCTATGAAAGCTAAAACTAAATTTGGCATGGGAAACGTATTGAATGTCAAGAAAATAAAGAAGACCATTAAAAGGAAATGTATGAAAAAAATTTTTACTAATGCTGTAAAAAAGGCAATGAAAACGATAACTCAGCAAAAACCTGAAGATATTCCCGGTGCTATTAAAATTGCAAGAAAAGTACTGAACAATTCCTTCAGGAAAAAGAAAAGGGCAATCGAGATACCGCGTGTTATACCATTACCTAAAAGAGGAGGTTTGCTACCACTGGTACCAGTCTTGACTGCACTTGGAGCACTCGGTGGCTTAGCATCTGGTGGATCTGCTATCGTCAAAGCTATTAATGATGCTAGAAATGGCAGAGAACAGTTGAAGGAAGCAAATCGCCATAATAAAACTATGGAAGCAATTAAAATGGGAAAAGGTTTATACCTAAAGCCATACAATAAAGGATTAGGTTTATATTATAACCCCCAGGCAAAAATCGATTAAAGAAGCTACCCAAAAGAGCACTCACTGATATTGATTTGATGAAACATGCCAGTAAATTATCACATTTTAAAGGTGTTTTCATGAGGGATAGCCTACCAAAGCGAATACATCAAAAAGAATGTGGAATTGTTAATCTGAATACTTGCAGTGGTCCGGGAACTCACTGGGTAGCTTATTATAAAAATGGAAATAGAAAGGAATATTTTGATAGCTTTGGAAATTTGCAGCCACCAAAAGAAATTTTAAAGTACATGGGTCTAAATATACACTATAATTACACTCAATATCAAAACTATAATTCTTTTAATTGTGGTCATTTATGTCTAGAATTTCTTTACAATGTAAATGAAAGTAGTCAATAAAGTTTGATCAGAAAATCTGTTAACATTACTTAGAAAAAGCAAAATTGAGTTTTTCTTACTTATGAGTTGGTTTACCATAGCACATTAATATGTAAGAGTATTTCTTACTCTCTTTCCTTATGTCTACATGTATATAAATATATTACAATATATGCTGGTGTCCAATTCAATTTCTCAAATGTTTTACAAATTCTACTCGTTGTATATTCTCTGATTCTACTCAAAGTAAATCTTCTATTTCTACTCAAAATAAATGTTATAAATAAGAAGTTCTTCGATCATGAGCATTTAGTTCTTGTCCGAATTCAATTTCAATTAGAAGTCTCTTCAACCAACCAACCAACCAAACAGTGTTTAAGCATTTATACAGCATTAAGAAAAGTCTAAAAATGAATCAACAACCAGCAACATTCTATTCAACAAGTGCAGTCGAAGATTTTAACAAAAACAATTATACAAGGAAAAACGTGATGTCCGTAAAAGATATGGAAATTAATAAAAGCTACGCAATAAAACATGTTAGAAAAACCAACACCAAGTATGGACAGCGCATATTAATGGAAGTGGAGAATAGTCTAATTTTCCTACCGCCTAGATTCAATAATATAAGTGATGAAACTATAAAGGAGTTCTGCAACGGATCTTATTACCTCATTAAACTTATGAAGGAGGATAAAAATGGATTCTGGCTGGAAGTTATATTAGATTTTCCTGTAGATCAACCTGAAATGTATTTTTTAAATTAAATATTCTTATATAGTAAATAAATAAATAAACATAATTTTTTAAAGAATAATCGACTATTTATTGGCTTGAAATTTGTTTAATCTAGAATACAATAGCATCAATTTCTGTATTCTTAAAATTATATGTTCTAACATATAGCAGGCACATGTATCAGGACCATCCAAACATTCATCGGAAGACCAACAACAAGCTGAATAATGATGTCCGTGGGATGATTTTATTAAAAATTGATGTTGGTAATTGCTTAGTTTGATGTCGCAATTAAGAATCTCTATGAAATGCTCTTCAAGCAATGTTTCTTTATATTTTCTTAGAAACTCTTGAACACAGAAAAAAAACTCTGAGATATTTATTTGAGGCATCTTTACTCAACAACTGTCTTATATGTACTACTTTCAACGTTTTTCATTTGTACGTTAGTCAATCATGTTGAAACATGTTTAAATTCATGCACACCTGCAAAAACGCTTCTCGTAAATTCAGAGCACTTTTCTGAAATTTTGTTACTTTTTATATAAAATTGTCTTCTTCTTCTTCGTTTTCTTCTTCTTCTTCTCCTTCTTCTTCTTCTTCTCCTTCTTCTTCTTCTCTCCTTTCGAAAAAATTCCTACAAAACGTCATTAAATTCAAACAAACGAATTTCCTCTAATTGGCTTTGTTAGATAAGGGATAATTGGTTTATGGGATGATTCCATTACGAATCACGTTTATTTGTACACCTGCACAACGAATCCTGTGAATTCAGAGTCTCATAACTTCTTCCTAATTTATTGCCTTTCGATATAAATATTTTTTCTCTTCTAATGGAAAATTCTTGAAAAAACCCATAAAACGTCAATGAAATTTTTCCTTTTGTAATTTACGGCTTGATCAGCGATAATTTTAGTACGGCGATCATGTGAATAGCGTTTGCTGCCACACTTGGTGCACCTTAATTTTAAGGGATGATCACAGTTAAAATACACAAAACAACAACAACAACTACAAGACAATAAGCAAAACCTGAACTCAGGCCAACAAGAAACACATCCTCGATCGCACCATAGGAATTCGTCAACATATAAAATACACACACACAAACTGCATGAACTACAACACAATTGGAAAATACTGTACTCATTCAAAAAGGAAAACGCCCACGATCTTGACATAGGAATTCGTTAGCAGTTAAAATACACACAAACCAAAGTAGAAGACAATAAGCAAAACTTGAACTCAGGCCAACAAGAAAAACATCCACGATAGGAATTCTTTAGCAGTTAAAATACATACAAGCAACTGCAACACAATTGGAAAATGCTGTACTCAGTCAAAAAGGAAAACACCCACGATTACGCCATCTGCAACAAACTCATAGCTTAGCTCTTTACCTAGTGCTTGCTACCCTAAATAAAAGACAATTATATAAATTGGTAACACAATTCAAAAAGAAAACAAAACACACGCTTTTTAAATTTAATTTTATCTTGAACAACTAACAATTTTCCCACTTGGGTCTCCTAAAACAAGCAAAAAGAGTGCTGCCACCTAACGTGTATTGATATTCTAGCTATGAAATACACCTAAATGATATTATTGCACAAAAGAAATATAAATCTACGTCTATAAAAATCTAAAAAATACCCTCGACAATAACCAAACTAAATATACCAACCACTGTTTAAAAGTAATACCCTCAAAAGAATGCTACAAAAAAATTAAATTCACTAAATCAGAATAACATTAGCAATTATACCAACCTATAACAAGAAAATAAATTTTTTGTAGTAAAGCCACAAACCTATAATGCGAAGTCGATAATTTTATCGATAACAAAAAAGCAAATATAGCACAGACATAAACCAACTATAACAATACTTACCCATTTTTATAGCTAAGACACAAACCATAAAACGGCTCCCTCGGCTCCCTCGGCTCCCTCGGCTCCCTCGGCTCCCTCGGCTCCCTCGGCTCCCTCGGCTCCCTCGGCTCCCTCGGCTCCCTCGGCTCCCTCGATTTCCTTTGTCCCAGAACCCCCCAATTACCACTACTCATGTCTGAAACATCCAAGCAGAACCAAGTTTCAGAGACGCAGATTACATCCACAGATGAATCAGCAAACACATATCTAACATAATCCAACTTGGAGGAGTTAAGACTTCGCGCATTGAAATGTACAATTTTAAGGCCAGTTTGCCTACGACACAATATATCCACCAGATATTTTTTACAATCAGAACTCATAACAACTGTATAGCTGCATCAATGACACAATTCGTGCGCTGTAACAGCAATAGATAGAAATAACACGAGTAGTAATAGAAGAAACTAAGAATACAAGAAAAAGAGTTAAGGAACAAAAGAAATTCGCAAAAACTAAAATGATAGCAAATGAATTAACCATATTATACGCTTAAATAAATAATAAACTCCCGGGAATCATTAAAAAACATGTATGAGCAAGAGTAATATATTGTAAATTATAGGAAAACGCATTGGTTATAATAATAAAAATATTAAATGGCAAATAAAAAAAAAAAAAAACAAGAGTAAATCAAGAACTGGATACTCCAACTGCAATCTATAGTGCTCCGAGATCCTCGCCTCTCTTAATCTCCTGGAATTCACTATTTTCACTTGTCTTAACAAACAAATGGCCTTTCCGGACAGTAACAGCAACTAGTTTACGTTCCCGTTTGAGACGTATAGCAGATTAAAAAAGAGCACGAGTTTCTTTCGTTAAACTCTCATTAACATAACAGGCACCAACTGCTTCCATGACAAGATCACCCAAACAAAGATCTCTTCCACTGCTCTTTCGATAGACATTCGCCTGACGTAGAGAAATGTTTCTCTCATACGAGCTGATGAACCTTAAGATGATTACTGAAGGCCGAGCTGTAGTGCCGCTATTCTTATTTCGTTTCGCACGAAAGATGCTCTTAAGCACAGGCGCCTTACAACCAACAGACTCACACAGCTTCTGAAACATAAGAGTTAAGCTCTCCGTCTTATTCTCTGGCACCCCGAAGAGCACTGCATCAGCTGCCACTATATTTTGCTCAAGTAAACAGAGACGGCTATTTGCTTTGTCGAAGAGAAACACTGTCATGTGCAGCTAACGTTTTTTCACATTCTGCAATTTTCACAGGCACACTGCTCAATTCCTTACTAACTGCATTAATTTTGGAAGTGCACCTTCCCTCAGATTTCCGATTCTCCTCACTAAATTCCTTTCGAAGAGATCCAATTTCTTTGGAAATATTTTTAATAAGCAACTCACTCAGCTTACTAAGACGATCGTCAAGCAGCTCAAGAGTTACTGATGTACTCATTTTGGAAGACTCTCTAGTACCAGCAAGTAACAAATTATCCACAGGTGCACACGTTCTCTTAATTTTTCCAGACTTGCTTCTCAATTCCATCCATGCAAAAAGAAAACACAACTGCAGTCACACTCAGCTATGCTCTAACAATAAAGAAATTAATATAATTTCGTTCAATTTAGCTCTCGCTCTTAAAAGTTTCGCTCAATTCAGCTCCCACACAGGCAGAAAAACTCTCTACAAAGTGGCCGAGTATAACGGAATACCAAATTAGTAAGCTCAGTTATAAACTTTTAGCTTATTTAATTTATAGATCTACATGTAAAATTGATGAATGGTGTTTTGCACAACTGAGTCACTTTAAAATGAATAATTTTGAAACATTTAGCTTCCAAATAAAGCAAATTGCGTCACAATCTCACTATAAAAGTTATTCCCGAGGAGCCACACAAAAGCTCGTCTACTCACTAGCTATCATCGTTCAAAACTCAACGCGGAAAAATGACTCAGTTTGCGCGGAAAAATGACCAAATCGGCAGATTTGAGTAGTGTGTATATGGGGTTTCTGGAACAACGTAGCGACTGCGCTGCTCGTGAGGATGGGAGGATCGCTGCCGCCGCCGTAAGCTTTATTAAGGTTTGTGTGTGTGGCTCTCTGCCGTCAAAGAGGTGCTCTGACGTCACCATAAGATTGTAAATGTTTGTATGTTTGAGGCTCTTTGCCGCCGCGTAGACAGACGGACGGACGGACATACATATAGACAGTTGGACAGACAGACGGACGGATGGTTATACATAAATACAGACGGACAGACTGACATACATATAGACAGTTGGACAGACAGACGGACGGATGGTTATACATACATACAGACGGACGGACATACATATAGACAGTTGGACAGACAGACGGACGGATGTTTATACATACATACAGTAGTAACATGTTGTTTTTGTTATTTGTTGTAGCTTGATGCTTTAGTGAACGCGACCGTTGGTCCACAGAGTTAGTGTAAACAAATTTGGTGGATGCTTATACTGTAGGCTTGCAGTGCGTATGTTTGTGCGTTTTTAATGATTTATTAAGTAAACCGAGTGCCCTCGACTGAGTTGGTGTAATAAAATTTTGCCAATTGTTTTGATTATTTAATTGCTCATATTGTTGCTGTTGTTGTTGTTGTTATTTGTATTAATAGGAATCTTTTAGTAGAATGGACCGCCGTGGAGTTAATGCAAACAAATTCCGGTGGTTTCCTTTTTTCTTGCCTATGCTGTTGTTGTTGTGGATTTGTTTTCAATACTTGATGACATGTGGTAGGATTATGCCTAATGCGTGGGATGACAGAATATTTTTTTTTGTTTTTGTTTTTTTTTTTTTTTTAATGTCCTCACTGATTTGATAAATGATCAGAAAGAAAGAGAAGAACGAAGCTCCAAAAGTTAAAAGGGGTATAAATAGGAACGTCTTGCTACTTCATCTTCAATATATCCAATCGAGAACGCGTAGTTCTACAGAAAATTTTTAGAATACCAACAGAAATTTAAAAAAAAAAAACCAAATAATTTCAAATGGCAGCACGTCTAGAAGTGTGGTCATACTTGCAATTACTAACCAACTATTTTAACGAGGATGGATCGCCGCCACCACCGTTAACAAAAATAGCAATGCTTAATTGCATACAAGGGTGCGTGGAAGACTTCGTCGAAAATTGTTGGGAGATGGACCTGTGATCGGGTATTTCCCACACAACACCTTCTATTGTTAATGTTGGGGGTGTTGAGAGTAGCGCTCCCATATGCGAGAAGCCGGAATTGGCGGATATATTGGGAGCCATCACCAACCGACATTCAAAATGTTATTTTAGGGGCATAAAATTAAAAAGTTGTTCTAAGAAAGCATTTTTATGAAATAAAATTTTATTAGATTTTCGTTTGTAAAAAGAAATTTCATTTGTTTTTGTTTTTTCTTTATTGCTGGATCCTAAAAAGGCGTGCAAAGTATTAGGTTTTGCGGCTATTTCCACTTTTTCATTCTGATCTATACTAGAATATTTATTTTGGATAAATTCAGCAATGTCATCCAGCTCATATGACCCGACAGGATTCTCAATAGTATGATCGCCAATGTGAAATAAGTTATTTTCGTGATCAATGTTTGGTATTGTATGGTAACTATGGAAGTCTACAAGACCACAAACATACGTTCTCTCTAAATCTGAGGGTGGAAAATAATTAGCCGATAAAACGGTGTTGTTTCCTGTTAAAGTAAGAGTAATTGACATGTTGCGAGTAGTTTGACTAATGAAATGAAAAACAGATGTATGCTTCTTTTATTAACAATATTATTTTATTTATTTATTTTAGTATGTATGTATGTAAAAATTGTTTATAAAATTTCATTCTTATTGATTCAGGAATTGTGATCGTCGCTAAATCCTAACCAACAATACATTATAAGAATCTTCAGCAATATATAAAAAATGGTTTAAAACTCAAGAGAATCCATAGAATATTAAAGTTTAAGCAGTCTGGTTGGTTAAAACAGTACATTGATTTAAATATGTACCACAAAACAATAGCCAAAAACAATACTGCGGTATATAGAAAGACGATGGAGAATGTAGACAAAAGGAAGGATGTAAAAATTGTAACCGAACGGGAAAGTAAAGGAAGACATTTAGGAGCACGAGCTCTAATAGCAAAGGCAAATTTTCACAGCATGTCTTATTTTACACGTGAAATGGCTGCTATAGACATGTTTAATTTTAGATCTAAGCTTCACAACATTTATACAAAACAAGTACATAAAGTAGCTTTTAGTCCATTAGATGATAAACTTAAAATTAGAGAAGATAATATTCACACCTACGCGTGGAATCATTATAAGATAGGTATAGAATCAGTGTTAAACGAAGATGAAGAAATTTTTACTGATTTTGAATGCTGAGAAATTATTGTATCATTCATGAATATAATATCATAAGTTTCAAGTTACGTTTACTTTTTCCCTATTTGTAGTTAGTTTTAAGAAAACATTCATGTTTTAAGAAATATTTGTTTTATTAAATAAAAATGTATTACATTTACAGTTTGTAAATAGAAATTTAATGTGTTCTTTATTTTACTTATTATCGATAAAATTTCTCAACAGCTGAGCATTTTCCAGTGCACAGTGTCCATTATGGGAATGGCATGTTGTTTGTAGTAAGTATATTTCTCTAAGTGTTTGAAGATTTTTACATCCTATTTCTTCAACATTAATTACAGGTTTTCTTAGGAACTGCTCAATCCAACACTTCTTTTCAACTCCTTTTACATATATAGGTTGGTTTTTAATATTGAACTTTAAGAAATT
The DNA here is from genome assembly GCA_937620795.1 of Thecophora atra. Lineage (NCBI taxonomy): Eukaryota > Metazoa > Arthropoda > Insecta > Diptera > Conopidae > Thecophora > Thecophora atra. Next base: position 64,665,314 of record OW569398.1, read on the forward strand.
CACAACACTTTTGAAAGTAATTGATCCACAACTCCAAGTAAAGTCATGATGATCATTTTTTAGCCAATTTGCTTGTTTCTGATAAATTCTTTAAGCTGGAACAAGATTTCAAAGCACGTGTTCCACTTGGTCTGATTATGTTTTTCGTGAAACACAAGTTTTCGCGGAAAAATGACGAAATCGGCAGATTTGCTCTGGGTGAGGCCAATGATTATGTGGTCACTGTGACCAATTCCTTCCGGGTACACTGAAAGTTTTTGATGATTCTGAAAGGTGTTGGAACAGCCATTCAAAGCGCGTATTCCACTTGGTCAGATTATGTTTTTCGTGAAACAAACGTTTTCGCGGAAAAATTAAGAAATCGGCAGAAATCGATGAAGTGGTCACTGTGACCTGTTCCTTCCGGGTGTACTAAAAGATTTTGATGATTTTTGAAAGGTGATGGAACAAGCTTCCGAACCACTTCCGATTATTATTCCCCTTGTCCGATTATGTTTTTCGTAGAAGAAAAATTTTCGCTGAAAAATGACAAAATCGTCAGATTTGCTCTTGGTAAGGCCAATGATTAAGTGGTCACTGTGACCAATTCCTTTCGGGTGCACTAAAAGTTTTTGATGATTCTGAAAGGCGTTGGAACAAGATTTCAAGGCACATATTTCACTTGTCCGATTATGTTTTTCGTGAAAGACAAGTTTTCGCGAAAAAATGACAAAATCGGCAGAGTGGCTCTGGGTAAGGCAAATGATGAAGTGGTCACTGTGGCCAAAACCTTTCGGGTGCACTTGAAGTTTTTGATAATTCTGCAAGGTGTTGGAACAAGCTTTCAAAGCAAATATTTCACTTGGTCGGATTTTGTTTTTCGTGCAACACAAGTTTTCGCGGAGAAATGACGAAATTGGCAGATCTGCTCTGGGTAAGGCCAATGATTAAGTGGTCACTGGAGCTATTGCTTCCGGGTGTACTAAAAGATTTTGATGATTCTTAAAGGTGATGGAACAAGCACGTTTTCCACTTGTCCGATTATGTTTTTCGTAGAAGAAAAGTTTTCGCGGAAAAATGACGAAATCGGCAGATTTGCTCTGGGTAAGGCCAATGATTATGTGGTCACTGTGACCAATTCCTTCCGGGTGCACTGAAAGTTTTTGATGATTCTGAAAGGTGTTGGAACAGCCATTCAAAGCGCGTATTCCACTTGGTCAGATTATGTTTTTCGTGGAACAATCGTTTTTGCGGAAAAATTAAGAAATCGGCAGAAATCGATGAAGTGTTCACTGTGACCTATTGCTTCCGGGTGTACTAAAAGATTTTGATGATTCTTAAAGGTGATGGAACAAGATTTCAAAGCACATATTCCACTTGTCCGATTATGTTTTTCGTGGAACAAAAGTTTTCGCGAAAATGAAGAAATGGGCAGATTAGCTCTGGGTAAGGCTAATGATTAAGTAATCACTGTGATCTATTCCTTTCCTTCCGGGTGTACTAAAAGATTTTTATGATTTTTGAAAGGCGATGGAACAAGCTTCCGAACCACGTATTCCACTTGTCCGATTATGTTTTTCGTAAAAGAAAATTTTTCGCGGGAAAATGACAAAATCATCAGATTTGATCTGGGTAAGGCCAATGATTAAGTGGTTACTGTGACCAATTCCTTTCGGGTGCACTAAAAGTTTTTGATGATTCTGAAAGGCGTTGCAACAAGATTTCAAAGCACATATTCCACATGTCCGATTATGTTTCTCGTGGAACAAAAGTTTTCGCGGAAATGAAGAAATTGGCAGATTAGCTCTGGGTAAGGCCAATGATTAAGTGGTCACTGTGACCTATTCCTTCCGGGTGTACTAAAAGATTTTGATGATTTTTGAAAGGCGATGGAACAAGCTTCCGAACCAAGTATTCCACTTGCCCGATTATGTTTTTCGTAGAAGAAAAGTTATCGCGGATAAATGACAAAATCGTCAGATTTGCTCTGGGTAAGGCCAATGATTAAGTGGTCCCTGTGATCTATTCCTTCCTGGTGCACTAAAAGATTTTGATGATTCTGAAAGGCGTTGGAACAAGCTTTCAAAGCACGTATTCCACTTAGTCCGATTATGTTTTTCGTGAAACACAAGTTTTCGCGAAAAAATTAATAGATTTGCTTTGGGTAAGGCCTATGATTATGTGGTCACTGTGACCAATTCCTTCCGGGTGCACTGAAAGTTTTTGATGATTCTGAAAGGTGTTGGAACAACCTTTCAAAGCACGTATTCAACTTGGTCAGATTATGTTTTTCGTGGAACAAACGTTTTCGCGGAAAAATGAAGAAATCGGCAGATTTGCTCTGGGTAAGGCAAATGATAAAGTGGTCACTGTGGCCAATTCCTTTCAGGTGTACTTAACGTTTTTGATGATTCTGCAAGGTGTTGGAACAACCTTCCGAACCACGTATTCCACTTGTCCGATTGTGTTTTTCGTAGAAAAAAAGTTTTCGCGGAAAAGTGACGAAATTTGCTCTGGGTAAGGCCAATAACGAAGTGGGAACCGTGACTCTTTTCTTTCATTTTTCACTTCATTTCCTTTATATTTTTGTTTTCTTTCTCTGTTTATACAACTTTTCTTATTACTACTCTTAAATGCTACTTTATTCTATATATGAATATGTTTAATGGAATTTCTTTGTTTCTATTTTTCTTTTTGTTTTTTTTCTTCTCTTTCAATATTTATTATCTACTACTAATATGTTATATTTTTTTTTATTTTTTTTTTGTCAGCAAACGCTTACCCGCTTACAGAGTGATGATGGCGCCACCTTGCAGCTCCGGACCTGTAAAGATAATATATTTTTTTTTTGTTTTAACCTCCTACTTTTATTTATTTTCTGCCTCTTAACTTTGCTCTCTTTTTATTTTTTTTCTAAAACTTAAACTTTTCTAATATTTAATTTACTAATTTTTTTCTTTTTATTCTTGTGTTGCTAAAATAATACTTTTCCTAAATAAAAAAAAAATTGATAATAAAACAAAACAAAATCATAAACAAAATAATAATAATAACAATCTATATTCCCATAATTTTATTAATAATAAGTGAGGAAAAAAAAACTGCAACCGCTCCTGTATTTCCCATGTAATTTTCAACTGTTCTCATATGGTGTTGTAGTTGTTTGATTTTCCTGTTTTTGTACTGAATTTTGTACCAGAATTGGCGGGAATCGTGAATTGTTTTGTTTTTCTTTTTTTTGATGTATTTGGCTGAGTTCTTTTTTCGTTAATGCGATTTACACTTGTTCACTTCTTATTGTTTTTAGATTATATTTAGAGAATTTATGTGCGTTGATGGTGTTGGGTTTGTGTTCATTTTTGTTATTGAATATTTATATAACAAAATAAATATACTTATAAGTTTCACTTGCCCAATGAAATTTTTTTTCACACTGTTTTTTTTTCCTTTTTTTTCATAACAATCTCTTGTGTTTTCTCTTTTTTTTCTTTTTTTTTTTTACTGATCTAAACAAATAAATTCATCTTTTGGTTTAGGAGATACCTTACACGGCCTGCCACTACAGGCTCGAAACCGTCGATTTTGTTGTACAATATGGAACGTGTTCGTAAAAAAAAATGTAGGCCGTGTCCATCTAATATCATACAACGTGTGGCTTCGACCCACTTCTCATGTTCTACTGATCTGAGCTAGCCGGGCCTTAATTAACCGCGTAACCAAAGGATTTCGTCGGGATTTTCTTACTCAATCTATATTGCACTAAATCACTCTAAAATTATAACTACATAGTAAATATCACAGTTGTTATCACTAAATCTTAAACTAATATTGCGTTAACTAACATCTAATATTGCACTAGGTAATAATTACATCTAATGGCAAAAGAAAATATCACAGAAAGAAAAATAAATAAATAATAAATAATAAAGGTCAAGTCTACCAGACAAAAACGAGTCAAGTGAGTTAAAACTAAAGAAAAATAAATACAACAATAATTACTAGCTTATAAGAAAAAAAAATTGTCAAAACTACAAACTACAACACTCACTACATTTAACATGCATTACGACACAAACAAATCCTTAGCGTGGTATACCCCCAGCTTCTTCCCACCAAGTGTGCCGAGCTCGTACAACGAGTTGCCAACTCTACTTAAAATTACACATTTAATGTTGGCTGGCCCCAGCTTGGCGTTGTAACCATCAACTAGGTTGCTTTGTTTAAAGTTTCGGCGGTATAGCACTTGTCCAACTTGAAAATTGACATCCCTACTACGCGTATTATGGCGCTCTTCTCGTGAGCCAGCTGTAATGCTTCTGAAATTTTCTGGCGGATCAAGCTCAACTTGTCCGCTTGGCTCACGACTGCTAAGTCTTCTCCTTTTACGGAGCTCACACGACGCATTATCTCATATGAGTTTGCGTGTTGCATCATGTGAGCCCCAAACACGGCGTAGTAGGGTGCCAAACTGATTGAACGGTGGACAACACTTCTTAGCGCAAATGCTGCGTCACTAATATGCAGGTCCCAGTTTCGTTGGTTCTCTCCTACAAACGAATGTACAATTTGCAAAACTGAACGGTTTACCTTTTCAGCTGCGTTTGCTTGAGGAGAGTTAAATCCTGTTCTGACATGTCAGAATGTATAAACTCAGGGACACCAAAAACATGAAACACACTATTTTCTAAAAACCTAACTACATTAGCGGAGGTGGCACTTCGCATTGGTTGTAGGAAAACGAACTTCGAAAAGTGGTCCAGACATACGAAGATGAAGGAATTGCCGTTCTTTGACCTTGGGTAGGGGCCCATAAAGTCGATGTAGAGACGCTGGAAGGGTCGTTCGGTTATGTATTTTTTCCCCATCAGTGGACGGTGCATTGCTTTGGACTTTTTGCTGCCCTTGCATATATCACAATTCTTAACAGTATATTGCAAGTCGCTAACCATTCCCGGCCAATAATAATTTTGTCTTAAGCGAGCCAGCGTCTTGTGAATTCCCTCATGTCCAGCTGAAGGTGAGCTATGACAAGCCTCCAGTAATCTAGAACGCAATTCAGATGCTGCCAAGCATGATCCTCTTGAACCACATCACCCGTCATAACACCCGTACGTCTGTACACATACCCGTCCGAAATTACTACATCTGGTAGTTTGTCTTTGTTGTCGGTCACTGGTTTCCTCAATTCCTCAGATTCTTCCGAAGAAAAAGCTGGGGAATTGAGGTCAACATCAAGTGATCTGTCTACCGGTCCTATCTCTTCCAGATACATGCGAGAAAGAGCATCCGGCACCACATTCTGTGAACCTTTTCGGTATTCTGGCTAATCATCCAGACAAGTCTTTTTGGTTCATCAACCACTTCAAGCTCGCGTGATCCGTAATTATGGTAAAAGGTAAACCTTCCACATAAGGTTGGAACTTCTTCACGCTTAGTACAGCAGCGTAACACTCAAGCTCAGTGACACTATAATTCTTCTGAGCCTTATTGAGTTTCGCTGACATAAACGCTATCGGATGCTCATTCTCTTCATCATCCATCTGAAAGAGAACTCCTCCCACCTCTTGCGTAGACGCGTCACATTGGATATAAAAATGTCTGTTGAAGTCCGGATTACTAAGCACTGGTGCCGAAGAAAGACTGCGCTTCTTTTCTTCAAAGGCGTGCTTAGCTTCGTCAGTTAGCGCATATTTCTTCATTTTGTCTTTCTTGAGACAGTCATGCAGTGGAGCTGCTATGGTCGAATGGTCCCTAATGAATCTGCGGTACCAGCCTGACATCCCTAGAAACCGTCTTAACTGTTTTGGTGTTCTAGGTTCCGGAAACTCGTCAATCGCAGGCACCTTCTTGCTATCTGTCTTGATGCTCCCGTCCCCGACAACATAACCCAAATACCTCACCTCTTTGTAGCAAAATTTGCTTTTCTCCACATTTATTGTGAGTTTTGCATCCCGCAGACATTCGGCCACCCGATCCAGCAGTGCAAGATGTGACTCGAAACTGGCAGAACACACCAGAAGATCATCGAGGTAGACAAAGACACGTTCCCTAAGTTCAGCGGGTATGACTTACATTACACAGTCCGAACGGCATTGAGGTAAACTGATATAACGGCCGTTCTGGAACTGTGAATGCCGTCTTACCTCTCGACTACTCTTCCAATGGTATCTGCCAGAACGCATCTTTCAAATCGATCGCACTGATGAAGCGAGTGTCCTGAAGTCTGGCAAGGATGCCCTCAATGTGAGGTAAAGGGTATGCGTCTTTAATCGTTCGTTCGTTTAGTTTCCTAGCATCAAGGCATAGTTGGTTTTTAGTCCCTTTTCTTACCAAAGACACTGGAGAGCTCCAACTGCTGCTGCTGACCTCAATTACTCCTAAACTCAGCATTTGGTCAAGCTCTGCAAAGATCAGCTGCTGAATTACAGGTAAAACGGGGTAGTGGCGTTGTTTTACTGGAAGATGCCCATCTACCACTTCTATCACGTGCTTTTCCATGTCCGTTCGTCCGAGACCACGTATAGCACAGGACGGGAATCGTGCTTTAACTCTCTCTAGTGCTACTAGTGCAGATCGAAAGTTGCTTAGTAACTCTCTTTTCAATTCTTCATAGCCGAAGTCTGGGTCACTCTCATGATCCTCCAATACCACTTCGCAGCGGCTCCGGTGACCAGGCAGTGGAAATCGGTGAAGAGCTGCTCAAAAGAAATTTCATATTGTTTCCGCATCTTTTCGATGCGGAATATGAAGCTCTCCACTGTTAATTCCTTACAAGAGCTGTCGAACTTAACATGCCATTTGTTAAGGTCGACGCTCTTCCGCCTTGACATCTCACCGCTACTCGGGGATATTGTCGGGCCCTGGAACGAGGTGTGATCCAGCCCCTGCTGCGTTGCAACCCCCGATACTGCATCCCTGACAGCATCGGCAGCCTCTCGCCCTGTCGGAGTGGAGGCGTCTCTTGGAGGGGGGTTTGGTGGTATACCTGACGCCTCCATCGCAGACACTCTTCTGCCCAGGTCTGTGAAACTACTACGAAGTTGCTGCATGGCTTCTGCGCAACCTGCCATCATCTGTCCCTGCTGCATCATCATTGCCATCATCTGATTCAATTGATCAGAATCAGATGATGCAGCAGCCGCAGACGATGTTAAGCCACTCGGTCCTGCAACCCTGTGGTTCCAAACCCTGCCCCTCTTGCTCCGACATCTTTGATATTTTCTCTAGTTTGGCCGAGAAGCTACTAAGGCTGACGGTCAAACTACTGGACTCCGACCTAGCCCCTTCACTATTTGGAGATCGTCCAAACACCAAGCTAACGCACTTGTTGAAATAGTCTACTGGGATAAAATCTACTCTTCTTTCTATCCCAGTATCTATCTGGTCGAGTACTGAACCTACTATGTGATTCTCTAGAGCCCTACTAACGCTTCTAGTAATAGGTCTCCTTGGCTCAGACTCTCGCTCCCGTTCCATGCACCAAACACTCACTCAAATACTCAAACACTCACTCACAAAACTCACACTAAGGGGAAACTAATCAAAGAAACACAAAACTGGAAGGACCTAACCGGAAAGGAAGTAAAAAAAAAACAAAGAATGCAGAATAATAAAGAAAAAACTCCAACAACAACAACTGTTCAGAATGAAGGTGACTGAACAAAGGTGAATAACACACAGCACAAACTTCTCGTTCACGGCCGGTCACCAAATAAATGCTGACCCGCAAAAAGGGCTGGTTGAACGGCAAACTGTAATAGGAGAACCATTTTCACGGCCGTGAGCGAGCTGCAGTCATGTTGCATATGATGGCGTGGTGTGTGTGTGCTGCTGGTGTATTAAAAATAAGAATTTATGTACTTAGATTTGTAGTAGTTTAATTGATAGCTTATAGGGTAATATACATAATTTAATGTATAAATTAAGGCAAAAATAATAAACGGGCAGTTGTTGCCAATCATCCGTTAATCAGTGCATTTCGGTGTTAATTCGGTCTGTAGTTCCAAGTGCTGCAGATTGGTATTTTAGTTAGCAATCAGATCAACAATTCAACTTGCAGTTCCAAGTGCTGCAAGTAACCATAAGGATCAAGGATCAGAATAAATTAATTGGTTCAAGTGCCGATTAATATCAACAGTAAAACTTGCAGTTTCAAGTGCTGCAAGTAGACAAGGTGAATAAATTAATTGGTTCAAGTGCCGATTAATATCAACAGTAAAACTCGCAGTTTCAAGTGCTGCAAAAGAACAAAAGAAATAGATTAATTGGTTCAAGTGCCAATTAATATCAGGGAAAACGCTTCCTGATCATTTTGGTGACCCCGACGTGATCGTCAAAGAACATGGCGACATTCGAGCAACTCGTGGCAGCTCAACGGGAGCTAGGTGAAGCAATCTTAGTTAGAAACTTCAAAAAGGACTCAAGTGACCGTAAGGAGAATGCTAAATACTACGAAGAGCGAATTCAACGTCTGAAGGAGGCAACATCACGTTTCCAGGACCTCGATCAACAATTAAGAGCGATTCCACAAGCACCAATGAATCATTACTACTTCTCAAAAAATTACTACACGGAAGTCATGGCGGTAACAACGAAAAACAAGAGTGAGTTCGAGACTGCACGCAAAACGTTACCAGAGACCACAATAAGCGCTGCAGTAGGTGAAGAAACCTATGATAACACTAGCCTACAAATTAACACTTTTTTTTGTAACGTGCTGTTTGACAACTTATACTAAAGGATTTGGGTCTGCTAATTCCAAAAATGATAAAATAAAAAAAATTAAACGAGCCGATTTCGAGACAATCGGTTTTTAAATTTTTGGCCACTTTACGTTAAGGTCCATCCACTTGAAGAGCCACTACAACTGACATACGTGACCGATTCGATTACAATTAAGATTTAATTAAAGAGGAAGGATGTACGCATATTTTTTGCTAACATTGTTTTAAAATCCGATAGATAGTTTAAAAGCTTTCGCTGAAATTGTAACTTCAAAAGAGGAATTTTTTAGAAAAAAAGGCAAAAAACTGCTATATATCTCTATGTAAAAATATGTTCCCGAAACTTTTTTACCCTTTTTATTTTTTATATCGATAGATTAGACATTTGCGCGGATTTTAAGCCTAATATCAAAAAAATCTGCACAGAAATGGTTTCTTGGTGAGCGTTTAAGTAAATTCAGTGCTTTTCGCAAAAAATACTAAATTTTGAAAAAAGATAAATAAATACATTTTAAATTAAAAATGATTTTTATTTGTGCTTCTTCGCTTATATAAGTGGGTTGGTCTTTCCGCCATCATAGTTGCACCTCAGGATCCTTCATAGCGCTTTTCAATTGCTATCATTTTCTGGTGGAATCTTTCCCCATGCTCGTCGCTTACAGCACCCAAATTTTCCGGGAAGAAGTCTAGATGCGAGTTCAAGAAGTGAATCTTCAAAGACATTCGAGCTCCTTTTAATATAAATTTAATATAGATGAAATTAATTCAGAAAAATAAATACTTGGGTTTACATTCATACCAATCCGTTTGTATTTATTTAGTAAACTTTTTATAAGGGCTTTGTATCTTTCGTTTCGGTGATTTCCTAGGAAGCCATCAACAACGTCTTTAAATGCCTGCCATGCTGCATTTTCGTCTGGTGTTTATAATCTGGTGATTATAATCAGAGATTGGTTCGACGATTGTCTGCGTTAATTGCTGCTGCACTTCGAATGTGCATCAGAATAGCAGAAGACACGGCCGACCATCCTAAGCAGCATTATGAGATGAGGTTGGAACCCCTACAACGAATGTGGCACCGCACTTGGCTCAAAGTGCACCGCGCTTCCCTTATTTCTTTATCTGCCCAAGTAACTGTTAGTACGTCTGTGTATTCCCACAAGTGCGGTGACCTCCCTTTAGGTCCACCAGAACATCAGCCTAAATGCTAGTGTTTAGCAAGACATCGTAAATTTAAATAAAGCGTTTATTTTTTTTTTTTTTTTTTTTTTTGAAATAAGTAAAAGAAAATAATATAGCTCTTTTCTTCCATTTTTTACTTCATTTCCTTTATATTTTTGTTTTCTTTCTCTGTTTATACAACTTTTCTTATTACTACTCTTAAATGATACTTTATTCTATATATGAATATGTATAATGGAATTTCTTTGTTTCTCTATTTCTTTCTGTTTTTTTTTTTCTTCTCTTTCCATATTTATTATCTACTTTTAATATGTTATATTTTTTTTTTTTTTTTTTTTTTTGTATCAGCAAACGCTTACCCGCTTACAGAGTGATGATGGCGCCACCTTGCAGCTCCGGACCTGTAAAGATAATATATTTTTTTTTTTGTTTTAACCTCCTACTTTTATTTATTTTCTGCCTCTTAACTTTGCTCTCTTTTTATTTTTTTTCTAAAACTTAAACTTTTCTAATATTTAATTTACTAATTTTTTTTCGTTTTATTCTTGTGTTGCTAAAATAATGCTTTTCCTAAATAAAAACAAAAATTTGATAATAAAACAAAACAAAATCATAAACAAAATAATAATAATAACAATCTATATTCCCATAATTTTATGAATAATAAGTGAGGAAAAAAACTGCAACCGCTCCTGTATTTCCCATGTAATTTTCAACTGTTCTCATATGGTGTTATAGTTGTTTGATTTTCCTGTTTTTGTACTCTATTCTATGTGAAATGTGAACTGTTGTTGTTGTGTTGATGATAATGTAATATATGTTTTCAACGTTGTGAAAGTTGACTAAGTCATTCTTCTTGTGTTGTATATATTTATTTGTGTAACTTTTCTTATATATTGTCTTGGTTTGTGAAAATTTCTTGATGGTGCTGTTGTTGTGTTTACATATATATATTCACTTTTTAAAATTGTTTTGTTCAATGCAGCGTTTCTTGATTGTATTTACTTATGTAGTTTGGTTTTATTCTATGTACTTTTACGTACCCGAATTGGCGGCAATCGTGAATTGTTTTATTTTTCTTTTTTTATGTATTTGGCTGAGTTCTTTTTTCGTTAATGTGATTTACACTTGTTCACTTCTTATTGTTTTTCGATTATATTTAGAGAATTTATGTGCGATGATGTTGTTGGGTTTGTGTTCAGTATGTAATTTTGTTATTTAATATTTATATAACAAAAAAAATATACTTATAAGTTTTAAGTTTCACTTGCCCAATAAAATTTTTGGCGCAATGCAGACCCAATTTGGCGCACTTTTTTTCACGCTGATTTTTTTTTTCTTTTTTTTATGGCAATCTTTTGTGTTTTTTATAACATAAAACACTTAAACCACATGATTCTAAAAGTAAAAGTAAAAGTAATTACAATAAGAAATACAAACAAACCAATAAAGAAATTTTAAAAACAAATAAATTTATCCTTTGGTTTAGGAGATACCTTACACAGCCTGCCACTACATGGTCCATTTGCTTACAGCATTAACCTTACGGCTGAAAGTTTGGCCAACAACCTTCCCATAATATCAATCGGGGGAAGGTGAAAGAGTACTTCTAGTGCCACGGTGGGTGTAGACTGAAGTGCTCCTCCGATGCACAGACCGGTTGACCTTTGAACTTTCTCAAGCAGTCTACAGTTTGTTGCTTTTTCAAGGGATGGCCACCAAATGCACACCCCATAAAGCCGTATAGGCCTTACCACTGCGACGTACAGCCAATGAGTAATACTTCGAGAAAGGGCCCACTTTTTACCAACGGCTTTTCTGCAGGAGTAGAGAGCCACCATTGCTTTCTTAGCCCTCTCCATTATGTTCAACTTCCTATCCAGAATCAGGCCAAGAAATTTCGCCTTCTCCTGAAAGTAGAGCAATGGTCCTGCCCTTAAGCAGTTGACCTATGAAGGACACCAGCCGTTCGTCAAGCCGTAGAGACCTAAGAGCACCAAGAATTGCTTCCGATTCCACGTTATTGAAGGCTCCTTCAATATTTACAAAAGCCACAAGTGAAAATACCTTTCAACGTTGCTCACCAGAGAGTGCAGGGCGGTCTCAACAGACCTCCCTTTTCTGTACGCATGCTGGGCAGAGGATAGGCCAGCAACGTATTTTTCCCTGATATGTAAATCAATAATCCTTTCCAAAGCCTTTAGTGAAAAGGATGATAACGTGATGGGCCGTAGATCCTTGACGGTGTCGTGAGTGCGCTTACCTTCCTTTGGTATGAACACCACCTTACTACTTTTCCATCTCAGCGGAATGTAACCTGTATGTAGGCAGCCTTTGTATATGGCTACCAAGCACGGCACAACCAAGTCGCTCACGTTTTGTAGCATCGCCGGGATAATTCTGTCCGGCCCCGGCGACTTCAACGATCCAAAGCTGCCGATAGCCCAGCTCACTGTGGTATCCGTAATCAGATGCTCTAGATGTTGTAGAGGGGTGTAGCTGTCTGCAGCAACCTCACCCCCATCTACGTCAACCTCGGTATTTCCTGGAAAGTGGGTATTGAGAAGAGCTAACAGCGATTCTTCTCTTGAGAAAGTCCATGCTCCATCTTCCGTCCTTAGTGTACCAATACCGGTATGGCTGGAAGACAGAACCTTCCTCGATCTACAGGCTTCAGAGGAACTCATGATGTTTCCACAGAAGGTCTGCCATGATGATCTCTTTGCCTTACGAAGTTCATATTTGTGAATGCTGAGTGTTGCTTTGTATCTTATCCAAAGAGTTGGCTCATTTGCCGCCTTAGCCCTATTGAATAAGCTTCTACATTTTCCGCGCAACTCCATGAGGCTGGAATTCCACCATGGTGGTTTCCGTTGTGACGATTATTTCCCGCAGCAGGGAAATTATCGCACAACACGGAGTGAGTTTAATCACAAAAATGATAGACATGTATATATATATTAAACAAAGTGAGAAAACTAGTAACATATAGAATGAATTGGAACAATAAACTTGTTGAAATACATTATGACTATTTTATTAACAATTTATTATTAATTAGTTAATTAATGTTAATATTGCGAATGATAATCACTCTGTATAAGTCATTAACAGTAACTAAGAATAGTTCGATAACAATTAACATAACGGACTAACATAAGAAATAAAGGTTCGAAGCAAACAAGCAACGGTGAGCGCGAAGTTGAGTGACACGAAACAAGGTCAAAGCAGAAGAAACAGAAAAGGTGAACAACACGAGAGCATACAAGGTCACACTAAAACACGGAAGACAGGAACAACATAAACGTGTTGACGAACTAAATAATCGAACATAGCGGAGAACGGGAACTTGTTTTCGAACAAACGAGACAACGCCAGATCATAGCGGAAAATGTATAACGGAAGCAAGGAAAAGTGGTCTATAAAAGAACGAACAACCAAGCAACAGAGTTCAGTTCAGTTTGAGCCGAGACTTCGTGAAGTGCAGAGTTAAATCCCAGCAGAGAACCAGAGTATACTTTAAAACAGTGAACAGTGAATAGTGAGCAGAGAATTCTCATAAAAGACAGTTACAAGGAAGACCTACAATACATATACAAAACTTATTGATTTGCGTGCGTAAGCCCTTCAATAAAGTGCCTTTGACGACTACACTTCGTATCGCTGCATCTGTTGGGCGTAAGCCCGTCAGCGATCAGCACCAACATTTATTGATTTGCGTGCGTAAGCCCTTCAATAAAGTGCCTTCGACAATTATACTTCGCATCGCTGCATCTGTTGTGCGTAAGCCCATCAGCGATCAACACCAACATTTATTGATTTGCGTGCGTAAGCCCTTCAATAAAGTGCCTTTGACGATTACACTTCGTATCGCTGCATCTGTTGTGCGTAAGCCCATCAGCGATCAGCACCAACATTTATTGATTTGCGTGCGTAAGCCCTTCAATAAAGTGTTTTAGACAACTATACTTCGCATCGCTGCATCTGTTGTGCGTAAGCCCATCAGCAATCAGCATCGAAACTTATTGATTTGCGTGCGAAAGCCCTTCAATAAGTCGCTGTTACCAACTAACGACCAAACTCCGCTGCGTCTGTTGCGCGTACGCCCACCAGCGGAGCCCGAACGACCACGAAGACACTACAAGCATAACCATTACTATTACTATTAATATTACCAGTACTTAGCAGTAAAACACGCATTGTTAGTTTTAAGTATCAATATATTGTAAATACGAAAATAAGCGAAACAAGTTCAAATAAACGAATCCTTGTACCATAGAACCTCAGGTCTTGTAATTCGAACCCTGGACATCCGCTGAGAGTATCTCGGCTAACCGAAGTTCGTTACAAGTGGCGCCCGAGCAGGGACTTAAGTTTACAAAGTCATACGCTTACATAATACACACATCGAAGGCCGAAGGATGGTTCGTGTCGGTTGGGTACATGAGCTCTCCAACGACGAACTGGTGAAAGTCATGGAGACGTATGGCGTATCCACTGCAGGCTCCAGTAAGGAAAAACGAAGACGATTCAGCGCTTGGATCGTAAATGGGGTCCACGAGGCCGCTGTAAATGAAGAGCTCAACGCACTCGAGGAGAAGCACCGACGTAAAACTGGCGCATGGTCCGAGAAGAAGAGAGCGAATATGAGGAACAGCGTGGAAGACCCAGAAGTCACCGTCATGACTGCCTCAAGCTTGACTCCAAGAAGTATATCAGTGGCACAGCAGGTACCGGTTCCACATTACGCGATGGTTATCGACATCGTGCGGAAGTGGTCGGAAAGATACGACGGTGAAAAGGATCCACTTCTATTCACAGAGCGCATCGAAGAACTGGCAGAGACGTTTGGCCTGGATATTGACATGCTACCAAGGACAATGCCAGAGTTGCTGAAAGGACGGGCACTGTTATGGTTCCGTAACAACAATGCAAAGTGGCAGCACTGGGAAGCCTTTAAAACAGACTTCCACAATTTCTTCTTGCCGGCCCGTTATTTCGAGAGTCTGGAGGATAAGATCCGGAATTCACATCACCTAGAAGGAGAATAGTTTAAAGATTATGTTGTTCGTCTACAAAATATGATGAGATACGCAGATTATACCGAGAGTCAAAAATTAGAACGAATCTACAGGAACAGCAGGAAAGAATTCCAGTTCTATATTAGACGGATGGATTTTCACAGTCTACAAGAACTGTTAACGCTGGCTGCAGACCTCGAGTGTCTCGCGAGTGGAGGCCCACCCATGAGCTTGGTGTGTCCACAGTGGAAGTTCCCGGATAATAAAATTCTCAGTCCTCAGCAAGAGAATGATTATGTTGGCCGACCAGTACAAGGAAATGCTCGCAGAGCACTGCCAGAACGCCAAATCGATCCTAAGACAGCTTGCCGAAACTGCGGTCTGGAAGGGCATCGGGCCCAGGGTTGCCGTAACAGACAGGTCTTGTTCTGTTGGGAGTGCGGACGTCGAGGAGTTCGCACCGTAGATTGCTGCCGTCAGCGAGCGGGAAACGGTTTGGGACCACGTCAACGGCGAGTGGAGACGGAAATCCCGAGGCCGGCGACTCGCGAACAGTAGAGGCCAGAAGTCTGTGCGTCGAAAGGGGCCGGATTTACGCGAGAGTACAAGTGAACGGCGAGCAATACGACGCGACAGTAGACACCGGAGCGACGAGGAGCTTCATCAGCAGACGCCTGGCGGAGAAAGTTAGAAGAGATACTAATGTCACACCAAAAGCAACCACCAAAAGCAACGCAACCTGCGTGGGCGAAATTACACTACAGATTAGCTTAGAGAAGGAGACCTTTAAAATGTCAATGCTGGTTTTACCAGAAGTCGTCGATGACATCATCTTGGGTATGGACTTTTTATGCTCCACCGGTACTACCATTAAATGTGGTGGCCAGACACTGAAGCTGACAGAACATCAGGTGCCAACATCATACACAAGGTGCACAACCATACAAGAGAGTCGTGAGGTTACCATGGAGGAGGCAACAAAAATTCTACAAGCAGAGCTGAAGAAATTCGAAGACATCAGGGGTCCAAGTCACATTACGAGTCACAAGATCATCATGCGAGACGAGAGACCAATCAAACAACGGTACTTTCCACGAAATCCAGCCATGCAAGAGGTGATCAACGAAGAAGTCAACGCGTTACTGGAGAACGGGTGCATTGAACCGTCCCATAGTCCATTCAGTGCGCCCATAGTGTTAGTGAAGAAGAAAACGGGAAAATGGCGACTATGCATCGATTATCGCCAGTTGAACGCAAAGTCTGTTCCGGACGCATATCCAATTCCACGAATTCAACATATTCTAGACCGGCTGCGAGACGCAAAATACATAAGCAGTCTAGATTTGAAGAATGGATACTGGCAGATTCCCATGGATGAGAAAAGCAAGCAGTACACGGCTTTTACCGTACCCGGCAGGGGCTTGTTTCATTGGCGAGTAATGCCCTTTGGGTTACACTCGGCCCCAGCAACTTTCCAGAGAGCACTAGACCAAGTCATCGGGGCAGATTTGGAGCCGTACGCATTCGCTTATTTGGACGACATAATAGTCACGGGGTCCACGTTGGCAGAGCACATCAAGAATTTAAAAGAAGTTTTCCGTCGACTACGTCAGGCAAATCTCAGGCTTAACGTTGACAAGTGCGATTTCTTTAAACGGGAAGTGAAATACTTAGGACACATGGTCAGCGAGCAAGGGATTCACACGGACCCGGACAAAGTTTCTGCGATTCAGCAACTCAAGCCGCCAACGAATGTTCGAGAACTACGCCGGTATCTCGGCATAGCATCGTGGTATCGTCGATTCGTACCAGGCTTCGCCGACATAGTGCAACCTCTGACGTCAATGCTGAAGAAGGGAAAACACTGGAAGTGGGATGCACCACAAGCGGAGGCATTCAATACCCTCAAGTCCAAGCTGACAGAAGCGCCGGTGCTGGCTTGTCCAGACTTCGCGCAAGAATTCACGCTACAGACGGACGCAAGCAACTTTGGTTTAGGAGCGGTGCTCACACAGGAATTCGACGGGAACGAGCGAGTGATCGCATATGCAAGTCGACGACTGAATCCAGCAGAACGCAATTATTCTGCAACAGAGAAGGAATGCCTAGCAATTATCTGGGGAATCAGGAAAATGCGGTCATACCTCGAAGGATACCATTTCAACGTAGTCACAGACCACCTGTCTCTCAAATGGTTGAACTCGATCGAGAATCCGTCAGGACGAATTGCCAGATGGGCACTCGAATTGCAGCAGTACAGATTTGACATAAAATATCGCCGAGGAAAGTTAAATGTTGTTGCCGACGCTTTATCGCGTCAACCAGAAGAAACCGTAGGGAGAATCAGCGCAGTGAACGGTAAAGCAGATAGAGGCACGTGTCCATGGTTGGACAAAAGGATCAAAGACGTCAAAGAAAACCCGCAGAAGTTCAACGACTACATCATACAGGATGGTCAACTCTACCGCCATATTGCGAACACTTTGGATGACGAGGAATACATACCCTGGAAGTTATGCGTCGCAACGAACCAACGAGCGCAAGTATTACAGGAAAACCACGATAACCCATGTGCCGCACACGGCGGTATACGAAAGACATCTGCAAGAATTGCCGCTAAGTATTACTGGCCTGGAATGTTCAGGGATATCAAACGATATGTCCGAGGGTGTAAACTATGTCAACAATATAAACCGAGTCAACGCAAACCAGCAGGACATATGCTGTCAAAAATCGAGAAAAGTCCGTGGGAAACACTATGCACCGATTTCGTGGGACCGCTTCCACGGTCGAAACATGGAAATTGTATGTTGTTGGTGTTCTTCGATAAGTTCTCCAAGTGGACCGAAATGGTACACCTACGCAAAGCCTCAACGGAGAACTTAAAGAAAGCCTTTCGAGAAACCGATTCGGATTCGGATTCTGGCGCGCTTTGGTGTACCTAAAGAACTGATCTCTGCCAACGGAGGACAATTTACGAGTCGAAGTTTTCGCAACTTTCTGGCGGAAATGGGCATCAGGCACCAATTCACAGCACCGTACACACCACAAGAGAACCCGACGGAACGCATTAATAGAACTTTGAAAACGATGATCGCGCAACTCGCAGGAAAACACCACAAAGCCTGGGACGAGATGTTGCCAGAGGTATCTTTAGCCATCAATAGCAGTGTATCAGAAAGTACGGGGTATAGCCCAGCTTTCATTATACAAGGAAGAGAACTGCGACTACCGAAAACACTATATGACGGAGTCACGAATGGGACGGGGCACGAAAGCAACGACGCGCAAGGGAGAGCAACGAGGCTCACGAAAGCGTATCAAATAGCCCGCAGAACCATGCAACAATCAGCGCAACAACAAGCACGACATTACGACTTGCGACGCCGTCAATGGAAACCCTCAGTTGGCCAAGCAGTGTTGGTGAAACAACATCCTCTGTCTAAAGCAGTGGACAATTTCGCGGCGAAATTGGCACCAAGGTTTGAAGGTCCGTATTACGTGGTTGACTTTATATCACCAGTAATAGTGAAAGTTAGAAAAGACGGAGAAACCCGGACTCGCACAGCGCACGTAAGCGAACTTAAGGAGTTCCATCAGCAAACACTCGAAGCAAATGTAACTACGCGACGTGAAGACAGTAATCCTGATAACCGAATAAATAACCAGAGTTCTGAAAACAATTGTAAGACAAATTAATCCAGCACAAGGGATGCAAAATACCGAGGTCAAGAACGACGAGACGAAGCAGATTTGCACTAAATTAAACGAACGCACGAGTCGCGAGCGGAAAAAAAAAACCAAGAAATTTGTTTGAACGACGACGACGTGAAGCAGGACCACACCGAACCGAACCTATAATGCGGCAAGACAAGGAACAGCGAAGCCTGAAAGACATGAAACGTTAATAAACAATATAATAAAAGTGTTGGAGTACATACCATACCCAAGAACACAACAACTCACATGAAGTCATCCGAGGTTCGAAAGGACAGTGGCATCGAGCAACGAGGAACGCATCGAATACATTATCCCATGAAAACCTAAAACAAGAAAACAATGAAACTAAGAGTAAACATAAAAGTTACTTACCAAGTTTCCGAAGCTGAGGGCGGACATTCAACAACGATGCGAATGCTGCGTTCCACGTTATGCTGCATTTCACCTTTTCCACAAAGTCATTCTTTAAAGTTATTTATTTGCCTAACTAAAACTAAACATTTCAACTGAAATATATTTTACAAAATGAATGAAAACAAACACACGAAGAAATAATACAACAGAATGTCACAACAAATATTGGAAAACGAGTGGGGTTACACAAAAGACGACTGGAAGGATCGATCATTCCAAGTGTATGGTACACGAGTTATGGCGACAATTATCACTTTTAGGATGATGATAGAGCACGGACAATGCACGAATCACCTGAAATAAGGAAACAAAGAGGTGAGGGCTAAAGCTAACCCCGAAAAGGCTAAGAATTAAAAAAAAAAAATACAAAAAAAATTTAAACTAATATAGTTAAGGAAAATTAATAATGAAATTGCGATCGAAATAAATAATGAAATCGAAATCGGAATTAATATTAAATATATAAGAGCAATTGCTATTTAATAAATATTAAATACGAAATCATAGTAATATCAATAAAAATTAATATTAAGGCAATAAGATAAGAATCAATATAACGTCATGGATTATCGTCTTTTGAATATTAAAGAAACAATTACTTGAAGATATATAAGAAATAATACATAGTCTAGGAATAACAAATACATAAAAGTGGACTAAAGAAAGTAAAAGGAAAACAAGAGCAACATCAGTAACAACAAACACAAGCGATCGAGAAACAAACGAAGCCAAAGTCAACGCACTTGCACTTGAAGCGAAACACATAAAGCATCGTCGAACTTGAACTTGAAAATCAAGTACATAGAGCATCAACGAGAATATATACATAGAAGTCAGAAACGTGAACTTGAAAACGACTACATAACTGTCGTCGACCGAAAATACATGTGAGCGCAAAGGAAAACAAAAGCCGAAGAAATAACATGTACACAAAAATTGCAATCGAACGCAATGAACACATAATTGAACCACGATTACCGGTTTGCAAGAGTAACAAAAGTGAGTAATTAGAGAATTAAAACTAAACACATAGTTACGGGAAATTTGAAGTTATGTACAAAGCGGACGAAACAAAGAAGTAGGTTTTAAGGTCATGTTAACGACGCGGGAAAATCACTTTAAGTTTATTCTTAGAAGTGATCAGTGGAGTCTGAAAAGTGTTTAAAGAACAAGTGAAGTGTAAAAGTACTGAGAGGAAAATAAGTGAATTTCAGACAGACATAGTGGGGAAAAATCAGAGAAGAATATGGACTTCGTAATCAATATTAGTGACAGTGAGGAGGAAAATGAAAGTTTCGATCATGGACTCGTTGACGACCCGGCTATAAATATGGAGCAAATTATTGACGATTTTGAGCAAGATTTTGAAAATATAAATTTCGAAGAAATGTGTCAACAGAATGCAGAGGAAGTGCTGACAGCCGACAACAATAACGCAAGCGAAGACAACAACAACATAAATGAGGACAACAACAACACAGAGGAAGACAATAACGCTAACGAATACCCCTGTAACGAATGGCCGCGCGAACAACGGGAGCTGATCACGTTCGAGGATCGGGTGCAGCTGACGGATCGGCTGCTGACGGTAACACAACACATGTACGTACACACGCGATACATACAGCCCACGGAGGAAGACGAGTGAACCAGGCTGCTTCAATACATGGATTTGTTGGAACAAAGACAACAGCAAAACGAAGCGGATGAGTTTTTGCAAAGACAGCACGAGGCGAGGAAACAGCGACTTGAAGAAGCGGACAGAAGGAAGCACCAGGAGTTGAGGGAGGTACAGGCAAAGATGAAGGACGAAGAAAAACGAAACCAGCAAACACAAGAGAAAATGATCAGCTTACAGTCGGCCATTCGAGACTTAGACAAGGAGATCACAGTGATCGAGGAAAATATAAATAACCAGAAGGCGAAATTACAACAAGAGAAGGACAGGCACGAACAACAGAGACAGAAACAAGAACAGTTAGAAGCAGAAATAGGACGAAAAACACAGGTGGTGAACGTGCTGCTGGCAGAGCTGAGGAAGATTCAGGCAGAAAGGGAGAATGAACAACAGGTGAACGAAGAGCAGCAGGCAGCGCAGTGGCAGCAAGAGCAACGCTTGGCGACGGCGAACAGAGAAAGAAGTGGAGGGGAAGATGGCGGAGCTACATAAGACAGGAACGAGCCGCCATGAAGAACAAAGCCTGAAACAGGATAGGAGAGACACGCGAGAAGAGCACCGCGAAGAGGCGACCGACACAAGAAATGGGGACACGAGCTACAGGAAGATGATTGAAAGAGCGCTGCAAGGCCATGTGCGTGGAACAGTAAGGACGGTGGTGAAGGAGAAAGACGGAAAGAAATTCCGGATCCGAGTGAGGAGGAATGGCGTGGCTCAGGTCCATGAGGTGCAGCGATAAGAGAAGGGACGCTACACTCACCGAGGAAAGGAGGGAGTGTGACGATTATTTCCCGCAGCAGGGAAATTATCGCACAACACGGAGTGAGTTTAATCACAAAAATGATAGACATGTATATATATATTAAACAAAGTGAGAAAACTAGTAACATATAGAATGAATTGGATCAATAAACTTGTTGAAATACATTATGACTATTTTATTAACAATTTATTATTAATTAGTTAATTAATGTTAATATTGCGAATGATAATCACTCTGTATAAGTCATTAACAGTAACTAAGAATAGTTCGATAACAATTAACATAACGGACTAACATAAGAAATAAAGGTTCGAAGCAAACAAGCAACGGTGAGCGCGAAGTTGAGTGACACGAAACAAGGTCAAAGCAGAAGAAACAGAAAAGGTGAACAACACGAAAGCATACAAGGTCACACGAAAACACGGAAGACAGGAACAACATAAACGTGTTGACGAACTAAATAATCGAACATAGCGGAGAACGGGAACTTGTTTTCGAACAAACGAGACAACGCCAGATCATAGCGGAAAATGTATAACGGAAGCAAGGAAAAGTGGTCTATAAAAAAACGAACAACCAAGCAACAGAGTTCAGTTCAGTTTGAGACGAGACTTCGTGAAGTGCAGAGTTAAATCCCAGCAGAGAACCAGAGTATACTTTAAAACAGTGAACAGTGAATAGTGAGCAGAGAATTCTCATAAAAGACAGTTACAAGGAATACCTACAATACATATACAAAACTTATTGATTTGCGTGCGTAAGCCCTTCAATAAAGTGCCTTTGACGACTACACTTCGTATCGCTGCATCTGTTGGGCGTAAGCCCGTCAGCGATCAGCACCAACATTTATTGATTTGCGTGCGTAAGCCCTTCAATAAAGTGCCTTCGACAATTATACTTCGCATCGCTGCATCTGTTGTGCGTAAGCCCATCAGCGATCAACACCAACATTTATTGATTTGCGTGCGTAAGCCCTTCAATAAAGTGCCTTTGACGATTACACGTCGTATCGCTGCATCTGTTGTGCGTAAGCCCATCAGCGATCAGCACCAACATTTATTGATTTGCGTTGTGAGGAAGTACAGAGGAAGACCCTCACATACACCAAACGGTCTCATGCCCGTTATACATTTTATACTTAAATATTATTCATTATTCATTAAATATATTATTATTATTCATTATGCTCCAACGCTAAATAAATAAAATAGTTACACATTACGACAGATCTTATCACTACACTAATGTTCAACGCTGCAGGCATGCATTTCATTATTATTCATTCCATTCTTTTATTATCATTATGTTATGCAAATATATTTTTTACGCATGTATGTAGTACATTAAAGTGATTGCAATGAAGCCGGTAAACGCGTTATGAGTAGTGGTAAATAAAACAAATACATAACACACTGCAAACCTGTTCACGCTCTACACATGAACACACACATACAGCACCGGCAAGCAAAGCAGCCTTCATGTAAGCCAGAGCAGTACCGACACAATAACATAAAACGCAATACGACGAAACGCCATACCTTGCGCCAGCATATAAAAGACTGAGCACGCACAGAGTCTTCATTCAGTTAGCCGACGTGGCAGCGATAACATCTTGGTAAGTTATAGCGTGGTACACCAGTCTCTCCTCAATTCCTCTCCCAATCCTCAGCCTCTCTCCAAAATACTCACCCTCTCCCAATCTTCAGCCTCTCCCAACAACACCCAGCCTCTCTCAAACACCTGCTGCGTCTACAGCCGTCACCGGTGATCGTTCGAATCGGCGTCATACGTGTCGGATGTATATTGCGATTGCCGTCGAGTAGGTGATCATGGTCAAATACTCGGCTGCGATAAGGCAGTCTCTCCCAATCCTCAGCCTCTCCCAACAACACCCAGCCTCTCTCAAACACCTGCTGCATCTACAGCCGGCACCGGTGATCGTTCGAATCGGCGTCATACGTGTCGGATGTAGATTGCGATTGCCGTCGAGTAGGTGACCATGGTCTCATACTCGGCTGCGATAAGGCAGCCTCTCCCAATCCTCAGCCTCTCCCAACAACACCCAGCCTCTCTCAAACACCTGCTGCGTCTACAGCCGGCACCGGTGATCGTTCGAATCGGCGTCATACGTGTCGGATGTAGATTGCGATTGCCGTCGAGTAGGTGACCATGGTCAAATACTCGGCTGCGATAAGGCAGCCTCTCCCAATCCTCAGCCTCTCCCAACAACACCCAGCCTCTCTCAAACACCTGCTGCGTCTACAGCCGGCACCGGTGATCGTTCGGATCGGCGTCATACGTGTCGGATGTAGATTGCGATTGCCGTCGAGTAGGTGACCATGGTCAAATACTCGGCTGCGATAAGGCAGCCTCTCCCAATCCTCAGCCTCTCCCAACAACACCCAGCCTCTCTCAAACACCTGCTGCGTCTACAGCGGGCACCGGTGATCGTTCGAATCGGCGTCATACGTGTCGGATGTAGATTGCGATTGCCGTCGAGTAGGTGACCATGGTCTCATACTCGGCTGCGATAAGGCAGCCTCTCCCAATCCTCAGCCTCTCCCAACAACACCCAGCCTCTCTCAAACACCTGCTGCGTCTACAGCCGGCACCGGTGATCGTTCGAATCGGCGTCATACGTGTCGGATGTAGATTGCGATTGCCGTCGAGTAGGTGACCATGGTCAAATACTCGGCTGCGATAAGGCAGCCTCTCCCAATCCTCAGCCTCTCCCAACAACATACAACCGGCGGTCACGCTATAACCACCATTCTCGCACTAGGACATCTAACCGGAAGTTTATTAACACAACAACAACGCCTACACCACACCAACACATACGGGTACACAGCATCGACGCTTCTTGCAAACACGCCTCAGTTTTAATTAATATAGGTAATTAAAATAAGTTCATTAATTAAGAAATAATTTGTAAATCAGTTTTAATTAATATAGAAATCCGAAATAAAGATAAGCTGAAAACATAACATCAAAACAGTGGCCCTTATTAATAAATATTCTTGAAACGACCCTGGACAGCCCTGAGCCACCCCGGCTATAGATACGGTTCTCGAACCGGTAAACGGAAACCGCGACGTAGGGCCGAGGTCATTAAAAACGACCGCAGAAAATCGCGACGTTTCAAGTGGCGCCCGAACAGGGACCCTGTTAAACAGCAACGACGTAATATAAGAAAACTGAGGCTAGAAATTCGATTATTTTGTTTTTAAACCCAGAGAGCAAGAAGAGTGGTGCTCACTGGTTGGATATACACGCTCAGAAAGGGAGAGCTGAAAAGGTGCATGGAGGAATTCCAGTTAGAGACAGAAGGCACGATGGAAGAACTACGAAAGAGATTCGCTGCGTTCGCGGTCAACGACGATAACGACAAAAGCACACAGAGCCGACTCGAAACATTAGCAAGCCAACACGATCGCAGCAGGGCCTCCTTCGCCACCGGTACAAGTGATTCGACGCCAACTACTTCTAAGGTCGCCAGCCTTACGGCTTTACGTACTGATGCCATCAACAAAGTGCACAAGTGGAACGTGGCTTTTGAATACCGATCGAACCCTCTCGAATTCGTGGAGCAAGTGGAAGAGTCTGCGGATGCATGGAACGTGGACCACGATAGCTTGCCGGGAGTGATGACACAACTTCTGCGAGGCAAAGGACTGCAGTGGTACCGAAATAAGCGTAAGCCGTGGACGACATGGGCCAGCTTCAAGCATGACTTCCTTAAATTTTTTTTGTCATCACTGTACCACGAGCGCCTAGACGATCAAGTGCGTCAACGCTTCCAAGGGCCAAACGAGGTGTTCAAGGATTACGTAATAGCGATGCAAACTTTGACGCGGCACACACAATACGATGAGAAGCATAAATTAGATCGCATATATAGAAACAGTCGCCGCGAGTACCAATTATACGTGAGACCCAATGATTTCAATTCACTGGAAGAGCTGGTGGACCAGGCTGATCAGTTCGAGAATATTCTTGCCCACAGGAAGGCGCAAACACACCAGCCGTCGAGGGAAGTCGTGCACCGCACCGCTCAGCACCAGAGCGAGCTATCCAATTCTGCTGCTGCCTCGAGCACAATCAACGTACACACAGCCTGCCGGCGGTGTGGACAGAGCGGACACTTCGCAAAAGGTTGTCGGAACCCGACAATGTATTTCTGCTGGACCTGTGGCAAGAGCGACGTCAAGACCGTAAACTGCTGTAGGAAAAGTTCGGGAAACGGGAGCGGCAATCATCATTAACGGAGGATGCTGTTGCCGACACCCTCATAACTCCGAACACCGGAATACGGCTGGAAGGCCCCTGTTTACTCGCTGACATTTACCTTGGGATCAGACCAGTAACTGCAAGCATCGACACTGGGGCTACCAAGAGCTTCATCGCAGAAGGGTTGGCGAACGAACTCATAGAATACGCTCGAGTAAGAAATCATCACTGCCGCATCCGCCTAGCGAACGGATCCACAATACGTGTACATAAGGTGGTCGGCATAAACGTCACTCTGGGCACACTCGAATGTTTCATGGAGTTCTACGTAATGACAACAGCAGTGGACCCAGTAACACTTGGTATGGACTTTTTGGCCCTTGCCGAAACCCAAATTACTTGTGGAGGACTAAGCTTGACAATAAAGACCACTGACAACATAGATGAGCCCCGTTGGATGACAGCAAAATGCACAAGCGTGACCAGCGAAGACGCTTTCTTACAGCAAGAGCTCGCCCCTTTTAAGACTATGACGGGCGTAACTAACATAGCCACCCACCACATCCGCATGCGTGACGAGACTCCCTTGAAACAGCGATATTACCCAAAAAATCCAGTTATGCAAGGAATTATCAATCGCCAGGTCGACGAGTTGTTGGAGAAGGGGTGCATAGAACCATCAACAAGCCCCTATAGTTCACCCATCGTACTGGTGAAGAAAAAGAACGGCGACTGGCGACTATGCGTGGATTACCGCCAAATAAATGCCCACTCGATTCCTGATGCCTACCCTCTTCCCCGAATACAGCATATCCTGGAGAAGTTGCGGCAGGCAAAGTACATCAGCGCCATTGATTTAAAGAACGGGTATTGGCAGATACCGGTAAGCGAAGAAAGCCGCAGGGTCACGGCGTTCACCGTCCCAGGAAGAGGGCTGTTTCAGTGGCGGGTGATGCCATTCGGCCTCCACTCCGCCCGCAACTTTTCAGAGAGCGCTGGACCAAGTAATCAGCCCTGACATGGACCCCTACGCCTTCGCTTACCTCGACGATATTATCGTGGTGAGCAAGACAAAAGAAGAACACATGAGCCACCTGCGCAATGTCTTTCAGCGACTGCGACGGGCGAATCTACGTATCAACGAGGAGAAGTGTCAATTCTTTCAGCAGGAGATGAAGTATCTAGGACACCTGATCACGACGCGAGGCATCCACACGGATCCAGGAAAAGTGGCCGCGATACAAGAGTTACAGCCACCAACCAACCTTAAAGAGTTGCGCAGGTATTTGGGAACCGCCTCATGGTACCGACGTTTTGTTCCTGATTTCTCGGAAATCGCGTCCCCACTCACAGACCTTTTGAAAAAGGGTACTCGTTGGCACTGGAACACAGCACAACAAGAGGCGTTCGAAGAACTAAAACGCAGACTAACGGAGGCACCTGTACTAGCTTGCCCTGACTTTTCCAAGCAATTCACCTTGCAGCCGGACGCAAGTGACATTGGTCTCGGTGCCGTGTTGACACAGGAACACGATGGATCCGAAAGGGTCATTGCTTACGCGAGCCGCCACCTACAAGGGGCAGAAAAAAATTACTCTGCCACCGAAAAGGAGTGCCTGGCGATAGTCTGGGCAATTCGAAAGCTGAGGTCATACTTGGAGGGGTACCATTTCCGCGTGATAACGGACCACCTCGCGCTTAAATGGCTCAACTCGATCGATAACCCAACAGGACGGATTGCCAGGTGGGCACTCGAGCTCCAGCAATATTCTTATGAAATACATTACAGGAAAGGTAAACTGAACGTCATCGCCGACGCCCTCTCCAGACAGCCACTCCAGACCACGGGTGACAAGTTAATGCGTGTGGCTTCCGCTGGACCGGGAAATACTTGGCTAGACAGAAAAATGAACGAGGTAACTAGCGCCCCGATGAAGTATCCAGATTATACTATCCTGGACGGACGATTGTATCGTCACATACCATGCCATCTAGGTGACGAGGGCGACGAAGCATGGAAACTGTGCGTAGACAAGGCAGATAGAGACCGCATATTGGTAGAAAATCATGATGAACCCAGTGCCGGCCACTTAGGAATTCGCAAAACCATCAGCCGCATCGCCCGCCGATACTATTGGCCGGGCATGTTCCGAGACATCGCGCTCTATGTCAGGAGGTGTGACTCGTGCCAACGCTTCAAGGTAGAACAACGAAAACCGGCCGGAGAAATGCTTAGCCGAATACCCGAAGAACCATGGGCCACCATATGCGCCGATTTCATTGGGCCATTGCCGAGGTCGCCCCGCGGCCACAACATGTTGCTGGTACTCACGGACAAATTCAGCAAGTGGACGGAGATGGTACCACTGAGACAAGCCACCGCCAAAACCCTTCAAACTGCCTTCAGGGAAAGGATACTTGCAAGGTTCGGCGTACCGAAGGTTTTGATAAGCGACAACGGAGCCCAGTTTACCAGCCACTCGTTCAAAGCGTTTATGAAGGAAATCGGCGTTCGCCAACAATTCACCGCACCCTATCAACCGCACGAGAACCCGACGGAGCGTGTTAACAGGACAATAAAGACCATCATCGCGCAGCTAACCAACAAAGGACAACGTCACTGGGATGAGTATCTCCCAGAAATAACCCTGGCCGTGAATTCCAGTGTGTCCGCATCAACAGGATACTTAGCAGCGTTCCTAGTGCAAGGGAGAGAACCACGGTTGCCACGAGCTCTCTACGACGAAGTGACTCTAGGTAGCGGAACCCTATCAACGCTACCGCTGGACAAAGCCAAAAACCTACAAGCAATATTCCAAGTAGTACGCAGGAATTTACAAATGGTTTCACAGGACCAAGCCCGCTACTACAATCTGCGTAGACGCCAATGGTCACCGCAGATCGGTCAGTGGGTGCTGTTAGGAACACACCCGCTCTCAAATGCTGCCGAGAATTTCGCCGCGAAGCTGGCCCCAAAATTCGAAGGACCCTACCAAGTGACCGATTTTGTTTCGCCGGTGATCGTTCGCCTCAAGACTACAGCGAAAAACCCAAAAACGGCCCACATCAGCGATCTCAAGGTATACGTACCACCGGAAGGTATTCCACCCAATATGACGTCCCATGGCTCCTCGACCAGCAAAGACAAAAACCCCGCAGGGCATAGCCAGCTCAAAACAACAAAAACCGCAATGTCGCCCCTCACGGCGAGAGCCGAATTGAACAACGTCAGGCATCGCCAAAAGCTCAGCGCCAGCACCACCAAACCTAAAAAAAGCAACAGTGTCCTCGGAGTGACGCCTAAAGCTACCACTCTTCGCAGGCGCCGCCTCGTTCCTCATATAAGCAACGCTCGCACGAGATCCCGTTACTCCTGTATAAAAGAGACACGACAAAGGAGCGAGCCATCAGTCGACCACCAGCCAACAACGTCAGCACAAGTAAACGAGAAGAATAGTGAAGATAATAGTGAATAGAAAAAAAAAAAACATAGACTAAACTATAGTGAAATAACAATTAAACACAAAAGTAGTACACAAAATAATTAAGTGAAAAAAAAAAAATAATAATATATACATATATATATATATATATATATATTCATATATAAATAAATACTAATATAGATATATATACTAATATAACTTGCCGAAAGTTAAAAGAAATAGGAGAGGCTCCCACATGGAACCTGAAGGTCCGCTAATGGGACGCAACTGCCGCCAGCACACCGAGACCGCACCCATAGATATTTCATCTAGCGAAGGAGAGGGCGAGTCCGACTACCTACTCCTGTACCCCAAGGGTAGAGGCGGGGTCCGGGTTACCGAGGCGGACTACAAACGTCTATCCGAAGGACACATGCTGAACGACGTGATCATCGAGTTTGGGCTAAAATGGTTTAGGGAAAACGTCATGAAGGCTGACATGCGTGCCAACAGCCATTTCTTCGACAGCTTCCTATATCCTCAATTGGCCCAAAGCTCGTATGATCAGCACCGTATTTCAGGCTGGACCAGAGGACTGAACATCTTTGAGAAAGAATACGTAGTAGTGCCAATAAACGAGCGACTACACTGGTATGTCGCCATAATCACGCGCCCTGGCAGCGCCGCTACAGGGCAAGAGGGGGCAACAATCCTCATCCTGGATTCATTCGCGGCACCAAGAAACGAGTGCATCCAACGCCTTTACCGATTCCTCACCAGCGAACGCCGCCGACTGTACCCCGGATCCAGCCATTCGATCACCTTCGACAACCATAACATGCCGGTCATGACGCCAGCCGTACCCCAGCAGAAGAACAACTACGACTGCGGGATTTACCTATTGCTATTTGTGGAGGCCTTCTTCAGAGGAAGAACTGCAGCGAGTGAACTCATACCCCAGGCATGGTTCACCGAAACCGAGCAGCGAGGAACCCGCAGCCGAATAGCAGCCACGATGAGAGCCCTCGCCGCAGTTGATGGTCGGAAACCACAATTCCCCATGCTCCACTACACCGCCACGAAGAGAGCCGCTCGCGGACCACCAGCATTGATCCCCTCCACAACTGCTGACAGGGAGACAGACCAGCAACAAGCAGGCTGCAAACGCCAACGAAATACACGACAACGTAGTTGCGTCACCGATTCCGATGAAGACCTTGAGCCCAAAACCACAGTTCGGATCACAGAGGCAGTGACACCAATAGAAATCACCACCGCCAAAGTAATGGAACTACCGCTGGCAGATGCCTCGCCGTCGAACGCCGAAGAACTGGATCGCATAACACAACCTCTCCCCGAACCTGTACAACACCTCTCAGAAAGCTACAGAGGCACACTCACCCAGACCACCCACACTTCATCAAGCTGCACTGAGGTAATGCCTACCTGGCAACCGGTTGGGTTGGAAGACGTCCCGGCCATCATACGACAGCAAGCCACCGAGAGCGTCCGGACAAAACCCAAAGGGAAACGTCGAAGCTTCCTCACCACCGATGGACACCGTCGCTACCGAGTTACCGTGAGTCGCCAAGGAGAGCTGCGGCTTTTCTGTAACCCGTAGAGGGGGGGAGATGTGAGGAAGTACAGAGGAAGACCCTCACATACACCAAACGGTCTCATGCCCGTTATACATTTTATACTTAAATATTATTCATTATTCATTAAATATATTATTATTATTCATTATGCTCCAACGCTAAATAAATAAAATAGTTACACATTACGACAGATCTTATCACTAAACTAATGTTCAACGCTGCAGGCATGCATTTCATTATTATTCATTCCATTCTTTTATTATCATTATGTTATGCAAATATATTTTTACGCATGTATGTAGTACATTAAAGTGATTGCAATGAAGCCGGTAAACGCGTTATGAGTAGTGGTAAATAAAACAAATACATAACACACTGCAAACCGGTTCACGCTCTACACATGAACACACACATACAGCACCGGCAAGCAAAGCAGCCTTCATGTAAGCCAGAGCAGTACAGACACAATAACATAAAACGCAATACGACGAAACGCCATACCTTGCGCCAGCATATAAAAGACTGAGCACGCACAGAGTCTTCATTCAGTTAGCCGACGTGGCAGCGATAACATCTTGGTAAGTTATAGCGTGGTACACCAGTCTCTCCTCAACTCCTCTCCCAATCCTCAGCCTCTCTCCAAAATACTCACCCTCTCCCAATCTTCAGCCTCTCCCAACAACACCCAGCCTCTCTCAAACACCTGCTGCGTCTACAGCCGTCACCGGTGATCGTTCGAATCGGCGTCATACGTGTCGGATGTAGATTGCGATTGCCGTCGAGTAGGTGATCATGGTCAAATACTCGGCTGCGATAAGGCAGTCTCTCCCAATCCTCAGCCTCTCCCAACAACACCCAGCCTCTCTCAAACACCTGCTGCATCTACAGCCGGCACCGGTGATCGTTCGAATCGGCGTCATACGTGTCGGATGTAGATTGCGATTGCCGTCGAGTAGGTGACCATGGTCTCATACTCGGCTGCGATAAGGCAGCCTCTCCCAATCCTCAGCCTCTCCCAACAACACCCAGCCTCTCTCAAACACCTGCTGCGTCTACAGCCGGCACCGGTGATCGTTCGAATCGGCGTCATACGTGTCGGATGTAGATTGCGATTGCCGTCGAGTAGGTGACCATGGTCAAATACTCGGCTGCGATAAGGCAGCCTCTCCCAATCCTCAGCCTCTCCCAACAACACCCAGCCTCTCTCAAACACCTGCTGCGTCTGCAGCCGGCACCGGTGATCGTTCGAATCGGCGTCATACGTGTCGGATGTAGATTGCGATTGCCGTCGAGTAGGTGACCATGGTCAAATACTCGGCTGCGATAAGGCAGCCTCTCCCAATCCTCAGCCTCTCCCAACAACACCCAGCCTCTCTCAAACACCTGCTGCGTCTACAGCCGGCACCGGTGATCGTTCGAATCGGCGTCATACGTGTCGGATGTAGATTGCGATTGCCGTCGAGTAGGTGACCATGGTCTCATACTCGGCTGCGATAAGGCAGCCTCTCCCAATCCTCAGCCTCTCCCAACAACACCCAGCCTCTCTCAAACACCTGCTGCGTCTACAGCCGGCACCGGTGATCGTTCGAATCGGCGTCATACGTGTCGGATGTAGATTGCGATTGCCGTCGAGTAGGTGACCATGGTCAAATACTCGGCTGCGATAAGGCAGCCTCTCCCAATCCTCAGCCTCTCCCAACAACATACAACCGGCGGTCACGCTATAACCACCATTCTCGCACTAGGACATCTAACCGGAAGTTTATTAACACAACAACAACGCCTACACCACACCAACACATACGGGTACACAGCATCGACGCTTCTTGCAAACACGCCTCAGTTTTAATTAATATAGGTAATTAAAATAAGTTCATTAATTAAGAAATAATTTGTAAATCAGTTTTAATTAATATAGAAATCCGAAATAAAGATAAGCTGAAAACATAACATCAAAACAGTGGCCCTTATTAATAAATATTCTTGAAACGACCCTGGACAGCCCTGAGCCACCCCGGCTATAGATACGGTTTTCGAACCGGTAAACGGAAACCGCGACGTAGGGCCGAGGTCATTAAAAACGACCGCAGAAAATCGCGACGTTTCAGCGTGCGTAAGCCCTTCAATAAAGTGTTTTAGACAACTATACTTCGCATCGCTGCATCTGTTGTGCGTAAGCCCATCAGCGATCAGCATCGAAACTTATTGATTTGCGTGCGAAAGCCCTTCAATAAGTCGCTGTTGTCAGCAACTAACGACCAAACTCCGCTGCGTCTGTTGAGCGTACGCCCACCAGCGGAGCCCGAACGGCCACGAAGACACCACAAGCATAACCATTACTATTACTATTAATATTCGAAGTTCGTTACATCGTTTGCCTTTGGGATGTCTGAGAGGGCATGCCCTTTCAAACGCCGCTTTTAGAGTGTTTGAGAAAAATTCAACCATGATGTTTAATTCTTCCTTCGTTGTTACAGTATCCGGACCGACGGATAACTGTGCCTCAATTTCGGACCTATACTCAGACCAGTTTGTTCTCTTAACATTTCTGTTTGGTTTAACTGAGTCAACAGGAATCCCCCCCAAAGTGAAGATAATATACCTATGATCGGAGAAGGAATGCTCATCCGAGACCTTCCAATTGCGTATACTAGAGCTAATGCCCTGAGACACAATTGTCAGGTCCAAAACTTCCTTCCTATTGCTAATAATAAAGGTTGGTTCCCCTCCCGTATTACAGATGTGTAAATCTTCACCCAAAATATAGTCAAAAAGCGACTCACCTCTTTCGTTGGTATTGGAGCTGCCCCAGATGACATGATGCGCATTCGAATCGCATGCGACCACCAATCCCGCCTTGCAGCACTGCGACGCCTTCACCAGTCTTCTGGTGGTGGCTGAGGGGGGATCCACTTCCTCGGATGCCATATAAATAGAGGCCAGCCAGTATACGCCGTCTCTGGCCTCCACCGCTACCGTGGTGAGATCACAATCACTGAAATTATTAAGAAGAAAACCATCAAGTGCATTCCTCATAAGTATACAGGTTCTGGGCCTACCTTCACCCCTCCTGTATAACAGAGTGTAGCCTGGAGCCCGGAGTCCACGGACCTGGCCTTCAACGACCCAAGGTTCCTGGATTAAAACGACGTCATCTTCATCCTTGGTGAGACGAAGAATAAGAGCAGCCGATGCTGCTTTACAGTGGTGGAGGTTTATCTGTATTAACCGCAGGTCCACGGCGCACGTGTCGTCAAGGTCCGACGATGAGTTGAGGAGAGCATCCTCATCTATGGATGTTCGAGAGAACCTCGTTGCGATCTCCTATTCCGACCCGATATCGTAGTCGTTAGGTTCATTGACCGGAGGAATCACTTGAACAACAACATCAGAAGCAGTTTCGGCCGGACTTTCCGGCACAGTTGCTACAGCATCTGTCTCGGCATCCTTTTTGGCCTCCACCTGGTCCTTCTTATAAACCTTTAAGGATACGGAGGTAAAACCGTATCCAACCATCCCACCTGCTTTTTCCAGAGGATCCAGGGACTCCTTATTTATGGCCAGAACGGCTGACCTGTAGTCCCCATTCAGATCCTCTAACCTCGTAACTTTCCAGTTGGAGGTGGGTAGTGACGGGTTGCTGCACTGGAAGATTTCCAGCACGACAGCAGGGTTGGATGGTTCCGCAGGGATCCATGCTCTGGCCCGAGGCCGAGATGGGATCTCATCCCGCGGGATGGCTTCGAAATGTGCACCCGGCCAAACCTCCCCTACTCGGATGATCGCCAGTTTATAAAGATCAAGAGATCTCTGATCCCCACAGGCAATCAGCTTGACTCGGCCCCAATGCCAACCAGCATACCTCAATATGGGTACAGCGCCTGGAAAGCTTACGGCCAACTTGACCTCCACTCTCTTCCAATGTTCTACAGATATGGTGCCGTCAGGGTCACTACGGTCGACCACAGCCAGCACCATCTGGTCCTTTAGAATTTCGCTATAGGTCGGCTTCTTTTCTGCCAAACCCGACACCTTGGCTTTTTTACCGGCCATCGGGATTAGCTCGTCTGCCGACCTCTGTCTTTTCGCTGTTGGTACGGGCTTCGGTGGGACAGTTACACCGATCACCTCCGTCGCCCACTTTAGGGAGCTTCTGTTCTTGTCAGTCAGATCCTTGTCAGGGATTTTAAGTAACTTGTCCCTCAGTCGGAAAGCGTGCCGTCGGGTGCGGTACCTCGCTTTCTTGTCAGTGTCCCGCCCCGTTCTCGAGGAACCAGAGCAGGAAGGCTGCTCCTCAGGATTTGTCCCAGGCGTACCTTGCTCCAGGCAAAAGGTGCACTAAAAGTTTTTTATAATTCTGAAATGCGTTAGAATAAACTTCCGAACCGCGTATTCCACTTGTCCGGTTATGTTTTTCGTAAAACAAAAGTTTTCGCGGAAAAATTACGAAATCGGCAGATTTGCTCTGGATAAGGCCAGTGATGAAGTGGTCATTGTGACCAATTTCTTCTGGGTGCACCAAATGTTTGTCATGATTCTGAAAGGAGTTGGAACAAAATTTCAAAGAATGTATTCAACTTGTCCGACTATGCTTTTCGTGGAACAAGTTTTCGCGGAAAAATTACGAAATCGGCAGATTTTCTCTTGGTAAGGAGAATGATTAAGTGGTCACTGTGAACTATTCCTTCCGGGTGCACTAAAAGATTTTGATGATTCTGAAAGGTGTTGGAACAAGATTTCAAAGCAAACATTCCACTTAGTCAGATTATATTTTTCGTGAAACAAAAGTTTTCGCGGAAAGATAACGAAATCGGCAGATTTGTTCTGGGTAAGGCCAATGATGAAGTGGTCACTGTGACCAATTTCTTCCGGGTGCACTAAATGTTTTTCATGATTCTGAAAGGTGTTGGAACAAGATTTCAAAGCACGTATTCCGCTTGTGCGATGATGTTTTTCGTGGAACGAAAGTTTTCGCTGAAATGACAAAATCGGCACATTTGCTCTGGGTAAGGCCTATGATGAAGTGGTCACTGTGACCTATTCATTCCGGGTGTACTAAAAGATTTTGATGATTCTAAAAGGTGATTGAACAAGCTTCCGAACCACGTATTCCACTTGTAGAACAAAATTTTCGCGGAAAAATGACCAAATCGGCAGATTTGCTCTGGGTAAGGCCAATGATTATGTGGTCACTGTGACCAATTCTTTCCGGGTGCACTGAAAGCTTTTGATGATTCTGGAAGGTGTTGGAACAACCTTTCAAAGCTCGTATTCCAATTGGTCAGAATATTTTTCGTGGAAAAAAAGTTTTCGCGGAAAAATGACGAGATCGGCACATTTGCTCTGGGTAAGGCCAATGATGAAGTGGTCACTGTGACCAACTTCTTTCGGGTGCACTAAATGTTTTTCATGATTCTCAAAGGAGTTGGAACAAAATTTCAAAGCATGTATTCCACTTGTACGATTATGTTTACGTGGAACGAAAGTTTTCGCGGAAATGACGAAATCGGCAGATTTGCTCTGGGTAAAGCCTATGATGAAGTGGTAAGGCCAAACTTTTTTTCGTGAAACAAAAGTTTTTGCGGAAAAATGACGAAATCGGCAGATTTGCTCTGGGTAAGGTCAATGATGAAGTGGTCACTGTGACCAATTTCTTCCGGGTGCACTAAATGTTTTTCATGATTCTGAAAGGAGTTGGAACAAAATTTCAAAGCACGTATTCCCCTTGTGCGATGATGTTTTTCGTGGAACGAAAGTTTTCGCGGAAATGACGAAATCGGCAGATTTGCTCTGAGTAAAGCCTATGATGAAGTGGTAAGGCCAAACTTTTTTTTCGTGAAACAAAAGTTTTCGCGGAAAAATAGCGAAATCGGCAGATTTGCTCTGGGTAAGGCCAATGATGAAGTGGTCACTGTGACCAATTTCTTCCGGGTGTACTAAAAGATTTTGATGATTCTGAAAGGTGATGGAACAAGCTTCCGAAACACGTATTCCACTTGCCGTATTATGTTTTTTGTAGAACAAAATTTTCGCGGAAAAATGACGAAATCGGCAGATTTGCTCTGGGTAAGGCCAATGATGAAGTGGTCACTGTGACAAATTTCTTCCGGGTGCACTAAATGTTTTTCATGATTCTGAAAGGAGTTGGAACAAAATTTCAAAGCATGATTCCACTTGTCCGATTATGTTTTTGTGGAACGAAAGTTTTCGCGGAAATGACGAAATCGGCAGATTTGCTCTTAGTAAGGATGATTAAGTGGTCACTGTGACCTATTCCTTTCCGGTGCACTAAAAGATTTTGATGATTCGGAAAGGTGTTGGAACAACCTTTCAAAGCACGTATTCCACTTGGTCAGAATGATTTTCGTGGAGCAAAAGTTTTCGCGGAAAAATTACGAAATCGTGAGATTTACTCTGGGTAAGGACAATGATGAAGTGGTCACTGTAACCAATTCCTTCGGGGTGCACTAAAAGTTTTTTATAATTCTGAAATGCGTTAGAATAAACTTTCGAACTGCGTATTCCATTTGTCCGGTTATGTTTTTCGTAGAACAAAAGTTTTCGCGGAAAAATTACGAAATCGGCAGATTTGCTCTGGGTAAGGCCAATGATGAAGTGGTCACTGTGACCAATTTCTTCCGGGTGCACTAAATGTTTTTCATGATTCTGAAAGGACTTGGAACAAAATTTCAAAGCATGTATTCCACTTGTCCGAGTATGTTTTTCGTGGAACAGAAGTTTTCGCTGAAATGACAAAATCGGCACATTTGGTCTGGGTAAGGCCATTGATTAAGTGGTCACTGTGACCTATTCCTTCCGGATGCACATGAAGATTTTGATGATTCTGAAAGGTGTTGGAACAAGATTTCAAAGCAATTATTTCACTTGGTCAGATTATACTTTTCGTGAAACAAAAGTTTTCGCGGAAAAATAACGAAATCGGCAGATTTGCTCTGGGTAAGGCCAATGATGAAGTGGTCACTGTAACCAATTTCTTCCGGGTGCACTAAATGTTTTTCATGATTCTGAAAGGTGTTGGAAAAAGATTTGAAAGCACGAATTCCGCTTGTACGATGATGTTTTTCGTGGAACGAAAGTTTTCGCTGAAATGACAAAATCGGCACATTTGCTCTGGGTAAGGCCTATGATGAAGTGGTCATTGTGACCTACTCATTCCGGGTGTAGTAAAGGCTTTTGTTGATTCTGAAAGGTGATAAAACAAGCTTCCGAACCACGTATTCCACTTGTCCGATTATGTTTTTTGTAGAACAAAATTTTCGCGGAAAAATGACGAAATCGGCAGATTTGCTCTGGGTAAGGCCAATGATGCAGTAGTCCTTGTGACCAAATCCTTCCGGTTGCACTGAAAGCTTTTGATGATTCTGAAAGGTGTTGGAACAACCTTTCAAAGCACGTATTCCACTTGTCCCATTATGTTTTTCGTAGAACAAAAGTTTTCGCGGAAAAATGACGAAATCGGCAGATTTGTTCTGGGTAAGGCCAATGATTATGTGGTCACTGTGACCAATTTTTTCCGGGTGCACTGAAAGCTTTTGATGATTCTGAAAGGTGTTGGAACAACCTTTTAAAGCTCGTATTCCACTTGGTCAGAATATTTTTCGTGGAAAAAAAGTTTTCGCGGAAAAATGACGAGATCGGCACATTTGCTCTGGGTAAGGCCAATGATTAAGTGGTCACTGTGGCCAATTCCTTTCGGGTGCACTTTAAGCTTTTGATAATTCTGGAAGGTGTTGGAACAACCTTTCAAAGCACGTATTCCAATTGGTCAGAATATTTTTCGTGGAACAAAAGTTTTCGCGGAAAAATGACGAAATCGGCAGATTTGCTCTGGGTAAGGCCAATCATGAAGTGGTCACTGTGATCTATTCCTTCCGGGTGCACTAAAAGATTTTGATGATTCTGCAAGGTGTTGGAACAAGCTTTCAAAGCACGTATTCCGATTGGTCCGATTATGTTTTTCGTGAAACAAAAGTTTTCGCGGAAAAATAACGAAATCGGCAGATTTACTCTGGGTAAGGCCAATGATGCAGTAGTCCTTGTGACCAAATCCTTCCGGTTGCGCTGAAAGCTTTTGATGATTCTGAAAGGTGTTGGTAGAACCTTTTAAAGCACGTATTCCACTTGGTCAGAATATTTTTCATGGAACAAAAGTTTTCGCGGAAAAATGACGAAATCGGCAGATTTGCCCTTGGTAAGTCAAACGATGAAGTGGTCACTGTGGCCAATTCCTTTCGGGTGCACTGAAAGTTTTTGATGATTCTGAAAGTCGTTGCAACAAACTTCCGAACCGCGTATTCCACTTGATGAGATTATGTATTTCGTGGAACACAAGTTTTCGCGCAAAAATGACGAATTCGGCAGATTTGCTCTGGATAAGGCCAATGATGAATTGGTGACTGTGGCCTGTAAAAGCTTTTGATGATCCTGAAAGGTGTTGGAACAACTTTTCAAAGCACGTATTCCACTTGGTCAGATTATGTTTTTCGTGGAACAAGTTTTCGCGGAAAAATGACGAAATCGGCAGATTTGCTCTTGGTAAGGATGATTAAGTGGTCACTGTGACCTATTCCTTTCGGGTACACTAAAAGATTTTGATGATTCTGAAAGGTGTTGGAACAACCTTTCAAAGCACGTATTCCACTTGGTCAGAATGTTTTTCGTGGAGCAAAAGTTTTCGCGGAAATATTACGAAATCGTTAGATTTACTCTGGGGAAGGACAATGATGAAGTGGTCACTGTAACCAATTCCTTCCGGGTGCACTAAAAGTTTTTTATAATTCTGAAATGCGTTAGAATAAACTTCCGAATAAACGTCCTTGTGACCAAATCCTTCCGGTTGCACTGAAAGCTTTTGATGATTCTGAAAGGTGTTGGAACAACCTTTCAAAGCACGTATTCCACTTATCCGATTATGTTTTTCGTAGAACAAAAGTTTTCGCGGAAAAATGACGAAATCGGCAGATTTGTTCTGGGTAAGGCCAATGATTATGTGGTCACTGTGACCAATTCTTTCCGGGTGCACTGAAAGCTTTTGATGATTCTGAAAGGTGTTGGAACAAGCTTCCGAACCACGTATTCCACTGGCCCGATTATGTTTTTTGTAGAACAAAATTTTCGCGGAAAAATTACGAAATCGGCAAATTTGCTCTGGGTAAGGCCAATGATGAAGTGGTCACTGTTAGCAATTTCTTCCGGGTGCACTAAATGTTTTTCATGATTCTCAAAGGAGTTGGAACAAAATTTCAAAGCATGTAATCCACTTGTCCGATTATGTTTACGTGGAACGAAAGTTTTCGCGGAAATGACGAAATCGGCAGATTTGCTCTGGGTAAAGCCTATGATGAAGTTGTAAGGCCAAACTTTTTTTTCGTGAAACAAAAGTTTTTGCGGAAAAATGACGAAATCGGCAGATTTGCTCTGGGTAAGGCCAATGATGAAGTGGTCACTGTGACCAATTTCTTCCGGGTGCACTAAATGTTTTTCATGATTCTGAAAGGAGTTGGAACAAAATTTCAAAGCACGTATTCCCCTTGTGCGATGATGTTTTTCGTGGAACGAAAGTTTTCGCGGAAATGACGAAATCGGCAGATTTGCTCTGGGTAAAGCCTATGATGAAGTGGTAAGGCCAAACTTTTTTTTCGTTAAACAAAAGTTTTCGCGGAAAAATAGCGAAATCGGCACATTTGCTCTGGGTAAGGCCAATGATTAAGTGGTCACTGTGGCCAATTACTTTCGGGTGCACTTTAAGCTTTTGATGATTCTGGAAGGTGTTGGAACAACCTTTCAAAGCACGTATTCCACTTGGTCAGAATATTTTTCGTGGAACAAAAGTTTTCGCGGAAAAATGACGAAATCGGCAGATTTGCTCTGGGTAAGGCAAATGATGAAGTGGTCACTGTGACCTATTCTTTCCGGGTGTACTAAAAGATTTTAATGATTCTGAAAGGTGATGGAACAAGCTTCCGAACCACGTATTCCACTTGTCCGATTATGTTTTTCGTAGAACAAAAGTTTTCGCGGAAAAATGGGGAAATCGGCAGATTTGTTCTGGGTAAGGCCAATGATTATGTGGTCACTGTGACCAATTCTTTCCGGGTGCACTGAAAGCTTTTGATGATTCTGAAAGGTGTTGGAACAACCTTTCAAAGCACGTATTCCACTTGGTCAGAATATTTTTCGTGGAACAAAAGTTTTCGCGGAAATGACGAAATCGGCAGATTTGCTCTGGGTAAGGCCAATGATGAAGTGGTCACTGTGACCAATTTCTTCCGGGTGCACTAAATGTTTTTCATGATTCTCAAAGGAGTTGGAACAAAATTTCAAAGCATGTATTCCACTTGTCCGATTATGTTTACGTGGAACGAAAGTTTTCGCGGAAATGACGAAATCGGCAGATTTGCTCTGGGTAAAGCCTATGATGAAGTGGTAAGGCCAAACTTTTTTTTCGTGAAACAAAAGTTTTTGCGGAAAAATGACGAAATCGGCAGATTTGCTCTGGGTAAGGCCAATGATGAAGTGGTCACTGTGACCAATTTCTTCCGGGTGCACTAAATGTTTTTCATGATTCTGAAAGGAGTTGGAACAAAATTTCAAAGCACGTATTCCCCTTGTGCGATGATGTTTTTCGTGGAACGAAAGTTTTCGCGGAAATGACGAAATCGGCAGATTTGCTCTGGGTAAAGCCTATGATGAAGTGGTAAGGCCAAACTTTTTTTTCGTTAAACAAAAGTTTTCGCGGAAAAATAGCGAAATCGGCACATTTGCTCTGGGTAAGGCCAATGATTAAGTGGTCACTGTGGCCAATTACTTTCGGGTGCACTTTAAGCTTTTGATGATTCTGGAAGGTGTTGGAACAACCTTTCAAAGCACGTATTCCACTTGGTCAGAATATTTTTCGTGGAACAAAAGTTTTCGCGGAAAAATGACGAAATCGGCAGATTTGCTCTGGATAAGGCAAATGATGAAGTGGTCACTGTGACCTATTCTTTCCGGGTGTACTAAAAGATTTTAATGATTCTGAAAGGTAATGGAACAAGCTTCCGAACCACGTATTCCACTTGTCCGATTATGTTTTTCGTAGAACAAAAGTTTTTTCGGAAAAATGGGGAAATCGGCAGATTTGTTCTGGGTAAGGCCAATGATTATGTGGTCACTGTGACCAATTCTTTCCGGGTGCACTGAAAGCTTTTGATGATTCTGAAAGGTGTTGGAACAACCTTTCAAAGCACGTATTCCACTTGGTCAGAATATTTTTCGTGGAACAAAAGTTTTCGCGGAAAAATTACGAAATCGGCAGATTTGCTCTGGGTAAGGCCAATGATGAAGTGGTCACTGTGACCAATTTCTTCCGGGTGCACTAAATGTTTTTCATGATTCTGAAAGGTGTTGGAATAAGATTTCAAAGCACGTGTTCCGCTTGTGCGATGATGTTTTTCGTGGAACGAAAGTTTTCGCGGAAATGACGAAATCGGCAGATTTGCTTTGGGTAAAGCCTATGATGAAGTGGTAACGCCAAAGTTTTTTTTCGTAGAACAAAAGTTTTCGCGGAAAAATTACGAAATAGTTAGATTTACTCTGGGTAAGGACAATGATGAAGTGGTCACGGTAACCAACTCCTTCCGGGTGCACTAAAAGTTTTTTATAATTCTGAAAGCCGTTGGAATAAACTTCCGAACCGCGTATTCCACTTGTCCGGTTATGTTTTTCGTAGAACAAAAGTTTTCGCGGAAAAATGACGAAAGCGGCAAATTTGCTCTGGGTAAGGCCAATGATGAAGTGGTCACTGTTAGCAATTTCTTCCGGGTGCACTAAATGTTTGTCATGATTCTGAAAGGAGTTGGAACAAAATTTCAAAGCATGTATTCCACTTGTCCGATTATGTTTTTCGTGGAACAAAAGTTTTTGCTGAAAAGACAAAATTGGCACATTTGCTCTGGGTAAGGCCTATGATGAAGTGGTCACTGTGACCTATTCATTCCGGGTGTACTAAAAGATTTTGATGATTCTGAAAGGTGATGGAACAAGCTTCCTAACCACTTATTCCACTTGCCCGATTATGTTTTTTGTAGAACAAAATTTTTGCGGAAAAATGACGAAATCGGCAGATTTGCTCTGGGTAAGGCCAATGATGAAGTGGTCACTGTAACCAATTTTTTCCGGGTGCACTAAATGTTTTTCATGATTCTGAAAGGAGTTGGAACAAAATTTCAAAGCATGTATTCCACTTGTCCGATTATGTTTTCGTGGAACAAAAGTTTTCGCTGAAATGACAAAATCGGCAGATTTGCTCTGGGTAAGGCCAATGATGAAGTGGTCACTGTGACCAATTTCTTTCGGGTGCACTAAATGTTTTTCATGATTCTGAAAGGTGTTGGAACAAGATTTCAAATCACGTATTCTCCTTGTGCGATGATGTTTTTCGTGGAACGAAAGTTTTCGCGGAAATGACGAAATCTGCAGATTTGCTCTGGGTAAAGCCTATGATGAAGTGGTAAGGCCAAACTTTTTTTTCGTTAAACAAAAGTTTTCGCGGAAAAATAGCGAAATCGGCAGATTTGCTCTGGGTAAGGCCAATGATGAAGTGGTCACTGTGACCAATTTCTTCCGGGTGCACTAAATGTTTTTCATGATTCTCAAAGGAGTTGGAACAAAATTTCAAAGCATGTATTCCACTTGTCCGATTATGTTTACGTGGAACGAAAGTTTTCGCGGAAATGACGAAATCGGCAGATTTGCTCTGGGTAAGGCCAATGATTGGTCACTGTGACCAATTCTTTCCGGGTGCACTGAAAGCTTTTGATGATTCTGAAAGGTGTTGGAACAAGCTTCCGAACCACGTATTCCACTGGCCCGATTATGTTTTTTGTAGAACAAAATTTTCGCGGAAAAATTACGAAATCGGCAAATTTGCCATTGATTAAGTGGTCACTGTGACCTATTCCTTCCGGATGCACATGAAGATTTTGATGATTCTGAAAGGTGTTGGAACAAGATTTCAAAGCAATTATTTCACTTGGTCAGATTATACTTTTCGTGAAACAAAAGTTTTCGCGGAAAAATAACGAAATCGGCAGATTTGCTCTGGGTAAGGCCAATGATGAAGTGGTCACTGTGACCAATTTCTTCCGGGTGCACTAAATGTTTTTCATGATTCTCAAAGGAGTTGGAACAAAATTTCAAAGCATGTATTCCACTTGTCCGATTATGTTTACGTGGAACGAAAGTTTTCGCGGAAATGACGAAATCGGCAGATTTGCTCTGGGTAAAGCCTA
Organism: Thecophora atra; assembly: GCA_937620795.1. Lineage (NCBI taxonomy): Eukaryota > Metazoa > Arthropoda > Insecta > Diptera > Conopidae > Thecophora > Thecophora atra. The sequence goes on from OW569398.1 coordinate 64,709,339, forward strand.
TGATGAAGTGGTAAGGCCAAACTTTTTTTTCGTGAAACAAAAGTTTTTGCGGAAAAATGACGAAATCGGCAGATTTGCTCTGGGTAAGGCCAATGATGAAGTGGTCACTGTGACCAATTTCTTCCGGGTGCACTAAATGTTTTTCATGATTCTGAAAGGAGTTGGAACAAAATTTCAAAGCACGTATTCCCCTTGTGCGATGATGTTTTTCGTGGAACGAAAGTTTTCGCGGAAATGACGAAATCGGCAGATTTGCTCTGGGTAAAGCCTATGATGAAGTGGTAAGGCCAAACTTTTTTTTCGTTAAACAAAAGTTTTCGCGGAAAAATAGCGAAATCGGCACATTTGCTCTGGGTAAGGCCAATGATTAAGTGGTCACTGTGGCCAATTACTTTCGGGTGCACTTTAAGCTTTTGATGATTCTGGAAGGTGTTGGAACAACCTTTCAAAGCACGTATTCCACTTGGTCAGAATATTTTTCGTGGAACAAAAGTTTTCGCGGAAAAATGACGAAATCGGCAGATTTGCTCTGGATAAGGCAAATGATGAAGTGGTCACTGTGACCTATTCTTTCCGGGTGTACTAAAAGATTTTAATGATTCTGAAAGGTAATGGAACAAGCTTCCGAACCACGTATTCCACTTGTCCGATTATGTTTTTCGTAGAACAAAAGTTTTTTCGGAAAAATGGGGAAATCGGCAGATTTGTTCTGGGTAAGGCCAATGATTATGTGGTCACTGTGACCAATTCTTTCCGGGTGCACTGAAAGCTTTTGATGATTCTGAAAGGTGTTGGAACAACCTTTCAAAGCACGTATTCCACTTGGTCAGAATATTTTTCGTGGAACAAAAGTTTTCGCGGAAAAATTACGAAATCGGCAGATTTGCTCTGGGTAAGGCCAATGATGAAGTGGTCACTGTGACCAATTTCTTCCGGGTGCACTAAATGTTTTTCATGATTCTGAAAGGTGTTGGAATAAGATTTCAAAGCACGTGTTCCGCTTGTGCGATGATGTTTTTCGTGGAACGAAAGTTTTCGCGGAAATGACGAAATCGGCAGATTTGCTTTGGGTAAAGCCTATGATGAAGTGGTAACGCCAAAGTTTTTTTTTCGTAGAACAAAAGTTTTCGCAGAAAAATTACGAAATAGTTAGATTTACTCTGGGTAAGGACAATGATGAAGTGGTCACGGTAACCAACTCCTTCCGGGTGCACTAAAAGTTTTTTATAATTCTGAAAGCCGTTGGAATAAACTTCCGAACCGCGTATTCCACTTGTCCGGTTATGTTTTTCGTAGAACAAAAGTTTTCGCGGAAAAATGACGAAAGCGGCAAATTTGCTCTGGGTAAGGCCAATGATGAAGTGGTCACTGTTAGCAATTTCTTCCGGGTGCACTAAATGTTTGTCATGATTCTGAAAGGAGTTGGAACAAAATTTCAAAGCATGTATTCCACTTGTCCGATTATGTTTTTCGTGGAACAAAAGTTTTTGCTGAAAAGACAAAATTGGCACATTTGCTCTGGGTAAGGCCTATGATGAAGTGGTCACTGTGACCTATTCATTCCGGGTGTACTAAAAGATTTTGATGATTCTGAAAGGTGATGGAACAAGCTTCCTAACCACTTATTCCACTTGCCCGATTATGTTTTTTGTAGAACAAAATTTTTGCGGAAAAATGACGAAATCGGCAGATTTGCTCTGGGTAAGGCCAATGATGAAGTGGTCACTGTAACCAATTTTTTCCGGGTGCACTAAATGTTTTTCATGATTCTGAAAGGAGTTGGAACAAAATTTCAAAGCATGTATTCCACTTGTCCGATTATGTTTTCGTGGAACAAAAGTTTTCGCTGAAATGACAAAATCGGCAGATTTGCTCTGGGTAAGGCCAATGATGAAGTGGTCACTGTGACCAATTTCTTTCGGGTGCACTAAATGTTTTTCATGATTCTGAAAGGTGTTGGAACAAGATTTCAAAGCACGTATTCTCCTTGTGCGATGATGTTTTTCGTGGAACGAAAGTTTTCGCGGAAATGACGAAATCTGCAGATTTGCTCTGGGTAAAGCCTATGATGAAGTGGTAAGGCCAAACTTTTTTTTCGTTAAACAAAAGTTTTCGCGGAAAAATAGCGAAATCGGCAGATTTGCTCTGGGTAAGGCCAATGATGAAGTGGTCACTGTGACCAATTTCTTCCGGGTGCACTAAATGTTTTTCATGATTCTCAAAGGAGTTGGAACAAAATTTCAAAGCATGTATTCCACTTGTCCGATTATGTTTACGTGGAACGAAAGTTTTCGCGGAAATGACGAAATCGGCAGATTTGCTCTGGGTAAGGCCAATGATTATGTGGTCACTGTGACCAATTCTTTCCGGGTGCACTGAAAGCTTTTGATGATTCTGAAAGGTGTTGGAACAAGCTTCCGAACCACGTATTCCACTGGCCCGATTATGTTTTTTGTAGAACAAAATTTTCGCGGAAAAATTACGAAATCGGCAAATTTGCCATTGATTAAGTGGTCACTGTGACCTATTCCTTCCGGATGCACATGAAGATTTTGATGATTCTGAAAGGTGTTGGAACAAGATTTCAAAGCAATTATTTCACTTGGTCAGATTATACTTTTCGTGAAACAAAAGTTTTCGCGGAAAAATAACGAAATCGGCAGATTTGCTCTGGGTAAGGCCAATGATGAAGTGGTCACTGTAACCAATTTCTTCCGGGTGCACTAAATGTTTTTCATGATTCTGAAAGGTGTTGGAAAAAGATTTGAAAGCACGAATTCCGCTTGTACGATGATGTTTTTCGTGGAACGAAAGTTTTCGCTGAAATGACAAAATCGGCACATTTGCTCTGGGTAAGGCCTATGATGAAGTGGTCATTGTGACCTACTCATTCCGGGTGTAGTAAAGGCTTTTGATGATTCTGAAAGGTGATGGAACAAGCTTCCGAACCACGTATTCCACTTGTCCGATTATGTTTTTTGTAGAACAAAATTTTCGCGGAAAAATGACGAAATCGGCAGATTTGCTCTGGGTAAGGCCAATGATGCAGTAGTCCTTGTGACCAAATCCTTCCGGTTGCACTGAAAGCTTTTGATGATTCTGAAAGGTGTTGGAACAACCTTTCAAAGCACGTATTCCACTTGTCCCATTATGTTTTTCGTAGAACAAAAGTTTTCGCGGAAAAATGACGAAATCGGCAGATTTGTTCTGGGTAAGGCCAATGATTATGTGGTCACTGTGACCAATTCTTTCCGGGTGCACTGAAAGCTTTTGATGATTCTGAAAGGTGTTGGAACAACCTTTTAAAGCTCGTATTCCACTTGGTCAGAATATTTTTCGTGGAAAAAAAGTTTTCGCGGAAAAATGACGAGATCGGCACATTTGCTCTGGGTAAGGCCAATGATTAAGTGGTCACTGTGGCCAATTCCTTTCGGGTGCACTTTAAGCTTTTGATAATTCTGGAAGGTGTTGGAACAACCTTTCAAAGCACGTATTCCAATTGGTCAGAATATTTTTCGTGGAACAAAAGTTTTCGCGGAAAAATGACGAAATCGGCAGATTTGCTCTGGGTAAGGCCAATCATGAAGTGGTCACTGTGATCTATTCCTTCCGGGTGCACTAAAAGATTTTGATGATTCTGCAAGGTGTTGGAACAAGCTTTCAAAGCACGTATTCCGATTGGTCCGATTATGTTTTTCGTGAAACAAAAGTTTTCGCGGAAAAATAACGAAATCGGCAGATTTACTCTGAGTAAGGCCAATGATGCAGTAGTCCTTGTGACCAAATCCTTCCGGTTGCACTGAAAGCTTTTGATGATTCTGAAAGGTGTTGGTAGAACCTTTCAAAGCACGTATTCCACTTGGTCACAATATTTTTCATGGAACAAAAGTTTTCGCGGAAAAATGACGAAATCGGCAGATTTGCCCTTGGTAAGTCAAACGATGAAGTGGTCACTGTGGCCAATTCCTTTCGGGTGCACTGAAAGTTTTTGATGATTCTGAAAGTCGTTGCAACAAACTTCCGAACCGCGTATTCCACTTGATGAGATTATGTATTTCGTGGAACACAAGTTTTCGCGCAAAAATGACGAATTCGGCAGATTTGCTCTGGATAAGGCCAATGATGAATTGGTGACTGTGGCCTGTAAAAGCTTTTGATGATCCTGAAAGGTGTTGGAACAACTTTTCAAAGCACGTATTCCACTTGGTCAGATTATGTTTTTCGTGGAACAAGTTTTCGCGGAAAAATGACGAAATCGGCAGATTTGCTCTTGGTAAGGATGATTAAGTGGTCACTGTGACCTATTCCTTTCGGGTACACTAAAAGATTTTGATGATTCTGAAAGGTGTTGGAACAACCTTTCAAAGCACGTATTCCACTTGGTCAGAATGTTTTTCGTGGAGCAAAAGTTTTCGCGGAAATATTACGAAATCGTTAGATTTACTCTGGGGAAGGACACTGATGAAGTGGTCACTGTAACCAATTCCTTCCGGGTGCACTAAAAGTTTTTTATAATTCTGAAATGCGTTAGAATAAACTTCCGAATAAACGTCCTTGTGACCAAATCCTTCCGGTTGCACTGAAAGCTTTTGATGATTCTGAAAGGTGTTGGAACAACCTTTCAAAGCACGTATTCCACTTATCCGATTATGTTTTTCGTAGAACAAAAGTTTTCGCGGAAAAATGACGAAATCGGCAGATTTGCCCTTGGTAAGTCAAACGATGAAGTGGTCACTGTGGCCAATTCTTTCCGGGTGCACTGAAAGCTTTTGATGATTCTGAAAGGTGTTGGAACAAGCTTCCGAACCACGTATTCCACTGGCCCGATTATGTTTTTTGTAGAACAAAATTTTCGCGGAAAAATTACGAAATCGGCAAATTTGCTCTGGGTAAGGCCAATGATGAAGTGGTCACTGTTAGCAATTTCTTCCGGGTGCACTAAATGTTTTTCATGATTCTCAAAGGAGTTGGAACAAAATTTCAAAGCATGTATTCCACTTGTCCGATTATGTTTACGTGGAACGAAAGTTTTCGCGGAAATGACGAAATCGGCAGATTTGCTCTGGGTAAAGCCTATGATGAAGTGGTAAGGCCAAACTTTTTTTTCGTTAAACAAAAGTTTTCGCGGAAAAATAGCGAAATCGGCAGATTTGCTCTGGGTAAGGCCAATGATGAAGTGGTCACTGTGACCAATTTCTTCCGGGTGCACTAAATGTTTTTCATGATTCTGAAAGGAGTTGGAACAAAATTTCAAAGCACGTATTCCCCTTGTGCGATGATGTTTTTCGTGGAACGAAAGTTTTCGCGGAAATGACGAAATCGGCAGATTTGCTCTGGGTAAAGCCTATGATGAAGTGGTAAGGCCAAACTTTTTTTTCGTTAAACAAAAGTTTTCGCGGAAAAATAGCGAAATCGGCAGATTTGCTCTGGGTAAGGCCAATGATGAAGTGGTCACTGTGACCAATTTCTTCCGGCTGCACTAAATGTTTTTCATGATTCTCAAAGGAGTTGGAACAAAATTTCAAAGCATGTATTCCACATGTCCGATTATGTTTACGTGGAACGAAAGTTTTCGCGGAAATGACGAAATCGGCAGATTTGCTCTGGGTAAAGCCTATGATGAAGTGGTAAGGCCAAACTTTTTTTTCGTGAAACAAAAGTTTTTGCGGAAAAATGACGAAATCGGCAGATTTGCTCTGGGTAAGGCCAATGATGAAGTGGTCACTGTGACCAATTTCTTCCGGGTGCACTAAATGTTTTTCATGATTCTGAAAGGAGTTGGAACAAAATTTCAAAGCACGTATTCCCCTTGTGCGATGATGTTTTTCGTGGAACGAAAGTTTTCGCGGAAATGACGAAATCGGCAGATTTGCTCTGGGTAAAGCCTATGATGAAGTGGTAAGGCCAAACTTTTTTTTCGTTAAACAAAAGTTTTCGCGGAAAAATAGCGAAATCGGCACATTTGCTCTGGGTAAGGCCAATGATTAAGTGGTCACTGTGGCCAATTACTTTCGGGTGCACTTTAAGCTTTTGATGATTCTGGAAGGTGTTGGAACAACCTTTCAAAGCACGTATTCCACTTGGTCAGAATATTTTTCGTGGAACAAAAGTTTTCGCGGAAAAATGACGAAATCGGCAGATTTGCTCTGGGTAAGGCCAATGATGAAGTGGTCACTGTGACCAATTTCTTCCGGGTGCACTAAATGTTTTTCATGATTCTGAAAGGTGTTGGAATAAGATTTCAAAGCACGTGTTCCGCTTGTGCGATGATGTTTTTCGTGGAACGAAAGTTTTCGCGGAAATGACGAAATCGGCAGATTTGCTTTGGGTAAAGCCTATGATGAAGTGGTAACGCCAAAGTTTTTTTTCGTAGAACAAAAGTTTTCGCGGAAAAATTACGAAATAGTTAGATTTACTCTGGGTAAGGACAATGATGAAGTGGTCACGGTAACCAACTCCTTCCGGGTGCACTAAAAGTTTTTTATAATTCTGAAAGCCGTTGGAATAAACTTCCGAACCGCGTATTCCACTTGTCCGGTTATGTTTTTCGTAGAACAAAAGTTTTCGCGGAAAAATGACGAAATCGCCAAATTTGCTCTGGGTAAGGCCAATGATGAAGTGGTCACTGTTAGCAATTTCTTCCGGGTGCACTAAATGTTTGTCATGATTCTGAAAGGAGTTGGAACAAAATTTCAAAGCATGTATTCCACTTGTCCGATTATGTTTTTCGTGGAACAAAAGTTTTTGCTGAAAAGACAAAATTGGCACATTTGCTCTGGGTAAGGCCTATGATGAAGTGGTCACTGTGACCTATTCATTCCGAGTGTATTAAAAGATTTTGATGATTCTGAAAGGTGATGGAACAAGCTTCCTAACCACTTATTCCACTTGCCCGATTATGTTTTTTGTAGAACAAAATTTTTGCGGAAAAATGACGAAATCGGCAGATTTGCTCTGGGTAAGGCCAATGATGAAGTGGTCACTGTAACCAATTTTTTCCGGGTGCACTAAATGTTTTTCATGATTCTGAAAGGAGTTGGAACAAAATTTCAAAGCATGTATTCCACTTGTCCGATTATGTTTTCGTGGAACAAAAGTTTTCGCTGAAATGACAAAATCGGCAGATTTGCTCTGGGTAAGGCCAATGATGAAGTGGTCACTGTGACCAATTTCTTTCGGGTGCACTAAATGTTTTTCATGATTCTGAAAGGTGTTGGAACAAGATTTCAAAGCACGTATTCTCCTTGTGCGATGATGTTTTTCGTGGAACGAAAGTTTTCGCGGAAATGACGAAATCTGCAGATTTGCTCTGGGTAAAGCCTATGATGAAGTGGTAAGGCCAAACTTTTTTTTCGTTAAACAAAAGTTTTCGCGGAAAAATAGCGAAATCGGCAGATTTGCTCTGGGTAAGGCCAATGATGAAGTGGTCACTGTGACCAATTTCTTCCGGGTGCACTAAATGTTTTTCATGATTCTCAAAGGAGTTGGAACAAAATTTCAAAGCATGTATTCCACTTGTCCGATTATGTTTACGTGGAACGAAAGTTTTCGCGGAAATGACGAAATCGGCAGATTTGCTCTGGGTAAAGCCTATGATGAAGTGGTAAGGCCAAACTTTTTTTTCGTGAAACAAAAGTTTTCGCGGAAAAATGACGAAATCGGCAGATTTGCTCTGGGTAAGGCCAATGATGAAGTGGTCACTGTGACCAATTTCTTCCGGGTGCACTAAATGTTTTTCATGATTCTGGAAGGAGTTGGAACAAAATTTCATAGCATGTATTCCACTTGTCCGATTATGTTTACGTGGAACGAAAGTTTTCGCTGAAATGACGAAATCGGCAGATTTGCTCTGGGTAAAGCCTATGATGAAGTGGTAAGGCCAAACTTTTTTTTCGTGAAACAAAAGTTGTCGCGGCAAAATGACGAAATCGGCGGATTTGCTCTGGGTAAGGCCAATGATGAAGTGATCACTGTGACCAATTTCTTCCGGGTGCACTAAATGTTTTTCATGATTCTGAAAAGAGTTCGAACAAAATTTCAAAGCATGTATTCCACTTGTCCGATTATGTTTACGTGGAACGAAGGTTTCGCGGAAATGACGAAATCGGCAGATTTGCTCTGGGTAAAGCCTATGGTGAAGTGGTAAGGCCAAACTTTTTTTTCGTAGCACAAAAGTTTTCGCAGAAAAATTACGAAATCGTTAGATTTACTCTGGGTAAGGACAATGATGAAGTGGTCACTGTGACCTATTCATTCCGGGTGCACTAAATGTTTGTCATGATTCTGAAAGGAGTTGGAACAAAATTTCAAAGCATGTATTCCGCTTGTCCGACTATGTTTTTCATAGAACAAAAGTTTTCGCGGAAAAATGACGAGATCGCCAGATTTGTTCTAGGTAAGGCCAATGATTATGTGGTCACAGTGACCAATTCCTTCCGGGTGCACTAAAAGTTTTTGATGATTCTGAAAGGCGTTGCAACAAACTTCCGAACCGCGTATTCCACTTGGTGAGATTAGGTATTTCGTGGAACACAAGTTTTCGCGCAAAAATGACGAATTCGGCAGATTTGCTCTGGGTAAGGCTCATGATGAATTGGTCACTGTGGCCTGTAAAAGCTGTTGATGATCCTGAAAGGTGTTGGAACAGCCAAAGCACGTATTCCACTTGGTCAGAGTGTTTTTCGTGGAGCAAAAGTTTTCGCGGAAAAATGACGAAATCGTTAGATTTACTCTGGGGAAGGACAATGATGAAGTGGTCACTGTGACCAATTTCTTCCAGGTGCACTAAATGTTTGTCATGATTCTGAAAGGAGTTGGAACAAAATTTCAAAGCATGTATTCCGCTTGCCCGACTATGTTTTTCGTGGAACAAGTTTTCGCGGAAAAATTACGAAATCGGCAGATTTGCTCTGGGTAAGGCCAATGATGAAGTGGTCACTGTGACCAATTTCTTCCGGGTGCACTAAATGTTTGTCATGATTCTGAAAGGACTTGGATCAAAATTTCAAGGCATGTATTCCACTTGTCCGACTATGTTTTTCGTGGAACAAAACTTTTCGCTGAAATGACAAAATCGGCACATTTGGTCTGGGTAAGGCCATTGATTAAGTGGTTACTGTGACCTATTCCATCCGGATGCACTAAAAGATTTTGATGATTCTGAAAGGTGTTGGAACAAGATTTCAAAGCAAGTATTTCACTTGGTCAGATTATATTTTTCGTGAAACAAAAGTTTTCGCGGAAAAATAACGAAATCGGCAGATTTGCTCTGGGTAAGGCCAATGATGAAGTGGTCACTGTGACCAATTTCTTCCGGGTGCACTAAATGTTTTTCATGATTCTGAAAGGTGTTGGAACAAGATTTCAAAGCACGTATTCCGCTTGTGCGATGATGTTTTTCGTGGAACGAAAGTTTTCGCTGAAATGACGAAATCGGCAGATTTGCTCTGGGTAAGGCCAATGATGAAGTGGTCACTGTGACCAATTTCTTCCGGGTGCACTAAATGTTTTTCATGATTCTGAAAGGTGTTGGAATAAGATTTCAAAGCACGTGTTCCGCTTGTGCGATGATGTTTTTCGTGGAACGAAAGTTTTCGCGGAAATGACGAAATCGGCAGATTTGCTTTGGGTAAAGCCTTTGATGAAGTGGTAACGCCAAAGTTTTTTTTCGTAGAACAAAAGTTTTCGCGGAAAAATTACGAAATAGTTAGATTTACTCTGGGTAAGGACAATGATGAAGTGGTCACGGTAACCAACTCCTTCCGGGTGCACTAAAAGTTTTTTATAATTCTGAAAGCCGTTGGAATAAACTTCCGAACCGCGTATTCCACTTGTCCGGTTATGTTTTTCGTAGAACAAAAGTTTTCGCGGAAAAATGACGAAATCGCCAAATTTGCTCTGGGTAAGGCCAATGATGAAGTGGTCACTGTTAGCAATTTCTTCCGGGTGCACTAAATGTTTGTCATGATTCTGAAAGGAGTTGGAACAAAATTTCAAAGCATGTATTCCACTTGTCCGATTATGTTTTTCGTGGAACAAAAGTTTTTGCTGAAAAGACAAAATTGGCACATTTGCTCTGGGTAAGGCCTATGATGAAGTGGTCACTGTGACCTATTCATTCCGGGTGAACTAAAAGATTTTGATGATTCTGAAAGGTGATGGAACAAGCTTCCTAACCACTTATTCCACTTGCCCGATTATGTTTTTTGTAGAACAAAATTTTTGCGGAAAAATGACGAAATCGGCAGATTTGCTCTGGGTAAGGCCAATGATGAAGTGGTCACTGTAACCAATTTTTTCCGGGTGCACTAAATGTTTTTCATGATTCTGAAAGGAGTTGGAACAAAATTTCAAAGCATGTATTCCACTTGTCCGATTATGTTTTTGTGGAACAAAAGTTTTCGCTGAAATGACAAAATCGGCAGATTTGCTCTGGGTAAGGCCAATGATGAAGTGGTCACTGTGACCAATTTCTTTCGGGTGCACTAAATGTTTTTCATGATTCTGAAAGGTGTTGGAACAAGATTTCAAAGCACGTATTCTCCTTGTGCGATGATGTTTTTCGTGGAACGAAAGTTTTCGCGGAAATGACGAAATCTGCAGATTTGCTCTGGGTAAAGCCTATGATGAAGTGGTAAGGCCAAACTTTTTTTTCGTTAAACAAAAGTTTTCGCGGAAAAATAGCGAAATCGGCAGATTTGCTCTGGGTAAGGCCAATGATGAAGTGGTCACTGTGACCAATTTCTTCCGGGTGCACTAAATGTTTTTCATGATTCTCAAAGGAGTTGGAACAAAATTTCAAAGCATGTATTCCACTTGTCCGATTATGTTTACGTGGAACGAAAGTTTTCGCGGAAATGACGAAATCGGCAGATTTGCTCTGGGTAAAGCCTATGATGAAGTGGTAAGGCCAAACTTTTTTTTCGTGAAACAAAAGTTTTCGCGGAAAAATGACGAAATCGGCAGATTTGCTCTGGGTAAGGCCAATGATGAAGTGGTCACTGTGACCAATTTCTTCCGGGTGCACTAAATGTTTTTCATGATTCTGGAAGGAGTTGGAACAAAATTTCAAAGCATGTATTCCACTTGTCCGATTATGTTTACGTGGAACGAAAGTTTTCGCTGAAATGACGAAATCGGCAGATTTGCTCTGGGTAAAGCCTATGATGAAGTGGTAAGGCCAAACTTTTTTTTCGTGAAACAAAAGTTGTCGCGGAAAAATGACGAAATCGGCAGATTTGCTCTGGGTAAGGCCAATGATGAAGTGGTCACTGTGACCAATTTCTTCCGGGTGCACTAAATGTTTTTCATGATTCTGAAAGGAGTTCGAACAAAATTTCAAAGCATGTATTCCACTTGTCCGATTATGTTTACGTGGAACGAAGGTTTCGCGGAAATGACGAAATCGGCAGATTTGCTCTGGGTAAAGCCTATGGTGAAGTGGTAAGGCCAAACTTTTTTTTCGTAGCACAAAAGTTTTCGCAGAAAAATTACGAAATCGTTAGATTTACTCTGGGTAAGGACAATGATGAAGTGGTCACTGTGACCTATTCATTCCGGGTGCACTAAATGTTTGTCATGATTCTGAAAGGAGTTGGAACAAAATTTCAAAGCATGTATTCCGCTTGTCCGACTATGTTTTTCATAGAACAAAAGTTTTCGCGGAAAAATGACGAGATCGCCAGATTTGTTCTAGGTAAGGCCAATGATTATGTGGTCACAGTGACCAATTCCTTCCGGGTGCACTAAAAGTTTTTGATGATTCTGAAAGGCGTTGCAACAAACTTCCGAACCGCGTATTCCACTTGGTGAGATTAGGTATTTCGTGGAACACAAGTTTTCGCGCAAAAATGACGAATTCGGCAGATTTGCTCTGGGTAAGGCTCATGATGAATTGGTCACTGTGGCCTGTAAAAGCTGTTGATGATCCTGAAAGGTGTTGGAACAGCCAAAGCACGTATTCCACTTGGTCAGAGTGTTTTTCGTGGAGCAAAAGTTTTCGCGGAAAAATGACGAAATCGTTAGATTTACTCTGGGGAAGGACAATGATGAAGTGGTCACTGTGACCAATTTCTTCCAGGTGCACTAAATGTTTGTCATGATTCTGAAAGGAGTTGGAACAAAATTTCAAAGCATGTATTCCGCTTGCCCGACTATGTTTTTCGTGGAACAAGTTTTCGCGGAAAAATTACGAAATCGGCAGATTTGCTCTGGGTAAGGCCAATGATGAAGTGGTCACTGTGACCAATTTCTTCCGGGTGCACTAAATGTTTGTCATGATTCTGAAAGGACTTGGAACAAAATTTCAAGGCATGTATTCCACTTGTCCGACTATGTTTTTCGTGGAACAAAACTTTTCGCTGAAATGACAAAATCGGCACATTTGGTCTGGGTAAGGCCATTGATTAAGTGGTTACTGTGACCTATTCCATCCGGATGCACTAAAAGATTTTGATGATTCTGAAAGGTGTTGGAACAAGATTTCAAAGCAAGTATTTCACTTGGTCAGATTATATTTTTCGTGAAACAAAAGTTTTCGCGGAAAAATAACGAAATCGGCAGATTTGCTCTGGGTAAGGCCAATGATGAAGTGGTCACTGTGACCAATTTCTTCCGGGTGCACTAAATGTTTTTCATGATTCTGAAAGGTGTTGGACCAAGATTTCAAAGCACGTATTCCGCTTGTGCGATGATGTTTTTCGTGGAACGAAAGTTTTCGCTGAAATGACAAAATCGGCACATTTGCTCTGGGTAAGGCCTATGATGAAGTGGTCATTGTGACCTACTCATTCCGGTTGTACTAAAGGATTTTGATGATTCTGAAAGGTGATGGAACAAGCTTCCGACCCACGTATTCCACTTGTTCGATTATGTTTTTTGTAGAACAAAATTTTCGCGGAAAAATGACGAAATCGGCAGATTTGCTCTGGGTAAGGCCAATGATGCAGTAGTCCTTGTGACCAAATCCTTCCGGTTGCACTGAAAGCTTTTAAAGATTCTGAAAGTTGTTGGAACAACCTTTCAAAGCACGTATTCCACTTGTCCGATTATGTTTTCGTAGAACAAAAGTTTTCGCGTCAAAATGACGAAATCGGCAGATTTGTTCTGGGTAAGGCCAATGATTATGTGGTCACTGTGACCAATTTCTTCCGGGTGCACTAAATGGTTTTCATGATTCTGAAAGGAGTTGGAACAAAATTTCAAAGCACGTATTCCGCTTGTGCGATGATGTTTTTCGTGGAACGAAAGTTATCGCGGAAATGACGAAATCGGCAGATTTGTTCTGGGTAAGGCCAATGATGCAGTAGTCCTTGTGACCAAATCCTTCCGGTTGCACTGAAAGCTTTTAAAGATTCTGAAAGTTGTTGGAACAACCTTTCAAAGCACGTATTCCACTTGTCCGATTATGTTTTCGTAGAACAAAAGTTTTCGCGTCAAAATGACGAAATCGGCAGATTTGTTCTGGGTAAGGCCAATGATTATGTGGTCACTGTGACCAATTTCTTCCGGGTGCACTAAATGTTTTTCATGATTCTGAAAGGAGTTGGAACAAAATTTCAAAGCATATATTCCACTTGTCCGATTATGTTTCCGTGGAACAAAAGTTTTCGCTGAAATGACAAAATCGTCACATTTGGTCTGCGTAAGGCCAATGATTAAGTGGTCACTGTGGCCAATTCCTTTCGGGTGCACTTTAAGTTTTTCATGATTCTGAAAGGTGTTGGAACAAGATTTTAAAGCAAGTATTCCACTTGGTCAGATTATATTTTTCGTGACACAAAAGTTTTCGCGGAAAAATAACGAAATCGGCAAATTTGCTCTGGGTAAGGCCAATGATGAAGTGGTCACAGTGACCAATTTCTTCCGGGTGCACTAAATGTTTTTCATGATTCTGAAAGGTGTTGGAACAAGATTTCAAAGCACGTATTCCGCTTGTGCGATGATGTTTTTCGTGGAACGAAAGTTATCGCGGAAATGACGAAATCGGCAGATTTGTTGTGGGTAAGGCCAATGATGCAGTAGTCCTTGTGACCAAATCCTTCCGGTTGCACTGAAAGCTTTTAAAGATTCTGAAAGTTGTTGGAACAACCTTTCAAAGCACGTATTCCACTTGTCCGATTATGTTTTCGTAGAACAAAAGTTTTCGCGTCAAAATGACGAAATCGGCAGATTTGTTCTGGGTAAGGCCAATGATTATGTGGTCACTGTGACCAATTTCTTCCGGGTGCACTAAATGTTTTTCATGATTCTGAAAGGATTTGGAACAAAATTTCAAAGCATGTATTCCACTTGTCCGATTATGTTTTCGTGGAACAAAAGTTTTCGCTGAAATGACAAAATCGTCACATTTGGTCCGCGTAAGGCCAATGATTAAGTGGTCACTGTGGCCAATTCCTTTCGGGTGCACTTTAAGTTTTTGATGATTCTGCAAGGTGTTGGAACAAGCTTTCAAAGCACGTATTTCACTTGGTCAGATTATGTTTTTCGTGGAACAAAAGTTTTCGCGGAAATATGACGAAATCGGCAGATTTGGTCTGCGTAAGGCAAATGATGAAGTGGTCACTGTGGCCAATTCCTTTCGGGTGCACTGAAAGTTTTTGATGATTCTGCAAGGTGTTGGAACAACCTTTCAAAGAACGCATTCCACTTGGTCAGAATATTTTTCGTGGAACAAAAGTTTTCGCGGAAATATGACGAAATCGGCAGATTTGGTCTGGGTAAGGCAAATGATGAAGTGGTCACTGTGGCCAATTCCTTTCGGGTGCACTGAAAGTTTTTGATGATTCTGCAAGGTGTTGGAACAAGCTTCTGAACCACGTATTGCACTTGTCCGATTATGTTTTTCGTAGAACAAAAGTTATCGCGGAAAAATGACGAAATCGCCAGATTTATTCTAGGTAAGGCCAATGATTATGTGGTCACAGTGACCAATTCCTTCCCTGTGCACTAAAAGTTTTTGATGATTCTGAAAGGCGTTGCAACAAACTTCCGAACCGCGTATTCCACTTGGTGAGATTAGGTATTTCGTGGAACACAAGTTTTTGCGCAAAAATGACGAATTCGGCAGATTTGCTCTGGGTAAGGCTAATGATGAATTGGTCACTGTGGCCTGTAAAAGCTTTTGATGATCCTGAAAGATGTTGGAACAACCTTTCAAAGCACGTATTCCACTTGGTCAGATTATGTTTTTCGTGGAACAAGTTTTTGCGGAAAAATGCTTTACTCTGGGTAAGGACAATGATGAAGTGGTCACTGTAACCAATTCCTTCCGGGTGCACTAAAAGTTTTTTATAATTCT
Organism: Thecophora atra; assembly: GCA_937620795.1. Lineage (NCBI taxonomy): Eukaryota > Metazoa > Arthropoda > Insecta > Diptera > Conopidae > Thecophora > Thecophora atra. Next base: position 64,724,637 of record OW569398.1, read on the forward strand.
GAAATACGTTAGCATAAACTTCCGAACCGCGTATTCCACTTGTCCGGTTATGTTTTTGAAATCGGCAGATTTGCTCTGGGTACGGCCAATGATGAAGTGGTCACTGTGACCAATTTCTTCCGGCTGCACTAAATGTTTGTCATGTTCTGAAAGGAGTTGGAACAAAATTTCAAAGCATGTATTCCACTTGTCCGACTATGTTTTTCGTGGAACAAAAGCTTTCGCTGAAATGACAAAAGCGGCACATTTGGTCTGGGTAAGGCCATTGATTAAGTGGTCACTGTGACCTATTCCTTCTGGATGCACTAAAAGATTTTGATGATTCTGAAAGGTGTTGGAACAAGATTTCAAAGCAAGTATTCCACTTGGTCAGATTATATTTTTCGTGAAACAAAAGTTTTCGCGGAAAAATAACGAAATCGGCAGATTTGCTCTGGGTAAGGCCAATGATGAAGTGGTCACTGTGACCAATTTCTTCCGGGTGCACTAAATGTTTTTCATGATTCTGAAAGGTGTTGGATCAAGATTTCAAAGCACGTATTCTGCTTGGTCAGAATATTTTTCGTGGAACAAAAGTTTTCGCGAAAATGATGGAACAAGCTTCCGAACCACGTATTCCACTTGTCCGATTATGTTTTTCGTAGAACAAAAGTTTTCGCGGAAAAATGAGGAAATCGGCAGATTTGTTTTGGGTAAGGCCAATGATTATCTGGTCACTGTGACCAATTCTTTCCGGGTGCACTGAAAGCTTTTGATGATTCTAAATGGTGTTGGAACAACCTTTCAAAGCACGTATTCCACTTGGTCAAAATATTTTTCGTGGAACAAAAGTTTTCGCGGAAAATTGACGAAATCGGCAGATTTGCTCTGGGTAAGGCCAATGATGAAGTGGTCACTGTGACCAATTTCTTCCGGGTGCACTAAATGTTTGTCATGATTCTGAAAGGAGTTGGAACAAAATTTCAAAGCATGTATTCCACTTGTCCCACTATGGTTTTCGTGGAACAAGTTTTCGCGGAAAAATTACGAAATCGGCAGATTTGCTCTTGGTAAGGATAATGATTAAGTGGTCACTGTGACCTATTCCTTCCGGATGCACTAAAAGATTTTGATGATTCTGAAAGGTGTTGGAACAAGATTTCAAAGCAAGTATTCCACTTGGTCAGATTATATTTTTCGTGAAACAAAAGTTTTCGCGGAAAAATAACGAAATCGGCAAATTTGCTCTGGGTAAGGCCAATGATGAAGTGGTCACAGTGACCAATTTCTTCCGGGTGCACTAAATGTTTTTCATGATTCTGAAAGGTGTTGGAACAAGATTTCAAAGCACTTATTCCACTTGTCCGACTATGTTTTTCGTGGAACAAGTTTTCGCGAAAAATATTACGAAATCGGCAGATTTACTCTGGGTAAGGACAATGATAAAGTGGTCACTGTGACCTATTCATTCCGGGTGCACTAAATGTTTGTCATGATTCTGAAAGGAGTTGGAACAAAATTTCAAAGCATGTATTCCGCTTGTCCGACTATGTTTTTCATAGAACAAAAGTTTTCGCGGAAAAATGACGAGATCGCCAGATTTGTTCTAGGTAAGGCCAATGATTATGTGGTCACAGTGACCAATTCCTTCCGGGTGCACTAAATGTTTTTCATGATTCTGAAAGGAGTTCGAACAAAATTTCAAAGCATGTATTCCACTTGTCCGATTATGTTTACGTGGAACGAAGGTTTCGCGGAAATGACGAAATCGGCAGATTTGCTCTGGGTAAAGCCTATGGTGAAGTGGTAAGGCCAAACTTTTTTTTCGTAGAACAAAAGTTTTCGCAGAAAAATTACGAAATCGTTAGATTTACTCTGGGTAAGGACAATGATAAAGTGGTCACTGTGACCTATTCATTCCGGGTGCACTAAATGTTTGTCATGATTCTGAAAGGAGTTGGAACAAAATTTCAAAGCATGTATTCCGCTTGTCCGACTATGTTTTTCATAGAACAAAAGTTTTCGCGGAAAAATGACGAGATCGCCAGATTTGTTCTAGGTAAGGCCAATGATTATGTGGTCACAGTGACCAATTCCTTCCGGGTGCACTAAAAGTTTTTGATGATTCTGAAAGGCGTTGCAACAAACTTCCGAACCGCGTATTCCACTTGGTGAGATTAGGTATTTCGTGGAACACAAGTTTTCGCGCAAAAATGACGAATTCGGCAGATTTGCTCTGGGTAAGGCTCATGATGAATTGGTCACTGTGGCCTGTAAAAGCTGTTGATGATCCTGAAAGGTGTTGGAACAGCCAAAGCACGTATTCCACTTGGTCAGAGTGTTTTTCGTGGAGCAAAAGTTTTCGCGGAAAAATGACGAAATCGTTAGATTTACTCTGGGGAAGGACAATGATGAAGTGGTCACTGTGACCAATTTCTTCCAGGTGCACTAAATGTTTGTCATGATTCTGAAAGGAGTTGGAACAAAATTTCAAAGCATGTATTCCGCTTGCCCGACTATGTTTTTCGTGGAACAAGTTTTCGCGGAAAAATTACGAAATCGGCAGATTTACTCTGGGGAAGGACAATGATGAAGTGGTCACTGTGACCAATTTCTTCCAGGTGCACTAAATGTTTGTCATGATTCTGAAAGGAGTTGGAACAAAATTTCAAAGCATGTATTCCGCTTGCCCGACTATGTTTTTCGTGGAACAAGTTTTCGCGGAAAAATAACGAAATCGGCAGATTTGCTCTGGGTAAGGCCAATGATGAAGTGGTCACTGTGACCAATTTCTTCCGGGTGCACTAAATGTTTTTCATGATTCTGAAAGGTGTTGGAAAAAGATTTCAAAGCACGTATTTCGCTTGTGCGATGATGTTTTTCGTGGAAAGAAAGTTTTCGCTGAAATGACAAAATCGGCACATTTGCTCTGGGTAAGGCCTTTGATGAAGTGGTCATTGTGACCTACTCATTCCGGGTGTACTAAAGGATTTTGATGATTCTGGAAGATGATGGAACAAGCTTCCGACCCACGTATTCCACTTGTTCGATTATGTTTTTTGTAGAACAAAATTTTCGCGGAAAAATGACGAAATCGGCAGATTTGCTCTGGGTAAGGCCAATGATGCAGTAGTCCTTGTGACCAAATCCTTCCGGTTGCACTGAAAGCTTTTAAAGATTCTGAAAGTTGTTGGAACAACCTTTCAAAGCACGTATTCCACTTGTCCGATTATGTTTTCGTAGAACAAAAGTTTTCGCGTCAAAATGACGAAATCGGCAGATTTGTTCTGGGTAAGGCCAATGATTATGTGGTCACTGTGACCAATTTCTTCCGGGTGCACTAAATGTTTTTCATGATTCTGAAAGGAGTTGGAACAAAATTTCAAAGCACGTATTCCGCTTGTGCGATGATGTTTTTCGTGGAACGAAAGTTATCGCGGAAATGACGAAATCGGCAGATTTGTTCTGGGTAAGGCCAATGATGCAGTAGTCCTTGTGACCAAATCCTTCCGGTTGCACTGAAAGCTTTTAAAGATTCTGAAAGTTGTTGGAACAACCTTTCAAAGCACGTATTCCACTTGTCCGATTATGTTTTCGTAGAACAAAAGTTTTCGCGTCAAAATGACGAAATCGGCAGATTTGTTCTGGGTAAGGCCAATGATTATGTGGTCACTGTGACCAATTTCTTCCGGGTGCACTAAATGTTTTTCATGATTCTGAAAGGAGTTGGAACAAAATTTCAAAGCATGTATTCCACTTGTCCGATTATGTTTTCGTGGAACAAAAGTTTTCGCTGAAATGACAAAATCGTCACATTTGGTCCGCGTAAGGCCAATGATTAAGTGGTCACTGTGGCCAATTCCTTTCGGGTGCACTTTAAGTTTTTCATGATTCTGAAAGGTGTTGGAACAAGATTTTAAAGCAAGTATTCCACTTGGTCAGATTATATTTTTCGTGACACAAAAGTTTTCGCGGAAAAATAACGAAATCGGCAAATTTGCTCTGGGTAAGGCCAATGATGAAGTGGTCACAGTGACCAATTTCTTCCGGGTGCACTAAATGTTTTTCATGATTCTGAAAGGTGTTGGAACAAGATTTCAAAGCACGTATTCCGCTTGTGCGATGATGTTTTTCGTGGAACGAAAGTTATCGCGGAAATGACGAAATCGGCAGATTTGTTCTGGGTAAGGCCAATGATGCAGTAGTCCTTGTGACCAAATCCTTCCGGTTGCACTGAAAGCTTTTAAAGATTCTGAAAGTTGTTGGAACAACCTTTCAAAGCACGTATTCCACTTGTCCGATTATGTTTTCGTAGAACAAAAGTTTTCGCGTCAAAATGACGAAATCGGCAGATTTGTTCTGGGTAAGGCCAATGATTATGTGGTCACTGTGACCAATTTCTTCCGGGTGCACTAAATGTTTTTCATGATTCTGAAAGGAGTTGGAACAAAATTTCAAAGCATGTATTCCACTTGTCCGATTATGTTTTCGTGGAACAAAAGTTTTCGCTGAAATGACAAAATCGTCACATTTGGTCCGCGTAAGGCCAATGATTAAGTGGTCACTGTGGCCAATTCCTTTCGGGTGCACTTTAAGTTTTTGATGATTCTGCAAGGTGTTGGAACAAGCTTTCAAAGCACGTATTCCACTTGGTCAGATTATGTTTTTCGTGGAACAAAAGTTTTCGCGGAAATATGACGAAATCGGCAGATTTGGTCTGCGTAAGGCAAATGATGAAGTGGTCACTGTGGCCAATTCCTTTCGGGTGCACTGAAAGTTTTTGATGATTCTGCAAGGTGTTGGAACAACCTTTCAAAGAACGCATTCCACTTGGTCAGAATATTTTTCGTGGAACAAAAGTTTTCGCGGAAATATGACGAAATCGGCAGATTTGGTCTGGGTAAGGCAAATGATGAAGTGGTCACTGTGGCCAATTCCTTTCGGGTGCACTGAAAGTTTTTGATGATTCTGCAAGATGTTGGAACAAGCTTCTGAACCACGTATTCCACTTGTCCGATTATGTTTTTCGTAGAACAAAAGTTATCGCGGAAAAATGACGAAATCGCCAGATTTATTCTAGGTAAGGCCAATGATTATGTGGTCAAAGTGACCAATTCCTTCCGGGTGCACTAAAAGTTTTTGATGATTCTGAAAGGCGTTGCAACAAACTTCCGAACCGCGTATTCCACTTGGTGAGATTAGGTATTTCGTGGAACACAAGTTTTCGCGCAAAAATGACGAATTCGACAGATTTGCTCTGGGTAAGGCTAATGATGAATTGGTCACTGTGGCCTGTAAAAGCTTTTGATGATCCTGAAAGATGTTGGAACAACCTTTCAAAGCACGTATTCCACTTGGTCAGATTATGTTTTTCGTGGAACAAGTTTTTGCGGAAAAATGCTTTACTCTGGGTAAGGACAATGATGAAGTGGTCACTGTAACCAATTCCTTCCGGGTGCACTAAAAGTTTTTTATAATTCTGAAATACGTTAGCATAAACTTCCGAACCGCGTATTCCACTTGTCCGGTTATGTTTTTGAAATCGGCAGATTTGCTCTGGGTACGGCCAATGATGAAGTGGTCACTGTGACCAATTTCTTCCGGCTGCACTAAATGTTTGTCATGATTCTGAAAGGAGTTGGAACAAAATATCAAAGCATGTATTCCACTTGTCCGACTATGTTTTTCGTGGAACAAAAGCTTTCGCTGAAATGACAAAAGCGGCACATTTGGTCTGGGTAAGGCCATTGATTAAGTGGTCACTGTGACCTATTCCTTCTGGATGCACTAAAAGATTTTGATGATTCTGAAAGGTGTTGGAACAAGATTTCAAAGCAAGTATTCCACTTGGTCAGATTATATTTTTCGTGAAACAAAAGTTTTCGCGGAAAAATAACGAAATCGGCAGATTTGCTCTGGGTAAGGCCAATGATGAAGTGGTCACTGTGACCAATTTCTTCCGGGTGCACTAAATGTTTGTCATGATTCTGAAAGGAGTTGGAACAAAATTTCAAAGCATGTATTCCACTTGTCCGACTATGTTTTTCGTGGAACAAAAGTTTTCGCGAAAATGATGGAACAAGCTTCCGAACCACGTATTCCACTTGTCCGATTATGTTTTTCGTGAAACAAAAGTTTTCGCGGAAAAATAACGAAATCGGCAGATTTGCTCTGGGTAAGGCCAATGATGAAGTGGTCACTGTGACCAATTTCTTCCGGCTGCACTAAATGTTTGTCATGATTCTGAAAGGAGTTGGAACAAAATTTCAAAGCATGTATTCCACTTGTCCGATTATGTTTTCGTGGAACAAAAGTTTTCGCTGAAATGACAAAATCGTCACATTTGGTCCGCGTAAGGCCAATGATTAAGTGGTCACTGTGGCCAATTCCTTTCGGGTGCACTTTAAGTTTTTCATGATTCTGAAAGGTGTTGGAACAAGATTTTAAAGCAAGTATTCCACTTGGTCAGATTATATTTTTCGTGACACAAAAGTTTTCGCGGAAAAATAACGAAATCGGCAAATTTGCTCTGGGTAAGGCCAATGATGAAGTGGTCACAGTGACCAATTTCTTCCGGGTGCACTAAATGTTTTTCATGATTCTGAAAGGTGTTGGAACAAGATTTCAAAGCACGTATTCCGCTTGTGCGATGATGTTTTTCGTGGAACGAAAGTTATCGCGGAAATGACGAAATCGGCAGATTTGTTCTGGGTAAGGCCAATGATGCAGTAGTCCTTGTGACCAAATCCTTCCGGTTGCACTGAAAGCTTTTAAAGATTCTGAAAGTTGTTGGAACAACCTTTCAAAGCACGTATTCCACTTGTCCGATTATGTTTTCGTAGAACAAAAGTTTTCGCGTCAAAATGACGAAATCGGCAGATTTGTTCTGGGTAAGGCCAATGATTATGTGGTCACTGTGACCAATTTCTTCCGGGTGCACTAAATGTTTTTCATGATTCTGAAAGGAGTTGGAACAAAATTTCAAAGCATGTATTCCACTTGTCCGATTATGTTTTCGTGGAAGAAAAGTTTTCGCTGAAATGACAAAATCGTCACATTTGGTCCGCGTAAGGCCAATGATTAAGTGGTCACTGTGGCCAATTCCTTTCGGGTGCACTTTAAGTTTTTGATGATTCTGCAAGGTGTTGGAACAAGCTTTCAAAGCACGTATTCCACTTGGTCAGATTATGTTTTTCGTGGAACAAAAGTTTTCGCGGAAATATGACGAAATCGGCAGATTTGGTCTGCGTAAGGCAAATGATGAAGTGGTCACTGTGGCCAATTCCTTTCGGGTGCACTGAAAGTTTTTGATGATTCTGCAAGGTGTTGGAACAACCTTTCAAAGAACGCATTCCACTTGGTCAGAATATTTTTCGTGGAACAAAAGTTTTCGCGGAAATATGACGAAATCGGCAGATTTGGTCTGGGTAAGGCAAATGATGAAGTGGTCACTGTGGCCAATTCCTTTCGGGTGCACTGAAAGTTTTTGATGATTCTGCAAGGTGTTGGAACAAGCTTCTGAACCACGTATTCCACTTGTCCGATTATGTTTTTCGTAGAACAAAAGTTATCGCGGAAAAATGACGAAATCGCCAGATTTATTCTAGGTAAGGCCAATGATTATGTGGTCACAGTGACCAATTCCTTCCGGGTGCACTAAAAGTTTTTGATGATTCTGAAAGGCGTTGCAACAAACTTCCGAACCGCGTATTCCACTTGGTGAGATTAGGTATTTCGTGGAACACAAGTTTTCGCGCAAAAATGACGAATTCGACAGATTTGCTCTGGGTAAGGCTAATGATGAATTGGTCACTGTGGCCTGTAAAAGCTTTTGATGATCCTGAAAGATGTTGGAACAACCTTTCAAAGCACGTATTCCACTTGGTCAGATTATGTTTTTCGTGGAACAAGTTTTTGCGGAAAAATGCTTTACTCTGGGTAAGGACAATGATGAAGTGGTCACTGTAACCAATTCCTTCCGGGTGCACTAAAAGTTTTTTATAATTCTGAAATACGTTAGCATAAACTTCCGAACCGCGTATTCCACTTGTCCGGTTATGTTTTTGAAATCGGCAGATTTGCTCTGGGTACGGCCAATGATGAAGTGGTCACTGTGACCAATTTCTTCCGGCTGCACTAAATGTTTGTCATGATTCTGAAAGGAGTTGGAACAAAATTTCAAAGCATGTATTCCACTTGTCCGACTATGTTTTTCGTGGAACAAAAGCTTTCGCTGAAATGACAAAAGCGGCACATTTGGTCTGGGTAAGGCCATTGATTAAGTGGTCACTGTGACCTATTCCTTCTGGATGCACTAAAAGATTTTGATGATTCTGAAAGGTGTTGGAACAAGATTTCAAAGCAAGTATTCCACTTGGTCAGATTATATTTTTCGTGAAACAAAAGTTTTCGCGGAAAAATAACGAAATCGGCAGATTTGCTCTGGGTAAGGCCAATGATGAAGTGGTCACTGTGACCAATTTCTTCCGGGTGCACTAAATGTTTGTCATGATTCTGAAAGGAGTTGGAACAAAATTTCAAAGCATGTATTCCACTTGTCCGACTATGTTTTTCGTGGAACAAAAGTTTTCGCGAAAATGATGGAACAAGCTTCCGAACCACGTATTCCACTTGTCCGATTATGTTTTTCGTAGAACAAAAGTTTTCGCGGAAAAATGAGGAAATCGGCAGATTTGTTTTGGGTAAGGCCAATGATTATGTGGTCACTGTGACCAATTCTTTCCGGGTGCACTGAAAGCTTTTGATGATTCTAAATGGTGTTGGAACAACCTTTCAAAGCACGTATTCCACTTGGTCAAAATATTTTTCGTGGAACAAAAGTTTTCGCGGAAAATTGACGAAATCGGCAGATTTGCTCTGGGTAAGGCCAATGATGAAGTGGTCACTGTGACCAATTTCTTCCGGGTGCACTAAATGTTTGTCATGATTCTGAAAGGAGTTGGAACAAAATTTCAAAGCATGTATTCCACTTGTCCGACTATGGTTTTCGTGGAACAAGTTTTCGCGGAAAAATTACGAAATCGGCAGATTTGCTCTTGGTAAGGATAATGATTAAGTGGTCACTGTGACCTATTCCTTCCGGATGCACTAAAAGATTTTGATGATTCTGAAAGGTGTTGGAACAAGATTTCAAAGCAAGTATTCCACTTGGTCAGATTATATTTTTCGTGAAACAAAAGTTTTCGCGGAAAAATAACGAAATCGGCAAATTTGCTCTGGGTAAGGCCAATGATGAAGTGGTCACAGTGACCAATTTCTTCCGGGTGCACTAAATGTTTTTCATGATTCTGAAAGGTGTTGGAACAAGATTTCAAAGCACTTATTCCACTTGTCCGACTATGTTTTTCGTGGAACAAGTTTTCGCGAAAAATATTACGAAATCGGCAGATTTGCTCTTGGTAAGGATAATGATTAAGTGGTCACTGTGACCTATTCCTTCCGGATGCACTAAAAGATTTTGATGATTCTGAAAGGTGTTGGAACAAGATTTCAAAGCAAGTATTCCACTTGGTCAGATTATATTTTTCGTGAAACAAAAGTTTTCGCGGAAAAATAACGAAATCGGCAAATTTGCTCTGGGTAAGGCCAATGATGAAGTGGTCACAGTGACCAATTTCTTCCGGGTGCACTAAATGTTTTTCATGATTCTGAAAGGTGTTGGAACAAGATTTCAAAGCACGTATTCCGCTTGTGCGATGATGTTTTTCGTAGAACAAAAGTTTTCGCGTCAAAATGACGAAATCGGCAGATTTGTTCTGGGTAAGGCCAATGATTATGTGGTCACTGTGACCAATTTCTTCCGGGTGCACTAAATGTTTTTCATGATTCTGAAAGGAGTTGGAACAAAATTTCAAAGCATGTATTCCACTTGTCCGATTATGTTTTCGTGGAACAAAAGTTTTCGCTGAAATGACAAAATCGTCACATTTGGTCCGCGTAAGGCCAATGATTAAGTGGTCACTGTGGCCAATTCCTTTCGGGTGCACTTTAAGTTTTTCATGATTCTGAAAGGTGTTGGAACAAGATTTTAAAGCATGTATTCCACTTGGTCAGATTATATTTTTCGTGACACAAAAGTTTTCACGGAAAAATAACGAAATCGGCAAATTGGCTCTGTGTAAGGCCAATGATGAAGTGGTCACAGTGACCAATTTCTTCCGGGTGCACTAAATGTTTTTCATGATTCTGAAAGGTGTTGGAACAAGATTTCAAAGCACGTATTCCGCTTGTGCGATGATGTTTTTCGTGGAACGAAAGTTATCGCGGAAATGACGAAATCGGCAGATTTGTTCTGGGTAAGGCCAATGATGCAGTAGTCCTTGTGACCAAATCCTTCCGGTTGCACTGAAAGCTTTTAAAGATTCTGAAAGTTGTTGGAACAACCTTTCAAAGCACGTATTCCACTTGTCCGATTATGTTTTCGTAGAACAAAAGTTTTCGCGTCAAAATGACGAAATCGGCAGATTTGTTCTGGGTAAGGCCAATGATTATGTGGTCACTGTGACCAATTTCTTCCGGGTGCACTAAATGTTTTTCATGATTCTGAAAGGAGTTGGAACAAAATTTCAAAGCATTTATTCCACTTGTCCGATTATGTTTTCGTGGAACAAAAGTTTTCGCTGAAATGACAAAATCGTCACATTTGGTCCGCGTAAGGCCAATGATTAAGTGGTCACTGTGGCCAATTCCTTTCGGGTGCACTTTAAGTTTTTGATGATTCTGCAAGGTGTTGGAACAAGCTTTCAAAGCACGTATTCCACTTGGTCAGATTATGTTTTTCGTGGAACAAAAGTTTTCGCGGAAATATGACGAAATCGGCAGATTTGGTCTGCGTAAGGCAAATGATGAAGTGGTCACTGTGGCCAATTCCTTTCGGGTGCACTGAAAGTTTTTGATGATTCTGCAAGGTGTTGGAACAACCTTTCAAAGAACGCATTCCACTTGGTCAGAATATTTTTCGTGGAACAAAAGTTTTCGCGGAAATATGACGAAATCGGCAGATTTGGTCTGGGTAAGGCAAATGATGAAGTGGTCACTGTGGCCAATTCCTTTCGGGTGCACTGAAAGTTTTTGATGATTCTGCAAGGTGTTGGAACAAGCTTCTGAACCACGTATTCCACTTGTCCGATTATGTTTTTCGTAGAACAAAAGTTATCGCGGAAAAATTACGAAATCGCCAGATTTATTCTAGGTAAGGCCAATGATTATGTGGTCACAGTGACCAATTCCTTCCGGGTGCACTAAAAGTTTTTGATGATTCTGAAAGGCGTTGCAACAAACTTCCGAACCGCGTATTCCACTTGGTGAGATTAGGTATTTCATGGAACACAAGTTTTCGCGCAAAAATGACGAATTCGGCAGATTTGCTCTGGGTAAGGCTAATGATGAATTGGTCACTGTGGCCTGTAAAAGCTTTTGATGATCCTGAAAGATGTTGGAACAACCTTTCAAAGCACGTATTCCACTTGGTCAGATTATGTTTTTCGTGGAACAAGTTTTTGCGGAAAAATGCTTTACTCTGGGTAAGGACAATGATGAAGTGGTCACTGTAACCAATTCCTTCCGGGTGCACTAAAAGTTTTTTATAATTCTGAAATACGTTAGCATAAACTTCCGAACCGCGTATTCCACTTGTCCGGTTATGTTTTTGAAATCGGCAGATTTGCTCTGGGTACGGCCAATGATGAAGTGGTCACTGTGACCAATTTCTTCCGGGTGCACTAAATGTTTGTCATGATTCTGAAAGGAGTTGGAACAAAATTTCAAAGCATGTATTCCACTTGTCCGACTATGTTTTTCGTGGAACAAAAGCTTTCGCTGAAATGACAAAAGCGGCACATTTGGTCTGGGTAAGGCCATTGATTAAGTGGTCACTGTGACCTATTCCTTCTGGATGCACTAAAAGATTTTGATGATTCTGAAAGGTGTTGGAACAAGATTTCAAAGCAAGTATTCCACTTGGTCAGATTATATTTTTCGTGAAACAAAAGTTTTCGCGGAAAAATAACGAAATCGGCAGATTTGCTCTGGGTAAGGCCAATGATGAAGTGGTCACTGTGACCAATTTCTTCCGGGTGCACTAAATGTTTGTCATGATTCTGAAAGGAGTTGGAACAAAATTTCAAAGCATGTATTCCACTTGTCCGACTATGTTTTTCGTGGAACAAAAGTTTTCGCGAAAATGATGGAACAAGCTTCCGAACCACGTATTCCACTTGTCCGATTATGTTTTTCGTAGAACAAAAGTTTTCGCGGAAAAATGAGGAAATCGGCAGATTTGTTTTGGGTAAGGCCAATGATTATGTGGTCACTGTGACCAATTCTTTCCGGGTGCATTGAAAGCTTTTGATGATTCTAAATGGTGTTGGAACAACCTTTCAAAGCACGTATTCCACTTGGTCAAAATATTTTTCGTGGAACAAAAGTTTTCGCGGAAAATTGACGAAATCGGCAGATTTGCTCTGGGTAAGGCCAATGATGAAGTGGTCACTGTGACCAATTTCTTCCGGGTGCACTAAATGTTTGTCATGATTCTGAAAGGAGTTGGAACAAAATTTCAAAGCATGTATTCACTTGTCCGACTATGGTTTTCGTGGAACAAGTTTTCGCGGAAAAATTACGAAATCGGCAGATTTGCTCTTGGTAAGGATAATGATTAAGTGGTCACTGTGACCTATTCCTTCCGGATGCACTAAAAGATTTTGATGATTCTGAAAGGTGTTGGAACAAGATTTCAAAGCAAGTATTCCACTTGGTCAGATTATATTTTTCGTGAAACAAAAGTTTTCGCGGAAAAATAACGAAATCGGCAAATTTGCTCTGGGTAAGGCCAATGATGAAGTGGTCACAGTGACCAATTTCTTCCGGGTGCACTAAATGTTTTTCATGATTCTGAAAGGTGTTGGAACAAGATTTCAAAGCACTTATTCCACTTGTCCGACTATGTTTTTCGTGGAACAAGTTTTCGCGAAAAATATTACGAAATCGGCAGATTTGCTCTTGGTAAGGATAATGATTAAGTGGTCACTGTGACCTATTCCTTCCGGATGCACTAAAAGATTTTGATGATTCTGAAAGGTGTTGGAACAAGATTTCAAAGCAAGTATTCCACTTGGTCAGATTATATTTTTCGTGAAACAAAAGTTTTCGCGGAAAAATAACGAAATCGGCAAATTTGCTCTGGGTAAGGCCAATGATGAAGTGGTCACAGTGACCAATTTCTTCCGGGTGCACTAAATGTTTTTCATGATTCTGAAAGGTGTTGGAACAAGATTTCAAAGCACGTATTCCGCTTGTGCGATGATGTTTTTCGTGGAACGAAAGTTTTCGCTGAAATGACAAAATCGGCACATTTGCTCTGGGTAAGGCCTATGATGAAGTGGTCATTGTGACCTACTCATTCCGGGTGTACTAAAGGATTTTGATGATTCTGAAAGGTGATGGAACAAGCTTCCGACCCACGTATTCCACTTGTTCGATTATGTTTTTTGTAGAACAAAATTTTCGCGGAAAAATGACGAAATCGGCAGATTTGCTCTGGGTAAGGCCAATGATGCAGTAGTCCTTGTGACCAAATCCTTCCGGTTGCACTGAAAGCTTTTAAAGATTCTGAAAGTTGTTGGAACAACCTTTCAAAGCACGTATTCCACTTGTCCGATTATGTTTTCGTAGAACAAAAGTTTTCGCGTCAAAATGACGAAATCGGCAGATTTGTTCTGGGTAAGGCCAATGATTATGTGGTCACTGTGACCAATTTCTTCCGGGTGCACTAAATGTTTTTCATGATTCTGAAAGGAGTTGGAACAAAATTTCAAAGCACGTATTCCGCTTGTGCGATGATGTTTTTCGTGGAACGAAAGTTATCGCGGAAATGACGAAATCGGCAGATTTGTTCTGGGTAAGGCCAATGATGCAGTAGTCCTTGTGACCAAATCCTTCCGGTTGCACTGAAAGCTTTTAAAGATTCTGAAAGTTGTTGGAACAACCTTTCAAAGCACGTATTCCACTTGTCCGATTATGTTTTCGTAGAACAAAAGTTTTCGCGTCAAAATGACGAAATCGGCAGATTTGTTCTGGGTAAGGCCAATGATTTTGTGGTCACTGTGACCAATTTCTTCCGGCTGCACTAAATGTTTGTCATGATTCTGAAAGGAGTTGGAACAAAATTTCAAAGCATGTATTCCACTTGTCCGACTATGTTTTTCGTGGAACAAAAGCTTTCGCTGAAATGACAAAAGCGGCACATTTGGTCTGGGTAAGGCCATTGATTAAGTGGTCACTGTGACCTATTCCTTCTGGATGCACTAAAAGATTTTGATGATTCTGAAAGGTGTTGGAACAAGATTTCAAAGCAAGTATTCCACTTGGTCAGATTATATTTTTCGTGAAACAAAAGTTTTCGCGGAAAAATAACGAAATCGGCAAATTTGCTCTGGGTAAGGCCAATGATGAAGTGGTCACAGTGACCAATTTCTTCCGGGTGCACTAAATGTTTTTCATGATTCTGAAAGGTGTTGGAACAAGATTTCAAAGCACTTATTCCACTTGTCCGACTATGTTTTTCGTGGAACAAGTTTTCGCGAAAAATATTACGAAATCGGCAGATTTGCTCTTGGTAAGGCCTATGATGAAGTGGTCACTGTGACCTATTCATTCCGGGTGTACTAAAAGATTTTGATGATTCTGAAAGGTGATGGAACAAGCTTCCGAACCACGTATTCCACTTGTCCGATTATGTTTTTTGTAGAACAAAATTTTCGCGGAAAAATGACGAAATCGGCAGATTTGCTCTGGGTAAGGCCAATGATGCAGTAGTCCTTGTGACCAAATCCTTCCGGTTGCACTGAAAGCTTTTGATGATTCTGAAAGGTGTTGGAAAAATGACGAAATCGGCACATTTGCTCTGGGTAAGGCCAATGATTAAGTGGTCACTGTGGCGAATTCCTTTTGGGTGCACTTTAAGCTTTTGATGATTCTGGAAGGTGTTGGAACAACCTTTCAAAGCACGTATTCCACTTGGTCAGAATATTTTTCGTGGAACAAAAGTTTTCGCGGAAAAATGACGAAATCGGCACATTTGCTCTGGGTAAGGCAAATGATGAAATGGTCACTGTGACCTATTCTTTCCGGGTGTACTAAAAGATTTTGATGATTCTGAAAGGTGTTGGATCAAGATTTCAAAGCACGTATTCCGCTTGTGCGATGATGTTTTTCGTGGAACGAAAGTTTTCGCTGAAATGACAAAATCGGCACATTTTCTCTGGGTAAGGTACATTTTCTCTGGATTCGATCGTGATGCGTTGCTGTGAGTAGTCGTGTTGTGAGTTCTCCAGAGCGATATTATTTTAATTCAAGTGCTGGCTTATTGTTTCTTGCTTAATATAATAAATATAATTACTGTTGCTAGACGGAATTATATAGAAGTGCAGTGTTTTATCATTGTATATAGCCAAATTTTATTTATTTAATAGAATTGATTGCAATCTAACATAATTAGCGTCAATTACATACATTTTGTGCAAGCGAAAAATACCAACAAATTCAAGAGTACCGGTTTCCAACTATTTGTGTATTCTTCAAAGTCAGCATCATGGTAAAGGAACTGCGGTCGGGAAAGGTGTCTAATCTCTCTGAGAGCTTTGCTGCTCAATACCAAAAAACAAATTACACTCCCAGTTCTAAAGAGCAAGTGCGTTTACCTACTCTTTGTGTTTCGTCAGGTGAGATTAATGCAGCAGCTTGCTCGGCGTCTCCTCTGCAAAAGCAAAACAGCTCACCGAATTTGAAGGGTCATTCTACTGCTCTCACGTTGACTGAGCTTTCATCAGAGTTAGCTAAGCACACTGCAGTTATCATGAAGACTGTTAGTTCGGAGATTTGTGTTTTGCGAGACGTACATTTGCGAGACATACACAAGCAGGTAACAATTATGGACAAAAAATTCGCAAGCCTGGAAGAATCTCTTGAAGGCTTGAAGACACGTGTAGTGGATAATGAACAGCGGACCTCTGATCATCTGAGCCATTGTGGTTCCGAGGCAGTTAAATTACGAGAGCAGTTAGCTACCTTGTGCTCACGCTGTGATATACTTGAGCAAAGTTATTTATCCACGGACGCTATTTTATTCGGTGTTCCATTCTTAGCGGATGAAAACCTGATGATGTATTTTCTTCGTCTTTGTGAATCGATTAATTGCAAGCCACCTGCTGTAAATTCAATATTTCGTTCTCGCCGACGTGACAATAACAAAACTTTAGACTCGCCGATAGCTATTAAATTTAAATCAGTCTACGAAAGGAATCTTGTGTTGAAAGCTGGCTCGGAACTTCGTAAAAAATTGAACAGGCCACTCTCGCTTAGAGAAATGGGACTCGACTCGGAGGCGCTCATATACGTCAATGAAAGCTTGTCTAAGCAAAATCGGTCACTTTTACAACTCGCCTATCGTTTGAAGCGACGGGGTCAAATCAATAGTGCTTTCTCTAGAAATAGCGCTATTATGATTACACTTCAGCCACACAGTAAAGCAATCAAAGTAATTGATGAAGCCGCACTACTTAGTCTTGTTAATGGTCCAGCAGTCGCACAAGGAGACTCTACATAAATTATTTCAATATTTCATTTCTCATTTCGATTTTGTTTTATTTTTTCTTATTCAATAAATTAATATCTTTAAATTTGGTAGTTTATATCTGTTTCACTTTCTATTTTCCTGAAAATTTTACTCTTTCTTCGATGAATATTAATACGATGAGTTCTAAAATTCCACAAAGACTGGGTTTCATAAATAATTTTATTTTCATTAAAGCTTTATGAGTAACTCACTTCCTGTCTCTACCAACGTCAGAACATTACTTAATCTAATGTGTAATAAAAATTGTGGTTTAAACATATGCTACTTAAACGCTCAGAGCCTCAGGAATAAAATAGACGAGCTTCGATATCTCTTCGACAGCTGCTCGATTGATATATTATGTTTATCTGAAAGTTGGCTTAATTCCAAAATGCCCAGTAATCTCTTTAAGCTTAATGGCTATAAGTTAGTTCGTGCCGATAGACATCTTAACACTGGAGGAGGAGTGTGTATGTTTGTAAGAAACAAGTTTAATTTTCGTGTTATAAAGCGGTCAAGTCCAAGTGACCATTTTGAGTACATTTTCGTTGAAATTCTGCTTGGAGACGGTAAACTACTAGTGGGTTGTGTCTGTTTAGCGCCTCAGCACGCTGATGCCCTATTTATCAGCGATTTATTGGAAGAGTTGGCACTACATCCAAATATTGTATTATGCGGTGATCTTAACATTAACGTTTTGAATAATAATAATATACCCTTTATTGAAATGGTTGATGATAAATTATTTGTTTGCTGAGTGTACTTCTCTTGATTGGAGCCCGTTATATTCGACCAACAATAGTAATGCGCAAATAGAATATTTTACATATGTAATAAATTATCTGTCCTCTCGTCATATTCCCACCAATATGAAGCGGAAGAAGTCTATGAAATGTCTTTGGCTTACCCCTGAGATCAAGTTATTAATGGAAAAACGAGATGTGCTCTACTCAAGATGGAAAAAATATAAGTACTCGATGTTTTTTGATGATTTTAGGCGAGCACGTAACAGAGTCACTTTTCTTATCCGTAGAAATAAGAAGTCTTTCTTCGGTAGTAGGTTTGCCTCTCTCAAATGTAGCACCTCTTTTTGGAGATGCATTCGTCAAATCGGAATAGGAAATAATACACATCCTTTCGATGTTAGCACTGATCTTGATGAACTTAATAAGCAATTTGTTCAACCGCTTTCAACCACAGTACCTCATTCCTTCACTACCGCCTCTGACTCCATTCCGTCTACTGGACTTTCATTGCATAGTGTTGATTTGGTTGATGTCGGATTAGCGATCCTTAATATTAAATCGTCTGCGGTTGGTGCTGATGGCATACACCCTTAATTTCTCAAAGTACTTCTCCCTTGTATTGTCCAGCACATAACACATATTTTTAACACAGTCATCATGACTTCTCTTTATCCCACCGCCTGGACACTTTCTAAAATTATTCCACTTCCGAAACCTCCTGTTAGGAACACTGTTCAATATCGCCCTATTGCTATACTTCCTTTCCTTAGTAAAGCTTTTGAAGGTATTGTTAGTGCCCAAATGAAAGTGTATCTGGAGGATAAAAGTCTTATTTCCAGGCACCAATCAGGTTTTAGAGCTAAGCACAGATGCACAACTGCGCTAATTAAGGTGTGTGTGAAGATATTAGAGTTGGTTTAGATAATGATATGGTAGGTCTGATCGTCTTTTTAGATTTCTCTAAGGCGTTTGACTGCATCAATCACAACATTCTCACAAGCAAGTTCAAATCTCAATTTTTTGCAGAGGGCCCATTCTGCGATCTTATATCATCGTATCTTCAGGACCGTCATCAATATGTCTGGTCCCAAAATGCATGTTCCTCAACGGTTCCAGTGCTCGCCGGTGTTCCACAAGGTTCGATATTAGGACCGCTTCTCTTTTCTATTTTTATAAATGACATCGTCAGTTGCATATCCTTCTGTAACTATCATATTTATGCAGACGATCTTCAAATTTATAAATTATGTAGTAAATCGCAAATTCATCGAGCTACGCAAGCAATTAATGCAGATTTGAAGGCCATCTTTGAATGGTCATCGATAAACGGACTTCATCTCAACCCTCTTAAAACCAAAGCAATGCTAATAAATAGATCTCGTGTGAAAGTTAATCCACAACCTTAATTTTTGAATGGAGTCGCAATTGAGTACGTGGACTCTATAAAAAACCAAGGAGTTTTTATTAACAACTCGTTTTCCTGGAGCACCCATGTTAACTGGATTGCTTCCAGAGTTTACGCTGGGGTGAGGGGGCTGTCTCCCACAAGGATGTATCTCCCTGTCAACGTAAAGTTAAAACTCGTAAAATCTTTTATTCTACCATTACTTATATATGGTTGCGAACTTTTCTCCAATCTTGATTTTGAATCAAATAGAAAATTACAGGTGGCTTTCAATCATTGTGCTAGATTTATATTTAATATTGATAGGCGTAGCCACATCTCTAATTATGCATCTCAAATTGGTGGCATGTCTCTGAATGGGCTCTTAAATTATCGGACTTTACTCATGTTTCAAAAAATTATTTGTAGTAAAGAGCCTGATTATCTGTTTGATTGCATACAACTCGCTAGGTCAAGCAGAACTGCTCATGTTATTATACCCCGATGCAAATTTTTATCCACCACCAGGCACTTCTTTGTCCATGCGGCGCGTCTTTGGAATAGCCTTCCTGCTTACATAAGACAAGCTGAGGTTGGCTCTTTCAGGAAGTTTTGTTTTAAATTCTTTGCGGAAATCCAATGATCTCATTATCTTAATAAGCTTAATCTATTCTTCTTCTTATCTCTCTTTGATCTTCCAGCTATACCTTCTTTTTCTACTTCTCTTTTCTATAAGCTATTTTCTTCTATCACAGTTTCTATCTAGTAATAGTTTATTATTATTTACACTTAGAGTAATTGTATTTTTTTTTTTTATTGCAATTGAAACTTGAAGTTTGTATATATTTTACTTCTTTTGTACATATTTTAAAAGCAACAACTTATTTGTACATTATAACATGAACATGAAATAAATAAATAAATAAATAAGGCCTATAATAAAGTGGTCACTGTGACCTATTCATTCCGGGTGTACTAAAAGATTTTGATGATTCTGAAAGGTTATGGAACAAGCTTCCGAACCACATATTCCACTTGAAGTGGTAAGGCCAAACTTTTTTTTCGTAGAACAAAAGTTTTCGCGGAAAAATTACGAAGTCGTTAGATTTACTCTGGGTAAGGACAATGATGAAGTGGTCACTGTAACCAATTCCTTCCGGGTGCACTAAAAGTTTTTTATAATTCTGAAAGGCATTGCAACAAACTTCCGAACCGCGTATTCCACTTGGTGAGATTATGTGTTTCGTGGAACACAAGTTTTCGCGCAAAAATGACGAATTCGGCAGATTTGCTCTGTGTAAGGCTAATGATAAATTGGTCACTGTGGCCTGTAAAAGCTTTTGATGATCCTGAAAGGTGTTGGAACAACCTTTCAAAGCACGTATTCCACTTGGTCAGATTATGTTTTTCGTGGAACAAGTTTTCGCGGAAAAATGACGAAATCGGCAGATTTGCTCTTGGTAAGGATGATTAAGTTGTCACTGTGACCTATTCCTTTCGGGTGCACTAAAAGACTTTGATGATTCTGAAAGGTGTTGGAACAACCTTTCAAAGAACGTATTCCACTTGGTCAGAATGTTTTTCGTGGAGCAAAAGTTTTCGCGGAAAAATTGCGAAATCGTTAGATTTATTCTGGCTAAGGACACTGATGAAGTGGTCACTGTAACCAATTCCTTCCGGGTGCACTAAAAGTTTTTTATAATTCTGAAATGCGTTAGAATAAACTTCCGAACCGCGTATTCCACTTGTCCGGTTATGTTTTTCGTGAACAAAAGTTTTCGCGGAAAAATAACGAAATCGGCAGATTTGCTCTGGGTAAGGCCAATGATGAAGTGGTCACTGTGACCAATTTATTCGGGGTGCACTAAATGTTTGTCATGATTCTGAAAGGAGTTGGAACAAAATTTCAAAGCATGTATTCCACTTGTCCGACTATGTTTTTTGTGAAACAAAAGTTTTCGCTGAAATGACAAAATCGGCACATTTGCTCTGGGTAAGGCCTATGATGAAGTGGTCACTGTGACCTATTCCTTCCGGGTGTACTAAAAGATTTTGATGATTCTGAAAGGTGATAGAACAAGCTTCCGAACCACGTATTCCACTTGTCCGATTATGTTTTTTGTAGAACAAAATTTTCGCGGAAAAATGACGAAATCGGCAGATTTGCTCTGGGTAAGGCCAATGATGCAGTAGTCCTCGTGACCAAATCCTTCCGGTTGCACTGAAAGCTTTTGATGATTCTGAAAGGTGCTATAACAAGATTTCAAAGCACGTATTCCGCTTGTGCGATGATGTTTTTCGTGGAACGAAGGTTTCGCGGAAATGACGAAATCGGCAGATTTGTTCTGGGTAAGGCCAATGATTATGTGGTCACTGTGACCAATTCCTTTCGGGTGCACTTTAAGTTTTTGATGATTCTGCAAGGTGTTGGAACAAGCTTTCAAAGCTTGTATTCCACTTGGTCCGATTATGTTTTTCGTGAAAAAAAAGTTTTCGCGGAAAAATGACGAAATCGGCAGATTTACTCTGGGTAAGGCCAATGATGCAGTAGTCCTTGTGACCAAATCCTTCCGGTTGCACTGAAAGCTTTTGATGATGCTGAAAGGTGTTGGAACAACCTTTCAAAGCACGTATTCCACTTGGTCAGAATATTTTTCGTGGAACAAAAGTTTTCGCGGAAAAATTACGAAATCGGCAGAATTGCCCTGGGTAAGTCAAACTATGAAGTGGTCAATGTGGCCAATTCCTTTCGGGTGCACTGAAAGTTTTTGATGTTTCTGAAAGGTGTTGGAACAAGCTTTTGAACCACGTATTCCACTTGGTCAGATTATGTTTTTCGTGGAACAAGTTTTCGCGGAAAAATTACTAAATCGGCAGATTTTCTCTTGGTAAGGATAATGATTAAGTGGCCACTGTGACCTATTCATTCCGGGTGTACTATAAGATTTTGATGATTCTGAAAGGTGATGGAACAAGCTTCCGAACCATGTATTCCACTTGTCTGATTATGTTTTTTGTAGAACAAAATTTTCGCGGAAAAATGACGAAATTGGCAGATTTGCTCTGGGTAAGGCAAATGATGAAGTGGTCACTGTGACCAATTTCTTCCGGGTGCACTAAATGTTTGTCATGATTCTGAAAGGAGTTGGAACAAAATTTCAAATCATGTATTCCATTTGTCCGACTATGTTTTTCGTGAAACAAGTTTTCGCGGAAAAATAAAGAAATCGGCAGATTTGCTCTGGGTAAGGCCAATGATGCAGTAGTCCTCGTGACCAAATCCTTCCGGTTGCACTGAAAGCTTTTGATGATTCTGAAAGGTGCTGGAACAAGATTTCAAAGCACGTATTCCGCTTGTGCGATGATGTTTTTTGTGGAACGAAGGTTTCTCGGAAATGACGAAATCGGCAGATTTGTTCTGGGTAAGGCCAATGATTATGTGGTCACTGTGACCAATTCTTTCTGGGTGCACTGAAAGCTTTTGATGATTCTGAAAGGTGTTGGAACAACCTTTCAAAGCACGTATTCCACTTGGTCAGAATATTTTTCGTGGAACAAAAGTTTTCGCGGAAAAATGATGAAATCGCAGATTTGCTCTGGATAAGGCCAATGATGAAGTGGTCACTGTGACCAATTTCTTCCGGGTGCACTAAAAGTTTTTCTAAGTGGTCTCTGTGGCGAATTCCTTTCGGGTGCACTTTAAGCTTTTGATGATTCTGGAAGGTGTTGGAACAACCTTTCAAAGCACGTATTCCACTTGGTCAGAATATTTTTCGTGGAACAAAAGTTTTCGCGGAAAAATGACGAAATCGGCAGATTTGCTCTGGGTAAGGCAAATGATGAAGTGGTCACTGTGACCTATTCTTTCCGGGTGTACTAAAAGATTTTGATGATTCTGAAAGGTGATGGACCAAGCTTCCGAACCACGTATTCCACTTGTTCGATTATGTTTTTCGTAGAACAAAAGTTTTCGCGGAAAAATTACGAAATCGGCAGATTTGTTCTGGGTAAGGCCAATGATTATGTGGTCACTGTGACCAATTCTTTCCGGGTGCACTGAAAGCTTTTGATGATTCTGAAAGGTGTTGGAACGAGATTTTAAAGCAAGTATTCCACTTGGTCAGATTATATTTTTCGTGAAACAAAAGTTTTCGCGGAAAAATGACGAAATCGGCAGATTTGCTCTGGATAAGGCCAATGATGAAGTGGTCACTGTGACCAATTTCGTCCGGGTGCACTAAATGTTTGTCATGATTCTGAAAGGAGTTGGAACAAAATTTCAAAGCATGTATTCCACTTGTCCGACTATGTTTTTCGTGGAACAAGTTTTCGCGAAAAATTACGAAATCGGCAGATTTGCTCTTGGTAAGGATAATGATTAAGTGGTCACTGTGACCTATTCCTTCCGGATGCACTAAAAGATTTTGATGATTCTGAAAGGTGTTGGAACAAGATTTTAAAGCAAGTATTCCACTTGGTCAGATTATATTTTTCGTGAAACAAAAGTTTTCGCGGAAAAATAACGAAATCGGCAGATTTGCTCTGGGTAAGGCCAATGATGAAGTGGTCACTGTGACCAATTTCTTCCGGGTGCTCTAAATGTTTTTCATAATTCTGCAAGTTGTTGGAACAAGATTTCAAAGCACGTATTCCGCTTGTGCGATGATGTTTTTCGTGGAACGAAAGTTTTCGCTGAAATGACAAAATCGGCACATTTGCTCTGGGTAAGGCCTATAATGAAGTGGTCACTGTGACCTATTCATTTTGGGTGTACTAAAAGATTTTGATGATTCTAAAAGGTGATGGAACAAGCTTCCGAACCACGTATTCCACTTGTCCGATTATGTTTTTTGTAGAACAAAATTTTCGCGGAAAATGACGAAATCGGCAGATTTGCTCTGGGTAAGGCCAATGATGCAGTAGTCCTTGTGACCAAATCCTTCCGGTTGCACTGAAAGCTTTTGATGATTCTGAAAGGTGTTGGAACAAGATTTCAAAGCACGTATTCCGCTTGTGCGATGATGTTTTTCGTGGAACGAAAGTTTTCGCGGAAATGACGAAATCGGCAGATTTGCTCTGGGTAAAGCCTATGATGAAGTGGTAAGGCCAAACTTTTTTTTCGTAGAACTAAAGTTTTCGCAGAAAAATTACGAAATCGTTAGATTTACTCTGGGAAAGGACATTGATGAAGTGGTCACTGTAACCAATTCCTTCCGGGTGCACTTAAAGTTTTTTATAATTCTGAAAGGCGTTGGAATAAACTTCGGAACCGCGTATTCCCCTTGACTGGTTATGGTTTTCGGAGAACAAAAGTTTTCGCGGAAAAATGACGAAATCGGCAAAGTTGCTCTGGGTAAGGCCAATGATGAAGTGGTCACTGTGACCAATTTCTTCCGGGTGCACTAAATGTTTTTCATGATTCTGCAAAGTGTTGGAACAAGAGATCAAAGCACGTATTCCACTTGGTCCGAGTATGTTTTCCGTGAAACAAAAGTTTTCGCGGAAAAATGACGAAATCGGCAGATTTACTCTGGGTAAGGCCAATGATGCAGTAGTCCTTGTGACCAAATCCTTCCGGTTGCACTGAAAGCTTTTGATGATCCTGAAAGGTGTTGGAACAACCTTTCAAAGCACGTATTCCACTTGGTCAGATTATGTTTTTCGTGGAACAAGTTTTCGCGGAAAAATGACGAAATCGGCAGATTTGGTCTTGGTAAGTGTGATTAAGTGGTCACTGTGACCTATTCCTTTCGGGTGCACTAAAAGATTTTGATGATTCTGAAAGAAGTTGGAACAATTTTTCAAAGCACGTATTCCACTTGGTCAGAATGTTTTTCGTGGAGCAAAAGTTTTCGCGGAAAAATGACGAAATCGGCAGATTTGATGTGGGTAAGGCAAATGATGAAGTGGTCACTGTGGGCAATTCCTTTCGGGTGCACTGAAAGTTTTTGATGATTCTGCAAGGTGTTGGAAAGAGCTTCTGAACCACGTATTCCACTTGTCCGATTATGTTTTTCGTAGAACAAAACTTTTCGTGCAAAAATGACGAATTCGGCAGATTTGCTCTGGGTAAGGCTAATGATGAATTGGTCACTGTGGCCTGTAAAAGCTTTTGATGATCCTGAAAGGTGTTGGAACAACCTTTCAAACCACGTATTCCACTTGGTCACATTATGTTTTTCGTGGAACAAGTTTTCGCGGAAAAATGACGAAATCGGCAGATTTGCTCTTGGTAAGGGTGATTAAGTGGTCACTGTGACCTATTCCTTTCGGGTGCACTAAAAGATTTTGATGATTCTGAAAGGTGATGGAACAAACTTCCGAACCACGTATCCACTTGTCCGATTATGTTTTTTGTAGAACAAAATTTTCGCGGAAAAATGACGAAATCGGAAGCAAAAGTTTTCGCGTGAAACGTGTTAGAACAAGATTTCAAAGCACGTATTCCGCTTGTGCGATGATGTTTTTCGTGGAACGAAAGTTTTCGCTGAAATGACGAAATCGGCAGATTTGCTCTGGGTAAAGCCTATGATGAAGTGGTAAGGCCAAACTTTTTTTTCGTAGAACTAAAGTTTTCGCAGAAAAATTACGAAATCGTTAGATTTACTCTGGGTAAGGACAATGATAAAGTGGTCACTGTAACCGATTCCTTCCGGGTGCACTAAAAGTTTTTTATAATTCTGAAAGGCGTTGGAATAAACTTCCGAACCGCGTATTCCACTTGACCGGTTATGGTTTTCGGAGAACAAAAGTTTTCGCGGAAAAATGACGCAATCGGCAAATTTGCTCTGGGTAAGGCCAATGATGAAGTGGTCACTGTGACTAATTTCTTCCGGGTGCACTGAAAGCTTTTGATGATTCTGAAAGGTGTTGGAACAACCTTTCAAAGCACGTATACCACTTGGTCAGTATATTTTTCGTGGAACAAAAGTTTTCGCGGAAAAATGACGAAATCGGCAGATTTGCTCTGGATAAGGCCAATGATGAAGTGGTCACTGTGACCAATTTCGTCCGGGTGCACTAAATGTTTGTCATGATTCTGAAAGGAGTTGGAACAAAATTTCAAAGCATGTATTCCACTTGTCCGACTATGTTTTTCGTGGAACAAGTTTTCGCGAAAAATTACGAAATCGGCAGATTTGCTCTTGGTAAGGATAATGATTAAGTGGTCACTGTGACCAATTCTTTCCGGGTGCACTGAAAGCTTTTGATGATTCTGAAAGGTGTTGGAACAACCTTTCAAAGCACGTATTCCACTTGGTCAGAATATTTTTCGTGGAACAAAAGTTTCCTCGGAAAAATGACGAAATCGGCAGATTTGCTCTGGGTAAGGCAAATGATGAAGTGGTCACTGTGACCAATTTCGTCCGGGTGCACTAAATGTTTGTCATGATTCTGAAAGGAGTTGGAACAAAATTTCAAAGCATGTATTCCACTTGTCCGACTATGTTTTTCGTGGAACAAGTTTTCGCGAAAAATTACGAAATCGGCAGATTTGCTCTTGGTAAGGATAATGATTAAGTGGTCACTGTGACCTGTAAAAGCTTTTGATGATCCTGAAAGGTGTTGGAACAACTTTTCAAAGCACGTATTCCACTTGGTCAGAATATTTTTCGTGGAACAAAAGTTTTCGCGGAAAAATGATGAAATCGCAGATTTGCTCTGGATAAGGCCAATGATGAAGTGGTCACTGTGACCAATTTCTTCCGGGTGCACTAAATGTTTGTCATGATTCTGAAAGGAGTTGGAACGAAATTTCAAATCATGTATTCCATTTGTCCGACTATGTTTTTCGTGAAACAAGTTTTCGCGGAAAAATAAAGAAATCGGCAGATTTGCTCTGGGTAAGGCCAATGATGCAGTAGTCCTCGTGACCAAATCCTTCCGGTTGCACTGAAAGCTTTTGATGATTCTGAAAGGTGCTGGAACAAGATTTCAAAGCACGTATTCCGCTTGTGCGATGATGTTTTTCGTGGAACGAAGGTTTCTCGGAAATGACGAAATCGGCAGATTTGTTCTGGGTAAGGCCAATGATTATGTGGTCACTGTGACCAATTCTTTCTGGGTGCACTGAAAGCTTTTGATGATTCTGAAAGGTGTTGGAACAACCTTTCAAAGCACGTATTCCACTTGGTCAGAATATTTTTCGTGGAACAAAAGTTTTCGCGGAAAAATGATGAAATCGCAGATTTGCTCTGGATAAGGCCAATGATGAAGTGGTCACTGTGACCAATTTCTTCCGGGTGCACTAAAAGTTTTTCTAAGTGGTCTCTGTGGCGAATTCCTTTCGGGTGCACTTTAAGCTTTTGATGATTCTGGAAGGTGTTGGAACAACCTTTCAAAGCACGTATTCCACTTGGTCAGAATATTTTTCGTGGAACAAAAGTTTTCGCGGAAAAATGACGAAATCGGCATATTTGCTCTGGGTAAGGCAAATGATGAAGTGGTCACTGTGACCTATTCTTTCCGGGTGTACTAAAAGATTTTGATGATTCTGAAAGGTGATGGACCAAGCTTCCGAACCACGTATTCCACTTGTTCGATTATGTTTTTCGTAGAACAAAAGTTTTCGCGGAAAAATTACGAAATCGGCAGATTTGTTCTGGGTAAGGCCAATGATTATGTGGTCACTGTGACCAATTCTTTCCGGGTGCACTGAAAGCTTTTGATGATTCTGAAAGGTGTTGGAACGAGATTTTAAAGCAAGTATTCCACTTGGTCAGATTATATTTTTCGTGAAACAAAAGTTTTCGCGGAAAAATGACGAAATCGGCAGATTTGCTCTGGATAAGGCCAATGATGAAGTGGTCACTGTGACCAATTTCGTCCGGGTGCACTAAATGTTTGTCATGATTCTGAAAGGAGTTGGAACAAAATTTCAAAGCATGTATTCCACTTGTCCGACTATGTTTTTCGTGGAACAAGTTTTCGCGAAAAATTACGAAATCGGCAGATTTGCTCTTGGTAAGGATAATGATTAAGTGGTCACTGTGACCTATTCCTTCCGGATGCACTAAAAGATTTTGATGATTCTGAAAGGTGTTGGAACAAGATTTTAAAGCAAGTATTCCACTTGGTCAGATTATATTTTTCGTGAAACAAAAGTTTTCGCGGAAAAATAACGAAATCGGCAGATTTGCTCTGGGTAAGGCCAATGATGAAGTGGTCACTGTGACCAATTTCTTCCGGGTGCTCTAAATGTTTTTCATAATTCTGCAAGTTGTTGGAACAAGATTTCAAAGCACGTATTCCGCTTGTGCGATGATGTTTTTCGTGGAACGAAAGTTTTCGCTGAAATGACAAAATCGGCACATTTGCTCTGGGTAAGGCCTATAATGAAGTGGTCACTGTGACCTATTCATTTTGGGTGTACTAAAAGATTTTGATGATTCTAAAAGGTGATGGAACAAGCTTCCGAACCACGTATTCCACTTGTCCGATTATGTTTTTTGTAGAACAAAATTTTCGCGGAAAATGACGAAATCGGCAGATTTGCTCTGGGTAAGGCCAATGATGCAGTAGTCCTTGTGACCAAATCCTTCCGGTTGCACTGAAAGCTTTTGATGATTCTGAAAGGTGTTGGAACAAGATTTCAAAGCACGTATTCCGCTTGTGCGATGATGTTTTTCGTGGAACGAAAGTTTTCGCGGAAATGACGAAATCGGCAGATTTGCTCTGGGTAAAGCCTATGATGAAGTGGTAAGGCCAAACTTTTTTTTCGTAGAACTAAAGTTTTCGCAGAAAAATTACGAAATCGTTAGATTTACTCTGGGAAAGGACATTGATGAAGTGGTCACTGTAACCAATTCCTTCCGGGTGCACTTAAAGTTTTTTATAATTCTGAAAGGCGTTGGAATAAACTTCGGAACCGCGTATTCCCCTTGACTGGTTATGGTTTTCGGAGAACAAAAGTTTTCGCGGAAAAATGACGAAATCGGCAAAGTTGCTCTGGGTAAGGCCAATGATGAAGTGGTCACTGTGACCAATTTCTTCCGGGTGCACTAAATGTTTTTCATGATTCTGCAAAGTGTTGGAACAAGAGATCAAAGCACGTATTCCACTTGGTCCGAGTATGTTTTCCGTGAAACAAAAGTTTTCGCGGAAAAATGACGAAATCGGCAGATTTACTCTGGGTAAGGCCAATGATGCAGTAGTCCTTGTGACCAAATCCTTCCGGTTGCACTGAAAGCTTTTGATGATCCTGAAAGGTGTTGGAACAACCTTTCAAAGCACGTATTCCACTTGGTCAGATTATGTTTTTCGTGGAACAAGTTTTCGCGGAAAAATGACGAAATCGGCAGATTTGCTCTTGGTAAGGGTGATTAAGTGGTCACTGTGACCTATTCCTTTCGGGTGCACTGAAAGTTTTTGATGATTCTGCAAGGTGTTGGAACAAGCTTCTGAACCACGTATTCCACTTGTCCGATTATGTTTTTCGTAGAACAAAAGTTTTCGCGCAAAAATGACGAATTCGGCAGATTTGCTCTGGGTAAGGCTAATGATGAATTGGTCACTGTGGCCTGTAAAAGCTTTTGATGATCCTGAAAGGTGTTGGAACAACCTTTCAAAGCACGTATTCCACTTGGTCAGATTATGTTTTTCGTGGAACAAGTTTTCGCGGAAAAATGACGAAATCGGCAGATTTGGTCTTGGTAAGTGTGATTAAGTGGTCACTGTGACCAATTCCTTTCGGGTGCACTAAAAGATTTTGATGATTCTGAAAGAAGTTGGAACAATTTTTCAAAGCACGTATTCCACTTGGTCAGAATGTTTTTCGTGGAGCAAAAGTTTTCGCGGAAAAATGACGAAATCGGCAGATTTGATCTGGGTAAGGCAAATGATGAAGTGGTCACTGTGGGCAATTCCTTTCGGGTGCACTGAAAGTTTTTGATGATTCTGCAAGGTGTTGGAACAAGCTTCTGAACCACGTATTCCACTTGTCCGATTATGTTTTTCGTAGAACAAAACTTTTCGTGCAAAAATGACGAATTCGGCAGATTTGCTCTGGGTAAGGCTAATGATGAATTGGTCACTGTGGCCTGTAAAAGCTTTTGATGATCCTGAAAGGTGTTGGAACAACCTTTCAAAGCACGTATTCCACTTGGTCAGATTATGTTTTTCGTGGAACAAGTTTTCGCGGAAAAATGACGAAATCGGCAGATTTGCTCTTGGTAAGGGTGATTAAGTGGTCACTGTGACCTATTCCTTTCGGGTGCACTAAAAGATTTTGATGATTCTGAAAGGTGATGGAACAAACTTCCGAACCACGTATCCACTTGTCCGATTATGTTTTTTGTAGAACAAAATTTTCGCGGAAAAATGACGAAATCGGAAGCAAAAGTTTTCGCGTGAAACGTGTTAGAACAAGATTTCAAAGCACGTATTCCGCTTGTGCGATGATGTTTTTCGTGGAACGAAAGTTTTCGCTGAAATGACGAAATCGGCAGATTTGCTCTGGGTAAAGCCTATGATGAAGTGGTAAGGCCAAACTTTTTTTTCGTAGAACTAAAGTTTTCGCAGAAAAATTACGAAATCGTTAGATTTACTCTGGGTAAGGACAATGATAAAGTGGTCACTGTAACCGATTCCTTCCGGGTGCACTAAAAGTTTTTTATAATTCTGAAAGGCGTTGGAATAAACTTCCGAACCGCGTATTCCACTTGACCGGTTATGGTTTTCGGAGAACAAAAGTTTTCGCGGAAAAATGACGCAATCGGCAAATTTGCTCTGGGTAAGGCCAATGATGAAGTGGTCACTGTGACTAATTTCTTCCGGGTGCACTGAAAGCTTTTGATGATTCTGAAAGGTGTTGGAACAACCTTTCAAAGCACGTATACCACTTGGTCAGAATATTTTTCGTGGAACAAAAGTTTTCGCGGAAAAATGACGAAATCGGCAGATTTGCTCTGGATAAGGCCAATGATGAAGTGGTCACTGTGACCAATTTCGTCCGGGTGCACTAAATGTTTGTCATGATTCTGAAAGGAGTTGGAACAAAATTTCAAAGCATGTATTCCACTTGTCCGACTATGTTTTTCGTGGAACAAGTTTTCGCGAAAAATTACGAAATCGGCAGATTTGCTCTTGGTAAGGATAATGATTAAGTGGTCACTGTGACCAATTCTTTCCGGGTGCACTGAAAGCTTTTGATGATTCTGAAAGGTGTTGGAACAACCTTTCAAAGCAAGTATTCCACTTGGTCAGAATATTTTTCGTGGAACAAAAGTTTCCTCGGAAAAATGACGAAATCGGCAGATTTGCTCTGGGTAAGGCAAATGATGAAGTGGTCACTGTGACCTATTCTTTCCGGGTGTACTAAAAGATTTTGATGATTCTGAAAGGTGATGGACCAAGCTTCCGAACCACGTATTCCGCTTGTTCGATTATGTTTTTCGTAGAACAAAAGTTTTCGCGGAAAAATGACGAAATCGGCAGATTTGTTCTTGGTAAGGATAATGATTAAGTGGTCACTGTGACCTATTCCTTCCGGATGCACTAAAAGATTTTGATGATTCTGAAAGGTGTTGGAACAAGATTTTAAAGCAAGTATTCCACTTGGTCAGATTATATTTTTCGTGAAAGAAAAGTTTTCGCGGAAAAATAACGAAATCGGCAGATTTGCTCTGGGTAAGGCCAATGATGAAGTGGTCACTGTGACCAATTTCTTCCGGGTGCTCTAAATGTTTTTCATGATTCTGCAAGTTGTTGGAACAAGATTTCAAAGCACGTATTCCGCTTGTGCGATGATGTTTTTCGTGGAACGAAAGTTTTCGCTGAAATGACAAAATCGGCACATTTGCTCTGGGTAAGGCCTATAATGAAGTGGTCACTGTGACCTATTTATTTTGGGTGTACTAAAAGATTTTGATGATTCTAAAAGGTGATGGAACAAGCTTCCGAACCACGTATTCCACTTGTCCGATTATGTTTTTTGTAGAACAAAATTTTCGCGGAAAATGACGAAATCGGCAGATTTGCTCTGGGTAAGGCCAATGATGCAGTAGTCCTTGTGACCAAATCCTTCCGGTTGCACTGAAAGCTTTTGATGATTCTGAAAGGTGTTGGAACAAGATTTCAAAGCACGTATTCCGCTTGTGCGATGATGTTTTTCGTGGAACGAAAGTTTTCGCGGAAATGACGAAATCGGCAGATTTGCTCTGGGTAAAGCCTATGATGAAGTGGTAAGGCCAAACTTTTTTTTCGTAGAACTAAAGTTTTCGCAGAAAAATTACGAAATCGTTAGATTTACTCTGGGAAAGGACATTGATGAAGTGGTCACTGTAACCAATTCCTGCCGGGTGCACTTAAAGTTTTTTATAATTCTGAAAGGCGTTGGAATAAACTTCGGAACCGCGTATTCCCCTTGACTGGTTATGGTTTTCGGAGAACAAAAGTTTTCGCGGAAAAATGACGAAATCGGCAAAGTTGCTCTGGGTAAGGCCAATGATGAAGTGGTCACTGTGACCAATTTCTTCCGGGTGCACTAAATGTTTTTCATGATTCTGCAAAGTGTTGGAACAAGAGATCAAAGCACGTATTCCACTTGGTCCGAGTATGTTTTCCGTGAAACAAAAGTTTTCGCGGAAAAATGACGAAATCGGCAGATTTACTCTGGGTAAGGCCAATGATGCAGTAGTCCTTGTGACCAAATCCTTCCGGTTGCACTGAAAGCTTTTGATGATCCTGAAAGGTGTTGGAACAACCTTTCAAAGCACGTATTCCACTTGGTCAGATTATGTTCTTCGTGGAAAAAGTTTTCGCGGAAAAATGACGAAATCGGCAGATTTGGTCTTGGTAAGTGTGATTAAGTGGTCACTGTGACCTATTCCTTTCGGGTGCACTAAAAGATTTTGATGATTCTGAAAGAAGTTGGAACAATTTTTCAAAGCACGTATTCCACTTGGTCAGAATGTTTTTCGTGGAGCAAAAGTTTTCGCGGAAAAATGACGAAATCGGCAGATTTGATCTGGGTAAGGCAAATGATGAAGTGGTCACTGTGGGCAATTCCTTTCGGGTGCACTGAAAGTTTTTGATGATTCTGCAAGGTGTTGGAACAAGCTTCTGAACCACGTATTCCACTTGTCCGATTATGTTTTTCGTAGAACAAAACTTTTCGTGCAAAAATGACGAATTCGGCAGATTTGCTCTGGGTAAGGCTAATGATGAATTGGTCACTGTGGCCTGTAAAAGCTTTTGATGATCCTGAAAGGTGTTGGAACAACCTTTCAAAGCACGTATTCCACTTGGTCAGATTATGTTTTTCGTGGAACAAGTTTTCGCGGAAAAATGACGAAATCGGCAGATTTGCTCTTGGTAAGGGTGATTAAGTGGTCACTGTGACCTATTCCTTTCGGGTGCACTAAAAGATTTTGATGATTCTGAAAGGTGATGGAACAAACTTCCGAACCACGTATCCACTTGTCCGATTATGTTTTTTGTAGAACAAAATTTTCGCGGAAAAATGACGAAATCGGAAGCAAAAGTTTTCGCGTGAAACGTGTTAGAACAAGATTTCAAAGCACGTATTCCGCTTGTGCGATGATGTTTTTCGTGGAACGAAAGTTTTCGCTGAAATGACGAAATCGGCAGATTTGCTCTGGGTAAAGCCTATGATGAAGTGGTAAGGCCAAACTTTTTTTTCGTAGAACTAAAGTTTTCGCAGAAAAATTACGAAATCGTTAGATTTACTCTGGGTAAGGACAATGATAAAGTGGTCACTGTAACCGATTCCTTCCGGGTGCACTAAAAGTTTTTTATAATTCTGAAAGGCGTTGGAATAAACTTCCGAACCGCGTATTCCACTTGACCGGTTATGGTTTTCGGAGAACAAAAGTTTTCGCGGAAAAATGACGCAATCGGCAAATTTGCTCTGGGTAAGGCCAATGATGAAGTGGTCACTGTGACTAATTTCTTCCGGGTGCACTGAAAGCTTTTGATGATTCTGAAAGGTGTTGGAACAACCTTTCAAAGCACGTATTCCACTTGGTCCGATTATGTTTTCCGTGAAACAAAAGTTTCAATTTCAATTTTTCAATTTATTTCAATTACAATACAGCACACTAAGATGAATCTTTTTAGTGCTTCAACGTACATAAATAATATCAAAATAAATAATAACATGTAATAATAATATTAATAAATACTTATGAACTAACGAAAAATATAAAAATGCTTCATTAAGAAAACGAATTTAAAGAAAGAAATAAAAATTACTACAAAAAAGGAAGATACAAAAGAGATAGTAGAATTTTAAACTCTGGTTAAGAATAAGCAATATGAGCAACAACAGCACGCTTGAAGCAGCCTAGCGACGAAATCATTCGGATGTGCAGAGGAAGTGAGTTCCACAGTCTGATGGTGTGAATAAAGAAAAATCTGCTACTATTGAGGAAAGAGTGTCTAGCGACTATAAGGTTCAAAGATCTTGTTGACCGAAAGAAAACAAGTTTATCATATAAATATGACGGATTGCGAGTAAATATAAGCTTGTGTAAGAACACGAGGTTTTGGATGACAAGGTGATTACTTAAACTACAACCCAAAATACCTTCACTAAACCGGGAAATATGATCAAAATGACGGATAGCATATACATATCTAGCTTAAGAGTTGAATGCCACAAGAAGTTTATGCTGAGAGTGTGAGTCTAGTTTACTATATATAACAGCAAAATAATTAATGCGTGGCATAATCAATTGTTTGACAAGTCTGTATCGCGTCTCCATAGGTGTATAGTAAGCCGAGCTACGCAAGCACCTAAGTATCCCATAAATTATACTAACAGTGTAATTGATATGGTCGACACATGTAAAATGAGAGTTTAAAATAATTCCCAGGTTTTTAGCCTTACTAACCAGATGCAACTGCACTGATCCAATAAACAAAGGTGGAACGTCCTCAAAGTCACTGTACTTTCTTAAAAAAGGCAAAATTTTAGTCTTAGAAGGATTAATGCTTAAACCATTGGCAGCTGCCCATCCATTAAGCGAAGACAAGTCACAATTCAATCTATAGCACAAATCCTCCAATAGGTTGGGAGGCCTCGATAAATAAATTTGAATATCATCAGCATAAGCGTGTATCGATGAAAACTCACAGACTGAGAACACATCATTAACAAAAATGGAAAACAATAGAGATCCCAAAACTGACTCTTGAGGGACTCCTCTAGTGACCAGCTTAGCAGAAGACAGCTTGTTCCCCACTTTTCCCCAGGATGAGTTTCTTCCACCTTGCATAAGGTCCACCGTGCAGGAGGCAGATTATCATCACGCAGGATGACGATGTCGCCTATCTGAAGATTATTCGATTTCGATTCGATTATTTGAATCCATTTGGGACGCCGTTGCAATTGAGTCAAATATTCTATTGACCACCTTTTCCAGTATTCTTGAACCAATCTTTGCAAATATTGCCAACGATTCGGGCGATTGATATTACGTTTAGCGACTTCCTCATCTGGTAGGGCTGACATCGGTCTCATAATGATGAAGTGCGCCGGGGTGAGAGGCTATGGATCTCCTTCAAATTTTAGACATAAGGGACGCGAATTCAAGCAACTCTCTATCTGGCAGAGTACCGTATACAATTCTTCATAAGTCGTTGAGGTTGACGCCAATACTCGGCGTAAATGAAATTTTGTTGATTTTACGCCAACCTCCCAAATACCGCCAAAATGAGGTCCAGATGGTGGTGTGAAGTGCCATTTAATTTCTTGTGATACTAACTCGTTAGTAATGGCCTCTTGAGTTGATCGTTTATACAATAATTGATACAAATCGTGCAAGTATTGGTTGCCACCAACAAAATTGGTGCCGTTATCACTATATATGTTTTCGGGTTTGCCTCTTCTAGCCACAAATCGACGGAGAGTAGCAATAAAAGCTGCTGACGATAATTCCGTTACAAGATCCAAGTGCATGGCCTTAGTTGCCAAGCACACGAATAAGGCGATCCATCCCTTGTATGTCTTTTGGCCTCTTCCCTTCCATGATCGTAACTGCACTGGCCCGGCGAAGTCTATGCCCACATTCGCAAACGTTGCAGTTGGTTGAAGTCGACATTTCGGCAAATTGCCCATTTGTTGTTCAAAGGGTTTGTTGCGAAACCTCATGCATATTGTGCATTTGTACACGCAGCGTTTAATAGCATGAATTACGCCTGATATCCAATATTTAAGGCCGATGAGGTATTGAAGTTGTCTCGTTCCTGCATGCAGATAGCAGTGGTGATAGTCGCGAATGATGAGCTCGGTTAAGTGATGATCTTTGCTGAGGATGATAGGGTGTTTTTGATTAAAGCTGACAAGTGAATTTTCAATTCTCCCTCCTACATGCATTATATCGTTACCATCCATGAACGGTAGCAGTGGCGAAAGCTTGTGGGTTTTTGACAGTTGTTTCCCAGATAATAAAGATTTAATTTCTGCATGATAGGACGCAGCTTGCGATAATTTTATTAGTGTGATGAGCGCGGTCTGCAATTCGTCTGCGCTCACGAAGCCTGAACGAATTTCCCCCTTCTCCCTTTTCACCATACAGTTGTTTTTGAAACGTAATAAGATTGATGTCAGCCTTATCAGTTTTCGGTAGCTTGAAAATTGGTGAATAAATTCTTCTTGAGGGACTGTTGCGTTATTGACGAATTCCCTTCTTTCTTCCATCTAGACGTCGTCATCTAATTCCATCGGTGTGAAAGTTGTAATTGGTTTCTTCAAGATTTCTGGTCAGTGCCACCATAATTGATTATTAAGAAGTTCGTTCGGATGAATGCCTCTGGTAGCTAGGTCTGCAGGATTTTGCTGAGACTGAATATGACGCCAACGTTCTGATGAAATAACTTCTAAAATATACGATGTTCTATTAGCGATGAATGTCTTCCATCTACGAGGATGATCGGATAACCAGGATAAGACTACTGTGGAATCTGACCATCCGAAAAGCGTGGTATTTTCCATTGATAAAGCGGCCTGAACCTTTTTAAGTAGTTTTACCATCAATTGTGCTGCACACAGTTCCAACCTAGGCAATGTCGACTGCTTTACTGGCGCCACACTTGTTTTTGCTGCTAACAAATGTGTCACGATTGTAGAATCATCATAGTGTAATTTGATATATATCGCTGCTGAATATGCTAGTTCAGATGCATCGGAGAAACCATGCAATTCTACATATTGCCCCTTTTTATATTGAATCCATCGCGGAATATGAACATTGGTAATGTGATGGATGTTCAAATGCAGTTTAAGCCACCGCTCTGCAAGATCTTTAGGCACTTGTTCATCCCAGTCGATGCGTCTTAACCATAACCTTTGCATATATATTTTAAATGAGACCACTACCGGCGCCATCCAACCTATGGGATCGAAAATTTTGGCTATTTCAGATAGAATTTTTCGTTTTGTTATTATAGCAGGCATGGTTGTAAGGGAAACCTGGTATTTAAAAATGTCGTGCTTTGTATCCCAGTAGAGGCCTAATGTTTTTACCGTTTGCGTGTCATCGATAATGGTATTTGTCGACACCTCTCTGTCTGTAGGCTTAATGGTGTCCAATAATTGCGACGAGTTTGATGACCATTTGCGAAGATGGAAACCTGCTTTCGAAAATATAGAGCACATATTATTTTTCAATGTTATCACTTCTTGTTGTGTCTGCGTGCATGCCATAAAATCGTCCATGTAGAAATTATTTTTGATTGCGAGTGAAATATCAGGAAATTCCCTTTCATTATCGTATGCCACCTGATATAACGTTCGTATAACTAGGAATGGTGCCGCAGCTGTTCCATACGTGACAGTCTTCAACTGATATTGTTTTAGGGGCTCTTCCTTTGAGTTTCGCCAAAGAATCGTTTGATACGACCGATCGTCGGGATGAATCAATATCTGTCGATACATCTTTTCAATATCGCTGCACATACCGATCTGGTATTTTCGGAATTGTAAGAGTAATGTAAATATGTTGTAACGATTAAATTTTGTTACACAAAATTTAATGTACATACAGAGCTAACATTGAATCAAGCACTCAAGGACAAACGCGGCAAACTCGTTTTCATAAAGCAAATTTACCAAACTAGTCAAACGAGTTTGCGAAATAGTTCGAAAACATTGGAAGTAGCAAACACGTCGTATAAATTCCATCAAACAGGTTCGAAGTTGGACGAAAGCTTTAAAGCTTTTCATACAATTTGGAAGAAGAAGAGACGACGATAAAAGGCCGAGCACACAGCGCATCGGGTCAGTCTTTTACCAACCACACCCGTGGACAGTCTTTTAGAAAACCACACCCGTGGAGAGTCTTTTACCAACCACACCCGTGGACAGTCGCAAGTAACACGCGTTAAATATTCAGCAGAGACGATCAGCACCATAAGGACATCGCAGTCAGCACTGTAAGGACTCTGAGTCGGCATCAAAGGGACTCGCAGTCTACATCGAAAGGACTTCGAGTCGGCATCAAAGGGACTCGCAGTCTGCATCGAAAGGACTCCGAGTCGGCATCAAAGGGACTCGCAGTCAACAGTGCAAGGATATTTCAGTCGACGTCGCAGTCAACGTCGAAGCCAACGTCTCAGTCGACGTCGCAGTTAACGCCGAAGCCAACGCCTCAGTCGACGTCGCAGTCAACGTCTCAGTCGACGTCGCAGTTAACGTCGAAGCCAACGCCTCAGTCGACGTCGCAGTCAACATCGAAACCAACGTGTCAGTCGACGTCGCAGTCAACGTCGAAGCCAACGCCTCAATCAACGTCGCCGACAAGAGCGCAGCTGGCGCACCGCTGCAACCAACAACGCCCTGTCGGTCTGTGGGTTTATACCCCGAGGCAGTAGGACAGTCGGTCTGTGGGTTTATACCCCGCGACTCATAACCACAACGCCCTGTCGGTCTGTGGGTTTATACCCCGAGGCAGTAGGACAGTCGGTCTGTGGGTTTATACCCCGCGACTCATAGCAACAACGCCCTGTCGGTCTGTGGGTTTATACCCCGAGGCAGTAGGAGAGTCGGTCTGTGGGTTTATACCCCGCGACTCATAACAAAACGCCCTGTCGGTCTGTGGGTTTATACCCCGAGGCAGTAGGACAGTCGGTCTGTGGGTTTATACCCCGCGACTCGTAACAACAACGCCCTGTCGGTCTGTGGGTTTATACCCCGAGGCAGTAGGACAGTCGGTCTGTGGGTTTATACCCCGCGACTCGTAACAACAACGCCCTGTCGGTCTGTGGGTTTATACCCCGAGGCAGTAGGACAGTCGGTCTGTGGGTTTATACCCCGCGACTCATAACAACAACGCCCTGTCGGTCTGTGGGTTTATACCCCGAGGCAGTAGGACAGTCGGTCTGTGGGTTTATACCCCGCGACTCATAACAAAACGCCCTGTCGGTCTGTGGGTTTATACCCCGAGGCAGTAGGACAGTCGGTCTGTGGGTTTATACCCCGCGACTAATAGCAACAACGCCCTGTCGGTCTGTGGGTTTATACCCCGAGGCAGTAGGACAGTCGGTCTGTGGGTTTATACCCCGCGACTCATAACAACAACGCAGCAGAGTGACTCGCCCCAGGAGAAACTAACAAGAATCTTCCTTTCCAGCATAATTAAATAAATTATAAAGATAATTTAACAATTTGCTTACAGCCTAATCAGGAAACTTTTAACTTTCAGCAATTTAACCATTTGCTTACAGCCTAATTAGATAACTTTAATTTACAGCAATCTAACCATTTGCTTACAGCCTAATCGATAATATTTAATTTCCAGCAATCTAATCATTTGCTTGCAGCCTTATCGATAATATTTAATTTACAACTACTTATTGTAAACTTATGTAAGAAACTTATCCTTAGGCACATCTAGAAACACTGTAACCAAAAATCAAAAGCAATTCAATAAAGTTGTTAATATAAAATTTGATGTATCGCGTTCTAACAAATAAATAACTGAACGAGACCTTGGACTGGACTGAGTTATATCCAGGCGAAGAGAAAGCATCGTTACAATGCCATTTTGTAATGTAGGTCCTATAAGCAATTGGTCGTTAAGAGACACTCCGTTTGTTGCTTTACACGATCCGTCGAAAACTACACGCATTTTAGTCGTACTACTGGTTGGTTTAAATATGGGATGATGAGGGAGAAAAAAGGTTTTCTCTTCGAGCGCCTCCTGTGACGGCTCCATATGATCTAGCTCAATGTATTCATTAATAAATTCCTTATATTGATCATGTAAGTAAGCATTTTGATTAAAACGTCTCTCTAATCCATTAAATCGTTTAATAGCTGCTGATTTGGAATTGCCAAATTCTATTTTTGGGTTTTTAAATGGCAATCTTACCATATATTTTCCCTCCTTTGTACGTTGAAATGTTTGTCGAAATTGGTTTTCAGCTTCTTCTTCATCCGGAGTAAATTTAGTATTCATGTTGGGTACTTCTTCTATGTTCCAAAAGCTTTGGAGTTGATTGCTGAGATCCACACATACATGCGCCACCACTGTATTGTATGCGCCACCACTGCCTATGTTTCCAATTATGACCCATCCAAAAATTGTTTCCATCGCGGCCGGTGTTCCCGAAGGATGAGTGATTTTGTTACCTAAAATGCTGTTGGTGAATATATCCGCACCGAGTATTATATCAATGCTGCCTGGCTTGTCGAAATGCGAATCTGCAAGTTTTAATCCTTGAAAATATTGTAGTTTTTTGTTTTGAACTGCGTAACCGGGTAAGTTCTGTGTTAATTTCGGCATACAGTAAGCCTCGGTGAAAAGATATTTGTCTTGCGATTGCGATGTTATTTTTATATATATTTTGCCCTTTGTGTAGCTTGCATTATTTTCTCCAACACCATGCATCAGGGTTTTGTCAAATTGTCGTTTTAAACGCAGGCGCTGAGCACACGATTCGCTGATTAATGTTGCTTGTGCTCCGGAATCGAGCAAAGCTCTACACGGCTGCAAAACATTCGAGGCGTCTGCAACAAATACTGTGGCCGTTGGTAGTAAAATGACAGACTGATCTTGTCGATTTGAATTAATGCATATTGTTGAATCCTGATTCGTATCGTTATTACCTTTATGCAGTAACGTGTTGTGTTTCTTGTTGCAATTTTTGCACGAAGATTTCTTGCAATCGGGGGCTCGATGCCCATGGAGTAAACAATTGAAGCAGATGTTGTTGCTACGTAAAAACTTATAACGGCTGTCGATATCAAGATTTTTGAATTCGTTACAATTGAATAAGAAATGATTTTCTTTGCATAATAAGCATGTATGCACTGCCGCTACATATCCGTTTGCTTTTCGATTTCGTTCTGTAAAATTCTGATTATATGGCCTTGTAGCCTTCATTGTAGGTATGGTTTTGGGAGCGTTTTCGAGCTCGTATACTCTTTTTTCTAAAAAGACTAACAGTGATTTAAAGGTTTGTTGTTCTTTGACCTTCTTCTCTCTGTACCAAAGAGTATGCGTCTCAATGTCAAGCTTTTTCTCCACGTGAAATAAGAGGATAGAATCCCAATGATCCACGGGTTCATTTAATGCCTTCAATGCATTAACGACTTCATTGCTGCTGTTATAGATTCGTTTAACCTCTGCAAGCGAGTACAATTTCATTGGTGGTTGTTCGAAGAGCAATTCGAAATATGCTTTCTTGACCTGCTCAGAGTTCTCGTATTTTTCCTTTAAGAGATCCCAAGCGATATCATAATTGTCGTTTGTTAATTTCAAATGTTTAATTAAAGACAACGCGTCTCCTTTTAATCTTGATTCAGGTATTCAAATTTTTCTACTCCTGCTAGACTGGGTCTCGAATGTATTAACGTTTCGAACAAGTCTCTGAACCTTATCCAATTGGTGTACGTGCCATCGAAATCTGGTAACTGTATCTGTGGCAGACGAACCTCATGCTGCTGCGAGGGTTGAATATCGCTGTTGGTAGACATTGGCGAGTTTGTTACAATACTTGTATTCGAAGCTATTTGTTCTATCAACTTGCTCATTGTTGATTGGTGACTAGCTAATGTGTTTATTGCCGCCGAGAAATCGTTTCCAGTTGCACCACCTTCCATCGCTGTCTGTTCCGTTGTATCCACCGTCTCCTCCTCACGAATACGTGTAGTAAATGTTGCTTTCAATGTAAAATACATGCTTTCGAACTCACCTCCATAATTCTCTTCGTCCTCAATTGCAGCAGATTCTTCTGCATCGATTTCATCTTGAAGTGATTCATAATCTTTAAAGATTATCTCCAGCTTTTCAAGTCGAACTTTATACTCATCGATTGATGCGTTCAGATTGCTGTTAGCGAAGTTCTTCAAGCGCGTGAGCGAGCCTTTTAGTGTTTTTCTTCTCCTTCTCAATTGTTCCATTTATTAATGCAGTTGAGGTGCTCCGCTGAGTGTATGCACTGGACTGTATAAGGTGCTCCGTTGGCTACCACTCTTATAGGCCGCGATCCTAAGGACCAATTAAGGACCAATTAATGATTATGAAAAAGTGAAAGGAAAAATGAAAACAACTACTATAAATTGCGTTCGCTTGATGATCAACATAAATTGCTATTTTATTGCTTTTCTACCGCCAAAAGTAGAGTTTTTCTCGATAGGCACGCTACAAAGTACAGAGTTGCAATAATTCATTACTTTCTTAAAAACGAAGTTGCCAGATTGACATATGGTTCGGCAGTACAAGAGTTGCCAGACAGGTATCTGAGCATGCAGAAATATTCTACAGGAACACAGACATTTGCGAATACATAATTCTTTCAAGAATTTTACCTAAAACTGGCAGAATACTAATAGGCCTAAAGTCTGTAGGTTTATCTGCTAATGAATTCTTCGCAAGAGGAATAATTGTTGCAGTTTTCAACAATGCGGGAAAAGTGGAACAAGTTAAGCAGTGATTAATAATGTGTGTTAAAGGAGCAATAATAAACGGTAAAGTTAGTTTTATAAACTTAATAGATAAACCATCAGCACCTATAGCATTAGAGGTAATTTTGAGCACATTGCTCACTACATCATTTTCACTAACTGCTGAAAAAGCAAAGGGAGTAAACGGTAAAGAGTTAGAACCAGTAAGCAACCCATCGCTCACAGTAGAGTTAGCAAAATTGCAGTTTCCACTGTTTATGAAAAAGTCATTAAGAACTTCAGGATCCAGTTCACAGTTGGTTTCAGTACTACCAATAATTCTGAGTTTCTTAATATTTTGCCATAATTGCTTAGAATTTAGAGTATGGTTAAGCTTAGAACTGAAGTACCGTTTCTTTGCATTTCTCAATAACAACGTAGCTTCATTGCGTGCTACACGAAAATCCTCCCACGCCTTAGCCGTTCTATTATTCTTCCATTTTGAATGAAGCTTATTTCTTTTCTTTAAAGCTGTCAGAATATGAGAAGTAAACCATGGACAGCCCCTCTTTAGCGCTCTTACAGAACGCAAAGGAACATGTTTATGAAAAGCAGATATTAATTTATTTAAAAAAACACTGAGCTTAACATCAACAGATAAGAAGAACCAAATGTCATTCCAACACTCGGAGGCTAATTCAACAAACAGTAAATGAAAATTAATTGCATTGAAATCATAGAAATTAAATTTGACTACCTGCGCACTATTAAACTTAACATTTAAACAAACAAATATGAGATCGTGGTCTGATAAAAATGACACCTGATCATAGTGAAGTAGAAGAGAACGATCGTACACAAGACAAACATCAAGCAAACTAGGCTCACAAGAAGATGCAAATCTAGTTGGCAAATCAGTGTTAACAACCGAAAAACCACACATAGAAACATAATACAGAAAATCAGAGGTTAGAGACACATTAGCTAATAAATTTACATTAAAATCAGCACATACAACAAAAAAATCATAGTCAACAAGTCTACCAGAAAGATCACAAAACAAAGGTTCAGTGCTAATATTGCGCTGGGGATTGTAAACACACGAAACCAAGATTTTAGTGTTGTTATCAAATACAGTAATATTTAAAAACTCACAAGTAGTATTGCCTTTATTTACAAGTCTATACTTGAGAGAACTGTTACAATAAATAGCAACTCCACCGCCTCTTTTTTCACATCTATCATTCCTGTAGAGCCTATAGCAATCAATATCATAAAACGAATCAGGAACCTCAGGCTTGAACCACGACTCCGAAACACAAATTACATCAACAGCAGAATCCTCCAATAGGAAAAAAATGTGCCTAGCATGATCAAGTTTCAAGCCATTCAAGCTTCTGACATTAAAATGTACCACATTCAAGCCAGAAGACCGGCTGCACAGGACACGCAACATGGCCTTATGACAATCTTTATCACCATCAGACCGAGCACTATCAGTTACCAACACCCGACACAAAAAAGGCTACTTCAAACAGTATCAGCTTTACATAAACACAGTAATTCAACCAGAGCAAAAATATAAGTGAAAAGTAAAGGAGAGAAATCGAGAAAGGAAAGAAATATGAAATAAAATATAAAATAAAAAGTAAACGTAATAGCAAAGTCATATATACTAAGGCCATAATAAATGATAACTAACAAAACAATAACGTAAAAAAGAAACACTTAATAATTTCTATGCTAAGTTCCAGTGACACGATCAACAGAATTTCTGTCACAAACTAACTTTGCTCCACCATCAGCAGATGCTCTTACGAAGACTCTCCCACGCAATGTAAACACAGCAAAAAGTAGATGCTCCCTTCTCTTCTTGTTAGCATACTGCAAAATATCGCGGTTAGCTTTCGTCAAGCTTTCGTTAA
Organism: Thecophora atra; assembly: GCA_937620795.1. Taxonomy (NCBI): domain Eukaryota; kingdom Metazoa; phylum Arthropoda; class Insecta; order Diptera; family Conopidae; genus Thecophora; species Thecophora atra. The sequence continues at coordinate 64,769,152 of OW569398.1, forward strand.
TGAAGATTCTTAGATCACCATCAAAGCCAATATCACTAAGCACTAATTGACGCTTTTTCTCTTTTTTAAACCCAGCAACGGCTTTGAGGAAATTAATGCGCTCATCAGCAGAGGATAGCTTAGCTATTATTATCGAGCTATTTTTAGAATCTTTAGGTTTCACTCTAAAAATTTTTCGCAGGTCAACAGCATTAATTTTTATAGCATCCACAATTTTTCCAAAGACATCAGTCAAGTTTTCACCACATACAAAAGGGATGCCACTAATTAAGACATCAGAAGAAACAGAATCATGCTCATGTTTATCTAATTTTAACTTTAAATCAGTCAAGTCAGCCTTCAGTGCAGTTACGGAAGAGTTTGCACCAGCAGAGTCATGCATAGCAGTACTCTTAAAATCATCAAATTGCTGCTTTAAAATTTTCATCTCAGCACACGTTGCTTCAACTATTACAACTCTTTCCAATAGATTTTCCAATGAAAATTTCAAGTTTGAAAGCTCAGCCGATAACTCATTTAATCTCTGCAAGACTCTCTCTTCAGAAGCGCTAATTGTAGTGGAAACCTGTTTTATGATGCTCTCTTTAAAACAGTTAAGCGTAGAGACCAACTCCAAACCAGAGAGCACAGAAGAACCAGAAGAGGATGACTCATCAGCAGAAGTAGAATTAAAGGACTTCTCTTTGGAGAGCGACGGAGAACGTGTAGTTGATGACTTATTAGCTGCACACAAGTTCCCGCCAGAAGTTGAAGGAGCAACCGATGTAGCAGGAACTTTTGTTCGTCTAGTTGTCATTCCAGAGTTGACCATGTTGAACACAGGTGATAAAATAAAATTTCTGATTTAGAGATCACTTCAATCAAAGCAGGCAAAGCAAAGTATACCTTAAAAAATCACAAAAAATACAACTGTAGATCACGAGCGCCAATAAAACACGTCTTTTCACACTGACATTTAGAACTCGACTTTTCGAAGTTTTCGCGGAAAAATGACGAAATCGGCAGATTTACTCTGGGTAAGGCCAATGATGCAGTAGTCCTTGTGACCAAATCCTTCCGGTTGCACTGAAAGCTTTTGATGATTCTGAAAGGTGTTGGAACAACCTTTCAAAGCACCTATTCCACTTGGTCAGATTATGTTTTTCGTGGAACAAGTTTTCGCGAAAAAATAACGAAATCGGCAGATTTGCTCTTGGTAAGGGTATTTAAGTGGTCACTGTGACCTATTCCTTTCGGGTGCACTAAAAGATCTTAGTAAGGGTGATTAAGTGGTCACTGTGACCTATTCCTTTCGGGTGCACTGAAAGTTTTTGATGATTCTGGAAGGTGTTGGAACAAGCTTCTGAACCACGTATTCCACTTGTCCGATTATGTTTTTCGTAGAACAAAAGTTTTCGCGCAAAAATGACGAATTCGGCAGATTTGCTCTGGGTAAGGCTAATGATGAATTGGTCACTGTGGCCTGTAAAAGCTTTTGATGATCCTGAAAGGTGTTGGAACAACTTTTCAAAGCACGTATTCCACTTGGTCAGATTATGTTTTTCGTGGAACAAGTTTTCGCGGAAAAATAACGAAATCGGCAGATTTGCTCTTGGTAAGGGTATTTAAGTGGTCACTGTGACCTATTCCTTTCGGGTGCACTAAAAGATCTTAGTAAGGGTGATTAAGTGGTCACTGTGACCTATTCCTTTCGGGTGCACTGAAAGTTTTTGATGATTCTGGAAGGTGTTGGAACAAGCTTCTGAACCACGTATTCCACTTGTCCGATTATGTTTTTCGTAGAACAAAAGTTTTCGCGCAAAAATGACGAATTCGGCAGATTTGCTCTGGGTAAGGCTAATGATGAATTGGTCACTGTGGCCTGTAAAAGCTTTTGATGATCCTGAAAGGTGTTGGAACAACTTTTCAAAGCACGTATTCCACTTGGTCAGATTATGTTTTTCGTGGAACAAGTTTTCGCGGAAAAATGACGAAATCGGCAGATTTGCTCTTGGTAAGGGTATTTAAGTGGTCACTGTGACCTATTCCTTTCGGGTGCACTAAAAGATCTTAGTAAGGGTGATTAAGTGGTCACTGTGGCCTATTTCTTTCGGGTGCACTGAAAGTTTTTGATGATTCTGCAAGGTGTTGGAAGAAGCTTCTGAACCACGTATTCCACTTGTCCGATTATGTTTTTCGTAGAACAAAAGTTTTCGCGCAAAAATGACGAATTCGGCAGATTTGTTCTGGGTAAGGCTAATGATGAATTGGTCACTGTGGCCTGTAAAAGCTTTTGATGATCCTGAAACGTGTTGGAACAACCTTTCAAAGCACGTATTCCACTTGGTCAGATTATGTTTTTCGTGGAACAAGTTTTCGCGGAAAAATGACGAAATCGGCAGATTTGCTCTTGGTAAGGGTGATTAAGTGGACACTGTGACCTATTCCTTTCGGGTGCACTAAAAGATTTTGATGATTCTGAAAGGTGTTGGAACAAGCTTCTGAACCACGTATTCGACTTGTCCGATTATGTTTTTCGTAGAACAAAAGTTTTCGCGCAAAAATGACGAATTCGGCAGATTTGCTCTGGGTAAGGCTAGTGATGAATTGGTCACTGTGGCCTGTAAAAGCTTTTGATGATCCTGAAAGGTGTTGGAACAACCTTTCAAGGCACGTATACCACTTGGTCAGATTATGTTTTTCGTGGAACAAGTTTTCGCGGAAAAATGACGAAATCGGCAGATTTGCTCTTGGTAAGGGTGATTAAGTGGTCACTGTGACCTATTCCTTTCGGGTGCACTAAAAGATTTTGATGATTCTGAAAGGTGTTGGAACAATTTTTCAAAGCACGTATTCCACTTGGTCAGAATGTTTTTCGTGGAGCAAAAGTTTTCGCGGAAAAATTACGAAATCGTTAGATTTACTCTGGGTAAGGACAATGATGAAGTGGTCACTGTAACCAATTCCTTCCGGGTGCACTAAAAGTTTTTTATAATTCTAAAAGGCGTTGGAATAAACTTCCGAATCGCATATTCCACTTGTCCGGTTATGTTTTTCGTATAACAAAAGTTTTCGCTGAAATGACAAAATCGGCACATTTGCTCTGGGTAAGGCCTATGATAAAGTGGTCACTGTAACCAATTCCTTCCGGGTGTACTTAAAGATTTTGATGATTCTGAAAGGTGATGGAACAAGCTTCCGAACCACGTATTCCACTTGTCCGATTATGTTTTTTGTAGAACAAAATTTTCGCGGAAAAATGACGAAATCGGCAGATTTGCTCTGGGTAAGGCCAATGATGAAGTGGTCACTGTGACCAATTTCTTCCGGGTGCACTAAATGTTTTTCATGATTCTGAAAGGAGTTGGAACAAAATTTCAAAGCATGTATTCCACTTGTCCGATTATGTTTTCGAGGAACAAAAGTTTTCGCTGAAATGACAAAATCGGCACATTTGGTCTGGGTAAGGCCAATGATTAAGTGGTCACTGTGGCCAATTCCTTTCGGGTGCTCTTTAAGTTTTTGATGATTCTGCAAGGTGTTGGAACAAGCTTTCAAAGCTTGTATTCTACTTGGTCCGATTATGTTTTTCGTGAAACAAAAGTTTTCGCGGAAAAATAACGAAATCGGCAGATTTAATCTGGGTAAGGCCAATGATGCAGTAGTCCTTGTGACCAAATCCTTCCGGTTGCACTGAAAGCTTTTGATGATTCTGAAAGGTGTTGGAACAACCTTTCAAAACACGTATTCCGCTTGGTCAGAATATTTTTCGTGGAACAAAAGTTTTCGCGGAAAAATGACGAAATCGGCAGATTTGCCCTGGGTAAGTCAAACAATGAAGTGGTCACTGTGGCCAATTCCTTTCGGGTGCACTAAATGTTTTTCATGATTCTGAAAGGTGTTGGAACGAGATTTCAAAGCAAGTATTCCACTTGGTCAGATTTTATTTTTCGTGAAACAAAAGTTTTTGCGGAAAAATAACGAAATCGGCAGATTTGCTCTGGGTAAGGCCAATGATGAAGTGGTCACTGTGACCAATTTCTTCCGGGTGCACTAAATGTTTTTCATGATTCTGAAACGTGTTGGAACAAGATTTCAAAGCACGTATTCCGCTTGTGTGATGATGTTTTTCGTGACATTTGCCCTGGGTAAGGCCTATGATGAAGTGTTCACTGTGACCTATTCATTCCGGGTGCGATGATGTTTTTAGTGGAACGAAAGTTTTCGCTGAAATGACAAAATCGGCACATTTGCTCTGGGTAAGGCCTATGATGAAGTGGTCACTGTGACCTATTCATTCCGGGTGTACTAAAAGATTTTGATGATTCTGAAAGGTGATGGAACAAGCATTCAAAGCACGTATTCCACTTGTCCGATTATGTTTTTTGTAGAACAAAATTTTCGCGGAAAAATGACGAAATCGGCAGATTTGCTCTTGGTAAGGATATTGATTAAGTGGTCACTGTGACCTATTGCTTCCGGGTGCACTAAAAGATTTTGATGATTCTGAAAGGTGTTGGAACAAGATTTCAAAGCAAGTATTCCACTTGGTCAGATTATATTTTTCGTGAAACAAAAGTTTTCGCGTGAAACGTGCTGGAACAAGATTTCAAAGCACGTATTCCGCTTGTGCGATGATGTTTTTCTTGGAACGAAAGTTTTCGCTAAAATGACAAAATCGGCACATTTGCTCTGGGTAAGGCCTATGATGAAGCGGGCACTGTGACCTATTCATTCCGGGTGTACTAAAAGATTTTGATGATTCTGAAAAGTGATGGAACAAGCTTTCAAAGCACGTATTCCGCTTGTGCGATGATGTTTTTTGTGACATTTGCCCTGGGTAAGGCCTATGATGAAGTGGTCACTGTGACCTATTCATTCCGGGTGTACTAAAAGATTTTGATGATTCTGAAAGGTGATGGAACAAGCTTCCGATCCACGTATTCCACTTGCCCGATTATGTTTTTTGTAGAACAAAATTTTCGAGGAAAAATTACGAAATCGGCAGATTTACTCTTGGTAAGGATAATGATTAAGTGGTCACTGTGACCTATTGCTTCCGGGTGCACTAAAAGATTTTAATGATTCTGAAAGGTGTTGGAACAAGATTTCAAAGCAAGTATTCCACTTGGTCAGATTATATTTTTAGTGAAACAAAAGTTTTCACGTGAAACGTGTTGGAACAAGATTTCAAAGCACGTATTCCACTTGGTCAGATTATATTTTTCGTGAAACAAAAGTTTTCGCGTGAAACGTGTTGGAACAAGATTTCAAAGCACGTATTCCGCTTGTGCGATGATGTTTTTCTTGGAACGAAAGTTTTCGCTGAAATGACAAAATCGGCACATTTGCTCTGGGTAATGCCTATGATGAAGTGGTCACTGTGACCTATTCATTCCGGGTGTACTAAAAGATTTTGATGATTCTGAAAGGTGATGGAACAAGCTTTCAAAGCACGTATTCCACTTGTCCGATTATGTTTTTTGTAGAACAAAATTTTCGCGGAAAAATGACGAAATCGGCAGATTTGCTCTGGGTAAGGCCAATGATGCAGTAGTCCTTGTGACCAAATCCTTCCGGTTGCACTGAAAGCTTTTGATGATTCTGAAAGGTGATGGAACAAGCTTCCGAACCACGTATTCCACTTGCCCGATTATGTTTTTTGTGGAACAAAATTTTCGAGGAAAAATTACGAAATCGGCAGATTTGCTCTTGGTAAGGATAATGATTAAGTGGTCACTGTGACCTATTGCTTCCGTGTGCACTAAAAGATTTTGATGATTCTGAAAGGTGTTGGAACAAGATTTCAAAGCAAGTATTCCACTTGGTCAGATTATATTTTTCGTGAAACAAAAGTTTTCGCGTGAAACGTGTTGGAACAAGATTTCAAAGCACGTATTCCGCTTGTGCGATGATGTTTTTCTTGGAACGAAAGTTTTCGCTGAAATGACAAAATCGGCACATTTGCTCTGGGTAAGGCCTATGGTGAAGTGGTCACTGTGACCTATTCATTCCGGGTGATGATTTGATGATTCTTTGATGATTTTTTTGATGATTCTGAAAAGTGATGGAACAAGCTTTCAAAGCACGTATTCCACGTGCCCGATTATGTTTTTTGTAGAACAAAATTTTCGCGGAAAAATTACGAAATCGGCAGATTTGCTCTGGGTACGGCCAATGATGCAGTAGTCCTTGTGACCAAATCCTTCCGGTTGCACTGAAAGCTTTTGATGATTCTGAAAGGTGTTGGAACAAGCTTTGTGACGATTATTTCCCGCAGCAGGGAAATTATCGCACAACACGGAGTGAGTTTAATCACAAAAATGATAGACATGTATATATATATTAAACGAAGTGAGAAAATTAGTAACATATAGAATGAATTTTAACAATAAACTTGGTGAAATGCATTCAGACTATTGTATTAACAATCTATTATTAATTAGTTAATTAATGTTAATATTGCCAATGATAATCACTCTGTATAAGTCACTAACAGGAGTAAATAATATTTCGATAACAATTAACATAACGGAATAACAAAAGAAATAAAGGTTCGAAGCAAACAAGCAACGGTGAGCGCGAAGTTGAGTGACACGAAACAAGGTCAAAGCAGAAGAAACAGAAAAGGTGAACAACACGAGAACATACAAGGTCACACGAAAACACGGAAGACAGGAACAACATAAACGTGTTGACGAACTAAATAGTCGAACATAGCGGAGAACGGGAACTTGTTTTCGAACAAACGAGACAACGCCAGAGCATAGCGGGAAACGTATAACGGAAGCAAGGAAAAGTGGTCTATAAAAGAGCGAACAACCAAGCAACAGGGATTCAGTTCAGTTTGAGCCGAGACTTCGTGAAGTGCAGAGTTAAATCCTAGCAGAGAACCAGAGTATACTTTAAAACAGTGAACAGTGAATAGTGAGCAGAGAATTCTCATAAAAGACAGCCACAGGGAAGACCTACAGTACATATACAACATTTATTGATTTGTGTGCGTAAGCCCTTCAATAAAGTGCCTTTGGCGACTACACTTCGTATCGCTGCATCTGTTGTGCGTAAGCCCATCAGCGATCAACACCAACATTTATTGATTTGCGTGCGTAAGCCCTTCAATAAAGTGCCTTTGACGAATACACTTCGCATCGCTGCATCTGTTGTGCGTAAGCCCATCAGCGATCAGCACCAACACTTTATTGACTTGTGTGCGTAAGCCCTTCAATAAAGTGTCTTTGACAATTATACTTCGCATCGCTGCATCTGTTGTGCGTAAGCCCATCAGCGATCAGCACCGACATTTATTGACTTGCGTGCGTAAGCCCTTCAATAAAGTGTCTTTGACAGTTATACTTCGCACCGCTGCATCCGTTGTGCGTAAGCCCTCAGCGAACAACAGACTTATCGAGTTGTGTGCGTAAGCCCTTCGAGAAGTCGCTGTTGCCAACGAACGACCAAACTCCGCTGCGTCTGTTGCGCGCACTCCCACCAGCGGAGCCCGAACGACCACGACGACACTACAAGCATTACTATTACTATTAATATTACCAGTACTATTATTAGCAGTAAAACAAGCCTTGTTAGTTTTAAGCATCAATATATTGTAACTACGAAAATAAGCGAAAGGAGATCAAATAAACGAATCATTGTACCATAGAACCTCAGGTCTTGTAACTCGAACCCTGGACATCCGCTGAGATTATCTCGGCTAACCGAAGTTCGTTACAGCTTTCAAACCACGTATTCCACTTGTCCGATTATGTTTTTCGTAGAACAAAAGTTTTCGCGGAAAAATTACGAAATCGGCAGATTTGCTCTTGGTAAGGATAATGATTAAGTGGTCACTGTGACCTATTCCTTCCGGGTGCACTAAAAGATTTTGATGATTCTGAAAGGTGTTGGAACAAGCTTTCAAAGCACGTATTCCACTTGTCCGATTATGTTTTTCGTAGAACAAAAGTTTTCGCGGAAAAATGACGAAATCGGCATATTTGTTCTGGGTAAGGCCAATGATTATGTGGTCACTGTGACCAATTCTTTCCGGGTGCACTGAAAGCTTTTGATGATTCTGAAAGGTGTTGGAACAACCTTTTAAAGCACGTATTCCACTTGGTCAGAATATTTTTCGTGGAACAAAAGTTTTCGCGGAAAAATGACGAGATCGGCACATTTGCTCTGGGTAAGGCCAATGATTAAGTGGTCACTGTGGCGAATTCCTTTCGGGTGCACTTTAAGCTTTTGATGATTCTGGAAGGTGTTGGAACAACCTTTCAAAGCACGTATTCCACTTGGTCAGAATATTTTTCGTGGAACAAAAGTTTTCGCGGAAAAATGACGAAATCGGCAGATTTGCTCTGGCTAAGGCAAATGATGAAGTGGTCACTGTGACCTATTCTTTCCGGGTGTACTAAAAGATTTTGATGATTCTGAAAGGCGATGGACCAAGCTTCCGTACCACGTATTCCACTTGTTCAATTATGTTTTTCGTAGAACAAAAGTTTTCGCGGAAAAATGACGAAATCGGCAGATTTGATCTGGGTAAGGCCAATGATTATGTGGTCACTGTGAACAATTCTTTCCGGGTGCACTGAAAGCTTTTGATGATTCTGAAAGGTGTTGGAACAACCTTTAAAGTACGTATGCCACTTGGTCAGAATATTTTTCGTGGAACAAAAGTTTTCGCGGAAAAATGACGAAATCGGCAGATTTGCTCTGGATAAGGCCAATGATGAAGTGGTCACTGTGACCTATTCCTTCCGGATGCACTAAAAGATTTTGATTATTCTGAAAGGTGTTGGAACAAGATTTCAAAGCAAGTATTCCACTTGGTCAGATTATATTTTTTGCAGAACAAACAATGATGAAGTGGTCACTGTGGGCAATTCCTTTCGGGTGCACAGAAAGTTTTTGATGATTCTGCAAGGTGTTGGAACAAGCTTCTGAACCACGTATTCCACTTGGTCCGATTATGTTTTCCGTGAAACAAAAGTTTTTGCGGAAAAATGACGAAATCGGCAGATTTACTCTGGGTAAGGCCAATGATGCAGTAGTCCTTGTGACCAAATCCTTCCGGTTGCACTGAAAGCTTTTGATGATTCTGAAAGGTGATGGAACAAGCTTCCGAACCACGTATTCCACTTGCCCGATTATGTTTTTTGTAGAACAAAATTTTCGAGGAAAAATTACGAAATCGGCAGATTTGCTCTTGGTAAGGATAATGATTAAGTGGTCACTGTGACCTATTGCTTCCGGGTGCACTAAAAGATTTTGATGATTCGGAAAGGTGTTGGAACAAGATTTTAAAGCAAGTATTCCACTTGGTCAGATTATATTTTTCGTGAAACAAAAGTTTTCGCGTGAAACGTGTTGGAACAAGATTTCAAAGCACGTATTCCGTTTGTGCGATGATGTTTTTCTTGGAACGAAAGTTTTCGCTGAAATGACAAAATCGGCACATTTGCTCTGGGTAAGGCCTATGATGAAGTGGTCACTGTGACCTATTCATTCCGGGTGATGATTTGATGATTCTTTGATGATTTTTTTGATGATTCTGAAAAGTGATGGAACAAGCTTTCAAAGCACGTATTCCACGTGCCCGATTATGTTTTTTGTAGAACAAAATTTTCGCGGAAAAATTACGAAATCGGCAGATTTGCTCTGGGTAAGGTTAATGATGCAGTAGTCCTTGTGACCAAATCCTTCCGGTTGCACTGAAAGCTTTTGATGATTCTGAAAGGTATTGGAACAAGCTTTGTGACGATTATTTCCCGCAGCAGGGAAATTATCGCACAACACGGAGTGAGTTTAATCACAAAAATGATAGACATGTATATATATATTAAACGAAGTGAGAAAATTAGTAACATATAGAATGAATTGGAACAATAAACTTGGTGAAATGCATTCAGACTATTGTATTAACAATCTATTATTAATTAGTTAACTAATGTTAATATTGCCAATGATAATCACTCTGTATAAGTCACTAACAGGAGTTAATAATAGTTCGATAACAATTAACATAACGCGCGAAGTTGAGTGACACGAAACAAGGTCAAAGCAGAAGAAACAGAAAAGGTGAACAACACGAGAACATACAAGGTCACACGAAAACACGGAAGACAGGAACAACATAAACGTGTTGACGAACTAAATAGTCGAACATAGCGGAGAACGGGAACTTGTTTTCGAACAAACGAGACAACGCCAGAGCATAGCGGGAAACGTATAACGGAAGCAAGGAAAAGTGGTCTATAAAAGAGCGAACAACCAAGCAACAGGGATTCAGTTCAGTTTGAGCTGAGACTTCGTGAAGTGCAGAGTTAAATCCCAGCAGAGAACCAGAGTATACTTTAAAACAGTGAACAGTGAATAGTGAGCAGAGAATTCTCATAAAAGACAGCCACAGGGAAGACCTACAGTACATATACAACATTTATTGATTTGTGTGCGTAAGCCCTTCAATAAAGTGCCTTTGGCGACTACACTTCGTATCGCTGCATCTGTTGTGCGTAAGCCCATCAGCGATCAACACCAACATTTATTGATTTGCGTGCGTAAGCCCTTCAATAAAGTGCCTTTGACGAATACACTTCGCATCGCTGCATCTGTTGTGCGTAAGCCCATCAGCGATCAACACTAACACTTTATTGACTTGTGTGCGTAAGCCCTTCAATAAAGTGTCTTTGACAATTATACTTCGCATCGCTGCATCTGTTGTGCGTAAGCCCATCAGCGATCAGCACCGACATTTATTCACTTGCGTGCGTAAGCCCTTCAATAAAGTGTCTTTGACAGTTATACTTCGCACCGCTGCATCCGTTGTGCGTAAGCCCTCAGCGAACAACAGACTTATCGAGTTGTGTGCGTAAGCCCTACGAGAAGTCGCTGTTGCCAACAAACGACCAAACTCCGCTGCGTCTGTTGCGCGCACTCCCACCAGCGGAGCCCGAACGACCACGACGACACTACAAGCATTACTATTACTATTAATATTACCAGTACTATTATTAGCAGTAAAACAAGCCTTGTTAGTTTTAAGCATCAATATATTGTAACTACGAAAATAAGCGAAAGGAGTTCAAATAAACGAATCATTGTACCATAGAACCTCAGGTCTTGTAACTCGAACCCTGGACATCCGCTGAGATTATCTCGGCTAACCGAAGTTCGTTACAGCTTTCAAACCACGTATTCCACTTGTCCGATTGTGTTTTTCGTAGAACAAAAGTTTTCGCGGAAAAATTACGAAATCGGCAGATTTGCTCTTGGTAAGGATAATGATTAAGTGGTCACTGTGACCTATTCCTTCCGGGTGCACTAAAAGATTTTGATGATTCTGAAAGGTGTTGGAACAAGCTTTCAAAGCACGTATTCCACTTGTCCGATTATGTTTTTCGTAGAACAAAAGTTTTCGCGGAAAAATGACGAAATCGGCATATTTGTTCTGGGTAAGGCCAATGATTATGTGGTCACTGTGACCAATTCTTTCCGGGTGCACTGAAAGCTTTTGATGATTCTGAAAGGTGTTGGAACAACCTTTTAAAGCACGTATTCCACTTGGTCAGAATATTTTTCGTGGAACAAAAGTTTTCGCGGAAAAATGACGAGATCGGCACATTTGCTCTGGGTAAGGCCAATGATTATGTGGTCAGTGTGAACAATTCTTTCCGGGTGCACTGAAAGCTTTTGATGATTCTGAAAGGTGTTGGAACAACCTTTAAAGTACGTATGCCACTTGGTCAGAATATTTTTCGTGGAACAAAAGTTTTCGCGGAAAAATGACGAAATCGGCAGATTTGCTCTGGGTAAGGCCAATGATGAAGTGGTCACTGTGACCAATTTCTTCCGGGTGCACTAGATGTTTGTCATGATTCTGAAAGGAGTTGGAACAAAATTTCAAAGCATGTATTCCACTTGTCCGACTATGTTTTTCGTGAAACAAGTTTTCGCGGAAAAATTACGAAATCGGCAGATTTGCTCTTGGTAAGGATAATACTTAAGTGGTCACTGTGACCTATTCCTTCCGGATGCACTAAAAGATTTTGATTATTCTGAAAGGTGTTGGAACAAGATTTCAAAGCAAGTATTCCACTTGGTCAGATTATATTTTTTGCAGAACAAACAATGATGAAGTGGTCACTGTGGGCAATTCCTTTCGGGTGCACAGAAAGTTTTTGATGATTCTGCAAGGTGTTGGAACAAGCTTCTGAACCACGTATTCCACTTGGTCCGATTATGTTTTCCGTGAAACAAAAGTTTTCGCGGAAAAATGACGAAATCGGCAGATTTACTCTGGGTAAGGCCAATGATGCAGTAGTCCTTGTGACCAAATCCTTCCGGTTGCACTGAAAGCTTTTGATGATTCTGAAAGGTGTTGGAACAACCTTTCAAAGCACGTATTCCACTTGGTCAGAATATTTTTCGTGGAAAAATGACGAAATCGGCAGATTTGCTCTGGGTAAGGCAAATGATGAAGTGGTCACTGTGGGCAATACCTTTCGGGTGCACTGCAAGTTTTTGATGATTCTGCAAGGTGTTGGAACAAGCTTCTGAACCACGTATTCCACTTGTCCGATTATGTTTTTCGTAGAACAAAAGCTTTCGCGCAAAAATGACGAATTCGGCAGATTTGCTCTGGGTAAGGCTAATGATGAATTGGTCACTGTGACCAATTTCTTCCGGGTGCACTAAATGTTTTTCATGATTCTGAAAGGTTTTGGAGCAAAATTTCAAAGCATGTATTCCACTTGACCGACTATGTTTTTCGTGAAACAAAAGTTTTCGCTGAAATGACAAAATCGGCACATTTGCTCTGGGTAAGGCCTATGATGAACTGGTCACTGTGAACTATTCCTTCCGGGTGTACTAAAAGATTTTGATGATTCTGAAAGGTGATGGAACAAGCTTCCGAACCACGTATTCCACTTGTCCGATTAAGGGAAGGCCAATGATGAAGTGGTCACTGTGACCAATTTCTTCCGGGTGCACTAAATGTTTTTCATGATTCTGAAAGGAGTTGGAACAAAATTTCAAAGCATGTATTCCACTTGTCCGATTATGTTTTCGTGGAACAAAAGTTTTCGCTGAAATGACAAAATCGGCACATTTGGTCTGGGTAAGGCCAATGATTAAGTGGTCACTGTGGCCAATTCCTTTCGGGTGCACTTTAAGTTTTTGATGATTCTGCAAGGTGTTGAAACAAGCTTTCAAAGCTTGTATTCCACTTGGTCCGATTATGCTTTTCGTGAAACAAAAGCTTTCGCGGAAAAATGACGAAATCGGCAGATTTGCCCTGGGTAAGTCAAACGATGAAGTGGTCACTGTGGCCAATTCCTTTCGGGTGCACTAAAAGATTTTGATGATTCTGAAAGGTGTTGGAACAAGATTTCAAAGCAAGTATTCCACTTGGTCAGATTTTATTTTTTGTGAAACAAAAGTTTTCGCGGAAAAATAACGAAATCGGCAGATTTGCTCTGGGTAAGGCCAATGATGAAGTGGTCACTGTGACCAATTTCTTCCGGGTGCACTAAATGTTTTTCATGATTCTGAAACGTGTTGGAACAAGATTTCAAAGCACGTATTCCGCTTGGTCAGATTTTATTTTTTGTGAAACAAAAGTTTTCGCGGAAAAATAACGAAATCGGCAGATTTGCTCTGGGTAAGGCCAATGATGAAGTGGTCACTGTGACCAATTTCTTCCGGGTGCACTAAATGTTTTTCATGATTCTGAAACGTGTTGGAAAAAGATTTCAAAGCACGTATTCCGCTTGTGCGATGATGTTTTTCGTGGAACGAAATTTTCGCTGAAATGACAAAATCGGCAGATTTGCTCTGGGTAAGGCCTATGATGAAGTGGTCACTGTGACCTATTCATTCCGGGTGTACTAAAAGATTTTGATGATTCTGAAAGGTGATGGAACAAGCTTCCGAACCACGTATTCCACTTGTCCAATTATGTTTTTTGTAGAACAAAATTTTCGCGGAAAAATGACGAAATCGGCAGATTTGCTCTGGGTAAGGATAATGATTAAGTGGTCACTGTGTCCTATTCCTTCCGGGTGCACTAAAAGATTTTGATGATTCTGAAAGGTGTTGGAACAAGATTTCAAAGCAAGTATTCCACTTGGTCAGATTTTATTTTTTGTGAAACAAAAGTTTTCGCGGAAAAATAACGAAATCGGCAGATTTGCTCTGGGTAAGGCCAATGATGAAGTGGTCACTGTGACCAATTTCGTCCGGGTGCACTAAATGTTTTTCATGATTCTGAAACGTGTTGGAACAAGATTTCAAAGCACGTATTCCGTTTGTGCGATGATGTTTTTCGTGGAACGAAATTTTCGCTGAAATGACAAAATCGGCACATTTGCTCTGGGTAAGGCCTATGATGAACTGGTCACTGTGACCTATTCATTCCGGGTGTACTAAAAGATTTTGATGATTCTGAAAGGTGATGGAACAAGCTTCCGAACCACGTATTCCACTTGTCCAATTATGTTTTTTGTAGAACAAAATTTTCGCGGAAAAATGACGAAATCGGCAGATTTGCTCTGGGTAAGGCCAATGATGAAGTGGTCACTGTGACCAATTTCTTCCGGGTGCACTAAATGTTTTTCATGATTCTGAAACGTGTTGGAACAAGATTTCAAAGCACGTATTCCGCTTGTGCGATGATGTTTTTCGTGGAACGAAATTTTCGCTGAAATGACAAAATCGGCACATTTGCTCTGGGTAAGGCCTATGATGAAGTGGTCACTGTGACCTATTCATTCCGGGTGTACTAAAAGATTTTGATGATTCTGAAAGGTGATGGAACAAGCTTCCGAACCACGTATTCCACTTGTCCAATTATGTTTTTTGTAGAACAAAATTTTCGCGGAAAAATGACGAAATCGGCAGATTTGCCCTGGGTAAGTCAAACGATGAAGTGGTCACTGTGGCCAATTCCTTTCGGGTGCACTAAAAGTTTTTGATGGTTCTGCAAGGTGTTGGAACAAGCTTCTGAACCACGTATTTTACTTGGTCAGATTATGTTTTTCGTGGAACAAGTTTACGCGGAAAAATTTCGAAATCGGCAGATTTGCTTTTGGTAAGGATAATGATTAAGTGGTCACTGTGTCCTATTCCTTCCGGGTGCACTAAAAGATTTTGATGATTCTGAAAGGTGTTGGAACAAGATTTCAAAGCAAGTATTCCACTTGGTGAGATTTTATTTTTTGTGAAACAAAAGTTTTCGCGGAAAAATAACGAAATCGGCAGATTTGCTCTGGGTAAGGCCAATGATGAAGTGGTCACTGTGACCAATTTCTTCCGGGTGCACTAAATGTTTTTCATGATTCTGAAAGGTGTTGGAACGAGATTTAAAAGCAAGTATTTCACTTGGTCAGATTATATTTTTCGTGAAACAAAAGTTTTCGCGGAAAAATGACGAAATCGGCAAATTTGCTCTGAGTAAGGCCAATGATGAAGTAGTCACTGTGACCAATTTCTTCCGGGTGCACTAAGTGTTTGTCATGATTCTGAAATGAGTTGGAACAAAATTTCAAAGCATGTATTCTTGTCCGATTATGTTTTTCGTGGAACAAAAGTTTTCGCTGTGTTGTGAGTCACAAGTTAGACTCAAGCTAAGTCTCATCACATTTTCGCTACACGTACTTTTAGGCAGCAATTAGTGTGGTCTTCAACCAACGACGACGTAGCAGTGACAGCTTGTCCAACAACCATAGTTCAGCACATACTTTTAGGCGGTGCCTTCAGCACACGCTAACTTGCTCCGGAACAACTGTTCCGCGAAGTTATGCACTCTCAGCATAATTTAAAGCATTGGACTTTGCATCTTGCTTGGATTTAACAGGTGACATATCCCATGTCGTTCCCTTAGCATAAGAATTATAGGAACATTAGAATGTAGACCAAGGTATAAATTAAGCATAAGATTGAACGAATAAACAGTCGACGACAAGGTGTGCTTGAAGTTAAACCTAAATTAAACTTGTGTTCTATTAGAAAATTGTGTGTGAGTTTCCTAAGGGTAATAGCAACGTTTCCAGGACCTCCAGGACCACTTGTTAATAAACTGAAGGAAGCCATTAGTGGGACGAAGGACTTGCAAGGACCTCTCTCTTAGATATACACCACAACATTATTGGCGCAGCCGGTAGGATCCTTCAAGTAAGTTCCCAAAAACAATTTTGTTAATTTATTTGGGAAAAAAAAATAATAATAAAACCAAACATATCAGCAATAAATATAAGAAACATTAACACATCAGTAGAATCAAACGATAAAGGAAATTGTTAAAATCTACGAAACAACTATAAATAACCAAATAAAATAAACCCTTAATAAACATTAAAAGTTAGCTAAACTGCGATCCTTACGAGCCCCTCCAGTTTGGAATAATATTAAATCTTGCGATTCCCAAGGGACCCTCCAAGATTAGTAACAAAATATCGAAAACCAATTACAATTATAATTAATAGAAATCCTGGGCAAGACACCTTTACCCGTTGCTCTGCAGCTGAGTCTGGCTACAGAAGGATTTACGAATAACCCTGCAAAAGCATTAAAATGTCTAATTAACGAAATAACGTCGTCAAAATAATAAACCAAATAAATAAACAAAAAAAAAAAACATTCTCATTTTTGTGTCTGGTCATATAAAGTTAATAGGAGATTTCACGCGAAAGCATGCGAGGCTGTTAATTAATTTATTGCTGGTAACGTTTCCTTCAAATTAATTCACATCAAACAGAAGCATCTGCAAATCCGAGATATTCATAAGAATCATAAAACACCGGAACTAAAAGACAAAACGATCAATTCGTTTACAATATAAGACATTTCTGACAGAGTAGAACAAAAACAATCTGATCTTTCTTTTCCGTCTATTATTCGCCCACGCGAATATGCACTAACCCTTCGAAAAAGTTAAACGCAAAAAAAAAACTGCAAACGAATGCTTAGTGCAATTACGATTGCAACATCTAGAATGCTACAAAGTCAAATTAGATGGCAGAAAAGCACGAACTAAATGAAAAATATTTTAGTTTACTAAAAGAATATAAGGATTTTCAAACAGAAATAGATAGTCTTGTAGAGAAAATTTGGACTGTTCTGATAACAACAATAAAAAATAAAGAAAACATTGCCCTCATAAAAACAAACATATCAGCATTAGGAAGAATTTCAAAAGTAGAAAAACTAGACACAATTCTCACAGAAATACTAAATTTCAACGAGCACAAACAAGACAGCTTAGAAAAAGAAATAGATCATTGGAAAACAGATTTTGGTGCTCTTGCAACAAAACATAAAAATATAATAGAACAAGGGAAAAGGCAGGAAACTTTAATTGAAGAATTAGACCAAGAAAATTCTAATCTTAGAAAATTTAAAAACCTGACAGAAGAAGAAATTAACCAATTACCAACATTATCACACACCCTAGACCAACTCGAAAAATATAAAGAGGAAAATAAAACACTCAAACAAAAACTATCTGCATCCAGAAGATCCCTCTCGGACACTCCAAAAAATACGACATTTCTACAACCATATATAACAACCCAGAGATCTAAGTCAGAAAACATAGATTCCACCGAAGTTCTGTCTCCAATCACCTCACAGCCCTTAATTACTTCCAAAATGAGCATTGAACAGATCGCAAAAACTGTAAATAGGTTAGTTCCACTATTCTCAGGCACCCAATCACCCGACATTAGAAGCGAAATCTATAAGCTCATCGAAGGATGCGAGTTAGCAAACAAGAGCATCGACGCCAGAGACTTACAAACATTCATAGCATGCATAAAACAACGCCTACATGGTGATGCGTTCAATTTAATTCGACTAAGGAAAATAGAAAAATTAGAAGATTTCTATTTACTTATAAAATCCAAATATTTAGAGCCGGTGACACTCTCTTCAGTAACACAAAATATTCAAAGCATTAAACAAAATCCAATAGAATCAGTAAGATCTTTCGCTAGAAGATTAATCTCATTGAAACTACAAGCTGAGGAAATAATTCAACATGCATATGCAAGTCAGAATTCAGAAGCATTACTTCAAGAACTGCAATCATCTACAATTCTAGCTTTCAAAACAGGCTTAATAGATCCCCAACTTCGACTCCACGTATTAAATATTTCGACACAAAACGTAGATGAGTTAATAGAACAAACGTTAAGCGTTTTAAACATCTTGGAGCAAGGCAACAAAACACAAAGTATTTTCCCACACAACACTACGACAACTACAAATATTGCAAATTTCAAAACACTTCAAAATCATACACAAAACATATGTCGCTATCCACAAGCGAATATCTCATGTTCCTTCTGTGGAAAAAAAGGGCATACCAGAGACGAGTGCTTAAGCAGAAAAAATGCACCGTTCTGCACAATTTGTCTGCGCTATGGACATGAACAAAATTGGCGTTGCGCTAGCGCGAACCCGCGCGACTCGGTAAGCAGAAAACATGAAACAAGACACCCGCAACAGCAAACTTGGAATGCAAGCTATAACACGTCCGCCGCAATAGTCAACGCTGACAACATCAGCAGAAAAATGAATTACCCCGCACAAACGAATATACAAAGAAATGATGATGCCAATTATAAAACAAATTACAACAATAACTATAATAAAACAAAAGAGCAAAAACAAAACTTCAGCAACGCGAATCGAAATTACTCAGGATATTCAAGGGCACCTAATAATAATAGTTATATTAAGAATTCAACTAACAATAATAATAACAATAACATAAATAGAAATAATGTAAACAATAGAAATTACTCTAAACAATGCCTATGGTGCAACCGACCAGGACATTCGGCTTTTAGCTGTAATGCCAAGAAAAATTGGGAAAATCTCCAGGGAAACCAGCAGGGGCCCAGTCAAGGCCAATAAACTGGGAACCCCAAAATAATAGTAACTTTAGGCCAAATTGTGTGGAAACAGTAAATCAAACATCCAATAGGATCGTTGATACGTTTGCAACAAATTGTGCTAAACATAACATTAATATAACAGAAGAACATAACCAACATCAAGTTAATGTACAAAATCCACTTAACACAACATGTAATAATACAATGAATAACAAAAGCACAGTGGAAAAACCAAAACAAGAAAAGATCATCGTGCAAAGGGACGAAAGCCATTGTCAGCAAAAGCATTATTTCAGAATAGCGAAAAGGAAATAACAATAAATGCCAACACGGACTTATTTAAATATAATACGAAAGTCTTCTTCAGAAAATTGGGAGAAATTATGCTGTCTTTGTCACTACTTATATATCTTACAATACACCTTCTAATACAAGCAACTCCAAACGCCATAAACTATATACTACATATACTTAATATTACACAAAAAACAACACAATCACTTATAATAACAAGAATAAAAAGCATCGTTGAATTTGTTAAATTCTTTCATGCTGAAATGAAAAAAGCAAATAATAATTTCAGAAATAACGAAACTAATAACTATTCAAGCTTCACCAAGCAAAATCCTTGCACAGGATCCGACAGTTTAAATGACGTGTTTATCGAAAAACCCTGCGAAGGTACAAAAAATAAAAAACTCACTTTACTTGTCCATTCGGGAGCGGATACCAGTTTAGTAAAAAAAAGTAAATTAACAGAATATTACAAATAAATACCAATGACATAAAAAACTTATGTGGAGCATTTGGCGGCCACATTACAACACAAGGATCAATTCTTATAAATCATAGCAGAGTAAAACAACTTGCTTTCAAGTTACACGTTGTTTCTTTGGAGCAAGGCGTACCTGCAGATGGAATAATCGGTCGAGATAATTTATGGAACCAATCCGTGATAAACACGCTAAAAATAAATAACAAAAAAATCTCATTTTTTGATAAGAATAAAAAATGTATCACAACACTACCAATGGTAAAATATGAAAATACAGAAAATGATCAAAATAAAATAGAAAATATAACAATAGATAGTAGAACTATAAAAATAGTCCCCATTAATATTAACGCTGACATAAAAACAGCGATAATACATAAGCAGCAAATTGCACCAAATATTTATATACCAGAAACTCTGACTAACATAAAGGACAAAACAACAATTGTCCCACTGTTAAACTCGTCAGAGAAAGGATTCATCATACCAAAAAATTTAAGCGTATCATACTCAGACTTTGATGATTATAAAATACAAAATTTCGATATAAATAATATTAATGAGACGAATATATATGAACGATCGAGAGTGAGACAACTTCTACAAGAGTTACAATTAGATTCCAACCTAAATGAAGAAGAACGAGAATCAATAGAAAATATTTGTATGAAGTTTCACGACGTTTTTCTATTAGAGGGACAACAATTATCGTACTCAACCATAATGCAGCATGAGATACCAACTTTACAAAATACACCTCCAATCAATCAAACCCAATACCGCCTTCCTCACTCTCACAGGGAGGAGATAAACATACAGGTAAAGAAATTATTAGACGAAAATATAATTTCCCCCAGCACTTCACCATGGAACTCTCCACTCTTGTTAGTTCCTAAGAAGAATACTACCAATACAGAGAAAAAATGGAGGTTAGTTATAGATTACCGTAAGCTTAATGATATTACAATTAAGCAAGTTTTTCCAATACCACGAATAGATGAAATCTTGGAGCAATTAGGACATAGTAGATATTTTTCAACATTAGACCTTGCTAGTGGATATCACCAAATATTAATAAAAGATAGCGATAAAGAAAAAACAGCTTTTAGTACAGGATTAGGACATTTTGAATTCAACAGAATGCCTTTCGGCCTTACCGGAGCACCTGCAACCTTCCACAGAATAATGAACCATATTCTTACAGGTTTGCAGGGTATAGATTGTTTCGTATATTTAGACGACATAGTTATTTACGGTAGAAACTTAAAACAACATGAGGTTAGACTAAGTAAAGTTCTAGAAATATTACGAAATACTAATCTTAAATTGAATACAAAGAAATGCCAATTCCTTAAAAAAGAAATAGTTTACTTAGGCCATAAGTGTACAGAATCAGGCGCACTGCCTGATCCAGAAAAAGTTGAGTGTGTATTAAGAATACAACCTCCGAAAAATCGAAAAGAAGTGCAAGCATTTCTTGGGCTAATTAACTATTACAGAAAATTTATTTCAAATACAGCAAAATTAGCACTACCAATAAATAAATTGCTAAGAAAAAACGCAAAATTTATATGGACAACAGAATGCCAAGAAGCCTTCGAAATTCTAAAATCAAAAATTAGTTCACCACCTATCCTTGCATACCCAGATTTTTCGAAAACATTTAACTTATCAACCGACGCAAGCAATGAAGTTTTAGGAGCAGTTTTATCGCAGGGTGAAATAGGATTAGACAAGCCAATAGCGTTCGCCAGCCGAGTCCTAAATGACGCTGAAAAACGTTATTCCACAATAGAGAAAGAATTTCTGGCAATAGTTTGGGCAACAAAAAATTTTCGCGCGTATTTACTAGGCAGACCATTTAAAATATTTACAGATCACCAACCACTCAGAGGAATAGCAAATTTAAAGGATCAAACATCCAGATTAGCTCGTTTTAGACACAAATTATCAGAGTACGACTTCGAAATTATTTACAAACCCGGCAAGAAGAATCTGAACGCAGATGCCCTTAGCCGCATTTCAACTCAGAAAAACGATATTGCAACCGTACAAACCCGTTCTAAAACGAAGGCGAATGACGCCGAAAAGGATTTAGAAAACCCGAAAAATGTATCCAAAACTACAGAATCCGTAACACTTTTATCAGATCCCAAGGAAATTCAAACGATACTAAAAGATTTCCACAATTCACCTCTAGGCGGCCACTAAGGCGCTGTAAAAACATATCTAAGGATACGAAAACAATATCGATGGCCTGGTATGCAGAAACAAATAAAAACATTCGTAAAACAATGTCCAAAATGCCAAGTAAACAAAAGCTCAAAACTAACTAAAATGCCCTTAGTTTTGACAGACACACCGGAAAAACCATTCGATAAGGTATATATGGACATAGTCGGAATCTTACCGGAAACCACTTTAGGCAATAAATACATACTAACCTTTCAGGACGATCTCTCAAAATTTATGATTAGCATAGCAATACCAGATGCCGAAGCGAGCACTATATCAAAAGCATTTTTTGATGAAATAGTAGCTCGTTACGGAATCCCTAAAATTCTCATAACCGACAATGGCACTAACTTTATTTCAAGAGTATTTTCAGACACCTGTAAAATATTGGGAATCAAGAAGTTAAATATTACTCCATACCACCCACAAGCGAATGGCTCACTGGAAAGAAGTCATCGACCACTAGCAGAATATTTGCGTAGTTTCGCAAAAGAAGACGGTTCCAACTGGGATCAATGGCTATCAGCAGCCATGCATGTACACAACCATACACCACACATAACAACGAAGCAGACACCATTTTTCACACTATTTGGATTTGATACAAATCTCCCAACAAACTTAACAAGAAAATGCTCCCCAATTTACAACGCAGAAGACCCGTCAAAAATTCTAAAATTTCAAATTCAGAAAGCAGACGAATTAGCAAAAAAACACCAAGAAAGAGCAAAAGAACTAGCAAAGAAACAACACGACATTAAACTAAACCCAATAATTTTTAATATTGGAGACAAAGTTTTGTTAAAAAATCAAACTAGGAAAAACAAATTTTCTTCAATATGGTTAGGTCCTTACAATGTTATAGATATAACAAGCCCAGTCACTACGGTAATTACAATAAAAAACAAACCCAAAAAATATCATAACAATCTCTTAAAACACTACAACACAACACTACCCTCAACGACAAACACACAATGAATAAAAATCACATTAATAATATCAAATTGTACTACAAGAAAAACGTTTGAAAAATATACTCTTTTGCAGGTTTCTCTTTCACAAAACTACACCTGTAAGTTACAAATTGCAATAATAAACACACAATGAATAAAATAAAGGAAATAAATTTTCTTGTTCCACATATAATAATATTTTATAATTCCACACAATAAAATTCTATTATTTTCACCGCCATCAGACAAGAAACCGCCTTCATATTCAGACACCTTATGTATACAGACATTATGTTTAAATTAAGGAATCTAAAAAATATAGTTGACCAAATACAAGATAACATAGCATCAGCCAAACAGAACACAGTACACCCGAGCATTTTAACAAAACAAGAAATAGATGAGTACGATATAGATCTTTATAAACTAAAACTAATAAAAATGGGAGTATTATCACTTCAAAACGACAAACTAATCATAGCCATAAAAATTCCTATAACATATATAAATACAGACATTTATTTAATTACACCAATAACAAACAACCAAAATTACGAAATCGAAGAACAAGATGAATTAGTAGTAAAAATAGACGGAGAAAAATACACATACACCCAAAACACGCTTCTAGCAGACTTAGACCTAAGTACCAATTGTATATTCAAAAGCACATGTAAACTAGTACACAACAACAAAACACAAATAAAACACATAAACGACGAGACAGTAATAATAAAAAACGCATTAAATCTACAAATAACGAACTATTGCAATAGCCAAAATAAGACTCTAAATGGGAATTACCTACTAAGCCTCGCAAACTGCCAAATAACGGTTCTAAATAAAACATACACGAACAAAAAAGTAACTGTACAAGACAATTTCTATTAAGCACAATAAAATTAAATAACACATTACAAAAATTACCACAGTTCAACAAAATTGAAATACAACAAATAGAAAACCTAAAATAAATAAGAGAATTAAAATATCATAAGAATATTTCATATGGAATTGCCATTGGAACAATACTATTATTAATTATTACCATAGTTATACTTGTAAATATATACTCAAAAAATCGGAAATAAAAGTTAATGTAACAAACAACACACTAGAACCTAAAGATAAGAACACACATACAAAAGAGGAAAAAACAACAACAGAGAAGCATAATACACAACCAAAACGTACCACATACTATTAAAATATCCATACAATTAATATTACATAGCACAATCAAAGCACACTTAAAAACTTATTTAGATAACTTAAAATTAAGTCAACTCGGAAGAATCCAGCCCACACAAGGAACAAACGCAGCTTAAAATAGGAAAAAAAAAAAAACAACATCATAACTTCCAACCAGCATAGAATATAACATGACGACATCTCAACATCCAGCACACACAAGGAACAATCGCAACTCAAAATACGAAGAAAACAACATCATAACTTCCAACCGACATAGAAGATAACATGACGACATCTCAACATAAAAATTACGACATCTCCACATAAAAATGGCGACATATCCACATAAAAATGCAGACATCTCAACATAAAAATGACAACATCTCCACATACTTCCGCAGTGATTATACCGTAAACGAATTATTCCTTAAATTAATTATAGCACCTTTAACGAAACAGTACATATACACCAAGAACCGCTAAACAACACACAAAAGTTGTTAAACCCTACTATGGGAAACTTTTTTTTTATAAAAAAAAAGAGAAAAGAAATTTTGTTATAAAAAACAGAGGGACAAATTATGGGATGGAGGGGTACAGGATCCAAATATTCAATCACTTGGATTGAAAAAAAAGCAATCTACGTTTGCAATCACACGATAATCAGCAACTTACATGGTGGATTCAGGTTATATAATGTAACACTAAAAATGCAGCTCACACCTGATGATTCCCCACCTGAAAAGTATTGAACACAAATTTGATCGAAGAAGTATTGTACAACGTGACTCTGGACCCGAACCAAAATCATTAAATAGCCCCAATTCACCCATCCACATGCTCACCACGTCTACAATAGGCGGGCGGTACCAACAACAGCCGCAATACTAATGATAACAGCACAACCGAAGACCATGGTACGGGTAAACAACAATTCGATACGGTTACAACATCTGCACTATTCAACTCCAAGTATCTAAGATGTATCGCAAACCGAGATCTATTATAAAAGAAAACAAAACTGTAAAACTGTAACACTAGCACGTGTATTCTTCCTACATAACTTTCGAAAGAGGTAAAAAGAAAATTAAAAACAAAAAAAAAAAAGAGAAAAAAAATTATATACATATATATTTACGATAGACCCACATCCGAGAAAAAATGTTACAAACTTAATAATACATAGTTTAAGGATTAACAAATTCGGCAAAACTGTCCTCGCCATTTCTGTTTTTGATAAGAAAAATAATATTAACATAATACATAGTAAAATAAGTGACTAAGAAAAATTAATATATGTGAATAGATTAACTCACATATATTAATTTTTGCTCTAAGAATGGAGGGATGTTGTGAGTCACAAGTTAGACTCAAGCTAAGTCTCATCACATTTTCGCTACACGTACTTTTAGGCAGCAATTAGTGTGGTCTTCAACCAACGACGACGTAGCAGTGACAGCTTGTCCAACAACCATAGTTCAGCACATACTTTTAGGCGGTGCCTTCAGCACACGCTTACTTGCTCCGGAACAACTGTTCCGCGAAGTTATGCACTCTCAGCATAATTTAAAGCATTGGACTTTGCATCTTGCTTGGATTTAACAGGTGACATATCCCATGTCGTTCCCTTAGCATAAGAATTATAGGAACATTAGAATGTAGACCAAGGTATAAATTAAGCATAAGATTGAACGAATAAACAGTCGACGACAAGGTGTGCTTGAAGTTAAACCTAAATTAAACTTGTGTTCTATTAGAAAATTGTGTGTGAGTTTCCTAAGGGTAATAGCAACGTTTCCAGGACCTCCAGGACCACTTGTTAATAAACTGAAGGAAGCCATTAGTGGGACGAAGGACTTGCAAGGACCTCTCTCTTAGATATACACCACAACATTATTGGCGCAGCCGATAGGATCCTTCAAGTAAGTTCCCAAAAACAATTTTGTTAATTTATTTGGGAAAAAAAAAATAATAGAAAAACCAAACATATCAGCAATAAATATAAGAAACATTAACACATCAGTAGAATCAAACGATAAAGGAAATTGTTAAAATCTACGAAACAACTATAAATAACCAAATAAAATAAACCCTTAATAAACATTAAAAGTTAGCTAAACTGCGATCCTTACGAGGCCCTCCAGTTTGGAATAATATTAAATCTTGCGATTCCCAAGGGACCCTCCAAGATTAGTAACAAAATATCGAAAACCAATTACAATTATAATTAATAGAAATCCTGGGCAAGACACCTTTACCCGTTGCTCTGCAGCTGAGTCTGGCTACAGAAGGATTTACGAATAACCCTGCAAAAGCATTAAAAAGTCTAATTAACGAAATAACGTCGTCAAAATAATAAACCAAATAAATAAACAAAAAAAAAAAACCATTCTCATTTTTGTGTCTGGTCATATAAATTTAATAGGAGATTTCACGCGAAAGCATGCGAGGCTGTTAATTAATTTATTGCTGGTAACGTTTCCTTCAAATTAATTCACATCAAACAGAAGCATCTGCAAATCCGAGATATTCATAAGAATCATAAAACACCGGAACTAAAAGACAAAACGATCAATTCGTTTACAATATAAGACATTTCTGACAGAGTAGAACAAAAACAATCTGATCTTTCTTTTCCGTCTATTATTCGCCCACGCGAATATGCACTAACCCTTCGAAAAAGTTAAACGCAAAAAAAAAACTGCAAACGAATGCTTAGTGCAATTACGATTGCAACATCTAGAATGCTACAAAGTCAAATTAGATGGCAGAAAAGCACGAACTGAATGAAAAATATTTTAGTTTACTAAAAGAATATAAGGATTTTCAAACAGAAATAGATAGTCTTGTAGAGAAAATTTGGACTG
This sequence comes from Thecophora atra, assembly GCA_937620795.1. Classification (NCBI taxonomy): domain Eukaryota; kingdom Metazoa; phylum Arthropoda; class Insecta; order Diptera; family Conopidae; genus Thecophora; species Thecophora atra. The sequence goes on from OW569398.1 coordinate 64,796,057, forward strand.
TTCTGATAACAACAATAAAAAATAAAGAAAACATTGCCCTCATAAAAACAAAGTTATCAGCATTAGGAAGAATTTCAAAAGTAGAAAAACTAGACACAATTCTCACAGAAATACTAAATTTCAACGAGCACAAACAAGACAGCTTAGAAAAAGAAATAGATCATTGGAAAACAGATTTTGGTGCTCTTGCAACAAAACATAAAAATATAATAGAACAAGGGAAAAGGCAGGAAACTGTAATTGAAGAATTAGACCAAGAAAATTCTAATCTTAGAAAATTTAAAAACCTAACAGAAGAAGAAATTAACCAATTACCAACATTATCACACACCCTAGACCAACTCGAAAAATATAAAGAGGAAAATAAAACACTCAAAGAAAAACTATCTGCATCCAGAAGATCCCTTTCGGACACTCCAAAAAATACGACATTTCTACAACCATATATAACAACCCAGAGATCTAAGTCAGAAAACATAGATTCCACCGAAGTTCTGTCTCCAATCACCTCACAGCCCTTAATTACTTCCAAAATGAGCCTTGAACAGATCGCAAAAACTGTAAATAGGTTAGTTCCACTATTCTCAGGCACCCAATCACCCGACATTAGAAGCGAAATCTATAAGCTTATCGAAGGATGCGAGTTAGCAAACAAGAGCATCGACGCCAGAGACTTACAAACATTCATAGCATGCATAAAACAACGCCTACATGGTGATGCGTTCAATTTAATTCGACTAAGGAAAATAGAAAAATTAGAAGATTTCTATTTACTTATAAAATCCACATATTTAGAGCCGGTGACACTCTCTTCAGTAACACAAAAAATTCAAAGCATTAAACAAAATCCAATAGAATCAGTAAGATCTTTCGCTAGAAGATTAATCTCATTGAAACTACAAGCTGAGGAAATAATTCAACATGCATATGCAAGTCAGAATTCAGAAGCATTACTTCAAGAACTGCAATCATCTACAATTCTAGCTTTCAAAACAGGCTTAATAGATCCCCAACTTCGACTCCACGTATTAAATATTTCGACACAAAACGTAGATGAGTTAATAGAACAAACGTTAAGCGTTTTAAACATCTTGGAGCAAGGCAACAAAACACAAAGTATTTTCCCACACAACACTACGACAACTACAAATATTGCAAATTTCAAAACACTTCAAAATCATACACAAAACATATGTCGCTATCCACAAGCGAATATCTCATGTTCCTTCTGTGGAAAAAAAGGGCATACCAGAGACGAGTGCTTAAGCAGAAAAAATGCACCGTTCTGCACAATTTGTCTGCGCTATGGACATGAACAAAATTGGCGTTGCGCTAGCGCGAACCCGCGCGACTCGGTAAGCAGAAAACATGAAACAAGACACCCGCAACAGCAAACTTGGAATGCAAGCTATAACACGTCCGCCGCAATAGTCAACGCTGACAACATCAGCAGAAAAATGAATTACCCCGCACAAACGAATATACAAAGAAATGATGATGCCAATTATAAAACAAATTACAACAATAACTATAATAAAACAAAAGAGCAAAAACAAAACTTCAGCAACGCGAATCGAAATTACTCAGGATATTCAAGGGCACCTAATAATAATAGTTATATTAAGAATTCAACTAACAATAATAATAACAATAACATAAATAGAAATAATGTAAACAATAGAAATTACTCTAAACAATGCCTATGGTGCAACCGACCAGGACATTCGGCTTTTAGCTGTAATGCCAAGAAAAATTGGGAAAATCTCCAGGGAAACCAGCAGGGGCCCAGTCAAGGCCAATAAACTGGGAACCCCAAAATAATAGTAACTTTAGGCCAAATTGTGTGGAAACAGTAAATCAAACATCCAATAGGATCGTTGATACGTTTGCAACAAATTGTGCTAAACATAACATTAATATAACAGAAGAACATAACCAACATCAAGTTAATGTACAAAATCCACTTAACACAACATGTAATAATACAATGAATAACAAAAGCACAGTGGAAAAACCAAAACAAGAAAAGATCATCGTGCAAAGGGACGAAAGCCATTGGTCAGCAAAAGCATTATTTCAGAATAGCGAAAAGGAAATAACAATAAATGCCAACACGGACTTATTTAAATATAATACGAAAGTCTTCTTCAGAAAATTGGGAGAAATTATGCTGTCTTTGTCACTACTTATATATCTTACAATACACCTTCTAATACAAGCAACTCCAAACGCCATAAACTATATACTACATATACTTAATATTACACAAAAAACAACACAATCACTTATAATAACAAGAATAAAAAGCATCGTTGAATTTGTTAAATTCTTTCATGCTGAAATGAAAAAAGCAAATAATAATTTCAGAAATAACGAAACTAATAACTATTCAAGCTTCACCAAGCAAAATCCTTGCACAGGATCCGACAGTTTAAATGACGTGTTTATCGAAAAACCCTGCGAAGGTACAAAAAATAAAAAACTCACTTTACTTGTCCATTCGGGAGCGGATACCAGTTTAGTAAAAAAAGTAAATTAACAGAATATTACAAATAAATACCAATGACATAAAAAACTTATGTGGAGCATTTGGCGGCCACATTACAACACAAGGATCAATTCTTATAAATCATAGCAGAGTAAAACAACTTGCTTTCAAGTTACACGTTGTTTCTTTGGAGCAAGGCATACCTGCAGATGGAATAATCGGTCGAGATAATTTATGGAACCAATCCGTGATAAACACGCTAAAAATAAATAACAAAAAAATCTCATTTTTTGATAAGAATAAAAAATGTATCACAACACTACCAATGGTAAAATATGAAAATACAGAAAATGATCAAAATAAAATAGAAAATATAACAATAGATAGTAGAACTATAAAAATAGTCCCCATTAATATTAACGCTGACATAAAAACAGCGATAATACATAAGCAGCAAATTGCACCAAATATTTATATACCAGAAACTCTGACTAACATAAAGGACAAAACAGCAATTGTCCCACTGTTAAACTCGTCAGAGAAAGGATTCATCATACCAAAAAATTTAAGCGTATCATACTCAGACTTTGATGATTATAAAATACAAAATTTCGATATAAATAATATTAATGAGACGAATATATATGAACGATCGAGAGTGAGACAACTTCTACAAGAGTTACAATTAGATTCCAACCTAAATGAAGAAGAACGAGAATCAATAGAAAATATTTGTATGAAGTTTCACGACGTTTTTCTATTAGAGGGACAAGAATTATCGTACTCAACCATAATGCAGCATGAGATACCAACTTTACAAAATACACCTCCAATCAATCAAAAACAATACCGCCTTCCTCACTCTCACAGGGAGGAGATAAACATACAGGTAAAGAAATTATTAGACGAAAATATAATTTCCCCCAGCACTTCACCATGGAACTCTCCACTCTTGTTAGTTCCTAAGAAGAATACTACCAATACAGAGAAAAAATGGAGGTTAGTTATAGATTACCGTAAGCTTAATGATATTACAATTAAGCAAGTTTTTCCAATACCACGAATAGATGAAATCTTGGAGCAATTAGGACATAGTAGATATTTTTCAACATTAGACCTTGCTAGTGGATATCACCAAATATTAATAAAAGATAGCGATAAAGAAAAAACAGCTTTTAGTACAGGATTAGGACATTTTGAATTCAACAGAATGCCTTTCGGCCTTACCGGAGCACCTGCAACCTTCCACAGAATAATGAACCATATTCTTACAGGTTTGCAGGGTATAGATTGTTTCGTATATTTAGACGACATAGTTATTTACGGTAGAAACTTAAAACAACATGAGGTTAGACTAAGTAAAGTTCTAGAAATATTACGAAATACTAATCTTAAATTGAATACAAAGAAATGCCAATTCCTTAAAAAAGAAATAGTTTACTTAGGCCATAAGTGTACAGAATCAGGCGCACTGCCTGATCCAGAAAAAGTTGAGTGTGTATTAAGAATACAACCTCCGAAAAATCAAAAAGAAGTGCAAGCATTTCTTGGGCTAATTAACTATTACAGAAAATTTATTTCAAATACAGCAAAATTAGCACTACCAATAAATAAATTGCTAAGAAAAAACGCAAAATTTATATGGACAACAGAATGCCAAGAAGCCTTCGAAATTCTAAAATCAAAAATTAGTTCACCACCTATCCTTGCATACCCAGATTTTTCGAAAACATTTAACTTATCAACCGACGCAAGCAATGAAGTTTTAGGAGCAGTTTTATCGCAGGGTGAAATAGGATTAGACAAGCCAATAGCGTTCGCCAGCCGAGTCCTAAATGACGCTGAAAAACGTTATTCCACAATAGAGAAAGAATTTCTGGCAATAGTTTGGGCAACAAAAAATTTTCGCGCGTATTTACTAGGCAGACCATTTAAAATATTTACAGATCACCAACCACTCAGAGGAATAGCAAATTTAAAGGATCAAACATCCAGATTAGCTCGTTTTAGACACAAATTATCAGAGTACGACTTCGAAATTATTTACAAACCCGGCAAGAAGAATCTGAACGCAGATGCCCTTAGCCGCATTTCAACTCAGAAAAACGATATTGCAACCGTACAAACCCGTTCTAAAACGAAGGCGAATGACGCCGAAAAGGATTTAGAAAACCCGAAAAATGTATCCAAAACTACAGAATCCGTAACACTTTTATCAGATCCCAAGGAAATTCAAACGATACTAAAAGATTTCCACAATTCACCTCTAGGCGGCCACTAAGGCGCTGTAAAAACATATCTAAGGATACGAAAACAATATCGATGGCCTGGTATGCAGAAACAAATAAAAACATTCGTAAAACAATGTCCAAAATGCCAAGTAAACAAAAGCTCAAAACTAACTAAAATGCCCTTAGTTTTGACAGACACACCGGAAAAACCATTCGATAAGGTATATATGGACATAGTCGGAATCTTACCGGAAACCACTTTAGGCAATAAATACATACTAACCTTTCAGGACGATCTCTCAAAATTTATGATTAGCATAGCAATACCAGATGCCGAAGCGAGCACTATATCAAAAGCATTTTTTGATGAAATAGTAGCTCGTTACGGAATCCCTAAAATTCTCATAACCGACAATGGCACTAACTTTATTTCAAGAGTATTTTCAGATACCTGTAAAATATTGGGAATCAAGAAGTTAAATATTACTCCATACCACCCACAAGCGAATGGCTCACTGGAAAGAAGTCATCGACCAATAGCAGAATATTTGCGTAGTTTCGCAAAAGAAGACGGTTCCAACTGGGATCAATGGCTATCAGCAGCCATGCATGTACACAACCATACACCACACATAACAACGAAGCAGACACCATTTTTCACACTATTTGGATTTGATACAAATCTCCCAACAAACTTAACAAGAAAATGCTCCCCAATTTACAACGCAGAAGACCCGTCAAAAATTCTAAAATTTCAAATTCAGAAAGCACACGAATTAGCAAAAAAACACCAAGAAAGAGCAAAAGAACTAGCAAAGAAACAACACGACATTAAACTAAACCCATAAATTTTTAATATTGGAGACAAAGTTTTGTTAAAAAATCAAACTAGGAAAAACAAATTTTCTCCAATATGGTTAGGTCCTTACAATGTTATAGATATAACAAGCCCAGTCACTACGGTAATTACAATAAAAAACAAACCCAAAAAATATCATAACAATCTCTTAAAACACTACAACACAACACTACCCTCAACGACAAACACACAATGAATAAAAATCACATTAATAATATCAAATTGTACTACAAGAAAAACGTTTGAAAAATATACTCTTTTGCAGGTTTCTCTTTCACAAAACTACACCTGTAAGTTACAAATTGCAATAATAAACACACAATGAATAAAATAAAGGAAATAAATTTTCTTGTTCCACATATAATAATATTTTATAATTCCACACAATAAAATTCTATTATTTTCACCGCCATCAGACAAGAAACCGCCTTCATATTCAGACACCTTATGTATACAGACATTATGTTTAAATTAAGGAATCTAAAAAATATAGTTGACCAAATACAAGATAACATAGCATCAGCCAAACAGAACACAGTAAACCCGAGCATTTTAACAAAACAAGAAATAGATGAGTACGATATAGATCTTTATAAACTAAAACTAATAAAAATGGGAGTATTATCACTTCAAAACGACAAACTAATCATAGCCATAAAAATTCCTATAACATATATAAATACAGACATTTATTTAATTACACCAATAACAAACAACCAAAATTACGAAATCGAAGAACAAGATGAATTAGTAGTAAAAATAGACGGAGAAAAATACACATACACCCAAAACACGCTTCTAGCAGACTTAGACCTAAGTACCAATTGTATATTCAAAAGCACATGTAAACTAGTACACAACAACAAAACACAAATAAAAAACATAAACGACGAGACAATAATAATAAAAAACGCATTAAATCTACAAATAACGAACTATTGCAATAGCCAAAATAAGACTCTAAATGGGAATTACCTACTAAGCCTCGCAAACTGCCAAATAACGGTTCTAAATAAAACATACACGAACAAAAAAGTAACTGTACAAGACAAATTTCTATTAAGCACAATAAAATTAAATAACACATTACAAAAATTACCACAGTTCAACAAAATTGAAATACAACAAATAGAAAACCTAAAATAAATAAGAGAATTAAAATATCATAAGAATATTTCATATGGAATTGGCATTGGAACAATACTATTATTAATTATTACCATAGTTATACTTGTAAATATATACTCAAAAAATCGGAAATAAAAGTTAATGTAACAAACAACACACTAGAACCTAAAGATAGGAACACACATACAAAAGAGGAAAAAACAACAACAGAGAAGCATAATACACAACCAAAACGTACCACATACTATTAAAATATCCATACAATTGATATTACATAGCACAATCAAAGCACACTTAAAAACCTATTTAGATAACTTAAAATTAAGTCAACTCGGAAGAATCCAGCCCACACAAGGAACAAACGCAGCTTAAAATAGGAAAAAAAAAAAAACAACATCATAACTTCCAACCAGCATAGAATATAACATGACGACATCTCAACATCCAGCACACACAAGGAACAATCGCAACTCAAAATACGAAGAAAACAACATCATAACTTCCAACCGACATAGAAGATAACATGACGACATCTCAACATAAAAATTACGACATCTCCACATAAAAATGGCGACATATCCACATAAAAATGCAGACATCTCAACATAAAAATGACAACATCTCCACATACTTCCGCAGTGATTATACCGTAAACGAATTACTCCTTAAATTAATTATAGCACCTTTAACGAAACAGTACATATACACCAAGAACCGCTAAACAACACACAAAAGTTGTTAAACCCTACTATGGGAAACTTTTTTTTTATAAAAAAAAAAGAGAAAAGAAATTTTGTTATAAAAAACAGAGGGACAAATTAAGGGATGGAGGGGTACAGGATCCAGATATTCAATCACTTGGATTGAAAAAAAAACAATCTACGTTTGCAATCACTCGATAATCAGCAACTTACATGGTGGATTCAGGTTATATAATATAACACTAAAAATGCAGCTCACACCTGATGATTCCCCACCTGAAAAGTATTGAACACAAATTTGATCGAAGAAGTATTGTACAACGTGACTCTGGACCCGAACCAAAATCATTAAATAGCCCCAATTCACCCATCCACATGCTCACCACGTCTACAATAGGCGGGCGGTACCAACAACAGCCGCAATACTAATGATAACAGCACAACCGAAGACCATGGTACGGGTAAACAACAATTCGATACGGTTACAACATCTGCACTATTCAACTCCAAGTATCTAAGATGTATCGCAAACCGAGATCTATTATAAAAGAAAACAAAACTGTAAAACTGTAACACTAGCACGTGTATTCTTCCTACATAACTTTCGAAAGAGGTAAAAAGAAAATTAAAAACAAAAAAAAAAAGAGAAAAAAAATTATATACATATATATTTACGATAGACCCACATCCGAGAAAAAATGTTACAAACTTAATAATACATAGTTTAAGGATTAACAAATTCGGCAAAACTGTCCTCGCCATTTCTGTTTTTGATAAGAAAAATAATATTAACATAATACATAGTAAAATAAGTGACTAAGAAAAATTAATATATGTGAATAGATTAACTCACATATATTAATTTTTGCTCTAAGAATGGAGGGATGTTGTGAGTCACAAGTTAGACTCAAGCTAAGTCTCATCACATTTTCGCTACACGTACTTTTAGGCAGCAATTAGTGTGGTCTTCAACCAACGACGACGTAGCAGTGACTGCTTGTCCAACAACCATAGTTCAGCACATACTTTTAGGCGGTGCCTTCAGCACACGCTAACTTGCTCCGGAACAACTGTTCCGCGAAGTTATGCACTCTCAGCATAATTTAAAGCATTGGACTTTGCATCTTGCTTGGATTTAACAGGTGACATATCCCATGTCGTTCCCTTAGCATAAGAATTATAGGAACATTAGAATGTAGACCAAGGTATAAATTAAGCATAAGATTGAACGAATAAACAGTCGACGACAAGGTGTGCTTGAAGTTAAACCTAAATTAAACTTGTGTTCTATTAGAAAATTGTGTGTGAGTTTCCTAAGGGTAATAGCAACGTTTCCAGGACCTCCAGGACCACTTGTTAATAAACTGAAGGAAGCCATTAGTGGGACGAAGGACTTGCAAGGACCTCTCTCTTAGATATACACCACAACATTATTGGCGCAGCCGGTAGGATCCTTCAAGTAAGTTCCCAAAAACAATTTTGTTAATTTATTTGGGAAAAAAAAAATAATAGAAAAACCAAACATATCAGCAATAAATATAAGAAACATTAACACATCAGTAGAATCAAACGATAAAGGAAATTGTTAAAATCTACGAAACAACTATAAATAACCAAATAAAATAAACCCTTAATAAACATTAAAAGTTAGCTAAACTGCGATCCTTACGAGGCCCTCCAGTTTGGAATAATTTTAAATCTTGCGATTCCCAAGGGACCCTCCAAGATTAGTAACAAAATATCGAAAACCAATTACAATTATAATTAATAGAAATCCTGGGCAAGACACCTTTACCCGTTGCTCTGCAGCTGAGTCTGGCTACAGAAGGATTTACGAATAACCCTGCAAAAGCATTAAAAAGTCTAATTAACGAAATAACGTCGTCAAAATAATAAACCAAATAAATAAACAAAAAAAAAAAACCATTCTCATTTTTGTGTCTGGTCATATAAATTTAATAGGAGATTTCACGCGAAAGCATGCGAGGCTGTTAATTAATTTATTGCTGGTAACGTTTCCTTCAAATTAATTCACATCAAACAGAAGCATCTGCAAATCCGAGATATTCATAAGAATCATAAAACACCGGAACTAAAAGACAAAACGATCAATTCGTTTACAATATAAGACATTTCTGACAGAGTAGAACAAAAACAATCTGATCTTTCTTTTCCGTCTATTATTCGCCCACGCGAATATGCACTAACCCTTCGAAAAAGTTAAACGCAAAAAAAAACTGCAAACGAATGCTTAGTGCAATTACGATTGCAACATCTAGAATGCTACAAAGTCAAATTAGATGGCAGAAAAGCACGAACTGAATGAAAAATATTTTAGTTTACTAAAAGAATATAAGGATTTTCAAACAGAAATAGATAGTCTTGTAGAGAAAATTTGGACTGTTCTGATAACAACAATAAAAAATAAAGAAAACATTGCCCTCATAAAAACAAAGTTATCAGCATTAGGAAGAATTTCAAAAGTAGAAAAACTAGACACAATTCTCACAGAAAAACTAAATTTCAACGAGCACAAACAAGACAGCTTAGAAAAAGAAATAGATCATTGGAAAACAGATTTTGGTGCTCTTGCAACAAAACATAAAAATATAATAGAACAAGGGAAAAGGCAGGAAACTGTAATTGAAGAATTAGACCAAGAAAATTCTAATCTTAGAAAATTTAAAAACCTGACAGAAGAAGAAATTAACCAATTACCAACATTATCACACACCCTAGACCAACTCGAAAAATATAAAGAGGAAAATAAAACACTCAAACAAAAACTATCTGCATCCAGAAGATCCCTTTCGGACACTCCAAAAAATACGACATTTCTACAACCATATATAACAACCCAGAGATCTAAGTCAGAAAACATAGATTCCACCGAAGTTCTGTCTCCAATCACCTCACAGCCCTTAATTACTTCCAAAATGAGCATTGAACAGATCGCAAAAACTGTAAATAGGTTAGTTCCACTATTCTCAGGCACCCAATCACCCGACATTAGAAGCGAAATCTATAAGCTTATCGAAGGATGCGAGTTAGCAAACAAGAGCATCGACGCCAGAGACTTACAAACATTCATAGCATGCATAAAACAACGCCTACATGGTGATGCGTTCAATTTAATTCGACTAAGGAAAATAGAAAAATTAGAAGATTTCTATTTACTTATAAAATCCACATATTTAGAGCCGGTGACACTCTCTTCAGTAACACAAAAAATTCAAAGCATTAAACAAAATCCAATAGAATCAGTAAGATCTTTCGCTAGAAGATTAATCTCATTGAAACTACAAGCTGAGGAAATAATTCAACATGCATATGCAAGTCAGAATTCAGAAGCATTACTTCAAGAACTGCAATCATCTACAATTCTAGCTTTCAAAACAGGCTTAATAGATCCCCAACTTCGACTCCACGTATTAAATATTTCGACACAAAACGTAGATGAGTTAATAGAACAAACGTTAAGCGTTTTAAACATCTTGGAGCAAGGCAACAAAACACAAAGTATTTTCCCACACAACACTACGACAACTACAAATATTGCAAATTTCAAAACACTTCAAAATCATACACAAAACATATGTCGCTATCCACAAGCGAATATCTCATGTTCCTTCTGTGGAAAAAAAGGGCATACCAGAGACGAGTGCTTAAGCAGAAAAAATGCACCGTTCTGCACAATTTGTCTGCGCTATGGACATGAACAAAATTGGCGTTGCGCTAGCGCGAACCCGCGCGACTCGGTAAGCAGAAAACATGAAACAAGACACCCGCAACAGCAAACTTGGAATGCAAGCTATAACACGTCCGCCGCAATAGTCAACGCTGACAACATCAGCAGAAAAATGAATTACCCCGCACAAACGAATATACAAAGAAATGATGATGCCAATTATAAAACAAATTACAACAATAACTATAATAAAACAAAAGAGCAAAAACAAAACTTCAGCAACGCGAATCGAAATTACTCAGGATATTCAAGGGCACCTAATAATAATAGTTATATTAAGAATTCAACTAACAATAATAATAACAATAACATAAATAGAAATAATGTAAACAATAGAAATTACTCTAAACAATGCCTATGGTGCAACCGACCAGGACATTCGGCTTTTAGCTGTAATGCCAAGAAAAATTGGGAAAATCTCCAGGGAAACCAGCAGGGGCCCAGTCAAGGCCAATAAACTGGGAACCCCAAAATAATAGTAACTTTAGGCCAAATTGTGTGGAAACAGTAAATCAAACATCCAATAGGATCGTTGATACGTTTGCAACAAATTGTGCTAAACATAACATTAATATAACAGAAGAACATAACCAACATCAAGTTAATGTACAAAATCCACTTAACACAACATGTAATAATACAATGAATAACAAAAGCACAGTGGAAAAACCAAAACAAGAAAAGATCATCGTGCAAAGGGACGAAAGCCATTGGTCAGCAAAAGCATTATTTCAGAATAGCGAAAAGGAAATAACAATAAATGCCAACACGGACTTATTTAAATATAATACGAAAGTCTTCTTCAGAAAATTGGGAGAAATTATGCTGTCTTTGTCACTACTTATATATCTTACAATACACCTTCTAATACAAGCAACTCCAAACGCCATAAACTGTATACTACATATACTTAATATTACACAAAAAACAACACAATCACTTATAATAACAAGAATAAAAAGCATCGTTGAATTTGGTTAATTCTTTCATGCTGAAATGAAAAAAGCAAATAATAATTTCAGAAATAACGAAACTAATAACTATTCAAGCTTCACCAAGCAAAATCCTTGCACAGGATCCGACAGTTTAAATGACGTGTTTATCGAAATACCCTGCGAAGGTACAAAAAATAAAAAACTCACTTTACTTGTCCATTCGGGAGCGGATACCAGTTTAGTAAAAAAAAGTAAATTAACAGAATATTACAAATAAATACCAATGACATAAAAAACTTATGTGGAGCATTTGGCGGCCACATAACAACACAAGGATCAATTCTTATAAATCATAGCAGAGTAAAACAACTTGCTTTCAAGTTACATGTTGTTTCTTTGGAGCAAGGCGTACCTGCAGATGGAATAATCGGTCGAGATAATTTATGGAACCAATCCGTGATAAACACGCTAAAAATAAATAACAAAAAAATCTCATTTTTTGATAAGAATAAAAAATGTATCACAACACTACCAATGGTAAAATATGAAAATACAGAAAATGATCAAAATAAAATAGAAAATATAACAATAGATAGTAGAACTATAAAAATAGTCCCCATTAATATTAACTCTGACATAAAAACAGCGATAATACATAAGCAGCAAATTGCACCAAATATTTATATACCAGAAACTCTGACTAACATAAAGGACAAAACAGCAATTGTCCCACTGTTAAACTCGTCAGAGAAAGGATTCATCATACCAAAAAATTTAAGCGTATCATACTCAGACTTTGATGATTATAAAATACAAAATTTCGATATAAATAATATTAATGAGACGAATATATATGAACGATCGAGAGTGAGACAACTTCTACAAGAGTTACAATTAGATTCCAACCTAAATGAAGAAGAACGAGAATCAATAGAAAATATTTGTATGAAGTTTCACGACGTTTTTCTATTAGAGGGACAACAATTATCGTACTCAACCATAATGCAGCATGAGATACCAACTTTACAAAATACACCTCCAATCAATCAAAAACAATACCGCCTTCCTCACTCTCACAGGGAGGAGATAAACATACAGGTAAAGAAATTATTAGACGAAAATATAATTTCCCCCAGCACTTCACCATGGAACTCTCCACTCTTGTTAGTTCCTAAGAAGAATACTACCAATACAGAGAAAAAATGGAGGTTAGTTATAGATTACCGTAAGCTTAATGATATTACAATTAAGCAAGTTTTTCCAATACCACGAATAGATGAAATCTTGGAGCAATTAGGACATAGTAGATATTTTTCAACATTAGACCTTGCTAGTGGATATCACCAAATATTAATAAAAGATAGCGATAAAGAAAAAACAGCTTTTAGTACAGGATTAGGACATTTTGAATTCAACAGAATGCCTTTCGGCCTTACCGGAGCACCTGCAACATTCCAAAGAATAATGAACCATATTCTTACAGGTTTGCGGGGTATAGATTGTTTCGTATATTTAGACGACATAGTTATTTACGGTAGAAACTTAAAACAACATGAGGTTAGACTAAGTAAAGTTCTAGAAATATTACGAAATACTAATCTTAAATTGAATACAAAGAAATGCCAATTCCTTAAAAAAGAAATAGTTTACTTAGGCCATAAGTGTACAGAATCAGGCGCACTGCCTGATCCAGAAAAAGTTGAGTGTGTATTAAGAATACAACCTCCGAAAAATCAAAAAGAAGTGCAAGCATTTCTTGGGCTAATTAACTATTACAGAAAATTTATTTCAAATACAGCAAAATTAGCACTACCAATAAATAAATTGCTAAGAAAAAACGCAAAATTTATATGGACAACAGAATGCCAAGAAGCCTTCGAAATTCTAAAATCAAAAATTAGTTCACCACCTATCCTTGCATACCCAGATTTTTCGAAAACATTTAACTTAACAACCGACGCAAGCAATGAAGCTTTAGGAGCAGTTTTATCGCAGGGTGAAATAGGATTGGACAAGCCAATAGCGTTCGCCAGCCGAGCCCTAAATGACGCTGAAAAACGTTATTCCACAATAGAGAAAGAATTTCTGGCAATAGTTTGGGCAACAAAAAATTTTCGCGCGTATTTACTAGGCAGACCATTTAAAATATTTACAGATCACCAACCACTCAGAGGAATAGCAAATTTAAAGGATCAAACATCCAGATTAGCTCGTTTTAGACACAAATTATCAGAGTACGACTTCGAAATTATTTACAAACCCGGCAAGAAGAATCTGAACGCAGATGCCCTTAGCCGCATTTCAACTCAGAAAAACGATATTGCAACCGTACAAACCCGTTCTAAAACGAAGGCGAATGACGCCGAAAAGGATTTAGAAAACCCGAAAAATGTATCCAAAACTACAGAATCCGTAACACTTTTATCAGATCCCAAGGAAATTCAAACGATACTAAAAGATTTCCACAATTCACCTCTAGGCGGCCACCAAGGCGCTGTAAAAACATATCTAAGGATACGAAAACAATATCGATGGCCTGGTATGCAGAAACAAATAAAAACATTCGTAAAACAATGTCCAAAATGCCAAGTAAACAAAAGCTCAAAACTAACTAAAATGCCCTTAGTTTTGACAGACACACCGGAAAAACCATTCGATAAGGTATATATGGACATAGTCGGAATCTTACCGGAAACCACTTTAGGCAATAAATACATACTAACCTTTCAGGACGATCTCTCAAAATTTATGATTAGCATAGCAATACCAGATGCCGAAGCGAGCACTATATCAAAAGCATTTTTTGATGAAATAGTAGCTCGTTACGGAATCCCTAAAATTCTCATAACCGACAATGGCACTAACTTTATTTCAAGAGTATTTTCAGACACCTGTAAAATATTGGGAATCAAGAAGTTAAATATTACTCCATACCACCCACAAGCGAATGGCTCACTGGAAAGAAGTCATCGACCACTAGCAGAATATTTGCGTAGTTTCGCAAAAGAAGACGGTTCCAACTGGGATCAATGGCTATCAGCAGCCATGCATGTACACAACCATACACCACACATAACAACGAAGCAGACACCATTTTTCACACTATTTGGATTTGATACAAATCTCCCAACAAACTTAACAAGAATTTACAACGCAGAAGACCCGTCAAAAATTCTAAAATTTCAAATTCAGAAAGAACACGAATTAGCAAAAAAACACCAAGAAAGAGCAAAAGAACTAGCAAAGAAACAACACGACATTAAACTAAACCCAATAATTTTTAATATTGGAGACAAAGTTTTGTTAAAAAATCAAACTAGGAAAAACAAATTTTCTCCAATATGGTTAGGTCCTTACAATGTTATAGATATAACAAGCCCAGTCACTACGGTAATTACAATAAAAAACAAACCCAAAAAATATCATAACAATCTCTTAAAACACTACAACACAACACTACCCTCAACGACAAACACACAATGAATAAAAATCACATTAATAATATCAAATTGTACTACAAGAAAAACGTTTGAAAAATATACTCTTTTGCAGGTTTCTCTTTCACAAAACTACACCTGTAAGTTACAAATTGCAATAATAAACACACAATGAATAAAATAAAGGAAATAAATTTTCTTGTTCCACATATAATAATATTTTATAATTCCACACAATAAAATTCTATTATTTTCACCGCCATCAGACAAGAAACCGCCTTCATATTCAGACACCTTATGTATACAGACATTATGTTTAAATTAAGGAATCTAAAAAATATAGTTGACCAAATACAAGATAACATAGCATCAGCCAAACAGAACACAGTACACCCGAGCATTTTAACAAAACAAGAAATAGATGAGTACGATATAGATCTTTATAAACTAAAACTAATAAAAATGGGAGTATTATCACTTCAAAACGACAAACTAATCATAGCCATAAAAATTCCTATAACATATATAAATACAGACATTTATTTAATTACACCAATAACAAACAACCAAAATTACGAAATCGAAGAACAAGATGAATTAGTAGTAAAAATAGACGGAGAAAAATACACATACACCCAAAACACGCTTCTAGCAGACTTAGACCTAAGTACCAATTGTATATTCAAAAGCACATGTAAACTAGTACACAACAACAAAACACAAATAAAAAACATAAACGACGAGACAATAATAATAAAAAACGCATTAAATCTACAAATAACGAACTATTGCAATAGCCAAAATAAGACTCTAAATGGGAATTACCTACTAAGCCTCGCAAACTGCCAAATAACGGTTCTAAATAAAACATACACGAACAAAAAAGTAACTGTACAAGACAAATTTCTATTAAGCACAATAAAATTAAATAACACATTACAAAAATTACCACAGTTCAACAAAATTGAAATACAACAAATAGAAAACCTAAAATAAATAAGAGAATTAAAATATCATAAGAATATTTCATATGGAATTGGCATTGGAACAATACTATTATTAATTATTACCATAGTTATACTTGTAAATATATACTCAAAAAATCGGAAATAAAAGTTAATGTAACAAACAACACACTAGAACCTAAAGATAGGAACACACATACAAAAGAGGAAAAAACAACAACAGAGAAGCATAATACACAACCAAAACGTACCACATACTATTAAAATATCCATACAATTGATATTACATAGCACAATCAAAGCACACTTAAAAACCTATTTAGATAACTTAAAATTAAGTCAACTCGGAAGAATCCAGCCCACACAAGGAACAAACGCAGCTTAAAATAGGAAAAAAAAAAAACAACATCATAACTTCCAACCAGCATAGAATATAACATGACGACATCTCAACATCCAGCACACACAAGGAACAATCGCAACTCAAAATACGAAGAAAACAACATCATAACTTCCAACCGACATAGAAGATAACATGACGACATCTCAACATAAAAATTACGACATCTCCACATAAAAATGGCGACATATCCACATAAAAATGCAGACATCTCAACATAAAAATGACAACATCTCCACATACTTCCGCAGTGATTATACCGTAAACGAATTACTCCTTAAATTAATTATAGCACCTTTAACGAAACAGTACATATACACCAAGAACCGCTAAACAACACACAAAAGTTGTTAAACCCTACTATGGGAAACTTTTTTTTTATAAAAAAAAAAGAGAAAAGAAATTTTGTTATAAAAAACAGAGGGACAAATTAAGGGATGGAGGGGTACAGGATCCAGATATTCAATCACTTGGATTGAAAAAAAAGCAATCTACGTTTGCAATCACTCGATAATCAGCAACTTACATGGTGGATTCAGGTTATATAATGTAACACTAAAAATGCAGCTCACACCTGATGATTCCCCACCTGAAAAGTATTGAACACAAATTTGATCGAAGAAGTATTGTACAACGTGACTCTGGACCCGAACCAAAATCATTAAATAGCCCCAATTCACCCATCCGCATGCTCACCACGTCTACAATAGGCGGGCGGTACCAACAACAGCCGCAATACTAATGATAACAGCACAACCGAAGACCATAGTACGGGTAAACAACAATTCGATACGGTTACAACATCTGCACTATTCAACTCCAAGTATCCAAGATGTATCGCAAACCGAGATCTATTATAAAAGAAAACAAAACTGTAAAACTGTAACACTAGCACGTGTATTCTTCCTACATAACTTTCGAAAGAGGTAAAAAGAAAATTAAAAACAAAAAAAAAAGAGAAAAAAAATTATATACATATATATTTACGATAGACCCACATCCGAGAAAAAATGTTACAAACTTAATAATACATAGTTTAAGGATTAACAAATTCGGCAAAACTGTCCTCGCCATTTCTGTTTTTGATAAGAAAAATAATATTAACATAATACATAGTAAAATAAGTGACTAAGAAAAATTAATATATGTGAATAGATTAACTCACATATATTAATTTTTGCTCTAAGAATGGAGGGATGTTGTGAGTCACAAGTTAGACTCAAGCTAAGTCTCATCACATTTTCGCTACACGTACTTTTAGGCAGCAATTAGTGTGGTCTTCAACCAACGACGACGTAGCAGTGACTGCTTGTCCAACAACCATAGTTCAGCACATACTTTTAGGCGGTGCCTTCAGCACACGCTAACTTGCTCCGGAACAACTGTTCCGCGAAGTTATGCACTCTCAGCATAATTTAAAGCATTGGACTTTGCATCTTGCTTGGATTTAACAGGTGACATATCCCATGTCGTTCCCTTAGCATAAGAATTATAGGAACATTAGAATGTAGACCAAGGTATAAATTAAGCATAAGATTGAACGAATAAACAGTCGACGACAAGGTGTGCTTGAAGTTAAACCTAAATTAAACTTGTGTTCTAATAGAAAATTGTGTGTGAGTTTCCTAAGGGTAATAGCAACGTTTCCAGGACCTCCAGGACCACTTGTTAATAAACTGAAGGAAGGCATTAGTGGGACGAAGGACTTGCAAGGACCTCTCTCTTAGATATACACCACAACAGCTGAAATGACAAAATCGGCACATTTGCTCTGGGTATGGCCTATGATGAAGTGGTCACTGTGACCTATTCATTCCGGGTGTACTAAAAGATTTTAATGATTCTGAAAGGTGATGGAACAAGCTTCCGAACCACGTATTCCACTTGCCCGATTATGTTTTTTGTAGAACAAAATTTTCGCGGAAAAATGACGAAATCGGCAGATTTGATCTGGGTAAGGCCAATGATTAAGTGGTCACTGTGGCCAATTCCTTTCGGGTGCACTTTAAGTTTTTGACGATTCTGCAAGGTGTTGGAACAGGCTTTCAAAGCACGTATTTCACTTGGTCCGATTATGTTTTTCGTGAAACAAAAGTTTTCGCGGAAAAATAACGAAATCGGCAGATTTACTCTGGGTAAGGCCAATGATGCAGTAGTCCTTGTGACCAAATCCTTCCGGTTGCACTGAAAGCTTTTGATGATTCTGAAAAGTGTTGGAACAACCTTTCAAAGCACGTATTCCACTTGGTCAGAATATTTTTCGTGGAACAAAAGTTTTCGCGGAAAAATGACGAAATCGGCAGATTTGGTCTGGGTAAGGCCAAGGATTAAGTGGTCACTGTGGCCAATTCCTTTCGGGTGCACTTTAAGTTTTTGACGATTCTGCAAGGTGTTGGAACAAGCTTTCAAAGCACGTATTTCACTTGGTCCGATTATGTTTTTCGTGAAACAAAAGTTTTCGCGGAAAAATAACGAAATCGGCAGATTTACTCTGGGTAAGGCCAATGATGCAGTAGTCCTTGTGACCAAATCCTTCCGGTTGCACTGAAAGCTTTTGATGATTCTGAAAAGTGTTGGAACAACCTTTCAAAGCACGTATTCCACTTGGTCAGAATATTTTTCGTGGAACAAAAGTTTTCGCGGAAAAATGACGAAATCGGCAGATTTGCTCTGGGTAAGGCAAATGATGAAGTGGTCACTGTGGCCAATTCCTTTCGGGTGCACTGAAAGTTTTTGATGATTCTGCAAGGTGTTGGAACAAGTTTCTGAACCACGTATTCCACTTGTCCGATTATGTTTTTCGTAGAACAAAAGTTTTCGCGGAAATATGACGAAATCGGCAGATTTGTTCTGGGTAAGGCCAATGATTATGTGGTCACAGTGACCAATTCCTTCCGGGTGCACTTGAGTTTTTGATGATTCTGAAAGGCGTTGCAACAAACTTCCGAACCGCACTTGGTGAGATTATGTATTTCGTGGAACACAAGTTTTCGCGCAAAAATGACGAATTCGGCAGATTTGCTCTGGGTAAGGCTAATGATGAATTAGTCACTGTGGCCTGTAAAAGCTTTTGATGATCCTGAAAGGTGTTGGAACAACCTTTCAAAGCACGTATTCCACTTGGTCAGATTATGTTTTTCGTGGAACAAGTTTTCGCGGAAAAATGACGAAATCGGCAGATTTGCTCTGGGTAAGGCCAATGATGAAGTGGTCACTGTGACCAATTTCTTCCGGGTGCACTAAATGTTTTTCATGATTCTGAAAGGTGTTGGAACAAGCTTTCAAAGCACGTATTCCACTTGGTCCGATTATGTTTTTCGTGAAACAAAAGTTTTCGCGGAAAAATAACGAAATCGGCAGATTTACTCTGGGTAAGGACAATGATGAAGTGGTCACTGTGACCTATTCTTTCCGGGTGTATTAAAAGATTTTGATGATTCTGAAAGGCGATGGACCAAGCTTTCAAAGCACGTATTCCACTTGGTCCGATTATGTTTTTCGTGAAACAAAAGTTTTCGCGGAAAAATAACGAAATCGGCAGATTTACTCTGGGTAAGGACAATGATGAAGTGGTCACTGTGACCTATTCTTTCCGGGTGTACTAAAAGATTTTGATGATTCTGAAAGGCGATGGACCAAGCTTCCGAACCACGTATTCCACTTGTTCAATTATGTTTTTCGTAGAACAAAAGTTTTCGCGGAAATATGACGAAATCGGCAGATTTGTTCTGTGTAAGGCCAATGATTATGTGGTCACAGTGACCAATTCCTTCCGGGTGCACTAAAAGTTTTTGATGATTCTGAAAGGCGTTGCAACAAACTTCCGAACCGCACTTGGTGAGATTATGTATTTCGTGGAACACAAGTTTTCGCGCAAAAATGACGAATTCGGCAGATTTGCTCTGGGTAAGGCTAATGATGAATTAGTCACTGTGGCCTGTAAAAGCTTTTGATGATCCTGAAAGGTGTTGGAACAACCTTTCAAAGCACGTATTCCACTTGGTCAGATTATGTTTTTCGTGGAACAAGTTTTCGCGGAAAAATGACGAAATCGGCAGATTTGCTCTGGGTAAGGCCAATGATGAAGTGGTCACTGTGACCAATTTCTTCCGGGTGCACTATATGTTTTTCATGATTCTGTAAGGTGTTGGAACAAGCTTTCAAAGCACGTATTCCACTTGGTCCGATTATGTTTTTCGTGAAACAAAAGTTTTCGCGGAAAAATAACGAAATCGGCAGATTTACTCTGGGTAAGGACAATGATGAAGTAGTCACTGTGACCTATTCTTTCCGGGTGTACTAAAATATTTTGATGATTCTGAAAGGCGATGGACCAAGCTTTCAAAGCACGTATTCCACTTGGTCCGATTATGTTTTTCGTGAAACAAAAGTTTTCGCGGAAAAATAACGAAATCGGCAGATTTACTCTGGGTAAGGACAATGATGAAGTGGTCACTGTGACCTATTCTTTCCGGGTGTACTAAAAGATTTTGATGATTCTGAAAGGCGATGGACCAAGCTTCCGAACCACGTATTCCACTTGTTCAATTATGTTGTTCGTAGAACAAAAGTTTTCGCGGAAATATGACGAAATCGGCAGATTTGTTCTGGGTAAGGCCAATGATTATGTGGTCACAGTGACCAATTCCTTCCGGGTGCACTAAAAGTTTTTGATGATTCTGAAAGGCGTTGCAACAAACTTCCGAACCGCACTTGGTGAGATTATGTATTTCGTGGAACACAAGTTTTCGCGCAAAAATGACGAATTCGGCAGATTTACTCTGGGTAAGGCTAATGATGAATTAGTCACTGTGGCCTGTAAAAGCTTTTGATGATCCTGAAAGGTGTTGGAACAACCTTTCAAAGCACGTATTCCACTTGGTCAGATTATGTTTTTCGTGGAACAAGTTTTCGCGGAAAAATGACGAAATCGGCAGATTTGCTCTGGGTAAGGCCAATGATGAAGTGGTCACTGTGACCAATTTCTTCCGGGTGCACTAAATGTTTTTCATGATTCTGAAAGGTGTTGGAACAAGCTTTCAAAGCACGTATTCCACTTGGTCCGATTATGTTTTTCGTGAAACAAAAGTTTTCGCGGAAAAATAACGAAATCGGCAGATTTACTCTGGGTAAGGACAATGATGAAGTGGTCACTGTGACCTATTCTTTCCGGGTGTACTAAAAGATTTTGATAATTCTGAAAGGCGATGAAACAAGCTTCCGAACCACGTATTCCACTTGTTCAATTATGTTTTTCGTAGAACAAAAGTTTTCGCGGAAAAATGACGAAATCGGCAGATTTGATCTGGGTAAGGCCAATGATTATGTGGTCACTGTGACCAATTCTTTCCGGCTGCACTGAAAGCTTTTGATGATTCTGAAAGGTGTTGGAACAACCTTTCAAAGCACGTATGCCACTTGGTCAGAATATTTTTCGTGGACCAAAAGTTTTCGCGGAAAAATGACGAAATCGGCAGATTTGCTCTGGGTAAGGCCAATGATGAAGTGGTCACTGTGACCAATTTCTTCCGGGTGCACTAGATGTTTGTCATGATTCTGAAAGGAGTTGGAACAAAATTTCAAAGCATGTATTCCACTTATCCGACTGTGTTTTTCGTGAAACAAGTTTTCGCGGAAAAATTACGAAATCGGCAGATTTGCTCTTGGTAAGGATAATGATTAAGTGGTCACTGTGACCTATTCCTTCTGGATGCACTAAACGATTTTGATGATTCTGAAAGGTGTTGAAACAAGATTTCAAAGCAAGTATTCCACTTGGTCCGATTATGTTTTCGTGAAACAAAAGTTTTCGCGGAAAAATAACGAAATCGGCAGATTTACTCTGGGTAAGGACAATGATGAAGTGGTCACTGTGACCTATTCTTTCCGGGTGTACTAAAAGATTTTGATGATTCTGAAAGGCGATGGACCAAGCTTCCTAACCACGTATTCCACTTGTTTAATTATGTTTTTCGTAGAACAAAAGTTTTCGCGGAAATATGACGAAATCGGCAGATTTGTTCTGGGTAAGGCCAATGATTATGTGGTCACAGTGACCAATTCCTTCCGGGTGCACTAAAAGTTTTTGATGATTCTGAAAGGCGTTGCAACAAACTTCCGAACCGCACTTGGTGAGATTATGTATTTCGTGGAACACAAGTTTTCGCGCAAAAATGACGAATTCGGCAGATTTGCTCTGGGTAAGGCCAATGATGAAGTGGTCACTGTGACCAATTTCTTCCGGGTGCACTAAATGTTTTTCATGATTCTGAAAGGTATTGGAACAAGCTTTCAAAGCACGTATTCCACTTGGTCCGATTATGTTTTTCGTGAAACAAAAGTTTTCGCGGAAAAATAACGAAATCGGCAGATTTACTCTGGGTAAGGACAATGATGAAGTGGTCACTGTGACCTATTCTTTCCGGGTGTACTAAAAGATTTTGATGATTCTGAAAGGCGATGGACCAAGCTTCCGAACCACGTATTCCACTTGTTCAATTATGTTTTTCGTAGAACAAAAGTTTTCGCGGAAAAATGACGAAATCGGCAGATTTGATCTGGGTAAGGCCAATGATTATGTGTTCACTGTGACCAATTCTTTCCGGGTGCACTGAAAGCTTTTGATGATTCTGAAAGGTGTTGGAACAACCTTTCAAAGCACGTATGCCACTTGGTCAGAATATTTTTCGTGGAACAAAAGTTTTCGCGGAAAAATGACGAAATCGGCAGATTTGCTCTGGGTAAGGCCAATGATGAAGTGGTCACTGTGACCTATTCCTTCTGGATGCACTAAACGATTTTGATGATTCTGAGAGGTGTTGAAACAGGATTTCAAAGCAAGTATTCCACTTGGTCAGATTTTATTTTTCGTGAAACAAAAGTTTTCGCGGAAAAATAACGAAATCGGCAGATTTGCTCTGGGTAAGGCCAATGATGAAGTGGTCACTGTGACCAATTTCTTCCGGGTGCACTAAATGTTTTTCATGATTCTGAAATGAGTTGGAACAAAATTTCAAAGCATGTATTCCACTTGTCCGATTATGTTTTCGTGGAACAAAAGTTTTCGCTGAAATGACAAAATCGGCACATTTGGTCTGGGTAAGGCCAATGATTAAGTGGTCACTGTGGCCAATTCCTTTCGGGTGCACTTTAAGTTTTTGACGATTCTGCAAGGTGTTGGAACAAGCTTTCAAAGCACGTATTTCACTTGGTCCGATTATGTTTTTCGTGAAACAAAAGTTTTCGCGGAAAAATAACGAAATCGGCAGATTTACTCTGGGTAAGGCCAATGATGAAGTGGTCACTGTGACCACTTTCTTCCGGGTGCACTAAATGTTTGTCATGATTCTGAAAGGAGTTGGAACAAAATTTCAAAGCATGTATTCCACTTGTCCAACTATGTTTTTCGTGGAACAAATGTTTTCGCTGAAATGACAAAATCGTCACATTTGCTCAGGGTAAGGCCTATGATGAAGTGGTCACTGTGACCTATTCCTTCCGGGTGTACTAAAAAATTTTGATGATTCTGAAAAGTGATGGAACAAGCTTCCGAACCACGTATTCCACTTGTCCGATTATGTTTTTCGTAGAACAAAAGTTTTCGCGGAAAAATTACGAAATCGGCAGATTTGCTCTGGGTAAGGCCAATGATGAAGTGGTCACTGTGACCACTTTCTTCCGGGTGCACTAAATGTTTGTCATGATTCTGAAATGAGTTGGAACAAAATTTCAAAGCATGTATTCCACTTGTCCGATTATGTTTTTCGTGAAACAAAAGTATTCGCGGAAAAATAACGAAATCGGCAGATTTACTCTGGGTAAGGACAATGATGAAGTGGTCACTGTAACCAATTCCTTCCGGGTGCACCAAAAGTTTTTTATAATTCTGAAAGGCGTTGGAATAAACTTCCGAACCGCGTATTCCACTTGTCCGGTTATGGTTTTCGTAGAACAAAAGTTTTCGCGCAAAAATAACGAAATCGGCAGATTTGCTCTGGGTAAGGCCAATGAGGAAGTGGTCACTGTGACCAATTTCTTCCGGGTGCACTAAATGTTTTTCATGATTCTGAAATGAGTTGGAACAAAATTTCAAAGCATGTATTCCACTTGTCCGATTATGTTTTCGTGGAACAAAAGTTTTCGCGGAAAAATTACGAAATCGGCAGATTTGCTCTGGGTGAGGCCAATGATGAAGTGGTCACTGTGACCACTTTCTTCTGGGTGCACTAAATGTTTGTCATGATTCTGAAAGGAGTTGGAACAAAATTTCAAAGCATGTATTCCACTTGTCCAACTATGTTTTTCGTGGAACAAATGTTTTCGCTAAATTGACAAAATCGTCACATTTGCTCAGGGTAAGGCCTATGATGAAGTGGTCACTGTGACCTATTCCTTCCGGGTGTACTAAAAGATTTTGATGATTCTGAAAAGTGATGGAACAAGCTTCCGAACCACGTATTCCACTTGTCCGATTATGTTTTCGTGGAACAAAAGTTTTCGCGGAAAAATGACGAAATCGGCAGATTTGCTGTGGGTAAGGCCAATGATGAAGTGGTCACTGTGACCAATTTCTTCCGGGTGCACTAAATGTTTTTCATGATTCTAAAAGGAGTTGGAACAAAATTTCAAAGCATGTATTCCACTTGTCCGATTATGTTTTCGTGGAACAAAAGTTTTCGCTGAAATGACAAAATCGGCAGATTTGCTCTGGGTAAGGCAAATGATGAAGTGGTCACTGTGACCACTTTCTTCCGGGTGCACTAAATGTTTGTCATGATTCTGCAAGGTGTTGGAACAAGCTTTCAAAGCACGTATTCCACTTGGTCCGATTATGTTTTTCGTGAAACAAAAGTTTTCGCGGAAAAATAACGAAATCGGCAGATTTACTCTGGGTAAGGACAATGATGAAGTGGTCACTGTAACCAATTCCTTCCGGGTGCACTAAAAGTTTTTTATAATTCTGAAAGGCGTTGGAATAAACTTCCGAACCGCGTATTCCACTTGTCCGGTTATGGTTTTCGTAGAACAAAAGTTTTCGCGCAAAAAAAAAACGAAATCGGCAGATTTGCTCTGGGTAAGGCCAATGATGAAGTGGTCACTGTAACCAATTTCTTCCGGGTGCACTAAATGTTTTTCATGATTCTGAAATGAGTTGGAACAAAATTTCAAAGCATGTATTCCACTTGTCCGATTATGTTTTCGTGGAACAAAAGTTTTCGCTGAAATGACAAAATCGGCACATTTGGTCTGGGTAAGGCCAATGTTTAAGTGGTCACTGTGGCCAATTCCTTTCGGGTGCACTTTAAGTTTTTGACGATTCTGCAAGGTGTTGGAACAAGCTTTCAAAGCACGTATTTCACTTGGTCCGATTATGTTTTTCGTGAAACAAAAGTTTTCGCGGAAAAATAACGAAATCGGCAGATTTACTCTGGGTAAGGCCAATGATGCAGTAGTCCTTGTGGCCAAATCCTTCCGGTTGCACTGAAAGCTTTTGATGATTCTGAAAGGTGTTGGAACAAGATTTCAAAGCACGTATTCCGCTTGTGCGATGATGTTTTTCGTGGAACGAAAGTTTTCGCGGAAATGACGAAATCGGCAGATTTGCTCTGGGTAAAGCCTATGATGAAGTGGTAAGGCCAAACTTTTTTTTTCGTAGAACAAAAGTTTTCGCGGAAAAATTACGAAATCGTTAGATTTACTCTGGGTAAGGACAATGATGAAGTGGTCACTGTAACCAATTCCTTCCGGGTGCACTAAAAGTTTTTTATAATTCTGAAAGGCGTTGGAATAAACTTCCGAACCGCGTATTCCACTTGTCCGGTTATGATTTTCGTAGAACAAAAGTTCTCGCGCAAAAATAACGAAATCAGCAGATTTGCTCTGGGTAAAGCCAATGATGAAGTGGTCACTGTGACCAATTTCTTCCGGGTGCACTAAATGTTTTTCATGATTCTGAAATGTGTTGGAACAAAATTTCAAAGCATGTATTCCACTTGTCCGATTATGTTTTCGTGGAACAAAAGTTTTCGCTGAAATGACAAAATCGGCACATTTGGTCTGGGTAAGGCCAATGATTAAGTGGTCACTGTGGCCAATTCCTTTCGGGTGCACTGAAAGTTTTTGATGATTCTGAAAGGTGTTGGAACAAGTTTCTGAACCACGTATTCCACTTGTCCGATTATGTTTTTCGTAGAACAAAAGTTTTCGCAGAAAAATGACGAAATCGGCAGATTTGTTCTGGGTAAGGCCAATGATTATGTGGTCACAGTGACCAATTCCTTCCGGGTGCACTAAAAGTTTTTGATGATTCTGAAAGTCGTTGCAACAAACTTCCGAACCGCATATTCCACTTGGTGAGATTATGTATTTCGTGGAACACAAGTTTTCGAGCAAAAATGACGAATTCGGCAGATTTGCTCGGGGTAAGGCTAATGATGAATTGGTGACTGTGGCCTGTAAAAGCTTTTCATGGTCCTGAAAGGTGTTGGAACAACCTTTCAAAGCACGTTTTCCACTTGGTCAGATTATGTTTTTCGTGGAACAAGTTTTCGCGGAAAATTTACGAAATCGGCAGATTTGCTCTTGGTAAGGATAATGATTACGTGGTCACTGTGACCTATTCCTTCCGGGTGCACTAAAAGATTTTGATGATTCTGAAAGGTGTTGGAACAAGATTTCAAAGCAAGTATTCCACTTGGTCAGATTATATTTTTCGTGAAACAAAAGTTTTCGCGGAAAAATAACGAAATCGGCAGATTTGCTCTCGGTAAGGCCAATGATGAAGTGGTCACTGTGACCAATTTCTTCCGGGTGCACTAAATGTTTTTCATGATTCTGAAAGGTGTTGGAACAAGATTTCAAAGCACGTTTTCTGCTTGTGCGATGATGTTTTTCGTTGAACACAAGTTTTCGGGCAGTAATGACGAATTCGGCAGATTTGTCCTGGGTAAGGCTAATGATGAATTGGTCACTGTGGCCTGTAAAAGCTTTTGATGATCCTGAAAGGTGTTGGAACAAGCTTTCAAAGCACGTATTCCACTTGGTCAGATTATGTTGTTCGTGAAACAAGTTTTCGCAGAAAAATGACGGTATCGGCAGATTTGTTCTGAGTAAGGCCAATGATTATGTGGTCACTGTGACCAATTCTTTCCGGGTGCACTGAAAGCTTTTGATGATTCTGAAAGGTGTTGGAACAACCTTTCAAAGCACGTATTCCACTTGGTCAGAATGTTTTCCTTGGAACAAAAGTTTTCGCTGAAATGACGAAATTGGCAGATTTGCTCTGGGTAAGGCTAATGATGAATTGGTCACTGTGGCCTGTAAAAGCTTTTGATGATCCTGAAAGCTGTTGGAGCAACCTTTCAAAGCACGTATTCCACTTGGTCAGATTATGTTTTTCGTGGAACAAGTTTGCGCGGAAAAATAACGAAATCGGCAGATTTGCTCTTGGTAAGGATGATTAAGTGGTCACTGTGACCTATTCCTTTCGGGTGCACTAAAAGAATTTGATGCTTCTGAAAGGTGTTGGAACAACCTTTCAAAGCACGTATTCCACTTGGTTAGAATGTTTTTCGTGGAGCAAAAGTTTTCGCGGAAAAATGACGAAACCGGCAGATTTGATCTGGGAAAGGCAAATAATGAAGTGGTCACTGTGGCCAATTCCTTTCGGGTGCACTAAAAGTTTTTCATGATTCTGAAAGGCGTTGCAACAAACTTCCGAACCGCGTATTCCACTTGGTGAGATTATGTATTTCGTGGAACACAAGTTTTCGCGCAATAATGATGAATTCGGCAGATTTGTCCTGGGTAAGGCTAATGATGAATTGGTCACTGTGGCCTGTAAAAGCTTTTGATGATCCTGAAAGGTGTTGGAACAAGCTTTCAAAGCACGTATTCCACTTGGTTAGGATATGTTTTTCGTGAAACAAGTTTTCGCGGAAAAATGACGAAATCGGCAGATTTGCTCTGGGTAAGGCTAATGATGAATTGGTCACTGTGGCCTGTAAAAGCTTTTGATGATCCTGAAAGGTGTTGGAACAACCTTTCGGCTAAAAGATTTTGATGATTCTGAAAGGTGTTGGAACAAACTTTCAAAGCACGTATTCTACTTGGTCAGAATGTTTTTCGTGGAGCAAAAGTTTTTGCGGAAAAATGACGAAACCGGTAGATTTGCTCTGGGAAAGGCCAATGATGAAGTGGTCACTGTGGCCAATTCCTTTCGGGTGCACTAAAAGTTTGGGATGATTCTGAAAGGCGTTGCAACAAACTTCCGAACCGCGTATTCCACTTGGTGAGATTAAGGACTAGATTAAGGACTAGGAGATCAAGGACTACCTTAAAGTTAGGAATTGTATATTTTTGCACAAAATCATCTATACACGCACTCCTGTATACCTGTTTCAGAAGATACATTTCGGGCATGTACGCAGAGGACTTTTATTAATTCTTCCGGATTTCAACTATTTGAATTCTTCACGGTTCTTTTTTGTCAACGCTATCAGGCTATGGAACGCTTTGCCGACGTCTGTAAAGCTCCTCTCAGGGGCTGATTGCTTCAAGCGTGCCGCACTTGATTTCTTTTCTTCGTTATAGCACTACTATTCTATTCTACTACACTACTATTCTTTTTCTTTTATTTAGTGTTTTAAATTTTTGGTTTTCTACCTTTAGTTTTAAGCTAATATAAAATTTTATTCTCAATTTCTTAGTTGTTAGTAATTTTTATATCCTCTGTATTTTTGTACTAAAAAAGAATGAATTTTCTTATTGTACATCCGCACTATTTACAATAAATAAATATGAAATATGAAATATTATGTATTTCGTGGAACACAAGTTTTCGCGCAAAAATGACGAATTTGGCAGATTTGCTCTGGGTAAGGCTAATGATGAATTGGTCACTGTGGCCTGTAAAAGCTTTTGATGATCCTGAAAGGTGTTGGAACAACCTTTCAAAGCACGTATTCCACTTGGTCAGATTATGTTTTTCGTGGAGGAAGTTTTCGCGGAAAAATTACGAAATCGCTAGATTTGCTCTGGGTAAGGACAATGATGAAGTGGTCACTGTAACTAATTCCTTCCGGGTGCACTAAAAGTTTTTTATAATTCTGAAAGGCGTTGGAATAAACTTCCGAACCGCGTATTCCACTTGTCCGGTTATGTTTTTCGTAGAACAAAAGTTTTCGCGGAAAAATAACGAAATCGGCAGATTAGCTCTGGGTTAGGCCAATGATGAACTGGTCACTGTGACCAATTTCTTCCGGGTGTACTAAAAGTTTTTGATGATTCTGAAAGGTGTTGGAACAAGATTTCAAAGCACGTTTTCTGCTTGTGCGAAGATGTTTTTCGTTGAACACAAGTTTTCGCGCAGTAATGACGAATTCGGCAGATTTGTCCTGGGTAAGGCTAATGATGAATTGGTCACTGTGGCCTGTAAAAGCTTTTGATGATCCTGAAAGGTGTTGGAACAAGCTTTCAAAGCACGTATTCCACTTGGTCAGATTATGTTTTTCGTGAAACAAGTTTTCGCGGAAAATTGACGAAATCGGCAGATTTGTTCTGGGTAAGGCCAATGATTACGTGGTCACTGTGACCAATTCTTTCCGGGTGCACTGAAAGCTTTTGATGATTCTGAAAAGTGTTGGAACAACCTTTTAAAGCACGTATTCCACTTGGTCAAAATGTTTTTCGTGGAACAAGTTTGCGCGGAAAAATAACGAAATCGGCAGATTTGCTCTTGGTAAGGATGATTAAGTGGTCAATGTGACCTATTCCTTTCGGGTGCACTAAAAGAATTTGGTGCTTCTGAAAGGTGTTGGAACAACCTTTCAAAGCACGTATTCCACTTGGTTAGAATGTTTTTCGTGGAGCAAAAGTTTTCGCGGAAAAATAACGAAATCGGCAGATTTGCTCTCGGTAAGGCTAATGATGAATTGGTAACTGTGGCCTGTAAAAGCTTTTGATGATCCTGAAAGGTGTTGGAACAAGCTTTCAAAGCACGTATTCCACTTGGTCAGATTATGTTTTTCGTGAAACAAGTTTTCGCAGAAAAATGACGGTATCGGCAGATTTGTTCTGAGTAAGGCCAATGATTATGTGGTCACTGTGACCAATTCTTTCCGGGTGCACTGAAAGCTTTTGATGATTCTGAAAGGTGTTGGAACAACCTTTTAAAGCACGTATTCCACTTTGTCAGAATGTTTTTCTTGGAACAAAAGTTTTCGCTGAAATGACGAAATTGGCAGATTTGCTCTGGGTAAGGCTAATGATGAATTGGTCACTGTGGCCTGTAAAAGCTTTTGATGATCCTGAAAGGTGTTGGAACAAGCTTTCAAAGCACGTATTCCACTTGGTCTGATTATGTTTTTCGTGAAACAAGTTTGCGCGGAAAATTGACGAAATCGGCAGATTTGCTCTTGGTAAGGATGATTAAGTGGTCACTGTGACCTATTCCTTTCGGGTGCACTAAAAGATTTTGATGCTTCTGAAAGGTGTTGGAACAACCTTTCAGCCACTTGGTTAGAATGGTCTAACCACTTGGTTAGAATGTTTTTCGTGGAGCAAAAGTTTTCGCGGAAAAATGACGAAACCGGTAGATTTGCTCTGGGAAAGGCCAATGATGAAGTGGTCACTGTGGCCAATTCCTTTCGGGTGCACTAAAAGTTTGTGATGATTCTGAAAGGCGTTGCAACAAACTTCCGAACCGCGTATTCCACTTGGTGAGATTAAGGACTAGATTAAGGACTAGGAGATCAAGGACTACCTTAAAGTTAGGAATTGTATATTTTTGCACAAAATCATCTATACACGCACTCCTGTATACCTGTTTCAGAAGATACATTTCGGGCATGTACGCAGAGGACTTTTATTAATTCTTCCGGATTTCAACTATTTGAATTCTTCACGGTTCTTTTTTGTCAACGCTATCAGGCTATGGAACGCTTTGCCGACGTCTGTAAAGCTCCTCTCAGGGGCTGATTGCTTCAAGCGTGCCGCACTTGATTTCTTTTCTTCGTTATAGCACTACTATTCTATTCTACTACACTACTATTCTTTTTCTTTTATTTTCTGTTTTACCTTTTTGGTTTTCTACCTTTAGTTTTAAGCTAATATAAAATTTTATTCTCAATTTCTTAGTTGTTAGTAATTTTTATATCCTCTGTATTTTTGTACTAAAAAAGAATGAATTTTCTTATTGTACATCTGCACTATTTACAATAAATAAATATGAAATATGAAATATTATGTATTTCGTGGAACACAAGTTTTCGCGCAAAAATGACGAATTCGGCAGATTTGCTCTGGGTAAGGCTAATGATGAATTGGTCACTGTGGCCTGTAAAAGCTTTTGATGATCCTGAAAGGTGTTGGAACAACCTTTCAAAGCACGTATTCCACTTGCTCAGAATGTTTTTCTTGGAACAAAAGTTTACGCTGAAATGACAAAATCGGCAGATTTACTCTGGCTAAGGCCAATTATGCAGTAGTCCTTGTGACCAAATCCTTCCGGTTGCACTGAAAGCTTTTGATGATTCTGAAAGGTGTTGGAACAAGATTTCAAAACAACGTATTCCGCTTGTGCGATGATGTTTTTCGTGGAACGAAAGTTTTCGCGGAAATGACGAAATCGGCAGATTTGCTCTGGGTAAGGCCTATGATGAAGTGGTAAGGCCAAACTTTTTTTTTCGTAGAACAAAAGTTTTCGCGGAAAAATTACGAAATCGTTAGATTTACTCTGGGTAAGGACAATGATGAAGTGGTCACTGTAAGCAATTCCTTCCAGGTGCACCAAAATTTTTTTATAATTCTGAAAGGCGTTGGAATAAACTTCCGAACCGCGTATTCCACTTGTCCGGTTATGGTTTTCGTAGAACAAAAGTTTTCGCGCAAAAATAACGAAATCGGCAGATTTGCTCTGGGTAAGGCCAATGATGAAGTGGTCATTGTGACCAATTTCTTCCGGGTGCACTAAATGTTTTTCTTGATTCTGAAAGGAGTTGGAACAAAATTTCAAAGCATGTATTCCACTTGTCCGATTATATTTTCGTGGAACAAAAGTTTTCGCGGAAAAATAACGAAATCGGCAGATTTACTCTGGGTAAGGGCTATGATGCAGTAGTCCTTGTGGCCAATTCCTTTTGGGTGCACTGAAAGTTTTTGATGATTCTGCAAGGTGTTGGAACAAGCTTCTGAACCACGTATTCCACTTGTCCGATTATGTTTTTCGTAGAACAAAAGTTTTCGCAGAAAAGTGACGAAATCGGCAGATTTGTTCTGGGTAAGGCCAATGATTATGTGGTCACTGTGACCAATTCCCTCCGGGTGTACTAAAAGTTTTTGATGATTCTGAAAGGTGTTGGAACAAGATTTCAAAGCACGTTTTCTGCTTGTGCGAAGATGTTTTTCGTTGAACACAAGTTTTCGCGCAGTAATGACGAATTCGGCAGATTTGTCCTGGGTAAGGCTAATGATGAATTGGTCACTGTGGTCTGTAAAAGCTTTTGATGATCCTGAAAGGTGTTGGAACAAGCTTTCAAAGCACGTATTCCACTTGGTCAGATTATGTTTTTCGTGAAACAAGTTTTCGCGGAAAATTGACGAAATCGGCAGATTTGTTCTGGGTAAGGCCAATGATTATGTGGTCACTGTGACCAATTCCCTCCGGGTGTACTAAAAGTTTTTGATGATTCTGAAAGGTGTTGGAACAAGATTTCAAAGCACGTTTTCTGCTTGTGCGAAGATGTTTTTCGTTGAACACAAGTTTTCGCGCAGTAATGACGAATTCGGCAGATTTTTCCTGGGTAAGGCTAATGATGAATTGGTCACTGTGGCCTGTAAAAGCTTTTGGTGATCCTGAAAGGTGTTGGAACAAGCTTTCAAAGCACGTATTCCACTTGGTCAGATTATGTTTTTCGTGAAACAAGTTTTCGCGGAAAATTGACGAAATCGGCAGATTTGTTCTGGGTAAGGCCAATGATTATGTGGTCACTGTGACCAATTCTTTCCGGGTGCACTGAAAGCTTTTAATGATTCTGAAAAGTGTTGGAACAACCTTTTAAAGCACGTATTCCACTTGGTCAAAATGTTTTTCTTGGAACAAAAGTTTTCGCTGAAATGACAAAATCGGCACATTTGCTCTGGGTAAGGCTAATGATGAATTGGTCACTGTGGCCTGTAAAAGCTTTTGATGATCCTGAAAGGTGTTGGAACAAGCTTTCAAAGCACGTATTCCACTTGGTCTGATTATGTTTTTCGTGAAACAAGTTTGCGCGGAAAATTGACGAAATCGGCAGATTTGCTCTTGGTAAGGATGATTAAGTGGTCACTGTGACCTATTCCTTTCGGGTGCACTAAAAGATTTTGATGCTTCTGAAAGGTGTTGGAACAACCTTTCAAAGCACGTATTCCACTTGGTTAGAATGTTTTTCCTGGAGCAAAAGTTTTCGCGGAAAAATGACGAAATCGGCAGATTTGATCTGGGAAAGGCCAATAATGAAGTGGTCACTGTGACCAATTCCTTTCGGGTGCACTAAAAGTTTTTCATGATTCTGAAAGGCGGTGCAACAAACTTCCGAACCGCGTATTCCACTTGGTGAGATTATGTATTTCGTGGAACACAAGTTCTCGCGCAATAATGATGAATTCGGCAGATTTGTCCTGGGTAAGGCTAATGATGAATTGGTCACTGTGGCCTGTAAAAGCTTTTGATGATCCTGAAAGGTGTTGGAACAACCTTTCGGCTAAAAGATTTTGATGATTCTGAAAGGTGTTGGAACAAACTTTCAAAGCACGTATTCTACTTGGTCAGAATGTTTTTCGTGGAGCAAAAGTTTTTGCGGAAAAATGACGAAACCGGTAGATTTGCTCTGGGAAAGGCCAATGATGAAGTGGTCACTGTGGCCAATTCCTTTCGGGTGCACTAAAAGTTTGTGATGATTCTGAAAGGCGTTGCAACAAACTTCCGAACCGCGTATTCCACTTGGTGAGATTAAGGACTAGATTAAGGACTAGGAGATCAAGGACTACCTTAAAGTTAGGAATTGTATATTTTTGCACAAAATCATCTATACACGCACTCCTGTATACCTGTTTCAGATGATACATTTCGGGCATTCACGCAGAGAACTTTTATTAATTCTTCCGGATTTCAACTATTTGAATTCTTCACGGTTCTTTTTTGTCAACGCTATCAGGCTATGGAACGCTTTGCCGACGTCTGTAAAGCTCCTCTCAGGGGCTGATTGCTTCAAGCGTGCCGCACTTGATTTCTTTTCTTCGTTATAGCACTACTATTCTATTCTACTACACTACTATTCTTTTTCTTTTATTTTCTGTTTTACCTTTTTGGTTTTCTACCTTTAGTTTTAAGCTAATATAAAATTTTATTCTCAATTTCTTAGTTGTTAGTAATTTTTATATCCTCTGTATTTTTGTACTAAAAAAGAATGAATTTTCTTATTGTACATCTGCACTATTTACAATAAATAAATATGAAATATGAAATATGAAATATTATGTATTTCGTGGAACACAAGTTTTCGCGCAAAAATGACGAATTCGGCAGATTTGCTCTGGGTAAGGCTAATGATGAATTGGTCACTGTGGCCTGTAAAAGCTTTTGATGATCCTGAAAGGTGTTGGAACAAGCTTTCAAAGCACGTATTCCACTTGGTTAGGATATGTTTTTCGTGGAACAAGTTTTCGCGGAAAAATGACGAAATCGGCAGATTTGCTCTGGGTAAGGCTAATGATGAATTGGTCACTGTGGCCTGTAAAAGCTTTTGATGATCCTGAAAGGTGTTGGAACAACCTTTCGGCTAAAAGATTTTGATGATTCTGAAAGGTGTTGGAACAAACTTTCAAAGCACGTATTCTACTTGGTCAGAATGTTTTTCGTGGAGCAAAAGTTTTTGCGGAAAAATGACGAAACCGGTAGATTTGCTCTGGGAAAGGCCAATGATGAAGTGGTCACTGTGGCCAATTCCTTTCGGGTGCACTAAAAGTTTGTGATGATTCTGAAAGGCGTTGCAACAAACTTTCGAACCGCGTATTCCACTTGGTGAGATTAAGGACTAGATTAAGGACTAGGAGATCAAGGACTACCTTAAAGTTAGGAATTGTATATTTTTGCACAAAATCATCTATACACGCACTCCTGTATACCTGTTTCAGAAGATACATTTCGGGCATTCACGCAGAGAACTTTTATTAATTCTTCCGGATTTCAACTATTTGAATTCTTCACGGTTCTTTTTTGTCAACGCTATCAGGCTATGGAACGCTTTGCCGACGTCTGTAAAGCTCCTCTCAGGGGCTGATTGCTTCAAGCGTGCCGCACTTGATTTCTTTTCTTCGTTATAGCACTACTATTCTATTCTACTACACTACTATTCTTTTTCTTTTATTTTCTGTTTTACCTTTTTGGTTTTCTACCTTTAGTTTTAAGCTAATATAAAATTTTATTCTCAATTTCTTAGTTGTTAGTAATTTTTATATCCTCTGTATTTTTGTACTAAAAAAGAATGAATTTTCTTATTGTACATCTGCACTATTTACAATAAATAAATATGAAATATGAAATATTATGTATTTCGTGGAACACAAGTTTTCGCGCAAAAATGACGAATTCGGCAGATTTGCTCTGGGTAAGGCTAATGATGAATTGGTCACTGTGGCCTGTAAAAGCTTTTGATGATCCTGAAAGGTGTTGGAACAACCTTTCAAAGCACGTATTCCACTTGGTCAGATTATGTTTTTCGTGGAGCAAAAGTTTTCGCGGAAAAATTACGAAATCGTTAGATTTGCTCTGGGTAAGGCCAATGATTAAGTGGTCACTGTAACTAATTCCTTCCGGGTGCACTAAAAGTTTTTTATAATTCTGAAAGGCGTTGGAATAAACTTCCGAACCACGTATTCCACTTGTTCGATTATGTTTTTTGTAGAACAAAATTTTCGCGGAAAAATGACGAAATCGGCAGATTTGCTCTGGGTAAGGCCAATGATGAAGTGGTCACTGTGACCAATTTCTTCCGGGTGCACTAAATGTTTTTCTTGATTCTGAAAGGAGTTGGAACAAAATTTCAAAGCATGTATTCCACTTGTCCGATTATATTTTCGTGGAACAAAAGTTTTCGCGGAAAAATAACGAAATCGGCAGATTTACTCTGGGTAAGGCCCATGATGCAGTAGTCCTTGGGGCCAATTCCTTTCGGGTGCACTGAAAGTTTTTGATGATTCTGCAAAGTGTTGGAACAAGCTTCTGAACCACGTATTCCACTTGTCCGATTATGTTTTTCGTAGAACAAAAGTTTTCGCAGAAAAGTGACGAAATCGGCAGATTTGTTCTGGGTAAGGCCAATGATTATGTGGTCACTGTGACCAATTCCCTCCGGGTGCACTAAAAGTTTTTGATGATTCTGAAAGGTGTTGGAACAAGATTTCAAAGCACGTTTTCTGCTTGTGCGAAGATATTTTTCGTTGAACACAAGTTTTCGCGCAGTAATGACGAATTCGGCAGATTTGTCCTGGGTAAGGCTAATGATGAATTGGTCACTGTGGCCTGTAAAAGCTTTTGATGATCCTGAAAGGTGTTGGAACAAGCTTTCAAAGCACGTATTCCACTTGGTCAGATTATGTTTTTCGTGAAACAAGTTTTCGCGGAAAATTGACGAAATCGGCAGATTTGTTCTGGGTAAGGCCAATGATTATGTGGTCACTGTGACCAATTCTTTCCGGGTGCACTGAAAGCTTTTGATGATTCTGAAAAGTGTTGGAACAACCTTTTAAAGCACGTATTCCACTTGGTTAGAATGTTTTTCTTGGAACAAAAGTTTTCGCTGAAATGACAAAATCGGCACATTTGCTCTGGGTAAGGCCATTGATTAAGTGATGATGATGAAGTGGTCACTGTAACCAATTCCTTCCAGGTGCACTAAAAGTTTTTTAAATTCTGAAAGGCGTTGGAATAAACTTCCGAACCGCGTATTCCACTTGTCCGGTTATGGTTTTCGTAGAACAAAAACTTTTGTTTTCGCGCAAAAATAACGAAATCGGCAGATTTGCTCTGGGTAAGGCCAATGATGAAGTGGTCACTGTGACCAATTTCTTCCGGGTGCACTAAATGTTTTTCATGATTCTGAAAGGAGTTGGAACAAAATTTCAAAGCACTTGTCCGATTATATTTTCGTGGAACAAAAGTTTTCGCGGAAAAATAACAAAATCGGCAGATTTACTCTGGGTAAGGCGCATGATGCAGTAGTCCTTGTGGCCAATTCCTTTCGGGTGCACTAAAAGTTTTTGATGATTCTGCAAGGTGTTGGAACAAGCTTCTGAACCACGTATTCCACTTGTCCGATTATGTTTTTCGTAGAACAAAAGTTTTCGCAGAAAAGTGACGAAAGCGGCAGATTTGTTCTGGGTAAGGCCAATGATTATGTGGTCACTGTGACCAATTCCTTCCGGGTGCACTAAAAGTTTTTGATGATTCTAAAAGGTGTTGGAACAAGATTTCAAAGCACGTTTTCTGCTTGTGCGATGATGTTTTTCGTTGAACACAAGTTTTCGCGCAGTAATGACGAATTCGGCAGATTTGTCCTGGGTAAGGCTAATGATGAATTGGTCCCTGTGGCCTGTAAAAGCTTTTGATGATTTTTCGTGAAACAAGTTTTCGCGGAAAAATGACGAAATCGGCAGATTTGTTCTGGGTAAGGCCAATGATTATGTGGTCACTGTGACCAATTCTTTCCGGGTGCACTGAAAGCTTTTGATGATTCTGAAATGTGTTGGAACAACCTTTTAAAGCACGTATTCCACTTGGTCAGAATGTTTTTCTTGGAACAAAAGTTTTCGCTGAAATGACAAAATCGGCACCTATGCACTGGGTAAGGCCATTGATTAAGTGGTCACTGTGGCCAATTCCTTTCGGGTGCACTTTAAGCTTTTGATGATTCTGGAAGGTGTTGGAACAACCTTTCAAAGCACGTATTCCACTTGGTCAGAATATTTTTCGTGGAACAAAAGTTTTCGCGGAAAAATGACGAAATTGGCAGATTTGCTCTGGGTAAGGCTAATGATGAATTGGTCACTGTGGCCTGTAAAAGCTTTTGATGATTTTTCGTGAAACAAGTTTTCGCGGAAAAATGACGAAATCGGCAGATTTGTTCTGGGTAAGGCCAATGATTATGTGGTCACTGTGACCAATTCTTTCCGGGTGCACTGAAAGCTTTTGATGATTCTGAAATGTGTTGGAACAACCTTTTAAAGCACGTATTCCACTTGGTCAGAATGTTTTTCTTGGAACAAAAGTTTTCGCTGAAATGACAAAATCGGCACATATGCTCTGGGTAAGGCCATTGATTAAGTGGTCACTGTGGCCAATTCCTTTCGGGTGCACTTTAAGCTTTTGATGATTCTGGAAGGTGTTGGAACAACCTTTCAAAGCACGTATTCCACTTGGTCAGAATATTTTTCGTGGAACAAAAGTTTTCGCGGAAAAATGACGAAATTGGCAGATTTGCTCTGGGTAAGGCTAATGATGAATTGGTCACTGTGTCCTGTAAAAGCTTTTGATGATCCTGAAAGGTGTTGGAACAAGCTTTCAAAGCACGTATTCCACTTGGTCAGATTATGTTTTTCGTGAAACAAGTTTTCGCGGAAAAATGACGAAATCGGCAGATTTGTTCTGGGTAAGGCCAATGATTATGTGGTCACCGTGGCCAATTCCTTTCGGGTGCACTTTAAGCTTTTGATGATTCTGGAAGGTGTTGGAACAACCTTTCAAAGCACGTATTCCACTTGGTCAGAATATTTTTCGTGGAACAAAAGTTTTCGCGGAAAAATGACGAAATTGGCAGATTTGCTCTGGGTAAGGTTAATGATGAATTGGTCACTGTGACCTGTAAAAGCTTTTGATGATCCTGAAAGGTGTTGGAACAACCTTTCGGCTAAAAGATTTTGATGATTCTGAAAGGTGTTGGAACAAACTTTCAAAGCACGTATTCTACTTGGTCAGAATGTTTTTCGTGGAGCAAAAGTTTTCGCAGAAAAATGACGAAATCGGCAGATTTGTTCTGGGTAAGGCCAATGATTATGTGGTCACTGTGACCTATTCCTTTCGGGTGCACTAAAAAATTTTGATGCTTCTGAAAGGTGTTGGAACAACCTTTCAAAGCACGTATTCCACTTGGTTAGAATGTTTTTCG
Source organism: Thecophora atra (assembly GCA_937620795.1). Taxonomy (NCBI): domain Eukaryota; kingdom Metazoa; phylum Arthropoda; class Insecta; order Diptera; family Conopidae; genus Thecophora; species Thecophora atra. The sequence continues at coordinate 64,836,147 of OW569398.1, forward strand.
TGGAGCAAAAGTTTTCGCGGAAAAATGACGAAACCGGCAGATTTGCTCTGGGAAAGGCCAATAATGAAGTGGTCACTGTGGCCAATTCCTTTCGGGTGCACTAAAAGTTTTTCATGATTCTGAAAGGCGTTGCAACAAACTTCCGAACCGCGTATTCCACTTGGTGAGATTATGTATTTCGTGGAACACAAGTTTTCGCGCAATAATGATGAATTCGGCAGATTTGTCCTGGGTAAGGCTAATGATGAATTGGTCACTGTGGCCTGTAAAAGATTTTGATGATCCTGAAAGGTGTTGGAACAACCTTTAGGCTAAAAGATTTTGATGCTTCTGAAAGGTGTTGGAACAACCTTTCAAAGCACGTATTCCACTTGGTTAGAATGTTTTTCGTGGAGCAAAAGTTTTCGCGGAAAAATGACGAAACCGGCAGATTTGCTCTGGGAAAGGCCAATAATGAAGTGGTCACTGTGGCCAATTCCTTTCGGGTGCACTAAAAGTTTTTCATGATTCTGAAAGGCGTTGCAACAAACTTCCGAACCGCGTATTCCACTTGGTGAGATTATGTATTTCGTGGAACACAAGTTTTCGCGCAATAATGATGAATTCGGCAGATTTGTCCTTGGTAAGGCTAATGATGAATTGGTCACTGTGGCCTGTAAAAGCTTTTGATGATCCTGAAAGGTGTTGGAACAACCTTTCGGCTAAAAGATTTTGATGATTCTGAAAGGTGTTGGAACAAACTTTCAAAGCACGTATTCTACTTGGTCAGAATGTTTTCGTGGAGCAAAAGTTTTCGCAGAAAAATGACGAAATCGGCAGATTTGTTCTGGGTAAGGCCAATGATTATGTGGTCACTGTGACCTATTCCTTTCGGGTGCACTAAAAGATTTTGATGCTTCTGAAAGGTGTTGGAACAACCTTTCAAAGCACGTATTCCACTTGGTTAGAATGTTTTTCGTGGAGCAAAAGTTTTCGCGGAAAAATGACGAAACCGGCAGATTTGCTCTGGGAAAGGCCAATAATGAAGTGGTCACTGTGGCCAATTCCTTTCGGGTGCACTAAAAGTTTTTCATGATTCTGAAAGGCGTTGCAACAAACTTCCGAACCGCGTATTCCACTTGGTGAGATTATGTATTTCGTGGAACACAAGTTTTCGCGCAATAATGATGAATTCGGCAGATTTGTCCTGGGTAAGGCTAATGATGAATTGGTCACTGTGGCCTGTAAAAGATTTTGATGATCCTGAAAGGTGTTGGAACAACCTTTAGGCTAAAAGATTTTGATGCTTCTGAAAGGTGTTGGAACAACCTTTCAAAGCACGTATTCCACTTGGTTAGAATGTTTTTCGTGGAGCAAAAGTTTTCGCGGAAAAATGACGAAACCGGCAGATTTGCTCTGGGAAAGGCCAATAATGAAGTGGTCACTGTGGCCAATTCCTTTCGGGTGCACTAAAAGTTTTTCATGATTCTGAAAGGCGTTGCAACAAACTTCCGAACCGCGTATTCCACTTGGTGAGATTATGTATTTCGTGGAACACAAGTTTTCGCGCAATAATGATGAATTCGGCAGATTTGTCCTTGGTAAGGCTAATGATGAATTGGTCACTGTGGCCTGTAAAAGCTTTTGATGATTCGGGCATTCACGCAGAGGACTTTTATCAATTCTTCCGGATTTCAACTATTTGAATTCTTCACGGTTCTTTTTTGTCAACGCTATCAGGCTATGGAACGCTTTGCCGACGTCTGTAAAGCTCCTCTCAGGGGCTGATTGCTTCAAGCGTGCCGCACTTGATTTCTTTTCTTCGTTATAGCACTACTATTCTATTCTACTACACTACTATTCTTTTTCTTTTATTTCCTGTTTTACCTTTTTGGTTTTCTACCTTTAGTTTTAAGCTAATATAAAATTTTATTCTCAATTTCTTAGTTGTTAGTAATTTTTATATCCTCTGTATTTTTGTACTAAAAAAGAATGAATTTTCTTATTGTACATCCGCACTATTTACAATAAATAAATATGAAATATGAAATATTATGTATTTCGTGGAACACAAGTTTTCGCGCAAAAATGACGAATTCGGCAGATTTGCTCTGGGTAAGGCTAATGATGAATTGGTCACTGTGGCCTGTAAAAGCTTTTGATGATCCTGAAAGGTGTTGGAACAACCTTTCAAAGCACGTATTCCACTTGGTCAGATTATGTTTTTCGTGGAAGAAGTTTTCGCGGAAAAATTACGAAATCGCTAGATTTGCTCTGGGTAAGGACAATGATGAAGTGGTCACTGTAACTTATTCCTTTCGGGTGCACTAAAAGTTTTTTATAATTCTGAAAGGCGTTGGAATAAACTTCCGAACAAAAGTTTTCGCGGAAAAATAACGAAATCGGCAGATTAGCTCTGGGTTAGGCCAATGATGAACTGGTCACTGTGACCAATTTCTTCCGGGTGCACTAAATGTTTGTCATGATTCTGAAAGGAGTTCGAACCAAATTTCAAAGCATGTATTCTACTTGTCCGATTATGTTTTTCGTGGAACAAAAGTTTTCGCTGAAATGACAAAATCGGCACATTTGCTCTGGGTAAGGCCTATGATGAAGTGGTCACTGTGACCTATTCCTTTCGGTTGTACTAAAAGATTTTGATGATTCTGCAAGGTGATGGAACAACCTTTCAAAGCACGTATTTCACTTCCTCAAAATGTTTTTTTGGAACAAAAGTTTACGCTGAAATGACAAAATCGGCACATTTACTCTGGGTAAAGCCAATGATTAAGTGGTCACTGTAACTAATTCCTTCCGGGTGCACTAAAAATTTTTTATAATTCTGAAAGGCGTTGGAATAAACTTCCGAACCGCGTATTCCACTTGTCCGGTTATGGTTTTCGTAGAACAAAAACTTTTGTTTTCGCGCAAAAATAACGAAATCGGCAGATTTGCTCTGGGTAAGGCCAATGATGAAGTGGTCACTGTGACCAATTCCTTTCGGGTGCACTAAAAGTTTTTGATGATTCTTCAACGTGGAACAAAAGTTTTCGCGGAAAAATAACAAAATCGGCAGATTTACTCTGGGTAAGGCGCATGATGCAGTAGTCCTTGTGGCCAATTCCTTTCGGGTGCACTAAAAGTTTTTGATGATTCTTCAAGGTGTTGGAACAACCTTCTGAACCACGTATTCCACTTGTCCGATTATGTTTTTCGTAGAACAAAAGTTTTCGCAGAAAAGTGACGAAATCGGCAGATTTGTTCTGGGTAAGGCCAATGATTATGTGGTCACTGTGACCAATTCCTTCCGGGTGCACTAAAAGTTTTTGATGATTCTAAAAGGTGTTGGAACAAGATTTCAAAGCACGTTTTCTGCTTGTGCGATGATGTTTTTCGTTGAACACAAGTTTTCGCGCAGTAATGACGAATTCGGCAGATTTGTCCTGGGTAAGGCTAATGATGAATTGGTCACTGTGGCCTGTAAAAGCTTTTGATGATTTTTCGTGAAACAAGTTTTCGCGGAAAAATGACGAAATCGGCAGATTTGTTCTGGGTAAGGCCAATGATTATGTGGTCACTGTGACCAATTCTTTCCGGGTGCACTGAAAGCTTTTGATGATTCTGAAATGTGTTGGAACAACCTTTTAAAGCACGTATTCCACTTGGTCAGAATGTTTTTCTTGGAACAAAAGTTTTCGCTGAAATGACAAAATCGGCACATATGCTCTGGGTAAGGCCATTGATTAAGTGGTCACTGTGGCCAATTCCTTTCGGGTGCACTTTAAGCTTTTGATGATTCTGGAAGGTGTTGGAACAACCTTTCAAAGCACGTATTCCACTTGGTCAGAATATTTTTCGTGGAACAAAAGTTTTCGCGGAAAAATGACGAAATTGACAGATTTGCTCTGGGTAAGGTTAATGATGAATTGGTCAGTGTGGCCTGTAAAAGCTTTTGATGATCCTAAAAGGTGTTGGAACAACCTTTCGGCTAAAAGATTTTGATGATTCTGAAAGGTGTTGGAACAAACTTTCAAAGCACGTATTCTACTTGGTCAGAATGTTTTTCGTGGAGCAAAAGTTTTCGCAGAAAAATGACGAAATCGGCAGATTTGTTCTGGGTAAGGCCAATGATTATGTGGTCACTGTGACCAATTCCTTCCGGGTGCACTAAAAGATTTTGATGATTCTGAAAGGTGTTGGAACAACCTTTCAAAGCACGTATTCCACTTGGTCAGAATGTTTTTCGTGGAGCAAAAGTTTTCGCGGAAAAATTACGAAACCGGCAGATTTGCTCTGGGAAAGGCCAATGATGAAGTGGTCACTGTGGCCAATTCCTTTCGGGTGCACTAAAATTTTTTCATGATTCTGAAAGGCGTTGCAACAAACTTCCGAACCGCGTATTCCACTTGGTGAGATTATGTATTTCGTGGAACACAAGTTTTCGCGCAATAATGATGAATTCGGCAGATTTGTCCTGGGTAAGGCTAATGATGAATTGGTCACTGTGGCCTGTAAAAGCTTTTGATGATCCTGAAAGGTGTTGGAACAAGCTTTCAAAGCACGTATTCCACTTGGTTAGGATATGTTTTTCGTGAAACAAGTTTTCGCGGAAAAATGACGAAATCGGCAGATTTGCTCTGGGTAAGGCTAATGATGAATTGGTCACTGTGGCCTGTAAAAGCTTTTGATGATCCTGAAAGGTGTTGGAACAACCTTTCGGCTAAAAGATTTTGATGATTCTGAAAGGTGTTGGAACAACCGTTCAAAGCACGTATTCCACTTGGTCAGAATATTTTTCGTGGAACAAAAGTTTTCGCGGAAAAATGACGAAATTGGCAGATTTGCTCTGGGTAAGGCTAATGATGAATTGGTCACTGTGGCCTGTAAAAGCTTTTGATGATCCTGAAAGGTGTTGGAACAACCTTTCAAAGCACGTATTCCACTTGGTCAGATTATGTTTTTCGTGGAACAAGTCCACTTGGTTAGGATATGTTTTTCGTGAAACAAGTTTTCGCGGAAAAATGACGAATTCGGCAGATTTGCTCTGGGTAAGGATGATTAAGTGGTCACTGTGACCTATTCCTTTCGGGTGCACTAAAAGATTTTGATGCTTCTGAAAGGTGTTGGAACAACCTTTCAAAGCACGTATTCCACTTGGTTAGAATGTTTTTCGTGGAGCAAAAGTTTTCGCGGAAAAATGACGAAACCGGCAGATTTGCTCTGGGAAAGGCCAATAATGAAGTGGTCACTGTGGCCAATTCCTTTCGGGTGCACTAAAAGTTTTTCATGATTCTGAAAGGCGTTGCAACAAACTTCCGAACCGCGTATTCCACTTGGTGAGATTATGTATTTCGTGGAACACAAGTTTTCGCGCAATAATGATGAATTCGGCAGATTTGTCCTTGGTAAGGCTAATGATGAATTGGTCACTGTGGCCTGTAAAAGCTTTTGATGATCCTGGAAGGTGTTGGAACAAGCTTTCAAAGCACGTATTCCACTTGGTTAGGATATGTTTTTCGTGAAACAAGTTTTCGCGGAAAAATGACGAAATCGGCAGATTTGCTCTGGGTAAGGCTAATGATGAATTGGTCACTGTGGCCTGTAAAAGCTTTTGATAATCCTGAAAGGTGTTGGAACAACCTTTCGGCTAAAAGATTTTGATGATTCTGAAAGGTGTTGGAACAAACTTTCAAAGCACGTATTCTACTTGGTCAGAGTATTTTTCGTGGAGCAAAAGTTTTCGCGGAAAAATGACGAAACCGGTAGATTTGCTCTGGGAAAGGCCAATGATGAAGTGGTCACTGTGGCCAATTCCTTGCGGGTGCACTAAAAGTTTTTGATGATTCTGAAAGGCGTTGCAACAAACTTCCGAACCGCGTATTCCACTTTTTGAGATTAAGGACTAGATTAAGGACTAGGAGATCAAGGACTACCTTAAAGTTAGGAATTGTATATTTTTGCACAAAATCATCTATACTCGCACTCCTGTATACCTGTTTCAGAAGATACATATCGGGCATTCACGCAGAGGACTTTTATCAATTCTTCCGGATTTCAACTATTTGAATTCTTCACGGTTCTTTTTTGTCAACGCTATCAGGCTATGGAACGCTTTGCCGACGTCTGTAAAGCTCCTCTCAGGGGCTGATTGCTTCAAGCGTGCCGCACTTGATTTCTTTTCTTCGTTATAGCACTACTATTCTATTCTACTACACTACTATTCTTTTTCTTTTATTTCCTGTTTTACCTTTTTGGTTTTCTACCTTTAGTTTTAAGCTAATATAAAATTTTATTCTCAATTTCTTAGTTGTTAGTAATTTTTATATCCTCTGTATTTTTGTACTAAAAAAGAATGAATTTTCTTATTGCACATCCGCACTATTTACAATAAATAAATATGAAATATGAAATATTATGTATTTCGTGGAACACAAGTTTTCGCGCAAAAATGACGAATTCGGCAGATTTGCTCTGGGTAAGGCTAATGATGAATTGGTCACTGTGGCCTGTAAAAGCTTTTGATGATCCTGAAAGGTGTTGGAACAACCTTTCAAAGCACGTATTCCACTTGGCCAGATTATGTTTTTCGTGGAAGAAGTTTTCGCGGAAAAATTACGAAATCGCTAGATTTGCTCTGGGTAAGGACAATGATGAAGTGGTCACTGTAACTAATTCCTTCCGGGTGCACTAAAAGTTTTTTATAATTCTGAAAGGCGTTGGAATAAACTTCCGAACCGCGTATTCCACTTGTCCGGTTATGTTTTTCGTAGAACAAAAGTTTTCGCGGAAAAATAACGAAATCGGCAGATTAGCTCTGGGTTAGGCCAATGATGAACTGGTCACTGTGACCAATTTCTTCCGGGTGCACTAAATGTTTGTCATGATTCTGAAAGGAGTTCGAACCAAATTTCAAAGCATGTATTCTACTTGTCCGATTATGTTTTTCGTGGAACAAAAGTTTTCGCTGAAATGACAAAATCGGCACATTTGCTCTGGATAAGGCCTATCATGAAGTGGTCACTGTGACCTATTCCTTTCGGTTGTACTAAAAGATTTTGATGATTCTGCAAGGTGATGGAACAACCTTTCAAAGCACGTATTTCACTTCCTCAAAATGTTTTTTTGGAACAAAAGTTTACGCTGAAATGACAAAATCGGCACATTTACTCTGGGTAAAGCCAATGATTAAGTGGTCACTGTAACTAATTCCTTCCGGGTGCACTAAAAATTTTTTATAATTCTGAAAGGCGTTGGAATAAACTTCCGAACCGCGTATTCCACTTGTCCGGTTATGGTTTTCGTAGAACAAAAACTTTTGTTTTCGCGCAAAAATAACGAAATCGGCAGATTTGCTCTGGGTAAGGCCAATGATGAAGTGGTCACTGTGACCAATTTCTTCCGGGTGCACTAAATGTTTTTCATGATTCTGAAAGGAGTTGGAACAAAATTTCAAAGCATGTATTCCACTTGTCCGATTATATTTTCGTGGAACAAAAGTTTTCGCGGAAAAATAACAAAATCGGCAGATTTACTCTGGGTAAGGCGCATGATGCAGTAGTCCTTGTGGCCAATTCCTTTCGGGTGCACTAAAAGTTTTTGATGATTCTGCAAGGTGTTGGAACAACCTTCTGAACCACGTATTCCACTTGTCCGATTATGTTTTTCGTAGAACAAAAGTTTTCGCAGAAAAGTGACGAAATCGGCAGATTTGTTCTGGGTAAGGCCAATGATTATGTGGTCACTGTGACCAATTCCTTCCGGGTGCACTAAAAGTTTTTGATGATTCTAAAAGGTGTTGGAACAAGATTTCAAAGCACGTTTTCTGCTTGTGCGATGATGTTTTTCGTTGAACACAAGTTTTCGCGCAGTAATGACGAATTCGGCAGATTTGTCCTGGGTAAGGCTAATGATGAATTGGTCACTGTGGCCTGTAAAAGCTTTTGATGATTTTTCGTGAAACAAGTTTTCGCGGAAAAATGACGAAATCGGCAGATTTGTTCTGGGTAAGGCCAATGATTATGTGGTCACTGTGACCAATTCTTTCCGGGTGCACTGAAAGCTTTTGATGATTCTGAAATGTGTTGGAACAACCTTTTAAAGCACGTATTCCACTTGGTCAGAATGTTTTTCTTGGAACAAAAGTTTTCGCTGAAATGACAAAATCGGCACATATGCTCTGGGTAAGGCCATTGATTAAGTGGTCACTGTGGCCAATTCCTTTCGGGTGCACTTTAAGCTTTTGATGATTCTGGAAGGTGTTGGAACAACCTTTCAAAGCACGTATTCTACTTGGTCAGAATATTTTTCGTGGAACAAAAGTTTTCGCGGAAAAATGACGAAATTGGCAGATTTGCTCTGGGTAAGGCTAATGATGAATTGGTCACTGTGTCCTGTAAAAGCTTTTGATGATCCTGAAAGGTGTTGGAACAAGCTTTCAAAGCACGTATTCCACTTGGTCAGATTATGTTTTTCGTGAAACAAGTTTTCGCGGAAAAATGACGAAATCGGCAGATTTGTTCTGGGTAAGGCCAATGATTATGTGGTCACCGTGGCCAATTCCTTTCGGGTGCACTTTAAGCTTTTGATGATTCTGGAAGGTGTTGGAACAACCTTTCAAAGCACGTATTCCACTTGGTCAGAATATTTTTCGTGGAACAAAAGTTTTCGCGGAAAAATGACGAAATTGGCAGATTTGCTCTGGGTAAGGTTAATGATGAATTGGTCACTGTGGCCTGTAAAAGCTTTTGATGATCCTGAAAGGTGTTGGAACAACCTTTCGGCTAAAAGATTTTGATGATTCTGAAAGGTGTTGGAACAAACTTTCAAAGCACGTATTCTACTTGGTCAGAATGTTTTTCGTGGAGCAAAAGTTTTCGCAGAAAAATGACGAAATCGGCAGATTTGTTCTGGGTAAGGCCAATAATTATGTGGTCACTGTGACCAATTCCTTCCGGGTGCACTAAAAGATTTTGATGATTCTGAAAGGTGTTGGAACAACCTTTCAAAGCACGTATTCCACTTGGTCAGAATGTTTTTCGTGGAGCAAAAGTTTTCGCGGAAAAATTACGAAACCGGCAGATTTGCTCTGGGAAAGGCCAATGATGAAGTGGTCACTGTGGCCAATTCCTTTCGGGTGCACTAAAATTTTTTCATGATTCTGAAAGGCGTTGCAACAAACTTCCGAACCGCGTATTCCACTTGGTGAGATTATGTATTTCGTGGAACACAAGTTTTCGCGCAATAATGATGAATTCGGCAGATTTGTCCTGGGTAAGGCTAATGATGAATTGGTCACTGTGGCCTGTAAAAGCTTTTGATGATCCTGAAAGGTGTTGGAACAAGCTTTCAAAGCACGTATTCCACTTGGTTAGGATATGTTTTTCGTGAAACAAGTTTTCGCGGAAAAATGACGAAATCGGCAGATTTGCTCTGGGTAAGGCTAATGATGAATTGGTCACTGTGGCCTGTAAAAGCTTTTGATGATCCTGAAAGGTGTTGGAACAACCTTTCAAAGCACGTATTCCACTTGGTCAGATTATGTTTTTCGTGGAACAAGTCCACTTGGTTAGGATATGTTTTTCGTGAAACAAGTTTTCGCGGAAAAATGACGAATTCGGCAGATTTGCTCTGGGTAAGGATGATTAAGTGGTCACTGTGACCTATTCCTTTCGGGTGCACTAAAAGATTTTGATGCTTCTGAAAGGTGTTGGAACAACCTTTCAAAGCACGTATTCCACTTGGTTAGAATGTTTTTCGTGGAGCAAAAGTTTTCGCGGAAAAATGACGAAACCGGCAGATTTGCTCTGGGAAAGGCCAATAATGAAGTGGTCACTGTGGCCAATTCCTTTCGGGTGCACTAAAAGTTTTTCATGATTCTGAAAGGCGTTGCAACAAACTTCCGAACCGCGTATTCCACTTGGTGAGATTATGTATTTCGTGGAACACAAGTTTTCGCGCAATAATGATGAATTCGGCAGATTTGTCCTTGGTAAGGCTAATGATGAATTGGTCACTGTGGCCTGTAAAAGCTTTTGATGATCCTGAAAGGTGTTGGAACAACCTTTAGGCTAAAAGATTTTGATGATTCTGAAAGGTGTTGGAACAAACTTTCAAAGCACGTATTCTACTTGGTCAGAGTGTTTTTCGTGGAGCAAAAGTTTTCGCGGAAAAATTACGAAACCGGCAGATTTGCTCTGGGAAAGGCCAATAATGAAGTGGTCACTGTGGCCAATTCCTTTCGGGTGCACTAAAAGTTTTTCATGATTCTGAAAGGCGTTGCAACAAACTTCCGAACCGCGTATTCCACTTGGTGAGATTATGTATTTCGTGGAACACAAGTTTTCGCGCAATAATGATGAATTCGGCAGATTTGTCCTTGGTAAGGCTAATGATGAATTGGTCACTGTGGCCTGTAAAAGCTTTTGATGATCCTGGAAGGTGTTGGAACAAGCTTTCAAAGCACGTATTCCACTTGGTTAGGATATGTTTTTCGTGAAACAAGTTTTCGCGAAAAAATGACGAAATCGGCAGATTTGCTCTGGGTAAGGCTAATGATGAATTGGTCACTGTGGCCTGTAAAAGCTTTTGATAATCCTGAAAGGTGTTGGAACAACCTTTCGGCTAAAAGATTTTGATGATTCTGAAAGGTGTTGGAACAAACTTTCAAAGCACGTATTCTACTTGGTCAGAGTGTTTTTCGTGGAGCAAAAGTTTTCGCGGAAAAATGACGAAACCGGTAGATTTGCTCTGGGAAAGGCCAATGATGAAGTGGTCACTGTGGCCAATTCCTTTCGGGTGCACTAAAAGTTTTTGATGATTCTGAAAGGCGTTGCAACAAACTTCCGAACCGCGTATTCCACTTTTTGAGATTAAGGACTAGATTAAGGACTAGGAGATCAAGGACTACCTTAAAGTTAGGAATTGTATATTTTTGCACAAAATCATCTATACTCGCACTCCTGTATACCTGTTTCAGAAGATACATATCGGGCATTCACGCAGAGGACTTTTATCAATTCTTCCGGATTTCAACTATTTGAATTCTTCACGGTTCTTTTTTGTCAACGCTATCAGGCTATGGAACGCTTTGCCGACGTCTGTAAAGCTCCTCTCAGGGGCTGATTGCTTCAAGCGTGCCGCACTTGATTTCTTTTCTTCGTTATAGCACTACTATTCTATTCTACTACACTACTATTCTTTTTCTTTTATTTCCTGTTTTACCTTTTTGGTTTTCTACCTTTAGTTTTAAGTTAATATAAAATTTTATTCTCAATTTCTTAGTTGTTAGTAATTTTTATATCCTCTGTATTTTTGTACTAAAAAAGAATGAATTTTCTTATTGTACATCCGCACTATTTACAATAAATAAATATGAAATATGAAATATTATGTATTTCGTGGAACACAAGTTTTCGCGCAAAAATGACGAATTCGGCAGATTTGCTCTGGGTAAGGCTAATGATGAATTGGTCACTGTGGCCTGTAAAAGCTTTTGATGATCCTGAAAGGTGTTGGAACAACCTTTCAAAGCACGTATTCCACTTGGCCAGATTATGTTTTTCGTGGAAGAAGTTTTCGCGGAAAAATTACGAAATCGCTAGATTTGCTCTGGGTAAGGACAATGATGAAGTGGTCACTGTAACTAATTCCTTCCGGGTGCACTAAAAGTTTTTTATAATTCTGAAAGGCGTTGGAATAAACTTCCGAACCGCGTATTCCACTTGTCCGGTTATGTTTTTCGTAGAACAAAAGTTTTCGCGGAAAAATAACGAAATCGGCAGATTAGCTCTGGGTTAGGCCAATGATGAACTGGTCACTGTGACCAATTTCTTCCGGGTGCACTAAATGTTTGTCATGATTCTGAAAGGAGTTCGAACCAAATTTCAAAGCATGTATTCTACTTGTCCGATTATGTTTTTCGTGGAACAAAAGTTTTCGCTGAAATGACAAAATCGGCACATTTGCTCTGGATAAGGCCTATCATGAAGTGGTCACTGTGACCTATTCCTTTCGGTTGTACTAAAAGATTTTGATGATTCTGCAAGGTGATGGAACAACCTTTCAAAGCACGTATTTCACTTCCTCAAAATGTTTTTTTGGAACAAAAGTTTACGCTGAAATGACAAAATCGGCACATTTACTCTGGGTAAAGCCAATGATTAAGTGGTCACTGTAACTAATTCCTTCCGGGTGCACTAAAAATTTTTTATAATTCTGAAAGGCGTTGGAATAAACTTCCGAACCGCGTATTCCACTTGTCCGGTTATGGTTTTCGTAGAACAAAAACTTTTGTTTTCGCGCAAAAATAACGAAATCGGCAGATTTGCTCTGGGTAAGGCCAATGATGAAGTGGTCACTGTGACCAATTTCTTCCGGGTGCACTAAATGTTTTTCATGATTCTGAAAGGAGTTGGAACAAAATTTCAAAGCATGTATTCCACTTGTCCGATTATATTTTCGTGGAACAAAAGTTTTCGCGGAAAAATAACAAAATCGGCAGATTTACTCTGGGTAAGGCGCATGATGCAGTAGTCCTTGTGGCCAATTCCTTTCGGGTGCACTAAAAGTTTTTGATGATTCTGCAAGGTGTTGGAACAACCTTCTGAACCACGTATTCCACTTGTCCGATTATGTTTTTCGTAGAACAAAAGTTTTCGCAGAAAAGTGACGAAATCGGCAGATTTGTTCTGGGTAAGGCCAATGTTTATGTGGTCACTGTGACCAATTCCTTCCGGGTGCACTAAAAGTTTTTGATGATTCTAAAAGGTGTTGGAACAAGATTTCAAAGCACGTTTTCTGCTTGTGCGATGATGTTTTTCGTTGAACACAAGTTTTCGCGCAGTAATGACGAATTCGGCAGATTTGTCCTGGGTAAGGCTAATGATGAATTGGTCACTGTGGCCTGTAAAAGCTTTTGATGATTTTTCGTGAAACAAGTTTTCGCGGAAAAATGACGAAATCGGCAGATTTGTTCTGGGTAAGGCCAATGATTATGTGGTCACTGTGACCAATTCTTTCCGGGTGCACTGAAAGCTTTTGATGATTCTGAAATGTGTTGGAACAACCTTTTAAAGCACGTATTCCACTTGGTCAGAATGTTTTTCTTGGAACAAAAGTTTTCGCTGAAATGACAAAATCGGCACATATGCTCTGGGTAAGGCCATTGATTAAGTGGTCACTGTGGCCAATTCCTTTCGGGTGCACTTTAAGCTTTTGATGATTCTGGAAGGTGTTGGAACAACCTTTCAAAGCACGTATTCTACTTGGTCAGAATATTTTTCGTGGAACAAAAGTTTTCGCGGAAAAATGACGAAATTGGCAGATTTGCTCTGGGTAAGGCTAATGATGAATTGGTCACTGTGTCCTGTAAAAGCTTTTGATGATCCTGAAAGGTGTTGGAACAAGCTTTCAAAGCACGTATTCCACTTGGTCAGATTATGTTTTTCGTGAAACAAGTTTTCGCGGAAAAATGACGAAATCGGCAGATTTGTTCTGGGTAAGGCCAATGATTATGTGGTCACCGTGGCCAATTCCTTTCGGGTGCACTTTAAGCTTTTGATGATTCTGGAAGGTGTTGGAACAACCTTTCAAAGCACGTATTCCACTTGGTCAGAATATTTTTCGTGGAACAAAAGTTTTCGCGGAAAAATGACGAAATTGGCAGATTTGCTCTGGGTAAGGTTAATGATGAATTGGTCACTGTGGCCTGTAAAAGCTTTTGATGATCCTGAAAGGTGTTGGAACAACCTTTCGGCTAAAAGATTTTGATGATTCTGAAAGGTGTTGGAACAAACTTTCAAAGCACGTATTCTACTTAGTCAGAATGTTTTTCGTGGAGCAAAAGTTTTCGCAGAAAAATGACGAAATCGGCAGATTTGTTCTTGGTAAGGCCAATGATTATGTGGTCACTGTGACCAATTCCTTCCGGGTGCACTAAAAGATTTTGATGATTCTGAAAGGTGTTGGAACAACCTTTCAAAGCACGTATTCCACTTGGTCAGAATGTTTTTCGTGGAGCAAAAGTTTTCGCGGAAAAATTACGAAACCGGCAGATTTGCTCTGGGAAAGGCCAATGATGAAGTGGTCACTGTGGCCAATTCCTTTCGGGTGCACTAAAATTTTTTCATGATTCTGAAAGGCGTTGCAACAAACTTCCGAACCGCGTATTCCACTTGGTGAGATTATGTATTTCGTGGAACACAAGTTTTCGCGCAATAATGATGAATTCGGCAGATTTGTCCTGGGTAAGGCTAATGATGAATTGGTCACTGTGGCCTGTAAAAGCTTTTGATGATCCTGAAAGGTGTTGGAACAAGCTTTCAAAGCACGTATTCCACTTGGTTAGGATATGTTTTTCGTGAAACAAGTTTTCGCGGAAAAATGACGAAATCGGCAGATTTGCTCTGGGTAAGGCTAATGATGAATTGGTCACTGTGGCCTGTAAAAGCTTTTGATGATCCTGAAAGGTGTTGTAACAACCTTTCGGCTAAAAGATTTTGATGATTCTGAAAGGTGTTGGAACAACCGTTCAAAGCACGTATTCCACTTGGTCAGAATATTTTTCGTGGAACAAAAGTTTTCGCGGAAAAATGACGAAATTGGCAGATTTGCTCTGGGTAAGGCTAATGATGAATTGGTCACTGTGGCCTGTAAAAGCTTTTGATGATCCTGAAAGGTGTTGGAACAACCTTTCAAAGCACGTATTCCACTTGGTCAGATTATGTTTTTCGTGGAACAAGTCCACTTGGTTAGGATATGTTTTTCGTGAAACAAGTTTTCGCGGAAAAATGACGAATTCGGCAGATTTGCTCTGGGTAAGGATGATTAAGTGGTCACTGTGACCTATTCCTTTCGGGTGCACTAAAAGATTTTGATGCTTCTGAAAGGTGTTGGAACAACCTTTCAAAGCACGTATTCCACTTGGTTAGAATGTTTTTCGTGGAGCAAAAGTTTTCGCGGAAAAATGACGAAACCGGCAGATTTGCTCTGGGAAAGGCCAATAATGAAGTGGTCACTGTGGCCAATTCCTTTCGGGTGCACTAAAAGTTTTTCATGATTCTGAAAGGCGTTGCAACAAACTTCCGAACCGCGTATTCCACTTGGTGAGATTATGTATTTCGTGGAACACAAGTTTTCGCGCAATAATGATGAATTCGGCAGATTTTTCCTGGGTAAGGCTAATGATGAATTGGTCACTGTGGCCTGTAAAAGCTTTTGATGATCCTGAAAGGTGTTGGAACAACCTTTAGGCTAAAAGATTTTGATGATTCTGAAAGGTGTTGGAACAAACTTTCAAAGCACGTATTCTACTTGGTCAGAGTGTTTTTCGTGGAGCAAAAGTTTTCGCGGAAAAATGACGAAACCGGCAGATTTGCTCTGGGAAAGGCCAATAATGAAGTGGTCACTGTGGCCAATTCCTTTCGGGTGCACTAAAAGTTTTTCATGATTCTGAAAGGCGTTGCAACAAACTTCCGAACCGCGTATTCCACTTGGTGAGATTATGTATTTCGTGGAACACAAGTTTTCGCGCAATAATGATGAATTCGGCAGATTTGTCCTTGGTAAGGCTAATGATGAATTGGTCACTGTGGCCTGTAAAAGCTTTTGATGATCCTGAAAGGTGTTGGAACAAGCTTTCAAAGCACGTATTCCATTTGGTTAGGATATGTTTTTCGTGAAACAAGTTTTCGCGGAAAAATGACGAAATCGGCAGATTTGCTCTGGGTAAGGCTAATGATGAATTGGTCACTGTGGCCTGTAAAAGCTTTTGATGATCCTGAAAGGTGTTGGAACAACCTTTCGGCTAAAAGATTTTGATGATTCTGAAAGGTGTTGGAACAAACTTTCAAAGCACGTATTCTACTTGGTCAGAGTGTTTTTCGTGGAGCAAAAGTTTTCGCGGAAAAGTGACGAAACCGGCAGATTTGCTCTGGGAAAGGCCAATAATGAAGTGGTCACTGTGGCCAATTCCTTTCGGGTGCACTAAAAGTTTTTCATGATTCTGAAAGGCGTTGCAACAAACTTCCGAACCGCGTATTCCACTTGGTGAGATTATGTATTTCGTGGAACACAAGTTTTCGCGCAATAATGATGAATTCGGCAGATTTGTCCTTGGTAAGGCTAATGATGAATTGGTCACTGTGGCCTGTAAAAGCTTTTGATGATCCTGAAAGGTGTTGGAACAAGCTTTCAAAGCACGTATTCCACTTGGTTAGGATATGTTTTTCGTGAAACAAGTTTTCGCGGAAAAATGACGAAATCGGCAGATTTGCTCTGGGTAAGGCTAATGATGAATTGGTCACTGTGGCCTGTAAAAGCTTTTGATGATCCTGAAAGGTGTTGGAACAACCTTTCGGCTAAAAGATTTTGATGATTCTGAAAGGTGTTGGAACAAACTTTCAAAGCACGTATTCTACTTGGTCAGAGTGTTTTTCGTGGAGCAAAAGTTTTCGCGGAAAAATGACGAAACCGGTAGATTTGCTCTGGGAAAGGCCAATGATGAAGTGGTCACTGCGGCCAATTCCTTTCGGGTGCACTAAAAGTTTTTGATGATTCTGAAAGGCGTTGCAACAAACTTCCGAACCGCGTATTCCACTTTTTGAGATTAAGGACTAGATTAAGGACTAGGAGATCAAGGACTACCTTAAAGTTAGGAATTGTATATTTTTGCACAAAATCATCTATACTCGCACTCCTGTATACCTGTTTCAGAAGATACATATCGGGCATTCACGCAGAGGACTTTTATCAATTCTTCCGGATTTCAACTATTTGAATTCTTCACGGTTCTTTTTTGTCAACGCTATCAGGCTATGGAACGCTTTGCCGACGTCTGTAAAGCTCCTCTCAGGGGCTGATTGCTTCAAGCGTGCCGCACTTGATTTCTTTTCTTCGTTATAGCACTACTATTCTATTCTACTACACTACTATTCTTTTTCTTTTATTTAGTGTTTTAACTTTTTGGTTTTCTACCTTTAGTTTTAAGCTAATATAAAATTTTATTCTCAATTTCTTAGTTGTTAGTAATTTTTATATCCTCTGTATTTTTGTACTAAAAAAGAATGAATTTTCTTATTGTACATCCGCACTATTTACAATAAATAAATATGAAATATGAAATATTATGTATTTCGTGGAACACAAGTTTTCGCGCAAAAATGACGAATTTGGCAGATTTGCTCTGGGTAAGGCTAATGATGAATTGGTCACTGTGGCCTGTAAAAGCTTTTGATGATCCTGAAAGGTGTTGGAACAACCTTTCAAAGCACGTATTCCACTTGGTCAGATTATGTTTTTCGTGGAGGAAGTTTTCGCGGAAAAATTACGAAATCGCTAGATTTGCTCTGGGTAAGGACAATGATGAAGTGGTCACTGTAACTAATTCCTTCCGGGTGCACTAAAAGTTTTTTATAATTCTGAAAGGCGTTGGAATAAACTTCCGAACCGCGTATTCCACTTGTCCGGTTATGTTTTTCGTAGAACAAAAGTTTTCGCGGAAAAATAACGAAATCGGCAGATTAGCTCTGGGTTAGGCCAATGATGAACTGGTCACTGTGACCAATTTCTTCCGGGTGCACTAAATGTTTGTCATGATTCTGAAAGGAGTTCGAACCAAATTTCAAAGCATGTATTCTACTTGTCCGATTTTGTTTTTCGTGGAACAAAAGTTTTCGCTGAAATGACAAAATCGGCACATTTGCTCTGGGTAAGGCCAATGATTAAGTGGTCACTGTAACTAATTCCTTCCGGGTGCACTAAAAGTTTTTTATAATTCTGAAAGGCGTTGGAATAAACTTCCGAACCACGTATTCCACTTGTCCGATTATGTTTTTTGTAGAACAAAATTTTCGCGGAAAAATGACGAAATCGGCAGATTTGCTCTGGGTAAGGCCAATGATGAAGTGGTCACTGTGACCAATTTCTTCCGGGTGCACTAAATGTTTTTCAAGATTCTGAAAGGTGTTGGAACAACCTTTTAAAGCACGTATTTGTAACGTGTTGGGGTGGGAGGGTCCGCGGTAAATTAAATTAACAATCAAAAAGAAAATATCAAAAAGAAATCACAAACGAAAAGATGATCGCTGTCAGGGCAGCTCAGCTCTCCGGCCGTGCTCAGGGAAAGTGGGGGGGGGGGGGGAGAAAGGGTGGTTTTCAACAACCCCGACAGCGTGATATATGTTACCTATCTAAATTAGAATGCGATAGTAATTTTCTCTTTTTTTTTTTTTTTTTTTTCTATTAAATCTATGTATATGTATATATGTAAATGTATGAAAAATTGTTTGTGAAAAAGGTAAATGTGAAATACGAAAGAGATTGAATCGAAGAAGCTATCGAAGATAAACGCCAAAACTGAGCTATAGAAACGGTATTAAAATTATATAGTTATCAAACAATATGCGATTTAATTTATAATATAGATTTTAAAAGTGAACAACCATAATATCATAAATTTGTCAACATCTAGTACTTAATTTAATTATAATAATAAATCTTTTCATGTGTTATTTATCTGTGTACTCTATTGCAGTTTAAGAATTCAAAGTTTCGAATTGAAATATTACGCAAGGAAACTTTTTATGGCCATAAATGTGATTTCTCTTCAATTTTAAGTCATATTTAATTCGAAGTTTGAGTTACACTCTTCTATCAGTATTAAACATTATTACACGATCATGATTATTAATGATATTAAGTATGAATTAGTTTCATACAATACATATCTATTAATTGCAGCTTTTGTCTTCGTCTTTCACTTGGTGTTGAGTGATTTTTCCTTGCGCTCGCGTCGATAACCAGTTTAAAACTTCAATACATCACGGACAGCATTTATCTTTTATTCTGCTCTCGTGAAGTCGCATAAATCTGAAGTCTTTGTTGTTGTTGTAGTACCGATTTTTTTTTTGTTTTCTTTTTTTTTTTTTTTTTTTTTTTTTTTTATTTTTACGATTGCATTTATTTCAAGAATTAACCAAATGGTGTATTATTTATTATTAGATCACTTTTCTTTGAATAATAGTTTCTTTACTGTTTTCTAGTCTTCTTTCTATCTGCTTAATTGTGTAGGTCTGGATATTTACATTGTCTCGTTTTGGCTCTAAACACTTTTTAAGACGTTACGTTCCGTTGTTCATTTTCTCTTCTTTTTCTTTTTGTTTTTGGCACATAATTCAATGTATTAGCGAATCTTATTCCTGTGATTCTCTCAATCTCAATTCCACTTTGAACAATTGACAATTACATAAAGTTTAATAAGAAAAAAAGAAAATATTTTGAAAGCGTTTCTTTGAAATGCTGATGCAGTTGTTTTTATTATTATTATTTATAAATTGCTGCTGATTTTTACGAGCTTTTGTTCTTTCTCAAAAACCTTATTTCATTCATATTTTTAAGGTCAGCTTGTATTTTTCTTAATTTAATTTTATTTTAAAGGCTGATTATGTCTTTTGTATGTGGATTTTTATTGCAACACCAGCTCTCAGAACACGACCGTCCTTGGTGAAGATTACAATCGAACTCTCCTTGTTTCAGACCACGCTCTGTTTTGAAGCAGCAGAAAGCAAACTGGTTTTCTTCGCTCATTCCAGTCGCCGCCGCTGCGCAGCTAGCGACATCTCACTCCCTCTCACCATGAGCGACTTTTATTGCAAGTCCCGTAGGGTGGCGTGATGTGAAGTTCATAGAAAAAAAATTCTTCTAGAAACTTCGATCACGCCACTTTACGGGACTACTCTCTCCGTCGTCATGATGGAAAGCGGAGATGCTGATAACCGCATTGCGGCAACAATCTGGAATGAGCGAATTTACCGTCCGCTCACTCTCCGCGCTCCGACAAAGAGCGTGGTCCTCGACCCACCTCACAAATGGTTTGTAACGTTTGAGGGTGGGAGGGTCCGCGGTAAATTAAATTAACAATCAAAAAGAAAATATCAAAAAGAAATCACAAACGAAAAGATGATCGCTGTCAGGGCAGCTCAGCTCTCCGGCCGTGCTCAGGGAAAGTGGGGGGCTTTTCAACAACCCCGACAGCGTCGTGAAGCCCCAGTTACAAAAAAAGAAAGGAGCTGAGGCTAACGGTGGCTATACTGCCAATAACAAGACCGATTACCGAAAAGTCGCACGACGACCTCACATCGCGATCGATGCTAAGCTGGCGGCGAGAAAAAAAAAACTCAGCAACAAAAAAAAAGCAATACTACGCTGAGTGAGAGGTGGGAGAGAGATGAGAGGAGCAGAGGGGGGGGGGGAGGAGTTGATGTTACTTCCCTCCCCTCCTTCTATACCCACCCTTCCATGGTTGGCGCGGTGGAAATTGGTGCGCCAACCCCGTATGTGTGTCGCCTGGCTGCGCGGAGTGGAACCGCTAACTCACCTGTTAACCTAAATTGACGTTTAATACATTATCCAACAGAAAAAATATAATGAATTTTTAATACCTATAGATTTATTTCTTATAAAGACTTTTATAATTTATTTATTTCTTATAAAGACTCTTATAAGTTTGAACCGTACAAAAGCAGTTAAGTATAATGATCTACAAGAGTGGATAAATTGTATCGTGCTATGAAATAACATTTTTACTTGGCTTATCATAACAATCAAACAGAACTGACGTCAGTGAGGGTAGTGTTTGTATTCATTTGCAAATGATTACAACGCAAAAAAAAACCAAAAATCATAAGCACGCATAAAAAGAATTTATAACTGCGTACGTATGCATAAGAACCTCGACTTGTATATAAAGCAAGTGTTTATCTTAAATTTTATTTAGACATATGTCCGGCTTTACTATGTAACAAAATAAGAAAGTCGGTTTAACTGCTTCTACCGACTTCTAGTTGCTCAATCGTAAAAAAAAACTTAATACAATTTCTTACTTATATCATTACTGCTTAATTAATATCAGCAAACCAAAAAAAAAAATTAAAAAAAAAATGCCAGTAGTAGTTCTTAGCTTACTTTAGCTTCAATCGCTGTGCGAATTGGAATTTACATGTCATATAAATTGTTGAACATACAAAAAAAGAAACAGAAGATAAATTCAAATTTTTTCCAGTTACTTTTAGCTAGGTGCAGAAGTGCATAAAAATTCCAAATATTTGCGTGATTATCTAGCTTTTTACTATAAAAAGGTTTATTTAATGTCTTATGATAACTGTGGCGCTCTCTTGTCATTAATACATCTTCGTGTCCAACTTCAAACCTGTTTTGTGGTTGACTAGCGAAGCTGAGATTTCATTGAGGCAGCAATCATAAACTAAAGCTTCTGTTGTCGTTATAAATAAGAATTCCTTTTGAGTGCCTAAGTTTTTTTGTTAATGTTCCAAACGTGCCTTGATAAATTCAATTTATTTTATGGATGCCGGAATTTTTGTTTTGTTTGTGTTGCGTTCACGTTTTAATTTTACATTTCCATAACTTGATTACGCTTTTCATTTCAGCCCAATGTGCAGATTATGAGTTTGTGTATTTACGGTTGTTGAAGAGTAATCAACATCAGTTGCTTGGTCAAATTTTCTCTATCACACGTAACTTATCAATTCACTAAGTTTTTTTCTTTTTTTTTTTTGTCTTTTCTCTCTTTTTTTTTGTTTTTTTTTTTCAAAATGGCGATTCTCAACTCAACGCACGCAGATAGAAGCTTTTGTTCTGGACGATCAATATTTGGCAGGTCAAGAATTGATTAATATTTTTTTTTTTTTTTTTTTTTTGATTGCAATTGTTAATTCTGCGCGCTTTGCAATGTAATTCACACATTTTCTTTTCAGACACTTCTTTGTGAAGCACTTCAATACGAGTAATTTGATATTAATCCACAGAAGATTTTTACATTTGGATAAACTATTTCTTGTTTTGACGCGAACTTGCTACTTAGTGACGCAGTGAATCGACAAACCATGTTCAAATATCCGTATTATTATTATTGGCTATTCACTTGCACCAAGAATTATTTTCACCTGCTATTTTCAGTTTCTATTTTTTCTACTTAAATTTGCGTCTGAAGCCTTTTATTTAAATCAATTCACTTCATTGCTTTTACGCGATGGAGTTTTACTTTTTCCCCAATTCGAAATATTAAAATTTATGTTAGTTTTAAACAAATAACATTTTTACAATTCTCAAACAAAATTTTATAGAAAATTTGCGAGGAAAATCTTCCATTAAAAACCCATTTTGTGATGATTTAAGTATTTACAATCATCATTTTTATTGCATTTCACATTTTATTACTATTTGCAAAGTTCAAATGTTAAATTTCACACTTTAAAATCTCTTTTCTCGTCATCTTTTTAAGTCACTCAAAGGGAAAAAAAAGCGTTTTTCCAAACATGGATTTTTCAAGCACTTATAAGCGTACTCGTCTTTTTCTTTCCTTGCGTTAATTTCATATTTTATTTTGTTGTGAAGCGTTCACAATTTCAGCAATTAATTTTATATTTCTTAATCCGTCCATTTTATGCTGGGAAAACCGAAAAAGTTTTTCGCAAGGCACGTTCTTTTCTCCAATTTTTAACATCGACTCACATAATTTCAATTTTATGAATATTAAAACAAATTACATTAAAAAAACATTGTCAATTTGAAATACAGAATTTGTAAAATTTTAAACACTTTCATTAAGTCAGTTGCAATTTCACTGTTTCTTAACTGACTCATTATCACCACACGATCTGTGTCGAAGCTGCAGAGCGAAAACCGGTTCGCTCCGCTCATTCCTGTCGTGACCGCTTTGCACATATGAACCTCTCTCTCTCTCTTATCAGCGTCGGCGTTAATTGCTAGTACCGTAGGATGGCCTGATGTAAAGTTCATAGAAAAAAACTTGTTTTCCCGAAACTTCCATCACGCCACCATACGGGACTCATCAGTCCGTCGCATGATGGAAAGAGGAGATGCCGATATCTGCATTGCAGACACGGGCTGGAAAGAGCGGCTCTCCGTTTGCATTCTCTCTGTGCCTCGACACAGAGCGTGGGCCTCGCCCCACCTCACATATTCCACTTGCTCAGAATGTTTTTCTTGGAACAAAAGTTTACGCTGAAATGACAAAATCGGCAGATTTACTCTGGCTAAGGCCAATGATGCAGTAGTCCTTGTGACCAAATCCTTCCGGTTGCACTGAAAGCTTTTGATGATTCTGAAAGGTGTTGGAACAAGATTTCAAAGCACGTTTTCTGCTTGTGCGATGATGTTTTTCGTTGAACACAAGTTTTCGCGCAGTAATGACGAATTCGGCAGATTTGTCCTGGGTAAGGCTAATGATGAATTGGTCACTGTGGCCTGTAAAAGCTTTTGATGATCCTGAAAGGTGTTGGAACAACCTTTCAAAGCACGTATTCCACTTGGTCAGATTATGTTTTTCGTGGAACAAGTCCACTTGGTTAGGATATGTTTTTCGTGAAACAAGTTTTCGCGGAAAAATGACGAAATGGGCAGATTTGCCCTTGGTAAGGATGATTAAGTGGTCACTGTGACCTATTCCTTTCGGGTGCACTAAAAGATTTTGATGCTTCTGAAAGGTGTTGGAACAACCTTTCAAAGCACGTATTCCACTTGGTTAGAATGTTTTTCGTGGAGCAAAAGTTTTCGCGGAAAAATGACGAAACCGGCAGATTTGCTCTGGGAAAGACCAATAATGAAGTGGTCACTGTGGCCAATTCCTTTCGGGTGCACTAAAAGTTTTTCATGATTCTGAAAGGCGTTGCAACAAACTTCCGAACCGCGTATTCCACTTGGTGAGATTATGTATTTCGTGGAACACAAGTTTTCGCGCAATAATGATGAATTCGGCAGATTTGTCCTGGGTAAGGCTAATGATGAATTGGTCACTGTGGCCTGTAAAAGCTTTTGATGATGCTGAAAGGTGTTGGAACAAGCTTTCAAAGCACGTATTCCACTTGGTTAGGATATGTTTTTCGTGAAACAAGTTTTTGCGGAAAAATGACGAAATCGGCAGATTTGCTGTGGGTAAGGCTAATGATGAATTGGTCACTGTGGCCTGTAAAAGCTTTTGATGATCCTGAAAGGTGTTGGAACAACCTTTCGGCTAAAAGATTTTGATGATCCTGAAAGGTGTTGGAACAAGCTTTCAAAGCACGTATTCCACTTGGTTAGGATATGTTTTTCGTGAAACAAGTTTTCGCGGAAAAATGACGAAACCGGTAGATTTGCTCTGGGAAAGGCCAATGATGAAGTGGTCACTGTGGCCAATTCCTTTCGGGTGCACTAAAAGTTTTTGATGATTCTGAAAGGCGTTGCAACAAACTTCCGAACCGCGTATTCCACTTTTTGAGATTAAGGACTAGATTAAGGACTAGGAGATCAAGGACTACCTTAAAGTTAGGAATTGTATATTTTTGCACAAAATCATCTATACTCGCACTCCTATATAGCTGTTTCAGAAGATACATTTCGGGCATTCACGCATAGGACTTTTATTAATTCTTCCGGATTTCAACTATTTGAATTCTTCACGGTTCTTTTTTGTCAACGCTATCAGGCTATGGAACGCTTTGCCGACGTCTGTAAAGCTCCTCTCAGGGGCTGATTGCTTCAAGCGTGCCGCACTTGATTTCTTTTCTTCGTTATAGCACTACTATTCTATTCTACTACACTACTATTCTTTTTCTTTTATTTCCTGTTTTACCTTTTTGGTTTTCTACCTTTAGTTTTAAGCTAATATAAAATTTTATTCTCAATTTCTTAGTTGTTAGTAATTTTTATATTCTCTGTATTTTTGTACTAAAAAAGAATGAATTTTCTTATTGTACATCCGCACTATTTACAATAAATAAATATGAAATATGAAATATTATGTATTTCGTGGAACACAAGTTTTCGCGCAAAAATGACGAATTCGGCAGATTTGCTCTGGGTAAGGCTAATGATGAATTGGTCACTGTGGCCTGTAAAAGCTTTTGATGATCCTGAAAGGTGTTGGAACAACCTTTCAAAGCACGTATTCCACTTGCTCAGAATGTTTTTCTTGGAACAAAAGTTTACGCTGAAATGACAAAATCGGCAGATTTACTCTGGCTAAGGCCAATGATGCAGTAGTCCTTGTGACCAAATCCTTCCGGTTGCACTGAAAGCTTTTGATGATTCTGAAAGGTGTTGGAACAAGATTTCAAAGCACGTATTCCGCTTGAGCGATGATGTTTTTCGTGGAACGAAAGTTTTCGCGGAAATGACGAAATCGGCAGATTTGCTCTGGGTAAAGCCTATGATGAAGTGGTAAGGCCAAACTTTTTTTTTCGTAGAACAAAAGTTTTCGCGGAAAAATTACGAAATCGTTAGATTTACTCTGGGTAAGGACAATGATGAAGTGGTCACTGTAACCAATTCCTTCCAGGTGCACTAAAAGTTTTTTATAATTCTGAAAGGCGTTGGAATAAACTTCCGAACCGCGTATTCCACTTGTCCGGTTATGGTTTTCGTAGAACAAAAGTTTTCGCGCAAAAATAACGAAATCGGCAGATTTGCTCTGCGTAAGGCCAATGATGAAGTGGTCACTGTGACCAATTTCTTCCCGGTGCACTAAATGTTTTTCTTGATTCTGAAAGGAGTTGGAACAAAATTTCAAAGCATGTATTCCACTTGTCCGATTATATTTTCGTGGAACAAAAGTTTTCGCGGAAAAATAACGAAATCGGCAGATTTACTCTGGGTAAGGCCCATGATGCAGTAGTCCTTGTGGCCAATTCCTTTCGGGTGCACTGAAAGTTTTTGATGATTCTGCAAGGTGTTGGAACAAGCTTCTGAACCACGTATTCCACTTGTTCGATTATGTTTTTCGTAGAACAAAAGTTTTCGCAGAAAAGTGACGAAATCGGCAGATTTGTTCTGGGTAAGGCCAATGATGAATTGGTCACTGTGGCCTGTAAAAGCTTTTGATGATCCTGAAAGGTGTTGGAACAACCTTTCAAAGCACGTATTCCACTTGGTCAGATTATGTTTTTCGTGGAACAAGTCCACTTGGATAGGATATGTTTTTCGTGAAACAAGTTTTCGCGGAAAAATGACGAAATGAGCAGATTTGCTCTTGGTAAGGATGATTAAGTGGTCACTGTGACCTATTCCTTTCGGGTGCACTAAAAGATTTTGATGCTTCTGAAAGGTGTTGGAACAACCTTTCAAAGCACGTATTCCACTTGGTTAGGATGTTTTTCGTGGAGCAAAAGTTTTCGCGGAAAAATGACGAAACCGGCAGATTTGCTCTGGGAAAGGCCAATAATGAAGTGGTCACTGTGGCCAATTCCTTTCGGGTGCACTAAAAGTTTTTCATGATTCTGAAAGGCGTTGCAACAAACTTCCGAACCGCGTATTCCACTTGGTGAGATTATGTATTTCGTGGAACACAAGTTTTCGCGCAATAATGATGAATTCGGCAGATTTGTCCTGGGTAAGGCTAATGATGAATTGGTCACTGTGGCCTGTAAAAGCTTTTGATGATCCTGAAAGGTGTTGGAACAAGCTTTCAAAGCACGTATTCCACTTGGTTAAGATATGTTTTTCATGAAACAAGTTTTCGCGGAAAAATGACGAAATCGGCAGATTTGCTCTGGGTAAGGCTAATGATGAATTGGTCACTGTGGCCTGTAAAAGCTTTTGATGATCCTGAAAGGTGTTGGAACAACCTTTCGGCTAAAAGATTTTGATGATTTCTGAAAGGTGTTGGAACAAACTTTCAAAGCACGTATTCTACTTGGTCAGAGTGTTTTTCGTGGAGCAAAAGTTTTCGCGGAAAAATGACGAAACCGGTAGATTTGCTCTGGGAAAGGCCAATGATGAAGTGGTCACTGTGGCCAATTCCTTTCGGGTGCACTAAAAGTTTTTGATGATTCTGAAAGGCGTTGCAACAAACTTCCGAACCGCGTATTCCACTTTTTTAAAATTAAGGACTAGATTAAGGACTAGGAGATCAAGGACTACCTTAAAGTTAGGAATTGTATATTTTTGCACAAAATCATCTATACTCGCACTCCTGTATACCTGTTTCAGAAGATACATTTCGGGCATTCACGCAGAGGACTTTTATTAATTCTTCCGGATTTCAACTAATTGAATTCTTCAAGGTTCTTTTTTGTCAACGCTATCAGGCTATGGAACGCTTTGCCAACGTCTGTAAAGCTCCTCTCAGGGGCTGATTGCTTCAAGCGTGCCGCACTTGATTTATTTTCTTCGTTATAGCACTACTATTCTATTCTACTACACTACTATTCTTTTTCTTTTATTTCCTGTTTTACCTTTTTGGTTTTCTACCTTTAGTTTTAAGCTAATATAAAATTTTATTCTCAATTTCTTAGTTGTTAGTAATTTTTATATAATCTGTATTTTTGTACTAAAAAAGAATGAATTTTCTTATTGTACATCCGCACTATTTACAATAAATAAATATGAAATATGAAATATTATGTATTTCGTGGAACACAAGTTTTCGCGCAAAAATGACGAATTCTGCAGATTTGCTCTGGGTAAGGCTAATGATGAATTGGTCACTGTAACTAATTCCTTCCGGGTGCACTAAAAGTTTTTTATAATTCTGAAAGGCGTTGGAATAAACTTCCGAACCGCGTATTCCACTTGTCCGGTTATGTTTTTCGTAGAACAAAAGTTTTCGCGGAAAAATAACGAAATCGGCAGATTAGGTCTGGGTTAGGCCAATGATGAACTGGTCACTGTGACCAATTTCTTCCGGGTGCACTAAATGTTTGTCATGATTCTGAAAGGAGTTCGAACCAAATTTCAAAGCATGTATTCTACTTGTCCGATTATGTTTTTCGTGGAACAAAAGTTTTCGCTAAAATGACAAAATCGGCACATTTGCTCTGGGTAAGGCCTATGATGAAATGGTCACTGTGACCTATTCCTTTCGGTTGTACTAAAAGACTTTGATGATTCTGCAAGGTGATGGAACAACCTTTCAAAGCACGTATTCCACTTCCTCAAAATGTTTTTCTTGGAACAAAAGTTTACGCTGAAATGACAAAATTGGCACATTTGCTCTGGGTAAGGCCAATGATTAAGTGGTCACTGTAACTAATTCCTTCCGGGTGCACTAAAATTTTTTTATAATTCTGAAAGGCGTTGGAATAAACTTCCGAACCACGTATTCCACTTGTCCGATTATGTTTTTTGTAGAACAAAATTTTCGCGGAAAAATGACGAAATCGGCAGATTTGCTCTGGGTAAAGCCTATGATGAAGTGGTAAGGCCAAACTTTTTTTTTCGTAGAACAAAAGTTTTCGCGGAAAAATTACGAAATCGTTAGATTTACTCTGGGTAAGGACAATGATGAAGTGGTCACTGTAACCAATTCCTTCCAGGTGCACTAAAAGTTTTTTTATAATTCTGAAAGGCGTTGGAATAAACTTCCGAACCGCGTATTCCACTTGTCCGGTTATGGTTTTCGTAGAACAAAAGTTTTCGCGCAAAAATAACGAAATCGGCAGATTTACTCTGGGTAAGGCCCATGATGCAGTAGTCCTTGTGGCCAATTCCTTTCGGGTGCACTGAAAGTTTTTGATGATTCTGCAAGGTGTTGGAACAAGCTTCTGAACCACGTATTCCACTTGTTCGATTATGTTTTTCGTAGAACAAAAGTTTTCGCAGAAAAGTGACGAAATCGGCAGATTTGTTTCTGGGTAAGGCCAATGATTATGTGGTCACTGTGACCAATTCCCTCCGGGTGCACTAAAAGTTTTTGATGATTCTGAAAGGTGTTGTAACAAGATTTCAAAGCACGTTTTCTGCTTGTGCGATGATGTTTTTCGTTGAACACAAGTTTTCGCGCAGTAATGACGAATTCGGCAGATTTGTCCTATGTAAGGCTAATGATGAATTGGTCACTGTGGCCTGTAAAAGCTATTGATGATCCTGAAAGGTGTTGGAACAAGCTTTCAAAGCACGTATTCCACTTGGTCAGATTATGTTTTTCGTGAAACAAGTTTTCGCGGAAAATTTACGAAATCGGCAGATTTGTTCTGCGTAAGGCCAATGATTATGTGGTCACTGTGACCAATTCTTTCCGGGTGCACTGAAAGCTTTTGATGATTCTGAAAAGTGTTGGAAAAACCTTTTAAAGCACGTATTCCACTTGGTCAGAATGTTTTTCTTGGAACAAAAGTTTTCGCTGAAATGACAAAATCGGCACATTTGCTCTGGGTAAGGCCACTGATTAAGTGATGATGATGAAGTGGTCACTGTAACCAATTCCTTCCGGGTGCACTAAAAGTTTTTTATAGTTCTGAAAGGCGTTGGAATAAACTTCCGAACCGCATATTCCACTTGTCCGGTTATGGTTTTGGTAGAACAAAAGTTTTCGCGCAAAAATAACGAAATCGGCAGATTTGCTCTGGGTAAGGCCAATGATGAAGTGGTCACTGTGACCAATTTCCTCCGGGTGCACTAAATGTTTTTCATGATTCTGAAAGGAGTTGGAACAAAATTTCAAAGCATATATTCCACTTGTCCGATTATATTTTCGTGGAACAAAAGTTTTCGCGGAAAAATAACAATATCGGCAGATTTATTCTGGGTAAGGCCCATGATGCAGTAGTCCTTGTGGCCAATTCCTTTCGGGTGCACTAAAAGTTTTTGATGATTCTGCAAGGTGTTGGAACAAGCTTCTGAACCACGTATTCCACTTGTCCGATTATGTTTTTCGTAGAACAAAAGTTTTCGCAGAAAAGTGACGAAATCGGCAGATTTGTTCTAGGTAAGGCCAATGATTATGTGGTCACTGTGACCAATTCCTACCAGGTGCATTAAAAGTTTTTGATAATTCTGAAAGGTGTTGGAACAAGATTTCAAAGCACGTTTTCTGCTTGTGCGATGATGTTTTTCGTTGAACACAAGTTTTCGCGCAGTAATGACGAATTCGGAAGATTTGTCCTGGGTAAGGCTAATGATGAATTGGTCACTGTGGCCTGTAAAAGCTTTTGATGATTTTTCGTGAAACAAGTTTTCGCGGAAAAATGACGAAATCGGCAGATTTGTTCTGGGTAAGGCCAATGATTATGTGGTCACTGTGACCAATTCTTTCCGGGTGCACTGAAAGCTTTTGATGATTCTGAAATGTGTTGGAACAACCTTTTAAAGCACGTATTCCACTTGGTCAGAATGTTTTTCTTGGAACAAAAGTTTTCGCTGAAATGACAAAATCGGAACATTTGCTCTGGGTAAGGCCATTGATTAAGTGGTCACTGTGGCCAATTCCTTTCGGGTGCACTTTAAGCTTTTGATGATTCTGGAAGGTGTTGGAACAACCTTTCAAAGCACGTATTCCACTTGGTCAGAATATTTTTCGTGGAACAAAAGTTTTCGCGGAAAAATGACGAAATTGGCATTTTTGCTCTGGGTAAGGCTAATGATGAATTGGTCAGTGTGTCCTGTAAAAGCTTTTGATGATCCTGAAAGGTGTTGGAACAAACTTTCAAAGCACGTATTCCACTTGGTCAGATTATGTTTTTCGTGAAACAAGTTTTCTCGGAAAAATGACGAAATCGGCAGATTTGATCTGGGTAAGGCCAATGATTATGTGGTCACTGTGACCAATTCTTTCCGGGTGCACTGAAAGCTTTTGATGATTCTGAAAAGTGTTGGAACAACCTTTTAAAGCACGTATTCCACTTGGTCAGAATGTTTTTCTTGGAACAAAAGTTTTCGCTGAAATGACAAAATCGGCACATTTGCTCTGGGTAAGGCCATTGATTAAGTGGTCGCTGTGGCCAATTCCTTTCGGGTGCACTTTAAGCTTTTGATGATTCTGGAAGGTGTTGGAACAACCTTTCAAAGCACGTATTCCACTTGGTCAGAATATTTTTCGTGGAACAAAAGTTTTCGCGGAAAAATGACGAAATTGGCAGATTTGCTCTGGGTAAGGCTAATGATGAATTGGTCACTGTGGCCTGTAAAAGCTTTTGATGGTCCTGAAAGGTGTTGGAACAACCTTTCAAAGCACGTATTCCACTTGGTCAGATTTTGTTTTTCGTGGAACAAGTCCACTTGGTTAGGATATGTTTTTCGTGAAACAAGTTTTCGCGGAAAAATGACGAAATGGGCAGATTTGCTCTTGGTAAGGATGATTAAGTGGTCACTGTGACCTATTCCTTTCGGGTGCACTAAAAGATTTTGATGCTTCTGAAAGGTGTTAGAACAACCTTTCAAAGCACGTATTCCACTTGGTTAGAATGTTTTTCGTGGAGCAAAAGTTTTCGCGGAAAAATGACGAAATTGGCAGATTTGCTCTGGGTAAGGCTAATGATGAATTGGTCACTGTGGCCTGTAAAAGATTTTGATGTTCCTGAAAGGTGTTGGAACAACTTTTCTGCTAAAAGATTTTGATGATTCTGAAAGGTGTTGGAACAAACTTTCAAAGCACGTATTCTACTTGGTCAGAATGTTTTTCGTGGAGCAAAAGTTTTCGCGGAAAAACTACGAAACCGGCAGATTTGCTCTGGGAAAGGCCAATGATGAAGTGGTCACTGTGGCCAATTCCTTTCGGGTGCACTAAAAGTTTTTCATGATTCTGAAAGGCGTTGCAACAAACTTCCGAACCGCGTATTCCACTTTTTGAGATTAAGGACTAGATTAAGGACTAGGAGATCAAGGACTACCTTAAAGTTAGGAATTGTATATTTTTGCACAAAATCATCTATACTCGCACTCCTATATAGCTGTTTCAGAAGATACATTTCGGGCATTCACGCATAGGACTTTTATTAATTCTTCCGGATTTCAACTATTTGAATTCTTCACGGTTCTTTTTTGTCAACGCTATCAGGCTATGGAACGCTTTGCCGACGTCTGTAAAGCTCCTCTCAGGGGCTGATTGCTTCAAGCGTGCCGCACTTGATTTCTTTTCTTCGTTATAGCACTACTATTCTATTCTACTACACTACTATTCTTTTTCTTTTATTTCCTGTTTTACCTTTTTGGTTTTCTACCTTTAGTTTTAAGCTAATATAAAATTTTATTCTCAATTTCTTAGTTGTTAGTAATTTTTATATTCTCTGTATTTTTGTACTAAAAAAGAATGAATTTTCTTATTGTACATCCGCACTATTTACAATAAATAAATATGAAATATGAAATATTATGTATTTCGTGGAACACAAGTTTTCGCGCTAAAATGACGAATTCGGCAGATTTGCTCTGGGTAAGGCTAATGATGAATTGGTCACTGTGGCCTGTAAAAGCTTTTGATGATCCTGAAAGGTGTTGGAACAACCTTTCAAAGCACGTATTCCACTTGGTCAGATTATTTTTTTCGTGGAAGAAGTTTTCGCGGAAAAATTACGAAATCGTTAGATTTGCTCTGGGTAAGGACAATGATGAAGTGGTCACTGTAACTAATTCCTTCCGGGTGCACTAAAAGTTTTTTATAATTCTGAAAGGCGTTGGAATAAACTTCCGAACCGCGTATTCCACTTGTCCGGTTATGTTTTTCGTAGAACAAAAGTTTTCGCGGAAAAATAACGAAATCGGCAGATTAGCTCTGGGTTAGGCCAATGATGAACTGATTACTGTGACCAATTTCTTCCGGGTGCACTAAATGTTTGTCATGATTCTGAAAGAAGTTCGAACCGAATTTCAAAGCATGTATTCTACTTGTCCGATTATGTTTTTCGTGGAACAAAAGTTTTCGCTGAAATGACAAAATCGGCACATTTGCTCTGGGTAAGGCCTATGATGAAGTGGTCACTGTGACCTATTCCTTTCGGTTGTACTAAAAGATTTTGATGATTCTGCAAGGTGATGGAACAACCTTTCAAAGCACGTATTCCACTTCCTCAAAATGTTTTTCTTGGAACAAAAGTTTTCGCGGAAAAATTACGAAATCGTTAGATTTGCTCTGGGTAAGGACAATGATGAAGTGGTCACTGTAACTAATTCCTTCCGGGTGCACTAAAAGTTTTTTTTAATTCTGAAAGGCTTTGGAATAAACTTCCGAACCGCGTATTCCACTTGTCCGGTTATTGTTGTGTTTAGATGTCGTGACGACCTTTATTGTAAGACTTCAAGTACAAGACTGACTCGTCATACTAGTAATATAAATATACACACTATAGAACTAATACTAATTCAAGTAAGTTATACATAGACAAGAGGATGGTAATACAACATCTCCCTTATATAACAAGATCATATGATATACCCTCAATTATTAAGCAAGTCTTTTATGTAAATCTATAGGACTAATATTAATGCAAGTAAGTTATACATAGACAAGAGGATGGTAATACAACATCTCCCTTATATAACAAGATCATATGATATACCCTCAATTATTAAGAAAATCTTTTAGGTGGAACCACTTTCCTACCAAAACGAGTAACATAGTCATGAGAAGCAGTCACGGAATTGGAATCAGGTTCAATTATTTTATTTTGTTTTGGTGTTATAGCCTGTGATTGATCGCCTGAGTTGGTCGAAATAGGATACGATATCGGCGATTCGAAAATAAACTGTCGATTCCGACGGTAGCAACCGCCGTTCTTCCCACTGACCCAATAAGAACGAGGTTCCATGCTTTTTGAGACAATTTCACCTGGACTCCATACCGAGTCTGGGCTTTTCTTAAAATATACGGATTTGCCTGTTGGCAACCTGCTTTGGGATTTGGTATTTTTATTATAGCGTGATGCCACTACGGACTTATTTTTATTGAATAGCTGCAAATGTTTATCTATGTTGACTAATTGAGGCTAATTGACTAATTGAATCTATGTTGACGATAGTGAAGTAAAGCTATGTACGGATCAGACCCCGATTCATCACACTTTCTTAAAAGCTTTTTAATCGTTTGAATTGATCTCTCTGCTAATCCATTGGATCGTGGTAAATATGGACTGGACGTGTAATGATCAATATTCCAGGCATTCGTAAATATTTTAAAATTTTCTGAATTGAACGGTGGTCCATTGTCGGACACAATTATGTTAGGAATACCGTGACGAGCAAAAATCGATTTTAATTGTGTTATAACATGATTGCTGGAATAACCTGAGTGTAGTAAAGCAATTTCAACAAACTTAGAGTAATAATCCACAACTAGTAAATAAGGATTATTCTTAAAAGTAAATAAGTCCATCCCAACTTTGAACCATGGCAAGGGTGTTATATCATGGGACTGGATGGGTTCTTTTGGAAGATTGTTTCTGTGACGTAAGCACGACTCGCAATTATCGATTAAATTGTTAATGTCTTGATTAATATTTGGCCAATACATGTGCTCTCTAGCAAGATTCTTACAACGCTCAATTCCTAAATGTCCCTCATGTAGAAGTTCTAACATTTTATGACGTAATGACGTCGGTATCACAAGGCGATGACATTTAAAGACCAAATCATCAACAACATGCAAATCATGACGAATCGAGAAATATGGGTTGACATTTTGTTCACAAGCTTTCTTATGACAAGGCCAACCAATTTGGCAATATTTCTTTACTAAAGAAAGTACTTTGTCATTACGGGAAGCAGAACGAATTTCATCGACCTTTGTTTGTGACGCAGACAAATGTGACGTCAGAAGATTACAATGCAGCGCCACTTCTTTATCAAATTCTGTAAGAGAATGATCGGAAAGTGGTGCTCTCGACAATGTATCAGCAATGAACAAATATTTTCCAGGTTTATAAGTTACTGTTAAATCGTAGCATTGTAATTTTAACATGACACGTTGCAATCGGACAGGGATTTTATGCAATGCGCGATCAAAAAGCGGAACCAGTGGCTTGTGATCAGTTTCAACAGTTATTTGTCTCCCAAATATAAATTGGTGAAACTTTGTGCAGCCAAACAAAATTGCAAATAATTCTTTCTCAATTTGAGCGTAATTTTGTTGACTTGCCGTTAGAGTAGCTGATGCATACGCTATAGGTTTGGAATCGTGGGTTATGACAGCCCCTACTGCTGACTGAGATGCGTCAACAGACAATGTTATCCTTTTCGATGGATTAAAATACGTTAGAATAGGCGGACTGGAAATAAGATTCTTTAAGTGATTAAATTCTTTTTCATGGTTGGGAGACCAGTGCCACAATACGTCTTTCTTTAAGAGATTACGAAGATTACTACTCTCAAAAGAAAAATTTTTAATAAATGAACTTAAGTAATTAATCATACCAAGGAACCTTTGTAAGTCAGAAACATTTTGTGGATGTGGCATTTGACGAATAGCCAAGATTTTGTTATCATCTGGACGTATTCCTTGAGCGTTAAAGATGTGACCAATAAATTTGATTTCACTAAGAGTTAAGAGCATAAGAGTTTAGATTTTTCTTTGTTAAACTTCAAGCCAATATCACGGGCTTTGTTTAATACAAGTAAGAGAGTTTTATCGTGTGCTTCTCTTGAAGAAGCATAAATCAAGAAATCGTCGATGTATACTATTAGATTTGGAATATCCCCAAAATGCTTGAACATTTCCGCTTGAAATAGCTCTGGGGCAGCATTTATACCGAACGGCAGACGAAGAAATCTGTATCTCCAAAATGGAGTAATAAAAGTGCATAATTTTGATGCGGCTTCCACTAATGGCATATTCCAGAAGCCTGAGTTGGCATCAAGCGAGCTGAAATATTTCGCACCATTTAATTTGGCTTTGCATTCGTCAAGATTAAGAAATTGGAAGTGCGGTCTCATAATAGCTTTATTTAAATTACGAGGCTCAAGGCACAACCGCAGTTGTCCGTTACTTTTTTGCACTAGAACAATAGAACTCACCCATTCAGTTGCTTCATCAATTTTAGCAATGACACCTAACTGCTCCATTCGGTTTAACTCATTCTTAAGCGGAGATCTTAAGCTAATGGGAATTCGACGAGGGCTATCAATCACATGTTGAACGTCAGGTTTTAATTTTAGTTCAATGCAGTTTTTCAAACATCTTAGACCAGTAAACAATTCCTGAAAATTATTCATAAATTTTAAGTTTTTTGAGTTTGGATTTGCTACATCATTATTTCCCCCCTCTAACTGGTAATTGTGATAACTATTGTTTAAAGATAATTCATTAATTCTTTTAATAAGATTCAATTCAATACAAGCAGCTAAGCCAAGTATTGTTTTGCAGTTAATGTCGGCTACAAAGAATTTTAAGGTCCATTCCTTATTTTTATAACTACAACTAAGAAATGATTCACCAATAACTGGAAGCCTTTGCTTGTTGAAGGCGAACAGCCGACTAGACGTTGACGAGATAGTGTCATCCGATATTCCAAGCTGATTGAAGTCTGAGTAGCAGATTACGTTACCTTGAGCACCAGTATCCAATTGGCATATAATGGCTTTGTTGTTGACATAAATAGTTACTTCCCATGACAAAGCTGACGATGATATTTTCTGTGATGATGATAGAGAGCTAGAACTCTGTGACGTTACAAGCTAGCCAAAGAATAATGACGTATCAGAAGGCGAGTCAGAGTCTTCGTTGATATTACGCACAAATATTTTGCTGCTGCACATTTTAGCAAAATGATTTTTCCCTTTGCACCTTTTACAAGTGAGTCCTAATGCTGGACAACGGTATTTGTGAATTTCACCACATTTCTTACACACCGCAGTTGAATTATCCAATTTGTTGCGGCCTTGATTGTTGTTATAATAGAACTGAGAGCGAAGTCGTTTATTGGTATTTAGAGAACACGTTTCATAGTGTTGGTTAGTGTAGTTAGACTGTCGGCGATCAAGAGCACCCACAAACCTGTTTTCTGCAGTACCGTTTATTAATTGCATTGCATGTTCTTTGGTTGATACAATAGTTTTTGAGATTTCAATTGCCTTATCTAAATTTAAAACCCCTTTGAAGAGAAGTCGTTCCTTTATAGGAGTAAGAGAATCATGCAAACCACACACAAAAATGTCACGAACCAGATCTTCACGTAGTGTTCCAAACTCACAAGTGAAGCTTAAATTCTTCAAAGCCGTAACGAAGGAATCAATTGATTCGTCATTTTTTGTCTTCTCGTAAAAAAAATGTGTCTTTCCATTGCGATGTTAACCTTGGGTAGAAAGTAACAATCGAATTTTTTTATGAGGTTATCATAAGCAACCGTGTCAAGGTCTTCATTAAATTAATTAAAAATATTGAGCCATCCTGGGCCCATGTGATGCAACAATAATGCTACCTTCCGTGTATAAGACTCCTTCTCCAAGTTTGAAGCACGCAAGAAAATTTTAAATTGGTTGAACCAATTTTTCCAGCTTGCTGCCAGATTGTCACATTTCAGGTCCAAGTGACGAAGAGTTGTGCCACCGGACGATGTGTTGGACGATGAGGTAACACTGCCACTAGCTGATGCGTCTTTGACCTCATCATTTTCCGACATAATTGAAATTTATATTGATTGGTATAAATAAATGTATATATATATATAAATGTTCAACTGATTTGATTATATTTAGAACTGTTATTAGCTCAGTATCCCACTTCTGACACCATGTTGTGCTTAGATGTCGTGACGACTTTTATTGTAACACTTCAAGTACAAGACTGACTCGTCATACTAGTAATATAAATATACACACTATAGAGCTAATACTAATTCAAGTAAGTTATACATAGACAAGAGGATGGTAATACAACAGTTATGTTTTTCGTAGAACAAAAGTTTTCGCGCAAAAATAACGAAATCGGCAGATATGCTCTGGGTTAGGCCAATGATGAACTGGTCACTGTGACCAATTTCCTCCAGGTGCACTAAATGTTTGTCATGATTCTGAAAGGAGTTGGAACAAAATTTCAAAGCATGTATTCCACTTGTCCGATTATGTTTTCCTGGAACAAAAGTTTTCGCTGAAATGACAAAATCGGCACATTTGCTCTCGGTAAGGCCAATGATTAAGTGGTCACTGTGGCCAATTCCTTTCGGGTGCACTTTAAGCTTTTGATCATTCTGAAAGGTGTTGGAACAACCTTTCAAAGCACGTATTCCACTTGGTCAGAATGTTTTTCGTGGAACAAAAGTTTTCGCGGAAAAATTACGAAATCGGCAGATTTGCTCTGGGAAAGGCCAATAATGAAGTGGTGACTGTGGCCAATTCCTTTCGGGTGTACTAAAAGATTTTGATGATTCTGAAAAGTGATGGAACAAGCTTCCGAGCCACGTATGCCACTTGTCTGATTTTGTTTTTTGTAGAACAAAATTTTCGCGGAAAAATGACGAAACCGGTAGATTTGCTCTGGGAAAGGCCAATGATGAAGTGGTCACTGTGGCCAATTCCTTTCGGGTGCACTAAAAGTTTTTGATGATTCTGAAAGGCGTTGCAACAAACTTCCGAACCGCGTATTCCACTTGGTGAGATTATGTATTTCGTGGAACACAAGTTTTCGCGCAAAAATGACGAATTCGGCAGATTTGCTCTGGGTAAGGCTAATGATGAATTGGTCACTGTGGCCTGTAAAAGCTTTTGATGATCCTGAAAGGTATTGGAACAACCTTTCAAAGCACGTATTCCACTTGGTCAGATTATGTTTTTCGTGGAATAAGTTTTCGCGGAAAAATTACGAAATCGTTAGATTTGCTCTGGGTAAGGACAATGATGAAGTGGTCACTGTAACTAATTCCTTCCGGGTGCACTAAAAGTTTTTTATAATTCTGAAAGGCGTTGGAATAAACTTCCGAACCGCGTATTCCACTTGTCCGGTTATGTTTTTCGTAGAACAAAAGTTTTCGCGCAAAAATAACGAAATCGGCAGATTTGCTCTGGGTTAGGCCAATGATGAAGTGGTCACTGTGACCAATTTCTTCCGGGTGCACTAAATGTTTGTCATGATTCTGAAAGGAGTTGGAACAAAATTTCAAAGCATGTATTCTACTTGTCCGATTATGTTTTTCGTGGAACAAAAGTTTTCGCTGAAATGACAAAATCGGCACATTTGCTCTGGGTAAGGCCTATGATGAAGTGGTCACTGTGACCAATTTCTTCCTGGTGCACTAAATGTTTTTCATGATTCTGAAAGGAGTTGGAACAAAATTTCAAAGCATGTATTCCACTTGTCCGATTATGTTTTCCTGGAACAAAAGTTTTCGCTGAAATGACAAAATCGGCACATTTGCTCTGGGTAAGGTCATTGATTAAGTGGTCACTGTGGCCAATTCCTTTCGGGTGCACTTTAAGCTTTTGATGATTCTGAAAGGTGTTGGAACAACCTTTCAAAGCGCGTATTCCACTTGGTCAGAATGTTTTTCTTGGAACAAAAGTTTACGCTGAAATGACAAAATCGGCACATTTGCTCTGGGTAAGGCCAAGGATTAAGTGGTCACTGTGACCTATTCCTTCCGGGTGTACTAAAAGATTTTGATGATTCTGAAAGGTGTTGGAACAACCTTTCAAAGCACGTATTCCATTTGGTCAGAATGTTTTTCGTGGAACAAAAGTTTACGCTGAAATGACAAAATCGGCACATTTGCTCTTGGTAAGGCCAATGATTAAGTGGTCACTGTGACCTATTCCTTCCGGGTGTACTAAAAGATTTTGATGATTCTGAAAGGAGTTGGAACAACCTTTCAAAGCACGTATTCCACTTGGTCAGAATGTTTTTCGTGGAACAAAAGTTTTCGCGGAAATATTACGAAATCGGCAGATTTGCTCTGGGAAAAGCCAATAATGAAGTGGTGACTGTGGCCAATTCCTTTCGGGTGTACTAAAAGATTTTGATGATTCTGAAAGGTAATGGAACAAGCTTCCGAACCACATATTCCACTTGTCCGATTATGTTTTTTGTAAAACAAAGTTTTCGCGGAAAAATGACGAAATCGGCAGATTTGCTCTGGATAAGGCCAATGATTAAGTGGTCACTGTGACCAATTTCTTCCTGGTGCACTAAATGTTTTTCATGATTCTGAAAGGAGTTGGAACAAAATTTCAAAGCATGTATTCCACTTGTCCGATTATGTTTTCCGGGAACAAAAGTTTTCGCTGAAATGACAAAATCGGCACATTTGCTCTCGGTAAGGTCAATGATTAAGTGGTCACTGTGGCCAATTCCTTTCGGGTGCACTTTAAGCTTTTGATGATTCTGAAAGGTGTTGGAACAACCTTTCAAAGCACGTATTCCACTTGGTCAGAATGTTTTTCTTGGAACAAAAGTTTACGCTGAAATGACAAAATCGGCACATTTGCTCTGGGTAAGGCCAATGATTAAGTGGTCACTGTGACCTATTCCTTCCGGGTGTACTAAAAGATTTTGATGATTCTGAAAGGTGACGGAACAAGCTTTCGAACCACGTATTCCAGTTGTCCGATTATGTTTTTCGTAGAACAAAAGTTTTCGCGGAAAAATGACGAAATCGGCAGATTTGTTCTGGGTAAGGCCAATGATAATGTGGTCATGGTGACCAATTCTTTCCGGGTGCACTGAAAGCTTTTGATGATTCTGGAAGGTGTTGGAACAACCTTTCAAAGCACGTATTCCACTTGGTCAGAATATTTTTCGTGGAACAAAAGTTTTCGCGGAAAAATGACGAAATCGGCAGATTTGCTCTCGGTAAGGCAAATGATGAAGTGGTCACTGTGGCCAATTCCTTTCGGGTGCACTAAAAGTTTTTGATGATTCTGAAACGCGTTGGAACAAGCTTCCGAAACACGTATTCCACTTGTCCGATTATGTTTTTCGTAGAACAAAAGTTTTCGCGGAAAAATGACGAAATCGGCAGATTTGTTCTGAGTAAGGCCAATGATGAAGTGGTCACTGTGACCAATTTCTTCCGGGTGCACTAAATGTTTTTTATGATTCTGAAAGGAGTTGGAACAAAATTGCAAAGCATGTATTCCACTTGTCCGATTTTGTTTTCTTGGAACAAAAGTTTTCGCTGAAATGACAAAATCGGCACATTGCTCTGGGTAAGGCAAATGATGAAGTGGTAATTGTGGCCAATTCCTTTCGGGTGCACTGAAAGTTTTTGATAATTCTGAAAGGTGATGGAACAAGCTTCCGAACCACGTATTCCACTTGTCCGATTATGTTTTTCGTAGAACAAAAGTTTTCGCGGAAAAATGACGAAATCGGCAGATTTGTTCTGAGTAAGGCCAATGATGAACTGGTCACTGTGACCAATTTCTTCCGGGTGCACTAAATGTTTTTCATGATTCTGAAAGGAGTTGGAACAAAATTTCAAAGCATGTATTCCACTTGTCCGATTATGTTTTCTTGAAACAAAAGTTTTCGCTGAAATGACAAAATCGACACATTTGCTCTGGGTAAGGCCAATGATTAAATGGTCACTGTGGCCAATTCTTTTCGGATGCACTTTAAGCTTTTGATGATTCTGAAAGGTGTTGGAACAACCTTTCAAAGCACGTATTCCACTTGGCCAGAATATTTTTCGTGGAACAAAAGTTTTCGCGGAAAAATGACGAAATCGGCAGATATGCTGCTCTGGGTAAGGCAAATGATGAAGTGGTAACTGTGGCCAATTTCTTTCGGGTACACTGAAAGTTTTTGATGATTCTGCAAGGTGTTGGGACACGCTTCTGAACCACGTATTCCACTTGTCCGATTATGTTTTTCGTAGAACAAAAGTTTTCGCGGAAAAATGACGAAATCGGCAGATTTGCTCTCGGTAAGGCAAATGATGAAGTGGTCACTGTGGCCAATTCCTTTCGGGTGCACTAAAAGTTTTTGATGATTCTGAAAGGCGTTGGAACAACCTTTCAAAGCACGTATTTTACTTGGTCAGAATATTTTTCGTGGAACAAAAGTTTTCGCGGAAAAATGACGAAATTGGCAGATTTGCTGTGGGTAAGGCTAATGATGAATTGGTCACTATGGCCTGTAAAAGCTTTTGATAATCCTGAAAGGTGTTGGAACAACCTTTCAAAGCACGTATTCCACTTGGTCAGAATGTTTTTCGTGGAGCAAAAGTTTTCGCGGAAAAATGACGAAACCGGCAGATTTGCTCTGGGAAAGGCCAATGATGAAGTGGTCACTGTGGCCAATTCCTTTCGGGTGCACTAAAAGTTTTTCATGATTCTGAAAGGCGTTGCAACAAACTTCCGAACCGCGTATTCCACTTGGTGAGATTATGTATTTCGTGGAACACAAGTTTTCGCGCAATAATGATGAATTCGGCACATTTGTCCTGGGTAAGGCTAATGATGAATTGGTCACTGTGGCCTGTAAAAGCTTTTGATGATCCTGAAAGGTGTTGGAACAAGCTTTCAAAGCACGTATTCCACTTGGTTAGGATATGTTTTTCGTGAAACAAGTTTTCGCGGAAAAATGACGAAATCGGCAGATTTGCTCTGGGAAAGGCCAATGATGAAGTGGTCACTGTGGCCAATTCCTTTCGGGTGCACTAAAAGTTTTTGATGATTCTGAAAGGCGTTGCAACAAACTTCCGAACCGCGTATTCCACTTGGTGAGATTATGTATTTCGTGGAACACAAGTTTTCGCGCAATAATGATGAATTCGGCACATTTATCCTGGGTAAGGCTAATGATGAATTGGTCACTGTGGCCTTTAAAAGCTTTTGATGATCCTGAAAGGTATTGGAACAACCTTTCAAAGCACGTATTCCACTTGGTCAGAATGTTTTTCGTGGAGCAAAAGTTTTCGCGGAAAAATGACGAAACCGGCAGATTTGCTCTGGGAAAGGCCAATGATGAAGTGGTCACTGTGGCCAATTCCTTTCGGGTGCACTAAAAGTCTTTGATGATTCTTAAAGGCGTTGCAACAAACTTCCGAACCGCGTATTCCACTTGGTGAGATTATGTATTTCGTGGAACACAAGTTTTCGCGCAAAAATGACGAATTCGGCAGATTTGCCCTGGGTAAGGCTAATGATAAATTAACCTCTTTTGATGATCCTGAAAGGTGTTGGAACAACCTTTCAAAGCACGTATTCCACTTGGTCAGATTATGTTTTTCGTGGAACAAGTTTTCGCGGAAAAATTACGTAATCGTTAGATTTGCTCTGTGTATTGATGAAGTGGTCACTGTAACTAATTCCTTCCGGGTGCACTAAAAGTTTTTTATAATTCTGAAAGGCGTTGGAATAAACTTTCGAACCGCGTATTCCACTTGTCCGGTTATGTTTTTCGTAGAACAAAAGTTTTCGCGCAAAAATAACGAAATCGGCAGATTTGCTCTGGGTTAGGCCAATGATCTGGTCAACTGGTCACTGTGACCAATTTCTTCCGTGTGCACCAAATGTTTGTCATGATTCTGAAAGGAGTTGGAACAAAATTTCAAAGCATGTATTCTACTTGTCCGATTATGTTTTTGTGGAACAAAAGTTTTCGCTGAAATGACAAAATCGGCACATTTGCTCTGGGTAAGCCTTGCTCTGGGAAAGGCCAATGATGAAGTGGTCACTGTGGCCAATTCCTTTCGGGTGCACTAAAAGTTTTTGATGATTCTGAAAGGCGTTGCAACAAGCTTCCGAACCGCGTGTCCCACTTGGTGAGATTATGTATTTCGTGGAACATAAGTTTTCGCGCAAAAATGACGAAATTGCCAGATTTGCTGTGGGTAAGGCTAATGATGAATTGGTCACTGTGGCCTGTAAAAGCTTTTGATGATTCTGAAAGGTGTTGGAACAACCTTTCAAAGCACGTATTCCACTTGGTCAGAATGTTTTTCGTGGAACAAAAGTTTTCGCGGAAAAATTACGAAATCGGCAGATTTGCTCTGGGAAAAGCCTATAATGAAGTGGTGACTGTGGCCAATTCCTTTCGGGTGTACTAAAAGATTTTGATGATTCTGAAAGGTGATGGAACAAGCTTCCGAACCACGTATTCCACTTGTCCGATTATGTTTTTTGTAGAACAAAATTTTCGCGGAAAAATGACAAAATCGGCAGATTTGCTCTGGATAAGGCCAATGATGAAGTGGTCACTGTGACCAATTTCTTCCTGGTGCACTAAATGTTTTTCATGATTCTGAAAGGAGTTGGAACAGAATTTCAAAGCATGTATTATTATGTTTTCCTGGAACAAAACTTTACGCTGAAATGACAAAATCGGCACATTTGCTCTGGGTAAGGCCAATGATTAAGTGGTCACTGTGACCTATTCCTTCCGGGTGTACTAAAAGATTTTGATGATTCTGAAAGGTGACGGAACAAGCTTCCGAACCACCTATTCCAGTTGTCCGATTATGTTTACGAAATCGGCAGATTTGTTCTGGGTAAGGCCAATGATTATGTGGTCATGGTGACCAATTCTTTCCGGGTGCACTGAAAGCTTTTGATGATTCTGAAAGGTGTTGGAACAACCTTT
The DNA here is from genome assembly GCA_937620795.1 of Thecophora atra. Taxonomy (NCBI): domain Eukaryota; kingdom Metazoa; phylum Arthropoda; class Insecta; order Diptera; family Conopidae; genus Thecophora; species Thecophora atra. Next base: position 64,880,356 of record OW569398.1, read on the forward strand.
CAAAGCACGTATTCCACTTGGTCAGAATATTTTTCGTGGAACAAAAGTTTTCGCGGAAAAATGACGAAATCGGCAGATTTGCTCTCGGTAAGGCCAATGATGAAGTGGTCACTGTGGCCAATTCCTTTCGGGTGCACTAAAAGTTTTTGATGATTCTGAAACGCGTTGGAACAAGCTTCCGAAACACGTATTCCACTTGTCCGATTATGTTTTTCGTAGAACAAAAGTTTGCGCGGAAAAATGACGAAATCGGCAGATTTGTTCTGAGTAAGGCCAGTGATGAAGTGGTCACTGTGAACAATTTCTTCCGGGTGCACTAAATGTTTTTCATGATTCTGAAAGGAGTTGGAACAAAATTTCAAAGCATGTATTCCAATTGTCCGATTTTGTTTTCATGGAACAAAAGTTTTCGCTGAAATGACAAAATCGGCACATTGCTCTGGGTAAGGCAAATGATGAAGTGGTAACTGTGGCCAATTATTTTCGGGTGCACTGAAAGTTTTTGATAATTCTGAAAGGTGATGGAACAAGCTTCCGAACCACGTATTCCACTTGTCCGATTATGTTTTTCGTAGAACAAAAGTTTTCGCGGAAAAATGACGAAATCGGCAGATTTGTTCTGAGTGAGGCCAATGATGAAGTGGTCACTGTGACCAATTTCTTCCGGGTGCACTAAATGTTTTTCATGATTCTGAAAGGAGTTGGAACAAAATTTGAAAGCATGTATTCCACTTGTCCGATTATGTTTTCTTGGAACAAAAGTTTTCGCTGAAATGACAAAATCGACACATTTGCTCTGGGTAAGGCCAATGATTAAGTGGTCACTGTGGCCAATTCCTTTCGGGTGCACTTTAAGCTTTTGATGATTCTGAAAGGTGTTGGAACAACCTTTCAAAGCACGTATTCCACTTGGTCAGAATGTTTTTCGTGGAGCAAAAGTTTTCGCGGAAAAATGACGAAACCGGCAGATTTGCTCTGGGAAAGGCCAATGATGAAGTGGTCACTGTGGCCAATTCCTTTCGGGTGCACTAAAAGTTTTTGATAATTCTGAAAGGTGATGGAACAAGCTTCCGAACCATGTATTCCACTTGTCCGATTATGTTTTTCGTAGAACAAAAGTTTTCGCGGAAAAATGACGAATTCGGCAGATTTGCTCTTGGTAAGGCCAATGATGAAGTGGTCACTGTGACCAATTTCTTCCGGGTGCACTAAATGTTTTTCATGATTCTGAAAGGAGTTGGAACAAAATTTCAAAGCATGTATTATTATGTTTTCCTGGAACAAAAGTTTTCGCTGAAATGACAAAATCGGCACATTTGCTCTGGGTAAGGCCAATGATTAAGTGGCCACTGTGGCCAATTCCTTTCGGGTGCACTTAAAGCTTTTGATGATTCTGAAAGGTGTTGGAACAACCTTTCAAAGCACGTATTCCACTTGGTCAGAATATTTTTCGTGGAACAAAAGTTTTCGCGGAAAAATGACGAAATCGGCAGATTTGCTCTCGGTAAGGCAAATGATGAAGTGGTCACTGTGGCCAATTCCTTTCGGGTGCACTAAAAGTTTTTGATGATTCTGAAAGGCGTTGGAACCACCTTTCAAAGCACGTATTTTACTTGGTCAGAATATTTTTCGTGGAACAAAAGTTTTCGCGGAAAAATGACGAAATTGGCAGATTTGCTGTTTGTAAGGCTAATGATGAATTGGTCACTGTGGCTGTAAAAGCTTTTGATGACCCTGAAAGGTGTTGGAACAACCTTTCAAAGCACGTATTCCACTTGGTCAGAATGTTTTTCGTGGAGCAAAAGTTTTCGCGGAAAAATGACGAAACCGGCAGATTTGCTCTGGGAAAGGCCAATGATGGAGTGGTCACTGTGGCCAATTGCTTTCGGGTGCACTAAAAGTTTTTCATGATTCTGAAAGGCGTTGCAACAAACTTCCGAACCGCGTATTCCACTTGGTGAGATTATGTATTTCGTGGAACACAAGTTTTCGCGCAATAATGATGAATTCGGCACATTTGTCCTGGGTAAGGCTAATGATGAATTGGTCACTGTGGCCTGTAAAAGCTTTTGATGATCCTGAAAGGTGTTGGAACAAGCTTTCAATGCACGTATTCCACTTGGTTAGGATATGTTTTTCGTGAAACAAGTTTTCGCGGAAAAATTACGAAATCGGCAGATTTGCTCTGGGAAAGGCCAATGATGAAGTGGTCACTGTGGCCAATTCCTTTCGGGTGCACTAAAAGTTTTTGATGATTCTGAAAGGCGTTGCAACAAACTTCCGAACCGCGTATTCCACTTGGTGAGATTATGTATTTCGTGGAACACAAGTTTTCGCGCAATAATGATGAATTCGGCACATTTGTCCTGGGTAAGGCTAATGATGAATTGGTCACTGTGGCCTTTAAAAGCTTTTGATGATCCTGAAAGTTGTTGGAACAACATTTCAAAGCACGTATTCCACTTGGTCAGAATGTTTTTCGTGGAGCAAAAGTTTTCGCGGAAAAATGACGAAACCGGCAGATTTGCTCTGGGAAAGGCCAATGATGAAGTGGTCACTGTGGCCAATTGCTTTCGGGTGCACTAAAAGTCTTTGATGATTATTAAAGGCGTTGCAACAAACTTCCGAACCGCGTATTCCACTTGGTGAGATTATGTATTTCGTGGAACACAAGTTTTCGCGCAAAAATTCGTTTCGCGCCACGTATTCCACTTGGTCAGATTATGTTTTTCGTGGAACAAGTTTTCGCGGAAAAATTACGTAATCGTTAGATTTGCTCTGGGTATTGATGAAGTGGTCACTGTAACTAATTCCTTCCGGGTGCACTAAAAGTTTTTTATAATTCTGAAAGGCGTTGGAATAAACTTCCGAACCGCGTATTTCACTTGTCCGGTTATGTTTTTCGTAGAACAAAAGTTTTCGCGCAAAAATAACGAAATCGGCAGATTTGCTCTGGGTTAGGCCAATGATGAACTGGTCACTGTGACCAATTTCTTCCGGGTGCACTAAATGTTTGTCATGATTCTGAAAGGAGTTGGAACAAAATTTCAAAGCATGTATTCTACTTGTCCGATTATTTTTTTGTGGAACAAAAGTTTTCGCTGAAATGACAAAATCGGCACATTTGCTCTGGGTAAGGCCTATGATGAAGTGGTCATTGTGACCTATTCCTTCCGGGTGTACTAAAAGATTTTGATGATTCTGAAAGGTGATGGAACAAGCTTCCGAACCACGTATTCCACTTGTCCGATTATGTTTTTTGTAGAACAAAATTTTCGCGGAAAAATGACGAAATCGGCAGATTTGCTCTGGGTAAGGCCAATGATGAAGTGGTCACTGTGACCAATTTCTTCCGGGTGCACTAAATGTTTTTCATGATTCTGAAAGGTGTTGGAACAACCTTTCAAAGCACGTATTCCACTTGCTCAGAATGTTTTTCTTGGAACAAAAGTTTACGCTGAAATGACAAAATCGGCACATTTGCTCTGGGTAAGGCCAATGATTAAGTGGTCACTGTGGCCAATTCCTTTCGGGTGCACTTTAAGCTTTTGATGATTCTGAAAGGTGTTGGAACAACCTTTCAAAGCACGTATTCCACTTGGTCAGAATGTTTTTCGTGGAACAAAAGTTTTCGCGGAAAAATGACGAAATCGGCAGATTTGCTCTGGGAAAAGCCAATAATGAAGTGGTGACTGTGGCCAATTCCTTTCGGGTGTACTAAAAGATTTTGATGATTCTGAAAGGTGATGCAACAAGCTTCCGAACCACGTATTCCACTTGTCCGATTATGTTTTTTGTAGAACAAAATTTTCGCGGAAAAATGACAAAATCGGCAGATTTGCTCTGGATAAGGCCAATGATGAAGTGGTCACTGTGACCAATTTCTTCCTGGTGCACTAAATGTTTTTCATGATTCTGAAAGGAGTTGGAACAAAATTTCAAAGCATGTATTATTATGTTTTCCTGGAACAAAACTTTACGCTGAAATGACAAAATCGGCACATTTGCTCTGGGTAAGGCCAATGATTAAGTGGTCACTGTGACCTATTCCTTCCGGGTGTACTAAAAGATTTTGATGATTCTGAAAGGTGACGGAACAAGCTTCCGAACCACGTATTCCAGTTGTCCGATTATGTTTACGAAATCGGCAGATTTGTTCTGGGTAAGGCCAATGATTATGTGGTCATGGTGACCAATTCTTTCCGGGTGCACTGAAAGCTTTTGATGATTCTGAAAGGTGTTGGAACAACCTTTCAAAGCACGTATTCCACTTGGTCAGAATATTTTTCGTGGAACAAAAGTTTTCGCGGAAAAATGACGAAATCGGCAGATTTGCTCTCGGTAAGGCCAATGATGAAGTGGTCACTGTGGCCAATTCCTTTCGGGTGCACTAAAAGTTTTTGATGATTCTGAAACGCGTTGGAACAAGCTTCCGAAACACGTATTCCACTTGTCCGATTATGTTTTTCGTAGAACAAAAGTTTGCGCGAAAAAATGACGACATCGGCAGATTTGTTCTGAGTAAGGCCAGTGATGAAGTGGTCACTGTGAACAATTTCTTCCGGGTGCACTAAATGTTTTTCATGATTCTGAAAGGAGTTAGAACAAAATTTCAAAGCATGTATTCCAATTGTCCGATTTTGTTTTCATGGAACAAAAGTTTTCGCTGAAATGACAAAATCGGCACATTGCTCTGGGTAAGGCAAATGATGAAGTGCTAACTGTGGCCAATTACTTTCGGGTGCACTGAAAGTTTTTGATAATTCTGAAAGATGATGGAACAAGCTTCCGAACCACGTATTCCACTTGTCCGATTATGTTTTTCGTAGAACAAAAGTTTTCGCGGAAAAATGACGAAATCGGCAGATTTGTTCTGAGTAAGGCCAATGATGAAGTGGTCACTGTGACCAATTTCTTCCGGGTGCACTAAATGTTTTTCATGATTCTGAAAGGAGTTGGAACAAAATTTGAAAGCATGTATTCCACTTGTCCGATTATGTTTTCTTGGAACAAAAGTTTTCGCTGAAATGACAAAATCGACACATTTGCTCTGGGTAAGGCCAATGATTAAGTGGTCACTGTGGCCAATTCCTTTCGGGTGCACTTTAAGCTTTTGATGATTCTGAAAGGTGTTGGAACAACCTTTCAAAGCACGTATTCCACTTGGTCAGAATGTTTTTCGTGGAGCAAAAGTTTTCGCGGAAAAATGACGAAACCGGCAGATTTGCTCTGGGAAAGGCCAATGATGAAGTGGTCACTGTGGCCAATTCCTTTCGGGTGCACTAAAAGTTTTTGATAATTCTGAAAGGTGATGGAACAAGCTTCCGAACCATGTATTCCACTTGTCCGATTATGTTTTTCGTAGAACAAAAGTTTTCGCGGAAAAATGACGAATTCGGCAGATTTGCTCTTGGTAAGGCCAATGATGAAGTGGTCACTGTGACCAATTTCTTCCGGGTGCACTAAATGTTTTTCATGATTCTGAAAGGAGTTGGAACAACCTTTCAAAGCACGTATTTTACTTGGTCAGAATATTTTTCGTGGAACAAAAGTTTTCGCGGAAAAATGACGAAATTGGCAGATTTGCTGTGGGTAAGGCTAATGATGAATTGGTCACTGTGGCCTGTAAAAGCTTTTGATGATCCTGAAAGGTGTTGGAACAACCTTTCAAAGCACGTATTCCACTTGGTCAGAATGTTTTTCGTGGAGCAAAAGTTTTCGCGGAAAAATGACGAAACCGGCAGATTTGCTCTGGGAAAGGCCAATGATGAAGTGGTCACTGTGGCCAATTCCTTTCGGGTGCACTAAAAGTCTTTGATGATTCTGAAAGGCGTTGCAACAAACTTCCGAACCGCGTATTCCACTTGGTGAGATTATGTATTTCGTGGAACACAAGTTTTCGCGCAAAAATGACGAATTCGGCAGATTTGCTCTGGGTAAGGCTAATGATGAATTGGTCACTGTGGCCTGTAAAAGATTTTGATGATCCTGAAAGGTGTTGGAACAACCTTTCAAAGCACGTATTCCACTTGGTCAGATTATGTTTTTCGTGGAACAAGTTTTCGCGGAAAAATTACGTAATCGTTAGATTTGCTCTGGGTATTGATGAAGTGGTCACTGTAACTAATTCCTTCCGGGTGCACTAAAAGTTTTTTATAATTCTGAAAGGCGTTGGAATAAACTTCCGAACCGCGTATTCCACTTGTCCGGTTATGTTTTTCGTAGAACAAAATTTTTCGCGCAAAAATAACGAAATCGGCAGATTTGCTCTGGGTTAGGCCAATGATGAACTGGTCACTGTGACCAATTTCTTCCGGGTGCACTAAATGTTTGTCATGATTCTGAAAGGAGTTGGAACAAAATTTCAAAGCATGTATTCTACTTGTCCGATTATGTTTTTGTGGAACAAAAGTTTTCGGTGAAATGACAAAATTGGCACATTTGCTCTGGGTAAGGCCTATGATGAAGTGGTCATTGTGACCTATTCCTTCCGGGTGTACTAAAAGATTTTGATGATTCTGAAAGGTGATGGAACAAGCTTCCGAACCACGTATTTCACTTGTCCGATTATGTTTTTTGTAGAACAAAATTTTCGCGGAAAAATGACGAAATCGGCAGATTTGCTCTGGGTAAGGCCAATGATGAAGTGGTCACTGTGACCAATTTCTTCAGGGTGCACTAAATGTTTTTCATGATTCTGAAAGGTGTTGGAACAACCTTTCAAAGCACGTATTCCACTTGGTCAGAATGTTTTTCGTGGAACAAAAGTTTACGCTGAAATGACAAAATCGGCACATTTGCTCTGGGTAAGGCCAATGATTAAGTGGTCACTGTGGCCAATTCCTTTCGGGTGCACTTTAAGCTTTTGATGATTCTGAAAGGTGTTGGAACAATCTTTCAAAGCACGTATTCCACTTGGTCAGAATGTTTTTCGTGGAACAAAAGTTTTCGCGGAAAAATTACGAAATCGGCAGATTTGCTCTGGGAAAAGCCAATAATGAAGTGGTGACTGTGGCCAAATCCTTTCGGGTGTACTAAAAGTTTTTGATGATTCTGAAAGGTGATGGAACAAGCTTCCGAACCACGTATTCCACTTGTCCGATTATGTTTTTTGTAGAACAAAATTTTCGCGGAAAAATTACAAAATCGGCACATTTGCTCTGGGTAAGGCCAATGATTAAGTGGTCACTGTGGCCAATTCCTTTCGGGTGCACTTTAAGCTTTTGATGATTCTGGAAGGTGTTGGAACAAGCTTCCGAAACACGTATTCCACTTGTCTGATTATGTTTTTCGTAGAACAAAAGTTTGCGCGGAAAAATGACGAAATCGGCAGATTTGTTCTGAGTAAGGCCAGTGATGAAGTGGTCACTGTGACCAATTTCTTCCGGGTGCACTAAATGTTTTTCATTATTCTGAAAGGAGTTGGAACAAAATTTCAAAGCATGTATCCACTTGTCCGATTTTGTTTTCTTGGAACAAAAGTTTTCGCTGAAATGACAAAATCGGCACATTGCTCTGGGTAAGGCAAATGATGAAGTGGTAACTGTGGCCAATTCCTTTCGGGTGCACTGAAAGTTTTTGATAATTCTGAAAGGTGATGGAACAAGCTTCCGAACCACGTATTCCACTTGTCCGATTATGTTTTTCGTAGAACAAAAGTTTTCGCGGAAAAATGACGAAATCGGCAGATTTGTTCTGAGTAAGGCCAATGATTATGTGGTCATGGTGACCAATTCTTTCCGGGTGCACTGAAAGCTTTTGATGATTCTGAAAGGAGTTGGAACAATATTTCAAAGCATGTATTCCACTTGTCCGATTATGTTTTCCTGGAACAAAAGTTTTCGCTGATATGACAAAATCGGCACATTTGCTCTGGGTAAGGCCAATGATTAAGTGGTCACTGTGACCTATTCCTTCCGGGTGTACTAAAAGATTTTGATGATTCTGAAAGGTGACGAAACAAGCTTCCGAACCACGTATTCCAGTTGTCCGATTATGTTTTTCGTAGAACAAAATTTTTCACGGAAATATGACGAAATCGGCAGATTTGTTCTGGGTAAGGCCAATGATTATGTGGTCATGGTGACCAATTCTTTCCGGGTGCACTGAAAGCTTTTGATGAAAGGTGTTGGAACAACCTTTCAAAGCACGTATTCCACTTGGTCAGAATGTTTTTCTTGGAACAAAAGTATAAGCTGAAATGACAAAATCGGCACATTTGCTCTGGGTAAGGCCAATGATTAAGTGGTCACTGTGGCCAATTCCTTTCGGGTGCACTTTAAGCTTTTGATGATTCTGGAAGGTGTTGGAAAAAGCTTCCGAAACACGTATTCCACTTGTCCGATTATGTTTTTCGTAGAACAAAAGTTTGCGCGGAAAAATGACGAAATCGGCAGATTTGTTCTGAGTAAGGCCAGTGATGAAGTGGTCACTGTGACCAATTTCTTCCGGGTGCACTAAATGTTTTTCATTATTCTGAAAGGAGTTGGAACAAAATTTCAAAGCATGTATCCACTTGTCCGATTTTGTTTTCTTGGAACAAAAGTTTTCGCTGAAATGACAAAATCGGCACATTGCTCTGGGTAAGGCAAATGATTAAGTGGTCACTGTGGCCAATTCCTTTCGGGTGCACTTTAAGCTTTTGATGATTCTGAAAGGTGTTGGAACAACCTTTCAAAGCACGTATTCCACTTGGTCAGAATGTTTTTTTTTTGGAACAAAACTTTACGCTGAAATGACAAAATCGGCACATTTGCTCTGGGTAAGGCCAATGATTAAGTGGTCACTGTGACCTATTCCTTCCGGGTGTACTAAAAGATTTTGATGATTCTGAAAGGTGACGAAACAAGCTTCCGAACCACGTATTCCAGTTGTCCGATTATGTTTTTCGTAGAACAAAATTTTTCACGGAAATATGACGAAATCGGCAGATTTGTTCTGGGTAAGGCCAATGATTATGTGGTCATGGTGACCAATTCTTTCCGGGTGCACTGAAAGCTTTTGATGAAAGGTGTTGGAACAACCTTTCAAAGCACGTATTCCACTGGTCAGAATGTTTTTTTTGGAACAAAAGTATAAGCTGAAATGACAAAATCGGCACATTTGCTCTGGGTAAGTCCAATGATTAAGTGGTCACTGTGGCCAATTCCTTTCGGGTGCACTTTAAGCTTTTGATGATTCTGGAAGGTGTTGGAGCAAGCTTCCGAAACACGTATTCCACTTGTCCGATTATGTTTTTCGTAGAACAAAAGTTTGCGCGGAAAAATGACGAAATCGGCAGATTTGTTCTGAGTAAGGCCAATGATGAAGTGGTCACTGCGACCAATTTCTTCCGGGTGCACTAAATGTTTTTCATGATTCTGAAAGGAGTTGGAACAAAATTTCAAAGCATGTAATCCACTTGTCCGATTATGTTTTCCTGGAACAAAAGTTTTCGCTGATATGACAAAATCGGCACATTTGCTCTGGGTAAGGTCAATGATTAAGTGGTCACTGTGGCCAATTCCTTTCGGGTGCACTTTAAGCTTTTGATGATTCTGAAAGGTGTTGGAACAACCTTTCAAAGCACGTATTCCACTTGGTCAGAATGTTTTTCTTGGAACAAAACTTTACGCTGAAATGACAAAATCGGCACATTTGCTCTGGGTAAGGCCAATGATTAAGTGGTCACTGTGACCTATTCCTTCCGGGTGTACTAAAAGATTTTGATGATTCTGAAAGGTGACTTAACAAGCTTCCGAACCACGTATTCCAGTTGTCCGATTATGTTTTTCGTAGAACAAAAGTTTTCGCGGAAATATGACGAAATCGGCAGATTTGTTCTGGGTAAGGCCAATGATTATGTGGTCATGGTGACCAATTCTTTCCGGGTGCACTGAAAGCTTTTGATGATTCTGAAAGGAGTTGGAACAAAATTTCAAAGCATGTATTCCACTTGGTCAGAATATTTTTCGTGGAACAAAAGTTTTCGCGGAAAAATGACGAAATCGGCAGATTTGCTCTCGGTAAGGCAAATGATGAAGTGGTCACTGTGGCCAATTCCTTTCGGGTGCACTAAAAGTTTTTGATGATTCTAAAACGCGTTGGAACAAGCTTCCGAAACACGTATTCCACTTGTCCGATTATGTTTTTCGTAGAACAAAAGTTTGGGCGGAAAAATGACGAAATCGGCAGATTTGTTCTGAGTAAGGCCAGTGATGAAGTGGTCACTGTGACCAATTTCTTCCGGGTGCACTAAATGTTTTTCATGATTCTGAAAGGAGTTGGGACAAAATTTCAAAGCATGTATTCCACTTGTCCGATTTTGTTTTCTTGGAACAAAAGTTTTCGCTGAAATGACAAAATCGGCACATTGCTCTGGGTAAGGCAAATGATGAAGTGGTAACTGTGGCCAATTCCTTTCGGGTGCACTTTAAGCTTTTGATGATTCTGAAAGGTGTTGGAACAACCTTTCAAAGCACGTATTCCACTTGGTCAGAATGTTTTTCTTGGAACAAAACTTTACGCTGAAATGACAAAATCGGCACATTTGCTCTGGGTAATGCCAATGATTAAGTGGTCACTGTGGCCAATTTCTTCCGGGTGCACTAAATGTTTTTCATGATTCTGAAAGGAGTTGAGACAAAATTTCAAAGCATGTATTCCACTTGTCCGATTTTGTTTTCTTGGAACAAAAGTTTTCGCTGAAATAACAAAATCGGCACATTGCTCTGGGTAAGGCAAATGATGAAGTGGTAACTGTGGCCAATTCCTTTCGGGTGCACTTTAAGCTTTTGATGATTCTGAAAGGTGTTGGAACAACCTTTCAAAGCACGTATTCCACTTGGTCAGAATGTTTTTCGTGGAGCAAAAGTTTTCGCGGAAAAATGACGAAACCGGCAGATTTGCTCTGGGAAAGGCCAATGATGAAGTGGTCACTGTGGCCAATTCCTTTCGGGTGCACTAAAAGTTTTTGATAATTCTGAAAGGTGATGGAACAAGCTTCCGAACCATGTATTCCACTTGTCCGATTATGTATTTCGTGGAACACAAGTTTTCGCGCAAAAATGACGAATTCGGCAGATTTGCTCTGGGTAAGGCTAATGATGAATTGGTCACTGTGGCCTGTAAAAGATTTTGATGATCCTGAAAGGTGTTGGAACAACCTTTCAAAGCACGTATTCCACTTGGTCAGATTATGTTTTTCGTGGAACAAGTTTTCGCGGAAAAATTACGTAATCGTTAGATTTGCTCTGGGTATTGATGAAGTGGTCACTGTAACTAATTCCTTCCGGGTGCACTAAAAGTTTTTTATAATTCTGAAAGGCGTTGGAATAAACTTCCGAACCGCGTATTCCACTTGTCCGGTTATGTTTTTCGTAGAACAAAATTTTTCGCGCAAAAATAACGAAATCGGCAGATTTGCTCTGGGTTAGGCCAATGATGAACTGGTCACTGTGACCAATTTCTTCCGGGTGCACTAAATGTTTGTCATGATTCTGAAAGGAGTTGGAACAAAATTTCAAAGCATGTATTCTACTTGTCCGATTATGTTTTTGTGGAACAAAAGTTTTCGGTGAAATGACAAAATTGGCACATTTGCTCTGGGTAAGGCCTATGATGAAGTGGTCATTGTGACCTATTCCTTCCGGGTGTACTAAAAGATTTTGATGATTCTGAAAGGTGATGGAACAAGCTTCCGAACCACGTATTTCACTTGTCCGATTATGTTTTTTGTAGAACAAAATTTTCGCGGAAAAATGACGAAATCGGCAGATTTGCTCTGGGTAAGGCCAATGATGAAGTGGTCACTGTGACCAATTTCTTCAGGGTGCACTAAATGTTTTTCATGATTCTGAAAGGTGTTGGAACAACCTTTCAAAGCACGTATTCCACTTGGTCAGAATGTTTTTCGTGGAACAAAAGTTTACGCTGAAATGACAAAATCGGCACATTTGCTCTGGGTAAGGCCAATGATTAAGTGGTCACTGTGGCCAATTCCTTTCGGGTGCACTTTAAGCTTTTGATGATTCTGAAAGGTGTTGGAACAATCTTTCAAAGCACGTATTCCACTTGGTCAGAATGTTTTTCGTGGAACAAAAGTTTTCGCGGAAAAATTACGAAATCGGCAGATTTGCTCTGGGAAAAGCCAATAATGAAGTGGTCACTGTGACCAATTTCTTCCTGGTGCACTAAATGTTTTTCATGATTCTGAAAGGAGTTGGAACAAAATTTCAAAGCATGTATTCCACTTGTCCGATTATGTTTTCCTGGAACTAAAGTTTTCGCTGATATGACAAAATCGGCACATTTGCTCTGGGTAAGGTCAATGATTAAGTGGTCACTGTGGCCAATTCCTTTCGGGTGCACTTTAAGCTTTTGATGATTCTGAAAGGTGTTGGAACAACCTTTCAAAGCACGTATTCCACTTGGTCAGAATGTTTTTTTTTGGAACAAAACTTTACGCTGAAATGACAAAATCGGCACATTTGCTCTGGGTAAGGCCAATGATTAAGTGGTCACTGTGACCTATTTCTTCCGGGTGTACTAAAAGATTTTGATGATTCTGAAAGGTGACGAAACAAGCTTCCGAACCACGTATTCCAGTTGTCCGATTATGTTTTTCGTAGAACAAAATTTTTCACGGAAATATGACGAAATCGGCAGATTTGTTCTGGGTAAGGCCAATGATTATGTGGTCATGGTGACCAATTCTTTCCGGGTGCACTGAAAGCTTTTGATGAAAGGTGTTGGAACAACCTTTCAAAGCACGTATTCCACTTGGTCAGAATGTTTTTCTTGGAACAAAAGTATAAGCTGAAATGACAAAATCGGCACATTTGCTCTGGGTAAGGCCAATGATTAAGTGGTCACTGTGGCCAATTCCTTTCGGGTGCACTTTAAGCTTTTGATGATTCTGGAAGGTGTTGGAACAAGCTTCCGAAACACGTATTCCACTTGTCTGATTATGTTTTTCGTAGAACAAAAGTTTGCGCGGAAAAATGACGAAATCGGCAGATTTGTTCTGAGTAAGGCCAGTGATGAAGTGGTCACTGTGACCAATTTCTTCCGGGTGCACTAAATGTTTTTCATTATTCTGAAAGGAGTTGGAACAAAATTTCAAAGCATGTGTCCACTTGTACGATTTTGTTTTCTTGGAACAAAAGTTTTCGCTGAAATGACAAAATCGGCACATTGCTCTGGGTAAGGCAAATGATGAAGTGGTAACTGTGGCCAATTCCTTTCGGGTGCACTGAAAGTTTTTGATAATTCTGAAAGGTGATGGAACAAGCTTCCGAACCACGTATTCCACTTGTCCGATTATGTTTTTCGTAGAACAAAAGTTTTCGCGGAAAAATGACGAAATCGGCAGATTTGTTCTGAGTAAGGCCAATGATTATGTGGTCATGGTGACCAATTCTTTCCGGGTGCACTGAAAGCTTTTGATGATTCTGAAAGGAGTTGGAACAAAATTTCAAAGCATGTATTCCACTTGTCCGATTATGTTTTCCTGGAACAAAAGTTTTCGCTGATATGACAAAATCGGCACATTTGCTCTGGGTAAGGCCAATGATTAAGTGGTCACTGTGACCTATTCCTTCCGGGTGTACTAAAAGATTTTGATGATTCTGAAAGGTGACGAAACAAGCTTCCGAACCACGTATTCCAGTTGTCCGATTATGTTTTTCGTAGAACAAAATTTTTCACGGAAATATGACGAAATCGGCAGATTTGTTCTGGGTAAGGCCAATGATTATGTGGTCATGGTGACCAATTCTTTCCGGGTGCACTGAAAGCTTTTGATGAAAGGTGTTGGAACAACCTTTCAAAGCACGTATTCCACTTGGTCAGAATGTTTTTCTTGGAACAAAAGTATAAGCTGAAATGACAAAATCGGCACATTTGCTCTGGGTAAGGCCAATGATTAAGTGGTCACTGTGGCCAATTCCTTTCGGGTGCACTTTAAGCTTTTGATGATTCTGGAAGGTGTTGGAACAAGCTTCCGAAACACGTATTCCACTTGTCCGATTATGTTTTTCGTAGAACAAAAGTTTGCGCGGAAAAATGACGAAATCGGCAGATTTGTTCTGAGTAAGGCCAGTGATGAAGTGGTCACTGTGACCAATTTCTTCCGGGTGCACTAAATGTTTTTCATTATTCTGAAAGGAGTTGGAACAAAATTTCAAAGCATGTATCCACTTGTCCGATTTTGTTTTCTTGGAACAAAAGTTTTCGCTGAAATGACAAAATCGGCACATTGCTCTGGGTAAGGCAAATGATTAAGTGGTCACTGTGGCCAATTCCTTTCGGGTGCACTTTAAGCTTTTGATGATTCTGAAAGGTGTTGGAACAACCTTTCAAAGCACGTATTCCACTTGGTCAGAATGTTTTTTTTTTGGAACAAAACTTTACGCTGAAATGACAAAATCGGCACATTTGCTCTGGGTAAGGCCAATGATTAAGTGGTCACTGTGACCTATTCCTTCCGGGTGTACTAAAAGATTTTGATGATTCTGAAAGGTGACGAAACAAGCTTCCGAACCACGTATTCCAGTTGTCCGATTATGTTTTTCGTAGAACAAAATTTTTCACGGAAATATGACGAAATCGGCAGATTTGTTCTGGGTAAGGCCAATGATTATGTGGTCATGGTGACCAATTCTTTCCGGGTGCACTGAAAGCTTTTGATGAAAGGTGTTGGAACAACCTTTCAAAGCACGTATTCCACTTGGTCAGAATGTTTTTCTTGGAACAAAAGTATAAGCTGAAATGACAAAATCGGCACATTTGCTCTGGGTAAGTCCAATGATTAAGTGGTCACTGTGGCCAATTCCTTTCGGGTGCACTTTAAGCTTTTGATGATTCTGGAAGGTGTTGGAGCAAGCTTCCGAAACACGTATTCCACTTGTCCGATTATGTTTTTCGTAGAACAAAAGTTTGCGCGGAAAAATGACGAAATCGGCAGATTTGTTCTGAGTAAGGCCAATGATGAAGTGGTCACTGCGACCAATTTCTTCCGGGTGCACTAAATGTTTTTCATGATTCTGAAAGGAGTTGGAACAAAATTTCAAAGCATGTAATCCACTTGTCCGATTATGTTTTCCTGGAACAAAAGTTTTCGCTGATATGACAAAATCGGCACATTTGCTCTGGGTAAGGTCAATGATTAAGTGGTCACTGTGGCCAATTCCTTTCGGGTGCACTTTAAGCTTTTGATGATTCTGAAAGGTGTTGGAACAACCTTTCAAAGCACGTATTCCACTTGGTCAGAATGTTTTTCTTGGAACAAAACTTTACGCTGAAATGACAAAATCGGCACATTTGCTCTGGGTAAGGCCAATGATTAAGTGGTCACTGTGACCTATTCCTTCCGGGTGTACTAAAAGATTTTGATGATTCTGAAAGGTGACTTAACAAGCTTCCGAACCACGTATTCCAGTTGTCCGATTATGTTTTTCGTAGAACAAAAGTTTTCGCGGAAATATGACGAAATCGGCAGATTTGTTCTGGGTAAGGCCAATGATTATGTGGTCATGGTGACCAATTCTTTCCGGGTGCACTAAAAGCTTTTGATGATTCTGAAAGGAGTTGGAACAAAATTTCAAAGCATGTATTCCACTTGGTCAGAATATTTTTCGTGGAACAAAAGTTTTCGCGGAAAAATGACGAAATCGGCAGATTTGCTCTCGGTAAGGCAAATGATGAAGTGGTCACTGTGGCCAATTCCTTTCGGGTGCACTAAAAGTTTTTGATGATTCTAAAACGCGTTGGAACAAGCTTCCGAAACACGTATTCCACTTGTCCGATTATGTTTTTCGTAGAACAAAAGTTTGGGCGGAAAAATGACGAAATCGGCAGATTTGTTCTGAGTAAGGCCAGTGATGAAGTGGTCACTGTGACCAATTTCTTCCGGGTGCACTAAATGTTTTTCATGATTCTGAAAGGAGTTGGGACAAAATTTCAAAGCATGTATTCCACTTGTCCGATTTTGTTTTCTTGGAACAAAAGTTTTCGCTGAAATGACAAAATCGGCACATTGCTCTGGGTAAGGCAAATGATGAAGTGGTAACTGTGGCCAATTCCTTTCGGGTGCACTTTAAGCTTTTGATGATTCTGAAAGGTGTTGGAACAACCTTTCAAAGCACGTATTCCACTTGGTCAGAATGATTTCTTGGAACAAAACTTTACGCTGAAATGACAAAATCGGCACATTTGCTCTGGGTAATGCCAATGATTAAGTGGTCACTGTGACCTATTCCTTCCGGGTGTACTAAAAGATTTTGATGATTCTGAAAGGTGACGGAACAAGCTTCCGAACCACGTATTCCAGTTGTCCGATTATGTTTTTCGTAGAACAAAAGTTTTCGCGGAAATATGACGAAATCGGCAGAGTTGTTCTGGGTAAGGCCAATGATTATGTGGTCATGGTGACCAATTCTTTCCGGGTGCACTGAAAGCTTTTGATGATTCTGAAAGGAGTTGGAACAACATTTCAAAGCATGTATTCCACTTGGTCAGAATATTTTTCGTGGAACAAAAGTTTTCGCGGAAAAATGACGAAATCGGCAGATTTGCTCTCGGTAAGGCAAATGATGAAGTGGTCACTGTGGCCAATTCCTTTCGGGTGCACTAAAAGTTTTTGATGATTCTAAAACGCGTTGGAACAAGCTTCCGAAACACGTATTCCACTTGTCCGATTATGTTTTTCGTAGAACAAAAGTTTGGGCGGAAAAATGACGAAATCGGCAGATTTGTTCTGAGTAAGGCCAGTGATGAAGTGGTCACTGTGACCAATTTCTTCCGGGTGCACTAAATGTTTTTCATGATTCTGAAAGGAGTTGAGACAAAATTTCAAAGCATGTATTCCACTTGTCCGATTTTGTTTTCTTGGAACAAAAGTTTTCGCTGAAATAACAAAATCGGCACATTGCTCTGGGTAAGGCAAATGATGAAGTGGTAACTGTGGCCAATTCCTTTCGGGTGCACTTTAAGCTTTTGATGATTCTGAAAGGTGTTGGAACAACCTTTCAAAGCACGTATTCCACTTGGTCAGAATGTTTTTCGTGGAGCAAAAGTTTTCGCGGAAAAATGACGAAACCGGCAGATTTGCTCTGGGAAAGGCCAATGATGAAGTGGTCACTGTGGCCAATTTCTTCCGGGTGCACTAAATGTTTTTCATGATTCTGAAAGGAGTTGGAACAAAATTTCAAAGCATGTATTATTATGTTTTCCTGGAACAAAAGTTTTCGCTGAAATGACAAAATCGGCACATTTGCTCTGGGTAAGGCCAATGATTAAGTGGTCACTGTGGCCAATTCCTTTCGGGTGCACTTTAAGCTTTTGATGATTCTGAAAGGTGTTGGAACAACCTTTCAAAGCACGTATTCCACTTGGTCAGAATGTTTTTCTTGGAACAAAACTTTACGCTGAAATGACAAAATCGGCACATTTGCTCTGGGTAAGGCCAATGATTAAGTGGTCACTGTGACCTATTCCTTCCGGGTGTACTAAAAGATTTTGATGATTCTGAAAGGTGACGGAACAAGCTTCCGAACCACGTATTCCAGTTGTCCGATTATGTTTTTCGTAGAACAAAAGTTTTCGCGGAAATATGACGAAATCGGCAGATTTGTTCTGGGTAAGGCCAATGATTATGTGGTCATGGTGACCAATTCTTTCCGGGTGCACTGAAAGCTTTTGATGATTCTGAAAGGTGTTGGAACAACCTTTCAAAGCACGTATTCCACTTGGTCAGAATATTTTTCGTGGAACAAAAGTTTTCGCGGAAAAATGACGAAATCGGCAGATTTGCTCTCGGTAAGGCAAATGATGAAGTGGTCACTGTGGCCAATTCCTTTCGGGTGCACTAAAAGTTTTTGATGATTCTAAAACGCGTTGGAACAAGCTTCCGGAACACGTATTCCACTTGTCCGATTATGTTTTTCGTAGAACAAAAGTTTGCGCGGAAAAATGACGAAATCGGCAGATTTGTTCTGAGTAAGGCCAGTGATGAAGTGGTCACTGTGACCAATTTCTTCCGGGTGCACTAAATGTTTTTCATGATTCTGAAAGGAGTTGGGACAAAATTTCAAAGCATGTATTCCACTTGTCCGATTTTGTTTTCTTGGAACAAAAGTTTTCGCTGAAATGACAAAATCGGCACATTGCTCTGGGTAAGGCAAATGATGAAGTGGTAACTGTGGCCAATTCCTTTCGGGTGCACTGAAAGTTTTTGATAATTCTGAAAGGTGATGGAACAAGCTTCCGAACCACGTATTCCACTTGTCCGATTATGTTTTTCGTAGAACAAAAGTTTTCGCGGAAAAATGACGAAATCGGCAGATTTGTTCTGAGTAAGGCCAATGATGAAGTGGTCACTGTGACCAATTTCTTCCGGGTGCACTAAATGTTTTTCACGATTCTGAAAGGAGTTCGAACAAAATTTCAAAGCATGTATTCCACTTGTCCGATTATGTTTTCTTGGAACAAAAGTTTTCGCTGAAATGACAAAATCGACACATTTGCTCTGGGTAAGGCCAATGATTAAGTGGTCACTGTGGCCAATTCCTTTCGGGTGCACTTTAAGCTTTTGATGATTCTGAATGGTGTTGGAACAACCTTTCAAAGCACGTATTCCAATTGGTCAGAATGTTTTTCGTGGAGCAAAAGTTTTCGCGGAAAAATGACGAAACCGGCAGATTTGCTCTGGGAAAGGCCATTGATGAAGTGGTCACTGTGGCCAATTCCTTTCGGGTGCACTAAAAGTTTTTGATAATTCTGTAAGGTGATGGAACAAGCTTTCGAACCGCGTATTCCACTTGGTGAGATTATGTAATTTGGTGGAACACAAGTTTTCGCGCAATAATGATGAATTCGGCACATTTGTCCTGGGTAAGGCTAATGATGAATTGGTCACTGTGGCCTGTAAAAGCTTTTGATGATCCTGAAAGGTGTTGGAACAAGCTTTCAAAGCACGTATTCCACTTGGTTAGGATATGTTTTTCGTGAAATAAGTTTTCGCGGAAAAATGACGAAATCGGCAGATTTGCTCTGGGAAAGGCCAATGATGAAGTGGTCACTGTGGCCAATTCCTTTCGGGTGCACTAAAAGTTTTTGATGATTCTGAAAGGCGTTGCAACAAACTTCCGAACCGCGTATTCCACTTGGTGAGATTATGTATTTCGTGGAACACAAGTTTTCGCGCAAAAATGACGAATTCGGCAGATTTGCACTGGGTAAGGCTAATGATGAATTGGTCACTGTGGCCTGTAAAAGCTCTTGATGACCCTGAAAGGTGTTGGAACAACCTTTCAAAGCACGTATTCCACTTGGTCAGAATGTTTTTCGTGGAGCAAAAGTTTTCGCGGAAAAATGACGAAACCGGCAGATTTGCTCTGGGAAAGGCCAATGATGAAGTGGTCACTGTGGCCAATTCCTTTCGGGTTCACTAAAAGTTTTTCATGATTCTGAAAGGCGTTGCAACAAACTTCCGTACCGCGTATTCCACTTGGTGAGATTATGTATTTCGTGGAACACAAGTTTTCGCGCAATAATGATGAATTCGGCACATTTGTCCTGGGTAAGGCTAATGATGAATTGGTCACTGTGGCCTGTAAAAGCTTTTGATGATCCTGAAAGGTGTTGGAACAAGCTTTCAAAGCACGTATTCCACTTGGTTAGGATATGTTTTTCGTGAAACAAGTTTTCGCGGAAAAATGACGAAATCGGCAGATTTGCTCTGGGAAAGGCCAATGATTAAGTGGTCACTGTGGCCAATTCCTTTCGGGTGCACTAAAAGTTTTTGATGATTCTGAAAGGCGTTGCAACAAACTTCCGAACCGCGTATTCCACTTGGTGAGATTATGTATTTCGTGGAACACAAGTTTTCGCGCAAAAATGACGAATTCGGCAGATTTGCTCTGGGTAAGGCTAATGATGAATTGGTCACTGTGGCCTGTAAAAGCTTTTGATGATCCTGAAAGGTGTTGGAACAACCTTTCAAAGCACGTATTCCACTTGGTCAGATTATGTTTTTCGTGGAACAAGTTTTCGCGGAAAAATTACGTAATCGTTAGATTTGCTCTGGGTATTGATGAAGTGGTCACTGTAACTAATTCCTTCCGGGTGCACTAAAAGTTTTTTATAATTCTGAAAGGCGTTGGAATAAACTTCCGAACCGCGTATTCCACTTGTCCGGTTATGTTTTTTGTAGAACAAAATTTTCGCGGAAAAATGACGAAATCGGCAGATTTGCTCTGGGTAAGGCCAATGATGAAGTGGTCACTGTGACCAATTTCTTCCGGGTGCACTAAATGTTTTTCATGATTCTGAAAGGAGTTGGAACAAAATTTCAAAGCATGTATTATTATGTTTTCCTGGAACAAAAGTTTTCGCTGAAATGACAAAATCGGCACATTTGCTCTGGGTAAGGCCAATGATTAAGTGGTCACTGTGGCCAATTCCTTTCGGGTGCACTTTAAGCTTTTGATGATTCTGAAAGGTGTTGGAACAACCTTTCAAAGCACGTATTCCACTTGGTCAGAATGTTTTTCGTGGAACAAAAGTTTTCGCGGAAAAATTACGAAATCGGCAGATTTGCTCTGGGAAAAGCCAATAATGAAGTGGTGACTGTGGCCAATTCCTTTCGGGTGTACTAAAAGATTTTGATGATTCTGAAAGGTGATGGAACAAGCTTCCGAACCACGTATTCCACTTGTCCGATTATGTTTTTTGTAGAACAAAATTTTCGCGGAAAAATGACAAAATCGGCAAATTTGCTCTGGATAAGGCCAATGATGAAGTGGTCATGGTGACCAATTCTTTCCGGGTGCACTAAATGTTTTTCATGATTCTGAAAGGTGTTGGAACAACCTTTCAAAGCACGTATTCCACTTGGTCAGATTATTTTTTTCGTGGAACAAGTTTTCGCGGAAAATTTACGAAATCGGCAGATTTGCTCTTGGTAAGGATAATAATTAAGTGGTCACTGTGACCTATTCCTTCCGGGTGCACTAAAAGATTTTGATGATTCTGAAAGGTGTTGGAATAACCTTTCAAAGCACGTATTCCACTTGGTCAGAATGTTTTTCGTGGAACAAAAGTCTTCGCGGAAAAATGACGAAATAGGCAGATTTGCTCTGGGAAAGGCCAATGATGAAGTGGTCACTGTGGCCAATTCCTTTCGGGTGCACTAAAAGTTTTTGATGATTCTGAAAGGCGTTGCAACAAGCTTCCGAACCGCGTGTCCCACTTGGTGAGATTATGTATTTCGTGAAACATAAGTTTTCGCGCAAAAATGACGAATTCGGCAGATTTGCTCTGGGTAAGGCTAATGATGAATTGGTCACTGTGGTCTGTAAAAGCTTTTGATGATCGTGGAAGGTGTTGGAACAACCTTTCAAAGCACGTATTCCACTTGGTCAGATTATGTTTTTCGTGGAACAAGTTTTCGCGGAAAAATTACGAAATCGGCAGATTTGCTCTTGGTAAGGATAATGATTAAGTGGTCACTGTGACCTATTCCTTCCGGGTGCACTAAAAGATTTTGATGATTCTGAAAGGTGTTGGAACAAGCTTTCGAAGCAAGTATTCCACTTGGTCAGATTATATTTTACGTAGAACAAAAGTTTTCGCGGAAAAATTACGAAATCTTTAGATTTACTCTGGGTAAGGACAATGATGAAGTGGTCACTGTAACCAATTCCTTCCGGGTGCACTAAATGTTTTTCATGATTCTGAAAGGAGTTGGAACAAAATTTCAAAGCATGTATTCCACTTGTCCGATTTTGTTTTCTTGGAACAAAAGTTTTCGCTGAAATGACAAAATCGGCACATTGCTCTGGGTAAGGCAAATGATGAAGTGGTAACTGTGGCCAATTCCTTTCGGGTGCACTGAAAGTTTTTGATAATTCTGAAAGGTAATGGAACAAGCTTCCGAACCAAGTATTCCACTTGTCCGATTATGTTTTTCGTAGAACAAAAGTTTTCGCGGAAAAATGACGAAATCGGCAGATTTGTTCTGAGTAAGGCCAATGATGAAGTGGTCACTGTGACCAATTTCTTCCGGGTGCACTAAATGTTTTTCATGATTCTGAAAGGAGTTGGAACAAAATTTCAAAGCATGTATTCCACTTGTCCGATTATGTTTTCTTGGAACAAAAGTTTTCGCTGAAGTGACAAAATCGACACATTTGCTCTGGGTAAGGCCAATGATTAAGTGGTCACTGTGGCCAATTCCTTTCGGGTGCACTTTAAGCTTTTGTTGATTCTGAAAGGTGTTGAAATAACCTTTCGAAGCACGTATTCCACTTGGCCAGAATATTTTTCGTGGAACAAAAGTTTTCGCGGAAAAATGACGAAATCGGCAGATATGCTGCTCTGGGTAAGGCAAATGATGAAGTAGTAACTGTGCCCAATTTCTTTCGGGTGCACTGAAAGTTTTTGATGATTCTGCAAGGTGTTGGAACACGCTTCTGAACCACGTATTCCACTTGTCCGATTATGTTTTTCGTAGAACAAAAGTTTTCGCGGAAAAATGACGAAATCGGCAGATTTGTTTTGAGTAAGGCCAATGATTATGTGGTCACTGTGACCAATTCCTTCCGGGTGCACTGAAAGCTTTTGATGATTCTGCAAGGTGTTGGAACAACCTTTCAAAGCACGTATTCCACTTGGTCAGAATGTTTTTCGTGGAACAAAAGTTTTCGCGGAAAAATGACGAAATCAGCAGATTTGCTCTGGGAAAGGCCAATGATGAAGTGGTCACTGTGGCCAATTCCTTTTGGGTGCACTAAAAGTTTTTGATGATTCTGCAAGGTGTTGGAACACGCTTCTGAACCACGTATTCCACATGTCCGATTATGTTTTTCGTAGAACAAAAGTTTTAGCGGGAAAATTACGAAATCGTCAGATTTGCTCTGGGTAAGGACAATGATGAAGTGGTCACTGTGACCAATTCCTTCCGGGTGCACTAAATTTTTGCACTATACCAGCTATCAGTTCAGCATAAACATCTAGCTGTTTATGCTGATCTGATAGCTTTTTATAGCTGATCAGATAGCTGTTTATGCTGATCTGATAGCTGTTTATGCTGATCTGATAGCTGTTTATGCTGATCTGATAGCTGTTTATGCTGATCTGATAGCTGTTTATGCTGATCTCATAGCTGTTTATAGCTGACCATATAGCTGTTTATAGCTGATCATATAGCTGGTATAGCTGATCTGACAGCTGTTTAGTAGTAGTATCACATACGCAACAATAGAAGTGATTCGCGGAGCAATTTTAAGGTAACTGTATTGAACGAGACGACAGATATTCCACCTAAACTCCTCCACAACCACTTTGAAATTTGTGGTCCACTTTGAATTATAACATATTTCAAATGTTGTTCAGGTTGATTGCTGTCGGGTTTCGTTAGGTTGCTTTATTGTAAAATTTACTGAGGTATTTGTAGGATACAAGTTTGTACGTCATAGTTGTATATAAATACTAAACACTATTTCGTAACACCAGCGGTAAATCGACATTGTTCATAGCTGCAGATATACTTTTTCATCTTCCCAACACCGAAATGTAAATATTTCCAAAAACTTTTCAATGTTATATCTGTATCACATGTTTGTTGCATATATTCAGTAACTTCTTTTCGTCTACTTTAAAAGTAATTATAAAATTTTTTATTTTCAAGACTCCAATGTATAGGAATTCGTGTATACAAGTAGGTTGGATATAAGTTAGAGTTATTTCTACTCATGCAAACTCTCTCGATTATTAAAAAGCAAATTGTCTGTGTTGAAGGAGTCGTAAAGGACAATTAAATTGAACAGTTTCTAAGAAAAGCTGTAATTGAAGTCGTATAAATGGCCCATATAAATTTTGAGACAATGGAGAAATATACTTACTACAAAGGATGTGTCATTCCCATGATTGACACTGTGCACTGGAGAATGCTATCGCAAACAAATATGTATTTCATCAATAATAAATAAAAGTTTCTAATTGTTTTTTTTTTTCAAATGTAAAATTTACAGCTTTATTAATATGAATAAAAAAATTTTACTTATATATTTACAAAGTTTTTCTTATTTATTATATAAAAGTTACTGTTAATATTTTATGCTTCTAACATATCTTGATCACAATCTAAGCTTAGTTCTAAACCTATTCGATAATGTCCCCACCAATATGTGTTGACACCATCTGCCTTAATTTTACGCTTATCATCTAATGGACCTAAAGCTATTTTACGTACATGCTCTGTATATATGTCGTGGAGCTTGGATCTAAAAATGTACATATCTCCATATATAATTTTCTTATGAACTAAACTATATTTATAATCACTTAAACTTAATTTATCTAAAGCTGTGGTCTTGACACCTTTGGCATTTTTATTTCCCTTCACCCAACAACTTGCGTTGTATACATTTTGGAACGGAGACCTATAAATTCCTTCATAATTTTTCCTTTGTTTTCATCCTTGATCATACCAAGGATTTTGCTATTTCTAAGCGGCATATGGAAAGGATTGTTGGGCGAATATTTGGATGTATCAAATTTTGAATCGACGTCGTCACGAATATCATTATAAAAATCTTCACATTGGATAGAATAAATAAAGGAATCAGTATCCATGTAGTTTAAGCTGAGACTTGTTGTAAATTTAGGCTTCATGAAATCATAGTGGAAATCATACATTTTCGACTTGGACAATTCTAAAACAACAAATCCCAAGTAAATTGGTTTATTATAGATCGAGCGAACTCTACTCATTTGCACAGCAACAATTTCATGTGTAAAATAAGACATGCTGTGGAAATTTGGTTTCGCTATTAGAGCTCGTGCTCCTAAACGTCTTCCTTTACTTTCCCATTCAGTAACAATTTTTACATCCTTTCTTTTGTCTACATTTTCCATAGTCTTTCCATATACCGCAGGAGTTTAAAAAAGTTTTTAGAGGTATTTTATTTTCCGCGCAAAATAGTAAGTCGTTGTGAGAATCGTGAAGACTTTCTGGATATTCTAGATCAACTTCCAATATATAGCCGAAAGATGAGTTTTCCGCAATTTCTAAAACATTAAACTTTTCAACATCTTTAAGCCACTCGAAACCTCCATAAGGTCAATATTGAGACATTGCCCACCGATATAAATTATTGGCATCCAAATACATTAAATATTCTGATGGCTTATTGCAATCGTAATCCATCATATATTTATTGTTCGCTCTTGAATGCCTTTTTGAACATTGGATAATGCCTCCCCTTATACTCCTCTGAACAAACAGATACATGTCTATATCTGCAAACAGTTCCAGTTCTATCCGAGTGGTTTTGAGCATTGCATCCCAAGATAAGCCGGGAGCATTGTAATATTGGCAAGGATCTAGTTCATAAATATGTTTGCATATTTTTCTAAAATTTTCAAAAATATCTGTTAAAATTAAAACATCTGTTTTAAGATATAGAAGCATGTAATCGTTTAGTGTATGGCATTTGAAGACGTTCCAAACCTTCAATGCATGTTCGTAATCTTCGTCAGAAAAAGATTTATTTAACAAACGACTAAAGAATTCGTCCTGAGAAGGGACGAAGAGAAGTTTCCTTCAGACGATCGAATGAATTAATATATTCGTAAGGGAATACACCTTTTCTTGTTAGTAGTGTAAACTCATCATCATTTGAATACACTTGGCGAACAGTTTTGAAATCGGACTCCGATAAGTTTTTAGCTAAACTATCCAAGCTAGCGGCCATAAATAGGAAAGAATCTAAAAATCGTAACTCTATCGTTTTGTTTTCAGTAACTTTTATATATTTTGAAAGGGATACATACAACTCCTTATTCAATGGTATAACTTTTATATCACCCTCAATAAGATTTAGCTCTTTCATGAATAAGTGAGCGTCGTATCCGGAAAAATTATGAAAGAACACAGGAATAAATTTGGCTATTTAATATTGGAGGTTGCAGCTATTGTGTGCTGGACCCCTGTATTCGCCAGTGAGATGGCAATGGTCTGCCACCCTGTTAGCGCCCAAACCTTTACTGCAAATATGACAGTTTTGGCTTAGTAATTGTTGGTTTAACTGCTGAGGAGTTAAAGAGGACATAAGCGTGCTTTTACTTAAATACTTATTATAAATATCTATAATATCCCTAACCAAGTACTCAATAAAATTCTTGGGAGCATCCTCCCCTGAATAAATGACAAATTTACTTAGATTAAGGTTAAAACTACAATGTATATTGTAGCTAACAGCTACCGGAATATGCTTACAAATATACTTTTTATTATCAATATCTAAACTACTTAAAACGCGTTCAAAATCTGCGTAAACTACAAACGGGACATCCAACCTGCGCTCGTAGTTCTTAAACCTGATTGTGGCCTTCTCCATCTCCGGCATTACTGTAACAGCTTTGTTGCATTCGTCTTGTGGCTCTTCATTGTATTGCCATTTCTTGAGTACTGCATGCAGGTGTTACAGAAAAAGACTTTATTATGACAATGCGTGAGCTGAGAGCGTACAAGTCTATTGAGAAAAAGAAAATAAAAGAAGAAAAACATATTTTATAGCAAAAAAAAAATTCAACAAATTGTTTAAATTGGCAAATAAAAGTAAAGTAAATTATTCTGCAAGTATCAAAAAACGAAGAAAAGTGGAAAAATTAAAAAAAAACCAATAAAATATAAAGCATAATTAAATTGAAAAGTAGTTTCAAAATTTTTATAACCCACCTTAAAATAGATTTTATCCAAACGTAGTGTGAAAGATCCAAGTCTTGGATAAGCAGCATGTTGATGTGATGTTCTTTTTCAGCTTGAGTGCTATAAAATGGTCCTATTATAGCTCCAAGCTCTTCATCAAAGTCGAAAACGTTTATGCTTATACTATTGTTTATTCGTTCGAAATCGGAAATCTCTGTAAGCGGTAGAGGAAATGTTAAGCGATCAAAGTTGACCACACTTCCGTTTGATAGTACAATTTTGCTGTCTTCGATATTCGAAATGTTGTAGTTCTGGGTTCTTTGCGGATTCAACTCGGTTGGGCTCAGAGCTGCGATGATTGCCCACTTGAAGCAGTATTCATCATAATTTCGTATATTGATGCATGCTTTCTTGTTATCTAAAACTTTTGGTAGTGGCAAATACGAGGATCCCTTTAATGGCCAGTATTGATTAATATTAATCTCTACATGGCAAATTTTAGATAGAGCCCAGCCACTGTCTCTTTCCTGGAATTCTGTGAGCTTACTTAATAAGCTTGCAAATTTTTGACTGAGAATCTGGTCTATTTGGTTTTTTAATTGAACTAACATCATTTTTGTTTGAAAGGATTTCATTTGCACTATTTGCTTATCGTCAGATGTTTTAACAAATTCACAAAATAACCCCAAATTAAATTTAAAAGACATATGGTTTTCGAGGCCGTTAATCAGCTCTGGTATAATGTAATTTTTCCCTTTCTGAAGAAATTCTTCCGGGATATGAGTACCGACGTCTTTATTTTCATAAATGAGCGAATCTATTCTCTCATTGACGTTATCTCTTATAGATTTCAACTTACTGCTGTTTGTCAGAACACAACATTTTTGCTTGTGTGCATTTGTTCTGATGTGATAGGACCAATTTTTTAATTCAATGTGTTTTGCACATCCTGCGCAACATGATGTTGCACGTTGCAAGATATTTGCTTCAGGTGAGCTACCAGATCCTACGTTTTTATGAGACTTATTGTTATGCTCTTGTAACTGGTAATTGCGCTTAAATTTTGCATCACACTCTTGGCATTTTAAGAATTTATATTCATGTTTTGCCTTCGTGTGGCGAATTAAGCTGCGCTTGGATTCGTAAGCAGCGTTACACTTTTCACATATGAATTGCATGTTGTTTTGTTATAGTTTTCTAAATAAATGTCTAAAGCATAGATTATAAACAATTTAATTTGTTTTTAAAAGTATTATAAACAATAATTACTACGATTTATTGTTTAATAAACTCCCGGAATCTTACAGTTTACACAAAACTTTATCTTTTTGTTATTCTTTTACTTTCCTTTCTTCGATGTTTCTCTGCTGCACTGTTTTTAAGTACTATATTTAAGTTTTCCACTCAAATTCTTTTTTTGTATAATGCTAAATTAATATTTTTTCACTTGACTTTATTTTATTTTTACTTTATTTTTTCCACTTGTTTACACGATGTGAACAGACGAAAGTATGTTCAAACACTGTTTATGTAATCCAATTGCGCGACGTCTTATACCATATGTGTTCTCTTTGCTATACATTCAAAGTCAAAGCTGTTGAATAATGAAAACCAGTAGCATAGAAGCAGACCCGAAGCATAAGAACAGAGCCGAAGCATAAATCCGAAGCTTACAGGGCTTACCCAAACCACTCACCATACTTCTTGCAACGTACATAGTGCGTCATATCCAATGCTTACTGAATAAAAATTAAACATTCAAGTATATATACATACATACATGCAGATTCAACATAAATGTTAATAAAAAATAAAGTTAAATTTCATCGCATAAAATGCGCATCTTCAAATCAATGACCCTGGGTGCTCTTCATTAGTATCGAAATAAAAATTAACCTAATGTATAAATGTATAATAAAATCAGATGATCCCTTATTGGAGCAAACTACTCCTGTTTCCAAAAAAAAGAGTGCAATAAAACTAAAATGCACCATAAATGACCATATGCATGTACATATAACAAGTCTATAGCGAAGCAAAATGACCTACATTTGTACGAAAAATGAAAATTTAGCTCTACATTTGTTCAATGAACTCAAATTATTCACATTTGTAGCAAGCTGATATTTGGGTAACGGAATCCACTTGAAAGGGTCATTTACCAAACTATAAAAAATAAAAATATGAATGTCACCGCTCACAAGGAACGCATTCCCAAAATAGAAGAGAATCTTCATCTTTCATGCCACGCATTGCTCATACACATCCTACCACCATGTCACCAAGTATTGAAAACAAATCCACAACAAAAACAGAAGAAAAATAAAAATCCCCCCACCAACGGAATTTGTTTGCATTAACTCCACGGCGATCTGTTCTACTAAAAGATTCCTATTAAAACAAATAATAATAACAACAACAACATAAGCAATTAAATAAGCAAAACAATCACCGAAATTTTATTACACCAACTCAGTCGACGGCACTCGGTTTACTTAAAAAATCATTAAAAACACACAAACATACACACTGCAAGCCTACAGCATAAGAATCCACAAAAATTTGTTTACACTAACTCTGTGGACCAACTCACTGTGAATATTACAACAAATAACAACAACAACATGTTCCTACATAATGACCATGTGCATCTGCGGCTCTCCCATCACTTCGGTTTCATACCTACATATTCCACTGTCCTTCCCTTCCCTTAATACTAGTATGACCTTCTGTCTATTTGTCAGTCCGTCTGTATATATATTTCTGTCCGTCCGTCCATCGGTTTCCGTATCTCCTTTTCACTCACACTCACAACCCGTATAGCCACATCTCCCTCTAACACACGTAAAAGCATACCACCAAGCAGATGTCCGTCCGAAGCATTTATCCCCTTCTCACTCGCTCTCATATAACTCGTATAGCGCTATCTCACTCTAACACACGTAAAGCATACCACCATGGTGCTCAGTTGTGCCAGAACCCCTCTTTCCACACTACTCACCCTTTTAACCTGAAAAGATGTATTTCCCTACGAATACGTAAATTCGACAGATCGACTTTACGAAACCTTCCTTCCTTCTCTGGATAAATTTTACAGCCGTTTGACAGACAAGACATATTCATATAAGGACTACGAGCATGCAGTTAAAATTTGGCAAACATTCCAATGTGAAAACCCAAATACTACATGCTCCTCTATCTCAAAATGTATGTTCTTATTTTAACAGACATTTTTGAAAATTTTAGAAAAGTGTGTAAAAATATTAATGAGTTGGATCCTTGCCAATACTACACCGCACCAGGCCTATTCTGGGATGCAATGCTCAAGACCACTCAAGTAGAACTGGAACTGTTTACAGATGTAGACATGTATCTGTTTATTCAGAGTAGTAAAAGGGTAGGCTTTGTCCAATGCTCTAAGAGACATGCAAAGGCAAACAATAAATATATGGTCGATTATGATTCTAATAAGCCATCAGAATATTTAATGTATCTGGATGCTAATAATTTGTAATAATGCGCAAAATGTATCCAGTGGAAGATGAGTTCACCGTTCTAACCCGAAAAGGTGTATTTCCCTACGAATACGTAAATTCGACTGATCGACTTAACGAAACCTCCCTTCCTTCCCTGGATAAATTTTACAGCCGTTTGACAGACAAGACATGTTCATATGAGGATTACTAGCATGCAGTTAAAATTTGGCAAACATTCCAATGTAAAAACCTCCAAGAATACATGCTTCTCTATCTCAAAATGGATGTTCTTATTTTAACAGACATTTTTGAAAATTTCATAAGCCAATAGAATATTTAATGTATCTGGATGCTAATAATTTGTATGGTTGGGCAATGTCTCAATATCTTCCTTACGGAGGTTTCGAATGGGTAAAAGATGTTGATAACTTTGATGTTTGGAAAATTGATGAAAACTCATCCTTCGGCTTTATATTTGAAGTAGATCTAGAATATCCAACATATCTTCATGAAATCCATAACGACTTACCGTTCTGTGTAGAAAATAAAACACCTCCCATTTCTAAGAATGTTAAACTTATTACTGATCTGAGTAACAGGACTTCTTATACAATACATTATAAGAATCTACAACAATGCTTGAAGAACGGCTTACATCTAAGTAAAACACATAGAATTTTAAGGTATAAGCAGTCTTGTTGATTAAAGCAGTATATTGATTTAAATACTCATCACAGAACTTTAGCTAAAACCACTTTTGAAAAAATTTTTTTTTAAATTACTTAATAATGCGGTGTATGGAAAGACCATGGAAAATGTATATAAACGAAAAGATGTGAAAATCGTTGATGGATGGGAGAGTAAAGGAAGACGTTTAGGAGCTCGAGCTCTTATAGCAAAACCAAATTTTCACAGCATATCACGTTTCACTGACGATATGATAGCTATACATATGAGAAGAGCACGCTCCACCTACAATAAGCCATATATTTGGGATTTGTTGTGTTAGAGCTTTCAAAGTGGAAAATGTATGATTTCCATTATACTTACATGAAGCCAAAATTCACAACAAGTCTCAGTTTAAATTATATGGATACGAATTCCTTTATATATTCCATTAGGTGTGACGATTTTTATAACGATATTCGTGACGATATCGACTCGAAATTCGACACATCTGAATATTTACCTACAAATCCTTTCCATATGCCGCTAAAAAATGGTAAAGTCTTGGGTATGATGAAAGACGAGAACAAGGGAAAAATTATGAAGGAGTTCATAGGATTACGATCAAAAATGTATTCGATTGATGTCGTTAGCTGCCAAGAAGTTAAAAAAGCAGAAGGCGTCAAGGGTACCGTATTAAGTAAGTTAACTTTAAGCGATTATAGGGACTGCCTATTTAATAATAAGATTATATATGGAGACATGTATACATTTAGATCTAAGCTCCATGAAGTATATACTCAACATATTCGTAAGATAGCTCTAAGTTATTTAGATAATAAGCGCTTTATAAAATCCGATTGCTTTCACACATATGCCTGGGGACATTACAAAATAGATGTCATAAGGGACTTAGAACTAAGTGACAATGAACAGTTCTTTGAGAATTTGGATTTCTAAATATCATTTATTCAACAACACAATGAAAGAAATCTGTCCAAATAACAGTCCTTATCCAACTGTATTTTGTGAAATAAGTTAAGATTAACAAAAGCAAATAATAAATGACCATGTAATATATATTATGAATGAATAAAGTTTTTATTGAATTGTAAATATAATTATACAAATCATGCTTTTTACTTATATTAACTGTAGGCGATGCAATCAACTTAGACTATTTTCTTTATTTCGCCGCTGACTATTCAAAGATTCCATCATGTATCAGTACACAATATGCAGATGTACCAGCTGGAATGTTCCTCATTGTTTTGAACTCAATTGTAATACCAATAGACCCACTTTTTATTGATTACTTTTGGTGTGTTACATCCAAAACAATTATTGGTGCTTGTTCTTTAAATTTTTCACGTTGAAGCAAAGGTTGTGGTTCACGCATAAAATAACTTTGTTGGAATTTTGCATACATATCATATAAAATAGCATAGCGATCCGAATAAAATTTCAGATTAAGATCATCGAATGGATACGTTTCGGAATTGAGATGTACTTTTATATCCGTTGGCCTTTCATTTTGTGCAGCTTACTTTAATATATATATATATATATTAAATATATATATATATATATATTTTGAATAAAGTTTTTATTGAATTGTAAATATAATTATACAAATCATGCTTTTTACCTATATCCACTGTAGGCGATGCATTCAACTTAGACTATTTTCTTTATGTCGCCGCTGACTGGAATATATTCAAAGATTCTATCATGTATCAGTACACAGTATGCAGATGTACCAGCTGGAATGTTCTTCATTGTTTTGAACTCAATTCTAATATCAATAGGCCCACTTTTTATTGATTCATTCTGATGTGTTACAGCCAAAGTGGCGAGTGCCAAATGTCTTCTTCAATATATTTCTTTTTTTTACCATGTCCTTGAGTAATTTTTTATCCATTTTGCACTTTACTAGCAAATTATGTGATGTTCAGGTTGATGTTGATGTTTAGATTGATGATGATGTTGATGTTCAGATTAATGTTGATGTTCAGGTTGATGTTGATGTTCAGATTAATGTTGATGTTCAGGTTGATGTTGATGTTCAGGTTGATGTTGATGATCAGGTTTATGTTGATGTTCACGTTGATGTTGATGTTCAGATTAATGTTGATATTCAGGTTGATGTTGATGATCAGTTTGATGTTGATGTTGATGTTCACATTGATGTTGATGTTCAGGTTGATGTTGATGATTGTCTGATCCTTAACATCAACCTGATCATCAACATCATCCTGATCATCAACATCAACCTGATCATATACATCAACCGATTATCAACATCAACCCGATCATCAACATCAACTCGATCATCAACAGCAACTTTATCATCAACATCAACCCGATCATCAACATCATCCTGATCATCAACATCAACCTGATCATCAGCATCAACCTGATTATCAGCATTAACCTGATCATCAACATCAACCCGATCATCAACATCAACCCGATCATCAACATCATCCTGATCATCAACATCAACCTGATCATCAGCATCAACCTGATTATCAGCATTAACCTGATCATCAACATCAACCCGATCATCAACATCAACCCGATCATCAACATCAACCCGATCATCAACATCAAACCGAACATCATCCTGAACAACATCAACCTGAATATCAACCTGATAAAACTGCAAAATGGATAAAAATTACTCAAGGATACTGTAAAAAAAAGAAATATATTGAAGAAGAAATTCGGCACTCGCCACTTTGGGTGTAACATATCAAAGCAAATCACTAAAAAGCTAACCTCTTGATTTTAGGATTGAGTTCGAAACAGCCCTGATGTTACATTTGTGTATTCATATTACTGTGTATTCATTACATGATAAAATCTTTGACTATATTCCAGTCAGCGGCGAAATTAAAGTAAGCTGCACAAAATGAAAGGCCAACGGATATAAAAGTACATCTCAATTCCGAAACGTATCCATTCGATGATCTTAATCTGAAATTTTATTCGGATCGCTATGCTATTTTATATGATATGTATGCAAAATTCCAACAAAGTTATTTTATGCGTGAACCACAACCTTTGCTTCAACGTGAAAAATTTAAAGAACAAGCACCAATAATTGTTTTGGATGTAACACACCAAAAGTAATCAATAAAAAGTGGGTCTATTGGTATTACAATTGAGTTCAAAACAATGAGGAACATTCCAGCTGGTACATCTGCATATTGTGTACTGATACATGATGGAATCTTTGAATAGTCAGCGGCGAAATAAAGAAAATAGTCTAAGTTGATTGCATCGCCTACAGTTAATATAAGTAAAAAGCATGATTTGTATAATTATATTTACAATTCAATAAAAACTTTATTCATTCATAATATATATTACATGGTCATTTATTATTTGCTTTTGTGAATCTTAACTTATTTCACAAAATACAATTGTGTAAGGACTGTTATTTTGATAGATTTCTTTCATTTTGTGTTGTTGAATAAATGATATTTAGAAATCCAAATTTTAAAAAAACTCTTCATTGTCACTTAATTCCAAGTTCCTTATGACATCTATTTTGTAATGTCCCCAGGCATATATGTGAAAGCAATCGGATTTAATAAAGCGCTTTTAGCTAACCTAGCACTTGGTTAATTAAATAAAAATCCGTGTTTTTTATGTTGTGTTTTATTCTATCGTTATTATTAAATTTCCCTTAGTATTCTATATATTTACACTTTTACTTCGTTTCCGAGCGTGGGGTATCGTGGCGTACGATATAAGACTTTTCGATGCGACGGTTGATTCTACACTAATTTAGTCAAGTCGCTCAACGACCATGGCAGCATGGCTAACAAGAAGTCAGCGGCGAAGTAACAGATGGCTACTATTAAGAGAACCACAATAACGAATTGAAACATTGTTGCTTATCAAAGTTTGGCTTCGTCCAAACCTTGTATTTATACCTACCCTGCGATATGTCGACGTCGACCGATGGCAGAGCGGTGTCATAACCGCTTTCGTGCGGTTTCTCATATTACTCCGGCAGCGGCTAATCCGCTAGCTGGCGCAACGTAAACATTTGGCAACCACAAGAATGCCAATACAGCATTCTTGTATCGCCTGCAACATTGTTGTTGTTATTGTGCCTTACTTTGTGCTCGGCGATCGGTCGCCGACACAAATATCATTCTCCGCTTTCGTGAGGGTCGTCGCCACTTATCGAGGTGCGACCGATCAGATCGCTTGCGATGGCTAAATACTTCGAGCTATGCGGAGCGGCATGTACACTCGTCAACATGCCGCTCAGTATGAATATGTTGTGTATGTTGAGTACATACTTCATGAAGTTTACATCTAAATGCATACATGTCTCCATATATAATCTTATTATTAAATAGGCAATAATCGCTTAAATTGAACTTACTTAAAACCGTACCCTTGACACTTTTAGTTTTTTTAATTAAACTCCTTCATAATTCTTCCTTTGTTCTCGTCTTCCATCATACCCACTAACTTTACCATTTTTTAGAGGCAAATGGAAAGGATTTGTATGTTAATATTCAGATGTCTCGACTTTAGAGTCGATATCGTCACGAATATCGTTATAAAAATCGTCACACCTCGTAATCCTCATATGAACATGTCTTGTCTGTCAAGCGGCTGTAAAATTTATCCAGAGAAGGAAGGGAGGTTTCGTTAAGTCGATCAGTCGAATTTACGTATTCGTAGGGAAATACACCTTTTCGGGTTAGAACGGTGAACTCATCTTCCACTGGATACATTTTGCGCATTATTACAAATTATTAGCATCCAGATACATTAAATATTCTGATGGCTTATTAGAATCATAATCGACCATATATTAATTGTTTGCCTTTGGATGTTGTTGAATTGATTATGTTATTTGTCCTGAGTACAAACTAGGACCTTAGTTTTTGTTGCAATCAAGTACTTGGACTTGTTGCCCGCTAACTGTTGACACTGATGTTTTATGTTATCCTGAGTACAAACTAGGATTTTTATGTTGTTGCAATCAAGTACTTGGACTTGTTGCCCGCTAACTGTTGACACTGATCGATGAGAGGTTTAATGACGACTACTTTTATTGAATAAAAACTTATGCTTATATACATAATGATTAAAACCAAAATCCAGTGAAAACAATTAAGAAATAAAATTAAATGAAATAATAAATAATTAAATGTTCTGTCAGCAGAATGATGTTGGCCATTGACTTGCTAGCTACGGAGTTCACTGACGGCATACTAGCGTCAGCAGAATGAGTTTGGTCGTTGATGTGAATTTACTCACCTATTGAAATTTTCTGCTTCTATATTTTTCCATATTGAAGTTGTAACGACGAGTTTTTCTTTCCCAGCCGGGAATAGCTCACTCATCCCAGGGTTCGTGGTAAGTGGATCTCGCAACCACTTGCGAACAATATTTTCAGCTGCGTTTCCGAGCAGAGAGTTCATCTCGGACGCAATGCTGAGTATCGTATTTATTATATTTCCTTAACAATTTTTATAAAATTAGTACTATAAGAGCCACAGTGAGTCGCGTAAATAAAGAGCCACAGTGGGTCGCGTAAATACAGACCCACAGTGGGTCGCGTAAATAAAGAGCCACTATGGGTCGCGTAAATAAAGGGCCACAATGGGTCGAGTAAATAACTACAAGAGCCGTTTGCACGGTCGATTTTTATTATACGAGGACTTCTTGGGTTCACCAAGATACCTCAAAATGCGAACCTTTGGTGTTTACTGCTGCGTTACTAATATATTAGTTTAGCATCAGATCAAAGGCTGCTCTGCAATGTTCGGAAGAGCTCGTTAAAAGCGACAAACAAAATAAACCGTCCCCGAATTCTAAGACATTTCCAATGGAATCGGCCGTGAACGAAGACAAATTCCATTCAAACAACATTTTGTCCGTCGGCTGATTGCTATTCATTCGTATGTCTGTATATGTGTTAATTGGCTTCTCTTTGCATACAATCGGTATTCGGTACATTGGATGATCGTGAGACTGCGTAGCTCCATATGGAGTTGTCACTTTCATTTGGCATCTACAGTCTCGCGATAGTATGTCCGCCTTTCCACAATGCGAACGGAATAATTTCGGCTTTCCATGGCACTCAGTTCGTCTATGACCTGGTTTACCGCATCTCCAGCAGTGCCTCTGGCGTGCATAATCTTGAGTGGTTACCCAGTTGGGAACGTGTGGCCGGTTGTGACGAGCTTCTTCTCCACGAATATACTCATACTCATCGGTATGGCTCATGAGCGAATCCAAATCGTTAAAGTCACTGCGTCGAATATAAAGACGGTACTCTGGTCGCAAACCTTCATAAATTCACTCTGCGGGATTTTCTTGACTCATGCGTGGATTTTGGTGAATCAGGTTGTAACGCCGCTCCGGTTCTCCGGTCTATAGCCGGGGTAGGCTCAACGGTTCCCAGGGGAGCTCGATACACAATTTATTTTTAGACGAGACCCTTTAGTTTTATTTTCTTTATTTCTCCAATTTTTATTCTGTTGTCGTAGTGGTATTACTGCCTAATATATACGGGAAGGGTACGACTGACGCACTCTCGGTAGACGTGATTAGTGGACCAGGTGATGGTGCGTTGGTACGAACAAGCGATGTGCTAGGCCGCGACCGTGTACGATTGGCGGGCAGATGATGTGTTGCTTGTGGCTAGCAAATGCGGTACTCCATATGACGAGCAGGCGATGTGCGGCGTGTGCGAGCGATTTTCGAGTCGGTAATGCGGGTGTGGAAGCGATTTGATTCCGTGCGTTAGTCAGCCGGCACTTTTGCGTGTGTGCGAGCTGGTACCACGAATGGGTGATGTAACCAACCGTGATCTTACGTTTGTCGCGGGGCGTGTAACGTTGGTGCAAGAATATCATGTGATGTAGTCAGTGCTGATTCTAAAGAAAACCGAGGTCACTGGATAACGTATGAGTACTGTTCTAAAGAGCCGATGTACTGTATAACTTAATAGCGCTGGTTCTAGAGAACCGATGTCACCATATAACGTAAGAGTACTGGTTCTAAAGAACCGATGTACCGTATATCTTAATAGCGCTGATTCTAGAGAACCGATGTCACTATATAACGTAAGAGTACTGACTCTAAAGAGCCGATGTACTGTATAACTTAATGGCGCTGGTTCTAGAGAACCGATGTCACCATATAACGTAAGAGTACTGGTTCTAAAGAACCGATGTACTGTATATATTAATAGCGCTGATTCTAGTATGATGTTCTTGCACCGCAGTTAACATGTATTTCTTTACTCGCGGTATTATTGGTTTTCTTTTCAACGGTACTTGCCTGCCGTTAGCTCTGTGTTATATTCTTTTCACGAGCGATACGTGTTGCTGCTTCGGTGGATGATAACCGACTGCGATAGGTGTTGATGCATCGGTGGATGATAACCGACTGCGATACGTGTTGCTGCTTCGGTGGATGATAACCGACTGCCTCGGTGGATGATAACCGACTGCGATACGTGTTGCTGCTTCGGTGGATGATAACCGACTGCCTCGGTGGACGATAACCGACTGCGATACGTGTTGCTGCTTCGGTGGATGATAACCGACTGCGATACGTGTTGCTGCTTCGGTGGATGATAACCGACTGCGTATCCTCTAGCCAAACACAAACCTTTTCTGTTGGCGCGGTAGTCGTTGTTCTTATTTTGTCGTTGTGTTGCTTGTCGTCGAAAACTGGTTCTCCTTGTATGTGTTGCGTATATGTTCTCTGTTCTCTTCTATTTTCTGGTTTTCACGTGGGAATGTGTGTGAGCGTTAGTCGTCGAAAACTGGTTCTCCTCGTCGGCTGATGCCTATGTGTGCTCTGTTCTCTTCTATTTTCTGGTTTTCACGTGGAATGTGTGTGAGCGTTTGTCGTACCCCTCTTCTTATATGCTTATATGCTACCAATTCTTATGTACACAAAGAGCGTAATGGGATGTAAAAAAAATTCTGATACGAATAACTTCTATGGTACATTAGCAATTTCATGTTTCAAAGAGTACTAGGTAGAAAGCACAATTTTACATTTCATTTCTCTGCAGGAAATACTTAATTATTAGATCATTAGTTAATTATTTCATATTTTAGGTCGATAGTTTATTAACGGTATAGATGAAATTAAATTAAATTAACTTCAAAATGATACAAAAAATTCAACAAATTAAATTAAATTCCAAATGATTGTGGCCATGGCGCTACGTTGGTGTGCCCCAAAATTGGTCACATAATTTCGGCGTCACACTGCCCCCCGTTTTACTGAGTTGTGTGTCTATGATAGTCGTGTATACCTCAGCTGACCCTGTCTGGCTAGATCAAAGCGTTAGCTTCGCCCATTGATGGTGACCTTTTGTTTATGGCGTCGTCCCCTCCTGCGGTGTTCTTGCATTTCCGTGCCAATTTGCTCCAGCTCTGTGCGGTGTTCCGCATGTACGGCAGCGGTGGTATCTTCGCTGCCGATTTCACAACTTCTTGAAGCTCGTCGTCCAACAGTGAAAACAGTAGTGGTGAAGGTGTTGAGGTTAGTAGGGTGGGGCGGTTGCCCTGACGATGATGCTTTTGGTTCTCGATAATTTGGTTCGGGTGGCACGACGTGTGGCGACGGTACCGGGTGCACTGCGAACTTGAGCGTCGGTGTTGATAGCACGTTCTGTGGTATATCATGTGGAGATGACGGCGGCGTTCGGCTTGGTGGGTGCGGCCCGGTGGCGTCGGCCTGAGGTGACGGTGGAAACTCGAGCACAGGTTCGCCAACCTCAACTTCTTCGGCTCGAAAATTCGGTTGGGAAACGGTGAGTATGGTCTTCACTTCGGTACAGTAGAACACATAGCCTGGCCCCTCCCAGTACCAGCGCTCAACTTCGCGCTCAACTGTGCACCAGCTGGCTCGTATTCCTCGGTGCTGTCGTCGATGTATTCGTTGTCACTAGCCACTACACTTACCTCCTCGTCACCTTCCCGTCGCCTACCTCGGTGTCTTCGTCTGGGATGTTGTCATTCGCTACGTCATCGTCGACATGCGGTGGTTGCATCTCGGTCAATAAGGATCCGGTACCTTCTTCCAGTTCCTCGGACAACAGCGTCACTTCTTCTTCTTGGGGTATTTCCGGGCCATTTTCCTCGTCAGACAGCTCGGTCTCGCTGTCGGTTAGAATGATCGTCGGGAAGATTATTCCCTTCGATGTTTTACCCGCTGATGTGGTTGGCATGTCGTCATTGTTGCGGTCGGAGCCGGCGACATTGGTACTGACGCGACGCAGGATGACTCTTGGTTCCCTGAGTTGAGTTGGTGCCTTTTCCCTTTTCTCCTCTGGTCCTGGAGTGTGGGGTGTTTGTCGATGTAACACCACCCTCGGACGTCTTACGGTTGGGTCCATAGTTGCGACCCACTCAGGGCTCAGGGCTCGTGTCCGTGGCTGACGCTCCTGCTCTTCTGTCAGATGTTGGCGGAATCGGTTATAAGCGTCTTTTAACTTCTCAATATTCGACATAATGTTTTTCCGTACGTACGCTCTCGCGATCACTTCACTAGTGATTATTTGTTTTGTTCGTCGCTTTTGTGTATTCTCTTTTACGATGCGATCGCTGCATTCGGCGGGTATGTCATCAGGAGTCGCTTGCGTGTGGGAGCGAGAAGTATTTGTTCCTTTGCTCGTGGGTGGTGTTGTTAGGGTGTCCTGGATAGGTGGTGGCGTTCCATGAAATTTCTTTAGGTCCGCTATATGGGCAGTTCGCACTCGTTGTTCGTTGGTCCGCGTTAATTTCACTATGACCGGTGAGAGGAAAGATTTCACCTCGTACGGCCCGTCAAACTTTGCGGCCAGTTTTGCAGCGAATTTCTCAGCTCCTTTGGAGAGTGGGTGCTGGCGAAGCCAGACTAAGGTGTTTTGTTGCGAATTCTGCTTGACTGCTTAGCATTTTCCCAGCGGGTTTTCTCTGGGTAACTTTGTAGCGTTGACAACTCTGGCACTTGCGCACGTGGTTACTTAAGTCACGATAAAGCCCGGGCCAATAATAATTTGAAGCGACCCTAGCAAGCGTCTTGCGTACTCCCAGGTGTCCTGCTGTTGGTGCGTCGTGGCACTC
Organism: Thecophora atra; assembly: GCA_937620795.1. Taxonomy (NCBI): domain Eukaryota; kingdom Metazoa; phylum Arthropoda; class Insecta; order Diptera; family Conopidae; genus Thecophora; species Thecophora atra. Next base: position 64,921,299 of record OW569398.1, read on the forward strand.
TTGTAATACTCGCGCCCGAAAATAACTGGGTAGGCACATTTTCCATTCCACGCCATCATAGCCATCTTTTCCTGTGGCGATGTGACGGTAGAGTTGTTGGTTTTCTATGCGATAATCCGGGAATTTCGTGGCTTCTTGAACAACTCTTTGTCTTATTTGCTCGTACCATTTGCACGTGCATTGCTCGACGTTTTCTATCATCGCTATGCACACGTTCTCCACTGGTTCCCGTGACAAAGCATCTGCAATGACATTTTGCTTGCCCCTCCTGTATTAAATATCATACTGATATTGTTGCAGCTCAAGCGCCCAGCGTGCAATCCTGCCTGAGGGGTTATTGATAGAGTTTAACCATTTTAGTGAGAGGTGATCGGTTATGATAGTGAATACGTAACCCTCGAGGTATTGGCGCATCTTACGTACCGCCAAAACAATAGCGAGACATTCCTTTTCGGTAGCAGTGTAGTTGGTCTCCGCTCGATTGAAGTGTCGACTCGCGTATGCTATGACTCTCTCCGCACCTTCCAGGTTCTGTGTGAGTACTGCCCCTATGCCGTAGTCACAAGCGTCGGTCTGGAAGTAAAATCTTTCTTGAAAGTTCGGGCATGCTAAAATGGGAGCCTCGGCGAGTAGTCGTTTGATCTGATCGAATGCGTTTTGTTCATCAGGACCCCACTTAAAGTGTTTACCCTTTCGCAGTAGCGCAGTGAGCGGGTGTGTGACCCTTGCGAAGTCGGGCACAAACCTTCGGTACCAGGACACAACCCCTAAGATTCTTCGTAGCCCTCGTACGTTCGTGGGTATTTCTAATGCTTTGATGGCGTTTACCTTATCGGGGTCCGTCTGTATTCCCTGCTGGCTCACAACATGGCCCATGTACTTGATTTCTGTCTTGAAGAATTCGCACTTTTCTCTGTTGATTCGTAGGTTCGCTCTTCGGAGTCGAATTAGAACTTCCCGTAAGTTACTCATGTGTTCCTCCAGAGTAGTTCCGATAACGATAATATCGTCGAGGTACGCGAAGGCACTTGGTTCCATATCGGGACCTATGACGCTATCCAAACCGCGTTGAAAAGTTGCCGGCGCAAAGTGTATCCCAAATGGCATGACGGTCCATTGAAATAGACCTCGTCCAGGTACCGTGAATGCTGTGCATTCCTTGCTGGCGGCCTCCATTGGGATCTGCCAATAACCATTTTTCAGGTCGATTGTACTGATGTATTTGGCATTCCGTAGTTTTCCCAGTATATGCTGGATTTGAGGAAGCCGGTACGCGTCTGGAATTGATTGTGCGTTAAGCTGCCTGTAATCAACGCATAGTCTCCATTGGCCTGTTCTTTTCTTAACCGGAACTATGGGTGCGCTGTGGGGACTTTTGGATGGTTCGATGCATCCCCTTTTCAGGAGGTCGTCTACTTCGTCGTCGATGATTTTCTGCATCGCAGGGTTACGCGGAAAATAGCGTTGTTTAATAGGCCTATCATCTCGCATCACGATTTGATGTTTTGCGATGCTTGTTAGCCCCGCCACGGTCTCGCATTTTCGGAGTTCTTCCTGCAGAAACTCCTGAATTCTGTCTTCCTCGCTTTTCATATCTATAGTCTGGGTTAGACCAATCCGTAGGTTATCGGCTCCTACTGTCTGGGGATGCAACTTGAGTGGCATTCCAGCACATACAATCTGGGTTTCGGTGGCTGCTAGGAAGTCTAGGCCGAGAATGAGATCGTCCATCACGTGGTGGAGAATTAGAATGGTCATTCGATGTTGTTTATTTCCAAACGTCACGACGGTGTCTATCGCTTTGGTGACTGGTTCCTTTTGTTCGTTCGCCATGTTGACCTCTAGTGTTATGGGAAGAAAACTTGATGGGTCCTGTATTTTCTTTGCAAAATATTCACTTATAAAGCTGCGACTGGCTTCTGTATCGATTGTGGCATGCATAAGACAATCATCCAGTGCTACCGTAGCGACAATGCGGTGATCTTGATATCGAAGATTCGTTAATGATTGCGAGGCTGGTGATATGATATCGTCGCATCGCCTCGGTTCATGCGAAGACTCTGCTCATTTCCCTGTCTCCTTTTGCAACACTCGTTGGTTCGTATGTCTTTGCGGTCACATACCTAGCAGTAGTATAGGACAGGGTTATTACACGTAGCTCGAAAATGACTCACCTGTCCACAGCGTTTGCATGCCTGGCGCACGTCTATGCGGGCAGTTTCCCTTGCCTCGGTAATTTGTCGGTGATGCACTTGTTGTGGCCTCTGTGCCTCGTGACTCCTTTCATTTCCACTATTGGTAAGCGTATCGTAGTCGTCGACAAGTTCAATTAGTTCCAGAAGAGTGTTAAATTCTCTTCGCTTTACGTATAGTTGGATCTCCTTCTTACTATTGGCGTAAATTCGATCTAATTGCTCTCGTGGGGTAAGGTCCGTATGTCGCATTAAATTTTGAATTGCCAAAACGTAGTTCCGAAACGTCTCATTTGCTTTCTGTGAGCGTTGTCGTATGTCATCTTGTAGTCTCTCGAAGAAGCGATGTGGTAGAAAGAAATTTAAAAAGTCTCTTTTGAAGGAACGCCAGTCATCCCAACGGCGGTTGTTGCTTCGGTACCATTGGATAGCTCTTTGCTGCAATAACTCTGGCGTAGCCCTGGGAATTTGGTCTGGGTTGCATCCGTACGAGTCCATCAGTTCTTCCACCCTTTTGAAGAACGCTAGTGGGTTCCCTTCTCCATCAAACTTAAGTCCCCACTTGTGGACTCTATCCATTAACGCACCCATGGTGGTCAGGGTTTCGCCGGTTGACTGCGAAATATGGTCCGCTCTACTATTCTGCGTTGGTATCGTCAACGTTGCAGCGACGTCGTAGTACCGCTGCGACGCCAGTGGAACAGTTAACTTCGGTGCCGTTGTTTCTTTCTGGTCTCCGAGGTTTAGCACTGGCCCCGCACTGCTTAGTGGAGCTGTCGGCGTATTGGTGTCCGACCCCGGAGAGTTTTCCCTTCGGTGCTGCATTTCTAATCATTCGTCGTGGTTTTCGGATGCTATAAAGGCGGCCAAGCGTTTGCGCAGTTCCTCTACAGTGCCATCAGTGTTCAAGCCAAATTCGATAGTGTAGTTCTGGAGGTCCTTGCGCACGTGGCGTAACCACGATATTCGCACCATGATATCCTCTATAAATGTCGGTGTTATTATTCTGACTTGCTATTAGATTCTTCTGTCTCTTGTTATCGCTGTTATAATAAAACGTAAAGGCGTCCCTGCTCGGGCGCCATGTAACGCCGCTCCGGTTCTCCGGTCTATAGCCGGGGTAGGCTCAACGGTTCCCAGGGAGCTCGATACACAATTTATTTTTAGACGAGACCCTTTAGTTTTATTTTCTTTATTTCTCCAATTTTTATTCTGTTGTCGTAGTGGTATTACTGCCTAATATATACGGGAAGGGTACGACTGACGCACTCTCGGTAGACGTGATTAGTGGACCAGGTGATAGTGCGTTGGTACGGCCAACAAGCGATGCGCTAGGCAGCGACCGTGTACGATTGGCGGGCAGATGATGTGTTGCTTGTGGCTAGCAAATGCGGTACTCCATATGACGAGCAGGCGATGTGCGGCGTGTGCGAGCGATTTGCGAGTCGGTAATGCGGGTGTGGAAGCGATTTGATTCCGTGCGTTAGTCAGCCGGCACTTTTGCGTGAGTGCGAGCTGGTACCACGAATGGGTGATGTAACCAACCGTGATCTTACGTTTGTCGCGGGGCGTGTAACGTTGGTGCAAGAATATCATGTGATGTAGTCAGTGCTGATTCTAAAGAAAACCGAGGTCACTGGATAAAGTATGAGTACTGACTCTAAAGAGCCGATGTACTGTATAACTTAATAGCGCTGGTTCTAGAGAACCGATGTCACCATATATCGTAAGAGTACTGGTTCTAAAGAACCGATGTACCGTATATCTTAATAGCGCTGATTCTAGAGAACCGATGTCACTATATAACGTAAGAGTACTGGTTCTAAAGAACCGATGTACCGTATATTCTAATAGCGCTGATTCTAGAGAACCGATGTCACTATATAACGTAAGAGTACTGACTCTAAAGAGCCGATGTACTGTATAACTTAATGGCGCTGGTTCTAGAGAACCGATGTCACCATATAACGTAAGAGTACTGGTTCTAAAGAACCGATGTACTGTATATCTTAATAGCGCTGATTCTAGTATGATGTTCTTGCACCGCAGTTAACGTGTATTTCTTTACTAGCGGTATTATTGGTTTTCTTTTCAACGGTACTTGCCTGCCGTTAGCTCTGTGTTATATTCTTTTCACGAGCGATACGTGTTGCTGCTTCGGTGGATGATAACCGACTGCGATAGGTGTTGCTGCTTCGGTGGATGATAACCGACTGCAATAGGTGTTGCTGCTTCGGTGGATGATAACCGACTGCGATACGTGTTGCTGCTTCGGTGGATGATAACCGACTGCGATACGTGTTGCTGCTTCGGTGGATGATAACCGACTGCGATACGTGTTGCTGCTTCGGTGGATGATAACCGACTGCGTATCCTATAGCCAAACACAAACCTTTTCTATTGCCGCGGTTGTCGTTGTTCTTATTTGTGTTGCTTGCTGTGTTGCTTGTCGTCGAAAACTGGTTCTCCTTGTATGTGTTGCGTATGTGTTCTCTGTTCTCTTCTATTTTCTGGTTTTCACGTGGGAATGTGTGTGAGCGTTGTCGTCGAAAATTGGTTCTCCTCGTCGGCTGATGCGTATGTGTGCTCTGTTCTCTTTTAGACAGAACTATGAGGGGTTTGTCGTACCCCTCTTCTTATATGCTTATATGCTACCAATTCTTATGTACACAAAGAGCGTAATGGGATGTAAAAAAAATTCTGATACGAATAACTTCTATGGTACATTAGCAATTTCATGTTTCAAAGAGTACTAGGTAGAAAGCACAATTTTACATTTCATTTCTCTGCAGGAAATACTTAATTATTAGATCATTAGTTAATTATTTCATATTTTAGGTCGATAGTTTATTAACGGTATAGATGAAATTAAATTAAATTAACTTCAAAATGATACAAAAAATTCAACAAATTAAATTAAATTCCAAATGATTGTGGCCATGGCGCTACGTTGGTGTGCCCCAAAATTGGTCACATAATTTCGGCGTCACACTGCCCCCCGTTTTACTGAGTTGTGTGTCTATGATAGTCGTGTATACCTCAGCTGACCCTGTCTGGCTAGATCAAAGCGTTAGCTTCGCCCATTGATGGTGACCTTTTGTTTATGGCGTCGTCCCCTCCTGCGGTGTTCTTGCATTTCCGTGCCAATTTGCTCCAGCTCTGTGCGGTGTTCCGCATGTACGGCAGCGGTGGTATCTTCGCTGCCGATTTCACAACTTCTTGAAGCTCGTCGTCCAACAGTGAAAACAGTAGTGGTGAAGGTGTTTAGGTTAGTAGGGTGGGGCGGTTGCCCTGACGATGATGCTTTTGGTTCTCGATAATTTGGTTCGGGTGGCACGACGTGTGGCGACGGTACCGGGTGCGCTGCGAACTTGAGCGTCGGTGTTGATAGCACGTTCTGTGGTATATCATGTGGAGATGACGGCGGCGTTCGGCTTAGTGGGTGCGGCCCGGTGGCGTCGGCCTGAGGTGACGGTGGAAACTCGAGCACAGGTTCGCCAACCTCAACTTCTTCGGCTCGAAAATTCGGTTGGGAAACGGTGAGTATGGTCTTCACTTCGGTACAGTAGAACACATAGCCTGGCCCCTCCCAGTACCAGCGCTCAACTTCGCGCTCAACTGTGCACCAGCTGGCTCGTATTCCTCGGTGCTGTCGTCGATGTATTCGTTGTCACTAGCCACTACACTTACCTCCTCGTCACCTTCCCCGTCGCCTACCTCGGTGTCTTCGTCTAGGATGTTGTCATTCGCTACGTCATCGTCGACATGCGGTGGTTGCATCTCGGTCAATAAGGATCCGGTACCTTCTTCCAGTTCCTCGGACAACAGCGTCACTTCTTCTTCTTGGGGTATTTCCGGGACATTTTCCTCTTCAGACAGCTCGGTCTCGCTGTCGGTTAGAATGATCGTCGGGAAGATTATTCCCTTCGATGTTTTACCCGCTGATGTGGTTGGCATGTCGTCATTGTTGCGGTCGGAGCCGGCGACATTGGTACTGACGCGACGCAGGATGACTCTTGGTTCCCTGAGTTGAGTTGGTGCCTTTTCCCTTTTCTCCTCTGGTCCTGGAGTGTGGGGTGTTTGTCGATGTAACACCACCCTCGGACGTCTTACGGTTGGGTCCATAGTTGCGACCCACTCAGGGCTCAGGGCTCGTGTCCGTGGCTGACGCTCCTGCTCTTCTGTCAGATGTTGGCGGAATCGGTTATAAGCGTCTTTTAACTTCTCAATATTCGACATAATGTTTTTCCGTACGTACGCTCTCGCGATCACTTCACTAGTGATTATTTGTTTTGTTCGTCGCTTTTGTGTATTCTCTTTTACGATGCGATCGCTGCATTCGGCGGGTATGTCATCAGGAGTCGCTTGCGTGTGGGAGCGAGAAGTATTTGTTCCTTTGCTCGTGGGTGGTGTTGTTAGGGTGTCCTGGATAGGTGGTGGCGTTCCATGAAATTTCTTTAGGTCCGCTATATGGGCAGTTCGCACTCGTTGTTCGTTGGTCCGCGTTAATTTCACTATGACCGGTGAGAGGAAAGATTTCACCTCGTACGGCCCGTCAAACTTTGCGGCCAGTTTTGCAGCGAATTTCTCAGCTCCTTTGGAGAGTGGGTGCTGGCGAAGCCAGACTAAGGTGTTTTGTTGCGAATTCTGCTTGACTGCTTAGCATTTTCCCAGCGGGTTTTCTCTGGGTAACTTTGTAGCGTTGAAAACTCTGGCATTTGCGCACGTGGTTACTTAAGTCACGATAAAGCCCGGGCCAATAATAATTTGAAGCGACCCTAGCAAGCGTCTTGCGTACTCCCAGGTGTCCTGCTGTTGGTGCGTCGTGGCACTCTTGTAATACTCGCGCCCGAAAATAACTGGGTAGGCACATTTTCCATTCCACGCCATCATAGCCATCTTTTCCTGTGGCGATGTGACGGTAGAGTTGTTGGTTTTCTATGCGATAATCCGGGAATTTCGCGGCTTCTTGAACAACTCTTTGTCTTATTTGCTCGTACCATTTGCACGTGCATTGCAAACCTTCGGTACCAGGACACAACCCCTAAGATTCTTCGTAGCCCTCGTACGTTCGTGGGTATTTCTAATGCTTTGATGGCGTTTACCTTATCGGGGTCCGTGTGTATTCCCTGCTGGCTCACAACATGGCCCATGTACTTGATTTCTGTCTTGAAGAATTCGCACTTTTCTCTGTTGATTCGTAGGTTCGCTCTTCGGAGTCGAATTAGAACTTCCCGTAAGTTACTCATGTGTTCCTCCAGAGTAGTTCCGATAACGATAATATCGTCGAGGTACGCGAAGGCACTTGGTTCCATATCGGGACCTATGACGCTATCCAAACCGCGTTGAAAAGTTGCCGGCGCAAAGTGTATCCCAAATGGCATGACGGTCCATTGAAATAGACCTCGTCCAGGTACCGTGAATGCTGTGCATGCCTTGCTGGCGGCCTCCATTGGGATCTGCCAATAACCATTTTTCAGGTCGATTGTACTGATGTATTTGGCATTCCGTAGTTTTCCCAGTATATGCTGGATTCGAGGAAGCCGGTACGCGTCTGGAATTGATTGTGCGTTAAGCTGCCTGTAATCAACGCATAGTCTCCATTGGCCTGTTCTTTTCTTAACCGGAACTATGGGTGCGCTGTGGGGACTTTTGGATGGTTCGGTGCATCCCCTTTTCAGGAGGTCGTCTACTTCGTCGTCGATGATTTTCTGCATCGCAGGGTTACGCGGAAAATAGCGTTGTTTAATAGGCCTATCATCTCGCATCACGATTTGATGTTTTGCGATGCTTGTTAGCCCCGCCACGGTCTCGCATTTTCGGAGTTCTTCCTGCAGAAACTCCTGAATTCTGTCTTCCTCGCTTTTCATATCTATAGTCTGGGTTAGACCAATCCGTAGGTTATCGGCTCCTACTGTCTGGGGATGCAACTTGAGTGGCATTCCAGCACATACAATCTGGGTTTCGGTGGCTGCTAGGAAGTCTAGGCCGAGAATGAGATCGTCCATCACGTGGTGGAGAATTAGAATGGTCATTCGATGTTGTTTATTTCCAAACGTCACGACGGTGTCTATCGCTTTGGTGACTGGTTCCTTTTGTTCGTTCGCCATGTTGACCTCTAGTGTTATGGGAAGAAAACTTGATGGGTCCTGTATTTTCTTTGCAAAATATTCACTTATAAAGCTGCGACTGGCTTCTGTATCGATTGTGGCATGCATAAGACAATCATCCAGTGCTACCGTAGCGACAATGCGGTGATCTTGATATCGAAGATTCGTTAATGATTGCGAGGCTGGTGATATGATATCGTCGCATCGCCTCGGTTCATGCGAAGACTCTGCTCATTTCCCTGTCTCCTTTTGCAACACTCGTTGGTTCGTATGTCTTTGCGGTCACATACCTAGCAGTAGTATAGGACAGGGTTATTACACGTAGCTCGAAAATGACTCACCTGTCCACAGCGTTTGCATGCCTGGCGCACGTCTATGCGGGCAGTTTCCCTTGCCTCGGTAATTTGTCGGTGATGCACTTGTTGTGGCCTCTGTGCCTCGTGACTCCTTTCATTTCCACTATTGGTAAGCGTATCGTAGTCGTCGACAAGTTCAATTAGTTCCAGAAGAGTCTTAAATTCTCTTCGCTTTACGTATAGTTGTATCTCCTTCTTACTATTGGCGTAAATTCGATCTAATTGCTCTCGTGGGGTAAGGTCCGTATGTCGCATTAAATTTTGAATTGCCAAAACGTAGTTCCGAAACGTCTCATTTGCTTTCTGTGAGCGTTGTCGTATGTCATCTTGTAGTCTCTCGAAGAAGCGATGTGGTAGAAAGAAATTTAAAAAGTCTCTGTTTATTTCCCAAGGTTGGTAATATCTACAAGCGCGTGAACTTGTAGAGATTTGTTAGGGAATTTGCGTAGCTAACAACAAGCACTTGAACTTGTTGCAGATTATTACGTGAATACCTTCAAGCACTTTAACTTGAAGGTTTGTTGTCCGGTAGGCTCTGAAAAGAATTCTGATTCAAGCACTTGAACTTGAATCAGTGTAAACTCAACGACTTGAAAGTTTGGCTGCTTGTCAGACTCTGACTTAGTTTATTTGGGTGACTGGCTTTTATAGTAATTTACAATTTGAATTTGAAGAGTATTGGGACGGATGGTCGCCCGGTGAGGCTGGAATTCAAGGGAGTCAGCACATTGTTGATAACGCAACGCCGCATGTGCTCCCACGGTGACATTTGAATCCAGAACGGCAAGCGCTTCTGCGACGGACCGCGGTCTGCAGGCGTTGTTCTCACCGGGAAATCGGAAGCTTGCAAGCGAGCCGCTGCTGTTGCTGGCGGCGACGGAGCGCGCTGTTCTCACGGCGAAATTGGAAGCTTGCAAGCGAGCCGCTGCTGTTGTTGGCGGCGACGGAGCGCGCTGTTCTCACGGCGAAATTGGAAGCTTGCAAGCGAGCCGCTGCTGTTGTTGGCGGCGACGGAGCGCGCCGTTCTCACGGCGGAATTGGAAGCTTGCAAGCTGGCTGCGGTTGAATTTGTTTTTATTATCTGGTTGTGAAGATCCTGCTGTTTATGGGAATAAACATACTCCCCCCCGTTGAATATTAATTTTTATTCAACTACAACTGTATACTAAATTCATCGGATTGTCTTGGTGCTGGTTGCGGTGCAGGACGGCTCCCTTCCGGAGCTTTGTTGATTGGACAATGCCTTTTTATGATAATGCCGATCACGATGGTAATGATAAGAAGGAGACATGCGTATCCTAATGTGTAGTGGTGAATGTCATGTGGCCGAACAGCGTTATGGAAAAGCTGTTTCATCTGTTTAAGATCACTCTGTATGGATTCAATGTCAGAAACGTCTGAAGCATATGTTTTGGAGTAGTTGAGAGGCATTACGCCTGTTGAGTTGTACGGGGCAGTGGTGAAGTGGGTTGCATTGAGGGTTGATACATAGGACACATGATTTTCTGTCTTCATCTCGCGGTGACCTTGAATGGTTGAGAAAGGTAACCGAACTGTGCAGTCCTCGCTAAGACTCAGAATTCCAACATTTTGCAAGGTGACTTGGCTATTATTTCCGTTGCAGACTGCATTTAACACCAGCTGCTGGGACAGGGCAAATATCCACCGATTGGGATCATGCATCTGTATCCAATGTGGGCCCAGCCCAATGTCGCGGGCTGCACATGACGATGATCTCGTCGTGGATTGCAGCATACTCATCTCGCATGCACCTGGCCTTGCCCCTTTCTTGTATAATGGACGCATGGGATGACACAAGTATTTGCGTTGGTCGTATTTGACGCAGTCTCGTTGTTCAGATGCTGTCATTGGAATGTACTGATCCCTATGCAAGTTGATCACTAGAAAATCAAATGATAGCGTCGTCATAGTGAAGGTTCCGGCTGACCTCCGCGGAAGGGGAGTTAGTTTGAGCATCTCAAATACTTCTGCGGAAATTAATGGTAGATTTATTTTGAAGATAAAATATTTTTCTGTGATTCTTCCTTCGACGGTCATGAGGGCGTACAGCTTCAGTAAGTTGTTGAGTGGGACTGGAAGCTTGAATCTCGCAGGAAGATTAATTTTGATTTGAAGAAGTTCTCTGCTGAGTTGATCTGGTGAAAGTAACATTGGATTGATCATTCCGTGATGGCTGTCCGTGAGAATGTCGATTAAAGAGTCTTGAATGCGTTTTACATTTGTCAAGGCTAAGATGTACTGAAGAGTCAGCTCGAGAAATGTCTGCGCTATTTTCTCGGAAATGAGTTGTTGGTTGAGGTTCCGTAGCTGACTATTACTTTGATTGATTACAGCTTCCACCCTTGTAAACTCTCGCTCAATTTCTTGATGGCTTCTCTTCATGACGTTAAGGGTAGTATCCAAGAATGATGTTTGGTTTCTGATTTGTGATAGTAACGATTGATCAGCTTGCTGGAGGTTGTCAATCGTCCGTGCCGCTTCTTCAGCGTAATCGTTGTCGAGTATGCCAAATAACGATCGAGCGACGTTTCCGATCATGTTTATGGCACCCCTTTTGACTCTCGCTGAAGTGTTAACTTTCAACATTTCATTTGTCGCCTGTATATTAGTAGAAAAGTGATCGACCTGGGTTAGCAACTCTGAACATATCGGTGCATGATGAATCCATTCACACATTCTTGCCAATGCTGGTTTGTAGGATTCTATGATTTCCATTTCTTTCCAATACGTCTGCATATTGACATATGTAACTAAATTCCATTCGCTGGTGATGATTCCCGTAGTCCCGATGTTTTCCACTAATACATCTGAGTGCGCGGTGATAGGTTGAATGGTAATTCCTGTGGAATTTGCTACCGGGAACCAGAGGCAAAGTAACAACGTCAGTAAAGTTGCGGCTTTAGTGCGCTTCGTTTTTTTTGAAGTGGAAGGCAACTCGTGGACATCGTTGTCCTGCTGGCTCCGTGAGCTCACATTCCTTTTGCTTGAGTGGTGGACGTCTTCGTTCAGGTCACCCTTGGTAGGAGTCATGGCTGGTGCACGATTTTCTGCTAGGAGGGGAGCCAATCTGTGAATGGCTCTTTTTAAGATTCCATTTTTTGTTTTCACATCTGCGACTCGAACCACATTATCGGGGCCTGGATAAACCGCAACAATTCTTCCTAATGGCCACGTGAGAGGAGGCGTTCCGTCCTCCTCAATGATTACCATCGTTCCTGGTGTCACATTTTGACTGAGTTCTTTCCACTTATTTCTGCTTTGAAGTTCCGTGAGATACTCCTGGGACCATCGTCGCCAGAATTCCTGTTTCATGTGGACTACCAATTTCCATCTTGTTAATAGGGTCGTCTTCGAACAGGAGGCTGTCGTGTCGATTTGTGCTGTTAACGCTTCTCCAATGAGGAAATGCCCCGGTGTCAGGTAGCCTAAGTCGTCCGGATCATCTGATACTGGAATCAATGGTCGTGAATTCAGTATGGCTTCGATTCCTATCATAACGGTCTCTAACTCTTCGTAAGTTAAAGACGCGCCTGAGGCTCCTCTGACAAACAAATTCTTAGCACTCTTCACCGCCTCTTCCCATAGTCCGCCGAAGTGAGGCGCTCTTGGAGGAATGAAGTGGAATTGGATGCCGTGGTTGCTGCAGGTTTTCGTTATTGCGGCTGTTGCTTTTTCGCTATGGAGAGCTTCCGAAAGTTCTTCAAGCTTATTTTTGGCTCCGACAAAATTGGTAGCGTTGTCGCAATATAAATTGCTGCAGTGCCCTCTGCGCCCAATGAAACGTCTTAAACATCCCAGAAAAGCATCCGTCGTTAGGTCAGTGGCTAGTTCGAGATGTACGGCCTTTGTGCTGAAACAGCAAAAAATAGCGACATAAGCTTTATGTGGCCTCTTTCCTCGAACCTTGAAGTGGACCCAAAGGGTCCTGCGAAGTCTACTCCGGCGTTGATGAATGGCCTTGCAGGTAAAGTTCTTGCCGCTGGCAGTCCACCCATGACTTGTTTGAATAATTGCGGCCTTGCTCGGGTGCATCTCACACAATGTTGCACAATAGATCGAGCCATTGTTTTTGTTTTAATTGGCCAGAATCGTTGTCGAACTTGAGCTACAAGCGTTTGGGCGCCGCAGTGAGAGTTCTCTTCGTGGAACCACTTCATCAGAAGCTTTGTCAGCGGATCGTTGTAGGGAAGAATTCTTGGATGCCTCGCATCGTATGGAAGTGTTGAAGATTCGATGCGGCCACCTACTCTAAGAATACCTTCATCATCCGAGAATGGGTGGAGGGTGCTAAGTTGGCTCGTTTTGCTGACCGGACTGCGTTTTTTAAGGGCTTTAATTTCCTCTTTGAATTCGGCTCGTTGAATTAGGCCTACAATTGTTGACAATGCTTCCCTTAACTCTTGAGGCGTGGCAATAAGGTCCTTGGATCGTTTATTGTTTTGAGTTTTTGTGTGGCGAATGAAACGCAGAACAAATGTGACGATGTGCAACAGTGTTTTGAACGAATTCCGGTGATTGATGTTATAAAGCATGTCCTCTGCAGTGTTGAAGGTGAGATTTAGGACAGCGACCTTTTGTTTTCGCTCCTTGTCAGCCTCCTGTGGAAGTTCGATGATGGGCTGCTCGGATAACCATGCGCTAGTTTTCTTGTGGAGGAAGATCGGACCGAAAAACCACACACTGCATGATTTAAACTGCCTTGGTGTTATTCCTCGCGATATCAGATCGGCAGGATTGTCCTCTGACTTAACGTGCCGCCATTGTTCGGTCAAGCTCAGTCTTTGAATGGTGGAGACTCTGTTGGCCACGAAAGTGTGGAATGATGATGAGGGTGATTTAATCCATGACAAGACGATTGAAGAATCCGTCCACAAGAAAATGGGTACGTCGGTCAATTTCAGCTCGTCTACAATTCGATGCATTAATTGGGCACATAGAACTGCTGCACACAGCTCTAGCCTAGGTAGACTTTGCTGCTTAACGGGAGCTACTCGTGACTTGGAACATAGTAATCTTACAGCAACAGTTTTGTCTGCGTTGATAAATCGGACGTATATGGCGGTGCCATATGCTTTCTCCGACGCGTCAGCGAAGCCATGGATTTGAAACGTTGTTCTGACGTTCTGGTTGAGTACGTGCCTGTCGATTGTAGTCTCATTAAGCGCGTGCAGATTATCCCGGAAGAGTGTCCACTTGTGAAGCATGGCAGCAGGTAGCTCCTCGTCCCAAGAAAGTTTAAGCTGCCACAATTCTTGGATTAGGATTTTGGCCGTCACAACGACAGGGGATATAAAACCCAATGGATCGAAAATTCTTGCTACATCTGACATTATAGTTCTCTTAGTGGTTCGTGAATGCTCAGTGAGATGTACCTTAATGCAGAAGCTGTCGCCTTTCGGGAGCCACGTCAGACCTAATGTTTTTACTGCACTGTCGGCATCATCTTTAAAATCAAGTTTGGTTTCTTGATCTTCTACAGGAATGTCTGACAGCAGTTCTGGGTGGTTGGCACACCACTTTCGTAACCTGCAACCCGCAGTTTGTAGAATCTCCCTTAGTTGCACCTTTGTCTCCTGAGCATCCACGAGGTTGTCGGCGCCAGTCAAGCAATCATCGACGTAGAAGTTCTCCCGGATTGTCTTTGCACCGCTAGGATAGATGATCTGGTGCTTGGTTGCCAATTTCAACAAACATTTTATTGCTAAATATGGTGCTGCCCTAGTGCCGTACGTGACTGTGTTCAGCTGGTAATATTGTAACGGCTCGGTAGAGTTGTTCCTCCATACAACAAGCTGATATCGTCTATCTTCAGGATGTACCCATATTTGGCGGTACATTTTCTCGATATCTGCCGTGAACACGAACCGTGGTAGTCGAAAGCGCAGCAGGACGGTGAAAAGGTCAGTTTGCAGCATTGGCCCGGTATGCATGATGTCATTTAATGCTACACCCGTGGATGTTTTGGCGGAAGCATCAAAAACGACTCTCAACTTTGTGGAACTGCTTTCAGGTCGCCGTATGCAGTGGTGCGGGATGAAATAACGTGGGGAAACTAACGTTGTGACTTTGGTCATGTGACCCAATGCTTCATATTCTGTCATGAACTGTGTGTAAGCCTTTTTGAGCTCCCTGTCCTTCTCTAGTCGCCTTTCTAAAGCCAGGAAACGATTTGTTGGGAATTTGGTCTGGGTTGCACCCGTACGAGTCCATCAGTTCTTCCACCCTTTTGAAGAACGCTAGTGGGTTCCCTTCTCCATCAAACTTAAGTCCCCACTTGTGGACTCTATCCATTAACGCACCCATGGTGGTCAGGGTTTCGCCGGTTGACTGCGAAATATGGTCCGCTCTACTATTCTGCGTTGGTATCGTCAACGTTGCAGCGACGTCGTAGTACCGCTGCGACGCCAGTGGAACAGTTAACTTCGGTGCCGTTGTTTCTTTCTGGTCTCCGAGGTTTAGCACTGGCCCCGCACTGCTTAGTGGAGCTGTCGGCGTATTGGTGTCCGACCCCGGAGAGTTTTCCCTTCGGTGCTGCATTTCTAATCATTCGTCGTGGTTTTCGGATGCTATAAAGGCGGCCAAGCGTTTGCGCAGTTCCTCTACAGTGCCATCAGTGTTCAAGCCAAATTCGATAGTGTAGTTCTGGAGGTCCTTGCGCACGTGGCGTAACCACGATATTCGCACCATGATATCCTCTATAAATGTCGGTGTTATTATTCTGACTTGCTATTAGATTCTTCTGTCTCTTGTTATCGCTGTTATAATAAAACGTAAAGGAGTCCCTGCTCGGGCGCCATGTAACGCCGCTCCGGTTCTCCGGTCTATAGCCGGGGTAGGCTCAACGGTTCCCAGGGAGCTCGATACACAATTTATTTTTAGACGAGACCCTTTAGTTTTATTTTCTTTATTTCTCCAATTTTTATTCTGTTGTCGTAGTGGTATTACTGCCTAATATATACGGGAAGGGTACGACTGACGCACTCTCGGTAGACGTGATTAGTGGACCAGGTGATAGTGCGTTGGTACGGCCAACAAGCGATGCGCTAGGCAGCGAACGTGTACGATTGGCGGGCAGATGATGTGTTGCTTGTGGCTAGCAAATGCGGTACTCCATATGACGAGCAGGCGATGTGCGGCGTGTGCGAGCGATTTGCGAGTCGGTAATACGGGTGTGGAAGCGATTTGATTCCGTGCGTTAGTCAGCCGGCACTTTTGCGTGTGTGCGAGCTGGTACCACGAATGGGTGATGTAACCAACCGTGATCTTACGTTTGTCGCGGGGCGTGTAACGTTGGTGCAAGAATATCATGTGATGTAGTCAGTGCTGATTCTAAAGAAAACCGAGGTCACTGGATAAAGTATGAGTACTGACTCTAAAGAGCCGATGTACTGTATAACTTAATAGCGCTGGTTCTAGAGAACCGATGTCACCATATATCGTAAGAGTACTGGTTCTAAAGAACCGATGTACCGTATATCTTAATAGCGCTGATTCTAGAGAACCGATGTCACTATATAACGTAAGAGTACTGGTTCTAAAGAACCGATGTACCGTATATTCTAATAGCGCTGATTCTAGAGAACCGATGTCACTATATAACGTAAGAGTACTGACTCTAAAGAGCCGATGTACTGTATAACTTAATGGCGCTGGTTCTAGAGAACCGATGTCACCATATAACGTAAGAGTACTGGTTCTAAAGAACCGATGTACTGTATATCTTAATAGCGCTGATTCTAGTATGATGTTCTTGCACCGCAGTTAACGTGTATTTCTTTACTAGCGGTATTATTGGTTTTCTTTTCAACGGTACTTGCCTGCCGTTAGCTCTGTGTTATATTCTTTTCACGAGCGATACGTGTTGCTGCTTCGGTGGATGATAACCGACTGCGATAGGTGTTGCTGCTTCGGTGGATGATAACCGACTGCAATAGGTGTTGCTGCTTCGGTGGATGATAACCGACTGCGATACGTGTTGCTGCTTCGGTGGATGATAACCGACTGCGATACGTGTTGCTGCTTCGGTGGATGATAACCGACTGCGTATCCTATAGCCAAACACAAACCTTTTCTATTGCCGCGGTTGTCGTTGTTCTTATTTGTGTTGCTTGCTGTGTTGCTTGTCGTCGAAAACTGGTTCTCCTTGTATGTGTTGCGTATGTGTTCTCTGTTCTCTTCTATTTTCTGGTTTTCACGTGGGAATGTGTGTGAGCGTTGTCGTCGAAAATTGGTTCTCCTCGTCGGCTGATGCGTATGTGTGCTCTGTTCTCTTTTAGACAGAACTATGAGGGGTTTGTCGTACCCCTCTTCTTATATGCTTATATGCTACCAATTCTTATGTACACAAAGAGCGTAATGGGATGTACAATAAATTCTGATACGAATAACTTCTATGGTACATTAGCAATTTCATGTTTCAAAGAGTACTAGGTAGAAAGCACAATTTTACATTTCATTTCTCTGCAGGAAATACTTACAGGCTCATGTCGGATACGCGCTCGATCGTCAGACGCTCGGTAGTTGTTTATGAGCCTGTAACGACGCCATAAACAAAAGGTCACCATCAATGGGCGAAGCTAACGCTTTGATCTAGCCAGACAGGGTCAGCTGAGGTATACACGACTATCATAGACACACAACTCAGTAAAACGGGGGGCAGTGTGACGCCGAAATTATGTGACCAATTTTGGGGCACACCAACGTAGCGCCATGGCCACAATCATTTGGAATTTAATTTAATTTGTTGAATTTTTTGTATCATTTTGAAGTTAATTTAATTTAATTTCATCTATACCGTTAATAAACTATCGACCTAAAATATGAAATAATTAACTAATGATCTAATAATTAAGTATTTCCTGCAGAGAAATGAAATGTAAAATTGTGCTTTCTACCTAGTACTCTTTGAAACATGAAATTGCTAATGTACCATAGAAGTTATTCGTATCAGAATTTTTTTTACATCCCATTACGCTCTTTGTGTACATAAGAATTGGTAGCATATAAGCATATAAGAAGAGGGGTACGACAAACCCCTCATAGTTCTGTCTAAAAGAGAACAGAGCACACATACGCATCAGCCGACGAGGAGAACCAATTTTCGACGACAACGCTCACACACATTCCCACGTGAAAACCAGAAAATAGAAGAGAACAGAGAACACATACGCAACACATACAAGGAGAACCAGTTTTCGACGACAAGCAACACAGCAAGCAACACAAATAAGAACAACGACAACCGCGGCAATAGAAAAGGTTTGTGTTTGGCTATAGGATACGCAGTCGGTTATCATCCACCGAAGCAGCAACACGTATCGCAGTCGGTTATCATCCACCGAAGCAGCAACACGTATCGCAGTCGGTTATCATCCACCGAAGCAGCAACACCTATCGCAGTCGGTTATCATCCACCGAAGCAGCAACACGTATCGCTCGTGAAAAGAATATAACACAGAGCTAACGGCAGGCAAGTACCGTTGAAAAGAAAACCAATAATACCGCTAGTAAAGAAATACACGTTAACTGCGGTGCAAGAACATCATACTAGAATCAGCGCTATTAAGATATACAGTACATCGGTTCTTTAGAACCAGTACTCTTACGTTATATGGTGACATCGGTTCTCTAGAACCAGCGCCATTAAGTTATACAGTACATCGGCTCTTTAGAGTCAGTACTCTTACGTTATATAGTGACATCGGTTCTCTAGAATCAGCGCTATTAGAATATACGGTACATCGGTTCTTTAGAACCAGTACTCTTACGTTATATAGTGACATCGGTTCTCTAGAATCAGCGCTATTAAGATATACGGTACATCGGTTCTTTAGAACCAGTACTCTTACGATATATGGTGACATCGGTTCTCTAGAACCAGCGCTATTAAGTTATACAGTACATCGGCTCTTTAGAGTCAGTACTCATACTTTATCCAGTGACCTCGGTTTTCTTTAGAATCAGCACTGACTACATCACATGATATTCTTGCACCAACGTTACACGCCCCGCGACAAACGTAAGATCACGGTTGGTTACATCACCCATTCGTGGTACCAGCTCGCACTCACGCAAAAGTGCCGGCTGACTAACGCACGGAATCAAATCGCTTCCACACCCGCATTACCGACTCGCAAATCGCTCGCACACGCCGCACATCGCCTGCTCGTCATATGGAGTACCGCATTTGCTAGCCACAAGCAACACATCATCTGCCCGCCAATCGTACACGGTCGCTGCCTAGCGCATCGCTTGTTGGCCGTACCAACGCACTATCACCTGGTCCACTAATCACGTCTACCGAGAGTGCGTCAGTCGTACCCTTCCCGTATATATTAGGCAGTAATACCACTACGACAACAGAATAAAAATTGGAGAAATAAAGAAAATAAAACTAATGGGTCTCGTCTAAAAATAAATTGTGTATCGAGCTCCCTGGGAACCGTTGAGCCTACCCCGGCTATAGACCGGAGAACCGGAGCGGCGTTACATGGCGCCCGAGCAGGGACTCCTTTACGTTTTATTATAACAGCGATAACAAGAGACAGAAGAATCTAATAGCAAGTCAGAATAATAACACCGACATTTATAGAGGATATCATGGTGCGAATATCGTGGTTACGCCACGTGCGCAAGGACCTCCAGAACTACACTATAGAATTTGGCTTGAACACTGATGGCACTGTAGAGGAACTGCGCAAACGCTTGGCCGCCTTTATAGCATCCGAAAACCACGACGAATGATTAGAAATGCAGCACCGAAGGGAAAACTCTCCGGGGTCGGACACCAATACGCCGACAGCTCCACTAAGCAGTGCGGGGCCAGTGCTAAACCTCGGAGACCAGAAAGAAACAACGGCACCGAAGTTAACTGTTCCACTGGCGTCGTAGCGGTACTACGACGTCGCTGCAACGTTGACGATACCAACGCAGAATAGTAGAGCGGACCATATTTCGCAGTCAACAGGCGAAACCCTGACCACCATGGGTGCGTTAATGGATAGAGTCCACAAGTGGGGACTTAAGTTTGATGGAGAAGGGAACCCACTAGCGTTCTTCAAAAGGGTGGAAGAACTGATGGACTCGTACGGGTGCAACCCAGACCAAATTCCCAGGGCTACGCCAGAGTTATTGCAGCAAAGAGCTATCCAATGGTACCGAAGCAACAACCGCCGTTGGGATGACTGGCGTTCCTTCAAAAGAGACTTTTTAAATTTCTTTCTACCACATCGCTTCTTCGAGAGACTACAAGATGACATACGACAACGCTCACAGAAAGCAAATGAGACGTTTCGGAACTACGTTTTGGCAATTCAAAATTTAATGTGACATACGGACCTTACCCCACGAGAGCAATTAGATCGAATTTACGCCAATAGTAAGAAGGAGATACAAGTATACGTAAAGCGAAGAGAATTTAAGACTCTTCTGGAACTAATTGAACTTGTCGACGACTACGATACGCTTACCAATAGTGGAAATGAAAGGAGTCACGAGGCACAGAGGCCACAACAAGTGCATCACCGACAAATTACCGAGGCAAGGGAAACTGCCCGCATAGACGTGCGCCAGGCATGCAAACGCTGTGGACAGGTGAGTCATTTTCGAGCTACGTGTAATAACCCTGTCCTATACTACTGCTAGGTATGTGACCGCAAAGACATACGAACCAACGAGTATTGCAAAAGGAGACAGGGAAATGAGCAGAGTCTTCGCATGAACCGAGGCGATGCGAGGATATCATATCACCAGCCTCGCAATCATTAACGAATCTTCGATATCAAGATCACCGCATTGTCGCTACGGTAGCACTGGATGATTGTCTTATGCATGCCACAATCGATACAGAAGCCAGTCGCAGCTTTATAAGTGAATATTTTGCAAAGAAAATACAGGACCCATCAAGTTTTCTTCCCATAACACTAGAGGTCAACATGGCGAACGAACAAAAGGAACCAGTCACCAAAGCGATAGACACCGTCGTGACGTTTGGAAATAAACAACATCGAATGACCATTCTAATTCTCTTCAAAAGAGAATAAACAACTACCGAGCGTCTGACGATCGAGCGCGTATCCGACATGAGCCTGTAAGTATTTCCTGCAGAGAAATGAAATGTAAAATTGTGCTTTCTACCTAGTACTCTTTGAAACATGAAATTGCTAATGTACCATAGAAGTTATTCGTATCAGAATTTATTGTACATCCCATTACGCTCTTTGTGTACATAAGAATTGGTAGCATATAAGCATATAAGAAGAGGGGTACGACAAACCCCTCATAGTTCTGTCTAAAAGAGAACAGAGCACACATACGCATCAGCCGACGAGGAGAACCAATTTTCGACGACAACGCTCACACACATTCCCACGTGAAAACCAGAAAATAGAAGAGAACAGAGAACACATACGCAACACATACAAGGAGAACCAGTTTTCGACGACAAGCAACACAGCAAGCAACACAAATAAGAACAACGACAACCGCGGCAATAGAAAAGGTTTGTGTTTGGCTATAGGATACGCAGTCGGTTATCATCCACCGAAGCAGCAACACGTATCGCAGTCGGTTATCATCCACCGATGAGTTGTTTATTCTCTTCAAAAGAGAATAAACAACTACCGAGCGTCTGATGATCGAGCGCGTATCCGACATGAGCCTGTTAATTATTAGATCATTACTTAATTATTTCATATTTTAGGTCGATAATTTATTAACGAAATAGATGAAATGAAATTAAATTAACTTCAAAATGATACAAGAAATTCAACAAATTAAATTAAATTCCAAATGGTTGTGGCCATGGCGCTACGTTGGTGTGCCCAAAATTGGTCACATAATTTTGGCGTCACAAGGTTCATGATACTCATGATGTATTCTTTCGCTTTTTCGCGAGGCCCCTGTCGTCTTCGTATTATATCCTCTTCTAACTTTTGCATGTATCTCGGTGGTAAGAAGAAGATCATAGCAGCGTCTTTGAACTGCTGCCAATATGTTTATATAGCGCCACCAGTCTCTGGTGCGATAGCAGAGTAGTTCATTCAATGGCAAGAGTAAGCTGTTGTAGTGGATTTGATAACAGCTGGCTAAATCTTCCATGTTTTCAATAAATTCTAAAATGGAACGTGTTCCATTGAAATGCAAATTCCATTTGCGCACCGTATTCATGACGTCGTAGTCCACAGGTAAACAAAAACAAAATTTTTTTGAGTCTTTTATTTAGTGATTATTTTGTGATTATATAAATCGAAAAGTAAATAGGAACTCCATTAATAATAAATAAAGTTTGCTTTTGTACTTAATATAATAAAAACTAATGGGGTCATTCTCTAACTTTTAACGTGGACGTCGGAAAACGTTCCCACCGAACGTTAACGTTCTTAAATTACTATTCACAATCTTTTCCCCTAATTTTCGTTGAGCGAACTGCCTTTCGTTGAACTTTCCATACTACTTTCACTACCGAATGCTTGCTGTGTATACACTCGAGTGTGGTATACACATAGCTGTCTTGTTTCCTCTTATAATATCATGCATTCAATGATTTTATTGTGTGAGCATTGGTTTTCTCACTTCTCTTTACTAGCATTTATTTTGTTGGATTGACTTGTAATTCAATTCAAATTCGCGAAAAACAGCAATATTAATAAATAAATAAATAAATTAATAAATATGATATTCGAAGACTTTTCGTCGAGCAGCAGCGAAGATGATGATACAAATCCTGACACCTACTGCCGAATTAGGAACAGAGAATTGAGAAACAATGGCAGTGTATTGGATATGCCCTACCAAGAGTGAGTGTTTAATGAATTATGTAAATGAATATCGGAAATATAATAGTTGTGATATATATATCTTATTTGGTTTGATATTTATATTGTTTTATGCTAGATTTAAAAAGAACTTTCGCATGGAGAAAGAATTCTTCGTTCAAATTTTAAATGAGGTTTCGCAATACTATGATGCACAAGCAAGAAGCACAGCTATTCCGGCAATTATAAAACTGGCAACATTTCTACGATTCGCGGTAACCGGGAACTATCAAACAGGCGTTGGAAACGAAAATGCTTCGTCAATGTGTCAAGCCAGTGTTTCCCGCATTGTTAATGAGAATTTGCGTATTTTTGAAGAGTTCTTAGCGCCGAAATGGGTTCGATTACAAATAACGGTGGAGGAGGAATGCAGGACAAAACAAAAATTTTTGGATAAATTTGGAATCCCTGGTGTTATAGGGTGTGTGGATGGTACACACATTAAAATAATGTCGCCGACGCATAACGAACGTCATTTATACTATAATCGTAAAGGTTATTATAGCATAAATGCGCTCATGGTGAGATAATATATAATACATGAATATATATTATTTCTTGTGCTTTATTTGCAGATTTGCGACTATGATCTAGTGGTACGATTCGTTGACGCACGGCATCCGGGTGCAAACCACGACGCATTCATCTGGAGAGTGAGTGCTGCCGAAGGACACTTCTCTTCCCAATATGATGTGGGAAAACGCAATACGTGGCTTCTAGGTACGATAATTAGAATTTGTATTTTTGATAAGCAATAATTAGACAAACGTGCATATTGCAGGAGATTCCGGTTATGGTCTGCTCCCTTACTTGATGACACCATACAGGAGCCCAGCAGAGAGCCATGCGGTCGATTACAATACGAAACTGTGTAGTGCTCGAAATACAATCGAACGTTGTTTCGGTGTTATTGAGAGCAGATTTCGAAGCATCAACCAGGAAAGGGGCCTCCACTATTCTCCGCAGATGGCCACAAAAATAATAAATCCTTGTTGTATTTTGCACAACATTTGCATATTTTACAAGAACGATTGGGAGCCGGACGAGAGTCAGAACACCGATTCCGCAAACAGCCCCGACGATGACGAGCCTGGAAACGAGCCCACAAGAGCTGGCAGAACAACTCGCGAACGGTTGGCGAGGGAAATGGCTGGCAGTTAACAAAGAACACACAATCGGTTGTTTTATAAAATTGCGATATAAAAATTGTTTATGTATTAACTTACAAATACATTTCAATAAAAACAGAAGTAAGAACTTCACAACAAAAACATTCGGAATTTGTTATAGAATTTTATTTTAAAGAAAGGAACGTTTTATAAACCAATTATAAAGTAAATACAGAGTCAAAAAACAAAGTATTTAGATATAAAAGACTTCATGTCACAACTTAAAACTAGACTAAAAAATTAAGTAAATATTACAGACTTCATGTCATAACTTAAGACTAGATTCTGAGGTGGCACTTTAAGGTGTGTTATTCTAAATTAAGCGACGCGTTTAGTGCTTGCCCGCAGTTTGCTGTCTTCGAGATTATATCGCCCAACCGCAGTATCGCTGCAGTGTTTTTTTCCAGCGCTGTCCTTAGCAGCTTGTTGTGCTCGCGCATCTCCTGCAAAATTGCGGACTGCGTCAAGTTATGGTCGCTCAGCAGCGACGTGCGCTGTGCTCGTCTGTTTCGGCAGTAAACTGGTTGGCTTTTCGGCTGACTTTGTGGTCCCGATGCATTCGGGACTACTACTTCAAGTGCATTCGGGACTACTACTTCAAGTGCATTCGGGACTCCTAATTCAGATCGGTTGATGTTTTCTGTGATATGCATCGAGAAATCCAGAACTGCTTCTGATGACGGCGAGACTGGAGGAACGTCTGTAATTTTAAAATGCGAAAAATAAAAGATAGCTCATATCACCTTTGCAGAAAAACTTACTTGGAATTTTCTCGCATAGTACATGAGGTGGTGTTTTTTGTGGTATACCCAAGAATCTTCCCCGAGGAGCCGCAACTGAGCCGTAGCTCATTACCTCCATAGTCTGTTTTTCAAGAGCACTCAGCGGAACTTCTCTAAAAGGACCGCCTACTGTTTTTACTCTTGAAGCGGCATTCTCCGACATCTTCTTTCTGGTTCTCGTTTTCATATCACACCAGATCTAAAATAGCGATAAAATATAAAGCCAACTTGCGCGACCACAAATTTTATTTAATTTTTTAACCTTCTTCCACTCAGCAGTTTTTCTCATTGTAGGGTCCAGATTATTGAGGACTCTTGTCGTGTAGTCCCACTTTTTCTTCACCGTCACCTTGCTTTCACCAAATACGGGAGTCCCAGTTGCCAAGGCAGGATTTTCCCGCATTTGGCTTAGCAATTGCTGAAACTGCTCAGTTGTTGTTAATCTGCAATTGTATTTATATTAATTTTATGCAATTGGAAATATTAATTGAATTATTGATTAAAAATAATAATTGAATATCAGAAATTACACTCACCTTTTTGTTGAAGATGCCATTATTATTAAATTCGCTGAAAAACAATCAATTAGGTACCCAAACGTCAACTTTTTTCTTCACGCTTCATTTCTGTCAAAAAAACGGACAGAAATAGCGTTGCAAAAAGTTCAAGAATGCCCTTATGACTGGAAAACACACAAACCCTTTGAAAAGTATTGTTGCAAACTTGGAAGCACCGTCAATCGCTGTTCCCTAATGTGAACTGACGCTTGCTCGCTAATTCAGCGTTTGCAGACGTTTCTGAACAGCTGTTTTACGAAAAGCATAAAGTAGAACGTGTGCAAGTGTTGACGTTGAAAGTTAGAGAATGACACCATAAATATGCGGTGGTTTTGCACATTTTTTTAAAAGCCGTTGCATTTTGATGCAAGAGACGGTTGAGAGGGACTGTGGGTGTGAAGTGAGAGGTAGCAGAGTGTCATGGCAGTATGCGAGTGCGCTTTCTAGAGGAATAACGTATTTTTATGTATGGCCAGAAGAGCAAGGGAACGGTTCCACCAGGATATAATGAACTTTGAAGAAAGATCTCAAGGACAATATAATGAGAACATGATGGCTGACTACATTTGGATGGTCATACAAGAAAGTTCTGACGATTACACTAGAAAGACTAAAAGTATTTATTTTTAAAGCTTCTTTTGTATAATTTTTTTGTATTTTTATGTTTATTTCTGCTGTCTTTTACAATAAAAATTAATTAAAATATATAATTCATATCTTGTTTTAATTTTTAATATGATTAACATTGAAAAATAGACTTTTTCCATAAATGTTGAAATTTTATTCTGGTATCTACATAAGCAAACTTTATTAGATAAAAATATTTTTTCTTTCTTTAGTTTGCCATAAGTAATCAAAATCACAGGTACAGAACTCAGACTCAAAAATCGTGTTGACCTGTGTTCTCGATGATCATGCGGTTGCTGCATTGGGTAACTTGAATTGCATTTCATTGACGATGGTTTGTGACAGAAACAATGCGGTTGTTGCGGGTACTGCGAGTGAATCGATTTTCAGATTACCGCGTTCTGCCGAGTTCCGTCTGGATCGTTGCTCTTTGAAATGTTGACTTAAGCGTTGTCTCATATCCTTAACAGTGTATTCTATCGGCAGACTTAGAAGTCTCATTGGAGCTTCTAACTCCTCTTTATTTAATTTGTAGATGAAACTTAAATTCTCCGGTAGTTGTTCATCATAGTTGACTTGCACTAGCATTCGAGTGGCTCGGTGCGCTGCTGCAATTGTTTCCCTGCGATCTGGTGAATTACTCCTTGACTGGTTCGGAGGATTGCTTAATTTATTAGCGTGCTGGTGCGGAGAAATGCTGCGCTGATCTGGTGAAATATTCCTCTGTTGAATATCTTGTTGCCGCGGTGAGTTACTTCTTTGTATGGAACCACCGCCTTTTTGAACAATCGGTTGTTCGTTTGGTGTGTTTAATGAATTGCTTCCAGAGGAAAGCGGTCCCAGCTCGGGCGCCATTTGTAACGACGAGTTTTTCTTTCCCAGCCGGGAATAGCTCACTCGTCCCAGGGTTCGTGGCAAGTGGATCTCGCAACCACTTGCGAACAATATTTTAAGCTGCGTTTCCGAGCAGAGAGTTCAGCTCGGACGCAATGCTGAGTATCGTATTTATTATATTTCCTTAACAATTTTTATAAAATTAGTACTATAAGAGCCACAGTGGGTCGCGTAAATAAAGAGCCACAGTGGGTCGCGTAAATAAAGAGCCACAATAGGTCGCGTAAATAAATAGCCTTAATGGGTCGCGTAAATAAAGACCCACAGTGGGTCGCGTAAAATAAAGAGCCACAATGGGTCGCGTAAATAAAGAGCCACAGTGGGTCGCGTAAATAAAGAGCCACAGTGGGTCGCGTAAATAAAGAGCCACAGTGGGTCGCGTAAATAAAGAGCCACAATGGGTCGCGTAAACAAAGGGCCACAATGGGTCGCGTAAATAAAGAGCCACAGTGGGTCGCGTAAATAAAGAGCCACAATGGGTCGCTTAATAAAGAGCCACTAATGGGTCGAGTAAATAACTACAAGCGCCGTTTGCACGGTCGATATTTATTATACGAGGACTTCTTGGGATCACCAAGATACCTCAAAATGCGAACCTTTGGTGTTTACTTTTGCGTTACTAATATATTAGTTTAGCATCAGATCAAAGGCTGATCTGCAATGTTCGGAAGAGCTCGTTAAAAGCGACAAACAAAATAAACCGTCCCCGAATTCTAAGACATTTCCAATGGAATCGGCCGTGAACGAAGACAAATTCCATTCAAACAACATTTTGTCCGTCGGCTGATTGCTATTCATTCGTATGTCTCTATATCTGTCGGTAGATGTATGCTTTCTGGTTTTCTCTACTTGATCTGGAAATGTAAATATTTGTGTTTATGTGTAGCTATGTATTCGTAGTGTGTACTTGTTTGCATACGGTCACTTGGAAGGAACAGGTTTTCGGTGTTAATTCCAGTTCTATTCTTCGTAGTCTGTTTGTAATCTTTCTGTTTCGTTTTGCTCTGTTTGTCGTTCGGTAATTAGGTTTGTATGTACATATAGTTAACGCGAGTGTAAGTTTGATTATTTCCATGTTTTGCTTTGCTCTTCATGTTTAACTAATGTATGTATATAAATATGTGTATTAATTGTCTAATCTAAAACTATTTATATTAAAATATTATTGTAACGAATTGTGGTCATTACAAAGTATTGACTTCTTTCAC
This sequence comes from Thecophora atra, assembly GCA_937620795.1. Taxonomy (NCBI): domain Eukaryota; kingdom Metazoa; phylum Arthropoda; class Insecta; order Diptera; family Conopidae; genus Thecophora; species Thecophora atra. Next base: position 64,949,029 of record OW569398.1, read on the forward strand.
AATTTTAATTTGCTTCACTTCTACTATTTCACTTTATATTGATTATTTTGGCTGTTTTAATTTTCGCTGGTCGTGTGATTACTGAGTGATATCAGAAACTGAACTCTTGTCCGAAATTTTGTTTCTTTATATATAAAATTTTCTTCTTCTTCTTTTTCGATGTCTTCTTCTTCTTCTCTCCTTTCGAAAACATTCCTATAAAACGTCATAAAATTTAAGCAAACGAATTTCCTCTAATTGGCTTTGTTAGATAAGGGATAATTGGTTTATGGGGTGATTCCAATACGAATCACGTTTATTTGTACACCTGCACAAGGTATCCTGTGAATTCAGAGTCTCATCACTTTTTCCTTATTTATTGCCTTTCGATATAAATATTTTTTCTTTTAAAATGGAAAATTCTTGAAAACCCTATAAAATGTCAATGAAACTTTTTCTTTTGTAATTTACGACTTGATAAGCGATAATTTTAGTAAGCGATCATGTTAATTGTGTTTGCTGCCACACTTAGAGCACCTTAATTTTAATGGATGTTCGCAGTTAAAATACACACAAACACCAACAACTACAACACAATTGGAAAATGCTATACTCAGTCAAAAAGAAAAACACCCACGATTACGCCATCTACAACAAACTCATAGCTTAGATCTTTGCCTAGTGCTTGCTAACCTAAATAAAAGAAAATTATATAAAATGGTAACACTATTCTCCAACAAAACCAAACAGACGCTGTTTAAATTTTATTTTGGACAACTAACACTATTATCACTTGGGTCCCCTAAAACCAGCAAAAAGAGTGCTACCAATCGAAATACTTAACGACTATTGATATTGTAGCAACGAAATACACCTAAATGATATTATTGCACAAAAGAAATACAAATCTACGTGTATAAAAATCTTCAAAATACCCTGGACAATAACCAAACTAAATATATCAACCACTATTTAAAAGTAATACTCTAAAGAATGCTAAAAAAATTAAATTCACTAGATAAAATTAACATAATAGCATTTACACTAACCTATAACAAGAAAATACATTTTTGTAGTAAACCCACAAACCTATAATGCGAAAATAGAATATTATCGATAACAAAAAAAAAAAAAAACAACTAATATAGCAGGGACATAAACCAAACATAGCAATACTTACCCCTTTTATAGCGAAGGCACAAACCAAAAAGTAGCATCCTGAGCACCCTCGATTTCCTTTGGTCCAGAACCGCTATATTACCACTACTTCTCCTAACCCAATTTCAACCACGCGATTTAAAAATACGAAGAGCACAAATACATATCCAAGCAAATAAATATATCTTGAAAAATCCAAATTTTGTCATTAAATCCAAAAATAAAATCCACAGATTTGTTTAATTACGTTTAATTCTGTGCGACACACAATGAAAACATACGTACCATAAATAAAACCATACAAGAGTCGTGTTTCTATGGTCGCGGGTATACGCTTATTATCGCCGCTATCAAAGAAACGGTTTTCGCCGCTTACTAAATTGTTGTTCAAACTTGGCACCATTATCTGCCAATTTTGTCATCTATAAATTCATTACAACAAAATTAGTCATGCAAGCTCAGGAAAAATTCTACTCAAAATGATAAATTGATGAAGTTGACTTTTAGAGATGGTAAATTCTTCGATAATTTCCAACAAAAAACTTGGTCACACTTTATTTTATCTACGCTTATTCCTTTAGCGGGTATAATTATAGTTATAGGCTACCCACTTATTTTTCCATACAAAAGTCTATTGTCACCACGAAAAAAACACGGCTAATGTCGTTATTTCTACACAGCACCACACAAAACAACTAGCCACACAAAAAATCTGAACCAACAACGTCCGAAAGACTTCGAAAAACAGTGCAGCACAAGGCAACAACATCATACAAGTTGTAGGTTGTTCACTGATTTCTGACGCACGAAGCACATGGTAAAAAGTCATACAAAAAAAAAATACACACTTTCTCAAGTCGCACTAATGAAAGAAACTATGGGTTCGCTAAACTTATGCGCACCTTGTTGGCTTGGTTGTTCGTAACAAAAATTAGATAGAAGAAATTCAAAATTAGATATCTATTTTAGATTCGAATTGTGTTGTAATTTTTAGGCAATTTTTATGAATGTTCCAGTTTGTGTGTAATTTAAACATGAGGTGAGAAAATTTGTGAGTAACATTAAAAAAAAATAAAATTTTTGATATAAAAACAATGCAATAAATTTTTAAACAACATTTTTCATCGAAGATATTGAAATCGTTTACTTACGTTAATATCGCCTTAGATCACAAATGCAATGTAGTACGAAAGTATTTTCCTTCCTTTGTTAATCAATGACTTGTTACGTCTCTTGTGCTACAAGAACTTGCGCACCTAAGCAACAGCGTCAAACGTGATGCACGTTGAACATGAAACCATAAACTACAGTTGACAACTGTGTTGCCATGTCCACTTCAATGTTTTGGAAAAGCTCACATTGGCAAAGCACACATTTGATTTAGATCCTAAAATGTATGCAAAAAAACTTTAGATACGATGTACAATAGAACATGCGATGCATTAATCTGTGTTATTTGATTTTTAAATGGTTACATTTTTTGTATATACATACATATTATTTTTCCACATACATGGAAAAATGGCCATGGGAAGGCCGGGAAGGGGTCCAGTGCTACCAGAGCGAATGCATTTCCCAGTGTGCGGCACAAACTCTCGCTCCTAGAGGGTGCCAGCGGTTTTTGGCGTGAACATACCGGCCGCCTTGCAGTACTGCAAGTTAGCGCAGGAGTGACATCTCGAGAGGCGGTTGTCGAGGTGACTTAGGACGTCGGCAGTGGTAGGGAACTGAGAGGGGGGTAGTGAAAATTATGAATGTGCGGGAAGGAGTATCAGTTTGTTGATCGGACGGGTAACTTGTCCTTTTTCGGTGCGGACGTCGGCGACGCAAATTCGTGAGTCGGAACCGGGGTAAGTACGCGAGACACGGCCTAACCTCCACTGAGTGGGACACAACAGATCGTTTACCTGGAGATCGGGGTGCGGGGTTTTCCATTTGCCCCGCCGTTGGAGTTCATAAAAATATTTGTTTTTCCACCGATTGCAGAATTGTTGATAGATGGCTTTGAGCTTCTGCCATCTATTAATAATCTTCAACGGTGACGCGGGCAGTTCGGGTTCTGCGGGAGAGCGTCTTGATCGGGGCGTCTCTGGTTTTGGCGTAGAGTGGGGAGGTATGGAACGAGCGGTGGTGCACGTGCGCAGATAGACGGTTGGCGTGTAATGCATCCCGCGCGGAATTTTCAGCAAGGAGATCTCGTGATAGCATTGGACGAATTTGAGCCATCTTTAAAGCGTGTGGTTGTTAAGCGGTTCGTTCCAACCAGTATTATCGAGCCAGACTTGTTGCATCAGGGATTTTGCAACGACAGTGACAGGTGCAAGCCAACCGGCCGGATCGAAGAGTTGCGCTATGAGCGACAACATTTCTCGTTTGGTGTGCGAGAGTAAGATTGCGGTAAGTTCGCCATCAAGGTTGAAGCAATCGGTACTTGCGTTCCACCTGATGCCAAGGGTTCTTGCGGAACTGGCGTCTTCGATTTCGAGGAAGTTGGAGTTGAGGAGATCTTTCGGAGGGATGCCACTCAGCAGACTAGCGTGGTTGGCAGTCCATTTCCGCATGGTAAAAGCCGACGATTGGAGCGCGGCCACCAGCTCGTGGCGCATCCGTATAGCCGATTCATGGGAACCGCACAAGGCATCATTCATGTACATGCTGGACTTCAGAGCTGAGGAGGCGAGAGGAAGTGTTTTTTCAACATCTTGAGCAAGCTGTTGAAGAGTACGAATCGCGAGATAGGGAGCACAGTTGACGCCAAACGTTACGGTGCGAATCTTGAATATCTTCGGAAGAGGAGTTCCGGAAGAGGAATCGCTGGTAGCGCGATTCTTCGGGGTGAACGAGGATTTGGCGGTACATTTTCTCAATGTCGCCATTGAAGACGTATCGGTACAAACGCCAACGAATTAACAGGAATGTTCGATCCGACTGGAGCGGCGGCCCTGTGTAGAGGGCGTCATTTAGGGTCAGGCCATCGGAGGTAGGAAAAGAAGCGTTGAGAACAACTCGCACCTTGGTGGAGCCGGTTTTATAACTGCATGGTGAGGAAATAATTTCCAGGGGTAGGAAAGGTTTCTGTCGGGGTGACTTTGGACATGTAAGTTCGGAATATTCTCGAATCACATTGTCGCAGATATTCTTGAAATCGGGTGTTTTCAAGAGGCGGGACTGGTTACGTAAGAACTGCTTAAGAGCAATTTCTCGCGAACGACCATGCTGAAGTTGCGAAGGAAAGCCTTCTTTGAAGAGGAGGCGGACGACGTATCGGCCTTCGGTCGATATATAGGAACCTTGAGTTCCTCCATATGGGTGTTGAGAGAGAATTCCGACTAATCGTTATTAGAGATCGTATCGAGTTCCCTAGCGAAATCCTCTAGAGCCTCGCAGACACTTATGAACCGGGTGAGTGGTTCCCTGGCAGTTCGGTGATTGATTTGGATTGGGGGGTACGAGAACTAAAAAGTCGAGCGCGGTGTCGAGGTGTTACCGTCCAATGGATCGACGGGTGTTAGCAACGGCATGCGGACACTCACGGGGGTGTGGGTGTGTGCAGAAATCTTAGCTTCAGTCAATGAGGCTTGAGCAATTCACGAGAGCCGAGAAATTATTTTAATTAAAGTCTAATTAAATCGCTCTAAAAATAGCAAATGCTATGGTTGAGGATTAAGTCGCGTTAATTCAAATTAATTTGACGGTAAATCGTGCTGATATAAGTTGGGAGTCAACCGCGTTAATCCAAATTAAGTTGAAAATAAATCGAATTAATTTAGATTGAGTCGGGAATAAATCGAATTAATTTAATTAAATCGAGTTGAGTCGCGCTAATCCAAATTAAATCGAAAATGAATCGAATTAATTTAACTGATTTGGAAATAAATCGAATTAATTTAATTTAATTCAATCGAATTGAAAATAAATCGTGTTCATCCAAATTAAATCGAAAATAATTCGGGAATTATTTTTATAAGATCTGGAGGAAAAGATTTCCGATCTCGTTGCTGAGTCGATCGAGTGAATCCGGACGCAGCGCGGTACATAAACAGTGCCACCTGGGAAGGTTGTACGAGATTACAAGTCGCCAATAAAACTCAAAGTGTATTTTTAAAAATTTTATTTATTTGTATAATTATTTTCACCGGTACTGTATAATACCTAGATAAGAAAAGCGAAGATAAATAAAACACAAAATTGGTGAAAAATATTTATTTTATTTGGACAAATTTACAATTCAATCAGTTGATGGTAGTGTGTTGTTGTTGTTGTTGTTATTGTTGATATATACATATATATATAAATGGGTCCTTATCGTGGAATGACCACATTAACCATGTTGTAGGACTTACTTATGCTAAACTTCGAGCTCTGTGGTGTACTAAATTTGTTACTCCGCTTAAAATCCGACTTTTGCTTGCTAAGACGTATTTAATGCCTAGCCTCTTGTATGGTAGTGAGTTATATTGCAACTGTGATTGCGCAAGTAAGGGGAAATTGACTTCTGCATATAATAATATTGTGCGATATATTTGGGGTTTGAAGTGATTCGATCACATCTCGATGTATCGTAATCTGGTGCATGGCATATCTTTTGACTCCTTATTGGTTCTTAGGGTTTTGATTTGCCTGCATAAGGTAATTGCTCTCAAGGAGCCCACATACCTATTACGTAGACTAAATTTTTCCAGATCTAACCGCAATAACGTCTTAATTCCTATAAGGCACCATTATTTGATTTCTGAGCGTCATTTCTATATATTTGCAATCAGGCGGTGGAACTCCTTACCAACTCAGATACAGAGAATCACCAGTACACTGCACTTCAAGCGGAAATTGTTTCAACATTTTATATCTGCTTCACAATAAACTCGTAGTTGGCCTGCGTCGGTTCTTGTCTCCCACTTTCATTATTATTCTCTCTCTTTAACCTTTCTTCAACTTACTAGCTTCTGTATCTTAAAAACTCAGCATACCTTTTGATTTCACCTACTTCTCGCGTTATTGTATTACTATTATTATTATTATTATTATTATTAGTATTACAGCTGTTCATTTTTTTCATTTATTGTACATTGAATACAATTAATAAGACCTCCTAGTCTTAAAGTGTAATGTTTTGAAAGAATTAAATAAATAAATAAATAAATAAATAAATAAATAAATGTGCTTTGAAAGCTTGTTCCAACACCTTTCAGAATCATCAACATCTTTTAGTGCACCCGGAAGGAACACATCACAGTGACCACATAATCATTGACCTTACCCAGAGCAAATCTGGCGATTTCGTAATTTCTCCGCGAAAACTTGTCTTTCACGAAAAACATAATCGGACCAAGTGGAAAACGTGCTTTGAGAGCTTGTTCCACCTTTCACAATCATCAAAATATTTTAGTGCACCCGGAAGGAATACATCACAGTGACCACTTTATGATTGGCCTTACCCAAAGCAAATCTGCCGATTTCTTCATTATTCCGCGAAAACTTGTGTTTCACGAAAAACATAATCGGACCAAGTTGAACACGTGCTTTGAAAGCTTGTTCCAAAACCTTTCAGAATCATCAAAATCTTTTAGTGCACCCGGAAGGAATACATCACAGTGACCACTTCATGATTGGTCTTACCCAAAGCAAATCTGCCGATTTCTTAATTTTTCCGCGAAAACTTGTGTTTCACGAAAAACATAATCGTACCAAGTGGAACACGTGCTTTGAAAGGTTGTTCCAACACTTTTAAGAATCATCAAAAACTTTCAGTGCACTTGGAAGGAATTGGTCACGGTGCCCACTTCATTATTGGCCTTACCCAGAGCAAATCTGCCGATTTCGTCATTTTTCCGCGAAAACTTGTGTTTCACGAAAAACATAATCGGACCAAGTGGAACACTTGCTTTGAAAGCTTGTTCCAGCTTTCAGAATCATCAAAATCTTTTAGTGCACCCGGAAGGAATACATCACAGTGACCACTTTATGATTGGCCTTACCCAAAGCAAATCTGCCGATTTCGTAATTTTTCCGCGAAAACTTGTGTTTCACGAAAAACATAATCGTACCAAGTGGAACACGTGCTTTGAAAGGTTGTTCCAACACTTTTAAGAAAAACTTTCAGTGCACCCGAAAGGAATTGGCCACAGTGACCACTTTATCATTTGCCTTACCCAGAGCAAATCTGCCGATTTCGTCATTTTTCCGCGAAAACTTGTGTTTCACGAAAAACATAATCGGACCAAGTGGAACACGTGCTTTGAAAGCTTGTTCCACCTTTCAGAATCATCGAAATCTTTTAGTGCACCCGGAAGGAATACATCACCACTTTATGATTGGCCTTACCCAGAGCAAATCTGCCGATTTCTTAATTTTGCCGCAAAAACTTTTGTTTCACTAAAAACATAATCTGACCAAGTGGAATGCGTGCTTTGAAAGATTGTTCCAACACATTTCAGAATCATCGAAAACTTTCAGTGCACTTGGAAGGAATTGGTCACGGTGCCCACTTCATTATTGGCCTTACCCAGAGCAAATTTCCTCACTTTTCCGCGAAAACTTTTTTTCTACGAAAAACATAATCGGACAAGTGGAATATGTGCTCTCTCTTAATAGGATCTTTACGGCCTCATCATTTCCGGATGCCTGGAAGGTGGCTAAGGTTATTCCAATCCCGAAATCCGATAATGATTTTCGTCCAATTTCTATTCTCCCTTTCTTATCAAAAATTTTTGAAAGAATTGCTTTTAACCAAATATCTGCAATGTGCGCTGAATATAGCCTTATCTCGGATAAACAGTCTGGCTTTAGAAATGGACGCAGCAGCATTACCGCTTTAATTGATGTCGTTGAGGATGTGCGTTTGAATATTGAGGATGATAAAGTCACTTTTCTTGTACTATTGGATCACTCCAAAGCCTTTGATTCAGTCAACCATGATATTTTGCTCACTAAGTTATCACGCATGTTTGGGTTCTCGTCGTCTGCAGTGAATTTAATTCGTTCTTATCTTGCTAATAGAACACAGGTAGTTTGGCATAATGGATCTGTCTCTCAGCCTTCTTCTTTAAAGCGTGGTGTACCCCAAGGCTCCATACTGGGTCCCTTATTGTTTTCCTTGTACATTAATGACTTACCTGATGTTCTAGTACACAGCAAAATCCATCTGTACGCTGACGACGTGCAAGTCTATTCCTCTTGCATGCATCATGACATTGCATTATGTGTTCGTGACTTAAATAACGACCTTGAAAGACTTAATCAGTGGGCAGAAATGGACTTTGTCTTAATCCATTAAAGTCTAAATGCTTAGTTATTAGTAGAAAGAAAATAAGTAATGTTAGTCTCCCTAAAATAAAATTAAATGCAAATATAATTGAATATGTTGACAAAGCGAAAAATCTTGGAGTCATTATAAATGGGTCCTTATCGTGGAATGACCACATTAACCATGTTGTAGGAATTACTTATGCTAAACTTCGAGCTCTGTGGTGTACTAAATTTGTTACTCCGCTTAAAATCCGACTTTTGCTTGCTAAGACGTATTTAATGCCTAGTCTCTTGTATGATAGTGAGTTATATTGCAACTGTGATTGCGCAAGTAAGGCGAAATTGACTTCTGCATATAATAATATTGTGCGATATATTTGGGGTTTGAAGCGATTCGATCACATCTCGATGTATCGTAATCTGGTGTATGGCATATCTTTTGAATCCTTATTGGTTCTTAGGGTTTTGATTTGCCTGCATAAGGTTATTGCTCTCAAGGAGCCCACATACCTATTACGTAGACTAAATTTTTCAAGATCTAACCGCAATAACGTCTTAATTCCTATAAGGCACCATTATTTGATTTCTGAGCGTCATTTCTATATATTTGCAATCAGGCGGTGGAACTCCTTACCAACTCAGATACAGAGAATCACCAGTACACTGCACTTCAAGCGGAAATTGTTACAACATTTTATATCCGCTTCACAATAAACTTGTAGTTGGCCTGCGTCGGTTCTTGTCTCCCAATTTCATTATTATTCTCTCTCTTTATCCTTTCTTCAACTTGACAAAAAATTATAAGAATGATGAGCAGCCGGTAATCCAGGACCTGCACGAAAAATGGACATGGGAAGGCCGGGAAGGGGCAGTGCTACCAGAGCGAATGCATTTCCAAGGGTGCAGGAAAAACACTCGCTCCTAGAGGCGCCAGGGTTTTTGGCGTGAACAACAAGCTTGTCTGGACTTTCAGCATTCTTTCCTCAATCGACCAAGAGAACAAGTTTGTTGGATCAGATAATAAAAAGAAAACTGCCAACAGTTGCCCGCGATGGAATTATGCTTCTAGAATTGTAAACGTTATTCGGTCGCATTTCACTGACTTAATTGCTTTATTTGTAGAAATAATTAATGATCCAGATACATGGGCTTCAGATGTAATTCCATCAAGAGGTTTTCTGTAGTTTTTAAACATTTTCAATACTTTTTTTTACTACGCGTTTTTGACGATATATTTTCGTTAACAGATGTATTATTTAACAAGCTGCAATCTGTGGCCCTAGATATACAGTACTGCTGTAAACAAATTGAATTGACAAAAGACCATATTCTCGAGAATAAAAATGAGTTTGAAAATTTTTATGATATTGCAAACAAAACTGTGGATCCCGTTTTAAAAAGAGAAGAAAATATTAGAGATTTCAATATAAAAGGATTTTTTAATGTAGTGGACACCTTTATTACACAAATTAATATCCGATTCATATCATTAAACGGCGTACACCTCTTAGAGCTTTTAAAATCGAAAAATTTTAAAGGTTATCAAAAAATTTTCAGTAAGCAAAGAAACTTTCAAATTAATTTGCTTAATCTTAACGATTCCAGTTTCGAACATCAGTAGAGAGGTAATTTTCTGCTCTGAGAAGAATTAAAACTTGCACTAGAAACAAAATGAGAACGCTGGTCGCAGTTAGCACTTATCTCTATAGAAAATTCTTTCCTGAAGATAATTTCATTAAAAAATCTAGACGCATTGACCTTATTTATCAATAGACCACTTCAAAATAGAAACGGAAATTACCAAATATAAAAAAAAAAAAAAAAAAAAAAAAACAAAATTAATAAGCAAATAAAAAACCACAAAAAAAAAATAAATAAAAAAAACTTAGAAATTACAGAGTATAGATATTTAAATCGCTTATCGGCAAAAGCGCACCACCTGCTGATAACCCGACGAAACGCCACTGATATTATAGTATCCTTCGCATCATTTTTGATACAAGGCTTTCAAAATGCTTTTCATTACATCCGTATCTGATCGAACTAAATATAAATGAGAGTGATAGTACAAGAAATGTTCTTTTCCTGAAACATCGCCTGATACAGTCGCTAAAAACTTTTACGGTCATCAAACATGCGAGCAAGGTGTCAGCATGCTATTTATCAGATGATAGTATTCAGAGAATAGCTCTATATTGCTCTATTGGCCAAAAGGCAGCTTCCTAGCATAAACATGGCCAAAATATTTGACTGTTAATGAGAACTGTTTAAAAAGTAAAGAATAAGCATCGACATTATTATAAAAATAAATAAAAACAATTTTAATTTAATTTTTTTAATAATACAACACATCTTTTCGAAACTATTATCTCATGTATCAAAAGTAAGACAAGTATAGGATTCTAAATTTTTTTTGGAAAGCTCGATCTACGGTTTAATCAAATTGCGGAAAAATTCATGATCCGACTTGGACGAAATTATTTGGGGAAGTTTACAGGGGTAACCTAGAGCAACTCTACATAGGAAATACGATTAATTTTTATTCATTTTTTTATTGAGCTTACAGTGTCAATTTTGCCTACAAAGCTTTGGAATTATTACTAATAAATGATATTGGTTTCAGTGCCAGCGCTAATTTGAGTGAAATATAACCATCTATTAGTAAAATCTCAATCAATCTTATATTTTCTCAAACTGCTGGGGTAAAGTGACCATTACAGTAAATATTTCTGTTATTAAAGTTATTTTTGCACGGTTACTAAGAAAGATGTCAAAGAAAGTTCGAGTCGAGTTAAATGGTACGTTCCTAATCGTCGTACATCTCGTCAAAATATTTCTTGCATGAATTCGCCTTTGTAATCTTTTCATTATATATGCTCGTTGGTGCTTGTGGGCTGCTCAAAACATCAACTTTATCAACGAAAGCCTCGTAACTCATGATGCTTCCTAAGAACTATACTTTCACTATTCTTGTTTGTGAAGAAAAATTTATAAAGTAAATTTTACCCACACCCAAGTTAAGCTCGTGCTGCTCGTCTCCCAGCAACACCAGAATTCTGCGGATAACCCTTGGATTAGATTACATTTTGAATATCAATATTTTGTTATTACGTTTTAATGTACGAATTGATAAGAACTCGGAATATATATTGCATTGATTTGAATAAATGCGAATCTTTTAAAACCTTGTTAGATTTACAAAATCTTGAAATGTATAACACCACCCTGTATTATTTAATTGTAAAGTTTAATTATAGATTTAACAATACACATGTACGAATACATATTAGAATATAAGAGAATTGAATTGTGTAAACTAGAATAGAGAGCACGCTGGAACACACATACACAATGCAACAAGAAGACAACCAAGCCAACGTTCACACATATGAGACACAACGCAACACAAATACAACGGAAAGCACTCTCTGAGGCGAGCAGAATGCGAACAGAAAGATAATAACAACGAACAGAAGAGTCAAGCTTTTCTTCCGAGGCAATATTTAGTTTCACTTCCGCTCCTAGGTCGATTTGATTTATCACATCCATCCGCCGCTAGATAGCAGAGGTAGAGTAGGAGGATAATTGCCTCTCTGCGCCACACGCACGTCAATCGCGCAAATAACGTGTCACAACGCCAACGACGTACATCGTCGCGTTGCAACGAGCATCCATCACATTACCATCGCAAACCGACAACATCGCCACGTTACGACGTTTGTAACGCATATTCATAACGTCGTCACGTTTCAACGATTACAAAGCACAGCTATAGTACGTCATCGACACGTTACACCTGACGCAACGCACTGCCGCTACATCGTCGCATTACAACGAGTATCCATCACAGTACCATCGAGAACAACAATGTGTGAAACAGTGTGTGAAACAGTGTGCTCTAACTATCTTGCATATTAATGAAGTACCATCAATAAAAGCAAAGTTAAAAGGGTTTCTTTATTTATAAATTTTCTGCAACGAACCCCGGCTCGACTGAGCATATCCCAGCAAAAGAGGGATGTTTTATTACGTTCACTGCCAGATGACCAGTGTCGTCTTTTTTCAACTTCAGTTAGAGTGTTGCCATATTACATCTATATATAACATCTCCCTCTTCAAGTCTATTAATTATTTCAAAAATTAATTCATAAAATAATATAAAAAAAATCAAAATTTAAAAGAAATTGATAGTGTTAAGATAAGATACTCTATAATATATATATATAATTTCAGGCTCGTTTACGTAGCCAACGAGTATTTCTTCTGAAAACAGATCCGTCTTCTAGCTTTATCCAGTATGATCTAGGAGCATCATGAGATTCTAATATTGTTGCTTTTACCCATCCTCGCTGACTGTGATGGTACCATATCTTCTCCTCTTTCTTAAAATGTTGACTACGGGACGTACCACGGTCATAATACTTTTTGTAGTATTTGTTCTTTGCTTCGATGTTCTTATTTATGTTCGGGACCACTGTAGGCTCGAATAGACTGCTTCGTGCTGGTACTAATGTTCGCGTTTTTCTACTCATTAGAAGCTCCACTGGCGATGCATTCACTTCTTTCAAAGGCGAATTCCTGTATTCAAGTATAGCCAGCCACAATTCCTCTTTGTTTTCCTTTGATTTTTTGATCAAATTTTTTGCTATTCCTACATATCTTTCGGCAAAACCATTTGACTGAGCATATCCAGGACTTGTTGTAGTAAGTTTTATACCAGTTTGTCTGCAAAAGGCTTTAAATGCATATGAATTGAACGGCATGTTGTCACACACAATCTCAACCGGTATCCCATGGTTAGAAAAGCAAACTTTAAGTTTGTTTATACATTCAATTGCTGTTTTTGAGCTTAGTGGGATTATATCTAAATATCGTGAGTAATAATCAGCAACGATCAAATAGGTCTTCGACGCATATTCGCAAATGTCGATACCTAGCTTATTGTAAGGTAGTCGTGGAACAGCATGCGGCATCAGAGGTTCCTTTATATTAGATGTCCGATACTTTTGGCAGACTTCACATTTGGCAATTAAATTTTCTATTGCTTCATCAATCTTTGGCCAATATACTAAACTACGAGCTCTATTTTTAGTTTTCTCCACTCCAAGATGTGAAGCATGTAGTTGTGATAATACTTGTTCACGTAAGCCTACCGGAACAATTACTCTTTCATTTAAAAATATGATGTCATCTTCAATAAATAAATCGTTGCGTTGTTTCCAATAAAACTTTATATCTTCACTCAAAGCACGCTTATCACTTGGCCATCCATTTAGCAAAACCTTCTTCAATTCGTTCAAACACTTATCATTTTCCAATTCTCTTCTAAAGGTTTCTAACCGATCTGGTGTTATATTAACTGAATGCACAAATTCGTTCAAGTCTTCAATTTCCGTGCTTAAATTTTTCGTATCATAATATCGAGATAAGTAGTCTGCTATGTATAAATATCTTCCAGGAATATGTATCAAATTAATATCATACCTAATCAAACTCAATTTCATTCGTTGGAGCCTTGCGGATGGTATTTTACCAAAATCTTTTTTCATAATTGCAACGAGGGGCTTATGATCACTTTTTACAGTAACTTTTCGACCATATATGTAATAGTGAAATTTACGACAAGCAAACACTACAGCAAGTAGTTCTTTTTCAACTTGAGCATAATTAATTTCTGAATCAGTTAAACTCCTAGATGCAAACGCAATAGGCTTACCATTCTGCATCAGGCAACAGCCAAGTCCAAACTTTGATGCATCAGTCTCTATTGTGATTTCTTGTGCTTCATCAAACAATCTTAGCGTGGGAGCATTCACAATCAACTGCTTAATAGACTCCAAACAATCGTCATGTACAGATAGCCACTGATAAACAACACTTTGCTTCAACAATTCTCTAATTGGCTGTGAAATTTCTGCTAAATTTGGAATATATTCCCGTATATAATTTATCATACCAAGCAATTTTTGTAAGTCAGTTTTATCTTTGGGCTTACCTATTTTCAAAATAGCTTCGACTCTGTCTGGGTCACATCTTATACCATTGTGAGATATTATTCTACCCAAATACTTTACTTCGGTAACTCTAAATTGTATTTTGTCTATATTGAATTTGATGTTTAGCTCTCTTGCTCGTTCTACCACCTTTTGCAAAATTGTGTCATGTTCTTCTGCGCTTTTTGCTGCAATTAAAATATCGTCAATGAAAACAATTACACCTGGAATATCTTGAAAATTTCGTTCATTATATTTTTGAAAAACTTCAGGGCCAATTTTTATACCATAAGGTAACCTTTTAAAACGATAACATCCAAATGGTGTATTAAAAGTGCATAACTCGCTTGCTGTCTTGCTAAGTCCAATTTGCCAAAACCCTTCTTTCAAATCAAGGACAGTAAAATACTTTTTATTTGCAAGTTTGGCTGCTATTGACTCAAACGATGGAATCGTGTGATTTTCTAATAAGATGTCATTGTTTACATCTTGAGGATCAATGCATAAGCGAAGCTGACCGTTTTTTTTCTCAACTATGACCAAATTCGATGCACGCTCAATAGGTCCATCGACACGCTCTATTATTCCCCGATCAGCCATTCGATGCAGTTCCGCATTTACACGTTCACTTAATGATAACGGTATTCGCCTTGCAGCTTTCACTACTGGGACAGAATCTTTTTTTACTTTAATATCTAAATTGGTGACAAAACAACCCAAACCTTCAAAAATATCAGGATTTCTTTCAATGAATATCTGTTTTGTTGAGTTTTGTAGCGTGTTAATGCGTTTAATCAAATTCAACTTTTGACATGCCTCTAGACCAAGCAGCGGCTCATAAGTTGTGTCAATCACCGTGAATCTCAAACTTTTAACTTCATTTCGACACATTACAATGCAATCGGCAGTTCCTTTGTAATCTAAATCTGTTCCTCCATAACTTTGCGGAGGGAAACCACTTTTATTTAGTTTAAGGTTCTTCATATATTTCAGAAATCTGTACGGTAGGACACTTACGTCAGCACCAGTGTCCAACTTAAAGTTTATCAAGCAATCGTTTACACGAATTTTTTCATACCACCTTTTCCCCTCAACACCAATTTCAGCAATATTATGCAAACAAATCTCATTGTCTTGTGCTTCTAACATATTGTACTCTTTTATTTCACGAACTTTTGAAGCGTAACAAGCAATGCTAAAATGATTGAAGCGACCACAGTTATTGCATCGCTTACCGAATGCTGGACAACGACGATTCATGTGTATGCCTTTGCAAAATTTACAGCTGTTCTTTCGCTCACTCATATTAGGTAAATTGTTGGTTTCTCTCATATTTGCATTGTTGTTGTTCGTTTTCATTGAAATTCTTGTGCTTTGTTTGCCGTTTAATGCGTCCACCGTTACCGGATTTTTTGTTTGATTTTGCATATCGTTAGCATGTTTTTCAACCAGTTCAGATGCACGTGCAATTTCTATTGCTCTTTCTAATTTCAGATCTTCTGTTTCTAAAAACTTTTTGCGAAGTTTGTTGTCGCTTATTCCAACAACAATATTATCCCTGATCATTCTATCGGGATTATTGTAACCGCAGGTTTTAACAAGTTTACGTAAATCAAGCAAATAAGCATCAAAAGACTCGCCTTCTTCTTGTCTTCTTGAATTAAATTTAAAAGCCTCGTAAACCTCATTCTTTTTTGGTGTGCAATAATTTGCAACCGCTTTCACAACAGCATTAAACTCCTTTTTTTGCTCATCTGACAAGCCCAATGTATTAAAAATCTCGATTGTTTCTGCACCACAGGCATTTAGGAAAACTGCAACCTTTTTCTTTTCATCTATTTCATCCAACCCAATAGCGATTGCAAAAATGTCAAAATTTTGCTTGAAGACACGCCAATTTTCTGCTACATTTCCATTAAGCTGCAATTCATCTGGTTTTCGCACATCAAAGTTCACAGATTTATTATCGGGAGGCATTTCGTTTTTTATATCACTTTTATTTTCAGTTTGTGCTCGCGTTTCTACCATTTGTTCTTATAATTTTTCCGTACCGGCTGCGCCATGTTTTATTACGTTCACTGCCAGATGACCAGTGTCGTCTTTTTTCAACTTCAGTTAGAGTGTTGCCATATTACATCTATATATAACAAGGGACGAACAGGAAAGTTCGTTACATGTTATTCACTTGAAAAACTACTTCACGCAGATCACCGAACAACACTCTACTACACTCGACCCAGCGATTCAGGGTCATACCGAAGTATGTGCAGTGTTTTCGAGAAATATGTTGACCACACATACGAATCTCGAGGCTATTCTGGCGTTCACGATGCACCGTATTACTTGCTTTCACACATACTGGAATTGATTACACAGAAGGGTGGAGCTCATCGTTGTTATAAGGGATATGTTGGGGTGTTCGTATGGTTCGCCACGAAGGCCTGTAATTGTAAACTCGTCAGTGATATGAGCACTGATGTACTTCTTGCAGCATTATATCGATTCATTGCTACAAGTAATCTGCACGGATCTTTATAGTGATTGCGGCACCCTTCACATGTGACGATGTATTACTACTCGTAAAACAAGACCACCAAGCCTTAAAACGTGAATTACGTGACTCCGCGGTACACCCTCCGCAAAAAGGAATCAATTGGCACTTTTTACCACCACGTATTGTGAAGGTCTCTAGAAAGTTGTAGTGAAAAGCATTAAAAATTATCTTAAGCGAGTTGTGAGGATGCTTCTAAAGCAAATTGCGACATGCTCTTACTTATGACCCTGATGTCTCTGCGTTGACGCCGATTTACTTTTTATTGGGGGACCGCTTAATTGGCACATCTCAATAGGTGGAAGTTGCAACGTTATTTCTGGCGCAGGTAGTAGTGCGAATACTTGTAGGACTGATTTCGAGACCCAAATGACATCAACTTCAGAGTAATATCTAGTTCGGTCAACTAGATCCGATACTTGACAAACGAGTCGTCCCTTATCAATGCGCTCTGGGTTCACGTGAACATCCACTTTGCAGAATGGTATCGTCAGAGTTGCGAAGGTAAAAACAAAACGAACCATATTGAAAGGACCAATCAGCAAGCTATCCGTACTACCTATCGAACAGTCGATTGATGACGTTGGGAACCAGGGGCCGAAGTAACTTTTCATTGCCGATTGGGATGAGATGTTGGATTATTTGAGCATCTCTTATACTGAACACTCTTCTAACAACCAGGTTTCGTAAATGCCCACTCTCGAGTACTCAGTTTTGCTCTTTCATGCTCAAACGAGCAACTGATTTCGAGAGCACGAGCGAGCAGCAGTGAAACGAGCAGGTACTCGCGAGTCGATGTCAGCTGTCTACTCGTGAGTCGATGCGAGCAGCCTACTCACGAGTACTCGGGAGCAGCTACTCGCGAGTCGGAAGGAGCAGCTTACTCGCGAGCAGCGGGAGTAATCACAGAATTAGCTATGGAATTGAAAAATTAGTGGTAAAAAATTTAATGCTTAATGATCATTTTAATTTTTAATAAAACATCAAAACCACAAAAAGATTTCGACAAATATAATAATTTCTTAATATTAATTTAAAGCTTTGAATACTAGGAAATTCTAAGGCTAATAATGATGATTACAAATAATTTTTCATTACGAAAGAACTGACTTATTTATTCTGTTAATAATTGCACTACTCCGTACATTTGACCTTGTTTGTGCCATACGGAAGCATCCCGAATGATTGTTATGAAGCTCTAATACTTTTATTGCCTTATTCTTGTCCTTTTCTGTAGTTCTGCCGTTATTTTTTTGCAAGGATTCAACACGTAAATTTTTTTATATCGGGGAAATTTCATTTCCATATGCCAGGTAGGCATAATAATGTTATTTTACCGTACACCTTTGCTAGCAATGAACTCAAAAATCAGGCCGATTTTTGGGGTTTGTGACCTGGAGATAATGAAATTTATCTGCATATTTATATTTGTACATATTTTATGCAGTAAACAATTTTAACGAATCAACGATTTCGCGTGATTTTACTTTCTAACCATAGTGTAAAAAGATTCATATAAAATTTAATAAAGACGCATTCCTGCAAAAATTAGAAAATAGCGGATAATAAATTATAGCTTGGTTAACAATTTTGTTAAAGTGCAAAGAGGTTCCGACAACTGAATTTCTTTCATCATCATTAAAAAATCTGATTACTTCTAGTATTATTAATCTGATTACTTGTAGTATTAATAATTATTATTATTATTCTTATCACAAACATTTTAATTTTCTCCTTAATGGGTACTACAATATATATTGGTGGCCTTAGCTTAACAAAATATATCACATTCGATCTATTGTATTATGTGTAAATTTAGTTTAAAAAATTTCTAGTAATATGACAGGTATCGATAATAACAGGCCTCTGCATTGTGTCGATGAGATTTTTCGGTAGGCCAAGGGAGTTGACATTTATGATGAGCTGTTTGTCAATCACGCCTTCAGCACTTATTACAATTGGGACAATTTTAACCTCTTTCAGGTTCCAGTTTCGTTTGGTTTCAACCGCTAGCTCATCATATTTTCTTATTTTTTCAATGTAAGTACGGCTCATGTTCCTTGTAGCAGGTACTGCAGCGTCAATAAATAGGCCCTTATGTTCCTTTTTATCAATGATTGTTATGTCTGGTCGGTTATGTATTCTCGTGTGATCCGAGTGAATTGTTCGGTTATAGTAAATTTTTACGTCTTCATTCTCCACTACTGATTGCGGCTTATATTTGTAATAGGGTCGTTGATCTGTTTCGATTTTAAATTTCCTCATGAAACTTTTATGCAGGATCTTTACGACGTTGTTATGCCTTCTCGTATATTCAGTTTGGGCAAGGCTTGTGCACCCCGATATTATATGATCAATTGTTTCAGGTTGACTCAGACATCTTCTACAGGTATCATTTGTGATACTTGGATCCTTTATGACATGCTTCCTATAATTTTTCGTAGGGATTATTTGGTCCTGTATAGCAATCATAAAAGCTTCAGTCTCTGCAAACAAGTTTCCATTTAATAGCCATTTGTTTGATAATAGCTTATCAACATTATCGGCATTAACGGACCTGTAGTATCGACCATGGATAGGTTTGATCGCCCAATTCTGTTCTCTTATATTTCTGTCTTCTGCTTTTCTGGTGAAGTTTCCATATAAGTTTAGCGGCGTCAAATTTGTGTCCGCTTCAACTATTACTCTTATAAGCCGCGATCTGTGTGCTTTTTGTTGAAAATATTGGCGAAGCGACTCTATCTGACTATCATGGAGAGTTTGGAGATCAACTAACCCTCTTCCACCATCTCTCGTTGATGCTACCATTCTCTCACAACATGATTTAGGATGATGGAATTTATAGTCAGTTAGCATTGTTCTGATCTTACGTTGCAATGCTTGAATTTCAGTAGTAGTCCATTTTATAACGCCATAGCTATATGAAAGGACAGGTACTGCGTACGTATTTATGGCTTTGATTAAATTTCTTCCATTGAGGTTCGCCTTAGCTATTTTGTGTATTCGTGCCTTAAACTCCTTTATTAGGTTTGTTTTGACTGCGTTCTTGTCAATACGTTTATTTTGGGCCATACCTAGATATTTATACACATCCTTTTCTCGCATATGTTCAATATTTTGAATGCCTCTATCTTGGCATTCATTTCTTATTACTTTTCCTTTATTAATAGATATTCGTTTGCATTTCTCTAACCCAAACTTCATGTTTATATCTTTACTGAACATTGAAACGATTTGTATAAGATGCTCTAATCTTTGACATGTCGACGCATATATTTTCAGGTCATCCATGTACAATAAATGACTTAGTGTCTCTTGACTAGATCTGCTCTTTATTTTGTATCCGTAGTTACTATTTTTCGAAAGATTACTAAGTGGATTGAGTGCAATACGGAACCACAGTGCAGATAAGCAGTCCCCTTGAAAAATTCCACATCTTATGTTAATATCTAAAGTTTTAATCACTTGTACCCCCGTATAGATTTGAATGCTAGTTCTCCACTGTGTCATATTGTACTTTAAGAACTTGATTATATTGGAGTTTATCTTGTAGATCTTTAGGACCTCTATTAACCAGCTATGCGGAACACTATCAAATGCTTTTTGATAGTCTATATAGCATGCATTTAAGTTCCTTCGTCCACTGACCGTTTGTTCTAGCAGGATTTGATCAACAGTTAGTTGCTCTTTGCATCCTTTCGCATTTTTACTGCATCCTTTCTGTTCATCACATAGGATTTCGTTTTGCGTTAAATGGTTATTTATCAAGTGGCTTAGGCAAGCTGTCATAATTTTGTAGACAGTAGGTAGGCAGGTGATTGGTCGTCCGTTTGAGGGATTTCCATTGAATCCTCTTTCTTTTGGCAGCAGATATGTTACACCATTAGTAAAAGTTTTTGGGAACTTTCTTGGATTTTGGATGCACTCATTCAAGAGTTCAGTAAGTTTTTGGTGCATTGCTGGAAATCTTTTAAAACAAAAGTTTTGAACTCTGTCAGGTCCGGGCGATTTCCAATTATGTGTCTTCAATATAATTGCTCTGACTTGCTCAAGGGTAAAGCAGTCTGCTGACATTTCTTGCAGCTCTTGGTATTTTGTTTTCTCTTCATTAATCCATTCTGCTTCAGTGTTGTGTGTTGTCTGATTGGACCATATAGACCGCCAGTACTTTTCAGTATCTTCCTTATTAGGGTAAGTATCTGCATTGGAGTCCAGTACTGTTGTCTTTTTGAGGCTTCTGTAGAAGCTCTTCTCATTTGTTTTGAATTGCTTATTACTTTCACGCCTTTTGTTAGATAATTTGTATTTTCTTTGTCTTGCTATTTGCACATTTAGTTTTTGTTGTATTGTATCTCTCGTTAGTATTGCGTTAGCATTATTGATTTCGTACCTTGAGCGCCTGTTGTGCGCTTTGTATATTCTTCGTATTTTGTTCTTGAGCCGTCGACTATTATTACCCATTAGATAATTATTTAATCTTTCCAGGTCGCTTCTTAAATTCTTAATATTGTTCTCGATTCGTTGTATTGTTTTATTTTTAGGGGGTCCTCTTCGTATTCCGTTACTGCACCTGTGTTTTATCTTATACCCCATTTTTATTTATATTGTTACAGCTGCCGAATATATTATCGTGTGCAGATCTCCTAATGTTTCAACTTGAGGAGCTAGTTTGCCAATAATTTCATCATCAACATACTTAATAATTGAGCTCAGTTTTTGACTGGTATGCAATTTTGGTATCGTTGGTCTCATAAGAGGGTTTATATTTGCATATGTCTCATATTGACGATGAAATTCACTATCAACATCTCTGAAATGGCTATCAATCACTTCTGTCCGTTGTATAACTGGTTCAGTTTCCATCGATTGGCTTTCATAATTCTCTTCTGTGGTACCATCAATTGTAATTATGTCCTGAGCTATAGAATGATTACTTGATTGAGTAAGTAAGTTATCCCTAATAAACTTACGCCTTATTTCAGGACTAAGATTATTTCTATGGATTGCACGAATCTGATCCGCCAGGCGTTGTTCTGACACATCATACTGTGGGTGCTCAGCTACGAAAATCTCACGAAGCTGTGTTCGATAACCTGTGAGATTGCTTTCCTGGTTAGTTACAACGTAGTATGCGCGTAGAAGGCTTTCATTTATTTCAGTTGTCCATTTTCTGCGCTGTCGTGGTCTGCCAGCTGCTGTGAGGGCTACATCAGACTGTGCACGCCGTTCACCTGCAGGCTGATTGCTGTTACTATTGCTTTTGTTCTGTGACTCACTTATCACACTCGACCCAGGTACCAAGCCAAGTGCGCGGGAGTTAAGATGCGATCCCGACGCTACGGGGTTATCCGAATACCCCAAATTAGTTCTGATGTTTGTACTAGTCATTGTTTGTCACTCCGGATCGTACTCGCGAGTCGATGTCAGCTGTCTACTCGTGAGTCGATGCGAGCAGCCTATTCACGAGTACTCGGGAGCAGCTACTCGCGAGTCGGAAGGAGCAGCTTACTCGCGAGCAGCGGGAGTAATCACAGAATTAGCTATGGAATTGAAAAATTAGTGGTAAAAAATTTAATGCTTAATGATCATTTTAATTTTTAATAAAACATCAAAACCCCAAAAAGATTTCGACAAATATAATAATTTCTTAATATTAATTTAAAGCTTTGAATACTAAGAAATTCTAAGGCTAATAATGATGATTACAAATAATTTTTCATTACGAAAGAACTGACTTATTTATTCTGTTAATAATTGCACTACTCCGTACATTTGACCTTGTTTGTGCCATACGGAAGCATCCCGAATGATTGTTATGAAGCTCTAATACTTTTATTGCCTTATTCTTGTCCTTTTCTGTAGTTCTGCCGTTATTTTTTTGCAAGGATTCAACACGTAAATTTTTTTATATCGGGGAAATTTCATTTCCATATGCCAGGTAGGCATAATAATGTTATTTTACCGTACACCTTTGCTAGCAATGAACTCAAAAATCAGGCCGATTTTTGGGGTTTGTGACCTGGAGATAATGAAATTTATCTGCATATTTATATTTGTACATAATTTATGCAGTAAACAATTTTAACGAATCAACGATTTCGCGTGATTTTACTTTCTAACCATAGTGTAAAAAGATTCATATAAAATTTAATAAAGACGCATTCCTGCAAAAATTAGAAAATAGCGGATAATAAATTATAGCTTGGTTAACAATTTTGTTAAAGTGCAAAGAGGTTCCGACAACTGAATTTCTTTCTTCATTATTAAAAAATCTGATTACTTCTAGTATTATTAATCTGATTACTTGTAGTATTAATTATTATTATTATTATTATTATTATTATTATTATTTACTGATTAAATTGTATTAAATAATTGATAATTTTTGATCTTCCTTTTCTCTTACAAAGCTTCACATCTTGGTAGATATTTGTTTTTTGCCAATTAGTAAGCTTTTATTCAGCTTGATTAATGCGACACAGATATCTAAAACTCCATTTTGGTACAAACGCGAAGTGAATTAGTAATGTTAGATACTTCTGCTTCCTTCACTTGAGATTACTATGGCTTCATTTGATGTCCCTCTTGGTACGATAACATTAAACAAAACATCGATTTAAATCTCGATATAAACTAAAAAAAGTTATCTCCTTTAACCAAATTAAAAAAAAATTCAAAACGTTTTTAAATAATTCTTCCATTTAAAAATTTTTAATTGTTCTTCTTGTTGAGTAAACATTTATGAAAAAAACAGCAGAGATTTTGTAAATGATGTTAAATTTTTATATTTTTTTTGTTCATTGTTCGAATTATCGCAGTGGCTTTCGAACATGGCGTTCTTTCCATTTGGAAATGAACAAACAGCAATTTCGTTCGTCTTTCATATTCACTAAGAATTTTATTGCATTGTATTTGATTAAAATAACACTGTTTTCACTTCTCAGAATATAAAAACTTTATTAAGTCAAAAGCCGTATTGCAGCGCTCATTGAAAATATTTTCCTATAAATGAATTCATTATTATATTTCGTTTTATTAAATAAATTTATGGATATTTAAAAAATGTGTTATTCGGCTAAAATTGAGCTATACCACTTTTGAAGAAATAACTGATGTAGTTGTGAAAACCACATTCCAACCGATCCGTAAAAATCCGATTTAACATATGAAAAGCAGATTTTAGTTTTACTATGTATATATTCTTTTGGGTTGCTGCTACGGCTGTAAGAAGCTGATGCGTGGTCTCGGTCTTTCTATACATATCAATGTTATATGTCAAAATGTATCTGCTCTACCATATTACTATATTTTAATATATCTTGGAATTAATGAGTGTTAATAATATAATAAGACTAAATCAAATTTAAAATTGTTATTAACCATAATTATATAACTTTACGTAAAACATATCATAATAACAATATTTTCATCAGAGATGAGGCCACACCCCAATCAACACAAAATTCAACCAATCATTGCCGAACTGTTGCTGTTATATCGACCTGTCCCATTCTAACTAGTGAAAAATTACACATGTATACATATGTACATTGAAAACATAGAACAAAATGTAAACTAGTCATTAGTGTTGTATGCTGCAGGATGTTGTTGATATGTTCACTCTACATTTTATTTAAATTCATTCGTACCAAAAATAAAAAAAATATATATCCTTACAAAAAATTTCCTTAATTCGCAAATGAAAAAACATATACAATACTAGAGAACTCAATTAATTGAGTGTAGACTATACCAATTATTTTATTTAAAATAACCGCATTCTAAAAAAACATTTGCTGCGTGAAAATAAAGGGTAGGAAGAGCCTATACGCCAACAAAATCAACCCCAAAAAACGATGCTTGCTAATGATCCTAATAATTTCGACACAACCAAAACTGACGCAGTAAGAATTGCGACAGTCTAAAGTTTAAACGCCGTCTGTTTATTTCATCATATCGGAAAGAAATGTAGTGAAGAATTCGCGATCCTTTATAATTATTTTGTAGTGTATTTCTATCCCTAATTATAACTAAAATGAAACTGATACACAAAGTTGCAATCAATTTTTCGCACAATATGTGATAATTATTTTACCTGTTTTTTGAAATAACATGCAAGTTTATTTCACTAGCAAATGCATGAAAGTGTAGTTACAGCATGGAGATCTTAAAACTAATGATGTTTAAAAGAGAGATTTTGTCAACTTGTGTCAGTGACGAACGCGTCCCACCACTTAATTTGGGTCAATTACCGGAATTCATTTTATGTAAGTGAAATTGCAAATATGACTGTACGTTAAAGCATAAAGTTAATAAAAACAGAAGAAGTCCGTGTCGGACTATAAGCGATTGACAGAATATAAATTTTAAATATGGCTGACGTTATATATATATGTATGTTTAGATATATCCCTTTACACGAGTAAGCAAACGCTGGTAATTCTTTTATTTCTACCTTTAATCGCCTACTTTGATCGTGTAGTTAGTAGTCTTGAGTTGATGGGCTTCGCTTAAGCTCTTAATACATTTTAATTTGGCTGCTATATTTTCGGTCTGCGCGCCTTTGACCATTTAGGTCAGTTTAGATATGCTTTAGTAGGATGTGATATCAATGACTATTTTAAAGTTAGTAATTTCACATTGTTGCATAAAATGATCTACTACCGCACTTCTGGCTATCTATTTCAGAAGATACATTTCAGGCAATCACGTAGAGGACACTTTTTAATTATTCCTGAATTCAGACTTCGTTTCCCGCGAGTGTAAAGCTCGCGACATGGGTTTAATGGCTTTAGGTGTGCCGCAATTCAATACTTTTCCGCACTACTCTTCTATTTACCACTCCCAACTATCTTTCTACGCTCTTCTACTAATTCTCTGTCTGTACTTTTCGTCTCTCTTTCTTCAGTATTTTACATTTCTCCTATAGTAAATTTATATTTCAAATTGTCTTATTTCTTGTATGAAATCTTGTCCTTCGAAAGAATTTATTTTCTTATAATATCACTGAATTAGTTACATTCAATAAATTCAAAATCATATATATTTTCCAAAAATCATTTTTAAAAACCCTTCTCATAAGATTTTTTTGTACCTGTTCAGTTCAAGTTTTTCTAAAATTTTTTAAACTAACCTAATTTTTTGCCCTAGCTAAACCCGATTTGATAGATACTTTACTTCTTAATTGCTGTGTATCTAGAACATGTCTAGTAAATAGCTAAAAAAAATTATTAAATTTTCTTTATAAATTTTAAAGTATTGTCTGTTAGTTGATTCTGTGTACAGATTTGTCTAGTAAAATATCAACCATTCAATCTTCCTGAAAAAATAGCAATTAAAGAGATCTCATAAATCGGTAAATATTTATTCCAGTAGTGAATTGCTTGGTATCTATCTATGGGTTGGTATGTTAGAGTAAGACCGAATGAAACCCCTTGTTGATGCAATGGTTAAGCAAACTGTCAAACCATTGACGACCTGCAGATCTATTGCTGGGAAAAGATGTGGATATATGCAATGATAATTACGCCTTTGTTTTATATGGCAGAGTAAATATGGGCAACCAGGATCACCCAAAGCAAAGTCGCCATGCATAGCTGCAGCACGTTACCGATGGAAGTCCTATAAGCTTTAATTTTATTTGAACTTAAATGTTAAAATGCAGGCAAAGTGATTCTAACGGACACTATAGGAAAACGACAACGTCAGGTTGGAAAACAAAAGGTTAAGTCAAAAGTCTCTTAGAAATCTCCCAAATGAAAAGGGGTAGCCCTAATGTTTGTAGTGGCGTAAACGCCGCTGGTCGAGAAGGAGTGCCTCCAATTAAGTTGGCACGTCCTGTGACCAAAGACGCCTTGCTGTGTTAATGGCGTAGAATCAAATGAAAAGCCTTGAAAGATTTCTGGCTAGATTAATTCTGAACTTTATTTTGGATCGCTCGGGTTTTTATTACCTAAGTGATCCCATTTCTCTTAGCGTGCAAATGTGCAAACAATATTAATATATATGGCTAAACTATTCTTGCTTATAGTACTTAATTCTATGCATAGTTATTTCTCTATGCTTCACATTTTTTTTTCCCTCAAAATTTCTATTTGTTTATAAAAATATTGAACCGATACACAATCGCGATTCAAAATTGGGCGGTTCAAGGTTCGTGTTACAATGTGTGACGCTGAGTCGCAGTCATCAACGAGTAAGTAGGTCAGCGCATGCAAAGTACGTGCTCTGCAGTTTTTGAATGTTTCGAATGCTGTTGTATACAGGAGCGCAGTGCGGTCAGTGGATACACTGCACTATCACATACATAACATATTTGGCTGACAAAGTTTTTTCAATCTAAACTAAGCGACACAAATATTTGTTAATATTGTCTTTAATGTCAATAATGTGTTGGACATGTATGATGGTATTAGAGAATATGCTGTCTACCCTGGACATGAAAAGATCCCCAATCTAGCCATTCGTAATAATGCGAAACCGGAATTAAGTATGGAGAGCATGTATGTTGGGAATTGGAAGACATATATGCCGAAAAAGTTTAATACCATTGTTACTCAAGAATAAGAAAAATTAGCAGTGGTTGTTATTGCTCAATCAAACTACTAGGTGTAGAATCCCAATATGACGAATATTATTTCCTATGGACACATAGTAAATGAATGTGGGTAATATGTCCTGAAATTACATATACTTTTTAAATTGTATAAGAAAATCTATAAGCCTGTTACGCATATGACTTATTGACTTTACTTATTTTTAAAATATTTTTGTTACTTACTTATTTTTAAAATATTTTTGTTAATATAATTTGTATATAATGAGAAGATATAATTACATACCCATCGATTAAATAAAGTAATGTAGGAAATAGTTTTGTGAAATAGAGTTTTCTATTTTTATTTTTAGATATCAGATATTGTTATTAGTTATTAGGTATTTATAAAGACAAATTGTTGAAAATTTAAAGAATAAATGATCACAGATAAATAAGTTATAATCTTAGTGTTGCATGCAGTTGTAGAATATTCCTTTGCCATAATACCGAATTATTTTATGTGCTGGTAAGTTTCCAAAGCTGTGAATATATTCCCTCTGATTCTTCTCTTCATAATATTCTACCTAATGACTACTAGGACAATCTGACATCTGATGTGTCAAGATTTACATTCTTGCTGATAGTAATGCAGTAGAGTATCATCATTACTCAAGTCAATATATTTAAGGGCTTTTTTTGGGGCAATTCTCAAAAGATTTTTGACTGCGGTGTGAAATATAGTCTTTTTTTTATATTTCAAGACGCAAGACACTCTTCATAGCAATCAAGCTCATTCCCCATAGCTATAGAGCAATTAAGTTTAGATTTGACTTTAGATTTCTTTTAAGTTCACCATATTTGCTATCCCTGAATTTTGCTCTTGGCCACTCCTCTCTAGCTAATATTTCATTTATTTCATTATTTGCTCTCTGCATCTATTCGTCATCTTTTACTTAACGATGTTATAATTTATGTTCTGGACCGGAAAATTGGTAAAGGAGAAAATGAGTTGTAGTCGCAAGACAATTTACAGCTTGATTTTATAGATTACTATAGATATAAATCGCATTCAATAGCTAAAAACTTAAACAAACTTACTAAGAAAGTTTTCTTCCTACCAAAAACTTTAAAGTACGATTTTTATTTATAGGTTAAAAACAAACCGATAAATAATAAAATTGTGTATGGCATAAAAAAATATAAAAAATATTATAAAAATTGAAGACATAATTATGTTACTAGATTTCCCCTTATGTTGGAAAACATTTTCACAATGCCCTCCATTGACTATTGTCTATTGTCTTGTATTGATTGTTACAACAACGACTTTTAAAGCCATCTAAAGTTATAGAATTGGGTGCATCAGAGTTCTTGGAATGCTCCTAATTCAGTCATGCTATTAGGACTACGAAAAAAATTAGAGTATTTTCTGTAAAGATTTCTGTATTTATGTTTTACTCCTTTACTCTTAAAAAAATGGCCCGATTCGCCACCTGTTACTTGAAGTTACAGAAAGGCATTTGATAAACACTCACTCATACTGTATATAGTTGTTTATGTTATATCACTTAAAAGTGAAAACATAACATTATAACTGATGTGAGATCGCTTATATCTGATCTGAGGAAAATCATCAAATTATTATTATAATATTAAAATTATCATTAAAAACTAATAATAAATTTCAAAAAATATTTAAACCGATATTATAAATATAAAGCGAGGGAAAGTAGATTTAAAGTATTATTTGGAATAGGCAGTTATTCCAATTACAACGTCCATTGTCAAATTTATCCAAGTTTACATAAATATCAAATACCGGAGACCGAATGAGATACGAAGCACGACGGTAAAATTAAGTTAGAACAAACAAACGCTGCTTTAAAATAAACACTTCTGTTAATGCACCAATAGTCGATTTTCGAAACGAAACTCTGATCAATAGTAATAACGATGACGACCTTTTTCAGTATCAAAGACTTACTCACTTAACACCCTCAGAGTAAAAAATCTTAGCGCTGAGATAAAAATATCAAATTTCTTCATTTAAGCATAGATATGGAATGAAAAAAAATATCAAAAATATATCCCATTCAGAGGAATTAAATGCCGATTATAGTGGACATTTGCGCTAAAAGAACAATTACAGGAGAAGCTGCAAAATCTGTGAAAATGAAAATATGTCAGTATTTAGCTAAAGACTAATTTATTATTGTTTAAATTGCCTTATAAATAAGCCAATTCATTCACTTATCAACTTTAGCTCAAACTCTTAGATCTACTACTCCCCAAATCTAAAAGCATTTTGTCTTTTTATAGACTTCGTAACCTTGCTGGTGTATTTGACTTAACAAAAATAACATTGATATCATTAATTATTTTGCAATTTTTTGATTAATTAATAATGAAAACTACTTAAGGTGACATTCACAAGCAAAAATAAAAAATTTATTTCCAATGACTTATTGTGAAGCGACGCCCTTCTGTTTTTGTCTGTTGTCTCTATTTTCCTCTGCTTACTATTGTCGTGACGATAAACGCTGCACCCGCTCGTGGTCCATGCTTTGATCGTTCTCTGGCTGATTCATTTACTGTTGGGTTAGCCTTTGCTTCTTATTGATTTCTCGGAGCAGTGAATAGCGTATGGTTAACGATGCTTTGTAATGTAATGCACTATATTTATTACCGGACTATGTCCCCTGACCAGTGGACGTAATGCTCTCAGAAATCGCTGCTTACTATTTCCCTGTGTTAATTTCTGTATCAAAACAGAAATAGACTTCCTGGTTTTACTGCACTCCTTTGTTTTAGAAAATTTTGTGTCACAGAATTTCACCCGATTCTTTATTTGACTCTTTTCCATTTTTTTCTTTGGAAAATTCTGCGGTGTTATATGCTATATGCCCTTGTTTCGCACGTAACGACTTTCATGAGTATGAAGATCGTAAATTTTCACTACCGCTACCACATGTCCGTTTAAAAATCTTTCTCATTTTTACTGAGATCGCCAACCAACTGATGCCTCTAAATAGATAGTTGTTTAACCATAATCAACTGATGCCCCTACTGCGCGTTGTACACCTCGTGGAGTTGGAACCTATTCTTTGAAATTTGTCGAACCCTGTTGATGTTGTGCTGGTGTAACTATTTTAAAATTTTGCTTTAGTGTTTTTCTCATATTTTGTTTTGTTGGGGTTATTTCCTCTTTTAATATCATCGTATCATTGATAGCATCGACCAGGTGGTTAAAATACACGATTTGATTTTACGAAACGAAAGGTCGTCGCGTGTAGACGTGTTTTAGTAAGAGACAGCAAAGACGCGGCAGTAAATTCTATTCCAACAGTGTTAAAATTTAGATAATGCATAAATAACATTAATAATCACAAATGCGTGCGTTCTTTAATGAGTAATTAAATAAATAGTTCATAATTACCTCAGATTACAGTGCATTATATTACATTGCAGAAGATATAGTTATTTTTCTTCTTTTCTTTTTCTATACTCTCGCTACTGGAAATATTTTCGCTACCTTTATGCCAGCAAAGCAAACAGGTCTTATTTTAACAAGGTCTTATTTTATCGTGCTCAGCTCGTCTTTCTTCACCCGCATCATCTAACAGTGCAACTATGATCACCCTACAAACACTTGATGATCGCTTAAGTAAGCATAGCTCTTTCATAAGTGAAACAATCAAGTCGGAGATTAACAAGTTGAGCTTAATGCAAAAATTGACTTGGAAATGCGTGCATGTCGTGACGAATTTAATGCAAAAATTATTGCAGTAGAGAATGAATGGAAAACGCGGTTCACTAAAATTAGCTCTGCACTCTCAACCGAAAAAAAGCGTGTGACTTTTTTTGAGCTGGAATCCGAAAAAAATGGAACTCTAAAGTCAGCGATTGAAGTACTAACTCATCGATTGGTTTACTAACTCTTTGAGCGGAAAGAAATCTCTTCAGATGCAGTGATTTTTGGTGTTCCTATGCTGGAAAATGAAACTTAGAAGATATTTTCAATAATATGTGCTCTAATATTGGTTTCAAACAAACAGAATTACGCAGGACTTTTTGTGCTGTATGTAGAGTACTTAATAAAACCAACACTGTTGCCTCCGCCAATGGCCTTGCAATTCACCAATGCCAGAGAACGGAACTCAATTTAAAGAGCTTTTTCGCAGGGAAAAAAGTAGAACACTTTGCTTTAAAGACTTTGGTTTCGACTCGGAATCAAGAGTTTTCATCAACGAAAGTCTAAGGAAGCATGCTCGGTCGTTGTTGTATCGTGCAGTCAATCTGAAGCGGACAAACCGGCTCTCTTCTATTTTCACTAAAAGTGCGAATGTTTATGTAAGTGTTTCTCAAAGAGGTAGTTGTGTCGAGATAAAGAGTACAAAACAACTTAATGCTATTGCACTGGATCATCTGACTAAACTTAATAATAATGAATCGTCTGATACGCCACTGGAGCAAAATAGTAGTTATAAATTCATTTTTATTAGTCTTGCTAGTTCTTAATTTATTATTGTTATTTCTTACATCTATCTTAAATTATAATGTTATTTTCCGTAATGTCTCTCTTAAAGTATTTCTGTTTAGCTTTGACTGCACCTTACGTAATCGCTATACATGTTTATATTTAGCACCTTCTATTATTCTTGGTCTTTTAATGCTGTGTTGGTTGTCTTTTTATATAGCAGACATATTCGTGGTTTCATTTTTTGACTACGTCACTGGGATCCTTCTCACTTCTTATAACGAATATCTTAGATGAACATGTTATGAGTTCCGCGTCGAGTAGAACCCACAATCTACCTATCATGCTAAAAATACTAAATTCGCGTTCCGAAGGTTTGAAAATCTGCCATGTTAAGGCCCAAAGCCTGAACACGAAAATGGATGAGTTTAGGTATACTTTTTGTAACATGCCTACGGATATAATATGTGTCTCCGAAACATGGTTCGACCCTACAACTTCAAACAGTCTCTGTGGCTTACGAGTAGAAGGCTTCAATATTTTTCGATGCGACCTCTGTAATCGTCTGGGTGGCGGTGTAGCAGTATATATTCGCGAAGGTTACAAATCTAAGCTTATCTGGAAATCAGATGCTGAAAGCTTATTCGAATTTATATTCATTGAAATATCGAACGGCATGGAAAAGTTGTTGCTGTGTTGTCTATACGACCCCACAAAAATATTTCCATAATCCCTTTATATTATGCGCTAGAGAAATTTCCGCTCAGCAATCCGGATATTGTTGTTCTTGGTGATTTTAATTGCAATCTGCTGAACCATCGTGAGTCGAGCACACTAATGGATAATATGGAGTCAATGGGCTTGACTCCGGTTAACACTGTCTATTGCACACACTTCACTGGTGATTCCAACAGCTTAATTAATATCATATTTGTTGGCAAGCCTACTGACATTGAATATTATGACCAGTTAACTGCTTCTGGTTTTTCCAAGCATGATGTTCTTTTCTTAAGCTATAATTTCGGTAGCTGTTTGCATGAAAATCCATCAAATATCGTGATTTTAGAAATATTAATAATGCTAACCTTGAGCATGACTTACTGACAATAAATTAGGGTAGTATTTATAGAATGCCATCAGTTGATAATCAAGCACAGTTCTTCACAGACTAACTGATTCAATTGTTCAATAAACATGTCCCGTTAGGAACCAAATTTTTACACCCTAAAATCCTCCCTGGTTGACAAATGACATCCTTGTAAACATTCATAAACGTGATGCGGTGTATAATATATGGAAACGTTTTAAAATAGAGGAATATCGTACTGCGTATCGGTCTTGCGTAATCAGGTTACAATTAAAATTAGAAGCTCTAAAGCAAGCTTTTTCAAGAGGAAACTGGTTAAATCTCCTCCAGGAAGGCCACTTTGGAAGACCCTAAGCCAATTGGGTATTGGTAAGCAATCGCCTTCGCTTCCCACCGATATAAATTGTGATGACCTTAAAAAAAATTGCTTTCGATTCAGTTTGCTAATGTGTGTACAACTTAATACAGCCAGTTAGTCCACATTGATAGTCCTTTTAATTTCTTCAATGTTACGAGTCTTGATGTTCTAAATGCAGTGTTGGGAATTAAGTCGAATGCAAAAGGACTTAAACATACTTAACATACTTAAACATACCACTTTTTTTCAAACATATTTTAGGCTTTGTTTAGCTTTACTTAACTCACATTATTAACTCTGTTATTACTACTTCCACTTTTCCTATGCTTTGGAAAAATACTAAAATTTTGCTGATACCCAAAAAAACAAATTCGATTCAACCAGAGTATAGACCAATTGCTATCGTCCCATTTTTCTCTAAGGTATTTGAAAAAGTTATACTTTCTCCGATTCAGGCTCATCTTATTTCTAAAAATCTCTTGAGCCCTTATCAATCGGGGTTTCGCCCCAAACATAGCTGCACCACAGCCTTGATATCTGTGGTTGAACAAATTAGATTATCTCTTGATAAAAACCAAGTATCCTTTTTAACTCTTCTTGGAATTTGACATGGTCAATCACAATGTTCTTATTTTGAAGCTTGGAAACCTATTTGAATTTTCAAAAAAAAAGTTTTAAGCTTATCTCTTCTTATCTATAAAATAGACAGCAATGTGTAGTTTCTAAAAAACTTTCATCAAGCTTCCTTGCAGTTACCCACGGCGTACCACAAGGCTCAATCTTGGCCCCAATACTTTTTAGCCTTTATGTTAACGATTTACCATCTAAACTCAAGTATGGTTCGGTGCATATGTACGCGGACGACGTTCAACTGGTTCATGCTAGTTCTCTTACTAAGGTTACAGATGCAGGTAACTATTTGAAAGCTTTGCTTTAATCAGAAACTGGGCTTGTAGGAATGGTTTGCGTCTTAACAGTGCTAAGTCCAAAGTGCTAGTCATCTACAAGAAAAACTTGGTTCTATCTTGCTTTCCAATAATACATATTGGGGAAGACCCCATTCAATATGTTAGTACAGTTAAGAACATAGCAGAGATAACGAGATGCCTGACTCGCTCGGCTTTCCGAAGATTTGTGACTTCGTTTTTACGATTTCCTTACGTACACTGTACGTGTTATCACGCGACGTCATATCTGATTGGCTTTTGAACTATGCTGATAATGCTGTGGCCATAAAGCAAACATTCGTTTATGTTACTGCACTCTTCAAAAACGAATTCTGCTATGTATATATGTGTCAATATGTATTTGATAATATTGTTCAATAGTTTGTAACAAGTTTTTTGTCTCAGCTGAGATAGGCTCAGCGGCTCCAGGGTTCATTGTTGGTGGAACTTGAAGAAAACCCGTCACTTTGTAACGTTTCCGAATTTCAAACGATTGTGTATCAACAATCTAGCACTGACTGAACCAGTTCAGCTCGGACGTTATATTTGATATCGTTTTTATTTAAATTCTCTTATATCTAACAATGTGTGCTTATTCCACTACAATGTAACTTAGCTTAAGTCTTATGCTAAAAGGAGTTTAGTGGGAGTGGGAAAAGGATAGCTGAGCAACAGCCTCGGTACTGGTGTGACGCTTTGGTCGAGTAAAAATCAAAGAGTGTGAGCAAAAGCCTGTGGAGTTAATCAACTCTAGTCGATTAATCGTAAAAAAAAATAGAGTATGAGCAAAAGCTCGTGAATTCACTTCGGCCTGACGAAGTGATCGGTTCGAGTAAAGCTAAAGCCCGTGGAGTTATTCGGAACTATCCGAATGATCGTAAAAAAAAGTTGAACTAAAGCCTGTGAAGTTAATCAACTCTAAAGTTGATTAATCGTAAAAAAAATCAAGTATGAGCTAAAGCCCGTGGAGTTAATCAAGTCTAAAGTTGATTAATCGTCAAAAAAAAAATATAAAGTATGAGCAAAAACCCGTGGAGTCATGCAGCACTAGCTGTATGATCGACTTAAAACTAAATGAATCTGCCTTGCGGCGCCAAAAATGAACCAACTCACGAATGAGATAAAGTTTCGCTTAACTGGTGAAGAGTTTCGTCGGTGGAAGACTGGTTCATTTTCTAAGTTCAAAAATGCTCGTTAAAAGCAGCACTTGCATTAAGGTTGTTGGAAATTGTAACATCTGCATTTAACGCAAAAATAAATCACGGTGGAAGATTCTATGCTTCTTGTGAGCATTGTCTTCCCATCAGCTGTGGTTGCTGTTGTTGTCGCTTTCCATATGTCTGGTTATGGAATCAGGTTTTGTCGTTGTTGTTGCTTCTTGCTTCTTGCGTTGTGGTTTATTGTAAAGAAGCAGTCGGTGGTTGTTGTTATTTTCTGTTATTGTTATTCTTCTTCGTTTCTGCTTCTGCAATTATGTCGGTATGTATGTATGTACATATTTTGCTATTGCTGGTCGTTGTACAGTATGTATATGATCGCCTGCTTGCTTTCGTATGCATCTCGGTGTGTAATTTTCTGGTGACGGAATGTATGTAAGTCAGTATGTATATCCGTTAACTCGGTTTATTGTCTGCAAGCGGATGATTGTTTTCGGCAGAAGTATTTGCAACGATGCTTGGGATCGGTGCAATTTATACATCTGAATCAAATGCTATTATCTCTTTATTTCTTGCCTTAGCAGAAGAAAGAGATGAAGTTGTAGAAATTGATTTAGTAAGAAGTCGAGAATCTATCGACACCATTTCGTCTATTCCGAACTGAGATGAGAAACTTTGATGTTGTATTCCTAAATATACAGAAACACTAGCAAACCTTTTCTTTTTTCTACTGAAACAGTTTGTCGCTCTCTGGAATACGTTATATTTTGTGTGTACGATATGTTTATAATACATATAATTAGAAATGCTGAAGCAAGCCTTTTAAAGTATCATACAGGCTTTCCGGTAATTCCCATTCAAGTAGAAGATTGTACAGTTCAATATCGAACTCAATCGGTAAAGCTTCCACTTCACGATATTCCTTTATTGTTTCACACTTTTTAACATGGTTTAATTCACATCAGAACAGCTACACGTGTGTCGATCGTTGCATTAAAACTATGCAGGACGAAAAAAAATAATCCAGGCTTGCATTTAAAAATTTATAAATTTACAATCAGCGTTGTGCAGTCAGAACGAATGTCAAAATATACAGCAAACAATGTTATTTTTACAACTTTTTTGGTATACTTTGTAAAAATTATAATGTACAACGTAACAACGTAGTTTTATGTATGAACTACGTATATACACACTTATCGCGTATATACACTTATTTACATTGTATATTGTAAAATGTGCATTGAAAACAGAAAATTTTGTGACATTTTGGTAGATGATAAATTTACAACGTTCAATGTAAAATTCACATCGTTGTTTTTCCCAGAGTATCCCTCTTCCCAGAGTGTTTCCCTCTTTTCGTATATATTTTGTTAGGGTAAATTTCCCTATCAGGTATGATATTTATAAAATTTGCAATATATTATTTATGTAATCGTCTTAAAGTATGAAGTTATCTGAATTTTCCTTGTTCTGCCTATGAATATCTCTATATTTATAAGTATACTCATATATGTATAAATTTTTTTGTAACCTATATTATTTCCTGTCATGTATATTATTATATATTTAACTTTAACTTACAGCTAAACATATATATATACTTGTAAATTTTAAATTATAATAGATACATAGCGTTTTACATATTTGCAATTATAATAACCGCTGTCGGTAATTATTATCATCAATTGATCCGCTAATATGCTTTCAATGCATTTTGCTTGGCTGTCCATTAATGCCGGTCAACCAAACAAGGTACTTGCGCTTACAGTTACGAAAATTAAATACATCTTTACTTTTGTTCTTATTGTTTTGCTTATTGTAATTTTAAAATTATAACCGATTTCTTTTTCCATTTCCAATCTAACGAGGTTAAGTTATGAACTCTTATTTTTATTGGAAAGTTTTCTCTTTCAGCGGTTCTATTAATTAAAATATATTGTTAACTTGTTTTCTTTATATATACTATTACTTGTGCATTTATTTTGAATAATTGCAATTGTAATATTTATCTTTGTGCGCACCTACATTTTTCAATTATTATTCGTTCCTAGTTACATTTATTAATAATGTAATAACACGTTATTTTTTTTTTTTTTTGCTGTTTTATTGTGCTTCATTCAAGCAAAACACTTAAGTACGCCCAAGACTTTTGCCTACTTTTTCAACCCGATCATATTTTGTCCCTTCTCTGCTGAAGAAAACTGCTTTGTCAATATTTCCAAAATACAATGGCGTGGGAACCAACTCGTTTACCTCCACTGGACTTCCTGCAACCAAGCACATCTTTATGGTCACTAACAACAATGTTGCCGCTAACCTCAGCACGACGTTTATTCCGATTACTTATTTCTGTTAATGAAGAAATCTACAAAATTAAAAAGTTTTATATTATTAAATGGTACATATGACTTATTATTTATTTCTTATGTCCCAGAGCATTTTCCAACGCAGTTTTGTAAAGTAATTTATATAAACTTATTATGTTTCAACTAAGTACAACTTAAGTAAATTATTATGGAACGACTTTTCCTTTCCCTTGATGTTTATTACTGTCGTAATCGAACTCTTTTTTTTTTACTACCCTATACGGCCCTATCCATAGTGGAGAAAATTTTTTTTTCCTTGTCTGATTCTGAATTAAAACCTTATCTCCTACCTTAAAATCTACCAACTTTAATTTATTATCATACTGTT
Source organism: Thecophora atra (assembly GCA_937620795.1). Classification (NCBI taxonomy): domain Eukaryota; kingdom Metazoa; phylum Arthropoda; class Insecta; order Diptera; family Conopidae; genus Thecophora; species Thecophora atra. The sequence goes on from OW569398.1 coordinate 64,987,215, forward strand.
TTTTTGGCTATTTATTTAGCTATGTTTTGATTCTTTCTCATCATCTCGTGAGCTCTCTGTATCTGAAATTTTAATACCTACAAAATTAAAAAGTTTTATATTATTAAATGGTACATATGACTTATTATCTATTTCTTATGTCCCAGAGCATTTTCCAACGCAGTTTTGTAAAGTAATTTATATAAACTTATTATGTTTCAACTAAGTACAACTTAAGTAAATTATTATGGAACGACTTTTCCTTTCCCTTGATGTTTATTACTGTCGTAATCGAACTCTTTTTTTTACTACCCTATACGGCCCTATCCATAGTGGAGAAAATTTTTTTTTCCTGGTCTGATTCTGAATTAAAACCTTATCTCCTATCTTAAAATCTACCGACTTTAATTTATTATCATACTGTTTTTTTTGGCTATTTATTAGCTATGTTTTGATTCTTTCTCATCATCTCGTGAGCTCTCTGTATCTGAAATTTTAATACCTTGTTTGGGTCTGCGGCATCACATACCGGACTTCATTTTCTTTTCAAATTCGTTGGGATCTCTATATCGAATCGGAATAGCGTGCGGAACGGTGTTTGTTTGGTCGTAGTATGGGGAGTGTGGTTGTGAACGTGCATTGCAGTCAACCATTGGTCCCAGTTCCAACAGTCTTCTTTCGCAAAACTGCGCAAACATTCAGCTAAGGATCTATGGCTCCTTTCCAGTGACCCATTAGCTTGTGGATGATATGGGGTTATATGTAATTTTTAAATTCCTAACAATTTACATGTATCTGTGAATAATTTTGAAGTGAAATTTGTCCCATTGCCTGTTATTAAAATTTTTGGGATCCCATAACGCGTAATTATCTCATCATAGAACGCCCTTGTTATAGTACTCGCTTCAGCGTCCGGAATAGCTATGCATGTCATAAATTTGGAAAAATCGTTCTGAAAACTCAAAATGTATTTATTACCGGTTGTAGTCTCCGGAAAAGTGCCTACAATGTCCATATACAACTTCTCAAATGGATTTTTTAGTGTATCCGTTAACACCATTTGCATTTTTGTTACTCTTGAATATTTGTTAACTTGGCATTTTGGACAGTTTCTTACGTACTCTTTAATCTGTCTCTGCATTCCTGGCCATCTGTACCCTTGCCTTATTCTTAGATAAGTTTTTACAGCGCTCAGAAATTCTTCCAACGACCTGTTATGAAAGCCTTTCATCACTGTCTACTATTTGTTTTGGGTCTTTCAGTAAAATCGTATTATTTTGCCTTGTTGATGGTAAACTACCAGGATCCAGAATTGGGGTGTCGGTTTTAATTTGACTTCGTTCCTGTCCCTTCAGTTCTTTTTCCCTAGTTTGTGCACGGGTTTGGACCGCCTCCACCGAATATTCAAGTTTTTTGTAGCCCAAACTTTAGCTAGAAATTCCTATTCAATTGTAGAATAACGTTTTTCTGTATCATTAAGAGCTGTACTTGCATACGCTATAGGTTTGTCTTCCCCTATTTTCCCTTGAGAAATAAATGCTCCTAATGCTACTGGCGTGTGTTGTCAAAATAACTTCTTCGTTAAAATTTTTGATAGGCTAAAATTGGCGGGGTTATTATAGCTTCTTTTAACTTTTCAAAAGCCTAATGAGCAGCTTATTAATTTTCAGTATTATCTTTGCTGTGCCCGGTCTGAATTTCCTGTAATAATTTACTAACTCTAAAAACGCTTGCACTTCTTTTTTGTTCTTATAAGCTGGAATGTTTTAACGCATTCCACTTTACTAAGGTCGGGAAGAGCTCCCTTCACAGAGCACTTATGCCCTAAATATACTACTTCTCGCTTTAGGAACTTTCACTTACTGACGTTAAGTTTTAAATTATTTTCTCTCAGTGCGTCGAAAAACTTCATTAAGCTTTTCCATGGTGTTCTAAATTACTTCCATACACCACTATATCATCAAGACAAACAAAGCAATCTATTCCTTGTAGGGCTGTCAGTACATAATTCATTATACGTCGGAACGTTGCAGACACTCCCGTTAAACCAAACGGCATCTTATTAAATATAAAATTTCCTAAAGCTGAACTAAATGTTGTTTTTTCCTTGTCACCTTTGTCCATTAAAATTTGATGATAGCCACTAGCTAAATCCAGCATAGAAAATATCTACTGCATCCTATCTGATCTAAAATCTCATAAATCCGTGGTATTGAAAACAGTTCCTTAATTGTCGCCTCACTAAGTTCCCTATAATCGATAACTAATCTCCACTTCTTTTTCCCATCGTTTCCACATTTCTTCGGCACTAGCAATAATGGAGAATTCCATGGAGACATACTTGGAGATATTATGTTGTCCTCTACAATTTTCTCAATCTTATTGTTAACTTCCTCCCTTTGCGAATGAGGGAGCCGATATTGCTTTTGATTTATTATTGGCTGATCCATCTTAATCGGAATTTTATAGTATGTCATTATGGGAGTAGTTGTCAATTTGTCACCCTCCAACAGAAAAATATCATTATATATTTTACATAAACTTAAAATCGATTCCCGCTCTTCTTTATTCAGATTTTTATCCAAATCTACTGCACTCAATAATTTTTTTAAATTTCATCTTTTCCTGATTGCGTTCAGTACTGGCACGTGAACTCTATTATTTCTAACATTTACCAATGTTTCTCGCATATAAACTCCTGATATTATTTCGTTTTCGTGCACTGCTATTGTTTTAGCTTTAGATGCTGTCTTATATGATACAATTTTGATAGTCCGTGAATTTACCATCACAGAATTTCTTTCACTTTTTCTTTCTGTGTTTTCTGCAGCAACGCATGGCAAAGTTGCTATTAATTATTCTTTGTTTTCGTGGAAAAACTTTAGTCTCTTACTATGACGGATCTGCTCCACAAATTGTCCCTACCAAGTATACCATCTCCCGGACAGTTATGCTCAAATGCCACCCTATGTAACGTTTAACTAAGACTTGGCCAGCTATTATGTGTCACATTGACAGTTCCTGTAGTTGTAGCACAACCTCTAAAAGCTCCGTTTAAAACTTTTGTATTCTAAGTGTTGATTATTGTTTCCTTTCTAAGTGTTTTTTATTTAACTACACTTGTGTCTGCTCCTGTATCCACCAGCAAGAAAAGTTTTTCATTAATCGCTTCCGTGCAAGGAAATTCAATGAACACGTCATCTTCCATCTTCTTTTGTTGCAGCACTGAAAAATATTTGCACTAAAATTGTTGATTGTTTTATTATTATATATTATGTTTTTCTTCTTTTTGTATTCTTTGCTTTCGTTCGCAAGATTCATATTATTTCTATTATCCTGTTTTTCAACCTTTTTTGCACATGCTGTAGATTCGTATAGCTGTCTGTTTCGACGTGTAACTTATCGTACTGAATCTCTGTGGCCTAGAGTTCCTTTTCTTATTATTAGGCTCCCAGGTTACTGGCCTTGCCTGGGCCCTTGGCCGTTTCCCTGCAATAATTTCCAGTTTTTCTTTGCCTGACAATCTTTTACAAAATGTCCTGGCTGGTTAAACCAATGACATGTCATATTCATATTTTCTTGCCTTTTCGTTGCTTATATCCATTATTCCATGTTGGTCGTGCTTTTTGTCGCTGATCTGCATTGGTTCTAAACGGATTTCTTTGAAAATTGGGATACTTATGTGTCAAAGTTTTTCTTTTACAATCCCAATTGGTTTCATGACCATATTTGCAACTTCTTTACAATATGGTGTAATATTCCTAATAAGACAACCTTCTCTTGTGTGCCCTTTTTTGTTACAAAAACTACAAACTATGTTTACGCTTAGTTTGTTATTTGTATATAATCCAGATTTTAGCCATTAGTTGTTATTTTCTGAATAGTCCCCATTTAGATCATGATGACGACTCTGTAGAAGTTGCTTATGATTAGAATAACTATTGCTAAGCTTTCGTACTTTTGATTATCCTATCGGCTTGTCGGTTTACCTATCCGCTTGTCGAATACCATCAGCCACATCAACAGCTTGTTATACCACATCTTCCAGTGTTGCCTTGTCCGTTACTATCAAATAAAGCCTTAACGTACTCTGAATGCGCGAATTACTGCCTTTTCGACTTCCTATCTTAAAGCTTTATCTGACTCGCCTTTGTAAAAATGGGTTGTGATATCACCCGCCTGCGATCGGAGTGAAATTAATTTATCTGCAAATTGCCGAATATCCTCATTTGGCAACTGTTTCATGGTTTGAATCTCTTCTAACCACCATGTCTAACGATTTACGTTGAAGGTAATGTGCTTTTATAATATTACTTAGTTCTTCCAAATTGTTAAATTTTCTTGAACGCAAAAGACTACGCATTTCCATGTAACCTCTGCTTTTTACATAATAGGAAATCTTGTATTTATGATGTCTTGATGCATATTTTTACTAGATCGCATCCTTCAATGAATTTATAGACCTCGTTACGCAGATCTATCGATGGTGCTCCCGAAAATAACGTCACTAATCTAGTAACAACCTTCACTATTTCTTTTATACCCATTTTGTCAAGATTCACTATTAATTTTTGGCGTATTATTTGGTTGACTTCTGGCTCTTTTGCTTGTATGGATGGTTCTTTATGAAATAAACAAGTTTCGTGAGCAAACAGGATCTCTTGTCTAAGCAAGCGATTTTCGTTTTTTAATTGATGAATTTATTCGTTGGGTTCCTTAATACTTGTGAACTCTTCCTTAGATATACTTCCTGGATTGTTACCTACTTCTTTTTTCAAATTATCCCAGGACTTCTCTATAAATCTATCTTACTGTTCCGACAATTTTTTATATTCTATTTTTAAAAACTCATAACTTTGTTTATTATACATTAAAATTTTATTTTTGCTTTTACAATTAATTATAATTTAATACACATGTATTACATTTTAATTTACAACTCAATGCTTATGATACAATTTGTCCTTATTTTATGCACTTTCACCTTCACTATCACCTTTCTATTTAAAGCAATTAATACACAAATTTTAAAATTGCTTTATCACTTTCTCCTCTTTAACATTTTTTTTTTTCAGAACAACACGAAAATTCACACTTCTTAACAAAACTTTTATACAATTAACCGCAGACGGACAAAAATGCTAGGGGCTGCAATTTTAGCCAGCCAAAGCCAAGTTCAAGTTTAAGGTCACTTGTTCTTTTTTAATTTTTTTTTAATTTAACATAGAATGACAACGATTAAAAGAAAACAAATGAATTAATACCGGCGTCATCAATTTTTTGAATTGCGGAAATTTGAATTGCTTTCAAGAATTATTTTTTTTTTAAATTTTTGCGATACTTTAAATTTTTCGAAAATTGCAACAATTTATTTTCACTTCTAAAACATGAACGGCAACTTAATTAATTAAAAATATTTTATTTATTTTATTTATTTTCATTACTATTATTATTAGACTCTTCTATTATTACGATTACGAAGTATTCAAGTATTACGAAAACTACTAATATTAAAAAGTGGGAACGCTTCCCAAGTATAAAAAAAAATTTCTGTATCCTTCCTCGATGAAAGGATCACTCAATATTAAAAATTGGTTTCTTTGACGATAGCAGACATACTTCCCGAGAGAAAGGGTCGACCTCAGTAAAACTTGTGTCCGGCGTGGAAGCCCATTGGACAGACAAGTGTGCCTGCAATTAAGTTGGCATTCCTTAGGACTTGACTTTTAAGCGAGTCACGCTTCCCAGGAATACTCACCCTTTGCTGGGTCCTTCCGATAAAAAAAGGAATTGATAAGATTTTTATTTTAATAACACTGTTTATTAAACGTTGATTTTTGTGTCTCCCACAGTTAAAAGTCTAAACTATAGTCCCCTTAAAACTAAGAAGTTAACGTTTATATAACTTCTGTCTGTCAGAATCTCTGTCCAGACAAAAAGTGCAACTATCTCAAAAATAATTATTCCAAATATAGGAATGGTTAAATTGAATTGAAATAAACTTATATCTACAAGAGTTACCCTGGAAGAGATGGCTAGAGCGTTGTCGGCTGCTGAAGTTACGCTGTCGCCATCCTCAACCATCATGCCACTTCGACCGCTTTACAAAGAACTAATGGCCTTAAATGTTTCCGCACGTCTTAATGCTTGAAGCACATAGGCAAGACACAAAATTAGCTGTCAAAATTACACAGAGTCTTATGGGAACCAAGAAAAATATAAATGATCTAGAAACAATCGTATGGAAATAAACATACAATTGCATGTGAGTTAGCTCTATTTATAATTTTACAGATTGAGTTTGCGTGTATCCGAAAATTTCAGAACGTCAGTACAAATTAAAACAACGAAAAATATATTTCACACATTTTAATAAGATTTTTAATTTTTTATCCAATTGTAATGAGACTAGAATCACCTTTATGGGTACAGGTGATGATAATTCACAAGCGAATACTTCATTGTAGTCACTTGAGGAAAAAATTAATCTCCTTAGAATGAAACGTAAGTTGCTGGAATTGCAGCAACAAATTATACATCTGGAAGATACCAACAATAAAGTCAAAATTATAAAAGTTCTCGATTATGAAGAATTGGATGCTGAGGTTAAAATTTGCTGATGACCACAGTGAGGTGAGAAATTGGTTCACCCAACTAGAAGATTATGCTAGGTTGCGAAACTACTCTAAGCAAGAACAATGTTTGGCTGTTCGCCGTCGAATTTGTGTAAAATCATGGTGTTGTTTATTACAAGGAACTTCGTGAGTCTATTATAAAAATATGTACTGCGTAGCAGGAAATTGAGACATAGCGAATCATGCATAAGCTATGTTGCGCTTTGCAATCAATCGCAAGCAAGACCGACATAGACGGACAACTGTTGGTATATATAATAATAGATGGGATCCCTGACAAGAGCAACAGCATTTGCATTTTATATGGAGCCTGTTCCATTGATGACCTAAAACTAAAGTTTCAAAAAGAATTCAATGACAATTCAAATAATGGTTGCACCAGACAATATTACGGCAATGAATTTTTTGTTTGTCTTGAATTAATGAAACCTTTAATTTCACATGTGTTTTAGTGCATGTGGTTTGGTTAAAAATGAATTAGGAAGAACATAATTGGTTATTATGTAGAGAGAATACGAATAAACCTGTCAAACGAGATATAAATGAAAAGTCGCCTACCGCGGAGAGTGGGTCTACGCAGGAAAAAAGTATTGACAATCACTTCAGAGAGATTGATCCTAATCAAATCCTAATTTTATATATTATATACTATTATTTCGCATTGATTGTGTTTGATTGAGATCAATCAAATTGTCAGATTGGCCGAGTTATAAACTTAAATATTGTTACGTAATTTCCAAAATTAGCTCTTTAACTTTCTTCAGGTTCGATTACTGGATTGTGAATAATCGTAAATTCGAATAATAAAAAGTCGTTAGTTTCAAATAATAAATCTAAAATTTATAACTAATACACGTAAACTTATTAAACAAATTCTTATACAAAGCCATTCAACTGTTTTATTCTTATTCGACTGTATAACCCATTTTCAAATGTAAAAACTGTTTCACGATGTAACTTGTCTGCTGTTATAGTTTCTGATTATTTTATGTTACGTTATGGTGCGACTATTCGAGGTTTTACTGGTGTGTCGAGAAACTACTGTTTCCATGAATTGTTTGCTTTAGGTATGAACTATGCTCTATATTGTATGCTTTCTTGTGAAAATATTAAGTACGTTCTGGATCTTCCATGGAAAGATGGCGCATGATGAATATATTTATATATGTAAATAAATATAGTTGGTAGCGATAACTAGTTAATAAAAGAGAATGAAAATGGTTGACAAAGAAGGAAAAAAGAAGAAAATGGCGGACCATCCGATATGAGAAATAAAGAGAGATCGTCGTGTTTTTTGAAATGAACTAAAATTTGTACATTACAAATTCGTCTATTATTGTTAAAAGTGGACAGCCCACGCCCGCTTTTGTTATACTTATGGACTATAACTATATACACATAGAGTAAATTTTAGCAAACTAACTTAATAAATGCCACTAATAATCCAATTTTATAAGATGAAAACAGAGGTAGCTGCATTCTCCGTAAAAAATTTAGCGTGCTTGTAAATATATCTTTGAAATTGCATTCCGATATCTATAACGGTTCTGCCGTGATTGTGATTTCAACGGACAGACCGACCGATGGGCGGACATGTCTAACTAAACTGAGTAGGAGACGCTGATCAAGTAGATATATATACTTTTCTATATCCATCATCTTTACTTTCATGCGTTGCATATTTCGAGACAACGTAAATACACCCTTAACCCTTTAAAGCATATAGGGTGTAAAAACAGTTGACATTTTTTTTAAATTATATGTGATTTCTTGGTACATCGCTCTAAGTTGCAATACCCAGCGTTTGGCGCATCAGCAGAAAGCTGTAGGTGATCAAGCTTTCGTATCGTATGTCTTCGGTGATCATTTGAAATAGGTTTTTCCTTACTTACCTTTGAGTATCTTTTGCATGTTTAGCCTTTGTATGTTTGCTGGGATTTGTAGGCTGCTTCAGATTTGAAAGATTATGTGATTGTTGCTGTTTGATGATGGATGCTTTCAATGGTCTACCCATGGCGACTTATTATTTCGCTATCGATAACGGTACGTCGTAGAATTTAACACATAAAATCATATACCGTCAAATGCTGCAACGTCTTACCACAGATAATATTAAACATTTGAAAGTTAAATTTAGAGAAGAAAACAAATACGAAGTTAAAATTAGAAAGAAAATTTAGCAATCTAGTACAAAAAATAAAAATTACCAAGGATCCTACGTTAAATATATAGATCCTATATTTAACGTAGGATCCTTGGTAATTTATTTATATTGTAACGAAGTTACCCGGTTCTTCCGGAGTTACGCACGGATTAGCTCGCCGTACGTCCAGGGTTCGTCACAGAAAAGATTTATACACTGTGTGGACTTCTGTTACAATACAATTCCTTTATTGACTCCTGGTCCAATGATACAATTTCCTTCTTAATAGTATGACTTCTAACGATGCTGAGGAGGAGGAGGATCCGCACGCGCTCTGAGTTTCCGTATCGTTGGCTTGGTGTCGCTGAACAACGTTCGTCTGTGATTCTAGCCTAGCCTTGCGAGTACATCGAACGTGAATATATTGCTGAGCAGATGGGAAAGCCCGCACCCGACTACTGTAACGGGACACGGGAAAGCCGCGCGTGTCACCAGTACAGTCAACGATATATTGTTATAACGCGGAGTAAATTTACGCGGTACCTAGCCCTGCGAGTAAATCAAACGTGAATATATTGTTGAGCAGGTGGGAGAGCCCGCACCCGACTACTGTAACGGGACACGGGAAAGCCGCGCGTGTTACTAGTACAGTCAACGATATATTGTTATAACGCGGAGTAAATTTACGCGGTACCTAGCCCTGCGAGTAAATCAAACGTGAATATATTGTTGAGCAGGTGGGAGAGCCCGCACCCGACTACTGTAACGGGACACGGGAAAGCTGTGCGTGTCACCAGTACAGTCAACGATATATTGTTATAACGCGGCGTAAATTTACGCTGTACCTAGTCTTGCGAGTAAATCAAACGTGAATATATTGTTGAGCAGATGGGAAAGCCCGCACCCGACTACTGTAATGGGACACGTGGAAGCCGCGCGTGTCACCAGTACAGTCAACGATATATTGTTATCACGCGGCGTAAATCTACGCTATTCCTAGTCTTGCGAGTAAATCACGGATTTTATTATGATCGATATGATCGCGAGTTTAACATCTACACTGTATATTAAAATGTCTGCCTTGCACTCTATGTATTCTGTTTACCTTGTGTTATGTCCGTCTGATCGGGAGCTCGCCAAATGAAACGTTGTGTTCTGTCCGCTGGTCGACCACCAAGAGAGTGATCGCAATCCGTCTTCTTGCCTAGTCTCCACTTATGTTCCATTTCCCGTGTGTTGCTGTTCTCCGTTTCTCTTGTTTCTTGTTCTGTGTCGTTCGTGTTCATGTGATGATTTCGATGGTGGTTTTTGAACTATTGGCTCCGCCCTCCTCAGTTGATTAGTTAACTTACTCTTATACGCTACTCTTATACACATTCTAATCTTATGCATATTCAATACAATGTGTTGCAATACAGGGTCACTGGAAACTTAACCTAAGCTTACGCGAGGAAAATACTTCAAGTTTAATATATTCATTTAAATTTTAATTCATTCTTTTGTAATACTAAAATACTATTACTAACAAGATAGTTTGTGTGGTGCAATTCGCACTCGACATTGCGCCATCACAGTATCCTCCTACTTCGGGGACGGAAGGATGTTCCACGTCGCGGTTCCGTTTTTCCCAACCTGGATCCGGTATCTCCTGCCGTTAATCTCGCGGATGACTTTGTGACGGCGCCCTGGACCATGATGAGCGTGTAATGCAGCCATCTCTTGTTCTATCGCGCGAGCCAATTCGTTGTCAGCTGCGGCTTCCTCACCGCTAGCGGCGGCTTCGTGGGGATCCTGTCCGATGGTCGCCTGCTCCGTTGGCAAGACCTCTCCCAGAAAATCCTCTAACCACTGGCCGATGTCTTTCTCCGATTCCGCTTCGTCTGCGCGTGCTGGTTCTGGGGATGTGGGCGGCTGCGGTTCAGTTGCCATCACGCCAATGCGCTCTACGCGACTCGTGTGTGCTTCATGATTATTACTATTAATCGGTGTGTGTTTGTTTTCTTTTTACGCATGTTGATTTCAGGCTGTGTTTTTTTTTTCTGTTCTTTCGCGTTTGCTGTTCTTATTATTTTACTATTCTTGCTGTGTTTGCGATTGCAAGCTGTTAGTTCTTAGTTGTTTTGCTCGTAGGATGATTATTTGCGTGTCTGTTATTTCTCTGCTTTCTGATGTTTGATGCCGTGTGCATGCTGTTATTATGATCGTTGAGTTTCGATGCTGGCACGCTGCTGTCCATGGAACGATTCATGTGACTGTTGGTGCTGTAGTTTGTTGATTTTGCTGCTGTTGTTCGACTGTTGTGTTTCGATTCAAAGACGTTGTTGCTATTGGTGCGGTTTCTTTGACTCTTGCTGCTGTGTTCGGCTGACTTTGCTGCTGCTGCTCGACTGTTGTGTTTCGATTCAAAGATGTTGTTGCTATTGGTGCGGTTTCTTTGACTCTTGCTGCTGTGTTCGGCTAACTTTTCTACTATTTTCCGGCTGTTGTTATGTTGAAATTCCTTGAAATTACTTGGCAAGCTACTCGGCCATCTGGCGAGAATCTAGTGGGGCTGTTTGCTGTGTGCTCTCGGTCGCTATCGCCGGGGTGATACGTCTTTAGCTCTGCAATATGCGCTGTGCGTGGATGTTTGTCACCCGATCGGCGGATTTTCACTATCACTGGCGAGACAAACTCAACCACTTCAAATGGTCCATCATACCGCGGCGCCAGTTTTGCTGCAAACTTATCCACGGCTTTGGACAGCGGGTGCTGCTTAAGCAAGACCTGTTGGCCCAGTTGTGGCGCCCATTGCCGCCTTCGCAAGTTGTAGTGTTTGGCCTGTCTGTGAGCGGCTTGGCGCATATTCTCTCTTGCTATTGAAAAGGCCTTTTGAATGCGCTCTGCATGTTCCGCTGGTGTGCTTGTCGCATGTCCGGCGCCCGCGATTCCGCGATCAAATAGTGCGTTCGGCAAACGTGGTTCTCTCCCTTGAACCAAGAATGCGGGGCTATACCCTGTCGACTCTGATCGGCTACTGTTGAATGCTAAGCTAAGCTCGCGTAGCAGGTCGTCCCACTTCGTTTGTTTGGACCCAGCGTATTGCGATAGCATCGTTTTGATTGTTCGGTTCGTCCGCTCCGTCGGGTTCTCTTGCGGTGTGTAGGGTGCTGTGTAGCGATGTTGCATTCGCAGCTCCTGTGCGAACCGCTGAAATGCTTTACTTGTGAACTGCACACCGTTGTCCGATATGAAGAACTTCGGTACGCCGAACCTGGCAAGGATGCGTTCCCGAAACGCCCTGATGAGTAGCTCCTGTGTTGCTGCACGACACGGGACCAATTCAACCCACTTGGAGAACTTGTCAGTGAAAACTAACAGTGCCGTGTTGCCGTGGGTCGATCTGGGTAGCGGACCTATGAAGTCGGCTGTCACGGTGCTCCAAGGTTCCTCGGCATGGTGAGTCAACATCTCAGCGGCGGGTTTCTGTTGCGATAACTTGTAACACTGGCAAGTCTTACATTGGCGGACGTACTTGCTAATTTGGCGATACATCCCTGGCCAATAATATCTCTGTGTAAGCCGCGCGGCCGTCTTACGTATTCCTAAATGTCCAGCCGTTGGCGCGTCATGGTTTTCTTGGATAACCTCCGTACGCATACGTTCTGGCACACACAGTTTCCACTGGCTCTGATCTTGGTCGGTACAGTTCCGATATAGGTTGCCATTCTCGATTCGATAGTCAGGGAACTCTTCCGGTTGCTCCTGAACTTCCTTGATTTTGCGCTCCCACCATGTGCTTCGTGAATTGATTTTAGTCCGAGCGCACACTTCTTCAGCGGGTTGTCGAGACAGTGCGTCTGCCACTACGTTCTGCTTACCTCTCCGGTATTGGATATCCTAGCTGTCTTGTTGTAACTCTAACGCATCCGACGAAGTTGCGGTGGTCATTGTGGCAAAGCAGATACACCAGCTGCATTAGCTACCGATGTAATGAGTTTGATAAAAACTTGGCTCACGAGAAAGAAATTGTGTCTGGCTACACAGAAGACAGAAGCGGTGCTAATAACCAGCAGGAAAAAACACGAATTCGTAGAGTTGAACATTGATGGATTCAGAATCAAGTCTGTACCAGCGAATCGATATCTAGGCGTGATGCTAGATAGCAGGCTGACTTTCTCTACGCATATCGAAATGGTGTGTGGTAAGGCAATGCCAACGTACGCGGCCCTAACTCGTATAATGGGCCCAGTCAGAAGCGTAGACTGCTGCTGGCTAAAGCAGTTACATCTATTGTAATGTACGCTGCACCGGTTTGGGCTAAGGCGATACATGCAAAGAAGAACGTGCGACAATTAAATCAAATTTTTCGTTTATGCGCTCTACGAGTTTGCTGTGGCTTCCGAACGATCTCGCACGAAGCAGCCGCTGTGATCGCAGGATTAACTCCGGACGACTTATTAGTTGAGGAAATCTCAACACGTTTCCATAAGAGAACAGACATCCGCAGAAGTCTTGCAGAACACGAAGTCAAAGATATAACCCGCGTCACCTTTTCCAAGTGGCAAGATAGATGGAACATCTCTAGCAAAGGGCGATGGACACATAGACTGATGCCTGACGTGAAGTGTTGGCTGGAAAGACCGTACGGTGAGTTCGATTTTTATTTAACACAAATGATCAGTGGTCGTGGCTGTTTCCGGAGCTATCTCCAGGAGTATGGGAACGACTCGAGTGCCACATGTGGTTCGTGCGCCAATGCACATGAAGATGTGCACCACATATTTTTCGAATGCGAAGTTTTGCGCACGTTCGCTTAAGCACAGAAACAGTGCTGTGTCGAAAATTAACAGCGGACAATTTCACCAACTGCATGCTGCGATCGCCGGAAGCTTGGCTGGTCCTTAAATCCATGTGCGCCAATATTATGATGAGACAACGTAGGCGAGCGTAGTGCCCAGATTATCGAACGATAAACAGAACGGGACAAACGAACTGAAACTGATACGTTAAAATTAGAGACTATTAGTATAGGACGTAGACGAACGTTTGAGCATTAGCTCTTTCTGCCTCCCGACGGTATACTTAGCGGTAGTTCCGGGGACCAACAGACAGGGGGAGGGGTTTTAGCAAGTTAAAGTCTCGCACTCAGGCTTTCAATGCTTTCCTCTCATATAAAAAAAAAAAAAAAAAAATCATAGCTTTACGAAACGCTGACTCTCCTGCCTGTGTTTTTTTCTATCGTGCCACGCATTGGACATACACAAAATCCTACCACATGTCACCAAGTAATGAAAACAAATCCACAAAAACAACAGAAGAAATAAAAATGCCCCACAAACGGAATTTGTTTGCATTAATTCCACCTTGATCTGTTCTACTAAGAGATTTCCATTACAACAAATAACAACATCAACAACATAAGCAATTAAATAATCGAAACAATCACGGAAATTTTATTACACCAACTCAGTCGACGGCACTTCGTTCAAAACACCGAAATTTGTTTACATTAACTCTGTGGACCGTCGATCTCCTTCGCTTAAACAATTATATTACAACAAAATAATAACAACAACATGTTCCTACACAGCGAACATCTGCATCTGCTGCTCTCCCATCATTTCGGTCACACACATTCCCCACCTTCCCTTCCCCTACTCATGTTTTCCGTCCGTATTACATATGTATGTATGTATGCCTGTGTGTCCATCCGTCCGTCTGCGGTAGCTATTCACGGCAGAGCCTCCATATGTAAATCTTATCCAGCAGCAGCCCGGCAGAGCGCCTCCATATGTAAATCTTATCCATCCGCAAGCGGCCAGAGCTCCGCTCCATATAAACCTTATGGCGGCGGCAGAGCACCTCCACAGCGCAGTCGTTACGTTGAGCCAGAAAGTACATATACACACTACTTGGGTGGAGCTTGGCGAAATTCTGCCATCTTGAAATAAACATGAATCAGTACCGTTCAATGAGAGGTTCATCATACTTTCCTCTACCAAAAGTCCTGGATAAGAAGAAAGCCTGCATTAATATCGAAAACAACGACGAATACTGCTTTAAATCGACTCTCATCGCTGCTCTGTGTCCGAAAGAATATAATCCTCAAAGATCGCAAGTTTACAACATTCCGAATATTTAGGACAGCATCATCAGTCTATAGAATGGAATAGTTTTAAATGTTGAGTGTTTAGCAATCCCCATAACTTTGAAAAGTATTGAACAGTTTGAAAAAAACTGCAGTGTATTTGGATGTGATGAAGAAGTTAATGCTATAATTGGCCCATACTACAGCACAAAAATGGAAACAAGACATCATGTCGACATGCTTCTTTTCCAGGTATTTCGCATTATGTATGGATTAAATGTATTTCAAAGTAAGATATAAATATTTTACCATACAATTTTGCAATACTTAATATTTGTACTTAATATTTTTCAACTTTTTATTATGAAAGGTCTTTAATTGATTAGAATGTATTATTTTACAAAATTTTGGAATTGATGTGTTTTAATTGTTACACATAACAAATGGTCAGCGTATTTCTGCAATGGTTGCTTGCAGTACTCCAGGAATGCTGATATCATACAGCATCACCATACTATATATGTACAAAGACTGTGACGGTGATGCCGGAGGAGGAGCACAGTACAATATTTTTCAAAAATTATGAGCGAAAATTAGACGTTCCATTCGTTGTCCACGCTGATTTCAACTGTATATTCAGTAGTGTAGATGACAGTGGTAACAATGAGTTAGTCAATAAACACACACCGCTAGCGTTTAGCTATAATATACATTGTAGCTTTAATGAAAGGCTTAGCAAAGTTGTTATATATTCGGGGGAGGATGCCCCTAAAAAGTTTGTAGTATATATAGTTAGGTATATTTTAGATATTTATAATAATCATTTAAGTCTAAATATACCTATGGCTGCCTTAACAACCGAGCAGTCAAGATATCAATTCGAAAGCAAAACTTGCCAATATTACACCGCGGCAGGCCTATCCTGGGATGCAATGCTTAAGACCACTCAAGTAGAACTGGAGCTGTTTACAGATGTAGACATGTATCTATTTATTCAGTGGTGGATTATGATTCTAATAAGCCATCAGAATATTTAATGTATCTGGATGCTAATAATTTCTCAATAGCTTCCTTACGGAGGTTTCGAATGGCTCAAAGATGTTAATAACTTCGATGTTTGGAAAATTGATGAAAACTCATCCTTGGGATTTACCTTTGAAGTAGATCTAGAATATCCAACATCCAACCGTTCTGTGCCGAAAATAAAACACCTCCCAATTCTAAGTATGTTAAACTTATTATTGATCTGACTAACAAGACTTTTTACAATACATTATAAGAATATACAACAATGCTTGAAGAACGGCTTACACTTAAGTAAAACACACAGAATTTTAAGGTATAAGCAGTCTTGTTGGTTAGCAGTATATTGATTTAAATACTCAACACAGAACTTTAGCTAAAAGCACTTTTGAAAAAACTTTTTTAAATTACTTAATAATGCGATGTTTGGAAAGACCATGGAAAATGTAGATAAACGAAAAGATGTAAAAATCGTTGCTATAACAGCTCGAGCTCTTATAAATTCACAAGTATCAGTTTAAATTATATGGATACGGATTCCTTTATATATTCCATTAGGTGTGACGATTTTTATAACGATATTCGTCAATTGTATTTTGTGAAATAAGTTAAGATTTACAAAAGCAAATAATAAATGACCACGTAATATATATTATAAATGAATAAAGTTTTTTATTGAATTGTATTTATAATTATACAAACCATGTTTTTCATTTATATCAACTGTAGGCGATGTAATAAATTTAAACTATTTTCTTTATTTCGCCGCGGCGTGGAATATATTCAAAGATTCCATCATGTATACAGTATGCAGATATACCAGCTGGAATGTTCCTAATTGTTTTGAACTCAATTGTAATATCAATAGACCCACTTTTTATTGATTCATTTTGGTGTGTTACATCTAAAACAATTATTGGTGCTTGTTCTATAAATTTTCACGTTGAAGTAAAGGTTGTGGTTCACGCATAAAATAACTTTGTTGGAATTTTGCATACATATCATATAAAATAGCATAGCGATCCGAATCAAATATCAGATTAAGATAATCGTATTTATACGTTTCGGAATTGAGATCTACTTTTATATCCGTTAAATCACAATGTGTGAATTTATTTTCTCTTCTGAGGGCAATCAAAATATAGCGTGGCCTTTATTTTGTGCTTAACCTTACGTTCCATAAATGATTCGTTCCTTGAGTAAGCGAAGGATTTAAATGGTAATCACAACTGCGGAATGATATAATCAAATGCTGCGCGCTCTGAATGGTTTTGAAAATTTTTCATTTTGTGAAATCAGCTAATTTAACGTGTGGAATTTTCCATGTTATGTCTTTAATATGCAATTTCAATGTCTCGCCTGCTTGATTATTTGAGAACAAAATATTTCCCTCAGACTTGGAGTGCGATAAGATTAGCTCATGCTTAGAATTTAACAGAATTTTATTAAAGACTTCAGCAAATCCAAGTATATTTTTTAACGGCATGCCAAATTAAAAATGCGAAATTAAAATATTTCCGCATTTATATCTTCGTCAGAAAACCTTCCAGCATTTTTAACATGTTGCTCTCATTCATTCTCAAAGACACATAATTTTTCATAGTAGATGTGACAACTAAGACCCGAGTGCAATCAATTTCCATAACATTAAGCTTATTTAAGCGGATCTCTTCTTAACAACACTTATGTAGATGATATTATGCGGGGTGCAGCGTCGCTTGACGAATTATGCCGCATTAAAGCGGAGCTCGTACAACTACTTGAAACTGGTGGGTTTGACCTAAGCAAATGGAAGTCAAACTCGGCGGAGTTCCTATCGAGTTTGCCATGTACGAGTAATGAACTCGCAGCTCGAGACACGGCCCTATCGATAAATGATGTCGTCTGTGTTGGAATCCGTCATCCGATGTATACTCATTTCAAGTAGCGAAACTGGACAGTAAAAATGTTACTAAAAGGCTAATCCTATCGGAAGTTTCCCGTATATTTGATGTGCATGGTTGGTTGTCACCATCAACAATTCTAATGAAAGTGCTTTTCCAAAAACTGTGGTTGTTGAACGTAAATTGGGACAATGCACTTCCAAAAGACATAGCTCAGCAATGGCAAGAGCTAAGGCAGTCCATCAAATATTTTGAATCGATTACAGTCCCGCGGCGAATTTACATAGCCATTCCAGATGTAGAAATACATGCATTTTGCGATGCATCAGCCGTTGCCTACGCCGCTGTCATTTATTCCGTATACCGCCCTCCAAACTCGAAATCGTTTATCAACATTATCACGGCTAAAGCAAAAGTTGCTCCATTAAAATCAATGTCGATTCCTCGTCGGGAACTGTGCGGTGCTCTGCTGCTTTTCCGACTATTTAGTGCGGTTAAGCGAACTCTTGACGTATCAACGGCAGCACTGTATGCCTGTACGGACTCGGAAACCGTTTTGCACTGGTTGTCTTCGCCACCGCGTACTTTTAAAATGTTTGTAGCCAACCGCACCGAGGAAATCTTAGACACGATAGCTAGACCTTGTTGGAACTATGTGAACACTCGGCAAAATCCAGCAGATTGCGCATCGCGTGGAGTGACTCCAAGTCAGCTGGTGGTGGTACCATGAGCTGTGGTGGAAAGGACATTCTTGGTTGCAGTTTGAAAAAGATAAGTGGCCTACATCTAAATTTAATGATCCAAATAAACTTCAGTCTTCTGTAGAGGTTTGCTCGGAGAAAAAACGGCCTGTGATATGTAACCTAGTTTCAGACGATACAACCCCCTTCTTACTAGAAATAGCAGAGCGATATTTATCCTGGAATCGATTAGTGCGAGTTATTGCATATGTATGCAGATTTGGATTGATATTGAAACGTCAATTTACCGCAGTCAGGGTCCGCCTACGTTTGATGAGTTGCATTCTGCCAGGATCAGGTTACTGTTAGCCGTACAACGTAAAGCCTTTGCGGGCACGGCGTGTCAGTTATTAAGCCAACGAATGCTTCACAAACGGGACCCACTAATTAAACTTGCACCATTTCTTGATGCGACCGGTCTCCTTTGTGTCGGCGGTCGTATTCAAAACACGAGCATCTCCTACAATATGAAACATCCAATTATTCTACCACGACACCACATCACTGAGCGCATCGTGAGCATGCACCAAAGCTATCTGCACTCAGGGGTCACGGAGCTATTTATAATCCTTCGCCAACACTTTTGGATCCTAGGGGCTCGAAATTTGGTCCGATCTATCGTGTTCAAATGCAAACGGTGTTTTCAGCTTCGACGGCACACATCAGTTCAAATAATGGCCAACTTGCCAACAGTGCGTGTGCAACAATGTCGACAATTTCTCAATAGCGGATGCGATTTCGCAGGTCCACTACAAATTAAAATGGCAACGTGCAAACGCCCGAGGATTACCAAAGCATACATCTGCCTCTTTTTATGCATGTCAACCAAAGCGATACACATCGAGGTGGTAAGTGAGTTGACAGCGCAAGCGTTCATTGCTGCGTTCAAAAGGTTCAAAAGTCGACGCAGTAAATGTAGTTACCTCTACACAGACAACGGAACGAATTTTCATGGCGCTCGGCGACACTTGGACGAAATGCTCCGACTACTGCAAGAACAAACGACGAGTGCAGAAATTAGCTCATCCTTAGCGAAAGACGGAACCAACTGGCATTTCATTCCACCATCCGCACCACATTTCGGGGGTCTGTGGGAAGACGGAGTACGGTCAATAAAACTCCATTTGCGTCGAGTGGTAGGCAATAGCCTGATGTCATTCGAAGAACTCTATACCGTACTTACGCAAATTGAAGCCATCCTTAACAGTCGCCCACTCTGCAGCATATCTGATACCGAGATTAACCCGTTAACACCGTCTCATTTCCTGATTGGAGAGCCGCTTACGGCCATACCAGAACCATCGCCGTCAGTCCAACCACCATCTCGATTAACCCAATGGAATTGACTGCAAACCATGGTATAGGGTTTCTGGAAACGATGGTCGCATGAATATCTGACGTCACTACAACATCGACCGAAATGGCAGCAACCGCAACCAAATTTCTCGATTGGAGATGTAGTTCTAATCAAGGAACCTAACCTTCCCCCAACGAAATGGTTGTTGGGTCGCATCTCCGCTGTTCATCCAGGATCGGACAGCAAGGTTCGAGTGGTGACCATACAATCCGCAAAAGGAGTGTACAAGAGGCCCGTTACCAAGATTGCGGTACTACCACCGGCCTGAAAAAACGTTTCAGGGGGGTAATTTATGTTTGGGAACTACACGCTTATGTTATTGTGCATTATGTATTTTCTAACTTGTTATATCTAGCATACACGCATTAGTTATTTGGTACATACATATATTGTAACTTTTCTTCATACTTTTTCTTTGTGTTCTATGTGTGTTCAGTTTTCATGCAAAATACTGGTTTTTTGTTCTCTATTCACGATGTAAGAAATTTGTGTATCAATCAGAAGTCAGTCAATAAAGTACAGTCCTATCGTAAAAAACTTCATAAAACATTTTTTTCGATTTATATTAGTTACAATCCTCCATGTGCTTAAACTGAATAAAAACAAAAAAACATTGTGTAATGTTCACCCAAACGTTATGTAAAGGTAAGGTACACATTGTGGTCCAATCGAGCCGGATAGGAAGCTCCAGTGCACGGGTTAGTATGCCTTCGACTCTGACCTTTCGAATTCGTGGCCCAAAAATAGTGTAATCATATGCCGTGCCGCAGGACATCCATATTCCGGGGAGTCTTAATAAGTATAATACGTACATATATACTCGTATATATATATATAAAGATACAACGGCAGGAGACTGTACCAGAAAGTCGATGCTTCTGCGTAACAGTTGTCTGTTTTCTCGTCGATTATCACTTTTCATTCAAGTGCCCTTGAATTGCTACAATCGTTGTTTTTGGTTTTTCACATTCCACATAACTTACTTCCAAGTGTAAAACGGTTTCGCTTATGTATGTATGTATGTATCGACACATCCCAATGGGACGCAATTATAGTTTTTATCTGTTCGACTCTACTACCGGAAGCCACACTTGCGTTATGGGAACAGTCCAAACAGAATAAGTACGAAATTCCGAAATGGACCGCTTTCAAACTCTTGAAAAGGTGCACAATATGAAAGGCGTTTCTGCTATCAAGACTCGCCAGGCTCCTGCACTGCCGCATGTAGCCCTCTCATCGAAAAAACTAAATACGTTTCAGCTGAATGTCGCCTCGTCCACATGTGCCCTACGCGGTGCACCTCATAACTTACGTGTCTGCATACAATTTTTAAATATGACTCCCGGTCAGCGTCTTGATCTAGTTAGACAACGACGTCTATGTTTGAGTTGTCTGGCGCAATCTCACGATGTAGGCGGATGCCTCAGTACATTCAATTGTACGATTTGTCAAGCGCGACATCATACCCTTCTGCATCTTGATGCCAATCAAAGCAGACCCTCACACGCCGCAATCTCACAATCGAGATAAGCAGGTCGAGAGTGGAGACAAAACTCAAAGCCTCAAAACAGCACTCCGTTACCGTCCAAGTCTTCACAGTGGAGCAACACTGACCTTTGCACAAGGCAGCCACAAAATTTCAATAACGAGAGGTTTCGCCTCTTCGCCAATTACAACAAAATACAGTCCACCAAACCGAAGCCGCCAGAAAACCATCAAGTATGCTTTGCTGCCGCCCAAACACAAGTGCTATTGGGAACCGCGATGGTTGCCATATTCCACGACGGTGTTCGTTATACTGATCGTGCCCTCATCGATCCAGGATCTGAAGTTTCCTTCGTCTCCAAAGATTCCAATCCGGAAAGTACGAGCAACGGTTTCTGGCCTCAACGAAACGAAGACATATGAGTTACGTTTAGGTCGCCGCGAGACCCCCACTTTCAAATTCACGCGACAGCGTTAGTGCTGTCCCAGATCACGGGTAACCTGGCCGCCCACTCGTTAGATAGTGCTCTGCTCCGCAACCTACCTCACAACATCAAACTCGCAGACGCCAATTTTTTGAAGAGTCATCAAATTGCCGTCCTCATCGGAGCCCATATTTTTCCGGCAATAATACTCGATGGAATTCGTCGAAATGTATTAGGTTCTCTGTTAACGCAGCAGACTATTTTTGGCTGGATCATTACAGGACCAGTCCCCAATGCTTCAGTGAAGTCACTATCGAACAACAGTTCGAACGTTTTTGGGAGGTGGAAGAACTTCCCAAAACTAGGTAGCCACCTCCTCCGAAAAGTTTTGCGAAGAGAATTTCGAAAAGACGACGAAAAGGAACAACGATGGTCGATACATCGTCACATTGCCATTTAAAAATGAAGATCGCCCGTCCAATTCTCTAGGATACTCACGGCAAATCCCCGTAAGCAAGAATAGTCACCTCAAGGAACAATAAGATGATGTGATTCCAGAATACATCGCATTAGGTCCCTTGAAGGCGGTAGCGCCACCGCAACCCAATCTCGGGCACTGTTATCTGCCCCACCATTCGGTTATTAAACCCGAGAGCACTTCCACGAAAGTGCGAGTGGTGTTTAGCGCATCATGCGCCACCACTAGTGGGCTCAGTCTAAACGACATCCTGCACGCAAGTCCTGTATTGCAGGCTGACTTAACATTGTTAATGTAACGTTGGCGTTTTCACAGGTATGTTTTCAGTGGTCACATTCAGGAAATGTAGCGCCAGATCCTTGTCGATCCAAAGCATACCCCCTATCAGCGAATAGTGTTTCGCGATGGGGCGGACTCCGAAGTGAAGGACTATGAGCTGCAAACAGTCACCTTCGGAGTTAACTGCGCCTCCTTATTAGCAATTCGTACGCTGCTCCAACTGGCAAAGGACTGCCGTGAGCGGCTGCCACTGGCGGCTCAGGCTCTCAAACAATCCATGTACATGGATGACGTCATAGCTGGCTCACACGATATCTCCGTTGCCATCCAGATGAGAGACGAACTGACCGACGCCCTCAGCACAGCCGGCTTCTCCCTTCGTAAATGGACATCTAACACTAAAGAGATTTTAGAGGACCTGCTCACCGCTGATTTCCTAAAGTTTGACGATAACAGCTCCGCAAAGATGGTCGGATTGCGCTGGAAAGCCACAAGTGACAAGTTTTACATGAGAACGCCTGCGATCCACATACTTCAACAGTACACAAAGAGAAAGGTACTGTCATTCGTCGTGAAGTTATTTGATCCAGCCGGTTGGCTGGCCCCTATCATAGTTACGGCAAAAATGATGATCCAGGAGGTCTGGCTCGACAAAATCAACTGGAATGACTTTCTGCCCCCAACAAACGCAGCAGGCGTGGCTCAGTTTCGTGCACAACTACCACCATATTGCTGCAATTCACATTCCACGGTGGATTAACTTCACCCCCGACTGCACACTCGACTTTCATGCATTCTGTGAAGCATCGCGAAAAGCGTACGCAGGAGCAATTTATGCACGTGTTGAAATAGGCAACAGCGTGTATGTGTCGCCACTGTACTCCAAGACCAGAGTTATCAAGACCAGCGCCCATCAAGACCATCTCGTTACCTCGTTTAGAGCTCGTCGAAGCCACACTAGTCGCCGATATGCTCGACGCGCTAGTGCCCAGTATGCACTTCCGGCCAACAAACGTTTAGTTCTCGCGTGGCTAAAACGCCCCCGTGCATGTGGACTAAATTCGTAGCCAATCGCGTTTCTAAAATTGTCGAAAGGGTCGAAATTGGCACATACCCAGTGTTTCCATGTGAAATCCCAAGACAATCAAGCTGATCTAGCCAGCCAAGCAGCCACGCCCCAAGAGCTGGCCTCAGCTCCCTGTGGTAGAACGGACCGAATTGGCTGCTCCAGGCTAAACTACGCTGGCCCTCTTTTAACAGGACTTTCGAGTTTGCAACTGACGTGGAAGAGAAAGTTGTGAAGGTGCACTACACTACTTCCAACTCTCGAGAGCCCTGCGCGTATACTGCTATGTGTATCGTTTCGTTTTCCATTCGCGCCATCAGCGCAGTGGACCCTACCGCGACTTGCATTTATCGTCCGCCGAAATTCGTGAGGCAAAACACCGGCCTATCATTATCTGCCAAAAGACACACTTCGCTGACGAATATAACGCGCTTGAATCAAAGCGCCACCTGAGCTCTAAGAGGCCGTTCCTCTCGCTTAAACCATTTCTACGCGACGACAAAATATTGCGGCTTGGCGGGCGGTTGTCATAGTGCCTTCATTTAGCGTTCGACGAGTGCCATCAAATCATTTTGCCTTACCATAGTCGCTTGTCTCAGCTGCTTGTCCTTTTTGTGCACCAAATCTCGTTGCACGGGGGCAACCAGCTGACGCTACAATTGATCCGGGAAACTGGGTTTTGGATTTAACGTGTCAAAACACTGATAAAGGCAACGCTTCATCGGTGCAAGCCATGCGTGCTGTACAAAAAGCGGCAGCGAACCCAAATCATGGCAGCGCTTCTGGAGGAACGCACGCCACTCTCCCGGCCCTTCACTAACACTGGCGACGACCTGGCCGGCCCTTTCAACATCAAGGATACGTGTGCATTTTTGTGTGCTTCTCGACCAAGGCTATTCACTTAGAAGCCACCAGTGAATTGTCAACAGCAGCAATCCTAGGTGCCTTTATCCGCTTTGCATCCCACCGATGCTGCCCCTCCCGAATGTACTCGGACAACGGCACTAACTTCTTTGGTGCCTCCTGACAACTGAAGCAAGAGTATCTACAGTTCCTCCTCCACCTCCGGAGTTGAAACCTGTGACCTGATGATCCTCGCGTTGGTCACGGATTGAAAACACGCTGTAACTGATGATCCTTACGTTGCTCACGGAGTGAAAACCTCTGTGACTGATGATCCTCGCGTTGGTTACGGAGTGAAAACCCGCCGTGACTGATGATCCTCGCGTTGGTCACGGAGTGAAAACCCGCTGTGACTGATGATCCTTGCGTTGGTCACGGAGTAAAAACCCGCTGTGACTTTCTTTGCTACCGCCTACGGATAAAACTCTTACCTGAGTACAACGGATGCTCAATCTTTAAAGATCCTAGCGCAGACGCTGATGCTCTGTCGTTGACTATGCTGACGCAGACGCTGATGCTCTGCCGTTGACGATGCTGACGCAAACGCGGATGCTTTGCCGTTGCCGATGCTAGCGCAGACGCTGATGCTCTGCTGTTAACGATGATGGCGCAGACGCGGATGCTCTGCCTTCGATGATGCTGACGCAGACGCTGATGCTCTGCCGTCATATGATAAAAATATCACTGTGCACTTTATTTATTTGCTGTGCCTTCCTTGGAGGCTTCCACCAGACTGCCTTCTTCGTGTTGGCACTCCCTTTTTTTTGCTCTGTCTTCACGTGGTATGTTCTATTCCACTGCGGTAAGCTGGAATAAGACAACTGCCTCGAGCGCTGCCCGCCCTCTAGCTTGTCCAGTCTTGCTCATACGTTTACTGTATTCACGTTCTTCTCGATCTTCTTATGATCATATTCTTCTTATGAGCCGTGCAATACGAATTTCGAAGAGCGCACATAAATATAATTATTTTGAAACGAACTTTACTTTGCCGAGATATCCTCAGCAGTTGCCAGGGTTCGAATACAAGACCTGAGACAATAAAGTACACAAGGTTCTTCTTTTCCTTTACTCTTTATTTATCTAAAGTCTACTATGTTATATATATTTATAAGGCTTACGTAATAAACTTATCTCTACTCTATGCAGTGTCTGATTTTGTGTTTTCCTTCGGAGCTATGTTTGTCTGCGTCGTGTTGTTTCTAGGTGATTCTGCTTCCTCAAAGGACAGTGGACACGTTCCTGTGACTGGATTCGTTCGTCGTTTGCACTCTGGTGGGCTTACGCATCCACACAGTGGGATGAACTCATGAGATGCCGGGGTTACGCAACCGTGCATCCACAATTCGAATGGTCTTGCGTCTTTTGCTACACTGGTGAGCTTGCGCAATCACACAGTAGGGTGAATTTGTGAGATGGCGGGCTTACGCAACCATGCATCTACAATTCGAATAGTCTTGCGTCGTTTGAGTGAGCCTACGCTATCACTCAGTTGGATGTAAGCTGCAAGTTGACGGGCGTACGCAACCACTCAACTGCTCTCACAAAGCATCTTTGGATTCTGGTCATTTTCTTTGCTTAGTTCTTACCCTTCGGTATTATTCTTCCTGAGGCACTTTCGATTTCACTTCACTTTGCACTATTTTCACAAGCTCACTGCACGAATGCCTTTGTACGACTGAATTCCTGTTGCGTGTTCCTTCTCCCTTTTATATTCTTCTGCTCATGCTTGTGATGTCCGCAGCGTCGTCTCGTTGTTTATTAGTTCGTAAACAAGTTCCCGTTTTCTCCGCTATGTTCGAACGCTTTGCTCGAAAACAAATTCCCGTTTAATATGTTCAAACGCATTGCTCGAAAACAAGTTCCCGTTTTCGATGTTCTGCTTTGCTGGTTGACCTTGCTCGGCCGATGCCCTCGATCACGCGTTCTTCCGCATTTTCTTTTGTGCGTTAATCTTCTTGTCTTCTAATTAGCTAATTACAAGCTACCGTAGCTTGTTCTGTTACTCTCTTGTCCTTGACTTGAACCGCAGGTCAACGTTCGCTTGTTTGGTTGGTTGTGCGTTAATTTTTAATGCTCCTAAAAATTATAGTCACAATCCCTCCTTACCTCGGAGACTGCATTCTTGCATCACTTGGCTCGTTATCTTCTTTGCACTTAGACTTACGCATGTCCAACACTGACTGCATCTCCTTAACCCTTATATTTTCTAGCTTAGCCTTAACATACTTTCTTATATTTTAACATTTTAATATTTAATTATTTAATTTAATTTCTTCAATGTAGTTCAATTTATCTTTGCTTACTTTACAATACTGTTAGTTTACCATTTCTATTTTCTAAACTGTACTGTTCTATAGTTCAACACTTATCATAACATTTTCTTTATGTATAAATTTATTTCATATAAAATTTTCTATTTCTTATATATATAAATTTCTTTTTCTTATATATATACATTCACATTTCTTATATATATACATTTCTATCTCCTATAGATATAAATATATTCCTTATATAATTTTGTAAATATTCATGACATAAATTTTTCTAATACTAATTTTTCGCCTTCTGTTCTTGTGTGGACTCCTAAAAAGTTGATCTCTGTGCATATGTTTCTTTGTTTTTGCGGTTTCTTCTTATTTCAATGATGTATATAGGTCAAGAACTTGTTTGAAGTTCAAGGTTCCTCTCTATCTCTCTGTGTTTCTTGTGTACACGTATCTTATATGTGTTCACGGAGTCGTTATACATATTTTCGCTATTTCTTTGTATATATTTATTTTAGTTTTTTAATCTCTCTCCAATTCGACCATGTACATCGGTCAAGAACTTCTTTGAAGTTCAAGGTTTTCCTTCTCTTGCAATTGTTTGTGAATTCATGTCTTATGAGTGTTCATGAAGTTATTATACTTATTCTCTCTCTTCTTCTTCCTTAAATTTCAGACTAAGCGGTTAATTGGTTTTCTTTTCAGTTTTTTTTTATTTTTCATTTACTGTACAATATCTTGTCTTATTTAAATGGTTACAGGTAACCCTCGGATGTTTTATTTCTTGGTCATCTCGTAGAGCAGCGCGGTTCCATATCGGCGTACCCTTATGCGACACCGTCGACCATCTTTCTCCCTGACCAAGCTCCTCGCTTGCCCGGGTATGTGGGTTTGCAGCACCTCCTCCATCATTTCGTCCCACATTCCATCGCACTGCCCGTTTTGCGCCTCTGGTTCCACTTCTCGGGGTCTCACTTTAGCTGCTTTCTGTATTTCCTTTGACCTCTCCTGATGCCATTCTCTACGTCCGCGTAGATCGCATGTCTCTCGCCCCACCGCTTCTTCTGCCACTGCGCTCTCTTCACCTAGTTTCTGTCGCTTGTTCTGTAGCTACCTGGCGTTCTCGCTGCTCTCTGCTTGTCCGTTGTTGCTCTTCATTCATCGCTTGCAGTTTACTGAGCTCCGCTCTCTGCACCTCCATTTGCTGGCACTTCTTCTGGAGTTCTTCTTCTAACCGCTCGATCTCTTCCTTCCCCTTCCGAATCGTCTCCTCATCATCCTGCAACTTCTTCTCTTCGCTTCGCACCTTGTCCTCCACAGCTTCCAGCTCTGCCACCACGCTCGTCCCCTGAAGTGTTAACTGCTCGTTGCGCTGCCTTATTGCTGCCAGCGTTTCTTCTACTGACTCTAACGCTTCCCTCTGCTTAGCTTGCTCCTGCGCTAACTCACACCGTCTCGCCTCCAATCGCTTCATTTTTACCTCGTGTTGCTCCTGTAACACTTGTTCCGCCATCACCTGTTGTTGCCTCTGCTCCAGCAACATTCTATACGCGTTCATTCGTTCCACCTCATCCTCTTCCAGCGGTTGCACGTACCTCGTCTGCACGAACATGAACTGCGTGACGGTGAGTATTCTGTCCTGCAGCTGCGCAACATCCTCGAATGTGATGAGTTCTCTCTGTTCTCGTGGCCACTCGTTGAAGGTGTCGCCGATATCTTCGTCCTGATCCGTCGGCTGTGCGGTTAACCAGGTCCTCCAGGTCCTGATCTTCGAAGTCGTCGATGTCGCCGTCTTGGGGTGCAGCTTCTCGTTGGCTTGGGCGTTTTCACTCTTTGTCTTCATGTTCTTTTCGTCCTTATGTATTTCTCGGTCGTCGTGAGATCGTTCTATTTCGTTTATATACTTCCTTATTTCCATCTTTCTGCGTCCATGTATTGATTGTGTAGACAAGTCAAGTTTTCATTATAGTGAGACCGCGTACTTGACGTGTAGTGAAATTTTCTGCCAGGTGAGTTTTTGCTTATTTTTTATTGTATAAATGCCATTATTATTATACATCTATTTAAATTATCAACAGAAAATAGTAAACAAGTAGTCTACTTCAGCTTCCGAGATGACTGATGACCATGCTGTGCATCAACGTACCAATTCCAGTTGATAGTGATAACTCCTTATCGTCGAAATCACGCAATCCCTCCTTACCTCGGTGGATTTCAGGTTAGGTTTTGTGTATTCCATCATTGTTCTGTAGGTATAGTATGTACTTCAACACTTTTGTTTACATGTTTTGCTAACGTTTCCTGTCTTCCAGATTTCTACGGCACTATATCTGCTACACCGGACCTCACCTGATTTTGGAGACTGTGTGCAATGGAGGCGTTCGGGTTCAATTCTTAGGTTTTAATTAAACCAAACATAATTATGTTTCCTTGTTCACGTAGGAGTTTATTGTTTGTTTTTGTACTTTGATTTAACCCTGTACATTATAATTTTTAACATAACTGCGAGTAAAGTGTAAGAATTTAAAGTTAACAATCGATCGATGTATAGTTTCGTGTTCGGTAAACTTTTACAATTTTCCATACTGGTTCGTTTGTTGGGCATCTTTTGTTTTATACTCGCGATCACATATTTTCATTTGGCTGTTGTAATATTTTGTCGTCTTTAATCCTGATGAAACACTTTGAGTTCGCTGCTATGTGCAGTGCGCGTGCGTGAATCACCATCGCGTTTTAGTTTTACAATGACTGGCGATATGAACTCGATGACGTAATACGGTCCTTCGAACTTAGGTGCTAGCTTGGCCGCAAATTTGTCCGATGGAAGGCTTACATTGACGTCGCCGTAGGTTGTAGTAATGTGCCTGATTGTCAGCCGTTTGCTGCATATTCTGTCGTACTATCTGGTACACTTCTTTGAGTTTCGAGGCTTTCCCCTCTGCTTCACTTTGCTCGTGACCAGTGCCATTCGCGGTTACCAAACACTCTATATGATGAGGTAACTCATCATATAGAGTGTTTGGTAACCGCAACTCCCTCCCTTGCGTCAAAAATGCTGGACTGTAACCTGTGCTTTCGGATACGCTACTGTTGATAGCAAGCGATATTTCAGGTAACATTTCATCCCACTTCAGGTGTTGGTTGTCAGCCAGTTGTGCGATTATTGTTTTAAGAGTTCTATTAACCCTTTCTGTCGGATTTTCTTGTGGAGTGTAGGGTACTGTGAACTGGTGGCGTATCCCCATTTCCTTAAAAAAAATTCTGAAGCTTCGACTTGTAAACTGTGCCCCGTTGTCTGTTGTCTATTTAGAGAATTTATCAAAGAATACTAAGAGCATGCAATTCCCATGCTTCGTACGTGGCAGAGGTCCAACAAAGTCTGAACATAGAGTTTCCCATGGACCTTCGCTGATTCGTGATAGCATATATCCCACTGGTTTCCGTTGACTGGGTTTGTACTTTTGACAGGACTTGCAATTCCGAACATAACGTTTAACATCACGGAACATTCCGGGCCAGTAGTTTCTTCCCGAAATCCTTGATATCGTTTTCCGTATTCCACCGTGTGCCGCGCATGGACTGTCGTGGTTTTCCTGTAGGACTCGTTGTCGTTGATTCATGGCCACGCACAACTTCCATGGAATGTAGTCATCGCCGTCAAGTTGGTGAGGAATATGCCGGTAAAGTTGACCGTCTTGTATGGTGTAATCGCTGTACTGCTGAGGGTTCTCCTGGACTTCCTTGATCTTTCTGTGTAACCATGAGCATGTTTTCTCGGTGTCTGCTGGATTCTCGGTGATAATTTTCCCTGCTGCTTCTGGTGGCTGTCAAGATAGTGCGTCTGCAACAACGTTCAGTTTTCCTTTTCGATATTGTACATCAAACATGTATTGCTGTAGTTCCAGAGCGCACCTGGCGATACGTCCGGATGGACTCTCTATAGAATTCAACCACTTCAGTGACAAGTGGTCGGTGACAACGGTGAACCGGTATCCTTCTAGATAAGGTCGCATTTTCCGAATGGCCCACACTATGTCCAAGCATTCTTTCTCCGTCGGTGAGTAATTATGCTCTGCCTTGTTCAATCGACGGCTAGCGTATGCAATTACCTTCTCTTCGCCGTCGACGTGTTGAGTAAGGACGGCTCCCAAGCCATAATCACTAGCATCGGTCTGCAGTACGAATTTTCGATTAAAGTCTGGACATGCAAGTATCGGTGCGGCCGTTAGTTTCTCCTTCAAAACTTCAAACGCCTTGTTCTGTGGTTCATCCCATTTCCAATGTTTGCCTTTCTTCAGTAGCGTTGTCAGTGGCTGGACGATCAGCAAAATTTGGTGCAAACCGCCGGTACCACGAAGCTATTCCTAAGCAGCGCCGGAGTTCTCGTATGTTCTGTGGTGGCTGTAGTAGTCGGATTGCAGCAATCTTGTCGGGATCAATGTGAATGCCCTTGTCGCTGATCATATGACCTAGGTATTTCACTTCTCTCTTAAAGAACTCGCACTTGTCGATGTTTAGTCTCAGCTTGGCTTGACGTAAGCGATTGTAGCAATATAGTCAGGCACGCACCCTGTTTCATGCGCAGACCGCTCATTCATCGCTCTCAGTTATGTATAGCTTGTAGCTTGCTCTCAGTTATGTATAGCATGTAGCTTGCTCTCAGCTCTCAGTATAGCTTGTAAGAATTGTATTGAAATCTTATATTGTAAGAATTAGTCAGTAATAAACGTACAGTGAACAAGAAAGGACGTGTTATTATTACAGTTTTTAGAAGTGGGATAACTGAACATTGAGAAAACATAAAAAGATAGTTAAGAAGTTTAAGACAGACAGAAAATAAAGATCGTAAATAAAGTTAAGATATTTAGGAAAATTGAGAAGATTAATATTGATAGAAAGTCGGTGCAAGAAGAAAACGATATGGAAGTTGAAAAAGATAAATTTACAGTTGCGCAGTTGCGCAAATGGCTTCAACAGCTAGGGTTGCCGGCGTACGGCAACAAAAGTACTCTGGTGATGCGTTTGAACGAAGTGCCAGTTGAAGAACGTGGCGACTGTCCGGCCGTAGAAGATTCTGGAGAACTCGACAACATCAATGAGTGTGCAGAACAGCGCGACACTGTAGACCTTACTGTTCATGGGAATGAGGAAGGCTTTGCAGACGGCAACGCCAAGCGCCTTTAGAAGAGAACTCGACTTGCTCAGACGTGAAAAAGAGCTTCTCGAAAGAGAAAATTCTCAATTAAGACGAAGTGTCGCAACACCAGATCGAGTCGAGAACGTGTCGGATTCTGCAAGCAGCAGCGCTTCGTCCAACATTTTTTTTGTCGTACGAGATATGTTACCGGAGTACGATGGAGGCGCAGACGTCGACGTCTGGATCTCTCAGCTTTGCAGTGTCGCTGATTTGTGTAAAATCGAGAGAGACGCGTTACGGGCTTTGATGATATGTAAGTTGAGAGGCAAAGCACAGCAGTGGCTGCAGTCAAAACCTACTTTTGTAGTGGAGAGCGTAGACGACTTTCTTGAGCAACTAAGGGAATTGTTTGGAACGAGAGAGAGCAAGTTAGAATTGCGTCGCAGATTTGAAATGCGCAAGTGGAAATATAACGAAAGTTTCGTCAGTTACTTTAATGACAAAGTTGTTCTTGCAAACAAAGTACAGTTGGCAGAAGAAGAACTGATTGACTATATAGTCGAAGGCATTCCGGACGACAACTTGAAAATGCAAGCAAGTATTCAGTGCTTCAATACAAAAGCGCAGTTGTTGCAAGCCTTTGCTAAAGTAACCTTAAAGAAAGCGGAGGCATCAGTGGTGCAGTATGCTACAAACTCAACGTCAGCAAGTAGAGTTCGATGCTACAATTGCAATTCGTTGGGCCACTTTGCTGCTCAATGTAAGAAGACGAAGCGTGAGCTTGGTGCTTGTTTCGCTTGTGGTAGTATGGAGCATAAAGTTTCGGCGTGTCCAGATCGGAAGAAAGCAGTACAGTTCTTAGATGCTGATGATTTTGTAAGATGCTTTGAGTTTAATTTTAAAGATAATTCTAGTTTGTCTTTGTGTTTAGAATGCCTCATAGTTTCGGGAAGTCCAATAAGTTTTGCCAAGCGTTCCTGTCTGAATAATAAAATTAAGTTAACTGAATTTTCTGATAAAAACACATGCTATTTTGGTATTAATAAAAGCAAATTAAATATTTTTGGAACGGCCGATTGTTTTCTTGTTTTGTGGTGTTAGGAAGAGATTTTTTGAAAGCAAGCAAACTAAAACTTGTGTCTGAGAAGAAAATGAATTACGGTCAGTTGAAAAATAATTTTGATTGCAATCAAATTAGGAATAACCGTTTAGAAAACACTGTTAAAAACCTAAACGATAATGCAATAACAGAAGAAAGTGAGAGTTCTGAATGGATGATTTCGTTAATGGAATTTGAGAAAAATGAAGAACTTAATTTAAATGTTGGAAAAGAAATTTCATTTAAAGATAGAAACAAATTTTTTTGAATTGTTTACAAACTCTTACCTGAAAGCAGTTTGCCCTGAGGAGCCTGTTGTCAAGAGCAACATAAAGTTAGTGTTAGTACAAAGCCTTTCCATTGTCCTCCTAGGCGATTATCCTATGCGGAGAAACTAGAGTTACAGAAGCTAATCAATGAGTACTTAAGTAAAGGTTACATAAGAACAAGTGTCGCCCATTGTGCTGGTAAGAAAGAAAACGGGAGATCTACGAATGTGTGTGGATTATCGGACACTGAACAGGGGAACGGCTAAAGACAATTATTCTATTCCTCTTATAGACGACCTTTTAGATAGACTAGTTAACAAGAAAATTTTTACAAAACTAGACCTGAAAAATGGATTTTTTCACGTTTATGTACACCCTGATTCGGTGAAATGTACGTCGTTTATGACTCCCATTGGGCAGTATGAGTTCTTGCGAATGCCGTTTGGACTCAAAAATGCGCCTTCGACTTTTAAGAAGTTCGTAAATAAATTTTTTACGGCTATACAATTACTGGACATGGAATAAAGGCAGATGAAAGGGTTTAAGGCAATTAAAAATTATCCCGTTCCAGAAAATGTTCATTCAGTACAAAGGTTTTTAAGATTGTGTTCGTATTTCCGTAGATTTGTGAAAAATTTTTCCATTATAGCAAAGCCTTTGTATGACACGACAAGAAAGAACTGTAAGTTTATTTTCTCAAAACGAGAACTGGAATCTTTTGAATGTCTCAAGAAAAATTTACTAGGAGCGCCTTTCCTTGCATTGTATAATCCGCAAGATGATACAGAGTTACATTGCGATGCAAGTTCAGTAGGTTTCGGAGCGATTTTGTTACAGAAAAAATCAGACGGGAAAATGCATCCGCTATTTTATTTTTCCAAACGCACTACAGAGGCTAAGTCTAAGTACCACAGCTTTGAGTTAGAAACCCTTGCAATAATATATGCACTCAAACGATTTAGGGTTTACCTTCAGGGCAAAAAGTTTAAAATTGTAACCGATTGCAATTCTCTGGCAATGAACTTAAATAAAAAAGACTTGAATCAAAGAATATCCAGGTGGGCCTTAGAGTTGCAAAATTACGATTATGAACTAGAACACAGGAATAGTATTCGTATGAAGCACGTCGATGCTCTCAGTAGGTCTGCATATGTCTTAACTTTAGAATCGAACAGCTTTAAGGAAAATTTAATTATATGCCAAGGAAAGGATAAAACCCTGAGTATGTTGCGCAGTGTTCTACAAGAGTCAGAACATAAAGTGTACGAAATGAGAAATGGTATCGTATAAGACAAGTGATGGCAATGCTGTGTTTTGTGTTCCAGAAGTTATGGAAAAACAAATCATGCATAAGTATCATGATGAAATGGGCCACAACGGTGTAGACAAGACGGTAGATTTAGTTTCGAAGACGTATTGGATTCCAAAAATGAGGGAGAAAATTTCCAAACACATTGCAAATTGTCTTAAATGTATCGTCTTCTCGTCTAGTACTATACTCCCAAACCTAGTGTTCCGTTCGAATGCGTACATATTGATCATTTCGGGCCAGTCGACAATTCTAGAGCTAGAAAATATTTGTTAATGGTTATAGACGCTTTTACTGAGTTTGTTAGGTTATATCCGACAAAAACAACGAACACGAAAGAAGTGATTCAAGCACTTTCAGAATACTTCAGGTCATATAGTCGGCCGAAGACTATAATATCTGATAGAGGGACTAGTTTTACTTCCGGTGAATTTAAAAAATTTTTAGAGATCAATGTTGTCAAACACATAAAAGTAGCAACAGGCTCTCCCCAAGCAAACGGACAAGTAGAAAGGGTGAATAGATGTTTAGGTCCAATGATAGCTAAGCTTGTAAGTCTCGAAAAGGGAACATACTGGGACTGGGTAGTGGAAACAGTGGAGTATGCCCTAAATAATATAATGCACAGGTCTACAAAGGAACCTACTAGCGTTATGCTCTTCGGTACTAATCAAAGAGGTGAAGTTCTTGATTCCCTCAAAGAAAAGTTTGAGAAATAACCTCAAAATATTCCCTAAAAAGTAGCACTATTTGTTGGTCTAGCTAAAGTATTTGCATTTTCGTTTGTAATGCTTTTAATTCCACGATCATATCATCATCTGAGGTAATTTTTACATATTCGCAGAAAAGCTCAATTTTAAATTTTAACTACATGGGCTTATCTAACTAAATTTTTACCTTCTGCACAATGTCAATCTTATTTCTCAGAAAGAATTCTTCAGGTATTAGTAAACCTTTATCTTTGTTTTCATAAATAAAAGATTCTATCCTTTTATTCAAGGTGGACCTGATATATTTTATTTTGCTGTTAGGAGTAGGTACGTAGCAATTCTTTTTGTGTTTATTGGTCCTTATATAAAATGCCCAATTTTTTATTTCAACGTTGGTTTTGCATTCTTTGCAATAAGAGTTTCTTTGTATATTTTTCAGCGCAGCTAAAGGGCCAACTTCTCCATTTACATGCACTGCCTTTTTGTGTTCCAGCAATTTATAATTTCTAGCGAATTCTTGTTGGCACTCGTCACATTTGAACAATTTGTTCATGCGCTTTGTTTTAATATGCCTCAATAAATTTCGCTTTGCAGTGAAGGTTGTCGAACACTTTTCACAGATGAAATTCATTTTGAATCTTTTATTTAGTGGTTAAAATGAGCAAAGCAAATGTTGTCTAAATGTATGTAGAAACTAAATTAAACTAGTAAGGGTACACTCGGTCAGACCGAAGCTTATATACCCTACATCCCGCCGATTTTCACCATTTTCAATACAGAGTTATCTATGATGGCAGAGAATATTCGTACCGAATTTCAAGTCAATTCTTCCAACCGTTATTCTGGAATTGCGGTTTATATTAATGTCATATGTTCGTGGGCGGACACGCCCATTTTTTTTAAAAATTTAATCTACCTGTACCGATGTATTCGGAAACAAAATTGAAGCTCAAAACTAAGTCTACAAGTTGAAATATTGTTAAAAGAATTAGTATTTGTTAAAAAAGTAGGCGTGGCGCTGCACCGATTTATCCCATTTTCAATCCCACAGAGTTTCGGATGACAAAGAATATACGTGCAATAGCTTCATTCAATTTCATCGCGATAGCTTCATTCGTTCTCCTGTAATCGTGATTTCCACAGACAGACAGACAGACAGACAGACGGAGGGACTACGCACATGGCTAAATCGACTCAGGAGGTGACACTGATCAAGAATATATATACTTTTCCATACCTGCCACGCCTCCTTTAATGCGTTACACACGGAAGCACAAAGTGAATATACCCCCATTCCTTCGGATGTAGGGTATAAAAACGAAACACAAAACGAAAGGAATTTGAAACTATGGAATCTATGAAAAAAAAGAAGAGCTTATATGTAATTAAACTCACCGATTGAAATTTCCTGCTTGTATATTCTTTCACTTTTTAAGTATTGTCTTCTTTCACAATTTTAATTTGCTTCACTTTTACTATTTCACTTTATTATTATTTATTATTTTTTATTTATAATTTTTTATTATTTTGGTGTTTAATTTTCGCTGGTCGTGTGATGACTGAGTGATATCAGAAACTGAGCACTTTTCCGAAATTTTGTTACTTTTTATATACAATTGTCTCCTTCTTCTTCTTCGTTTTCTTTTTCTTCTTCTTCTTCTTCTCTCCTTTCGAAAATTCCTACAAAACGTCATTAAATTCAAACAAACGAATTTCCCCTAATTGGTTTATGGGATGATTCCATTACGAATCACATTTATTTGTACACCTGCACAAGGAATCCTGTGAATTCAGAGTCTCATCACTTCTTTCTAATTTATTGCCTTTCAATATAAATATTTTTATACACTACACCTTAAGGTTGAGGGTATATTCACTTTCTACCGGAGTGTGTAACGCATAGAACTAGACAAGATAGGTATGGAAAACTATATATATTCTTGATCAGCATCACCACCAGAATTGAAATAACGATGTCTGTCCGTCTGTCTGTCTGTCTGTCTGTCCGTTGAAATCACGATCACAGGAAAACGGATTGAGATTTCAAAATGAAATTTGGCAAAAATATTCGTTGCTATGTTGGGGTGTTTCGCATTGAAAATGGGCAAAATCGCCCAAGGACCACGCCTACTTTTTATATCGAGAGTGCAGGTACCTCTGTTTTGCCTATTAAAAAAGGCCATATCAGCAACACTTTTTGAAAGAAGACAAGAAAATTTTATATGTAGGTTTAGACTAATGCTTCCAGTTAATATGCCAAATATGGGCGTGATCCGCCCACTTTAAAAAAATTTTTTTTTATTATTATTATTATATATATATTGTATATTTATTATTAGATATAGTATAATATATATATTGTATATATATACGAGTATATTATATCGCACTTTAAGGTGTAGGGTATTTCGGCTACGCCCGGCTGTATACAACAACTTTACTAGTTTCTCTTAAAATGGAAAATTCTTGAAAAAAACCCATAAAATGTCAATGAAATTTTTCCTTTTGTAATTTACGGATTGATCAGCGATAATTTTAGGACGGGGATAATGTGAATTGCGTTTGCTGCCACACTTAGTGCACCTTAATTTTAAGGGATGATCGCAGTTAAAATACACAAAACGATAACAACAACAACTACAAGACAATAAGCAAAAACCTGAACTCAGGCCAACAAGAAAAACATCCATGATCGCACCATAGGAATTCGTCAACATATAAAATACACACACAAACTGCATGAACTACAACACAGTTGGAAAATACTGTACTCATTCAGAAAGGAAAACGCCCACGATCTTGCCATAGGAATTCGTTAGCAGTTAAAATACACACAAACACCAACAAGTACAACACATTTGGAAAATGCTGTACTCAGTCAAAAAAGAAAACACCCACGATTACGCCATTCACAACAAACTCATAGCTTAGCTCTTTACCTAGTGCTTGCTAGCCTAAATAAAAGACAATTATATAAATTTGTAACACTATTCGAAAAGAAAACCAAACACACGCTTTTTAAATTTAATTTTATTTTGGACAACTAACAATTTTATCACTTGGGTCTCCTAAAACCAGCAAAAAGAGTGCTGCCAAATCGAAATACTTAACGAGCATTAACACTCTAGCTACGAAATACACCTAAATGATATTATTGCACAAAAGAAATACAAATCTACGTGTATAAAAATCTACAAAATACTATGGACAATAACCAAACTAAATATATCAACCACTATTTAAAAGTAATATTCTCAAAATAATGCTACAAAAAATTAAATTCACTAAAACAGAATAACATTAGCATTTAAACCAACCTATAACAAGGAAATAAATATTTTATAGTAATGCCACAAACTTATAATGCGAAAATATAAATTTATCGATAACTAAACAGCAAATATAGCACAGACATAAACCAAATATAACAATACTTACCCAATTTTATAGCGAAGACACAAACCATAAAAACGGCTCCCTCGGCTCCCACGATTTCCTTTGGCCCTGAACCCCCAAATTAACACTACTAATTTAGCATTGTAGGTTGAATATTTGTGTGTTACTTTTTCTTAATTATCATCAAATAAATTTAATCAAATTAAGAACAATTTCATTTAAATTCAAAGATTTGTAATTAAAAACCATTTGTTCAATTTGATAAAACTAAATTTATTTTTCAAGTCTTCTATATAGGAGCAGCACAACGAAAACCGTTTTCTACCAACATTAGTCCTTACCATAAATCGCATAGATTGGAAACTCACTGAGAATAAAAAAGCATAGCTAAAAATCAGCAAGTGAAACCATGTCTGATTCACCATAAATAATTTTAAGCAGTTGCCACTATAAGAACAGTAAGAAACAATAAGTAGTGCGGACATTATTGAAGAAATTTTTGGGATTTCTTAGTTTGCAATTGAATAAAATATTTTTTTACATTACTTTACATAATTATATTTTTATATATTTAAACCAAACATAGTA
This sequence comes from Thecophora atra, assembly GCA_937620795.1. Lineage (NCBI taxonomy): Eukaryota > Metazoa > Arthropoda > Insecta > Diptera > Conopidae > Thecophora > Thecophora atra. Next base: position 65,026,456 of record OW569398.1, read on the forward strand.
ATCAAATAATAGTATAATATAAATGTTAAATATTTGTAACGAACTTTACTTTGCCGAGATAATCTCAGCGGATGTCCAGGGTTCGTGTACAAGACCTGATACAGTAAAGTACACCAGATTCTGATTTTCCTTTACGCTTTATTTAAACTTAAGATTTACTATTATATATTTAATAGTATATTAAACTATACATACAATGTTAATAGTTATTAATTATATATATTTATCAGTTAAGGTTTAAGTAATAAACTATGCTATGCAGTGTATGATGTTGTATTTCTCTCTGGAACTATGTTCGTCTACGTTATAGCTGATCCTCGGTGAGTCTGCGTCCTCGAAAGGACAATGGACACGTTCTTGCAAATGGATGTGCTCGTCGTTTGTACTCTGGTGGGCTTACGCATCCACACAGGGGTTGAATTAGTGAGATGGCGGGCTTACGCAACCATACATCTACAATTCGAATAGCCTTGTGCAGTTTGGAACACTGGTGAGCTTACGCAATCACGCAGTGGGGTGAATTAGGGAGATGACGGGCTTACGCAACCATACATCCACAATTCTAATGGTCTATGTCGTTTGAGTCACTGGTGAGCTTACGCAATCACACAGTACGGTGTAAGCGGCGAGTTGACGGGCGTACGCAACCACTCAACTGCTCCCACAAAGGATCTTGTCGAATATCGTCCTTGCGTGAATATATTCGTCGTCTTTGTTTGGTTCTTACTCTTTGATGTGGTTCGTCCTGCGGCGCTTCTGGTTTTACTTCATTGACTCTGTTCTTCAAATGCGAACAAACTCACTTGCACGACTGACTTGGTACGACTGAATTCTCTACTCATTATTCACTGTTCACTGTTTTAAAGTATACTTTGGTTCTCTGCTGGGATTTAACTCTGCACTTCACGAAGTCGTGGCTCAAACTCAACTGAATCAACTGAATCCCTGTTGCTTGTTTCTTCCTGCTTTTATATTCTTCGGTTGATGCTTGTGATGTTCGCAGCGTCGTCCCGTTGTTTATTAGTTCGTAAACAAGTTCCCGTTTTCTCCGCTATGTTCGAACGCTTTGCTCGTAAACAAGTTCCCGTTTTCTATGTTCTGCTTTGCTGTTTGACCTTGCTCGGCCGATGCCCTCGATCACGCGTTCTTCCGCCGTTTCTTTTGTGCGTTAATCTTTTTGTCTTCTCGTTAGCGAAGCGCAAAACGGTAACTTGCTCAGTTCTTTGCCTCGTCTCTTGTCCTTGACTTGTGCACGCAGGTCAACGTTCGCTTGCTTGATTGTTGTGCGTTAATTTTTAGTGCTTCTAAAAATTATCGTCACATATTATTAACTAACATTTATGTTGTTTCCACACCAGCAATGTGGTGAACATTAAGGCGCGTTACAGATTTTTTTATGGTGTTCTATTTCCATGTAGGCCTATGTCACCCATGCAACTACAGCTACAGCTAATATATTATTACGATTTACAAAAACATAAATTTTACTTCATAATAAAAACGTAAACAGTAAATTCTTCAAAGTTAATTCTACAGAAGAACCTATTGTTTTTCTATGTATGCAAAGCATCACTTGTATCAACTCGACTTCCGAATGAATAAAATTACCATATATTCTTATTACATACACTGTGGTCGAGTTTCTGTCTATTGGATTTCTCCTGTCCACTCGGCATCAACAAAACAATCAAGTACGTTTTCAGTAGTACTAATTTCAAACATTCATTTTAATTTTGTTATTAAATAAAAATACTTTAAAACTCTCATCGCATACTTAAAATGTGATTGCTCGTAGCAGTGTTGAAATCTACTTAAGTAATTTAAACTATAGCTACTATAATATCTAATCTTGTACCAGAGCTTATATACAAAAGTGCTTCGATTAGATTTCTCGATTTTAAATTATCGGATACTGACTGTGCAGAATTACATTTTAAATTTTGTTCCATTGGTGTAGTATATAATTTAGAATTGTCAATGCTGTACTTTCTTGTTTATCATTCAATATATTCCTTTTGGTCTGACCTGATTTTGATAATCAAATCAATGTTTATTCCTAAATAGTTCTTGATTTTTCCCATATCTTTCGTTCGTAATCTTTTCATTAGTATACTTTTATGTAGTTTAAAATATCCTTAATTTTACTAAAAATAGGAAGATCATCTACGAACATTATCAAGTAAATTGTATATTCGTTAATATTTACCGAATACCTTAATATGTAATATAATAACACTTAACAATTATAAAACTATTCCAGTATGTATCAAAGCATTAATACCATACTCTGGGACTCTCTCTCATTCGATATACAGACTTTTTTAATTTGCAAAAATTAAGAAAAGCAGTTTCCACGTCTATTTGTATTATAATTAAACCGTTTGGCAAAATGATAAGAATTGTTTATTTTCTGGGTTTTTAAACTAATGTCCAAGTTTTGTTTTTGCTTAAAGTTGTAACGACGAGTTTTCCTTTCACAGCCGGGAATAGCTGACTCGTCCAGGGGTTCGTTACAAGTGGATCTCGCAATCACTTGCGAACAATATTTCAAGCTGCGTTTCAGAATTTCTTCGATTGGTGTTTCAACCAATCTAGCACTGACTCAGAGAGTTCAAATCGGACGCAATTCCTGTAACCTCATAATTTATAAAGAGCCGCTTTTGCGGTCAAGAGTCAACTAAGGGTCGTATAAAGAGCCAACTATTGGTCGTATAAAGAGCCGCTTTTGCGGTGAAGAGCCAACTATGGGTCGTATATAGAGCCGCTTTTGCGGTCAAGAGCCAACTAAGGGTCGTGTAATGAGCCAACTATGGGTCGCATAAAGAGCCGCTGTTGCGGTTTCTTTTCTAGAGGTATTCTAGGGCCACTAGAATACCTATAAAAAACCGAACCCTTGTCAACGTCACTTCTATACGAGTATATCGGTGCTTGTGTCGATCAAAAAGCTGATCTATTATGTTCCGATCAGGCCGTTAAAAGCGACAGGCGAAATAAATCATGTGCGAATAATACGATTTTTCCAATGGAATCGGTCGTGAAATGAAGACAAATTCTATTTTTAGCATCATCTTTTCCATCGGTTGTCCTTCCATGTTTCCAAGTATTGCTGTGTTGTTGTTGTTTTTCCATTTTTCTTAATACGGAATCAGGTTCCGTTGATGTTGTTGCTTATTGCTAGTTTCTATTCGTTCGTATTTATGTTTAAATGTCGGTATGTACATGCTTGCTTGTACATGTACATATGTAATTCGGGGTGTTTGTTTGATTATTTTTATTTCGCCCTTTGCTTTGCTCTTCATGAGTAAGTGATATATGTATGTACATATTTGTATCTAGTTGTCTAATCTAAAACTATTTATAGGTTTTTCTTTTATAGTATACAAAATTTACTTTTAAAAGTTTATCACTTCTCAATTTCTTAGTTACAAGAATTTTGTCATAAAATTTCTATTTACATGCTATTATATAATTTTTGGAATTGTAGAAGATCACGGACAGTCGGCAATACTTCTGTATATATAATTTGCCACTTTTAGGTCTGCTGCATTCCAATCGCTTCCTATATCAGCGCTAACAAACTTCATCGAATATTTTTAACTAAAGAAATGTTAGAAGTCTTTTTTCCCACGTGTTTTACTCTTCTTCATCTAACACTGGTATCCTTATTTCATCATCCATTTTAACTTTAAAATAAAATCAAGAATCATGAAAAGTTTATAAAGGAGATAAGCTTTATAAACTTTAAAAATCATCTTGTCCAATAACATTTGACTTAATGTCCCAATGCATATACCAACATTAAATTCAGTGACAGGAGAAACGCTGAAAATTTGATCACATCGAGTAATAGTATTAATCGGATGACATATAATAGAAATATAATAGCAGACGAAGCTTTTACAAAAAAATCATTCAGGATGTTCGGATCTACGTGACACACATTTAAAGCTCACACCGAGACTTTTAATTAGTCTTCGTGGAGAGAGAAGAATTAAGTTTGGACGAAAAGTAGCGAGATTTCGAAGACTTTGTCACACGAACCACTCTATTTCTGGCAGACTTATAATTGCATCAGTTTATTGGAGTTGGAAGCTCCACGTTTTTATAAACTAATTCTTTGTTTTATAGCATTCTAACCTTCAGCGCTAAACCAGGAACAAGACACGTTTTTAATTCTTATAGTTTTTAATATGCTTATCAAAGACTTCCCTAATTGAGATGTATAGAGCACACACTTTGTCATTATTGGAAGGGAAAAGCAAACATTTGTTAAAGGATATCAGACATTTATTTTGGTAGAGAGAGGAATAGTTTATAGTTTTAAAATCACGATAAAAAAAGAAATTGAAGGTATTGGTGGTATTATGTAGACTCAATGCCTTTACAAATATGATTCTTATTGAAGTCATATGAAAGGATGTTTATATTGAAGTTACCACACAGCATAACAAAGTCGAACTCAGTAGAGATTTCCGATAGTGACAATAGATAAGGGACAATATTATTACTATTGTGAGAATTATATACACATGATAGAAGGAAGTTGGAGTTGTGGTCAAAGATTTCAACATTAATGAATTCATTACTAAAACAATACGACTTACTAACTAGCCTTGCATTTAAACTAAATCTTTTACCAATTCTGTCATTTCTTATTATTTAAAGTTTTTAATGCTACAATTTTTATCAAGTAAATCATCACAAATACAAGTCTCAGGAATACAGATAACGTTAACGGGCGAACATAAAAAATATACCTGACATAATCTAATTTAGACGAATTCAAACTACGAGCATTAAAATGCGAGCTTACATAAGATTTGTGTAAGAGTCTTATGGTCAATATCAATGCCTAACTTAGAACTTCTGTATGTCATATATTAATAAATAGAGGAGCTGGGGTAAGCAAGAACAGAACAAGATTAGATGTAGAGTGGAAAAGATTAGTGTTTGAGAAGAGAAAATGGAGATGCAAATAGAAAAACAAAACCTGAATGGCACTAAACATGAAAGAGAGTAAATAAAGATTGGATCAAAGAAGCAGAACATGAAAGAGAGTAAACAGAACTTAGTGTATAAAAAATAAGAACGAGGAAAATAAAAAATTTTTACTAATACCATTACAAATATTAACTATTGATCTGCCAACACAATTAGGTAAAGTAATAACTTCCAGATCCTCAATACTCTCAACCTCAATGGCGTTGTCACCAGTTGCAAGCTTTATGAAAATGTTTCTCTCCTAGAGTACGCCGCAATAATATTTTTTTTTCTTGAGTTTAACAGAAGCTTGTAAGATTTTTCTTGGTTTGAGGTTAAAACACTCGTTGAGATAGGAACGATAATTATAATGGTCTGTTAAGAACAAAAGTCTTAAAAAAAATTGCTTATCATTAATATCGAGATAATTTTCACCGATTTCGTGAACAAATATTTGTATATCATTAGAACACTCTACAAATCTCTTATAACTTTGCCCCGACTTTACCATCGTATTTTAGAATAGAATAACAAATCTCCATATTTCGATTCAATTTCCTCCAAAAAATGTTTAAAACGCCTGTGTGTTAATGCTGATTGCACTATTATAATGTTTACGATCTCAACAACTTTTTCAATGAAACGATAAAACTGAACGGCCAAGTTAATTTGTCATTAGTTTTACAAATCCAATTATAAAATTAGTTTTAGTTTATTATTTTTGCACAGTCCCGAAATTAGTCGCATCCCGGGATTTTAAATTTGAAATCCCGAGATCCCGGATTTTCTGCAGGAAATCTACAAAATCGTCACAATAAACCTTGAAAGCGCCTCCAAGCGATCAAGCTAGACAAAGCGACTATAACCAACGACAAAGGCAAGAAAAGCCGGATAATTCTTCTGAAGCGATCAATAAATTCAAGGAGAAACTGGTAGCGAAATTCGACAATACAAGATGGTGCAGTATGCTTGATCCGTTATCAACGCGCTGACCGTTCTGCCGATTCCAATTGTCTAATACTGCTAACAGACTTAACATATCGGTTTTGTAGAAATATTGTTAGTGCCGAGCGAGAGATCCCAATGAGCTATCAACATTCCCATATATTCAATCAAAACGCTTCAACCAACAACACCATGGCATGCATAACTGGGCAAATAAAATTCTACGACTCAACAACCATGGACATCGACAACACCGGACTAACTAAACATCGAACGGACTGAAGACTATATCACGCAAACACCTGCGAAGCAGCTAAGGAACCTCCTGGCAGCAAAAAAAAGAACCATCGCAACTTACGCCTGTCAAATCAGAGGACGTCGGTACGGTTCGGTTCAGGGTACCTACGCCACCTATGCATGTCGACCCACTGACTGGAGCCTCCTACGATGAACTCTACGAGAAAGTAAACCAGCACTGCCTACCGCACAACAACTTCACGGAAAGGATGACGATAAGGGTAAGGAATGGGTATTTCATAGGCTGGCCGAGATGGAGAGGAGCGCGAAACTAGTTATCAACCCAGAACTGGTATTCAGAATTCGAATGCAATGGCGAACGCAGAATACCCGCATCACGACTACCAATAAGCAAATCATAAGTCTTGGAGCTCCAGGAAGAAAGGAGGGACTGTAAGGAAGAAAAATCTTCCTTACAAACTGCGCATGGATTTAGAACCTGGCCTGCTTCTCAACTTAGCTGGTCTCGAGAAAATCGTGTGCACGGGGCACAGTAACCACGGGGAACAGTAAGCAGTAATCAGCCCAACAAAACCAAAAAAATTTAATTACCAATTATCGAAAACAACTCACAGGCACGATCGACGTAAAATCTAAAACCAAAGTTTAATGCTCCAAGAAGGGAAAAAACATCACGAGAAATTTACCTTATTCATTCATAATTCCTATTATCATATACAATTTAGGTAACCATATACCTGAACAGGAAATCACAATTGTAAATGCACACGAAGTTATAAAACGTTATAAAACTTACAAAGCAGCAAACAAAGGAAAAAATGATATAAAACGAAGGTACAATACGCTATAAAACTAACAATGAAACAAATAAGCTCAAGAAATATTTAAACCGACAATGAACTGTGACAACAACAAACACATGCTTAAATTAAGCCGAGGCTTAAAAACAATAACAAAAAACACGCACAAGAAATTGGACAACAAATGCTCGCCGAAAATGCGACCGAGATTTAGATGTTGGGGTTTTGCTACAACAAATATATATATGTAAGAATGGAACCGACGCAAAATAAAACAACAACCACCAATGCGGCAAAAATGCGTTAAGATTTCCAACTCGGAGTTTGGCAAAAAGAAATACCTTTGAGAAATGTGGCCGATGTTTGGAAGTTTTACTCAGGGCCACAACCAGGAATTTTTTTCGGAGGGGTTCAAAATTGTTAACCTTTTAAAATAAATGATTTTTGGGTTTATACCTTGTTTACATTTATATATTATTTATATTTATATAAATAAAATGAGTACTTATAATAGAAGATTTAGCCTTCTAGCCTTTCCAGCTGCGAAAATGCCCTTGCCCTTGCACACCTTCTCTGAGCCAAGCCAGTAAGTCGCTCCAGACCACAAGAGTTCCCCAGAAAAGTCTTCAGCCTCTTCAGTGTCGAAAGCGACCGCTCTACTGCACAGGTTGTTACAGGTATTGCTGCATAAATTTTTGTTAGCCAATGATATGAGCGTAGAATCACTTGGTCACTTGGCTGCCCTTCCGCATCAAAACACTGATAACATACAGAAGGTATCAAGCAGCCCAGACTAACAAATGTTTTCTTGTGTTGCAGAAATTTTGATTTTAGCTACTCGAGAATGTCATCTACCAATGGAATCGCTTTTGCTATTCTAAAATATGTTTTAGGGTCCTTGGTGTTCAAATTTAAACTATGCTTTTGAGTGCATGCAATTCTAGGAAGTCTCACTTTCTCATTAACTGACAGTAAGAGTAAAACAGCGGATTTAAAAATTTCGGCGAAATTTTCATCGATATTTGTCCGAAAGTCTTTAATCACATCTGTGACGAGTTCTATACTATGTTGAATAGCGCAAGAGAGGTCGAGTTTAGGTGACGGTAGTTTTTGGCACAAAGGCAACGTAAATGCAAATAAATGTGACGCTACGGTTAACTGACAACGAATTCGGTCATTGTGATTGATTTTAGCAATCCTGTAGCTACTGTGCATGTGACAAGGTCTGTGTTAACTTGAAAAAATTCAAGTTTTTGTACTAATATAAACCTCCTTAAATCTCATCAAACCGTTGTGGTTGTGTACCCAACGCGTTTCACACATTGCCACCAATCGACCCCATTTTTCTCAGGACAGGTTTCCTTAATTTTTTGCGTTAGAGTTCCGGCTATCTTAGCCGACCTTTTGAAGAAATATCCGGTCGATTTCTTTATGCCGATAAAATTTCAATATGTTGGACTGAGCAGGCGTGTCCAAGAGCTAGCGAATGAGAGCAACAGTGTACATATAGAGCTGCAGGATAACTACGTCGAATTATCGCTTGTACACTATTAAATAAACTCTTCATAGCTGCCTCAAAATCATATCCTTGTCCAATTAAATATCTTATGCTTATCCCCTGCGATTTGAAAGTTTCAACAATAGATATTCCTAACTCTTCTCCTTTGAGGCTTTGCACAGGAACAAAACCTTTGAAGACTTCCCGAATAACGACAGCCTTAGCTTCATTTGTATCTACATATCTGATACACAAAGACATTTGTTCTAATTGAGATATATCAGTGGTCTCATCTGGAAGACTGGAGAATGATTTCTCAAAATTAATTTTTTTAACAATTTGTCGCTGAATCATTTGTCCACATGTAACAATTAACTCATTTCGAATTAATGGACTGAAAAATGGTTTTTCGCTTTTTCATCGCATGACACTCTCATTCACAAAATAGCGCGAAAGTTACCGTCGTTCTTACTGGGCCCCTCGCCACTAAAATCAATAGATCCGCAGTCGTCACTACCGCGACCAACTCTTGTCGACCAGATAGTTTTATTGTTTCTATTATAGGAATAAGTTTGCGCCTGTTTTCCAATATTGGTTCTTCGCGAGCTTTAATAACACTGCCACAAATATCCGGAATAGCTCTGGTGTAGACTTCGACAAAATTTTCCCCAAAACTAATATTATCTTCATGATATTTACAAGACATATGGTTATTAAACACTTCAATGGTATCCATATATTAAGGGGTTCAGTTACAAGGCGTGATGGCGTTTGGTGCAATCCTATTCGCACACAATCTTTTGCAAAAAGGACGCAATATTTACTTTCCATTGTTCAGGTGTTGGCTTTCAGCCAGTTGCGCGATCATTGTTTTTAGGGTTTTAAGGCTATTAACCCTTTCTGTGGGATTTTATTGTGGAGTGTATGGTGCTGTGAACTGCTGGCATATCCCCATTTCCTTTAAGAAGTTTCTGAAGCTTCGGCTTGTGAATTGTGCCCCGTTATCTGACAGAAGACCTTTAAGTATTCCAAAGCGTGCTAAGATCCGCTCTCAAAATGCTCGTTTCAGAAGCTCAGTTGAAGCCTTTCGCAGTGGTATCATTTCAGTCCATTTTGAGAATTTGTCAAAGAATACTAACAACATGCATTTTCCATTCTTCCTTCGCGGAAGAGGTCCGAAGAAGTCTGTACATAGGGTTTCCCATGGGCCTTCGCTGATTCGTGATAGCATATACCCCACTAGTTTCCGTGGACTGGGTTTGTACTTTTGTCAGGACTTACAATTCCGAACATACCGTTTAACATCACGGAACGTTCTGGGCCAGTAGTATCTTCCCGCAATCCTTGACACTGTTTTCCGTATTCCACCGTGTGCCGCGTGGACTGTCGTGGTTTTCCTGTAGGACCCGTTGTCGTTGATTCATGGCCACGCACAACTTCCATGGAATGCAGTCATCGCCGTCAAGTTGATGAGGAATATGACGGTAGAGTTGACCGTCTGGTATGGTTAATCGCTTTACTGCTGAGGGTTCTCTTGGACTTCCTTTATCTTTCTTTGTAACCATGAGCATGTTTTCTCTGTATCTGTTGAAATCTCGGTGGTAATTTTCCCTGCTGCTTCTGGTGGTTGTCGAGCTTCTGCATCCGCGACAATGTTAAGTTTTCCTTTGCGATATTGTACGTCAAACATATATTGCTGTAGCTCAAGAGCTCACCTGGCAATACGTCCGGGGGGAATCTCTATAGAATTCAACCACTTTAAAGACAAGTGATCGGTGACCATCGTGAACCGATATCCGTCCAGATAAGGTCGCATTTTCCTTATTACTCACGCGATGGCCAAGCATTCCTTTTCTGTTGGCGAGTAATTATGTTCTGCTTTGTTTAATCGGCCACTAGCGTACGCAATTACGTTTTGATCTCGGTCGACGTCTTGGGTAAGGACGGCTTCCAAGCCATAACCACTAGCATCGGTTTGCAGTATGAATTTTCGATTAAAGTCTGGACAAGCACGCATCGGTGCGGCCGTTAATTTCTTCTTCAAAACCTTAAACGCCTTGCTCTGTGGTTCATCCCATTTCCAATGTTTGCCTTTCTACAGTAGCGTTGTCAGTGGCTGGACGATGTCAGCATTTGGTACAAACCGCCGGTACCACGAAAATATTCCTAAGCAGCGCCGGAGTTCTCGTATGTTCTGTGGTGGCTGTAGCAGTCGGAATGCAGCAATCTTGTCAGGATCAGTGTGAATGCCTTTGTCGCTGATCATATGCCCCATCATGTGCACTTCTCTCTTAAAGAACTCGCACCTGTCGATGTTTAGTCTCAGCTTGGCTTGACGTAAGCGATGGAACACTTCATTGAGGTTAGTAAGGTGTTGCTCTAGGGTTGACCCAGTTACGATTATATCGTCCAGATAGGGGAATGCGTGTGGCTCCATGTCGGGACCGATGTCCTGATCTAATGCGCGTTGGAACGTTGCTGGGGCCGAATGCTATGCAAAAGGCATCACTCGCTACTGAAATAATCCACGCCCAGGAACTGTAAACGCGGTGTATTGTTTGCTATCTTCTGCTATTGGGATTTGCCTGTAGCCGTTCCTTAATTCAAGGCTACTTATGTACTTAGCGTCGCGAAGCCGATCTACTATGTGTTGAATTCTTGGTATTGGATAAGCGTCGGGTACGGATTTATTATTCAGCTGACAATAGTCAATGCAAAGGCGCCATTTCCCCATCTTCTTCCGAGCCAGCATTATTGACGCGATGTACGGACTGTGAGATGGTTCAATGCACTCGTTTCTCAGTAAGTTGTCTATTTCTTCGTTGATAACATTCTGCATAGCTGGATTCCGCGGAAAATATTGTTGTTTAATTGGACGGATCTCTCATGACAATGTTGTGTTCTGTGATGTTGCAAGGCCCCTGGATCTTCTTGAATTTTGCCAGTTCGTTCTGCAGAATATCCTCGGCGTCTTCCATCGTGATTTCTCGGTTTTCTTTAATGGTGGTGTATCTGGTCGTCTCGGGTAGGCTGTGTCTTCTTTCACCAACCTCACACTTTGGTTTCCGCACATGATGACAAATCTGACGCGCATAAAAAATCCATGCCCAGTATGACGTCGTCTATGACCTCTGGAAGGACAACGAACACTATGACACGTGTCTCTTCGTTAAGTGTTACACGAAGTGATATTTCTCTCAAGCTCGTTTTCCGTGAATTGTCGGCTAGTGTTAAATTTGTTTCAACGGGAATTATTTTCTTCACCACTCCGATCTTTTCCACCATGTTTCTGCCGATGAAACTCCTGGTTGCAACTGTGTCTATCGTTGCGTTAAGCGATAACGCGTAGCTTAGCATAAACCCGACCCCCTTCTACACGAAGTGTGTTCGCCTTTACTGTTCGCGAGTCTCTACGGGATTGCCGTCTCCACTCGCCGTTGACGGGGTCCCCACGCGTTTCCCGCTCGTGTTCGACAACAGTTGATCGTCTGGACGCCTCGCCGTCCGCACCCCCAGCAGAACAGCGTCTGTCTGTTGCGACATCCTCGCGCACGGTGACCATCACGACCGCAATTCCTGCAGGCAGTTTTCGGATTGATATGTTGGTCTGCTGCCAAGCCCCTACATTCGTCGTCTTGGTTCATGTTGTTCAGTGGTGGTCCTGGGTCGTTGGGCTGTTTTTGGCTGGACCAATGCTTCATGATCGGGCCGCCTTCGGCAAGACATTCGATATCCTCCGCTGATGTCATCAGTTCCTGGATAGTTTGGAATTCCATTCTCTTAATATAGAAACGGAATTCAATTCTGGAATTCTTGTATATCCGTTCTAATTCTTTGCGCCTCTGGAAGTAGCCTTAGGAAGTAGCCTCTGGTTTTGTAGCCTCAGGAAGTAATCTTTAAATTTGTCCTCGCTAAGCTGCTGTGCATTCCTGATCTTGTCGTCTAAGCTCTCGAAGTAACGCGCGGATAAGAAAAAGTTGTGAAAATCGGTTTTAAAAGCTTCCCAATGTTGCCACTTAGCGTTGTTGTTGCGATACCATAAAATGGTTTTGCCTTTCAACAGTTCCGGCATCGTTCTCGTTAGCATATCGATTTCCAAACCAAATGTCTCGGCCAATTCCTCGATGCGTTCGATAAACGAAAGTGGATCGAAGTGGTAAACGAAGTGGATTCGCGAACGATATCGATTGCTATTGCGTAATGTTGAGCTGGTGCCTGTCTCGGTGTCATCATCATATCTCTTGAGCTTACGCTTATTGTAGTAGGCGTATTGAAGTTTACCGCAGCTGTACTGGTTTTCGTAGCTCCCTCCCGATGTGACTTGTTTTGGCGGTACTTTTCCTCGTATTGGCTCTGCTCGGGAAAACGTTACGAACTTTACTTTGGCCGAGATATCCTCAGCGGCTGTGTACAAGACTAGACACAGTAAAGTACACAAGATTCTTGTTTTCCTTTACGCTTTATTAATCTAAGATGTACGTGATAAACTTATGTCTATGCAGTGTTTGATTTCGTATTTTCTCCGGAACTACGTTCGGCTACGGCAGTGATTCCCAAAGTGGTCTATATCGACCCCCAGGGGTCGATGATGACCTGCAAGGGGTCTACGTGAAATGGGGGTCAATGGCAAGAAATTTCATAAAACACTATAATTGATATCATTTTGACATTAAGAAAAATGTCATCCTTTGGCAAAACCATGCTTTCTTTACCCGTTTAGCGGGTGAGTACACATACGAAATTTATAGCAACAACTCGTGGGCAATTTCAGAGTCAGTTGATTTGTTCTGATTTTTCCTTTCTATGTAATCTATTGCTCGGTTACTCAATTCATAACAAAACAAACTCCCAATTTGAGAAACAAACATCCAATTTGAGAGAAATATTTCTTGTCGACATCATTTTGATTGCAAATTCCGGAGAAAAGTAAGTACTACCATACTTTTATAAGATATTACTCCTAGTTTTGTACTCGTTGTTAGGAAAGATGAGAAAGACTTGAGGTGTTAGTAGTTATTGAACTACTAACCAAAGCAAGCCCAATTAGACATGTTCTAAATTTTTAAACCAATCAATGAAATGTAGACAGTACAATGTTGATTACTTCATGTTTGGCTTCGTCCCATCATTGTCGGACAAACAAATGCCTTCGTGCCTTTCATGCAACAAAGTTTTTAGCAATGACGCTATGAAGCCATTTAAGCTGGAAAAACGTCTGAAAAGATGTCACCCTGATAAAACTGATAAAGATTTGAAATATTTTCAAACACTTAAAGAGAAACTTCAGAAGAGACCCACGCTGGACAAAATGTTCGCTTCGACGTCACAAAGAAACGATGATGGTTTGCGAGCGTCTTACAATATTTCGTTGCTTATAGCAAAATGCGGAAAACCGCATACGATTGGAGAACAGTTAATTTTGCCAGCCGTTGAAAAGGTTTTAAAATCTGTTCTACACAAACCTGCATCTGATGTCATTAAAAAAAATTTATTTAAGCAACAACACAGTTCAAAGGCGTATTGATGAAATGAGTTATGATGTCGAAAGCTTCTTGTGTAATTATTTGCAAACGACCGATTTTTCTATACAGCTGGACGAGTAAACTTTACTATTGCTATTTGCGAGAACTTTGACAACCGATACTAAAGGCGAATCGATATTTCATGTTTTGGAGGATTATTTCTTGGAAAAAGGTATTCCTATATCAAATATTATATCGGTAGCTACAGATGGAGCACCTGCCATGGTTGGGCGTTATCGTGGTTTTATAACTTTTTTAAAACATAATGTCCCCGGAGTATTAGCCATACACTGTGTCATCGATAGACAACATTTGATTGCTAAAAATTTGAATGAAAGATTGCAACAATCTCTTCAATTTGTCATTGATGCAGTAAACCGAATCAGGAACAATGCGTTGAATACGAGGTTATTTGCGGAGTTGTGTGAAGAAAATGGCGAGGACTTTCACCAATTACTTCTTTACACTAATGTACGCTGTCTGTTGAAAGGTTTATGCCTGACAAGATTTCTTACACTATTTGAAACTGTTTTAGAGTTTTTCGGTAGTAAAGATGAAAATTTGAAAGAAAATTTATTAAAGAGAAAAACAGACAAATTTAATATGATGAACTTGTCGTTGCAAGGTGACAGTTTAAATTTGATAAAAACAATGTCGATCATTTCAGCGTTTCTTGCAAGAATTAAACTGATGAAGCAAAATATTGGACGGTACGAATTTTCCCAGTTCTCTAATTTGTCGCTGGTAATCTGCCAGGAAGATGATGTTTCAATATATGTCCAACATTTGAATGAATGATGATTTTGAAGCTAGATTTGAGGATATTTTGACGCTGGTAATACCGCAATGGCTCATCAATCCATTTGATGACATTGAAGAAACGGATGTTAATACTGCAAGAAAGTTTTTAATTGCTTTTCCATCTTCATACCTAGTAGAAAGCGGTTTAAAATCTCATCACAAAAAAAAGAAACAAACTGGATATCATTAACCGAGAAGATTTGAGATTAAACCTAATTAAATTAATGCCAAATGTTGATAATTTATTATTAAACCATCAAGTGCATCCCCCCCATTAAATGAATTTATTTCTTGTTTAGTTTTTTTTCATGTAACAGTTACTATATTTTGATTTCAATATAATTAATAAATGTGTAAAAATGTGTTGTTTTTTTTATTTTTTTAGACTACAGGTAATTAACTAATGTTACAAATTGAAATATTTCAACATGTAGTAGCAGGGGGTCTATCTAAAGTTGAAAAACATGACAAGGGATCTAGGAGAGTAAAAAGTTTGGGAACCTCTGGTCTACGGTCTAGTTGTTTCCCCGGAGATTCTGCTTCTTCAAAAGGACAGTGGACACTTTCTTGCGAATGGATTCGTTCGTGGTTTGTACTCTGGTGGGCTTACGCATCCACACAGTGGGGCGAATTCGTTAGATGCCGGGCTTACGCAACCGTGCATCCACAATTCGAATGGTCTTGCGTCGTTGGGCACACTGGTGAGCCTACGCTTTCACTCAGTAAGGTGAATTCGTGACAAGGCGGGCTTACGCAATCGTGCAGCCACAACTCGAATGGACCTAAGTCGTTTGAGTGAGCCTACGCTATCACACAGTAGGGTGATTTCGTAAGAAGGCGGGCTTACGCAACCGTGCATCCACAATTCGAATGGTATTAAGTCGTTTGTGTGATCCTACGCTATCACTCAGTAGGGTGTAAGCTGCAAGTTGACGGGCGTACGCAACCGCTCAACTGCTCTCACAAAGGATCTTCGTCAAATATCGTCCTTGCTTGACCGCAGTCGTTTCCTTGCTCGGTTTTTACTTTTTGATGTTATTCTTCCTGAGGCACTTTGGACTTATCTTAACTGGCACTTTTCACGACTGCACTATTTTTCACAAACTCACTTGCACGACTGCCTGTGTACGGCTGAATCCCTGTAGCATGTTTCTTCTTGCTTTTATATTCTTCGGTTGGTGCTTTTGTTTTCCGCAGCGTCGTCGTTTTTGTTTTGCTCAAAAACAAGTTCACGTTTTCTATGTTCTGCTCTGTCGCTTGACCTTTCTCGGCCGATGCCTTCAATCACGCGTTCTTCCGCCGTTTCTTTTGTGCGTTAAACTTCTTGCCTACTCATTAGCGAACCAGAAAACGGTAACTCGTTCTGTTATTTGCCTCGTCTCTTGTCCTTGACTTGTGCACGCAGGTCAACGTTCGCTTGATGGTTCGTTGTGCATTAATTTTTAATACTTCTAAAAATTATCGCCACACTACTTACTCTCGATCTTTGTGCTAGAAGCTTGGGAGGAACACCAGCTAAAACATCTCTCGAGGAGCATAACTTTTCATCAGTACTTGTTACTTGTTTCATTTCCATATTTCTTTTCAATTTTATGTGTTTTAAAACCAAAGCTAAATAAACCACCTTCAAAATTAAGTTTCTGAGACATTTTTTATACTAGTATATGTTAATCTAACTAATTTAATTTAATTTTTTAGTAAGATTACCAGAAATCATTGAAAACTGATTAACAGTTGTTTTGAATGTTTGCATCTCAGACTTCATATTTGAAGTGAAAATCTTTAAAAAATTATGTCTGCTTTTTTGTCAACATTAAATTGGCCAGAAAGTGTGCCTTTACCTATCCTATTGGGGTTGATTGAAATTCCGATTTATACGTATGTACGAAATAGTTCCATATAACTATAAAAAAACAAGAATGCTCAGTGTACCTTACAGTGAACGTGGCTTTTTAACGACCCTCAAAACTACGCATAATTTTCCCATTTCTAAAATTGGGAGTCCAAACCCTCCCCCTTAATACGGCCTTGGATCTACCTACGGAAAGTGCAAAGTAATGTATGTAATGTATCGTGTATCCTTGGAAGCCGAAAGGATCACTCAACATTAAAAACCTGTTTCTTATGACGAAAGCGGACGTACTTCCCGAGAGGAAGGGATCGACCTTAGCAGAGTTTAGGTCCGGCGCGGAACTCCATTGGACAGTCAATGGTGCCTGCAATTAAGTTGGAACTCCTTTGGAGTTTAAGTATTTTCTAAACTCTCCAACCGTCTTTTCCCATGCGCCGTTAGGCCGCACGACTTGACTTATTAAGCGAGTCACGCTTGATTGGAATACTCACCGGTTATTCCTTCTGATAAGAATAAGCTCCAACGCTGTTTATTTAATATTATCCACTTTGGTTTTAATAACACTTTTGTGGATTATTGTGTTCACTGACACAATTAAGAGTTTAAACTACAATATGCTTAAAACTAAGAAGCTACCGTTTACGTAACATCTGTTGATCAGAATATTTGTCCAACCAAAAAATGCAACCATCTCAAAATTAAATATTTATTATTTAATTTAGGAGCAATAGCGCTTACTGTGTCAACTTGCATCGGAAACATCGATGCGCATGCTCTTACCTAATTGAGAACGATGTTCCACTTTAGGTTACATAATTAGTGTTCAAGCTTTGTTTTCTTTGTTCGCTTCCTTTCTCTATGCTTGACTTTTAAAGATAGCCAACAAGTATGTAATTAAATCTTTTCCGTGAACACCAATTAATTATGCCGCAAGTGGGTAAACCTTTCATTGATTTAAATATGCCCAAAAGTATGTGTTAATAACAAGGCCGGATTAACCATAAGGCTAAAAAGGCTTGGGACACCGCCGCTTTGGGGGCCCCGCCGTATCACAAATTTTTTATAATACGTTTAGCCTCCTCGCTAATAACGCTAATAAAAATATGCGAATAAAGGACGTGGGCATGCTTCTTACTTGTCGTCGAAAATTTGTGAAGAATTTGTCCAGTTGATAGGAAATTATGTGCTAAATCAAATTCTGAAAAAAGTAAAAAAATCCAAGTATTTCGGAATCATGTTGATCAACTAACTTTTATTCTGAGGTATGTAAGCCCAGAGACTTTAAAAATTCCAGAGACATTTTTGAAACTTATTCCGATAAAAAGTCATAAAGGAAAGGATCTGGCGTATGAAATTTTTGAATATTTATCTGAATGTAAACTTTATATTGAAAATTGTCGATCTCAAAGTTATGATAACGCAGCTAATATGTCAGGAAAATTTCAAG
Source organism: Thecophora atra (assembly GCA_937620795.1). NCBI lineage: Eukaryota > Metazoa > Arthropoda > Insecta > Diptera > Conopidae > Thecophora > Thecophora atra. The sequence goes on from OW569398.1 coordinate 65,044,559, forward strand.
GTGTGCAAAGTCGAATTAAAGAAAACAATCCACTTGCTGAATATATATCATGTAGTTCACACACCCTTAATCTTGTCGGACGATCTGCAGCTAGTGTATGCCCAGAAGCTGTATCATTTTTCGGAATCAATCAACAGATGGAATCTTATGAATAAAATGATAAGACAATACCAAACTAATTACTCTACTAGAATATTAGTAGTTAAATCATTGAGTGAAACAAGATGGTCCGCCAGATATGATGCTCTAAGAGCATTAAAAAAGAATTACGCCCCTTTTATAATAACGGTTAATAAATTAAATAATGATATTGATCAAAATTCTGACTGAATTAGAGGTGAATTAGAGGTTATTATATTATGTGTTTTTTGGAGCGATATTTTAGAACGTGTTGATAAGGTAAATTGTTTTTTTTTCAAAAAGAGGGCCTAATTTTGCAGAATGTTGTAGAGAACATGAGTAGTTTATTATCATTTGTAAGTGCTGTCCGCGATGATTTTGACCATTATGAAAGAGAAGCGATAAAAATTGTACCAGAGATACAAAAAGAGATAGAAGGTAATAAAAATTTAAAAAATCTTGGACATTATGGAGCCACTAACAAAAAAAAAAAAGCGGAAGAAAGTAGGAAACTATAAGAAAATGAAAAATCCTTTAACACTAACGAACTTTTTTATCACAAAAAGATAAATTTAAGATTGACATATTTTTAGTTATTTCCGATAGCCTTATAGTTGAAATGAAACAACATTTCAAATATATGAATCAGTCTATAGAATATTTGCTTTTCTTTTTGATTGTAATAACAATAATATAACTAGCAAACAAAATTCCGCGAAAATTCTTATTGAAAAATATAAAAAAGATTTGGATGAGGAACTTGAAAATGAAATTATTCATTTTCATGAGCATTTAAAATCAGATTTAAACGAAAAAAAAATCAGAGGTGAAACATGTCAAAATAATAGCATGCTTATTCTTAACTGTATAAGAGAAATATTACTACAAGGTTGTTTTCCTAATGTGGTTATAGTATTTCGAATATATTCCACAATGCCTTGGTCCGTAGCGGAAGAGGAAAGATCCTTTTCGAAACTTGCTCATATAAAAAATGAAAACAGATCAATGGCGCAAGATCGGTTAAATGCTCTTAGTTTAATTTGTATCGAGCATGAATTTTTAAAAGATATAGATTTTTCGGAACTAATAAATAAATTTGCTGATGTAAAAGTTAGAAAAGTAAATTTGTAAAAATTTATATGTTATGTAACCTAATGTTATGTAATGTACATTCTAATATTATATTGTTTATGTACATATACTTATGTGTCACAATACAATAAAAAATAAAATATGTATAAAATGCGTATTGAAGTAATATGATATATCACTGTTTTCTAACATTATTTATTTGTGGACTTCGAAGGGCCGCCAAAAAATATTAGCTTTCGGGCCCCCAAGTGCCTTAATGCGGCCCTGGTTAATAACGTTAAGCGTAAACACTGGCCAAATATTTACAATAATAACAACGTTAAGCGTCGTTATTAGTTGGGCAGTCATTATGACATATAATATTACGGCGTAGAAGGATACACAACATTTTGGCGCAGCCGGTTTTTCAAACCCATAATCGTTCTGTAAGGAATTTAACACAATTTTAATTGTGTATACATTAGTCGTGAATTAATTAAATCAAAGTTGAATTTAAAATTATTTTCATGCTTGTGAGTGATAAGTGAAAAATAAAAAGAGTTTAATCAAATTTAAAATTAGTTTAGTTTAATGCTTTAAACTGAAGAGTAAAAAGTTGACACTATGACACAATTGCATATGGAATGAACAACACCTTTTCCACTTTTAAATCAGAAAGCGTCACTTGTAAATCAGAAAGCGTCATTTTTAAATCAGAAAGCATCACTTGTAAATTGGTAACCAAAATGCAAATCAAACGAACGACAAAAATTAAAACACCGAAATTAATTTGTTTTGAATGAGGAATACGACTAAGTTGTTTGCATGACAAATGCAGAACAAAGAAACCTGTACTTGGAATTGAATTTTAAATTGCAACTTCAGCATTCAAAAAAAAAAACCCAGAATAATAAGAGATCAATTTATGTATTAAGTAACTAGTAAGCAATAAATCTTTAATAAGTGTTAAAATTGATAATAAAATTTAATGGAACAAAACAACTATGAGTTTTTGGAACTAAAATAAAGAAAATTGACAGAACAAATAGATAGGTTTAAAGAGAAAGCATGGGAAAATTAAAGAACTTTAGTGGGTTATACAGAAACAGTTAACTTGATAAAGGAAAATATTTCAGCAGTCAAAAATATATCAAAGATGGAGCAGGCAGATTTAATTATAGTTGAACTACTTAATTTTATTGAGCAGATGTCTAGTGCAAAGCAGGAAGAAATAGACTATTGGAAAAACGAATTTTCAGTATTAGGTATGAAGAAGTACGTATGAAAATTATTTAGTGACGAAGAATTTGCAAGACGACCTTATTGTGCAGCTGAAACTCGAAAACGAAAGGCTGAAATCATTAACTGAAACACAAGAATCATTATACCAACTAACTCCGGATAGATTTACCAGATAAGACTCCACACCATTAAAAGAGGCAAACGAAAGAATCCAGCAGTTAAAAAACGAAAATAGGCTCAGGCTCAGGCAGGAACTACTGTCAGGAAAGCGAAATTGCTTTAAGTCATAAAAAGTCACTTGGAATGGCTGAGCAGGAAGTGTTTTTTATCTCACCTCGAAACGAGATCGGGAAAGAAACAAAATAGGAATACAGGAAATAGCAAAATTGGGTAACGGTTTAGTGCCGTTGTTTTCTGGAGCACCATCTGTAGATCTTCGCAAGAAAGTTTATAAGTTCATTGAAGGATGTTACCTCGCGTAATGTAAGTCAACAACATATGCCGGATTTAATCGCGTGTATAAAATAACAAATGCATGACAACGCCTACAGCCTGTTACATTCGATGAAATTTACAACTGTACAGGCACTCTGCGAGACAATAAAGAAGCATTATTTGCAGTGCAGATTATTGGACGGTGTGTTGAGTGAAGTCCAAGGTTTGAGGCAGCCTCCGACAGAGATAATGGCTCTAAAATCGCAGAATGACGATTACGACATTACGACAAGTGTAAATGAAGGGAACGCAGATGGGGTTTCACGAAGTAAAATAGCGAAAACAGTGATGAAAACATTTAATTTAGGACTAAGTAACATTGCGGTAAGGCTTCATATGTTCTACTAGTAAAAATATAAGCGAAAGCAATACAAGGTAGTTACGCAATTGTCGTGATTGAAAACACGTATCGAAATTTTGCCAACCAAAATCAGAAAAGATTCGGGACGAGATGGGGAAGTGACTGGCGATGCTCTAAAAGAAGCGGTCAACAAAAGGAGAAACGATCCAGACTTGAGCGATCGAAAAGGTGCTCCAGAGCCACGTACGTGGAAAAGTGAAAACAGTGGTGACAGAAAAGGACGGAAAGAGATATGGAATCCGGGTCAAGACGAACGGAGTCGCGAAAGTCCAACAGGTTGGACCATAGAAGGGTCCAATCTCACCGAGGTAAGGAGGGAATGTGCCGATAATTTCTGCAGCACCAGAAATTACCGCACATTGCTCAACTGTTAGTATAAAGCAACCTCATTGTTAGTATAAACATAGAACGTATTGTAGAACAGAATAAAAACTCTTTGAATTAAAAAATGATTAATAATGTATACCAAATAATTAAATAATTAATAGCGTTTATATATCGAATATACAATATATATCGAATATATGGAATAATTAATATATAGAGCAATTCAAATAACTAATAACGTTGAAGTGTATTTTGTATAAGAAAATAAAATATAAGTATAACGCGAAATTACTAACATATGTGTAAAGGATAGTTCGATAACAATTAACATAACGGACTAACAAAGAAATAAGTGTTCGCGCCGAACAAGCAACGGTGAGCGCAAAGTTGAGTGACACAAAAAAAGGTCGAAGCAGAACAAAGACGTGACGGAAAAGGTGAACGACACAAGAAGAGAACGAGAGTCAACGGATCATTAGAGTTTGTCAACCGAGCGAGGTCATACGAAAGCACGGAAAACAAGAACAACATGAATCTGTTGTAAACGATCGAACATAGCGGAAAAAGGGAACTTGTTTTCGAGAAAAAAGAGAAAACGGAAGTTCATAGCGGAAAGTGGATAACGAAAGTAAGGAAAAGTGAGCTATAAAAGAGCGAGCAACCGAGTAGCCAAAATTCCGTTTGAGTCAAGACTTCGTCAAAAGCAATAATAAATTCCAGCCAAGTAGGCTCTCTACTTAGTTTATTTTCTCTCTTAGTTTATTTTAACAGTAAACATTTAACAATGAATATTTAGCGGTGAATATTTTACAGTGAACAGTGAACGGTGAACTCTCGTAGAAGACAGTTACAGTGAACATTTACAGTACAGATATAAGGCTTTTTGAATTGTGTGCGTAAGCCCTTCAATAAGTTGCTTTGAATAACCTACAACCGACCTTTGCTGCTTCCGTAGTGCGTAAGCCCATCAGCGACCGATATAGAAGACTTATTGACTTGTGTGCGTAAGCCATGCAATAAGTTGCTTCGAATAACCTACAATCGACCTTCGCTACTTCCGTAGTGCGTAAGCCCATCAGCGACCGATATAGAAGACTTATTGACTTGTGTGCGTAAGCCCTTCAAGAAGTTGTTTCGAACACCCAAGAACAAAACTTCGCTGCCGTTGTGCGTAAGCCCATCAGCGAACGACAGACTTATTGATTTGTGTGCGTAAGCCCTTCAAGAAGTCGCTGTTATCAACCAACGACCGATCTCCGCTGTGTCTGTTGTACGCCCATCAGCGGGACCCGAGCGACCACGAAGACATTATCATCATAAGCTCATTACCATTGTTAGCAGTAAAACACTCATTATTAATTTTAAGTATCAATATATTTTAAGCAAAGCAAATACAAGTTTAAATAAAACAAATCATTCTACAAAAGAACCCAGGTCTTGTTAAGCGAACCCGGCCACCCGCTGATATCTTGGCTTACCCGAAGTTCGTTACAATTAAACTATAATAAACATTTACAAATACCAAGCCGTTTTTGTTATTTCCGTACATATTTTACTAAATAATTTCTAATATTTTTAGCAGCATATATGAATGATATTATATCATAACGATATACGAAAATAGCAGAACTTTATTTCAACCCGTTAAGATAAGATGGAGAACCTGGAATACGGGAAAACATCTTGAGGACGGGATAAAATCATAACGGAAAAGAGAAGAAGAACCAACAACGTTCTTTACCTTCTTTTAACAAAGTTTTCATAAAATATACTTACAGTTTCCTAACTGTCTATTCGTTTGGTATATGCAATCATAAGAAAATGTAAGCACGTTTAACTCAAAAGAGGAGTAGTATTTGAATTTTAGAAACAAATACTTGTCTTTTGAGCTACTTACGACCCTGCAGTAAAATATTCTAGCTCTGCACTGTAGAATACGTAGTTCTTTTCAAACCATGACTAACCCTCACTGCATGTTACTTTAATGGAACGAGCTGCCGCTTTTCCCATGTTAATGTCCTATGAGGTGGCAATTGACCCGTTCTGCATTACATTGGAACCAGTAAAAAGATAGGTCGCTAGAAGAAACGAAGTAAGTTGCAAGTCGTTGTTGAAAAATTTTATTAAAACAAAGTAAGTGACGGAGCACCGTTAATACATATTTTATGAAGAATATTTTTAAAACAATATTAAAATAAACATCACAAATTTATTTAATTTCAATGAATTAAATTCTTACAAAGTTCTCAGATTTCCAGATTCTATTTCAACTTAACTGTTGGTTAAGCAACCCGAAACACGATTGAGAAAGGCTATACAGCTTCCCAAAAAGAATTCTTAAAAACATGTGACTGGAAAAGGGACAATAAACCAAAAAAAATTGTATAATTTATTATATGTACCAAATAATAAATAAAAGTGAAGGTAAAATTCACTGAAAAATCGTACCGAATAACACACGCACAATGCATAAATTTATACAGTACAATTTGCACAAAACGGTAAATTTCTGTGTTGACTGACTGCCACCCGTATTACTTTGGAACTGGTAAATATACAGTTCCGAATATACTTACAAATAATCACTTTAGCTGCATTACTTCGCAAATAGGAAAATTATGGTTCTGTTTTCACTAGTAGCGAACTATTTCTTTTTGAAACTAGTTGCAATATTTACTGCAGGTGTATACACATAAAATCGCATACGCAAATATTAGTAATCATTAAATGGAATTAAATTAGATATTCATAATAGTAGGTTATTACGTAATATACATAGGTAATTATAAGTGAATAAGTAGTAATGCAAAATAGAACCTAAACATAACATAATTGTATACACACAAAGAGAAACCACACAAAGAGAATATAATACTATAGGAAAAATAAGAACGTAAGATGAATAACTATAAATAATAAACCGTAGTCCCAATACAGCTGCTTTGCAGCCACTAGACAAGCCACTGAATGTAATCTGCTTTGTTAAGGTGCTACGAATAACAATATGGGATTATTACGACCATCCATAGGTCGTGTAATTATTCCGGCAGCTCGTCATCCGGTCCGATCTCCGATCGCCAAACCGCTTGCAACAATATTTTTAATTTTATAGTAAAGCAGGGCACAAACCCCAGTTGATCGAATATTGACATCAGAACGTGTAGGGTTTCTCGCTTAGTTGGTGTAGCTTGACTTCCTACTACATCCCACCGTAATTTAGCGAATCTGATGTATTTGAACGTGGCCATAGAAGGATCCCAATAAATAGCAAGAAGTTTATCGGTGGATCCTAATTGTACGGGTGCTTGAGAGCCGAAATCATCTGCGACCAGCTTTTTTAACACTGTAGCCGAATTAGAGTTCCATTTCTTCAGATGGAATCCTGCTGAAGCATGAATGTGCTTTACCTGCAGGGCTAGTTGTAGAGCATCGTCTTCATTGTCGCAGCTATCGACGAAGTCGCCCACATAATGATGTTATTTATTTGCTTCTACGGCTCGAGAATATTGGTTTTGAAATCGGTTAGCGTTCTTGTTGCGGATATAGTGTTCTACTGATCCGGCTCTGAACGCTAACAGGATGTCGACTAACGGTCTAAGAAACTCTGGCTCGCATAGAAGAAATTCGTTTAGTGAACCTAAACCTAAGCCGTTCGACTTAGCTGCTCCATCCCATACTAAGCATATCCTATCTGGCTTATTCGTGCTACAGCCGCCCAAGCAAATTCTCTTTCAGGTAGCGACTGAAAAAAAAAAAATGACAGCGAACAAATCCAGCCGAGTGTCGGAAGAAAAAAATACAATTTGTCACTGGTGTAAAGGCCAGGACACTGGGTAAGAGATTGCCAAGCAAAGAAATATTAAGAGTGCTTTCAGGAAAACAAAGAGAGGCTCAGAAATGGCCAATAAACTGGGAACCGGAAAAAATAAGTAAGTTTAGGCCAATTGAAGTAGTAATCGTTAATCCGACATGGGAAGAGATTGTGGAAACTTTACCAACTTCAAACAAATGCCATGTTTAAATGCTTTAATGATGACAATAAAAGGTCACAGATTATAAAACGGAATTATATGGTTCAGCAATTAATTAATGAGTCAAGGGCAACAGTTGATAAAATCGCGAACACTGGGGTACAGTTTTTAATAATTACATCACTAATGCAGTAAGTAGGACATAGAAGTGGAGAGACGACAGACGGAGAGAGAAGATGAACGGCAATCAGAGGACGAACAACAATTAATCCGAAGACAGCAACAATAACGCTTGGCTGTATTCAAGGCGAACGAAGAGGAAGTTCGTCGGATGATGGCAGAGCTACACCGCAAGGCGGAAAAGATTCGGGACGAGGTGGGGAAGTGACTGGCGATGCTCTAAAAGAAGCGGTCAACAAAAGGAGAAACGATCCAGACTTGAGCGATATGCTCGAAAAGGTGCTCCAGAGCCACGTACGTGGAAAAGTGAAAACAGTGGTGACAGAAAAGGACGGAAAGAGATATGGAATCCGGGTCAAGACGATCGGAGTCGCGAAAGTCCAACAGGTTGGACCATAGAAGGGTCCAATCTCACCGAGGTAAGGAGGGAATGTGCCGATAATTTCTGCAGCACCAGAAATTACCGCACATTGCTCAACTGTTAGTATAAAGCAACCTCATTGTTAGTATAAACATAGAACGTATTGTAGAACAGAATAAAAACTCTTTGAATTAAAAAATGATTAATAATATATACCAAATAATTAAATAATTAATAGCGTTTATATATCGAATATACAATATATATCGAATATATGGAATAATTAATATATAGAGCAATGATGACAGTTACAGTGAACATTTACAGTACAGATATAAGGCTTATTGACTTGTGTGCGTAAGCCCTTCAATAAGTTGCTTTGAATAACCTACAACCGACCTTCGCTGCATCCGTTGTGCGTAAGCCCATCAGCGACCGACATAGAAGACTTATTAACTTGTGTGCGTACGCCGTGCAATAAGTTGCTTCGAATAACCTACAATCGACCTTTGCTGCTTCCGTAGTGCGTAAGCCCATCAGCGACCGATATAGAAGACTTATTGACTTGTGTGCGTAAGCCATGCAATAAGTTGCTTCGAATAACCTACAATCGACCTTCGCTACTTCCGTAGTGCGTAAGCCCATCAGCGACCGATATAGAAGACTTATTGACTTGTGTGCGTAAGCCCTTCAAGAAGTTGTTTCGAACACCCAACAACAAAACTTCGCTGCCGTTGTGCGTAAGCCCATCAGCGAACGACAGACTTATTGATTTGTGTGCGTAAGCCCTTCAAGAAGTCGCTGTTATCAACCAACGACCGATCTCCGCTGTGTCTGTTGTACGCCCATCAGCGGGACCCGAGCGACCACGAAGACATTATCATCATAAGCTCATTACCATTGTTAGAAGTAAAACACTCATTATTAATTTTAAGTATCAATATATTTTAAGCAAAGCAAATACAAGTTTAAATAAAACAAATCATTCTACAAAAGAACCCAGGTCTTGTAAAGCGAACCCGGCCACCCGCTGATATCTTGGCTTACCCGAAGTTCGTTACAATTAAACTATAATAAACATTTACAAATACCAAGCCGTTTTTGTTATATCCGTACATATTTTACTAAATAATTTCTAATATTTTTAGCAGCATATATGAATGATATTATATCATAACGATATACGAAAATAGCAGAACTTTATTTCAACCCGTTAAGATAAGATGGAGAACCTGGAATACGGGAAAACATCTTGAGGACGGGATAAAATCATAGCGGAAAAGAGAAGAAGAACCAACAACGTTCTTTACCTTCTTTTAACAAAGTTTTCATAAAATATACTTACAGTTTCCTAGCTGTCTATTCGTTTGGTATATGCAATCATAAGAAAATGTAAGCACGTTTAACTCAAAAGAGGAGTAGTATTTGAATTTTAGAAACAAATACTTGTCTTTTGAGCTACTTACGACCCTGCAGTAAAATATTCTAGCTCTGCACTGTAGAATACGTAGTTCTTTTCAAACCATGACTAACCCTCACTGCATGTTACTTTAATGGAACGAGCTGCCGCTTTTCCCATGTTAATGTCCTATGAGGTGGCAATTGACCCGTTCTGCATTACATTGGAACCAGTTAAAAGATAGGTCGCTAGAAGAAACGAAGTAAGTTTCAAGACGTTCGCAGAAGCAAACTGAGCTACTACTACTGTTGAAATATTTTATTAAAACAAAGTAAGTGACGGAGCACCGTTAATAAATATTTTATGAAGAATATTTTTAAAACAATATTAAAATAAACATCACAAATTTATTTAATTTCAATGAATTAAATTCTTACAAAGTTCTCAGATTTCCAGATTCTATTTCAACTTAACCGTTGGTTAAGCAACCCGAAACACGATTGAGAAAGGCTATACAGCTTCCCAAAAAGAATTCTTAAAAACATGTGACTGGAAAAGGGACAATAAACCAAAAAAATTGTATAATTTGTTATATGTATCAAATAATAAATAAAAGTGAAGGTAAAATTCACTGAAAAATCGTACCGAATAACACACGCACAATGCATAAATTTATACAGTACAATTTGCACAAAACGGTAAATTTCTGTGTTGACTGACTGCCACCCGTATTACTTTGGAACTGGTAAATATACAGTTCCGAATATACTTACAAATAATCACTTTAGCTGCATTACTTCGCAAATAGGAAAATTATGGTTCTGTTTTCACTAGTAGCGAACTATTTCTTTTTGAAACTAGTTGCAATATTTACTGCAGGTGTATACACATAAAATCGCATACGCAAATATTAGTAATCATTAAATGGAATTAAATTAGATATTCATAATAGTAGGTTATTACGTAATATACATAGGTAATTATAAGTGAATAAGTAGTAACAACACAAAGAGAATATAATACTATAGGAAAAATAAGAACGTAAGATGTATCACTATAAATAATAAACCGTAGTCCCAATACAGCTGCTTTGTAGCCACTAGAGAAGCCACTGAATGTAATCTGCTTTGTTAAGGTGCTTCGAATAACAATATGGGATTGTTACGACCATCCATAGGTCGTGTAATTGTTCCAGCAGCTGGTCATCCGGTCCGATCTCCGATCGCCAAACCGCTTGCAACAATATTTTTAATTTTATAGTAAAGCAGGACACAAACCCCAGTTGATCGAATATTGACATCAGAACGTGTATGGTTTCTCGCTTAGTTGGTGTAGCTTGACTTCCTACTACATCCCACCGTAATTTAGCGAATCTGGTGTATTTAAACGTGGCAATAGAAGGATCCCAATAAATAGCAAGAAGTTTATCGGTGGATCCTAATTGTACGGGTGCTTGAGAGCCGAAATCATCTGCGACCAGCTTTTTTAACACTGTAGCCGAATTAGAGTTCCATTTCTTCAGATGGAATCCTGCTGAAGCATGAATGTGCTTTACCTGCAGGGCTAGTTGTAGAGCATCGTCTTCATTTTCGCAGCTATCGACGAAGTCGTCCACATAATGATGTTATTTATTTGCTTCTACGGCTGGAGAATATTGGTTTTGAAATCGGTTAGCGTTCTTGTTGCGGATATAGTGTTCTACTGATGCGGCTCTGAACGCTAACAGGATGTCGAGTAACGGTCTAAGAAACTCTGGCTCGCATAGAAGAAATTCGTTTAGTGAACCTAAACTTAAGCCGTTCGACTTAGCTGCTCCATCCCATACTAAACATATCCTATCTGGCTTATTCGTGCTACTCGTAACAAAAATTGGTAAATACCGAACACGATCTATATGTTTTGTGAATTCCTCCGCTGTTAGCATTCTCGCGTAGTTTTAGTGTTTTAGTTTTTAGTGATAAAAGCTTGTTAATTTCTGTACTCATTTTTTCCGTTTTAAAATGGGAGTCTATCTATAATTTCCTCACGAGACACCGAAACCTTTTATAAGCGCAAAGTAGGTTTGCACTTCCTCGTGTAGCTTGCGGTAACTATGTTCACACTCGCATAGGTAAACGTTCAGTAAGTAAGCCTTTTGATAATTAGGTATGCAGTGCCCATTCTAAGCATGTTTTCGTGGCGATTGGTTGGTTCCTGGCACCTTCTTTAATTTTGAGCGGAACTGCTAGTTTCCAATTATGTGCCGATGAAAATGGTTGGTTTAGCGTTTTTATTCGACATGGTCGTTTACCCTGCAAGGTACGGAAAGTTCGCGCTAAGCCCGCTCATGTTTAGAGACTAGCGAGGAAGTGCTAATCTTTCCGTTGCATGAAGTCTTGTCAGCGTAAATTTTGTCATCGTCGTGAGATTCCCTATTTCGACTGAAGCTCGTTTGGATGAATTCTCTGTTCTTGTTGTGTCGACAGTCCACTTCATGCAGAGAGGTTCCCTGAAACCCTTGATATCTAAACTATCAAAAATGTTCCTTTTGATGAGTGTAATCGAATAACCTTCGTCTTGCGAAGCAAAGGTATTTATATAATTGTTTTTTGCCATTAAGGCCGATGAGAATGGTTGGTTTAGCGGTCTTATATGACATGATCGGTTAGCCGGCAAGGTACGTAAAGTTCGCGCTAAGCCCGCTCATGTCGAGAGACTACCGAGGAAGTGCTAATCTTTCCGTTGTATGAACTCCTGTCAGCGTAAATTTTTCCATTGTCGTGAGATTCATTATTTCGACTGAAGTTCGTTTGGATGAATTCTCTGTTCTTGTTGTGTTGCCAGTCCACTTCAGGCAGAGATGTTCCCTGAAACCCTTGATATCTAAACTATCAAAAATGTTCCTTTTGATGAGTCTAATCGAATTACCTTCGTCTAGCGAAGCAAAGGTATTTATATAATTGTTTTTTTCCATTAAGGCCGATGAGAATGGTTGGTTTAGCGGTCTTATATGACATGATCGGTTAGCCGGCAAGGTACGTAAAATTCGCCCTAAGCCCGCTGATATCCAGAGACTACCGAGGAAGTGCTAATCTTTCCATTGTATGAACTCCTGTCAGCGTAAATTTTTCCATCATGGTGAGATTCATTATTTCGACTGAAGTTCGTTTGGATGAATTCTCTGTTCTTGTTGAGTTGCCAGTCCACTTCAGGCAGAGAGGTTCCCTGAAACCCTCGATATCTAAACTATCAAAAATGTTCCTTTTCATGAGTGTAATCGAATAACCTTCGTCTAGCGAAGCAAAGGTATTTATATAATTGTTTTTTTCCATTAAGGCCGATGAGAATGGTTGGTTTAGCGGTCTTATATGACATGATCGGTTAGCCGGCAAGGTACGTAAAGTTCGCGCTAAGCCCGCTCATGTCGAGAGACTACCGAGGAAGTGCTAATCTTTCCGTTGTATGAACTCCTGTCAGCGTAAATTTTTCCATTGTCGTGAGATTCATTATTTCGACTGAAGTTCGTTTGGATGAATTCTCTGTTCTTGTTGTGTTGCCAGTCCACTTCAGGCAGAGATGTTCCCTGAAACCCTTGATATCTAAACTATCAAAAATGTTCCTTTTGATGAGTCTAATCGAATTACCTTCGTCTAGCGAAGCAAAGGTATTTATATAATTGTTTTTTTCCATTAAGGCCGATGAGAATGGTTGGTTTAGCGGTCTTATATGACATGATCGGTTAGCCGGCAAGGTACGTAAAGTTCGCGCTAAGCCCGCTCATGTCCAGAGACTACCGAGGAAGTGCTAATCTTTCCGTTGTATGAACTCCTGTCAGCGTAAATTTTTCCATCGTCGTGAGATTCATTATTTCGACTGAAGTTCGTTTGGATGAATTCTCTGTTCTTGTTGTGTTGCCAGTCCACTTCAGGCAGAGATGTTCCCTGAAACCATTTCGACTGAAGTTCGTTTGGGTGAATTCTCTGTTCTTATTGTGTCGCCAGTCCACTTCAGGCAGAGAGGTTCCCTGAAACCCTCGATATCTAAACTATCAAAAATGTTCCTTTTCATGAGTGTAATCAAATAACCTTCGTCTAGCGAAGCAAAGGTATTTATATAATGTTTTTTTTCCATTAAGGCCGATGAGAATGGTTGGTTTAGCGGTCTTATATGACATGATCGGTTAGCCGGCAAGGTACGTAAAGTTCGCGCTAAGCCCGCTCATGTCCAGAGACTAACGAGGAAGTGCTAATCTTTCCGTTGTATGAACTCCTGTCAGCGTAAATTTTTCCATCGTCGTGAGATTCATTATTTCGACTGAAGTTCGTTTGGATGAATTCTCTGTTCTTGTTGTGTTGCCAGTCCACTTCAGGCAGAGATGTTCCCTGAAACCCTCGATATCTAAACTATCAAAAATGTCCCTTTTGCTGAGTGTAATCGAAGAACCTTCATCTAGAGAAGCAAAGGTAATTATATAATAGTTTTTTTCCAGTAAGGCGGATAAGAATGCCTGGAAGAACCTTCATCTAGGGAAGCAAAGGTAATTATATAATAGTTTTTTTCCATTAAGGCGGATAAGAATGCCTGGAAGGTAGGCATTCTCCCCTTTGTCGATGTCACTACGAGTATTACCATTGAATGCTGACTCATTCCTTCATGCTGGAAAATTGAGATTCGCACTTGGATGCGAATGGATGGTGTTTCGATTTCTAACCGCCAATTTTGCATACCTTGTTGCTGTAACATTTGGGTTGATGATTGTTGAGGCACTGTCGACAAAGTTTGTTATCATTCACTATTTTCCACTTCTGATCCATGTTCATTTGTGCAAACGCGCTGCACTTTGTGGCTTACTTTACACACGACGCAATTGTTGTTGTTGCTCGAGAGCCCTGTCTCCACATGGGTGTTTATTACGGCATTTCTTTTGACTGAAAACGGAGACACCAACTGGGCCACTTGTCTGGATCGCCGTTAAACAACGGCAAATCTTTTGGAAGTACCTGTCTGGCCGAAAGTTATTCTGGAGTGGGAACCGTAGGTGTTCACGTTTGTGGAGCAAGGTGTACAAGTTTGTGTTTGTAGGCGAAACAAATGAAGATCCTTGGTCCGACAAAATGCGGAATTTCTTCTCGAGGTAAGCCTGTTGAAGATGTGTTTCTTCTTCTGGCATTTGCAGTTGCATTTGCACGATTCTCAGGCGCTGAACTTGGTCTTGGTTTTGCTTCGACTGCGATGTGCCCTGCGCTGCTGGAAACTCAAGCGCTATTTTCGGTGCAGTTTCTTTTGATGTCGATATGAAGCCTGCCGATTCCAGGCGTCGATTGCTTTTCACATCTGCACGGGATGCAGCTCCATCGCACTTGCCACATCATCGCTGACAGCACATTCACCATGAATGGTAGAACCATTCATCACACTGGTCACATTGAACCAATAGGGTATCGTCTGGACGTGTGCATTTAATACTTTTAAGACTTTATTTCAAAAAAATTATAATACAAATTTTCTTTAACCGCTTTAAATATAGTACGTGTGCTCTGGCTGAAGGATGTAAGAAAAAGGGCCAAGGAAATTAAACTTCCAAGTCTCCATACAAGACATTCCAATGTTTAAGACAGCATAATCTCTTCGGCCGGTTTATACAGGGTGGCGCTGAATGACCGCTATAAATTGGATTGAATATTTAATAACTTTTTTCTGTAATGAATTATTATTTTTTTTTTTTTTTTTTGGTGTTATAAAGTATATTAATGGGGAATATTTTTGGTTTAAGTATAAAAAATTATATCCCGCAAGTGCTGTTTTGGGCTTCGCACATTCGTGCTCTTTCCAGTACATTTTGCATAACTTTTCGTAAAATTTCCGGTGTTAATGGTTGAATTTCATTACGAATGTTTTATTTTAGCTTTTGTATGGTGGCTAGCTTATTAATGTTTACCCTCTATTTTAAATAACCTCAAATAAAACAGTCTGGCGCTGTCAAATGGGGTGAAGGTTGGGGCCAATTGAAATCGCTTCTGCGCGACATAATGTGATCGAAATAAAACTCAACAATTGCCATTTCAAATTCCCCAAGTGTTCTTCACAAAATTTTGAAATAAAAATAAGAAACAATAAAAAATTTGAAAAGGTATCAAACATGCAAACCACATCGGTCATTAATCCCCACCCATCCAATCTCACTCACCTCTATTCACCTTAACAAACATTAGTCATTCCGATATTAACCCACCAGGAAATTTATACACCTTAGTACAACAAAACTAAGTCATCGTGCGGTGACCTCCCTTTAGGTACACCACCACATCAACCTAAATGATTGCGTGCAGCAACACATTTTGCCAAAACCTTAAACCAGTAGTAAATCAGAATAAAACTAGTTACAACCACCAAGAATTTAAAAATAAACAAATTCCTCCTTTGGTTTAAAAGATGCGGTACACGGATGTCACTACAACTCTACCCCGTTTGAAATTGTGTGGTGCCGTTCTAGGAACATTTTTGCTTATATATTATAAATTTATTATATTATATTATATATTATAGTCTCTATGGTTTTATATAGTTTTTTTTCACTATTTATGTTTTGTTTTATTTAGTATTGTTGTTTTTTTTTTTTTTTGTCTATGTAATTTTCATTGCAAAATTCTTCTGTGGTGTATGAAAAGTGGCGGCAATTTGTGAATTTTTGTTTTTGTGGTATTTATATATATATAAATATAGAAGTTAGTATTATTAAGTTAATCACATAACTCTCACTAAAATCATACAATTCTGAAACTAGTTACAACCACCAAGAATTTAAAAATAAACAAATTCCTCATTTGGTTTAAAAGATGCGGTACACGGATGCGACTACAACTCTACCCCTTTTGAAATTGTGTGGTGCCGTTCTAGGAACCAGGCTAACTGCAAGAACCTACAATGTTATGAACAAACTCCCAAATAGGTTTGGCTTGGTTCTTCTTCTTCTCACTATATAAAAAGTTCGTCGCAAATAGGATTTCATGCATTCATGAATTAACGAATCCGCTTCAGCGGTGCCACGTTGGTTTAAAGGAAAAAACTGCAAATCTGATACCACCAAGAATATTCCCTGGCAAATTTCAACATTGTCATACTTGGTTTTACGGGCCAATGTTCCTATGTTGCAACGATTTAGAGTGGCCAGCAATATTCCCTAACAATAGCGATGTCAATCTCAGTTGAACGAAAATCGCTGCCAGAAGCACTTGTAGTGGCACTGAACAATCAGAGCCTAGACTTGATCAACGGGATAAATCCAAGAGGATTATTGAATAGATTGTTACGAGAGAAAAGTTACTGGTAGCTATAGTGAGAACAATTCAAGCGTCAGATTTTAAGAACTACAACAAAATCCTTCCAAAATCCAACAACTCCTTCAACTACAAAATCGCAAAGAATTACCCAAATCCAGTCAGCTACCATTAGCACCATTTCTAGATGATCAACACATTCTTCATACAATGCTATTGCTCTGTCACGATGCTATTGTAAAAATCATGTCGCTGTCCATATCTAGACACCGGTTCTGAATAGTGAAGAGTTCAAAACTAGGAGCGCTGGCCTAAAGAACGCCCAGATTATTGCAACTGATAATGTGAAATTTATCGGCAGAAAGAGCGTCTCCAACACGACCATTTATTACATCCGGAATAGATTACTACTGACCCTTTGTGATGCAGTATAAAATTTGAGGTAAGACCGCATAGAGTTTATCTCGCCATCTTTTGCTGTTTCTCGACTACGATTGTTCACCTGGTGTTGGTCAGCGGTCTAACCATGGACGCATTCATCGTCAATGAAGAGGTTTATTGGCAGACGAGAATATGCCAAATGTTATACTAGAATAACGCAACGAATTTCGTTTGAGCAAAAAACATATTGACCCATTTGAGTGAGACGATTTTTTGCAGTAAGGAGCAAAACAACATGAAAGGAACATATAACGCTAAGGGAGTCGAATAAAAATTCATTCCTCCTATGACAACACATTTCGGTGGCGTTCGGGAAGCGGCACTGAAATCTGCAAAGTACTTACTGCTGGGAAGCGTATCAAAAATATGCATTACCTAGGAGGATTTGGAGATGGTCATAGTAAAAGTCGGAGGAATTTTGAATTCACGTCCGTTAACTCCTATTTCAAATGATCCTACTGGTCTTACAGCTTTAAAGCAAGGTCAGTTTTTAATCCGCGAACACCTAACCACTGCAGTAGATGCTCGTGCAACAAAACTGAATACAACTTTGAGCACCAGATAAATTTAGACCGCGATGGAGCGTAGAGTATTTAACTCATTAACAAAATAAACACCACAGACAACAATGGACCAAACCGACCGTTGATATTTGGGAAGATACTTTAGTAATCATCAAAACAAACAACCGCGGACGTGATGGAGCAATTCGAGTTGCCGACATAAGAACCCATCAGGTATGCTTCGCCGACCGATCCAAAGTTTAGCTCCGTTTTTTTAGATCTACGAGAAAACCATAAAATTCTACCGTGACCTGAGGAGGAACCAACCGTAGAATCTGCTGCCCCATCAAAAAGAAAACGACTTGCACCCACCTCATTGATGGTCTATTGCGTAGCAAGTTCTTTTGTCTGCCACTACTACTAGCTGACTTTATAAATATAACGAACGTGAAGTTCGGGCTCGGAATATACTTACGTATATTACGAACTGCTAATCATCATAATGTTTGATGAAAAATCAAACTTACAAAATCACAAAATCACATGAAATCGACTACGTCAAAATCTTTCAGTGGTACATATAGCTGTCCACACAATTGTCAGCAATGGCTGTAAATTTAGGAAGAGTTTAAGCTGTTACACTAGATGTGATGACTGCCGTACATAATAAGCGCTTAAGCTCTCTCTTACTTATACCAACACAACTTAAAAAAAATTAAAGTAAAATTAAAGGCCACTTTACCCAGGGATTGTTCTTTTCATCAGCGACTATTTGTTTAATCTGGATCCTAATCCCGCAGTAGGCCATGGAACTCACTCTAGGATGGAGGTATTGGTTATCAATGCTCACCGGGTCAAATATTTTCCGATAACTTCGGACGAATTTAAAGCTGGCAATCAAATAGAAAACGATATATATTTCTGCTCAAACCGACAGCTTATTTACGGAATTATCTCACAGGTGAGAAGTGCTTTTCATCAACCAACCGACATTAGGTTGTGAATATATTTTCGCGAGTAATATCAATGAATGCTACCGCTCAGCAAGAGGAATCAATGAATTTTTGCTGTTGCCTAAACCGAATTGACATCTGCTTGTGGAATTGAGTGAGTAAACAATGGCGCCATACCAAATGCAATGCTGAGTCTTAAAGGACAATCCACAATAGTCTCTCATACGACCTACACATGCTTCGAAGCAACACAAGCATAAACAGAATACTTTAGAGGGCACCTCAGAACTAGATGAATTTTTAGAATCCAAAAAGCAGGCGAAAAATATAACCCTTCCAGCCATCACGAATAGCACAATCCATTATCAGTTGCACGGCGTTGGCTATGGCCTTGATATTAGTCGATCGAGTGAGCTACAAAATGTGGCGTAGGAGAACCGTGTCATTGAATGAGAATCCATGAATGGTAGGACCACTTAAAGCGCTACCTTCAACACCAAGTCCCGTTTATTCGATTAACATATAATCACACACATTTAATCGTTTTATAATTTATGTTTCCATAAATTGCCCGACGTCAGCACATACTGTGTGAACTTCAATAATGTATGAGAAACAAACAAATCCTTATATTAGAACATAATAAGCATATTTGACCTTTCTCTCACTCTTTATCTTTTATGTTCTAGCTTGAAGCTGAAGTAATTTGAATTTAAGTTCAGTTGATAATGAAATTCATAAAAGGAAAGACGTTGTTCTGAATTTATTATTGGCGTAGTCGGTAAAAAAAAGTTGGCAAAACGTTTTCTTCAATACTTTTGTGATAAATTAAATTGAAAAATGTCTGTCCAAAAGTAATAAAGATGGCCTTTCCTTCAATACTTTTGTCATGAACCAAATTACATAATAACTACCCAAAAGTGATCAGAAAAATAATTTTATTTAAAAGAAAAAAACACATGATTATTAGGAACACAAAAAGTTTTTGTGGTCGTAATAAAAGATAGAGGAAAAATCATCTAAGAATGAATCCATCAAAAGGAACTACAACTTGTAACGAAACTCCGTTTTCGGATTTATAGCTGGGGTATGCTCAGCGAGTAACCAGGGGTTCAATTACAAAATTTATTTAATGAGACGTTCTGAGTTCAATTTATATTCTTGATTTATTATTATTTATTCTTTAGGTATATATATTTTTTTTTCCGTTGAGGTCCTTATTTACAATCTAGCATATATTCGAAATTTTTGTAAGCTCTATCGGCGAAAGAGAGATCGGTCGAGCTGGCCGCTGGAGCCTGTGTCGGACGAGGGTCACCTAGGATATGTGACCGGCGCGCACGCGGTAGATGTATGCACTGAGCGAGTGTTTGGTACAGCGTATGTATGCGTACTCAGTACTAAGGTTACGCCACACAATGTTCGACGGTTTCGGATTTGCTTGGTGAATGACGTGCGTTAGTGTGAAAGTAAACAAAATGGATAATAACGTTGGGATCTAGTATGATGTGGTACGAGCGATATCGAATTTATTTGGTCCAGGCATTAGTTAACTTAGAGCCCCGACCCTGAGGCCGTGAAACTATATAATTTTAAGCTCCGACCCTGAGGCCGTGAACCTATATACTTTGGAGCCCCCCGACCCTAAGGCCGTGAAAACTGTATAACTTAGAGCCCCGACCCTGAGGCCGTGCAACTGTATAATTTAGAGTCCCCCGACCCTAAGGCCGTGAAAACTGTATAACTAAAAGCCCCGACCCTGAGGCCGTGCAACTATATAATTTAGAGTTCCCCGACCCTAAGGCCGTGAAAACTGTATAACTTAAAGCCCCGACCCTGAGGCCGTGCAACTATATAATTCTTATTTAATATTATTTGTATTCTCCTGGACCAAATAACCTTACTGTGGAAATTCTATAGAAATTCGCGAGCACGTCGTTCACACTAAACTGTCGAGGTGGTGTTGCTGAACGTCGTCTGCTGAACGTCCGCTCTCGTTGACCCGCTGAGGTCAATTCTCTGCGCGCAATGGGTGCTGGTGTCTCTGAGGCTATCTTCGGCGGGCGCCTGGCTCGCTATTCGGCGTTTAATTGTTTTCGCTACGAAGCGTTGGCTCTAGCTGGTGACTGTCTTCGGCAAGTGCCTTTCAAGAACTCTCGTCGGCGAGCGCCTGTAATTATTTCCTTGCTGGTTTCCCTTGTACGTCTGTCTTCGGCGAGCGCCTCTCAAGAACTGATTGTAAAAGCTCAGCTCGGCGTTCGTGTGACTGTGAAGTGCTGACTCTGACTGCAGCGTGACGACTGGCTTCGGCAAGCGCCTCTCAAGAACTGTTTGTAAACGCTCAACTCAGAGCTTGTGTGACTGTGACGCGTTGGCTTTGTCTTCAGCGTGGCGACTGTCTCCGGCAAGCGCCTTTCAAGAACTGATTCGTCGCTGTTTGCATATCGTTGGACTCATCTCAGCGTGCTTCTTCTTGTTCCGTGTGTGTTCGTTGTCGTTAGTGGTGAGTGTGTATTCGTTATGGGTTTGGTTCCAGCGGTGAACTGGAAAGTCATAGCCACCGATCTCTCTCTCTCTCTTGATACAAAATTCTTATCATATATTCACATGAGTCTTTGCTTATGTCTATTGCTATGTAGATAGCTGTTTCTTTCTTAGAAATGAATATATATTCCAAAATTCTTTTATGATAATTAAATTCGAAATACAATAACTTAAGTCTATAATTCATCAGCTTATACAGAAAATGATTGTAATAAATGTAATATAAAATTATGCAGAAAAATATGTATGTAATTAAATGATTGTAATAAATGTAATATAAAATTATGCAGAAAAATATGTATGTAATTAAATGATTGTAATAAATGTAATAATTATGTAGAAAAATATGTATAAGTGTAGAATAAAAAAAATAGAAATTAGATTTCGTGTACGCCAGAATTTGCCTAGAATTGTGGTCGTTACACTGCCCCCTCTCCTCTATTTAGGGCTTGAGTTGGTGTGAGACCACCCCTCCGCGTGTCATCTTGAGGATGTATATACGACCATTTATGATGTGCTTCTGGTAGCGACGCACCCCTGGCTTGTGGTGCAGTTTTAGCTCGTCCATGGCTCGTACCAGCTCTGCATGGTCTTCGGGGTGAGCTAACCCCAGGGGGTTCGCATCCTCTTCCATCCCCAGTACCAGGTCCATCACCTCTTGGAGCTCGCCGGTCCACTGGTCGTCCTCTGTCACCTCTGGGAGCAGCAGTGGGGATGACGGCTCCGACCTACGTGCCTGGTCAAACGGCTCACCGTCTGTTGTTTCCGCCGGGCGCTCTTCATGCTGCTGTTTTGCTGGTGTCGGACATTCTCTAGCGCTGTCGGTTGGTGGTCCTGAAGGTCCTTCGGTGCTACTGGGTCGGGAGTCCTCTGCGTCTTCATGTGTCGTGTCGTGGTGTCCCTCCCCGCTTTGGATCATCTCGATGGGTGGAGATGGGGGAAGTTCTACGACGGGTTCGCTCACGTCGGTTTCTTCAGTGTGGTGACTGGGGTTATAAACGGTGAGGAACGTTTTCGTCTCCACGCAGAACACGACGGCTCCAGGTATCATCCATCTGTTTCGGTGAACCTCGCGGTCTACCCGTGCCCCCACCCTCTCCTCATCGTCGTCGTCAGAAAATAGCGATTCGCTGCTAGTGTCTCCGGGCTCGTCGGCGTGCGATTCGGCTTCGTGGGCGGGGTCCTCTTCATGACATGTCGTCGGTCCGTGTTCCATCTCTGGCAGGGGTGGTGTTTCACCTTCCTCGGTTTCGTCTGGCATCTCGACGTCCGCGTACTCCTCCGACAATGGAGATTCTCCGCCATCTTCCGGTGCAACGCAGTCCTCAGCATCGTCTGACATCTCCGATTCCGTATCGGTCAAACAGATCGTCGGGATAGGTCCAGGTTCTCGCAACGTGTGTTGTTTGCGGATAGTTGGCACCGCGCTGTCCGTCGGTGTTGGCCTGACGTCGGCATTTGGTGCGGGGTCGTGGCACCGCCCCGGGTTAGACGCCCGTGATGTTGTTGGCACCTCCTTGTTGTTCCCACTGATGGTAGCTGCAAGCCTTTCCCTGGCTGCGCGGGATGTCGTCGGTATCTCATCCTGGTTTCCCCTGAGGGCAGCTTCTACTTCTTCAGTCGCCATACGATGGAGTCTCACTCGCGGAATCTTAGCGGTCGGGTCTGCTATGGTTGCCCTCCACTCCGGACTGAGGAGGCGTGTCCTGGGTAGTCGTTCCTTTTCCTCGGCCATGTGTCTGCGGAACGTCTCTCGCGCGCGGTTGAATTTTTCCTGCTCGTCTTCTTTTTGTGGCTTGCCTTCCATTGTTCTCGCTCTGGTGTCACGATCGCTACTGAGTGCGCATCCGCTGTGCTGTCCCTTTATATAGGCTCGAGTGCTCGTTGTCGGGATGTGGTGATGGCTGGCTGTAATGATACGTACGGTCGGGCTTGCGGCTGGGTGCTGCTGGGAATCCTGTCGGCGTCCCTCCTGGTTTCCATTCGATTTTGAAGTGGGATGAAACACTTTTAGGTCCGAAATATGGGCCGTTCGTTCGCGTCTTTCACCGGGTTCTGTTAGTTTTACTATGACTGGGGAGACGAACGATTTCACGATGTAAGGCCCGGCGTAACGAGGAGCTAATTTCGCGGCAAATTTGTCCACTGCCTTAGAAAGTGGGTGCTGTCTTAGTAATACTCGTGACCCAATAGTGGGTTTCCAGGGCCTGCGGCGGAGGTTATAATATTTTGCTTGTTTCTCACTTGCTCTTGCCATATTTTGATGTGCCAGGCGGAATATGTCTTTTAGTTTCCTTGCATGTTGGTCGGGCCCCTCCTCCTCTTGACCTGTCCCTGGTGTTTGACTATCATAAAGGGTGTTTGGTAACCGTGGTTCTCTGCCGTGGTTCAGGTAGGCGGCGCTGTACCCGGTGGACTCTGACACGCTGGAGTTTATGGCGAGGCTCAGCTCGGGGAGGAGGTCGTCCCAGGTGCCTTGGTTCTCACCCGCGAATTGGGCTATCATCGTTTTTAGCGTCCTGTTGCTTCGCTCCGTAGGATTTTCTTGCGGCGTATATGGCGCTGTGTATTGTTGCCGTACGCCTATGTCCTGTAGGTATTTCTGGAAATTCCTGCTTGTGAATTGGCTTCCGTTGTCAGTTATCAGGGTTTTTGGGACCCCGAATCTAGCTAGGATTCTTTCACGGAAAGCCCTGATCAGGTGTTCGCTTGTGGCCGCGCGTAGTGGCATCATTTCGACCCATTTCGAAAACTTGTCTACAAACACTAGCAGCATGCTGTTGCCATGTTTTGTCCTTGGAAGTGGTCCTACAAAATCGGCGGAGACTGTGACCCATGGGTTGTCGGCTAACTGCGTGAGCATTCTTCCGGCAGGCCTCATGTGGCTGACTTTATAGCACTGACAGCTTTGGCAATTCCGAACGTACCTACTCACTTCGCGGGACATGCCGGGCCAGTAGTATCTGCTTGCCACGCGAGCAATGGTCTTCCTTATTCCAAAATGGCCTGCCGTAGGGGCGTCGTGGCACTCTTCGAGTACTCGCTGTCGGAGTTGAGTAGGCACACACATTCTCCATGGGGTGTTTTCATTACTACCTCTTACCATGTGACGATATAGTTGGTTGTTCTGTACACAGTAGTCTGGGAACTCTTCAGGTCGTACGGTGACGTCGCTTTTCTTTTTACTGTACCAATCGCGCTCGGTCGCACGAGTTTTCTCTGTTGCCTGGTCTAGTTGTTGCTGGTTTTCCCCTACGACCATTCCGCACGTCGCCTCCACTGGGTGCCGCGACAGAGCATCTGCTACAACATTATGTTTTCCACGTCGATACTGGATGTCGTACTGGTACTGCTGCAGTTCGAGTGCCCAGCGTGCGATCCTTCCCGAGGGGTTGTCAATTGAATTCAGCCATTTTAGCGATAGGTGATCCGTTATAATAGTGAAGGCGTACCCTTCTACATATTGTCGCATCTTACGTATAGCCCAGACGATGGCTAAACACTCTTTCTCGGTGGCGGTATAATTTGATTCTGCCCGATTTAAATGCCGACTTGCGTATGCTATGACCCTTTCGGCGCCATTGAGGTTCTGTGTTAGTACTGCTCCGATACCGTAGTCGCAGGCGTCTGTTTGGAGGGAGAATCTTTGCTGAAAATCCGGGCAAGCGAGGATGGGGGCCTCGGTTAGACGTTTCTTTACTTCCTCGAATGCTTGTTGTTGTTCCGGGAACCATTTAAAGTGTTTTCCCTTTCGAAGTAGGGTAGTGAGTGGGTGCGTGACTTGCGCAAAATCCGGAACAAACCTCCGGTACCATGAAATGACCCCAAGAAATCTGCGCAACTCTCGCACGTTTGTTGGAGCCTTCAGCTCGCTAATGGCGGTAATCTTGTCGGGATCCGTGTGTATCCCACTCTCGCTTACGACATGACCTAAGTATTTAATTTGTTTTTGGAAAAACTCACATTTGTCCTGGTTGATACGGAGTTTTGCTAGCCGCAGACGGCGAAAGACTTCTCTGAGATGATTCATGTGTTCCTCGAGGCTCGACCCGATGACGATTATGTCGTCGAGGTATGCGAAAGCGTGAGGCTCCATGTCGTGGCCTATGATCCTGTCCAAGGCGCGTTGGAAGGTGGCGGGTGCCGAATGCAAACCGAACGGCATTACCTTCCATTGGAAAAGTCCTCGGCCCGGCACTGTGAACGAGGTGTATTGTTTACTCTTGTTTTCCATGGGAATTTGCCAGTAACCATTCTTCAGATCAATGGTACTGATATATGTTGCATTCCGCAGCTTGTCGAGAATGTGTTGAATTCGAGGGAGGGGGTAGGCGTCGGGAATGGACTGGGCGTTGAGCTGTCGATAGTCCACACACAACCGCCACTGACCAGTTTTCTTCTTAACGAGGACTATGGGCGCGCTGTAGGGACTCGACGATGGTTCAATGCAACCTCTCGATAAGAGATCGTCTACTTCGTCATCAATGACTTTCTGCATAGCGGGGTTTCGAGGGTAGTATCGTTGTTTAATCGGCCTTTCGTCGCGCATCACAATCCTATGTTCTGCAATGTCCGTTACGCCGTGTACCGCCTCGCACTGTGCGATTTCTTCCCGCAGGAAACCTCTGATCCTTTCCTCTTCTGTTGCGATGCTGTCTGTCTGGACGAGCCCCACTCGTGGTTCTTCTTGGGGTTGTATCGCTGGGCAAGTTTGCGGGCCGATTTCCAGCGTTAAGCCGGCGACTTTAAGTACTGCACCGATTCCCGAGAGGAAGTCCAGTCCTAAGATTAGGTCGTCTATGACCTGTGGAAGGATGAGAAGGGCTATTCGCAGAGATTTGGTTCCGACAGATATGCAAGTTTCCAACGCTTCCTCTATTGCTTGTGTTTCGCCGTTTGCCATGTTAACGATCGCCCGTGTAGAAATAATGTTCGTGGAGGTTTTAAGTTTCCGTGCAAAGTAAGCACTGATGAAGCTTCGGCTTGCGCCAGTGTCAATGGTTGCATGCATTTGAAAGTCATCTAAGCGTACTGTGGCTACGATGCGCTGGTCTGACAGCTTCAATGTTTTTAGTGGGTTCGAGGTCGTTCGAGTGGCGGCCCCGCATTGCCTCGGTTTATGTGGGGACGCTGCCCGTTTCCCTAGACCTTCCTGCAGCATTCCTTTGTGAGTATGTCGCGCCGTCCGCACACCCAACAATGGTATAGGGTTTGATTTGTGCATCCTCCTTGACGGTGTCCGACTTGGCCGCATCGTCTGCAGGCTCTGGTAACGTCGACTCGGTCTGAACCTTCCGCTTCCGTTATTTGTCGATGATTGATGTGATTGGTTCTTGCCGTCTGTCTTTCTACATTAGCACCAGGGACCACCAAATTCTCATAATCGCCGACTATCTCTAACAATTCCCGCAGCGTAGTGAACTCGCTTCGTTTCACGTACAGTTGTATCTCACGTTTGCTGTTGCCATAAATACGTTCCAGTTGTTGGCGTTTGCCCATGTCGGTGTGACGCATGAGGCCTTGCATAGTGAGGACGTAATCCCTAAATGGTTCGTCTACGGCTTGGTGGCGCTGCCGCACGTCGTCTTCGAGTCTTTCGAAAAAGCGCGGCGGTAAGAAAAACTTCAGAAAATCTGATTTGAATGAAGTCCACCTTTCCCAGCGGCAGTTGTTACTTCGGAACCATTGAAGCGCACGGCCTTGCAGTAGTTCGGGCATGGCCTTGGGAATATGGTCTGGATTACACCCATAGGACTCTACCAACTCTTCTATACGTTCTACAAAACTCAATGGATTTTCCTCTCCATTATATTTTACTCCCCACTTGCGTACCCGGTCCATTAAGGGAAAAATCGTGGTCGCCGTCATTGGTGTTGCAGCGGGCGCTACTTGTCGGTGTGTCATCCCACAAACCTGGTCCGTCAATCCGGCGTTATGACTTGCCATTGACGTTGAAGGTTTGTTCTCGAACGTTGGAACACGAAGTTGTACAGGTGAATCCCCCCTTGGCGTAGTGGTACCAGAGGCCGGCGAAGTTTCTCTCTTATGCTTCGTTTCAAGTAATTCAAGGTACTGTAGAGTCTTTTCGTCATGATCATCCTTTGAAGCGAACGCAGCGAGGCGCTTCCTCAATTCATCGATAGTCCCCTCTTCGTTCAGTCCAAATTCCTTTGCGTATGATTGCAATTCATCCTTGTGCAGATATCGTATCCAAGTCACTCGTACCATTGTAGAATGTCGCTTGTTATTTTAAATTTATTTCTTTAGTTACACGTCTTGATGACCTTACTGTTGTACAACTCAGAACGGTCCCTGTTCGGGCGCCATGTAACGAAACTCCGTTTTCGGATTTATAGCTGGGGTATGCTCAGCGAGTAACCAGGGGTTCAATTACAAAATTTATTTAATGAGACGTTCTGAGTTCAATTTATATTCTTGATTTATTATTATTTATTCTTTAGGTATATATATTTTTTTTTCCGTTGAGGTCCTTATTTACAATCTAGCATATATTCGAAATTTTTGTAAGCTCTATCGGCGAAAGAGAGATCGGTCGAGCTGGCCGCTGGAGCCTGTGTCGGACGAGGGTCACCTAGGATATGTGACCGGCGCGCACGCGGTAGATGTATGCACTGAGCGAGTGTTTGGTACAGCGTATGTATGCGTACTCAGTACTAAGGTTACGCCACACAATGTTCGACGGTTTCGGATTTGCTTGGTGAATGACGTGCGTTAGTGTGAAAGTAAACAAAATGGATAATAACGTTGGGATCTAGTATGATGTGGTACGAGCGATATCGAATTTATTTGGTCCAGGCATTAGTTAACTTAGAGCCCCGACCCTGAGGCCGTGAAACTATATAATTTTAAGCTCCGACCCTGAGGCCGTGAACCTATATACTTTGGAGCCCCCCGACCCTAAGGCCGTGAAAACTGTATAACTTAGAGCCCCGACCCTGAGGCCGTGCAACTGTATAATTTAGAGTCCCCCGACCCTAAGGCCGTGAAAACTGTATAACTAAAAGCCCCGACCCTGAGGCCGTGCAACTATATAATTTAGAGTTCCCCGACCCTAAGGCCGTGAAAACTGTATAACTTAAAGCCCCGACCCTGAGGCCGTGCAACTATATAATTCTTATTTAATATTATTTGTATTCTCCTGGACCAAATAACCTTACTGTGGAAATTCTATAGAAATTCGCGAGCACGTCGTTCACACTAAACTGTCGAGGTGGTGTTGCTGAACGTCGTCTGCTGAACGTCCGCTCTCGTTGACCCGCTGAGGTCAATTCTCTGCGCGCAATGGGTGCTGGTGTCTCTGAGGCTATCTTCGGCGGGCGCCTGGCTCGCTATTCGGCGTTTAATTGTTTTCGCTACGAAGCGTTGGCTCTAGCTGGTGACTGTCTTCGGCAAGTGCCTTTCAAGAACTCTCGTCGGCGAGCGCCTGTAATTATTTCCTTGCTGGTTTCCCTTGTACGTCTGTCTTCGGCGAGCGCCTCTCAAGAACTGATTGTAAAAGCTCAGCTCGGCGTTCGTGTGACTGTGAAGTGCTGACTCTGACTGCAGCGTGACGACTGGCTTCGGCAAGCGCCTCTCAAGAACTGTTTGTAAACGCTCAACTCAGAGCTTGTGTGACTGTGACGCGTTGGCTTTGTCTTCAGCGTGGCGACTGTCTCCGGCAAGCGCCTTTCAAGAACTGATTCGTCGCTGTTTGCATATCGTTGGACTCATCTCAGCGTGCTTCTTCTTGTTCCGTGTGTGTTCGTTGTCGTTAGTGGTGAGTGTGTATTCGTTATGGGTTTGGTTCCAGCGGTGAACTGGAAAGTCATAGCCACCGATCTCTCTCTCTCTCTTGATACAAAATTCTTATCATATATTCACATGAGTCTTTGCTTATGTCTATTGCTATGTAGATAGCTGTTTCTTTCTTAGAAATGAATATATATTCCAAAATTCTTTTATGATAATTAAATTCGAAATACAATAACTTAAGTCTATAATTCATCAGCTTATACAGAAAATGATTGTAATAAATGTAATATAAAATTATGCAGAAAAATAGGTATGTAATTAAATGATTGTAATAAATGTAATATAAAATTATGCAGAAAAATATGTATGTAATTAAATGATTGTAATAAATGTAATATAAAATTATGTAGAAAAATATGTATAAGTGTAGAATAAAAAAAATAGAAATTAGATTTCGTGTACGCCAGAATTTGCCTAGAATTGTGGTCGTTACAAACTTCTGGCAGCCGAATTATAATTACCACAGATCTTCCAAATTTTATAAAAAGAATTGAATCATTATCTTTCATTATAGAACCTCTTACTTTAGCACTGAAGAGAATTCTGTTGGGTTATATAGAAGATCGCTTGGAGAGTAAAGCCAGAAATTCTCTTACTAGAAACCGCCAAGTGCAAACATGGCTACAATTAAGAACAATGCTTGTAAGGGAGCATGGTGAACACACCAAGGTATAAAATTCTGGACGAAATCGAAATGCTTTTATGATGCATTGAATCAACTTTTGGTTAGACTTAGGAACTCTTATCTACTGGATGACGGTTTAACAACAATGCAGGTAGGAATAAAAATTTAGTGCTAGAAGTCTTCAAACAGAATCTACCAGAGCCAGTTAAGGTAGATAGGTAGAAATTCGAGCACCATGGCAGATGCTTATACAATAATAAAAGAGAATGGTTATTGAAATTTGCTGGGCTTTCATTCAATAATACCAATCGCCATGTTAGAAAGCAGTCTTATAATCATAGTTATAGCTATAAAAGAAACGAATTATAGTCAAGGATCGCGGAAGTTTTACTAAAGAGGAAGAGGCAACCAGATGCATTCAAGAAACTTAAACAACTATTGATGAATGACCCAATCCTTATTTATCACGATTGTGCAAAGAAATTCACCCATGAATGAGCATGAACGTAGATACTCTACAATCGCAAAAGATTTACTTGCTATAGTAGCAGCAACAAAGTACTTTAGACAGTATTTATGGGGTCGAAAATTTACTATTAAAACGGATCATAAACCTTTGGTCTGACTGGATTCACTGAAAGAGCCAAATCTTAAATTACAAAGATCAAAAATAAAACTAAACGAATTCGATTATGACATCATACATGTGAGAGGAAAAACAAACTTGTCAGATGGATTGTCAAGATTGCCAAACTTTTAAATTAACAGCAACGAGTTAGCATCGGAAGAAGAAAACCAAAGTGATACTAGTTCAACTTTGGCGACAATAGACAGCGGACAAGAAGAAAATTCTTGTTACATTTGTTACATTTCTCGGTCGTTTTTTTCGAAAAGGACCGACTGAAACGTTTATAAAGCAAATTAGACATAAAAAAGTTCAAAACTTCATAACGGTCACAGAAAATTGCGACCTAGTAGATATTCTGAGAAAAGTGCTGAAAGATACAGGCGTCATGTGTGTCTTTTGCGAAGACGAACGACTTTTTGTACAGCTTCAGGATGATTATGTACAATATTCCTCTAACAACAGGAATTTAAAATTACTAAAGTCCACAATAAGATTGATCAAAATTTCTGACAGGGATGAAGCTATACGTATAATAAAATAAAAATACTTAAAAAATAACCATCGCGGTATTAATGAGTTTTTCAGGAGCTAAAGGCAAACTATTACTACCCAAAACTACTCAACCTCATAACAAATTTTATAAATAATTGCGAAGTGTGTCAACTAGCCAAATTCGATAGGTGACCAGCAAAAGTTCCATATCAAGTGAGTGAATCCCCTAGCAGGTATAACGACATCATCCATGTGTTCCCATCCTGAAATGTGATGTATTTAACAACAATAGATTAATTCTCAAAATACGCCACAGTACACAAACTATCTGATAGAACGTGGTTGTCTATACTTACTGTCATTAAGGAAAGAATTAGATTTTTAGGAAAGATGAGGAAACTTGTTTATAACAATGATAGGTGCATGCTTCAGGAAGCCGTGAAACTATTTTTAAACGAAAATAACATTGAGCCTCATTTAACGACCGCCCACCACAAAACAGGTACCGCGGACGTCAAACGCCTACACAGAACACTGAATGAACACATAAGACTAGTGGCAGCTGATAAATCTGTAGCAAACGAAGATGATGAAGACCAAATACATAGGATAGTTGCAATTTACAACAACACTAAGACCAATCGACTTCCTTGAGAAAAACTTCGATAGGAAAGAAATACAACAGTTTGCCGAACAATGCAGGAAAGAAAAAACCTTAAGAATTAACAGAATGAACAAAAATCGCGATGAGAATTTTGACTTAACCGACACATTTGTACGAAACAGAGAAATACAGAAAAATAGTCCTAAATATAGGCGACTCTCTCAGTTTAAGATACGATTAGACAGAATGCGATAATTACGCCACGCCGGCGGTTATTATGGCGCATGTCACACTGAAAACGCGCACCTCGACGTAGGATTCTCTTCTCATCAGCGCGGTTTCACTGCTGAGTGGAGCGTTGTAAAATTTTACAGAATCTCGTACAAGTATGTGTGTATTTAAAGAGTGTGAGTACAGAACTTTTTTGGACGGAATTTTATTGCGTTGCCATATGTTGAGCTGTTAAGAGCATTTTGCTTTACTTACTTAAATTTATTGTTTTTTTTTTTGCTTTCTGTTTTTAATTTACTGCTATCCATTTCGTTTAATTTGTTACTTTGAAAATGCCAGAAAATTCCAATCAGCAAATTCCCTAGAGAAAGTGACAAATCCCAGGCAATGAAATCATTTAATACCAGTACGGCATTCTTTTATTCACAGAAACGAACAGCTGACTTGTATAATTCCACGTTGTGCCGCTTTCTGTCTGACATACTCCGCGATATATCCGCCGGGCGGTGATTATTGTCGCTTTCTGTCTGACCGTACCTTTAGTAGAGATGGTAATTATGTAGTGGACACTAGTAACAGGAGAAACAAAAAATACTACAAAACCCAAATGAAACGCAGATTCAAACAACAAATTTGTCCTTTTACAGAATGGACTTCGTCACAATTTTTGTCGGATTGATATTGGTGGCATGATCAGGGA
This sequence comes from Thecophora atra, assembly GCA_937620795.1. Taxonomy (NCBI): domain Eukaryota; kingdom Metazoa; phylum Arthropoda; class Insecta; order Diptera; family Conopidae; genus Thecophora; species Thecophora atra. The sequence goes on from OW569398.1 coordinate 65,076,875, forward strand.
CAAACGAAATCGAAACCTTACAGAGAAGTCCTAATAATGGATTTGTGATTTATAGAATGGAACCTGGAGCGGTAGTAGAAAAATACTTAAGCGTATTGCACATTGTGGATTTGCAGATGTTCGAATATTGTTTCGATAAAACGGAGGATAATCTGGTGAAACTCAACCTTATTGATGACCACGATATAGACCTGATTCAACGGGAAATTAAACTAGCGACAACGTCTCTAGCGACACTGATTCCGCATGCGTATAGAAGCCTTCGTGCAAAAAGACGACTGATAAACATTTGTGGATTATTTTCTGTGGGGAACAAAGGACGACGACGACGCAAAAGAAATTTACAATCATCTCCAAACGTTGGACGATAACGCAGAACAGATAACAGATGAAGTGAACAAGCAAGTGCAAATCAATAATGAACTTATTAAGAATCTAAATACAGTAGTAGATAGTGTTAACAAACAACAAAATAGACTGAACGCATTTCTGGGAAATATTACAGCTAGGACAAATAAGGCACTTAATGCTGCAGAAAAGTTAGGGTTACCTTGCAGCACATTCAGAATAGGCAAATAGAAAAAATATCTGACGTTGTAATGATGAGTAAACAAAACGTATTAACACACGACATATTAACCGAAGAAGAGATGATTAAATACAATGTCACAGTAGAAACTCTACCTTGTCTTAAAGCAAGCATAATGTTTTTTGAAAATAAATTGGTGTTTGTGCTTCAAATACAAAAATTTGCACCTGAAGCATATTTCAGAGCTCTTATTGTAACCATTCCAAATAATCAGTATGAAGAGTTGGTCTTCCCAGTAGAGGAGCTTGTAGTGAAACAACGAAAAAATATTAGTAAAGAAAAATTTTCTGATCCATGATAACCATTGTTTGCGGAATTCTTTTCAGGATAACGATTCTAAATTAAAAGTTAATTTAGAGATAAAAGTTAGAAGTAATGAAAGAATTAAAAGCATTCTTAGTTATAACAAAAATAACACGGTTTACTAAAATAGATCACAATTTTAATGATCAGCCATTTTTCGCTACAGGCAACAACATAATTCAGTTTGATAACTGTACAATAAAACTAAATGATTTTGTTTTTGAAAATCTGTTTGATAAATTTAATCATGGGGTTCTTATAACCTTGAACTATGTAAACTTTACCAAAACTGTTAATAACTTTACTTTGGAGGAACTCCATTTCTAAACTATTAAGAATAGAGAAACTATAAAATACATCGAATATAACGTAACAATGGTTTTACTCTAACTTTGATATTTGTATTATTAATAACACAGGTCAACACGATTTTTGAATCTGAGTTCTGTACCTGCGATTTTGATTACTTATGCCAAACTAAAGAAAGAAAAAATATTTTTATCTAATAAAGTTTGCTTTTGTAGATACCAGAACGAAATTTCAACATTTATGGAAAAGGTCTATTTTTCAATGTTAATCATATTTAAAATTAAAACAAGTTATGAATTATATATTTTAATTAATTTTTATTATAAAAGACAGCACAAATAAACTTATAAATACAAAAAAAAGATACAAAAGAAGCTTTCAAAATAAATACTTTTAATCTTTCTAGTGTAATCGTCAGAACTTTCTCGTATGAGCATCCAAATGTAGTCACCCATCATATTCTCATTATATAGTATTGTCCTAGATATCTTTGTTCAAAGTTCATTATATCCTGGTGGAAGCGTTCCCCTTGCTCTTCTGAATATTCACCCAAGTTATCTTTGAATTTATCCAAGTGCGCATGTATCATGTGCACTTTGAGTGACATTCTGCAACCCATGACTTTGAAGCTGTCAAGCATATTAGAAATAAGCTCTTCATAATTCTCAGCCTTATTGTTACCAAGGAAGCCATGAATGACTGCTTTAAGGTTTGGATACTGGATCTTCTTGGCATTTTTTCCAGCACGACGCTGATGTGATTAGTTGGCTCTCTCCATCTTCTTGGTACTGCAAACTTCATCTTTTTTTTTTCTCTTCGGTACAAGGCTGGAAAAAAAAATTTATATCATTCATTAACAATTGACGCATTTAATGTATATTTTAAAAATATGTAAATAGGTATACAAATGTACTTTAAATATAAGGTGTATTTTCTTACCTTCTAAAATGTTTTTACAGTTATTACACGAGAAGTGAGGCGCCCATATTTTATCCTGACTTCGAACGGGCATGTTAAAATAAGCTTCATAGGCTTCACAAAGTTTCTTATTTGATGATAAACTAAATTTTTTGGCTCTCACTTTAATAAATTCACCACAAACATAGCAAAAAGAGTCCACGACGTTTTTACACATTTTCGATGACATTTTTAGGGCTCGCTACACATAAAATACATTATTCCTCTAGAAAGCGCACTCTCATACTGCCATGACACTCTGCTACCTCTCACTTCACACCCACAGTCCCTCTCACCCCTATCTTTCATCATAAATGCAACGGCTTTTAAAAAAATGTGCAAAACCACCGTATATTTAGTTTTCATTATATTAATGACAAAAGCAAACTTTATTTATTACTAGCTTTGCCCCGGTGCGCTTTGCTGCCCCACTAAAAATGTTAAAAAAAGATAAAGTTTGTTGTTTTCTAACTTGTTTAGAAAAAGAAAATATAAAAGATTGTCTAGATAATAGTGCTAAAATTATTCTAATGCACGTGGATAAACAATGTTTCTTGTTTGTCTGTCTGGCGCCTAAACGTATATATAGATTAATTAATCCACATTAATTCTTATATATAAGATATTTTCTGTACATAATAAGAAGATATTTATGAAAATTTATAATTATAATAAAAGATAGCGAAACCTTCGCCCGCTTCACAGGGCGAATACACAAAAGAAACTTGCGAAATTTCTTTTCAATTTTCAGTAAAACTCATCCACAATCAATTTCTTACAATAATTTATTTTCAAATAAAAAGGTCGAAAATGAAAATACTTTAAAAATTAACTTAATGCTCTTTGATAAACAACGTTTTTAGTTTTTCCATCTTTTGTGTTTATAAATAATGCAGAGGGTTTACCACAACGTGAACAACCAACATACAATTGTCCATGCGAGAAAACAGGTTGCTCCAAATCTAAGCCACAAATATTCAAAGTCTGACCTTGAGCTTTATTAATGGTTATAGCGAAGGCAAGACGGACAGGAAATTGAAGCCGTTTAAATTCAAATGGCATATCTGATGGAATCATTGGAATTCGGGGGATTAGAACGTTTTCGCCTCTATATTTACCACTCAGAATAGTTGCTTCAATTAAATTGGCCATCAGTTTTTTCACGGAAAGTCTGGTGCCATTACAAAGCCGTGGTTGATTTATATTTCGGAGCATTATTATCGGTGCTCCCTCTTTCAATGCCAAATAATGTGGTGGCAAGCCTGGCAAATCAAGTGAATTCAAAAATTCAGTAGGATAGTTCACTACCTCATCTTCATTTATTATCGTATCCACTGATTTGTATGCAAAAAATTGGCCATCTATTTCTTGCAAAATACTTGCATTTAAATCGTTCACGTCTTTATTTTTTCCTGCCAATATTGCGCGTTCGCTCAACCAATCATGATTCCTGTACTTCTGCAATATATTTGGAAACACACGTTGAACCAGTTCCTTTTTCGATTGAGTGATATTACAAAAATTGCTTGGTAATGTTATTAATCCGGTTGATTTATCGACTGCAACTTTACCATTCCCAATTTCCAAAAGTTGTTTTGAAAATTCAGCTGCAGAAGGATCATTTTGCAATTGTACACGTACATTTTGATTAAGACGCAATGTTTTAACATATTTCCACAAAACTGAAGACTTCAAACATGCGTTTAGCTCATCAGCAGCAGTAGATCGTGGAATGACAGGTAAAGTTTGCCTAAAATCACCTGATAACAATATAAAGGCGCCACCAAAAAGTCTTTCATTTCCTCGAAGATCTTGCATGGTTCGATTTAATGCTTCTAATGATCTTTTGTGAGCCATTGTACATTCGTCCCATACGATTATTTTACACTGCTGCAAAACTTTTGCCATTGCCGACGTTTTGGAAATGTTGCACGTAGGAGATTCAATCGTTGTTATATTCAAAGGCAATTTAAGTGCAGAATGCGCAGTTCGACCACCGTCTAATAAGGTAGCAGCAATTCCAGATGAAGCAACTGCAAGAGCAATTTTATTATCCGATCGTATGGTTGCCAGAATCAATGACAGCAAAAATGTTTTTCCAGTGCCTCCTGGTGCATCAATAAAGTAAAATCCACCTCCTTCATTGTTCACACCTTCCATGATTTTGTCATAAGCATATTTCTGTTGACTATTCAATTGTGGAACTTTTAACTGCACAAATGTTCTCAATTGATTACGATCATATTGTTGTTCACGATGCATTTCTTGATTAATAACATCATGAACTGCACGATTAGGCGCTATCATTCCTAACTGCACTAATATTTTGTTTGCAATCATTATACACATGTCTTCAATCAAAATCAAAGCTTCGTTATGCATTTCCGGTGTGATTTCTAATTCAGGATTTGAAACTGAACGTCGCACTCTAAGTAAAATGTCTTCCGTCATGTCATCACGAAATTTATGCCATATTTCAAATGGATTTGATGGACTGCATGTAGATATTATAATTGCAAATAATGTTCGTATTTGATGTGGAGATGATGAAATTACGGAATCAGCAAGTGTAGCTTCCCAATGCATATCATCTTCAAGTAGATTCAAACGCTGGCATGCTTGCCGATAAGTCGCACACAATTCACCATCGACTGTTCTTAAATCTTCAAATGACGTAGGACCACGAACGTTAATCAATAATAAACGCAAATAAAAACATTCATAATGATTTGGATGAACGGTATACACACGACCCAATGCTTCTGTAGAAAATACATTTGGATGGCCTCGTACTGGTTGCCCTTGTTTCCGTCTTTGAAAAACTTTCGCAGATTCATTCCATGTGAAATATCGTGGCACTTCAGAATACAATAACATTTTAGCAAATTCGTCATTTCTGCACATATCAAAAAATGAAGTCAACGTTGTTTTCGGTGGCTGTTCTGCTCGTTGCGCCGCATTCTCAGGTGTGAAGTACACACGTTGACCATTCTGAAGATGAACTGCCAAGTGCAGTACATTTGGATACCTTTCGTGTATTGCAAATGAAAAAATTCGCCATATTGCTTCATTTGTACTAATATAACGGCCTAATTGATATGAAGTGATTTCATCACTTTTATCCCCAGCAATTCCAAAATAGGCCAAATCACTTCCTTTGTTAACATATTTGCATATGTACTTGATGGATTTTACTGAGTTACAATACTCAACATTTATATGAGCACCAAAAGTTTTGGATAATAGCGGCGAATATGGAACGATCCAACGATTGTCAATTTTAATGTCTTGATTTTTGCATTTCACCATAACTGTTTCGCCATCATCTTCAGGTGAACGTCTACGATATAACGGATAACCATCATTACCAGAAATTGTTTCCGCTATTAATGCTCTTGGGTACCGTTTTGTGCATTTTCCTTCAGCCATGCACGGTGAGTTGACATTTAATGCCCCACATGGTCCATGAATCATGTGCTTCGTAACTGATTCAAACAGTCCTGGATCAATGATTGGATTAGGAATTTCGGCTGATATTACGCTATCAATTTCATTTGGCGTAATTTTATCAACTAACCAAACCAAAATATGTGCATGCGGAAGTCCTCTTTTCTGCCATTCCACAGAATACATCCAACATTGAACTTTTCCAAACACTTGTTGTTTGACAATAAAATCCATAAGCGTTTTCAATTTTTGCTTGAACACACGCGCAACAATATCGTGGCGATCAGAAGCACTTTGACCATGAAACATATATTGCTTTATTTCATTCCATTGAGGATTACAGGTGAAAGTAATAAATAAATCGGGTCGATGATAATGCCGAACGTACGTCATTGCGTCTTGCGCGTACTCGTGCATGTGTCGTGGACTTCCAGTATATGTTGCTGGTAATATTGTCATTTGGCCAATATCGTTGATATTCCCATCATTCTGAATTGCATCGCGCAAATGAATATATTGTTCGGATTTTAACTTTTTCTGATTAAATCGAATAAAATTCAATCGTTCAGACTCAATTTTAGCGTAAACATCAACTATAAATTGGTTGCAAAGCCTTCTACAATTCAATATATGATTAATTTCGTTCAGCCGAACCATTAATCTGTACGAATAATAGTTCATCGCACTAACTTTTTTTGCTGTTTCCAAGCCTGAAATAAATGCGAATATTAAGTATCAATAATTCACAAAATGTGTGATGCATTTTATTGTAACTAACCAGTTAAACGATGTTTCATCTTAATATTGAAATGGTAACCATCCTCGCCTTGCCAAAACAAAATTGGGTACTGCAACGCATCATAACAACGATGAGTTTCCGAAACATGCACAACACTTTGATCTCGACGATGAAGTACAATATCTCGACTGCTCGCTCCTTCATCCACAATTAATACGGCAACTTCATCAATTGTTGGTGCGTTTAACCTTCCAGCATGAATTCCACCAGGTGCTTTATCGGCCCGAATAACAATTCTATGAGAATCCGAAGGCATTTGATCAAGGGTAGTTTGAAATAATTTGATCAAACAATTTTCATCGTGAAAAAACTGCTGCAATCTTTCAATTAATCCTCTTCTCACTGCATTACTATCATTTGGATTTTGTGCCACCACACAACGCCGTTCAATTTCAACATCTGAATTTCCCATGAAATAAATTTGCAAAAAGGAATGATTGGAATCCAAACATGGTAATAACGATCCAATTCGATGATAGATTTGACCTTGAATCTGCATACATGAAACATTTGATTCAATCTCACGATAGAACTCATTGTTAGTGTCGTGTTCAGTAATTACCTTAAAAGTCATGAATCCATCTCTGATTATATTTGTGGCGCCGAAAGACGTCATTTGGAAACATGAATTGTACTGCTGTATTTTAGACAAAAAATGATTCGATTCTGGAGTCAAACCAGAAACTAATGACCTCAAAGGCTCAGGAGGAGGATTCAAAACAGGCAATTTTACTTGTCCATTTGCACAACACATTCCAGGAGTTTCCGATGGAAATTTCAATGCATTGCACTGTTCGCAGACATTAGTCATAGTTCCGATTGAAAGGCATGGAAGAGAACAATAGTCAACTTCACTATCATAATTGAAAGCAGCACGCATTACTCGCTGATTAATATTGTCATTGGCACGACTTCTAACAGCGCGATTGCGACTCATTCTCGCTCGATCCGAAGAATTACTCGCGAATCGTTCTTCGATTGTTTGAGCAGAACGCGATCTCGATTGACGCTCTCTTTGCTGTTCAAGTCTCACTTCACGTTCCGCTTCAGATTCACCTGCTCTAACAGATGCAACTCGTCTTGTATTATGAGTACGACGACCAATATTGGCGCCACGTCTCGGTCGCGGCATAATTATAACTAAAAAAAAAACAAATAATGTTTATAAGTGTTTATAGTGTTTATAATAAAACACATTTCGTCTTTTTCTTGATTCGCTTCGGTTTGCTGCTCATCACTTTTAAACGCTTCCATATTTTCTGTCATACGTAACACTGTTTTGGACTTGACACACCCGAAACAGAGTAATTAATCGGCATTAAGCCTTTTATAATTTTTAATTGTTTTTCAAAATTTAAAATAAAATTCTATGTGTGTCAAAATAATTTGTCAAAACAAAGCAATAATGGAAGACATTTACAATTTACTTACTTCCATTGTCAAATTGAAATTCAAAATTAAAACGTCAAATTTATTTTTCAATTTACTTTGATTCCTCTGTTTTCCGTTATGCAAAAATAATAATTTTTTTTAAATGAAATTTTTTTAAATTATTATTTCACACAAACCTTCTACAGGCAAATAATGAAAACATACCAAAAAATCAAGCAAATCGGACTTCACGTTCGCATGTTATGAACGTACAAACGAACAATTCATTTTTATATATATAGTTGTAATATTCAAAGGCAATTTAAGTGCAGAATGCGCAGTTCGACCACCGTCTAATAAGGTAGCAGCAATTCCAGATGAAGCAACTGCAAGAGCAATTTTATTATCCGATCGTATGGTTGCCAGAATCAATGACAGCAAAAATGTTTTTCCAGTGCCTCCTGGTGCATCAATAAAGTAAAATCCACCTCCTTCATTGTTCACACCTTCCATGATTTTGTCATAAGCATATTTCTGTTGACTATTCAATTGTGGAACTTTTAACTGCACAAATGTTCTCAATTGATTACGATCATATTGTTGTTCACGATGCATTTCTTGATTAATAACATCATGAACTGCACGATTAGGCGCTATCATTCCTAACTGCACTAATATTTTGTTTGCAATCATTATACACATGTCTTCAATCAAAATCAAAGCTTCGTTATGCATTTCCGGTGTGATTTCTAATTCAGGATTTGAAACTGAACGTCGCACTCTAAGTAAAATGTCTTCCGTCATGTCATCACGAAATTTATGCCATATTTCAAATGGATTTGATGGACTGCATGTAGATATTATAATTGCAAATAATGTTCGTATTTGATGTGGAGATGATGAAATTACGGAATCAGCAAGTGTAGCTTCCCAATGCATATCATCTTCAAGTAGATTCAAACGCTGGCATGCTTGCCGATAAGTCGCACACAATTCACCATCGACTGTTCTTAAATCTTCAAATGACGTAGGACCACGAACGTTAATCAATAATAAACGCAAATAAAAACATTCATAATGATTTGGATGAACGGTATACACACGACCCAATGCTTCTGTAGAAAATACATTTGGATGGCCTCGTACTGGTTGCCCTTGTTTCCGTCTTTGAAAAACTTTCGCAGATTCATTCCATGTGAAATATCGTGGCACTTCAGAATACAATAACATTTTAGCAAATTCGTCATTTCTGCACATATCAAAAAATGAAGTCAACGTTGTTTTCGGTGGCTGTTCTGCTCGTTGCGCCGCATTCTCAGGTGTGAAGTACACACGTTGACCATTCTGAAGATGAACTGCCAAGTGCAGTACATTTGGATACCTTTCGTGTATTGCAAATGAAAAAATTCGCCATATTGCTTCATTTGTACTAATATAACGGCCTAATTGATATGAAGTGATTTCATCACTTTTATCCCCAGCAATTCCAAAATAGGCCAAATCACTTCCTTTGTTAACATATTTGCATATGTACTTGATGGATTTTACTGAGTTACAATACTCAACATTTATATGAGCACCAAAAGTTTTGGATAATAGCGGCGAATATGGAACGATCCAACGATTGTCAATTTTAATGTCTTGATTTTTGCATTTCACCATAACTGTTTCGCCATCATCTTCAGGTGAACGTCTACGATATAACGGATAACCATCATTACCAGAAATTGTTTCCGCTATTAATGCTCTTGGGTACCGTTTTGTGCATTTTCCTTCAGCCATGCACGGTGAGTTGACATTTAATGCCCCACATGGTCCATGAATCATGTGCTTCGTAACTGATTCAAACAGTCCTGGATCAATGATTGGATTAGGAATTTCGGCTGATATTACGCTATCAATTTCATTTGGCGTAATTTTATCAACTAACCAAACCAAAATATGTGCATGCGGAAGTCCTCTTTTCTGCCATTCCACAGAATACATCCAACATTGAACTTTTCCAAACACTTGTTGTTTGACAATAAAATCCATAAGCGTTTTCAATTTTTGCTTGAACACACGCGCAACAATATCGTGGCGATCAGAAGCACTTTGACCATGAAACATATATTGCTTTATTTCATTCCATTGAGGATTACAGGTGAAAGTAATAAATAAATCGGGTCGATGATAATGCCGAACGTACGTCATTGCGTCTTGCGCGTACTCGTGCATGTGTCGTGGACTTCCAGTATATGTTGCTGGTAATATTGTCATTTGGCCAATATCGTTGATATTCCCATCATTCTGAATTGCATCGCGCAAATGAATATATTGTTCGGATTTTAACTTTTTCTGATTAAATCGAATAAAATTCAATCGTTCAGACTCAATTTTAGCGTAAACATCAACTATAAATTGGTTGCAAAGCCTTCTACAATTCAATATATGATTAATTTCGTTCAGCCGAACCATTAATCTGTACGAATAATAGTTCATCGCACTAACTTTTTTTGCTGTTTCCAAGCCTGAAATAAATGCGAATATTAAGTATCAATAATTCACAAAATGTGTGATGCATTTTATTGTAACTAACCAGTTAAACGATGTTTCATCTTAATATTGAAATGGTAACCATCCTCGCCTTGCCAAAACAAAATTGGGTACTGCAACGCATCATAACAACGATGAGTTTCCGAAACATGCACAACACTTTGATCTCGACGATGAAGTACAATATCTCGACTGCTCGCTCCTTCATCCACAATTAATACGGCAACTTCATCAATTGTTGGTGCGTTTAACCTTCCAGCATGAATTCCACCAGGTGCTTTATCGGCCCGAATAACAATTCTATGAGAATCCGAAGGCATTTGATCAAGGGCAGTTTGAAATAATTTGATCAAACAATTTTCATCGTGAAAAAACTGCTGCAATCTTTCAATTATTCCTCTTCTCACTGCATTACTATCATTTGGATTTTGTGCCACCACACAACGCCGTTCAATTTCAACATCTGAATTTCCCATGAAATAAATTTGCAAAAAGGAATGATTGGAATCCAAACATGGTAATAACGATCCAATTCGATGATAGATTTGACCTTGAATCTGCATACATGAAACATTTGATTCAATCTCACGATAGAACTCATTGTTAGTGTCGTGTTCAGTAATTACCTTAAAAGTCATGAATCCATCTCTGATTATATTTGTGGCGCCGAAAGACGTCATTTGGAAACATGAATTGTACTGCTGTATTTTAGACAAAAAATGATTCGATTCTGGAGTCAAACCAGAAACTAATGACCTCAAAGGCTCAGGAGGAGGATTCAAAACAGGCAATTTTACTTGTCCATTTGCACAACACATTCCAGGAGTTTCCGATGGAAATTTCAATGCATTGCACTGTTCGCAGACATTAGTCATAGTTCCGATTGAAAGGCATGGAAGAGAACAATAGTCAACTTCACTATCATAATTGAAAGCAGCACGCATTACTCGCTGATTAATATTGTCATTGGCACGACTTCTAACAGCGCGATTGCGACTCATTCTCGCTCGATCCGAAGAATTACTCGCGAATCGTTCTTCGATTGTTTGAGCAGAACGCGATCTCGATTGACGCTCTCTTTGCTGTTCAAGTCTCACTTCACGTTCCGCTTCAGATTCACCTGCTCTAACAGATGCAACTCGTCTTGTATTATGAGTACGACGACCAATATTGGCGCCACGTCTCGGTCGCGGCATAATTATAACTAAAAAAAAAACAAATAATGTTTATAAGTGTTTATAGTGTTTATAATAAAACACATTTCGTCTTTTTCTTGATTCGCTTCGGTTTGCTGCTCATCACTTTTAAACGCTTCCATATTTTCTGTCATACGTAACACTGTTTTGGACTTGACACACCCGAAACAGAGTAATTAATCGGCATTAAGCCTTTTATAATTTTTAATTGTTTTTCAAAATTTAAAATAAAATTCTATGTGTGTCAAAATAATTTGTCAAAACAAAGCAATAATGGAAGACATTTACAATTTACTTACTTCCATTGTCAAATTGAAATTCAAAATTAAAACGTCAAATTTATTTTTCAATTTACTTTGATTCCTCTGTTTTCCGTTATGCAAAAATAATAATTTTTTTTAAATGAAATTTTTTTAAATTATTATTTCACACAAACCTTCTACAGGCAAATAATGAAAACATACCAAAAAATCAAGCAAATCGGACTTCACGTTCGCATGTTATGAACGTACAAACGAACAATTCATTTTTATATATATAGTTGTAATATTCAAAGGCAATTTAAGTGCAGAATGCGCAGTTCGACCACCGTCTAATAAGGTAGCAGCAATTCCAGATGAAGCAACTGCAAGAGCAATTTTATTATCCGATCGTATGGTTGCCAGAATCAATGACAGCAAAAATGTTTTTCCAGTGCCTCCTGGTGCATCAATAAAGTAAAATCCACCTCCTTCATTGTTCACACCTTCCATGATTTTGTCATAAGCATATTTCTGTTGACTATTCAATTGTGGAACTTTTAACTGCACAAATGTTCTCAATTGATTACGATCATATTGTTGTTCACGATGCATTTCTTGATTAATAACATCATGAACTGCACGATTAGGCGCTATCATTCCTAACTGCACTAATATTTTGTTTGCAATCATTATACACATGTCTTCAATCAAAATCAAAGCTTCGTTATGCATTTCCGGTGTGATTTCTAATTCAGGATTTGAAACTGAACGTCGCACTCTAAGTAAAATGTCTTCCGTCATGTCATCACGAAATTTATGCCATATTTCAAATGGATTTGATGGACTGCATGTAGATATTATAATTGCAAATAATGTTCGTATTTGATGTGGAGATGATGAAATTACGGAATCAGCAAGTGTAGCTTCCCAATGCATATCATCTTCAAGTAGATTCAAACGCTGGCATGCTTGCCGATAAGTCGCACACAATTCACCATCGACTGTTCTTAAATCTTCAAATGACGTAGGACCACGAACGTTAATCAATAATAAACGCAAATAAAAACATTCATAATGATTTGGATGAACGGTATACACACGACCCAATGCTTCTGTAGAAAATACATTTGGATGGCCTCGTACTGGTTGCCCTTGTTTCCGTCTTTGAAAAACTTTCGCAGATTCATTCCATGTGAAATATCGTGGCACTTCAGAATACAATAACATTTTAGCAAATTCGTCATTTCTGCACATATCAAAAAATGAAGTCAACGTTGTTTTCGGTGGCTGTTCTGCTCGTTGCGCCGCATTCTCAGGTGTGAAGTACACACGTTGACCATTCTGAAGATGAACTGCCAAGTGCAGTACATTTGGATACCTTTCGTGTATTGCAAATGAAAAAATTCGCCATATTGCTTCATTTGTACTAATATAACGGCCTAATTGATATGAAGTGATTTCATCACTTTTATCCCCAGCAATTCCAAAATAGGCCAAATCACTTCCTTTGTTAACATATTTGCATATGTACTTGATGGATTTTACTGAGTTACAATACTCAACATTTATATGAGCACCAAAAGTTTTGGATAATAGCGGCGAATATGGAACGATCCAACGATTGTCAATTTTAATGTCTTGATTTTTGCATTTCACCATAACTGTTTCGCCATCATCTTCAGGTGAACGTCTACGATATAACGGATAACCATCATTACCAGAAATTGTTTCCGCTATTAATGCTCTTGGGTACCGTTTTGTGCATTTTCCTTCAGCCATGCACGGTGAGTTGACATTTAATGCCCCACATGGTCCATGAATCATGTGCTTCGTAACTGATTCAAACAGTCCTGGATCAATGATTGGATTAGGAATTTCGGCTGATATTACGCTATCAATTTCATTTGGCGTAATTTTATCAACTAACCAAACCAAAATATGTGCATGCGGAAGTCCTCTTTTCTGCCATTCCACAGAATACATCCAACATTGAACTTTTCCAAACACTTGTTGTTTGACAATAAAATCCATAAGCGTTTTCAATTTTTGCTTGAACACACGCGCAACAATATCGTGGCGATCAGAAGCACTTTGACCATGAAACATATATTGCTTTATTTCATTCCATTGAGGATTACAGGTGAAAGTAATAAATAAATCGGGTCGATGATAATGCCGAACGTACGTCATTGCGTCTTGCGCGTACTCGTGCATGTGTCGTGGACTTCCAGTATATGTTGCTGGTAATATTGTCATTTGGCCAATATCGTTGATATTCCCATCATTCTGAATTGCATCGCGCAAATGAATATATTGTTCGGATTTTAACTTTTTCTGATTAAATCGAATAAAATTCAATCGTTCAGACTCAATTTTAGCGTAAACATCAACTATAAATTGGTTGCAAAGCCTTCTACAATTCAATATATGATTAATTTCGTTCAGCCGAACCATTAATCTGTACGAATAATAGTTCATCGCACTAACTTTTTTTGCTGTTTCCAAGCCTGAAATAAATGCGAATATTAAGTATCAATAATTCACAAAATGTGTGATGCATTTTATTGTAACTAACCAGTTAAACGATGTTTCATCTTAATATTGAAATGGTAACCATCCTCGCCTTGCCAAAACAAAATTGGGTACTGCAACGCATCATAACAACGATGAGTTTCCGAAACATGCACAACACTTTGATCTCGACGATGAAGTACAATATCTCGACTGCTCGCTCCTTCATCCACAATTAATACGGCAACTTCATCAATTGTTGGTGCGTTTAACCTTCCAGCATGAATTCCACCAGGTGCTTTATCGGCCCGAATAACAATTCTATGAGAATCCGAAGGCATTTGATCAAGGGCAGTTTGAAATAATTTGATCAAACAATTTTCATCGTGAAAAAACTGCTGCAATCTTTCAATTATTCCTCTTCTCACTGCATTACTATCATTTGGATTTTGTGCCACCACACAACGCCGTTCAATTTCAACATCTGAATTTCCCATGAAATAAATTTGCAAAAAGGAATGATTGGAATCCAAACATGGTAATAACGATCCAATTCGATGATAGATTTGACCTTGAATCTGCATACATGAAACATTTGATTCAATCTCACGATAGAACTCATTGTTAGTGTCGTGTTCAGTAATTACCTTAAAAGTCATGAATCCATCTCTGATTATATTTGTGGCGCCGAAAGACGTCATTTGGAAACATGAATTGTACTGCTGTATTTTAGACAAAAAATGATTCGATTCTGGAGTCAAACCAGAAACTAATGACCTCAAAGGCTCAGGAGGAGGATTCAAAACAGGCAATTTTACTTGTCCATTTGCACAACACATTCCAGGAGTTTCCGATGGAAATTTCAATGCATTGCACTGTTCGCAGACATTAGTCATAGTTCCGATTGAAAGGCATGGAAGAGAACAATAGTCAACTTCACTATCATAATTGAAAGCAGCACGCATTACTCGCTGATTAATATTGTCATTGGCACGACTTCTAACAGCGCGATTGCGACTCATTCTCGCTCGATCCGAAGAATTACTCGCGAATCGTTCTTCGATTGTTTGAGCAGAACGCGATCTCGATTGACGCTCTCTTTGCTGTTCAAGTCTCACTTCACGTTCCGCTTCAGATTCACCTGCTCTAACAGATGCAACTCGTCTTGTATTATGAGTACGACGACCAATATTGGCGCCACGTCTCGGTCGCGGCATAATTATAACTAAAAAAAAAACAAATAATGTTTATAAGTGTTTATAGTGTTTATAATAAAACACATTTCGTCTTTTTCTTGATTCGCTTCGGTTTGCTGCTCATCACTTTTAAACGCTTCCATATTTTCTGTCATACGTAACACTGTTTTGGACTTGACACACCCGAAACAGAGTAATTAATCGGCATTAAGCCTTTTATAATTTTTAATTGTTTTTCAAAATTTAAAATAAAATTCTATGTGTGTCAAAATAATTTGTCAAAACAAAGCAATAATGGAAGACATTTACAATTTACTTACTTCCATTGTCAAATTGAAATTCAAAATTAAAACGTCAAATTTATTTTTCAATTTACTTTGATTCCTCTGTTTTCCGTTATGCAAAAATAATAATTTTTTTTAAATGAAATTTTTTTAAATTATTATTTCACACAAACCTTCTACAGGCAAATAATGAAAACATACCAAAAAATCAAGCAAATCGGACTTCACGTTCGCATGTTATGAACGTACAAACGAACAATTCATTTTTATATATATAGATTAATGGGGTCCCTATTTACTTTTCGATTTATATAATCAGAAAATAATCACTAAATAAAAGACTCAAAAAAAAAAGTTTTTTTGTTGACCTGTGTAATTATCGCAATCCTTTTTAAATTTAAATTTATCCCTTTTTTTAAATTTACCTTTCGAATTTGCTGATAATATAACTTTTTAACTAAAAAAATGGAGGCATGTTTATCGGCGTTCAGGCTTAAAAAGTTTTCCTTCATGAAAGTTGGGGAGCTTCATGCGAGCATGAGGATAGAAAACATCATCATGAAAAAGCCAATGACAAATGCAGTGAAAACATGCCAAGGAAATTGACATTCTCTAGAACTATACAGTTGTTATATTTGACAGTGGTAACTGGGGACTAAATAACTGAATAATTAATTTCGCACCGGGAGCTCAAATCTGGTATACTGACGGGTCCAAGCTACAAAACGGCGATAGTGCTGCTGGCATTGTGGGCCCAAGATTTCTATGTTTCAAGAGGAGCTATACGCCGTAGAGATATGTGTGAGGGAGTGCCTTCGTAGGAGGCTCTCTGTTGCACACATCTATATCCTCTCTGACAGCTAGGCGGATTTAAAAGCTCTCAGCTTAAACACAATTTAATCCCGGGTTAACACTGGGTTGGATCCCGGGTCATGAGGGATTTGATGGTAACGAAAGAGCTGAGTGCCTCTTCAAACGCGTAGCGCGAACCCATTCATTGCTCTGGAAACCTTTTGTGAACTATCGATTGGATATAAACTGGAGGTAATCAGAAAATGGGAAGATACTGAATTTGCACGTGCCTGGGACAGAGTTTCTGGCTTGGGGCTGAAGGAGTACCCATTAAGCTGCTGAAGTTACATTGGAACAAATTACGCATCATTGGGAGATTACTGCAAAAAAATCGGACTATCCGAATCGGACTCTTGCCGGTTTTGCGACAATGCTAGGGAAACCTCAGAGCACGTCCTCTGCGATTGTCCAGCCCTTAGCAATTGGCCCTTACAAGTGCCTCAAAGTGTTTAAATTTCTAAAGAGCCTAAACCAGGATTAGTACTATGGCATGCACAGTAGATACCAAGGATCGCGGTGTGGAAGTGGTCATTAATAATCATAATAATAATAATAATGTAACTTTTTGTAACTTTTCATTTGTCCATTTTATTTTATTATTGTTAACAATGCATATTGTTACCTATAAATTAATGATAATTTTAATAAAGGAAGTGAGTTGACCACAGAAATTCGTCGTATAATCATTTAAACCGCGTACAAGTCCAACGAGGATCTAAATCTAGCCCTCCACAGAATAACAGACAACAAAAGCAGAATCTCGAAATAGTAATTTATGAAACTTAAGTGCCACTTCAAACGCTCGTTTCCAAAAGATATCGATTGAAAATCGGTGGCTTCTTTTATACCCGTCGCATAGCAGTATTCGCTTCCTTTTATTGTTGTAAACTGACCTTTGCTTTTTACTTACAAAAACATTTCGTTCGATGTTGTTGTTTGTGTAATTCCTTAAAGCGTTAAGGAATTTAGAATGTGCGTCTAAATTTTTTTTGTTACGCATGTTTTTAAATTATGTCTTCTTTTGGCTTTGCATTCTTGTTGCAAACCAGTTTTATACAGACGTTGCCTGTTGTTGTTGTTGTAGTCAAACCAGTTTCTTGCATATCTACGCCGCAAATGTTTTTTTTAGTGTTAAAATCTTGTTATGGAGCTGCATTTCTGTTGTGTTTGATTTGTTTCAACTGGACTTAGGCTGTGTAGTTGTTGTGTTGAAATCGGGATTGCTGTGTTGGCTGGCCTTAAAATAATCCTTGGTCCGGTGTTGTTGACCTTGGTTTACCTTCATTTGGTGCCATTGAAAATATATTGTGTTGATTAAAGATCGCGAAATTGCATGTTTCTCCATTTTTTAATGCAGAATTAAATCTACTAAGGGTTGGTATCGCACAATTCAAGCCTACTGCATTCCTTGAAGACGATCTTCGCTCAGGTGTGTTGCACGCTAGGTTCTAAAGCCCTTACAGATATTTGTAAGGGAAAATTAGTTTTCTTTACAAGTGCTTCAAGGAATGTTCCTAAGAGTTAAAAATGTCATTATTTAATTCTAAAATGAATCCAAAATTAAAGTTATGAATAAAACTTAACCATACAACATACTCATTGAACATGTCTGGCCTTCCTAGATGGCATAGATTCTGGAGACTATGATATAAGCATCTACATTCGGCAAGAGGAAGAATTCCACACCGATCTGCTGAAAATTGAGGTATTAGGAGAAGACAACGCTTGGCGATCAGTCATTTACCAAAAGTAACCTTAATCTGAGATGGCAACAATTTCACGACATATTTAACGAAATGATACATTCACGACCGCTATCTAACATCGAAAAGATGTGCTATTTAAAAACTAACTTGATGGGAGAAGCAGTTAATTAGACATTTGACTCTTACTGAAGACAACTACAACACAGCCTGAAATATGCTTCAAGAGCGCCACAATATCAAACGAGTACTCAACTCAACAACGATAGAGAAGCTGTTAGGACAACCAAAACATGGCGATAACTCAATAATTCGTGAAATTCATGGAAGTTCGTATCCAATTACTAGAAGCATTAGTCGTAACATCAACTACCAACACTACCACAAAATGTAATTTGTGCAACGGGAGCATGCACCCGTTGTTTGCCTGTCACAAGTTCCTGCACTTAACAGTAAATAATCGCATGCAGTTTCTCAAGTCAAACCATCTCTGCATCAATCGTATGAAGCCGGGCCACAGTTCAAAGGATTGTCGTTCACAGAATTGGAGAACACAAAACACTTTAAATCTTCGTGGCAATGACAATATTTAAATCAGTCAAATGCCAGTAACTCATAACTCAGGAATATAGCCGCTGGATTCGAATCATACAAAAGCAACCAAAGCGATCCAAGTTTAAAGTTTCATTAAATCACATTATCTACTTCAAAGGAATGAAGACGAGGATACATTCTGTTAAGCAGTGCAGTGATCAAAATCAAAGCGAATAGTGGAAAAAGTGTTCAGTGCAGAGCACTATACGATTCAGCCTCTCAAGTCAACTTGATGACAAAGAAGTTGGCGAAGCAATTAGCTTTGCCAAAGAAATTTACATCAAAACACGTCGAAGTTGTAAGAAGCAAGATCAGATCAGTATATAGCCGAACGAGTGTGTGTCTGCAATAAAAAAACACCAGTTTTTTCGCCCAGATTCATCATGAGAGATGCCAGAAAACATAACTCTGGCGGATCCTCTGGCGGAGAAAACGGTGTGCTAATCACCCAACATTGTTGCAATATATTCGAGTAGAAGATCGCAAAACAAGGGTCGATTTAGCGGATGAAGTTGACTCAATAAAAACACTGGGATTAACAGGTCAATCTTACACAACAGTCTCGCGCAACGAAACGCAGCATATTGTTAGATGTTGCGTGAATTTTCGATCCTTTAGGATTCTCATCACCATTCGTAGCTATCTTGGGATGAACTACTACTTTTGTCAGGAAACATCCTGGTTGCCCTCGACAACATCGAAATCAAACGACACATAACTCCCAATGACACGAAAAGTGCACCTCAACTTTACGGATTTGCTGATGCCATAGAAAGAGCATATGGCGCAGTCATTTATATCGAATCGATCAATATAGAGGGAATCACTGCATGCCGGCTTCTGTGCTCAAAGTCTCGACTAGCCACCGTCAAGAAGCAGACGCTACCTCGGCTAGAACTATTTGCCGCATTACTTTGTGCCTAACTAGTGGAACGAGTAAAATGTGATGTGAACCTCATAGACGCTTCCACTTTCCTGTGGACAGACTCGTATTATTTTCGATAAAAGCTACATCATCATCATTTAACACATTCGTCGCCAATCGAAACGCTGTAATGCAAGCGTTGTCCCATGCGCAGCAATGGCGTCACGTCAGTTCCGAACACAAACCTTGGAATCTTCCATCCCGAGGACTTTCGCCCACACAGTTCTTAGCATGTAGTAAGTGGTATTTCGGACCAATATTTCTTCACAAGAAAAAATCACCATGGTTGCAAGAACACCCACTTATAAGAGTGATCAATAACGACGTGGGGAGAAAACAACAAGCAACTATTTTGTACATAACGACACCCAGAAAAATTGTAAAGTCAACAATTTAGATTTTCGATCGTAAAAAGTATACTTCTTTTTGAGATTCTAACATGTTCAACAAGTTTCCTCTTTGATTTTACTACGAAAGAGTTGAATAAGCAATTATTTTGTAAAATTTCTGGAAATATCTCAAATAAATTTTATTATATATAGCTCGATATAATTATTACATATATACATAGATGATGTTATCTATATTCGAGAAATGTATAAAAACTACAAATTTTAAAATGTTAAAATCAATTATCTATTTATGAAAAATTTGTAGAAAAAGCGCAAGTGTTAAAATTGTAGATATTTGTTGTTGGAATCCCTGAATGAAATTATCGCGTATTTCATTTAGTGACGGTTCATTTGACAGCGTGGTAACGAAATTATAATAATTATAACAAGTTTTTCATCAAGTAAATATAATTTAAAAAATTTTATGGATGTTCCTGAGCAGTGTACTTGTATAAAAAGGGACTAAGGACAAAGGGACTAAGTATTCCTGAAAATATTTTATTTTTAATTATACTCTTGAAAAAATTATGGTAATTGAACACATGTTTATTTCAAACAAAGATGTTATTTTAATATGCTTTGTTAATAAGCTAGTAGAATGAACAATGAACACCTGCATTCTTATTGCATTGGTACAAAAATTACCAATACTTATCGTGTTATGACAATAGACGACTTTAAATATTCTCCCATTAATTTGCATAGGTTAAGGGATGGAAGCGTATATGCAAGAATTAAAAATTTTTAAGCTTGTAGATTTAGATTGTAAGGGAAAAAATATAATATATACATGTACATATATATATATGTATATTAATTAATTGTTAATTTCAATAAATAAAGTGGATAAAAAGTAGAGAAAGTTTTTTTCATTACTACTAAATTGCCAAATCACAGCATCTGATCTGCAGAATAGTTGTAGATTCTACTATAGTAAATTATCAATTCAACAACGGCAAAGATTGTAGAATCAACTTTTTACTTGTAGTAAATACATTTTTATTGTAAAATAAAAACTAGTAAAGGTGTTGTCTACATAATTTATATCTAATAATAGATATACAATATATATATAATAATAATAATAGTTATATCGCACCACTTCTAAAAGGCAAAACTTTATACTCCTATGAAATTTCTACAACTATGCCGTCATCATAGCTGTATGCAGTTTCATAAGTGAAAGCATAAGGAGGCATGGCCCGCCCATTTTTTTCTCAACAGAATATTATTGGTTTACAAACTACAATATTATGTACACCATTATTCAGGAAACTTATGTACTTTTCAATACAATCCATGTAAAACCCTCAATGACCTATGTAAACTAAAAGTGGGCGGATCACGCCCATATGTGCATTATTAACTGGAAGCATTAGTCTAAACCTACATATAAAATTTTCTTGTCTTCTCTCAAAAAGTGATGCTGATATGGCCTTTTTTAATAGGCAAAACAGAGGTACCTGCACTCTCGATATAAAAAGTAGGCGTGATTCTTGGGCGATTTTGCCCATTTTCAATACGAAACACCCCAACATAGCAACGAATATTTTTGCCAAATTTCATTTTGAAATATTAATCCGTTCTCCTGAGATCGTGATTTCAACGGACAGACAGACAGTCAGACGGACAGACATCGTTATTTCAATTTTGGTAGTGATGCTGATCAAGAATATATATTCTTTTCCTTACCTATCTTGTCTAGTTCTATGCGTTACACACTCCGGTAGAAAGTGAATATACCCTCAACCTTAAGGTGTAGGGTATAATGAACAGCAAATTGTAAATTTTACAATTATTTCATCAGTTTCACAATCATACTTTTTACTATTAAAATTGTAATTTCAACCATTTTCCGTTTGGATGAAAATCAATGACGTTAATTGTTGAAATTACTATTCAAATTGTTGATTCAAACGAAGTTTTCTATGCGTGGAGGGACATGGATGAAGATTTCGTTTAAATCCGGTTTAAAAAAACACCGGATTTCTTTAAAATCACTAGTACACTCTGCATCATAAGTGTACAGATTCACCAACCACATCAAGAAACGCAGCGAGGAGAGAGCAGAATACATTGATCTCTCAAATAAACTGGTACTGAAAACTGCATTGTCGACCATGATTGAAGCTATGCAACGTTTTTCTTTTGGCGAAGAATTCAAAGCCCTATCTAAGCAGAGACCGCTGAATAAACCAACCCAATTTCTCGGTTGCTTAACTTTCCTCCATGACGATGGAATATAAGCGGACGACTTCAACTCGCTGCTATATCATACGAGGCGAAGCACCCAATAATCTGGCCGTATGAATGGTTTCCCGAGGAACACCAAGACCAAAACTTTATTATCAAATAATGGGAAATCTACAATCGACAAAGATCCAGTCGGCAAGACCATTTATAAACCCAGGAGCAGATTTTGCGAACAGTTTTGGCTCCATTTCAAAGCACGAGGAAAACGACCACAGCAGGCTTATGTTGCAATCTTTTGTTGTTTCAGTACCAAGGCTGTTGGTTCAGTACCAAGCATTGGATGTTTAAAACGATTTGTTGGACGCTAAGAAAATTGTCTGCAGTTAGACTGGAACAATGCGACCAATTTCGTTGGTGCAAGGAAAAATTTAGATGAATACTAATAAGTACTGTACTCAGAAGAGAGTAAGAAATCGATCAACAAGGCTTGCGGTGAAAAAGGTATCACATCTTATTTCATACCAACTAGAGCTCCACATTTTGGTGCATTATAGTATGCACCTGTGAAAAGACCCCACCATTTCCACCTTGATTGAAATCGAAGCCATACTCAATTCGAAACCTTTGACTCCACTGTTGAATGACCCAGCTGACTTAAGTGTTCTGATTCCAGGGCGCCTTCTTATCGGTGGCGACGTGATGCACAATCACGTCACAAATTAACATGAGGGCAAGACCTCTTAAGGAATCACTTCTGACGAGGTAGAAAATGGTGTTTTACATTAAGTACGAACTCTGGAGACGCTAGTCCAGGGAGTATCTCAATGAATTACAGTATAGACACAAGTGAAAGGAACAAAGCGATAATGTGAAGCACGAAATGATGGTAGTCATGATAGAAGATGGAATGCCTCCTTTACAATGGTCGCTAGGCCGGATTATCAAAACGTCCAAAGGTGACGATAACGAAGAGTGGCTGACATTGGTACCGCAAAAGGTATTCTCAAAAGCAAGATTACCAGACTAGCACCTGTGCCATTACAAAATGAGTCACAAAAGTCTTGTGATAATGCGAAAGCCATAAACCACGCAAACAGACACATTGATAAAGATGCTAATGAAACCTACTAGAAGTAGAAGAGAATTCAAACAGGAAGTCCGTCCACAATCATTTCCATCATAGCCATGCTTTGCATAATAACAAACCGGATCAACATATCTCAGTTGAATAGAACCTTACGGTATATTATAAACTAATACCGCTCAAATTTGAAAGAGAAACACTGTCAAACGGTACAACAACACTGTAACATTTATGTACACGATTTCGAATATTAAAGATAATGAATTGTACTTGCTTAAGCTATTCAAAAACTAAACAACTGTGATAACTGTGTGAGTTTACTAAGGTGGGAAGTCAAACTTGGACAAAAGTTCTGGCCTTTAATAATTTATTCACTAAATAACAGAAAGCATTGTCACGGAAATGACGACTGCATGTCACTGCACTCTGAAAGGAGAAACCATTAATTTCGGTGTAGATACAAAGAGAGTAACGATCACAGCCGTGCTCGGTCAAGGGCACAAAGTTCAGCAGAAACTAAAATAAAAGCATACAGCAAAGCAAGAAACAGACCACACGAGTTGGGCTCTTTCCGTTTCTCTGATCTCGGTGTTAATGATATCAAGAATACGCCACCGCACTGAACACGTTCCAAGTTCTTAATAAATAAATACAGCGGAAGCAAGCCCATCGAAATTACAAGTTTCAGAAAGCAAAAATTTTTGCACGATGATTGGTTTTAATATGTAAAGGTGCACTACAAATGAATTTTAAAAATATGTGCCCATAAGTGCTTCTCGTAAACGTACCAAGATTTGAAATTGCCATAATATGAAAACGACAAGGTTTAGGAATCTAAACTTCTAGGTGTTATTTGTGTTTACTCTGTAGAGCTGCACTACAAATAGATTGGAAAATCATCCGCCCGAAGTGCTCGATATTTCAGCAGTATAATCAGCCACGCACACTGTTTCATGTGCAGCATACGCATTCCCTTATCGCTATTATTACCATTTCGCAGAGCTCGTAATTGTATTTGTATTGTACATAAAGTATTGTATGCATTTAAAAGTCTCGAATCTCCGAACGATGTCTTCTTATTGACACACGATATAGTTGAAGTAAAACAACACATGTCTTACAATAATGGAGATTTATTTCAAATTGAATTACCATTTTCGCTAGAAAAAGTTACTACTTTTCTTCATTATTTTCCACTTGACGTTTAAGAAAAGGACGATTGTATAAATATTTAGTTAAATTTCAACACTTCTCCTCAAATTAATATTTTATACAACACAATTATATCAAACCGAAAATAATTTGCAAATTTGGAATGCTGTGGTTTTGCTGAATTTTTTGTAAGAACATCTGCTACGATGTGATTAGTGCAAATGTAATCAAGATCTATTTGACTTTCTTGAAACTTCTCGTATATAGTGATATTTAATGCCAATATGTTTGCTGCAAGAATGATATACTGGATTTTGCACAAGATGTTGTGCACTTAAATTGTCCCTTAAATTAGTATTGTGACGATTAATTTCGCAAAGTAATTTTCTCAAGTATACTGCTTCTTTGGTAGCCATAGCAAGAGCCACATACTCAGCCTCTGTATTGGTTAAAGCCACATTATTTTGCTTCTTCCGCCCAAAAATAATGCAAATCCGGTGGTATGATGATTTCCTGTCAATTGGATTGATCTCCCTAGTCAGCATTAACAAATCCTTTTACAGGTATCTGATATCTTATAATATGTGTTGTTCCTGCTTTATGCTCGACGTGTGGATCTGTATTCTTTTGCGCAATCTTGCATACTGAATGCAAAATATCCGGTCTAGTAGAAATCGCTAACAACATTAATGAACCAATCAATGATTAATACTTTATTTGATCTACTTTTTTGCAGCAATCGTTTCTGCGAATTAATTTGAAAACCAGCGTCAAGTGGAGTTGATACCTTCTGGGCCAGCGTAGCGACTGCGCAGTCGCTGTGGCGCGTGTGGTGCCGCCGCCATAAGGTTTGTATGGTGAGGCTGCTCTGCCGCCGCCATAAGATTGTTAATGTTTGCGTGTTTAAGGCTCTCTGCCGCCGCCCTAAGATTGTTAATGTTTGTGTTTGAGGCTCTCTGTCGCCGCCATAAGGTTTATATGGTGTGGAGCTCTGCCGACAGGCCGACGGACGGACAGGCTGCTGATGTTGGGAAGGAGAGGGAAGGGAATCATGTAAGCGTGGAGGGAAGGGGTGAAGATGCTGAATATTTTTGTTAAAGAATATGTTGTTGTTGTTGTTGTATCAAGAGACTTTAGCGAACGTTGGTCTAAAGTTAGTGTAAACAAATTTCTGTGTTTTGAGCGAAGTGCCGTCGACTGAGTTGGTATAATAAAATTTCGGTGATTGTTTTGATTATTTAAAAAGTTGTTGTTGTTGTTATTTGTTTTAATAGGAATCTTTTAGTAGAACAGATCGCCGTGGAGTTAATGCAAACAAATTCCGATGGTTTCCCTTTTCTTGCCTATGCTGTTGTTGTTGTTGTCGATTTGTTTTCAATACTTGGTGACTTGATGTGGTAGGATTATGTGTATGTCCAATGCGTGGCACGACAGAATATTTTGGTGTTTCTCTTCTTTTTTTCGTTGCAATGTATTTTGGGAATGCCTTTCTTGTGACCTATTTTTTATTTTAGTAAATAAATTGAGACCCTTTCAAGTGGGTTCTTGGTGAACCAAATCTTAGCTTGCTAAAAATGGGAATAAATATGAGTTCAGTGAACACATGTAAGGTTTCTGTGATTTTTCTTTTCGTACAAATGTAGGTCATTTTATGCTCATTGATCTTAAACTGACTACAAAGCATGAAATCGATGGTATTGGAAGACTCAATTAGTGTATATGGTGTTGTATATGTCAGTAATATATGCATGTTTGTGTATATATAATACTAATATATATATATATATATATATATACACAAACATGCATATATCACTAACATATACAACACCATATACACTAATTGAGTCTTCCAATACCATCGATTTCATGCTTTGTATATATATATATATATGTATGTAAATATCTCATAAATGGAGTATATTAAATTTGTAGATTAGGTGAATTATTAGTTATGTATCAGTATATAATAATTATAACGTGATAGATTGTTGACGTGTGACGATGGAAAACTTAAACATTTGTGAATTTATCGATCGTGTGCATGAGTTTTTAATAACTTAAAAAGATACAACACTTGAGGAACATTTTGAAGAAATTTTAAGCGTCTATTCAAAGTTATGTCGTAATCAACATTATGACAAATCTCAATCTATTCATGGAAATCATTACGAGAGCTGCTGCTGGTCTTCAGATAAATGCTTTGATGGTCCTGACACTTGTGCATGCTACATGTTGGAATATCAAATTGCTAGAGTCAATAAGTTAACGTTTTTGTATTCAAAACTAAATGTAATTAAAATGGAGAATACTCAGTAAAATTAAAGACTGTTATTAAATATTTATAATTTTGGTTTTATATATCTATTTATTTTTTATATTGTACACATATGTGTTACATTTGATATTAAAATGGTTGGGACTGTGGAAAATCTACAAGCACCTCCAAGCGAAAATCGTCAGATCCATCCTTCACTATTTTCATTAAATAGTAGGAACCTTTGCTAAATTCCTTTATTGTCTTATCAGTTATATTATTAAATCGTTGTGGTAAAAACACAACGTTGTCTTCCAGCTCCCTTATTACTCAAGTTCCATACTTTGTTGTAGTTCTGCGTACAGTTTTAATGAAGTAACTTTTGTTTGCTTCCATATCTTTTATAGACTTTTTAGTTTTTCTTAATAAAATCTTGCACAGCACTTAAAGAAATAGTTGATGATGGTTTCCTTTGATTGATTTCAGCGATTTTTGTTTTATTTATTTAAATTTTTATGTTGTTGCCAAATTAAAATAACAAACTTTTATAAACAGCTGATGTTGTGAAGGAGAGTGAAGGGAGTCATGTGATCGTGGAGGGAAGGGGTGAAGATGCTGAATATTTTTCTGAAAGAATATGTTGTTGTTGTTGTATCATGAGACTTTAGCGAACGTGACCGTCGGTCCATAGAGTTAGTGTGAACAAATTTCGGTGTTTTGAACGAAGTGCCGTCGACTGAGTTGGTGTAATAAAATTTCCGTGATTGTTTTGATTATTTAATTGCTCATGTTGTTGTTGTTGTTATTTGTTTTAATAGGAATCTTTTAGTAGAACAGATCGCCGTGGAGTTAATGCAAACAAATTCCGTTGGTGGGGGGGTTTTTATTTCTTCTGTTGTTGTTGTGGATTTGTTTTCAATACTTGGTGACATGTGGTACGATTATGTGTATGACCAATGCGTGGCATGATAGAAAAAAACACAGACAGGAGAGTCTGTTGGTGTGTTTAATTAATGTGGGTGTGTGTGTGTGTTTTTTTTTTTTTTTGTATGACGACTAGAGGTGTGGACTCTCATGAATGATCAGTGGACCGTCCCACTGACATGCACGACTCACCATACGATATGTACTGGTGCCTACGTACTAAGCCACACCCCCTCGCACTTCAACCACTCTCCTCTGCGGGACTGCCGTTAGGTATTACTTCGCAGAGGCGAAATTTTAGTGAGCATGGTGTTCTAGACCTCCCAGTTCTAAATTTGTAGGGTTGTCCAGCGTGTGGTCTCCGTGAAGAACCTCGGGCATTTAAGGAAAACGTATTACGCGTCTTCATCTTCTGCACAAAACGGGCATAGAGGAGAGCAGTCGTGACCAAATTTGTAGAAGTACTTCCTGAAACAGCCATGCCCAGACAGGAATTGTGTCAAGAAGTAGTTGACATCGCCGTGTTCCCTATAGATCCATGAGGCTATGTTGGGAATAAGCTTATGGGTCCATCTACCCTTCGCGGAAGCGTCCCAACGAGCCTGCCATGCCACAATGGAATTTTCTCTCTCATCAGTACGTATTTCATTCTCTGAAGTGTGTTGTAACAACCTGCGATCGTATATGCGTTTTATCTCATCCGCCCAAATATCAATAGGCAGCAGCCCTGATATTACGTACGCTGCATCTTCGGACAGTGTGCGGAACCCACTAATGTTTCTCAAAGCGCAAAGCCTATGTACTGATGCTTTCCTTGGCAGAGAACTTGCCTGCAATGCCTGAGACATAATGGAGGTCACGACAGTAGCAAGTAGCTTACGCTTAACCGTCTTCGGGCCACCAACGTTTGGGAATAGCCTAGCCAACCTTGCTTGCGCTCTTGCCGCCTTTTCCGCCCCGTAACGCACATGATCCTTGAAGCTCAGCCTATTATCTAGCATGACTTCGAAGTATTTTATACAACGCTTAGATATAATATGTAGCTCCTACCTTAAAGTTGATTAATTCGACTTTCTTGCGACTTGATATCAGCACCGCCTCAGTTTTGTGCTCTACCAACGTCAGATGGACCGTATGCAGCCATTCCTTCACCTGTGCAATTGCTGTATTTGCGACCGCCTCTAATTGATCGATTTGCTTTGCCGCCACCACTATCGCGATATCATCAGCGAAACCTATTATTGACGTTCTCGCTGGCAGCGGGAGCCTCAAGACTTCGTCATACATCAGGTTCCAAAGTAACGGGCCAAGTACCGATCCCTGAGGAACTCCTGCAGTGACTCCTCGATTTTCTTGGCCGTTGTCACTTTCGTAGAGGGGTTTTCTATTGCGAAAGTAACTGCCTAATATTTCAATAATGTAAGGCGGGTCTTCCATTTTGTCGAGCGCTCTTTTGATGAACCAGTCTGCAGAATTGAATGCGCTTTTGATGTCAAGGGTTATAACGGCGCAGTATTCCTTTTTTCCCCCTTTCCAACGATCGCCAGCAATTGCGTCCCTTGCGCTATTGACAACTAATTTTATCGCGACGATTGTAGATCGTGAATTCCTGAAACCGTACTGTCGATCAGATATGGCAGACTTTTCCTCGGCTGACGACAGGAGTCGATTACAGATGATACCTTCCAGTATTTTGCCCATAGTGTCCAAAAGACAGATTAGTGGGTAAGAAGCCGCTTCTCCAGGGGGCTTGTTTGCTTTCGGAATGAGGGCCAACTTCTGTTTTTTCCAGCGGACAGGGAAGACACATTCCTCCAGACATTTCTGGTATGTTTGCAAGAACATATCCGGCCTTGTGGATATTGCTGACTTAATAATGACATTCGGGATGCCATCCGGACCCGTGGCTTTGTTATCGCCAATTTTCGCCCTGGCCTTTTTCAGTTCTTCTAGCGAAATTGCTGGGGCTGTTCCGTTGCTTTAGCCATGTTCGATATTCCACGGGCTTAGTGGTCGTGTCGGAAAAAGAGTTGAAACAATCTTCCGGAGAAGGACGGGACAGCCAATCCTTGGAGAGTTAAATCCTTTAAGCTTCTTCATTACAATTTTATACGCTGTACCCCAAGGGTTAATCTCGACTTGCTCACACAATTGGTTGAAGCGGTATCTCTTGCTAGCCTTGATTTTCTTGGACAGCTGTGATCGTAAGGCTTTGAATTTAGCTTCATTCTCCTCAAATAACGGGCTCCCTCTGGACCTTCTTGCTTTAAAACACTCTGCTCTCGTAGAGCGAATGTCGTGGGTCCATCAATAACATGGATTCGACTTCCCAAAATCATGCTTCCGTGGCATTGAAATGTCGCAGAGGTTTTCCATAGCGGCCGTGAGTTTCTGCGCAAGCTCTTCGGCAGACCCTGTACCTAGACCGCACGTTGCGAGCAATACCTCCGCCGTTTCTTTGTCAAAGGCTTTAGTATCCCATTTGGGTTTTGTCCTCAAACGCTGACGAGCTTGTAAATTGCGACGTCCGCCGATATCAATCATTATTGCTTGGTGGTCGCGCGCGTGTGTGTGTGTGTGTTTTTTTTTTTTTTTTTTATATATAGCAAGGGAAACGCATCGAAAGCCTAAGAGTTGGACTTTAACCAACTAAAAACCCCTACTGCCCAAACCCTTAACACTCGCGGAACCGCCGATTAAGCATTACTTCACGAGGAGGGTTATGTCAATGCATTCTCTTATACGGACAAAGAACTGTCATCTATTAAAGTGGTTAATAACTCTAAACGTCCGCACCCGGGAAAGCTTTGAAAATCTGGTGATTTACAGAAAGTCCCCCTTATCCACAAATGTCGATTCTACTCTACGTCTCGGACGTTGTCGCTCAGCTCTTCTTAAGTCCGTCATCACCGTAGCACACACATCTTTCACCGCATTCCATTCTCTAATCGACACCAGCATATGCGGCACTATGTTGTCTGGAGTTGGGGCTTCCCCAAACACTTCCTCTAAACGATTTCTCTGGGACTCAAACTGCACGCATTTGAAGAAAGAGTACTCTACGTTTTCACATTCACCATCTCCAAAATAGCACTCAATGCCATCGTCATGACCACGTTGGAAAAGGTACTCTCTGAAGCAGCCATGACCGGACAAGAATTGTGTCATGTAGAAATCCACCTCACCGTGCTCTCTGTCAACCCAACTGCCAAAGTTTGGTATCAACCGGAATGTCCATCGTCCGGTAGTTGCCCTCTGCCATCGCCTTTGCCACTCGACGTAACTTATTTCGCGTTCCGTCCTTCTCTACTAATCCTGGCAAGCAGTCTTCTACGCCACTGTCTTGGCCCGCCTATGTTGACCATAATTATAGCGAGCGCAAAGTGGGCTCGCGCTGCTTTCGTACAAGCCGCTTCGATGTGCGTTTTGAATGACAACCTGGCATCTAACATAACGCCCAGATACTTGATAGCTGGAGATGTCGTCAATATCAAGGGCGGTGATCTCTTTAACTTTCCTGCTCGTAACTAGCACTGCTTCGGTTTTATGCACGGCAAGTTCCAATCCATTCCAACCCGTAGCGCGCAATGCCTGTAAGTGGCGTTTCAGTTGCGTACATAGCTAGGCTTTAACAAGGCTTCACTCCATATTGGGGACGCATAAAGTATGATCGATTTTATGACGCCTGCCAGTAATTGTCTTTTGCGCTGACTCGGCCCTCGATTGTATAGCATTATTCTTGACAATGCCGTAGTTGCTATTGCTGCTCTACGCTGCACATGTTCTATGTGCGCTTTAAATGTAAGCCGATGATCTATCATAACTCCAAGATACTTTATGTGCGGCTTAGACACAATGACACAGTCGCCAACCTTGATTGCCACGGATTCTACCTTTTGTCTGCTGCTCAACAGTACACATTCCGTCGTATGACGGAATCTTGCTGCCAAGATGCTGCCATCTGCTGTATGTGATGTCTTTTACAGCGTCCATCTCCAACACTGTCAAATCCCTCTTCTTTTCCCGTCTCATATCGTAAATTGATTTCATTTGTAGTGCAAGTAAGTCAGGCGGTATTATTCCAGCAATAAACAAAACTGCATCACCTGATATTGTCCGGAAACCACTGCAAACTCTGAGCGCACATAAGCGAAAAAGCTGGTTTAAAGCAGTTCCTTTGCTACGACAGTTACCGCCACATCATCCGCATATCCCACGAGCTTTACGCCATTTGGTACCGGAAGTCTAAGGAGATCATCATACATTAGATTCTACAAAAGGGGTCCAAGAACGGAACCCTGTGGCACTCCAGCAGTTATTTTATATCTCCTTATTCCCAAGTCGCTATTATACAGCAGTTCCCTATCAGAGAGGTAGCTTCTAATTATTCGTAATAGGTACTGCGGCGTTTGCAACTGCTGTAACTTTCTAATTATAGCTGACCAGCTTGCCGTGTTAAATGCATTTTTAACGTCAAGAGTTATAACCAAGCAGTACTTCTTCGAGCCATTTAGCCAGCGGGACCCTTCAATGGCCTTATGCGCAGTGTTGATGACCTCCTCTATGGCTAACATTGTTGAGCGTCTTTTCCTAAAGTCAAATTGGTTCTCAGACAGCCCATTTACTTCTTCCACGTGCCTATCAAGCCGATCCCGAATTAGACGTTCCAGTATCTTACCGAGGACATCTATCATACACAACGGTCTATACGAACCCGGATCTCCTTCAGGCTTGACGGGCTTGGGAAGTAAGACTAAGCGTTGCTTTTTCCAGATTTTAGGAAAAATTCCCTCTCGCAAGCAGCAGTTATATAGCGCCAAAAACATTTCAGGGTTCTCTTCGATGGCCACCTTTACAATCTCGTTTGTGAGGCCATCTAAGCCCGGCGCTTTATTCTTTTTAAATGCCTTTATTAATGAAGTCACTTGCGGTACTTCAAGTTCCTCGTCATCGTTTGTCGTCATTACACTTGCTGTCTGCAGTGAGTGCTTAGGAAAAAGCGATTCAACGACATTCTGCAGAAATTTATGACAGGTGGGAGTTTGTAATTTCTGCTTAAACTTTGACATAACTATTTTATACGCACTGCCCCAAGGATTGATATCTGCCTCATTACATAGTTGCAATGAGGCAATGTGGCAATTTCCTGTGTACGCCTCCGGCGTTGTTTACGTCGTTTAGCCGCAAGACATTCAGCCCTTAGATCAGCAATGTCATCATTCCACCAATATTCGGGCTTTCTGTTGTTGGTGCTTTTACTTCTTTGCATTGAGGCATCGCACGCGGCAGTAATTGACGCCACAGTGTTCACACTAAGTACGTTTGCTCTATCTGTCGTAGCGGAAGCATTTTTTATCACATAAGCAAAGGTTTGCTTGTCCATTGTCTCAAATTTCCATCCTCTAGTTTGAAGTTTTTCGAGTATGGGTTGTTGCCAGTTCAGATGAGTTATCACTGCCATATGGTCGCTGTGCGAGTACATATCGCTTACATACCACATCGACTTCCTGCTCAGTGAACTGCTTTAAAAAGTGAGATCAATAACTGATTGTACTCCATTCCTTTCGAAAGTACACTCTAAACCATCATTTAGGAGCGTTACGTCTAGCTGTGAGAATGCTTCCAATAACATTTTTTCTTTCTGATTCGTAAGGCTGCTGCCCCATTCGGTTGACCAAGCATTAAAATCTCCGGCTATAATGCTAGGATTGGTACAACTGGCATCTCTGACAAGTCTATCGAGAACATCCAAATATTCATCCATTCTTAAGCTTGGAGGGAAATAACAGCTATAAACATGTATTCCATTTATCTTTGCCACTACATAGTATTTCCTGTTAAGTGTGTGTGTGTGTGTGTGTGTGTTTTTTTTTTTTTTTTTTTGTTTTTAACGGGGAGTAAAAGCATCAAAAGCCGTAGTCAGTGCGGGACTTTAAACCGCTAAACATCTCCTCTCGTCGGCACGGTTATTCCTCCCGGAACTACCGTGAAGTATTACGTCGGGAGGCCGTCAGAGCATCACTGCTCAATCGTCAGTTATTAGGTCGGTCGGTCCGTCTCTGTTCATTTGCGCGTATCGCTCGCGTTCCAGCCTGCGTTGCCGTATCATGATGTTGGCGCACATGGATTTGATTGCCTGCCAAGCTCCCGGCGACATCAACATAACATCAATAATATTGCTCGCAGTTATTGTTCGACGCAGCTCAGTTTCCGTTGTAGAACGCAATTGTGCCAGAGCTTCGCACTCAAAAAATATGTGATGTGCATCTTCATAAGCATTGGAGCACCATCCACATAATGTGCTCGTGTCGTGACCATATTTACACAAATAACTCCTGAAACATCCATGCCCACTGATCATCTGTGTCATGTAAAAATTCACCTCACCATGCAGTCTTTCGACCCATCCCTTAACGTCAGGTATGAGTTGATGAGTCCATCGGCCTTTGCTGGAGCTGTTCCACCGATCCTGCCACTTAGCGAAGGTGTCGCGTTTGATCTCTTCTATTTCGTGCATTTTCAGACTTCTGCGGGTTTCTGCTTTTTTACGGAAGCGATTCGTGATCTCCTCAACTAGTAGATCTGGCGGGGGTAATCCTGCAACTACAGCGGCTGCTTCGTGCGACATAGTTCGGAATCCACAACAAATCCTTAGAGCGCACAAACGAAAAACACGATTTAGTTGGCGGACATTCTTTTTGCTGTTTACTGCATTAGCTCACACTGGTGCAGCATACATTAGAATCGACGTTACTACCTTAGAAAGCAACAATCTGCGCTTCTGACTGGGCCCATACGTATTAGCCATTAATCGGGCCAAGGCTGTAAACGCTGTCATCGCTTTACCGCATACCATATCGATATGTGCTGTGAATGATAATCGGCTATCCAGCATAACTCCTAAGTATCGAATCGCTGGAGCGGATTTAATGCACACTCCGTCCAAGTTCAACTCTACATATTCCACCTTTTTCCTGCTGGTTATTAGCACTGCTTCTGTCTTTTGGGTAGCCAGATATAATTCGTTTGCTGAGAGCAAGGATTTGATAATGCTCACCACCTCAGTTGCTATAGATTGAAGCTGGTAAATCTGCTTAGCCACAATTACAATAGCAATATTGTCAGCATATCCAATTATCTTTACGCATTTAGGGACCGAAATTCGCAAAACACTGTCGTACATCAAGTTCCACAGTAGTGGACCCAAGACTGATCCCTGAGGAACTCCAGCAGTAACTTTATACTGCTTAACCCCAACGTCGGTGCTGTACAGAAGTGTCCTTTCCGAGAGGAAGTTACTTAGGATTCTGATGAGATAGCCTGGTGTATTCAGGCGCTCCAGCGCTGCGTTGATGCTTTTCCAGCTCGCCGAATTGAAGGCATTTCTAACGTCCAGCGTTATGACCAGGCAGTATTCCTTGGTACCATACATCCAGCGAGAGCCCTCGATAGCTTTTTGGGCTACACTTATCACATTCTGGATAGCGTCTATTGTGGAGTGGCCCTTTCTGAAGTCATGTTGTTGTGGCGACAAGCCATTGACCTTATTCACATGTCGCTGCAGACGCTCACGTAAAATATGCTCGAATACCTTTCCTAGCGAGTCAATCATGCAGAGTGGTCTGTATGCGCTTGGTCCATTGAAGGCTTATTGGGCTTAGGAAGCAAGACTAGGCGCTGTATTTTCCATATTTTTGGAAAGACATGCTGGGTTAAACACGCTTGGAATAAACTTAAAAACGGTTCCGGTTTGAAGCTATATGCCAATTTTATTATCTCATTCGGAATACCATCTAGGCCTGGCACCTTTTACATTCGAATGAGCTTATTGCCGCCAGTATCTCTTCGCCAGTGACCGCCGGAGTTGGCATGCTTATCGTCACGCTTACCGCTAGAGCCGTATTTGGGTCATGCGTTGGGAAAAGTGTGCGCACCACCTTCTGCATGAATTCATCAGATGTAGGTATTTGTACCTTTGCACACTTCAGCTTTGACATCACTATTTTATAGGCGCCACCCCAGGGATCTATGTCTATCTTATCACATAGCTCTCTAAAACAGCGTTTCTTGCTTTGCTTTATTGCCTTCTTCAGGTTTCTTCGCGCCAGTGTATAAGCGGATCGACACGCCACGAAGTACTCAGTACCGATGCTACGCTGCTCCATTCTCCTGGCACGCAGGCATATTTTCCTGAGTTCTGCTATTTCGTCATTCCGCCAGAACACAGATCGTCGACCGCGACTATTTCCTGCTCTCGCCATGGATGCATCGCACGCTGTATGAAGCCATGATACAACTTGTGTAGCCAGTTCTTGTGCACTATCAGCTTGCGGGTCGGAGATTCGAAGCATTTGCTTGAATATGCCAACATCTAGTGTAACCAGTTTCCATCTTTTCCCTTTAGCGATATCCTGCGTTGCTAACTCCGTGCGCCTACAGTTGACTTGCATAATCAACGCCCGGTGATCGCTACCAGTGTAAAGGCTGCTAACCCACCAGTCAATTCGGCTTACCAAAGAGCTACGTGCGAAGGTGACATCTATCGTTGACATTCTTCCATTGCGTTCAAACGTGTGCTCACGACCGTCATTCAACAGCACAATATCTAGATAAGCAAACGCTTCATTCAGAATTCGACCCCTTTCGTTGGTGGAACGACTGCCCCATTCTATGGACCACGCGTTAAAGTCTCCAGCTATTATACAAGGGGAATAATTTTGAGCATCACTCACCAGATTATCGATCACGGCTGCGTATTCGGTGTCATTTAAACTTGGTGGAAAGTAGCAGCTAAATATATAAATACCACCGATCTTAGCAGCAACATAGTAGTCACGCTCCATATCAAGCTTCCATTGGAGAGCCAACTTGCCACAATTCCACACTGCAGCCTTCGATTTCCTATCGGAGAACCACTCAGACTGGTTTCGGTACTGCTCAGCGATGATAACTGCATCAATCTTTTGTTCCACAATATTCTGTTTGAGAAGCTCCTGCGCTGTTACACAATGGTTGAGATTGATCTGCAACAACTTCATTTTCGATTTCCGAAAGCTGCACGGAAAACAGGGCATTTCGTCCACCTGTAGCATGATTAGCATCGGATTTTTTGCTGGCACATATTATGCAAGAGGCTTTATTTTTGCATTCTTTCGCTGGATGACCGATTTGTCCGCATTTGAAGCAACATTTACTTCTGTCTTCGCTGCTCTTGCACATTTTAGCTATGTGCCCGAACTCTAGGCATTTAAAGCAACGTTGAACTGATTCCTTCAATCTTATTCGGCATATAGTCCAGCCTATTTTAATTTTCCCTGCATCCAGGAGTACTTTGGCTGCTTTTGCCGATACTCGAATTACTGCAACCTGCGTTTCGCCATAAGATTTCCGCATCGAGTTGAACACTGGTTCTTCCTCGCAGATGCTACGTACGGCCAGGACAAATTCTTCGCTCGTGGTGAGTTCATCTAAATCCCTAATTTCTATCTGGAAAAGGTTTCCCAAAGTTTTCACTTTCGTCTGCTCGCCTAGTACTTTTTGGACTTCTGCCTTAAGTAACTGAACGTTCAGATCAGGGCTCCTCTTAAGCTCGAATAGCATTTCACCTTTTTGCGTCTTTCTGATCTTCACAACATTTTCTCCCAGCATCGTAAGGCTTCGGTCACCTTTCACTGTTTTTAGCATATCACTGTAGGATAGATTACCGACCTTTTCGATGACAATCGACTCTGGTCTGTTTATCCTCAGTACACGTTTGCTGGTCTCTTTGGCATTTTTCTTATGCGATACGTTTTTCCACTCGTCGCTTCCATCTTTTGTCTCATTTTTGTTCTGCTGCTGGCTATTTGCTTCTACTTCTTTAATAGGACATTCACGAGCTCTTTTCACACGCGATTGCACTAGGGTCCCTTCATACCTTGGCCGCTTTGGCTCCTTGCTGAGCTTGAGCAATGGAGAAGTTTCGATTGAAGCCTCGTGAGTTATTCGCTTGACGCCATTGCCTCCTTCTTCACCTTGGTCGACACTCACAGGCAACCCCTGATTTAGCGACAAGATTTGCTCTACTTCCGATTCTGCCGCATCATACAACTTCACAATGCGGTCCATCAGATTCCTCATCGGCTGATTTATTGATCGCCGCAGAGCACCTGTTGGTGCAATTGACTCCGTCATCACTGCGTATAATTCACGGATTCTTCTACCAAGTACAGCGAACGCGCATCTCCGATGTGTTGTTTGCACATCTTGTGCAGTCAGACTCGGTGGCGATGAGCTTGAACGAGCACTTTGCTCTTTATTGCATAGCTGCACGGGTGAACGGCCAATCCGACCAGTCCTTTTAAACGGATCCGTAATGCCGACACTGATGTCTGCTGACAAGCTATCACCGCCATTTTTCCGCACCTGAGTCTTGTCACCTCCTTCTGCTGTAACTATTGACTTCTTTACAGTATACGGTGGTGTGGCCGTCTCACTCAGTGTGTGTGTGTGTGGGTGGGTGTGTGTGTGTGTGTGGTTGAGGATTTGATTTCGCTTGTTTGGACATTCAAGTAATGAGCGTGAGTTTTTCTATTTCGTTCGGTTTCGTGAGTGTTGATTCTGTAGATGTTGTTGTTGTGATTTAATTCTTTCAGTAGAACAGAGCATCGTCGATGGATTTAGCGCAAACCAATCTAGTTGCGTTTTTTTTCCTCATGTTGTTACTATATTTAATGTGAATCACGCATGAAGCAAAGAAGTATATTTATTATTCTTCAATTTTTGTTCATAAATATTTCGTACGTAGTCTCCTCCAAATGAAATTATAAATCATGAATATTAGATATTGTAAACAATGAAAAAATCTTAAGAACTAGGGATCTGTATCATGCTTAGTATCGTCCATATATCAGAAGGCGGAAGTTTGCAATTTGTTCTCAGTTCTGAAAGTAATCTTGAAGCCTTCGGAAGAATTTTGAAACTTGTCAATTGTGAGGAGCTCTAAAAAAATTTAAGCGTGTAAAAACTAAACTTATAGAAAAAATTCTGAAATATTATATTAAAAATAAAACTGGAAATATAAAACGCTTAGACACAAAGCATAATTTAAATTTATTAACTATAGTATTAAAGAAACCCAACCAACTAAAATTATTAAAATATAGTACTTAAAAACAAACCATAGAAGAGCAAATTAAAACTGTAAAAACAGTATTTAAATTAAAAAACAAATGCATATAAAATAAAACGCACGAAACGAACGAAAAACAAAGAAAAATAAAACCACAAAGCTGTAAAATAAAACTACAACAAAATAACTGTAAAGAAACTGTGATTGTAGTTAAAAATACTATTTAAAATAAAACAGCAATAAAAAGGAAGTGCCTAGCCTACAAAAATATAAAACGTGTTAAATAAAACAAAATAACAAACGCTTAAATATAGTGTGTGAAAAAAAACATTAAAATAAAAGAAAAACTTTTAAATTTAGTATTTAAAACGTACAGAGAAAAAACAACAACATCATCAGCAGTAGAAAGCAAACAAAACAAATAAAATGAAGAGATTTATTTGCGACATTTGCGGACAGGGTTTCACTGCGATGCGTAGCCTTAAAAGGCATACAAAAGCAACGCACGGCCATCCACAGTTCCATTGCAACGATTGTGGGGAAAATTTCAACGGTCTGGATAATATGCTCAGGCATAAAAGTCGAGCCCACAAAATACCATCATCAGCAGCACAACAAGCATCATCAACAACAGCAGCAGTACCACAGACATCACCAGGATCACTTGCAGAAGTAGCAGCATCGCCTGCAGCATCATCGTCTTCAACAGCAGCATTAACAACATCAGGACAACACGCAGCATCATCATTAGCAGTAGAACCCCGAGCTGACAACACCATCGCAATCACACATTGACGCTAGCGAGAACGTTCGTTGTCCAACATGTAACGAAGATGTATCTCGAAGAGGCTGGAGCTACCATCTGCGAACCATCAAACATAAAAAGAATTGTTGGTCGCCGCTAAAGGATGGTCTTAAGTGCATTAAAACTGCATTTAAAAATAGAATCCAGACGCTCCTATTCGAAAATGAGGATGAAGGTCTGTTGCTTCCGGAAGTGTTTTTTGAGCGACCTAGAACTATACTCGCCATGCAGATGAAAAATTTACTAGAGCATGCAAGGGTGAAATTCAACATCGAATTGTATGCCGAATATTTTAAAAATTAATGCAGATGACGCAATGATGGTGGAAGTAAAATCTTTTCAAACTAAGATGGTTTTACTTCAAAAAGTTGAAGATATCAGCAACATCTACGCTGATATGTCCCAACAGATCACCACTAAAATGGGCGAGTTTCAGGAGAGAGACAGTGGATGGGCTCTCCTTAGGATACGTAACCTGGAAGTTAACGTAAACCAGTATCGTCCACTTAAGGGAACTTCATACATACCTTTACCGACAGTCCTGCAGGAGAAGAAAGCCTGCATCAATGTTAAAAATTATTATGTATACTGCTTCATATGGGCGGTGATATCTGCACTTATATGATATAAACAATAGATGATATAAACAAATTTGAGGAAATAAATGCTACGATTAGAGTCAATGTGTTTGGTTTCGATGAAGTTTCTGGAAATATCGAGAAGCCGTACCACTGCACCAAGCAGGAAAAGGCACAACACATCAACCTGCTGCTGCTGCAAAATGATGAACAATTTCACTATGTGCGGATTAAAAACTCAAGGTAATTCTAATTTAATGTATTTCTCAACTTCAGCTTTCATTCTTTTTTTCTTATTTCTATTATTTTGATTTGTTAGTTTATAAATACATACCACAAAAATTCTAATGAAATTTTTTCTTCCTTTTGGCTTTTTAGATTAATAAAACATCAACAGACGAATCATCGCTAGACTGTATTTGTGAAATAGCTGCCTACAGTACTCGCACAACGAGAGTACGCTACAAAAGCATAAAATGGTATGCGGAAAAGTGATAACGGAGATGCCGTCGCTGGAAAAGGCGGTAATTAGTTTTAAGAATTTTGAACGTAGCTTAGATGTTCCTTTTGTAGTATACGCAGATTTTGAATGCGTATTAAGTAGTTCAGGCTTAGATAGTCGCAATAAGTTTGTGTCTAAGCATATTCCTGTAGTCTTTAGCTATAATATCCATTGTAGTTTTAATGATAGTCTTATTTAATTTGTTATATGTTCAAGAGAAGATGCTCCCAAGAAATTTATTGAATACTTAATTAAAGATATCTTAGATTTATATAATAACTATTTAAGTAAATCGAAACCTATGGCCTTTTTACCTTCTTTGCAGCTAAAGCAACAATTCCAAAGCAAAAACTGCCATATTTGCTATAAAGAATTGGGCTCTGATAGAGTGGCAGACCATTGCCACCTAACTGGCGAATATAGAGGACCGGCATATAATGAATGTAATTTAAAATATCAAATTACAAAGTTTGTGCCTGTGTTCTTTCATAACTTTTCTGGATACGATTGCCATCTTTTCGTTAAGGAATTAAATTCTTTTGAAGGTGATATAAATGTTATCCCTTTAAACAAAGAATTATATATATCCCTCTCAAGCGTATCAAGTTGGGTGAAAACAAAACTTTTGAGATAAGATTTTTGGATTCTTTTCTTTTCATGGCATCAAGTTTGGATACATTAGCGAAAAATTTATCACCAACTGATTTTTAAACTTTTCGCCAAATGTTTTCAAACGATGATGAATTTAAATTAGTAACAAGAAAAGGTGTATTCCCGTACGAATACATCAATTCTCTCGGGCGACTTAAAGAAACTTCTCTTCCTCCTCAAACTGAATTTTATAGTCGTTTGACAAATAAAACTTGTTCCAAGGAAGATTATGAACACGCACTTAAAGTATGGCAAACATTTAAATGTAAAACACTTGAGGATTACATGTTTCTATATCTGAAAACAGATGTTTTAGTTTTAACAGATATTTTTGAAAATTTCAGAAAAATATGCAAACAAATTTATGATCTAGATCAGTGTCAATACACTGCCCCAGGCTTATCTTGGGATGCAATGTTAAATACTACAAAAATAGAACTTGAATTGTTTACAGATATAGATATGTATTTATTCATTCAGAAAAGTATTAGAGGAGGCATTGTCCAATGCTCTAAAAGGCATTTAAGGGCAAATAATAAATATATGGCGGACTACGATTGCAGTAAACCATCAGAATATTTAATGTATTTGGATGCCAATAATTTGTATGGCTGGGCAATGTCTCAATACCTTCCTTATGGAGGTTTCGAGTGGTTACTAATAATTTTAACGTACAGACAATTCATGAAAAT
Source organism: Thecophora atra (assembly GCA_937620795.1). NCBI lineage: Eukaryota > Metazoa > Arthropoda > Insecta > Diptera > Conopidae > Thecophora > Thecophora atra. The sequence continues at coordinate 65,119,028 of OW569398.1, forward strand.
TCAGAATTTGGTTTTATTTTAGAAGTTGATCTAGAATATCCGGAAAATCTTCACGATTCCCACAATGACTTACCATTTTGCGCGGAAAATAAAATACCCCCCAATTCTAAATGTAATAAACTAATAACTGATTTAACCAACAAGACTACATACACAATTCATTACAAATGGCTGCTATACAATTGAAAAGATCTCGCTCTGTATACAATAAACCAATATATTTGGGATTTGTTGTTTTAGAATTATCCAAATGGAAAATTTATGATTTCCACTATGATTATATGAAACCTAAATTTACAACAAATCTCAGTTTATATTCCATTCGATGCGAAGAATTTTACAATGATATTCGTGATGACATCGACTCATAATTTGATACATCCGAATATTCACCTACAATTTCCATATGCCGCTTAAAAATGGTAAAGTCTTGGGCATGATGAAAGACGAGAACAAGGGACAAATTATGAAAGAATTTATAGGTCTCCGGTCTAAAATGTATACAATACAAGTTGTTGACTGCATAGAAATTAAAAAGGCCAAAGGTGTCAAGGCTACAGTTTTGAATAAATTAAATTTAAGTTATTATAAAGATTGTTTAGTTAATAAGAGAATTATATATGGAGATATGTATAATTTTAGATCTAAGCTCCATAACATATATACAGAGCATATACATAAGATAGCTTTAAGTCCATTAGATGATAAGCGTAAAATTAGAGAAGATAATGTTCACACCTACGCGTGGAATCATTATACGATAGGTAAAGAATCAGTGTTAAACGAAGATGAAGAAATTTTTACCGATCTTGAATGCTGAGAAATTATTGTAACATTCATGAATATAATATCATAAGTTTCAAGTTACGTTTACTTTCTCCATATTTGTAATTAGTTTTAAGAAAACATTCATGTATAGTTTTAAGAAATATTTGTTTTATTAAATAAAAATGTATTAGATTTACAGTTCGTAAATAGAAATTTAATGTGTTTGTGAGGTGTGTCGAGGACCACGCTCTGTGTCGGAGCGCGGATAGTGAGCGGACGGTAAATTCGCTCATTCCAGATCGTTGCCGCAATGCGGTTATCGGCATCTCCTCTTTCCATCATGACGACGGAGAGAGTGGTCCCGTAAAGTGGCGTGATCGAAGTTTCTAGAAGAATTTTTTTTCTATGAACTTCACATCACGCCATCCTACGGGACTTGCAATAAAAGTCGATCATGGTGAGAGGGAGTGAGATGTCGCTAGCTGCGCAGCGGCAGCGACTGGAATGAGCGAGGCAAACCAGTTTGCTTTCTGTCGCTTCGAAACAAAGCGTGGTTTCGAAAAGAGTGAGTCGGGAAGAAAGAATTGAAACACAAGTCAGTTGATTTTCAACCTCCATTTGTGGAAGTTCGTTTCCCAGTCCGAGCTGATGATAGGCAAAGAGCGTAAAACGCAATGCGCGCTATTATAAACTTGATGGCAATGAGAAAAATAGTTATAATAAAACAATGACTTCACAAGAAAGCAAAATGGCAAAACTTGAAAAATTCTTCACCAAACAATAAAACTTGTTTTCGCGTAAAGTGAATAAAAAAAAAGGAATTAAAATCGCTTGATTGAAATTCAGTGTCGCGTCGCGATTGCAGACATTTTGCAATACGAAAAGCGCGAGCGTGAAGACACAACATTAACTCATGGATGATGTGAGAATGTGAGCGAGTGACAGAGGTGAACAGAAATAAAAAAAAAACCCAGAAATGAAACAAAACGAATTTAAAAAGAAAAATAGAAAATGGTTTAGAAACTTTAGAAAAGTCGGAAAAAATAAAATTTCAAGCAAATTCATAAACGAAAAGATGTAGAAAAATGAAATTGTGAATATTGATGAGCAAAAAAAAAAGTATTTCTTTTAAATTATATTCATCTTTAAATGAAAAAATGGAAACTTGCAAAAATTTAATAATTTTTTTAACTTCCTTTATGGAAAATATAATTAAATTACGTGGAAAAAAATGAGAGTGAAATTGATGTTGTTATTATTTTTCAAATTAACTAAGCATTAATATTTTAATGTTTTTGCTGTTATTGTTTTTGTGTATTTAAAATGAATTCGTGCAGCGAAAATAATTACTTAGTTCATTTAACACATGCAGAAAATCATGCAGAACAGATGACTGAACTAAACACACACACACATAAATAAATATAAACGCAAACTCATTTAAATAAATATAAAAACTTGAATACATATTGAAAAATGTGGTGTTAATATTTCATATTTGCATTAGGAAACGCGAGAAACACATTTATTCGAAAATAAAAGAACAAAAGCAATTTGCCGATTTTGGACAACTTAAAAATTATCACGAAAACTCCATGCTGTTGACTGCCAGCACAAAGCAAAAATAGTGAAATATAGAAAAAAAAAAAAAAATTAGTACCAGAGTGTTTAGATTTCCAATTATAATTAAAGTTGAGTCGATTCATGAATTGAGCTGCAAAATCAGTGACTTTGCAAAGGAAATTCTAAGAAAAAAAAAAGTATAAACAAAAAAAAAAAACTGTTCACTATTTACATACCTTAAAGTAAAATACAGAAATTGTTAATTTATTTCCGCTTATAATCGAGCACTAATTTAAATCGTCCAAAACCCAGCAAGAAGCGATAGCCAACATGATTTGTGGATTTATTGGAATAAGGAAAAAGTTGGATTGATAAGCAAAAATACTCCATTCAACACTAAGTTTAACCTTCAAGCCGATGAACACCTGTTTTTTTTTTATCATATTTGAGTCATCTTCCAGAACGGAATCACAACCGAATTCAAGTAACTTTTATATGGCGATATTATTTTTAATGATACTTGCGGAAATTTGTTTAACTGTTCATCATGCTGAAAACTTGAAACAAAAGAGAAAACACGTAATCAGCAAAGAAGAATTTTTGCAATACTGTAGTAAATCAAAACACAACGTATTGGTATAGTAAGAAACTTTATTTCCAATGTTAAACTAAGTATGAATAAAACAATTTTGTTTTTTTTTTTGTTGCAACATTTTTGTAATATTCTAAAACGTTAGTCAAAATCATAGTTGCAACATTTGCTGAAATTTTCTTTTGTATTAATTCTCTGTATGCGTTCTTATGATTGTGGGGCTTTTTTTTTGTAAACATTTGCAACTGATTACAAGCGCTTCCCTTAATGACGTCACTATTGTTTGATTTACACATTAAGCCAAGTAGAAACTGTATTTCGCGGCATGAATTTCTTTTGGAATTATTAGGTTTAAGAGCTGTTGTATAAAAAAAATCTTTATAAGCAATAAATCATTATGTATTGAAAATTAATTAGATTTTGCTGGATAATGAAGTGAACATTTACTTAGGTTAACAGGTGAGTTAGCGGTTTCACTCCGCGAAGCCAGGCGACACTCGAAAAGGGGTTGGCGCACAAACTTGCAAGGCGCCAACCATGGTAGGGCGGGTATAGAAAGGGGGAGGGAAATAACATCAACTCCTCCCCCCCTCCTCCTCTCATCTCTCTCTCCCACCGATCCTCTGCGTACGTGAATTTTTTTTACTTTGCACGTTGGTTTTTGCCGCCACCAGCCTTGTATCGATCACGAGCGGATTTCGTCGTGTAAATTTTCGGTTATCGGTCTTGTCTTTGGCTGTAGAGCCAATGTAAGCCTCAGCTCCGATCTGTTTTTTTGTAACTGGGGTTTAAAGACACTGTCGGGGTTGTTGAAAAACCCCCCCACTTTCCCTGAGCACGGCCGGACGAGCTGAGCTGCCCTGACAGTGATCACATTTTCGTTCTTTTTTTTTCTTTGAATTTTTTTTGTTGTTAAATTAGTTTACCGCGGACACACCCCCAAACGTTACATGTTCTTTATTTTTTAATTATTATCGATAAAATTTCTCAACAGCAGAGCATTTTCCAGTGCACAGTGTCCATTATGGGAATGGCATGTTGTTTGTAGGAAGTATGTTTCTCTAAGTGTTTGAAGATTTTTACATCCAATTTCTTCTACATTAATGACAGGTTTTCTTAGGAACTGTTCAATCCAACACTTCTTTTCAACTCCTTTTAGATATATAGGTTGGTTTTTAATATTGAACTTTAAGAAATTCGCAACACTTTTGAAAGTAATTGATCCACAACTCGAAGTAAAGCCATGATGATAATTTTTTAGCCAATTTGCTTGTATCTGATATTTAAGCGTCAATTCTTCAAATTCAAACGGTGGCTTAATAATAAAATTTTGATATTCATTATTGCTGAAAATGATTGCCAACGATAAACTAATTGAAATTTGCCTTAAAGCCTTGCACATCCAATGTAACAAACTCCATTTTCATTTCTAGTTTTCCTTACGCAACCTTTTTAATTTCTCCAGTTATAGGAATATTTTCAACCAATTTATCATATATCAGTATGCAATAAGTTGATGTGTTGGGCGGAATGTTCTTAGATGTTTTAAATTCAATTCGAGTGTCAATTGGACCAGTTTTTATAGCTTCATTTTGATGAGTAACATCAACGACAACTATTGGAGCCTTATCTTTAAAATCTCCTTGTAGCAGCAGAGGTTGAGAATCACGACCGAAGTAGTTTTGTTGAAACTTTAAGTACATATCATAGAGTAAAGCATATCGTTCACGATCAAAGTTCAGATTGAGATCATCATAGGGATATGTATCAGAGTTTAGGTGCACTTTAACATCACTTATATGACAATGTTGAAATTTGTTGTCTCTTCGAAAGGCAATTAGTACGAAGCGTGGTCGTTCATTCTGTGCGGATAACTTAACATTCCACAAATGATTGTTTCTCTGTGTAAGTAGTGGTTTAAAGTGAAAGTCCCAACTACGAAATGCCATTAATAAAGGTTTTCCACTTTGAATTGTTTGTTAAATTTGTAATTTTGCAAAATCAGCCAATTGTATATGTGGAATTTTCCATATGATACTGGTTATCATTAGCTTTATGTTTTGCTGGAAAACATAAGCAGAAGCTTTATGTTTCTGCTGCGATAGTTGAATATATAACATTCTCATCAGATTTAGACCTTATTAATATTAGTTCATTGAACGGGGTGTGTGAATGTGAACGGGGTTGGCAGAAGGGAGGCGGAACGGGTTGTGACTACGAACGGTATTAAGGGCAGTTAAAACCTTTTCAGCGTTCAAATCGTCGGTACTGCATGGAATATTTCCGGCCTTGCTTCAGTGGGGCATTGACGCTCTTCTGGAAAGACTACACGGAGTATTTGTGGCCTGTCTAGCGACAGCGTACATTCCAAAGGGGTGGAGAGAAACAAAGGTGGTTTTCCTACCCAAACCTTGTAAAAGTGACTACTCTGAGGCAAAACCATTCAGGCCAATTAGCCTCTCGTCCTTTCTACTAAAGACGTTGGAGAGGATTGTGGCTGATTATATTGAAATGTCGACGCTGGTGAGTAGACCGTTAAGTAGATGTCAACACGCATATCGTGTTGGTAGGTCTACTGATACTGCCCTGCATGAAATGGTAAGGGTTGTGGAGAAGGATATGGAAGTCGGAGGCATAACTATGGCTGTCTTTATGGACATAGAGGGAGCCTTCGATAAAATAGGCTTCGATAAACTGGGGGACGCTCTGGTTTGCCGAGAGGTCAGTCCAATAATTGTAAATTGGGTGGACAACTCGTTGAAATACAGGGCAACCAATGTTCAGTGGCGGAAGTCAAAACTTAGGGGGAGAGTGGGGAGAGGATGCCCTCAGGGGGGCGTTCTCTCCCCACTCCTGTGGAACTTTAGTTTAGATGATATTGGCATACACACTGTGGGGTTCCACACACACTGTCCGTTCTTGGACAGCATCACCAACGTTATGAGGAATGCTCTCAGAACAGTGGAGAGGTGGTGTAAAGAACAGGAACTGACCATCAATGCGAGTAAGTCAGACATGATTCTCTTTACAAGAAAGAGGAAAGGTCTGGACATGAGGCCGCTTAGCCTCTTTGGGGATGAAATCAAGATCTCCAGGAGGGTCAAATACCTAGGAATAATCCTTGATAGTAAACTATCCTGGAGTGATCATATTGAGAATAAGATCCAAAGGGCGAAGCGAGCCTTTTTCCAGTGTAGAAGAGTGTATGGTTTACGCTGGGGATTAAACCTCCGTGCCATTTACTGGATATACACTGCAATGATTAGACCCATTATTGTTTATGCCTCGGTTGTCTGGTGGCCTAAATCTGAACAAAAGACAATACGAGGTAGACTTGATGTGGTCCAACGTCTGGCGTGCATTGCTGTACGGGAGCTATGCGTACATCCCCGACTGCTGCCCTTGAGGCGCTGATAGGATTGCTCCCGTTGGACTTATTTATTAAGACGGCGGCACTCGCAGCACTGCGCATGAAGACTTGTGACACTTGGAATGAGTTCGGTGCGGTGGTAGGGCAGAGGCGTATTCTTGACCTCGTTAACACCGAGATCATGGAGACGCTGATGCCAAGCGATAGTATGAGTAAGACTATAGCCTCAATAAGGAGACACAATAGCCTCATAACAGATGGTCAAACACACGAGGAGTGTGAGAAGAATGACATATGCATCTTTACTGATGGGTCATTACGAGAAGATAGGGCGGGAGCCGGAGTCCACTCGGTAGAGTTGAACCTGGCCTGTGCGCTATCTTTGGGACGACATGTGTCGGTATATCAGGCCAAAATGCTGGGGCTTGTACACGCGCTGGATCACCTGATTGATGGAAAGGTGGAACATAAGACTATCTTGATTGCGCTTGACAATCAATCGGTGATTAGGTGCATGGATCGGACACAGCATGCCGGTATCGATCGTAATGAAGTGGATGATGAACTCGCAAAACGGGGGTCATCATCGACTTTTTTTGGACACGAGCCGAGAGTTGCTCTGAGCAAAGGATCGGTAAAAGCTTTAGTCGAACGATGGATGGAAGTCTTCCACCTGAAAAAATGGGAGAGTTTAACCACGTGTAGACAAGATAGGATCGTTATGCGCAGCCCTATGGGCGGGGCAAATAAATGGGTCACCCAACTTCCAAGGAGGACCCTGAGCTGGCTAGCTGCAATGGTGACTGGTCACGGTAACTTCAGATACCATCTCAAAAAGATAGGTCTTGCTGAAGATGGGATCTGTAGACTGTGTCAGGAAGAAGATGAGACATCGGTGCATGTACTGTGCCAGTGTCCAGCAGTGGCAAGCAGAAGGTTGACACTGTACTGGGTCGACACTATATTAATGATGACGATGTTAGTGGTGTCAACCTTGGCGACTTGCTTCTAATGTCACAGGACTTGGTCATGAGAACGGAGCTGGATAGATTCCACACGTCTAGAGACTAGGTTCTGGTAGGATAGCGGTGAGACGAAAAAGGACCCGAATCAGGTGATCTACTTCGACAATCCCACTTCTATCACAAGAGGAGTTTAGGTTTTAGTACGTAGGCGCACCCGTTGGTGTAAATCGTGCATGCCAGTTACTGGTATCTTTGGAAGATCCTCTTCCAAAAAAAAAAAAAAAAAAAAAATATTTGTTCACGCTTTGAATTTAAAATTATTTTGTTAAAGTCTCCAGCAAATCCTAATAGCATATTCAATGGTGTACAAAAGTTAAAATATCTATTTTTTATTTCAATTTCATTGTTTGGTAACCATCCCGCATTTTTAAGCATGTTACTCTGCAGTGTGTTCAATCAGACATAGTTTTTTACTGTTGAAGTTACACCCAGATGACGTGTACGATCAATTTCCAATCCGTTCACCTCATAGCGAATTTCATCAAACATGAATGCAACACAATTGTTTTTAATTTTGCGTTAGCTGTTCCTTCTCCATTTTCTAATGTAACTGTGCCTTCAATATAAATTAAACTCTCACTAGGTAGAACGAAAAGATCTTGATTTTGAATGGATATCCTTATCTCATCATTGCTTTTATATGATTGTAAATATGGTGAATAGCTATAATATTCCTTTTTGATAACACTTTCATCACAAAGCGGCGTTTGTAATACATCATGTATTTGACTCATTTAACTTTGTTTTATGTTTTAAACCCAATGAAACTTTTTATTTTCAGAAGACAGCTTTTTATTTTGGAGAACGTTTTTTGGTTTGTTCGGTTCTGGCGACCATTTCAATGACGAGGATAAAGAAGAACTGAAAGAAGATGCTCCTGTGTATGGGTTTTTATTATATATAATCATTGCTCTTGGGGCTTTAGATGAAGTCTGAGTGATATGGTTTCTCCACAAAAAATTATTAAATGTCCGTTTTGATCAACAATTTTCACAGTAATACAGTACATTTTTGGGGATCTCATCTATTTTATAGCCAGGACTAACATTTAAAGCAAACATATGAATTGTATGCGCTGGTATATTGTTAATATATGCACCAGTAACTATGTCGCACTCAATGTGTATTGCATTTATCTTCGTTATATTCACTGGCAAGTCTGAAATATGAAACTTTCCTGTTTCCAATACTTTTTCACTTTATTACTTTCACTTTACTTTATTACAGAAAATGTTATGTTTACTCGATTCTACGACTGCTTGCAATGTATTAGGGTTTGCGGCTATTTCCACTTTTTCATTCTGATCTATACTAGAATATTTATTTTGAATAAATTCAGCAATGTCATCCAGCTCATATGACCCCACAGGAATCACAATAGTATGATCGCCAATGTGAAATAAGTTATTTTCGTGATCAATGTTTGGTATTGTATGATAACTATGGAAGTCTACAAGACCACAAACATACGGTCTATCTAAATCTAAGGGTGGAAAATAATTAGCCGACAAAACGGACTAGTTTCCTATTAAAGTAAGAGTAATTGACATGTTGCGAGTAGTTTGACTAATGAAATGAAAAACAGATGTATGCCTCTTTTATTAACAATATTATTTTATTTATTTTCATATCATAGTCAATAGCGTTCTTGGATTTCAATGGTACAATCCAGGCATACTTTGAGAATGTATCACAGTTAGAAGGAAGCGATAACCATCATTGTATGTAGAATAAGTACCCATTTCCACTAAATCTGCCTGCCAAAGGTCATCTATTCCTTTTGTTATTACACGCCTTCGCTTCAAGTTTTTACGTGCTTGTCTGTGAAGCTCTTCCACCAAAGCTTGCTTTTTACTCATATCTTAATTACTCTATGAGAATATTTTCTTTTCTGCATTTCATTGAGAATTTTCTCTTCTAAATCAGCTATGGATTTCGGTCTTTTCTGTAGTTCTTGAAATATATAGCTTTCAATTCGCTCAATTTGTTCACTGGTATATTTTACAAAATTTTGAACATTACTTTCAATATCGTCTTTTGTGAGCTGTAGTTTTCGAGAGACTACCTCGTCGATGTTTTTATTTATTTCTTCTCTCAGTATATCGTACTCTTCTTTAAATTCAGTCTTTATCTGTTTAAGACTATCATCAACTAGTGATTGAAATTTTTTACTAACTTTTTCAATATCTCTATTTATTTGCTCCTTTAGTGTATTATTTTGTTTTTTAAATTCCACATTCATTTGATTTATGATATAGTCAACATATAATTTTTTTACTCCATCGTTGTCATCAACAGGCGTATTAACATTTCTCAGACATTTCCAACGGAAATCCAAGTTTTTATTGCTATACAAATTGAGACCAAAAGCTTTTGAAAACTTTCGCTTTAATTTACTGTTTGATGAGATCTCAATGGAATAATGACCGAACTTGTCAACGCAGATTTAACAGATTTATTCCACAAAAAATTATATTACAGAGTGTTTTTTGTAAACATTCACTTAAAATAGATATTCTTAACATACGAAAACATATTTAACAAAGATTATTAACATTGAAATTATGTACAAAACAACACTGAATATTTTAAATTCGATTACATTTAATTTCCTTAAAAAAAGGCAAAAAAAGGATAACATTATTATTTTTTTAAAAAAGAAAACCTAAACCTTTACAAACTTAAAGAAATAACTTAAACTAATCAGAAACTAGTGCTAGTGCTAGATGACAAATGATTAACTTTTATGCTGTGTTGTACACAGTGTCAATTATATTTAAAGAGTTAAATCTTCTGTGATAAAACATTAACTTATTATTTCGATCGAAAAGCAGATTGCTCTTGTTTAACAAGAGTATATGTGTTGAAGACAAACAACTTACAGAAAGTGTAAGCGTAGGACTTAACATTTTCTCATACAACTTTAACACCTCACTGTTATCGCTATATACCATTTTATTTAAAAATTTAATGGCCGATTTAGTTAGGAAAGTATCAATCCTTTTTATATTTGCAGCCCTGTATAAAGTATTATTAGAGTAATAACTAAGGATACCCTCCGCATTAACTGTAGAATTTGTCAACGCTCATTTTGTAATTATCTTTATTTTAGAAAAGAGTTGTTTATTTATATGAAGATTTATACTATTATATTAGATTCTTTCAATTCTTCAATGATGGACATGATTTCGTTGTTGTGATTGGTGTGTGCCGCCGATTGTGAAGACAACAAAAGCTTCAATCTATCAACTAACTCATTTGGATCATCCCAATATATATAATTAGGTTTCTGTGGATTAACACTCATGAAACCCGTTCCCATTGTTACTTTCTGTGAGATAGTTGACGGCGATGCGTCATGAAATAATGGTTTTATAATGTTGTTGTATTTGAAGGCTCTAGTTCCTTTTATTTGCTCATTTTTGTTGAAATTACGTTTGTCAGCACTAGTATTTTCTAAGATAAGTTTGAATGCTTATAGATCTGCTTTGCCATATTTTGTTGGTTCTTTTAGATATAAGAGTTCCATCAATCCAGGTGTAAAGTTCCAACTATTATCTGATATTGTTATTTTGTCATTAAATATACTAAAGGTGCTATCGCTGATTTGCTATTTACCATCCAATCCTTTGTGTGTACCATATGTAGTATCCAACTCATTCTGTTCCTGTAGTTTGGAGTAAAGTATTGATTCAGTACATTTCTCATCATCTTTTGTAGTAATATCGAGTTCAGGCGGCAATTGTTCATCTTCATCATCATCCTCATCCTCCACCTGAAAGTAAAAGTCATCGTCGTCTTCATCTTCATCATTATTAATCAGAGTATCATAGGTAAAATCAGTTTTTAGTGCTTTAGCTGGAGTACTTGTTTTAAGTTTTAGTGGTAACTTAACTTTTAAGTTGTGGTTCGTATTGTCGTGAGTACTTATGTTCGATTTTTGAATCAATTTGTTGAGAGGCTTTGTAATTGGCTTAAATGTCTTTTCTAATTAATTCTCTAGATCCGCTTTCCCAAGTTTTATATTTTTAAATTTTTGTTTTAGCACTCGCCTAGTTTTAATAAGATTTTTTAATATTTTTTCATTCATTTTGGTGACAATATATGAGAAGAGCTATCAGACCAGGAAAAAAAACAGGTAGCAGATCAGGAAAACCAGCTATCAGATCAGCTAAAACAGCTATCAGATCAGCAAAACCAACTCTCAGATCAGCTATAAACAGGTATCAGATCAGGAAAAACAGCTATCAGATCAGCTATAAACAGGTAACAGATCAGGAAAACCAGCTATCAGATCAGCTACAAACAGGTATCAGATCAGGAAAAACAGCTATCAGATCAGCTATAAACAGGTAACAGATCAGGAAAACCAGGTATCAGATCAGCTATAAACAGGTAACAGATCAGGAAAACCAGCTATCAGATCAGCTAAAATAGCTATCAGATCAGCAAAACCAACTCTCAGATCAGCTATAAACAGGTATCAGATCAGGAAAAACAGCTATCAGATCAGCTATAAACAGGTAACAGATCAGGAAAACCAGCTATCAGATCAGCTACAAACAGGTATCAGATCAGGAAAAACAGCTATCAGATTAGCTATAAACAGGTAACAGATCAGGAAAACCAGCTATCAGATCAGCTATAAACAGGTAACAGATCAGGAAAACCAGCTATCAGATCAGGAAAAACAGCTATCAGTTATAAACAAATATCAGGTGAAGTGTATCTTAGTAGTGTGTATATGGGGTTTCTGGAACAACATAGCGACTGCGCAGTCGCTGAGGCGCGGAGGTGCTCTGCCGCCGCCGTAAGGTTCGTTAAGGTTAGTGTGTGTGGCTCTCTGCCGTCAGAGAGGTGCTCTGACGTCGCAATAATATTGTAAATGTTTGTGTGTTTGAGTCTGCTCTGCCGTCGCCTTAGGATTGTTAATGTTTGTGTGTTTGAGGCTGCTCTGCTGTCGCCTTAAAATTGTTAATGTTTGTGTGTTTGAGGCTGCTCTGCCGTCGCCATAAGGTTTATATGATGCGAAGTTCTGCCGACGCGTAGACAGACGGACAGGCAGCTGATGTGGGGAAGGAGAGGGAAGGGAGTCATGTGAGCGTGGAGGGAAGGGGTGAAGATGCTGAATATTTTTGTGAAAGAATATGTTGTTGTTGTTGTATCATGAGACCTTAGCGAACGTGACCGTCGGTCCACAGAGTTAGTGTAAACAAACTTCGGTGTTTTGAACGAAGTGCCGTCGACTGAGTTGGTGTAATAAAATTTCGGTGATTGTTTTGTTTATTTAAGTGCTTATGTTGTTGTTGTTATTTGTTTTAATAGGAATCTTTTAGTAGAACAGATCGCCGTGGAGTTAATGCAAACAAATTCCTTTGGTGGGGGGAATTTTTATTTCTTCTGTTGTTGTTGTAATTTATTCTTCTTGTGGAATGAGGGTGCCGTCGATCGTATGTACAGTGCGTACAAAGAGAGTCTATGTTGTTGTTGTTGATGCGTATGATTGAAGTTAAGAAATGTGTGATTCATGTACGGTGACATTCATGTACGTTCGTGTTTTATTTATACTTTCATTCTTTTTTTATTTTTTAGGAAATAAATTGAGTCCATTTAATTAATTTGAAGGTCAAATCTTGTCTTGCTGTAAATGTGTGTCATTTGAGTACATTGACTATAGGGTTGAGTGTTCCTTTTCGCACCGATTTATAATGCGTTAGATTGTTGACAAGTGACAATGGAGAATTTAAACATTTGTGAATTTATCAACCGAGTTCATGTGTTTTTATACCCTACACCTTAAGGTTGAGGGTATATTCACTTGGAAAAGTATATATATTCTTGATCAGCATCACCACCAAAATTGAAATAACGATGTCTGTCCGCCTGTCTGTCTGTCTCTCTGTCTGTCTGTCCTTTTTACCCATCTTTTCAGTATTGCAATATATTTTTATAACCTACACCTAAATTTTGAGAGTAAACGCACTTAGTACCGGTGTTTGTAACGCACAGAAATAGTTAAGCAGCTATAATTGTAGTTTATCTTATATATACGAGTATATATGCAGCTTTAAGATGTAGGATATTTCGGCTACAGCCCGGCTGTAGACAACACCTTTACTAGTTGTTGAAATTACGTTTGTGACTAGTATTGACGTTGTGACTAGACGTTGTGCCCTAGTATTTTCTAAGATAAGTTTGTATGCTTGTAGATCTGCATTGTTATATTTTGATGGTTCTTTTAGATATAGGAGTTGCATCAATCCAATTGTAAAGTTCCAACTATTATCTGATATTGTTATTTTATCATTAGATATGCTAAAGATGCTATCGCCGATTCGCCATTTACCATCCAATCCTTAGGTTAGGTTAGGTTAGCTTAATTGGGCTGCCCCGAAGGACACACGTAGGCCATTTCTGTCCCATTGTGGATCTTTAAAAACCCCTTCTTCAAGCAAACCACGAGCAGCTGATTAAGTAGCGACTTAAGTCGCCTATTTCGATGGATACTATCTCGCAAAGGCTGCTGAAGAAAAATGCCCCCATATGTGCATGTCTCCTCTGAGCCAGTGCAGGACATGAGCCTCCACCCATCGTCTATTTGCGAGCCTGATATTTTCCTCAATCAGCAAATACCTGCAGGTTGCCAGTGGCATAACCACATTTACTTTATCAGGCGTTATGATCGTTTTGGTACCCATGCGGGCCAACTTGTCCACTTGTCAGTTCCCTGGAATGTTACTGTGGCCAGGAACCCAGCACAGATTTACAGAGAACTGCTCCCCCATCTCGTTTAGAGATAGGTAACAGTCTCTTACCACCCTGGACGTGGTGAAGACCGATTCCAAGGACTTTATCACTGCTTGGCTATCAGTGAAAATATGGATAACATTTCCTGATATTCTGTTCTCTTTCAGCCAAGATAGTGCCTCCCGGATAGCCATAACCTCCGCCTGGAATACACTGCAGAAGTCTGGCAGGCGAAACAATTCCGCGGTGCCACAGGCTTCACAGAAGAACTCGCCACCAACACCTCCTCCGCGCTTAGAGCCATCAGTATACAAATGTATACTCTCTCTTGCCAGCGGTAATCCCCTCTCCCAGTCCTCTCTACTAGGTATAAGAGTGCCGAAATTGCTTGGGAGTAGGAACGAGGTAATATAGTCCGGATTCTCAAAAGAGGGGCTAAGTCACCCCAATATTCTTTGATGGCCAAATTTTCTGTTGGTCCATTTGCTTATAGCATTAAGCCTCACAGCTGAAAGTTTGGCCAACAACCTTCCCATAATATCAATCCAGGGAAGGTGAAACAGTACTTCTAGTGCCACGGTGAGACAGGTTGACCTTTGAACTTTCTCAAGCAGTCTACAGTTTGTTGCTTTTTCAAGGGATGGCCACCAAATGCGCACCCCGTAAAGCAGTATGGGCCTTACCACTGCGACGTACAGCCAATGAGTAATACTTGGAAAAAGGCCCCACTTCTTACCAACGGCTTTTCTGCAGGAGTACAGAGCCACCATTGCTTTTTTAGCCCTCTCCATTATGTTCAGCTTCCAGCTCAACTTCCTATACAGAATCAGGCCAAGAAATATCGCCTTCTCCTGAAAGTAGAGCCTTGTTTCCCCCATTTTGACAGATTCTACGTCAGGAATCCCATGCTTCCTGGTGAAGAGGACAAGTTCTGCTTTACTGGGATTAACCCCCAAGCCTTTGGGTCTTGCCCACCTTACTATGAGATCCAGAGCTCTCTGCATGAGGTCCCTGATTACGTTGGGATACTTGCCTGAGATTGCTACCGCAAGGTCGCAACAACTGTCAGGCCCTCCCCCTCAAGAGTTTTGATTAGCTCATCGACCACTATGTTCCACAGAAGAGGTGATAGATCCCCCCCCCCCACCCCCTGGGGAGTTCCCTTCCATACTTTCCTATTCTCTATGACGTCTCCTAGATGTGACTCAATGGTCCTGCCCTTAAGCAGTTGACCTATGAAGGACACCAGCCGTTCGTCAACCCGTAGAGACCTAAGAGCACCAAGAATCGCTTCCGATTTCACGTTATTGAAGGCTCCTTCAATATCTACAAAAGCCACAGGTGCAAATTCCTTCCAAAATAGTGACCTTTCAACGTTGCTCACCAGAGAGTGCAGGGCGGTCTCAACAGACCTCCCTTTTCTGTACGCATGCTGGGCAGAGGATAGGCCAGCAACGTATTTTTCCCTGATATGTAAGTCAATAATCCTTTCAAGAGCCTTTAGTGAAAAGGCAGCCTTTGTATATAGCTACCAACCACGGCACGACCAAGTCGCTCACGTTTTGTAGCATCGCCGGGATAATTCCTTTGCCGATAGCCCAGCTCACTGTGGTATCCGTAATCAGATGCTCTAGATGTTGTAGAGTGGTGTAGCTCTCTGCAGCATCCTCACCCCCATATACGTCAACCTCGGTATTTCCCGGAAAGTGGGTATTCAGAAGAGCTAACAGCGATTCTGCTCTTGAGAAAGTCCATGCTCCATCTTCCGTCCTTAGTGTACCAATAACGGTATGGCTGGAAGACAGAACCTTCCTCAGTCTACAAGCTTCAGAGGAACTCATGATGTTTCCGTAGAAGGTCTGCCATGATGATCTCTTTACCTTACGAAGTTCATATTTGTAGTTGCTGAGTGTTGCTTTCTATCTTATCCAAATAGTTGGCTCATTTGCCGCCTTAGCCCTATTGAATAAGCTTCTACATTTTCCGCGCAACTCCATTAGGCTGGAATTCCACCATGGTGGTTTCCGTTTGCCTTTGGGATGTCTGAGAAGGCATGCCCCTTCAAACGCCGCTTTTAGATTGTTTGAGAACAATTCAACCATGATGTTTAATTCTTCCTTCGTTGTTACAGTATCTGGACCGACGGATAAATGTGCCTCAATTTCGGCCCTATACTCAGACCAGTTTGTTCTCTTAACATTTGGCTTAACTGAGTCAACAGACCCTCCCCCCAAAGTGAAGATTATATACCTATGATCGGAGAAGGAATGTTCATCCGAGACCTTCCAATTGCGTATACTAGAGCTTATGCCCTGAGACACAATTGTCAGGTCCAAAACTTCCTTCATATTGCTAATAATAAAGTTTGGTTCCCCTCCCGTATTACAGATGTGTAAATTTTCACCCAAAATATAGTCAAAAAGTGAGATCATATTCACATGTGAGATCACATTCACTAAAATTATTAAGAAGAAAACCATTAAGTGCATTCTTCATAAGTATACAGGTTCTGGGGCTACCTTCACCCCTCCTGTATAACAGAGTGTAGCCTGGAGCCCGGAGTCCACGGACCTGGCCTTCAACGACACAAGGTTTCTCGATTAGGGCGACGTCATCTTCATCCTTGATGAGACGAAGAATAAGAGCAGCCGATGCTGCTTTACAGTGGTGGAGGTTTATCTGTATCAACCGCAGGTCCACGGCGCACATTCGATGCCTCCACCACTGTGTCGTTGAGGTCCGACGATGAGTTGAGGAGAGCATCCTCATCTATGGATGTTCGAGAGAACCTCGTTGCGATCTCCTCTTCCAAACCGATTTCGTAGTCGTTAGGTTCATTGACCGGAGGAATCTCTTGAAAAAAATCAGACGCAGTTTCCGCAGGACTTTCCGGCACAGTTGCTACAGCATCTGTCTCAGCATCCTTTTTGGCCTCCTCGTGGTCCTCCTTATATACCTTTAAGGATACGGAGGTAAAACCGTATCCAACCATCCCACCTGTTTTTCCAGAGGATCCAGGGACTCCTTATTTTTGGCCAGAACGGCTGACCTGTAGTCTCCTTTCGGATGCTCTAACCTCGTAACTTTCCAGTTGAAGGTGGGTAGTGACGGGTTGCTGCACTGCAAGATTTCTAGCACGACAGCAGGGTTGGATGGTTCCGCGGGGATCCATGCTCTGGCCCGAGACCGAGATGGGATCTCCTACCGCGGGATGGCTTCGAGTTGTGCACCCGGCCAAACCTCCCCTACCGATATGGTGCCGTCAGGGTCAATTCGGTCGACCACAGCCAGCACCATCTGGTCCTTAAGAATCTCGCTATAGGTCGGCTTCTTTTCTGCCAAACCCGACACTTTGGCTTTTTTACCGGCCATCGGGATTAGCTCGTCTGCCGACCTCTGTCTTTTCGATGTTGGTACGGGCTTCGGTGGGACAGTTACACCCACTTTAGGGAGCTTCTGTCCTTGTCGGTCAGCTCCTTGTCAGGGATTTTAAGTAACTTGTCCCTCAGTCGGAAAGCGTGCCGTCAGGTGCGGTACCTCGCTTTCTTGTCAGTGTCCTGCCCCGTTCTCGAGGAACCAGAGCAGGAAGGCTGCTCCTCAGGATCTGTCCCGGGCGTACCTTGCTTCAGGCGGTCCCTGGTTTTGCTCAGGCTAGACCCGAGTGTGTCGCTCTTCGCTACCACTGTCACCGCCGGAGAGTCTACAACCCCCTTCCTACTTCCTTCACAACTGATGCCAGTCCTATAGGCCACAACATCAGCTGCTCCGGCCTCTCACTAGCCGGCTTTTTAAGAGCACCGGCTGACTCTTGAGTTTTTGTTTGTTTTTGTTTTTCTTTATTCATATCATTCCCACGAGCTGCGGAGAAGGGTTGGTCCACCTGCGCAGAGATCCGCAATACACAGGTAAGGCTGGTTAATCCGGAGGTCGCCAGGTATCCGGATACTCCGTTTGAGACTGAGCTATTTTTATACTGGGGCCCCAGCCAGGCTGATCCTCGACACGGGTCGTATGACACCTTGATCCACCCCAGTTGGTGGTCGTTAGTTCAGCTCCGACTAAGCGGCCTATCCGATACGGGAGGCCCCACCAGAGCAGTCGACATAGCCGGCCGCTCCATCAGCACAGCCCACAAAGCCGGAGCCCCAAGCCCCTATACCACGAAAGGTCACCACCGAATAGGGGATCCAATCCTTTGTGTGGTCCATATGTAGTATCCAACTCATTCTGTTGCTGTAGTTTGGAGTAAAGAATTGATTTACTACATTTCCCATAATCTTTTGTAGTAATATCGAGTTCAGGCGCCATTTGTTCATCTTCATCATCATCATCCTCCACCTGAGAATAAAAGTCAAAAATCAATTGCATCATATTTGCTTATTACTAGAAACCCGTATTTATCTTTCCAACACTCTCCACATATATTTTGAAATTTTGCGTATGCCATATCGGTTCCGACATGATCATTGTAGATGTGCTTAATATTCATTTCATCTTGCTTAAACATCACAATCATGTTGGCATCACGTATACGAAACCATTAAGGAGTTCAGCAACGGTTGTTATTATTTAATGAAAATACAGAAGGATGGAACTGATGATTTTCGTTTGGAGGTGCTTGTAGATTTCCCGCAGTCATAACCATTTTATTATCAAATGTAAAATATACGTATATGTATACTATATAAAAATCAAAAAATAAAACAAAATAAAAATTAGTTATAAACGAAATTATAGTCTTTTATTTTACTGAGGATTCTTAGGATCAACAACATTAATATCTTTACCCTTGAAATTTGATAATCCAACATGTAACACGCACAAGTGTCCGGACCCTCCAAGCATGTCCATGAAGAGATTTCACTTTTTCATGATGTCGAAAAAGACTTAATTTTGAGTAGACTTTTAGAATTTCATCAAAATGTTGCTCACGTATTGTATCTTTTTGTGTTATTAACTAGTAAAGGTGTTGTCTACAGCTGGGCTGTAGCCGAAATACGCTACACCTTAAAGCTGATATATACTCGTATATATAAGATAAACTATAATTATAGCTGCTTAACTATTTCTGTGCGTTACAAACACCGCTACTAAGTGCGTTTACTCTCAAAATTTTGGTGTAGGGTATAAAAATATATTGCAATACTGGGTGGATGGGTAAAAAGTCCCGCCCATTTTTTTCCCAACAGAATATTATTGGTTCACAAACTACAATATTATGTACACCATTATTCAGGAAACTTATATACTTTTCAATACAATCCATGTAAAACCCTCCATGACCTATGTAAACTAAAAGTGGGCGGATCACGCCCATATTTGGCATATGAACTGGAAGCATTAGTCTAAACCTACATATAAAATTTTCTTGTCTTCTCTCAAAAAGTGATGCTGATATGGCCTTTATTAATAGGCAAAACAGAGGTACCTGCACTCTCGATATAAAAAGTAGGCGTGGTCCTTGGGCATTTTCAATACGAAACACCCCAACATAGCAACGAATATTTTTGGCAAATTTCATTTTGAAATCTTAATCCGTTCTCCTGTGATCGTGATTTCAACGGACAGACAGACAGACAGACAGACAGACAGACAGACAGACATCGTTA
The DNA here is from genome assembly GCA_937620795.1 of Thecophora atra. NCBI lineage: Eukaryota > Metazoa > Arthropoda > Insecta > Diptera > Conopidae > Thecophora > Thecophora atra. The sequence goes on from OW569398.1 coordinate 65,138,702, forward strand.
TTTCAATTTTGGTGGTGATGCTGATCAAGAATATATATACTTTTCCATACCTATCTTGTCTAGTTCTATGCGTTACACACTCCGGTAGAAAGTGAATATACCCTCAACCTTAAGGTGTAGGGTATAAAAACACATGAACTCGGTTGATAAATTCACAAATGTTTAAGTTCTCCATTGTCACTTGTCAACAATCTAACGCATTATAAATCGGTGCGAAAAGGAACACTCAACCCTATAGTCAATGAACTCAAATGACACACATTTACAGCAAGACAAGATTTGACCTTCAAACTAATTAAATGGACTCAATTTATTTCCTAAAAAATAAAAAAAGAATGAAAGTATAAATAAAACACGAACGTACATGAATGTCACCGTACATGAATCACACATTTCTTAGCTTCAATCATACGCATCAACAACAACAACATAGACTCTCTTTGTACGCACTGTACATACGATCGACGGCATCCTCATTCCACAAGAAGAATAAATTACAACAACAACAGAAGAAATAAAAATACCCCCCACCAACGGAATTTGTTTGCATTAACTCCACGGCGATCTGTTCTACTAAAAGATTCCTATTAAAACAAATAACAACAACAACAACATAAGCACTTAAATAATCAAAACAATCACCGAAATTTTATTACACCAACTCAGTCGACGGCACTTCGTTCAAAACACCGAAGTTTGTTTACACTAACTCTGTGGACCGACGGTCACTTTCGCTAAAGTCTCATGATACAACAACAACAACATATTCTTTCACAAAAATATTCAGCATCTTCACCCTTTCCCTCCACGCTCACATGACTCCCTTCCCTCTCCTTCCCCACATCAGCTGCCTGTCCGTCTGTCTACGCGTCGGCAGAACTTCGCATCATATAAACGTTATGGCGACGGCAGAGCAGCCTCAAACACACAAACATTAACAATCTTAAGGTGACGGCAGAGCAGCCTCAAACACACAAACATTAACAATCCTAAGGCGACGGCAGAGCAGCCTCAAACACACAAACATTTACAATATTATTGCGACGTCAGAGCACCTCTTTGACGGCAGAGAGCCACACACACTAACCTTAACGAACCTTACGGCGGCGGCAGAGCACCTCCGCGCCTCAGCGACTGCGCAGTCGCTATGTTGTTCCAGAAACCCCATATACACACTACTAAGATACACTTCACCTGATACTTGTTTATAACGGATAGCTGTTTTTCCTGATCTGATAGCTGGTTTTCCTGATCTTATAGCTGGTTTTCCTGATCTGTTACCTGTTTATAGCTGATCTGAAAGCTGGTTTTCCTGATCTGTTACCTGTTTATAGCTGATCTGATAGCTGTTTTTCCTGATCTTATACCTGTTTGTAGCTGATCTGATAGCTGGTTTTCCTGATCTGTTACCTGTTTATAGCTGATCTGATAGCTGTTTTTCCTGATCTGATACCTGTTTATAGCTGATCTGAGAGTTGGTTTTGCTGATCTGATAGCTGTTTTAGCTGATCAAATAGCTGGTTTTCCTGATCTGCTACCTGTTTTTTTTCCTGGTCTGATAGCTCTTCTCATATATATTCACCAAAATTAATGAAAAAATATTAAAAGATCTTATTAAAACTAGGCGAGTGCTAAAACAAAAATTTAAAAATATAAAACTTGGGAAAGCGGATCTAGAGAATCAATTAGAAAAGACATTTAAGCCAATTACAAAGCCTCTCAACAAATTGATTCAAAAATCGAACATAAGTACTCACGACAATACGAACCACAACTTAAAAGTTAAGTTACCACTAAAACTTAAAACAAGTACTCCAGCTAAAGCACTAAAAACTGATTTTACCTATGATACTCTGATTAATAATAATGAAGATGAAGACGACGATGACTTTTACTTTCAGGTGGAGGATGATGATGAAGATGAACAATTGCCGCCTGAACTCGATATTACTACAAAAGATGATGAAAAATGTACTGAATCAATACTTTACTCCAAACTACAGGAACAGAATGAGTTGGATACTACATATGGTACACACAAAGGATTGGATGGTAAATGGCGAATCGGCGATAGCACCTTTAGTATATGTAATGACAAAATAACAATATCAGATAATAGTTGGAACTTTACACCTGGATTGATGGAACTCTTATATCTAAAAGAACCAACAAAATATGGCAAAGCAGATCTACAAGCATTCAAACTTATCTTAGAAAATACTAGTGCTGACAAACGTAATTTCAACAAAAATGAGCAAATAAAAGGAACTAGAGCCTTCAAATACAACAACATTATAAAACCATTATTTCATGACGCATCGCCGTCAACTATCTCACAGAAAGTAACAATGGGAACGGCTTTCATGAGTGTTAATCCACAGAAACCTAATTATATATATTGGGATGATCCAAATGAGTTAGTTGATAGATTGAGGCTTTTGTTGTCTTCACAATCGGCGGCACACACCAATCACAACAACGAAATCATGTCCATCATTGAAGAATTGAGAGAGTCTAATATAATAGTATACATCTTCATATAAATAAACAACTCTTTTCTAAAATAAAGATAATTACAAAATGAGCGTTGACAAGTTCTACAGTTAATGCGGAGGGTATCCTTAGTTATTACTCTAATGATACTTTATATAGGGCTGCAAATATAAAAAGGATTGATACTTTCCTAACTGAATCGGCCATTAAACTTTTAAATAAAATGGTATATAGCGTGCAACGTAACCTTCTTGGCCGGGGTATTTCTCAGACGCGTCCGGGGTTCGTCAAGTTATTTTTATTTAAATGGCCTCGCTCACACTTTCATTTACCTTCCAAGAGGTGGATATATTAAACGCCTATTTGTCAGGATAATAATAATAAATCTTTATTATGTTATAATTAAGAGTTATGACATATGCAACTTAAAATCTTATTTACATATATCTGTATGTATACAGTTATGAGTATATGTTAGTCTAAGAATTATTCTGCGTGGGTCACGGAGTGAAAACCCGCTGTGACCTGATGGTTTGTGTTTTGATCACGGAGTGAAAACCCGCTGTGACCTGATGGTTTTTGTTTTGATCACGGAGTGAAAACCCGATGTGATTTGATAATTTGTGCTCTGATCACGGAAAGAAAACCCGCTGTGATCTTCGCGTGGGTCACGGAGTGAAAACCCGCTGCGACCTGATGGTTTGTGTTGGATCACGGAGTGAAAACCCGCTGTGATCTGATGATTTGTGCTCTGATCACGGAGTGAAAACCCGCTGTGATCTTCGCGTGGGTCACGGAGTGAAAACCCGCTGTGACCTGATGGTTTGTGTTTGGATCACGGAGTGAAAACCCGCTGTGATCTGATGATTTGTGCTCTGATCACGGAGTGAAAACCCGCTGTGATCTTCGCGTGGGTCACGGAGTGAAAACCCGCTGTGACCTGATGGTTTGTGTTTGGATCACGGAGTGAAAACCCGCTGTGATCTGATGATTTGTGCTCTGATCACGGAGTGAAAACCCGCTGTGATCTTCGCGTGGGTCACGGAGTGAAAACCCGCTGTGACCTGATGGTTTGTGTTTGGATCACGGAGTGAAAACCCGCTGTGATCTGATGATTTGTGCTCTGATCACGGAGTGAAAACCCGCTGTGATCTTCGCGTGGGTCACGGAGTGAAAACCCGCTGTGACCTGATGGTTTGTGTTTGGATCACGGAGTGAAAACCCGCTGTGATCTGATGATTTGTGCTCTGATCACGGAGTGAAAACCCGCTGTGATCTTCGCGTGGGTCATGGAATGAAAACCCGCTGTGACCTGATGACTTATGTGTGGATCACGGAGTGAAAACCCGCTGTGATCTGATGATTTGCGTTGGTCACGGAGTGAAAACCCGCTGTGACTTTCTCTGGGGCCGCCTACGGATGGAACTCTTACCTGAGTACAACCGCAGGACACTCAATCTTTAAAAATCCTGGCGCAGACGCTGTTGCTCTGCCGTTGACGATGCTGACGCAGACGCGGATGCTCTGCCGTTGACGATGCTAATGCAGATGCTGATGCTCTGCCGTTGACGATGCTGGCGCAGACGCGGATGCTCTGCCGTTGACGATGCTGACGCAGACGCGGATGCTCTGCCGTTGACGATGCTGACGCAGACGCGGATGGTCTGCCGTTGACGATGCTGGCGCAGATGCCGATGCTCTTCCGTTGACGATGCTGACGCGGATGCTCTGCCGTTGACGATGCTAATAATGTCACTGTGCACTTTATTTAGTTGTTGTGCCTTCCTTGGAGGCTTCCACCAGACTGACTTTTCCGTGTTGGCACGCTCCCTTTTATACTTATCTCCATCGATGTTTGCTCTGTATTTATGTCGTATATTCTATTCCACTGCGGTGAGCTGGAATGAGACAACTGCTTCGGGTGCCGCCCGTACTCTAGCTTGTCCGGTCTTGCTCATACGCTTATTGTATTCGCCTTCTTCTTGTGGTCATATTCTCCTCACGAGCCGTGCGATTAGAATTAAGAAGAGCGCACCTCAATATAATTATTTATACATGCAGGAATCAAACGCATCAGAGTTGTTCCGTTATATGATATAAGTATGTATTTTATGTAGTTTACATTAGTGAGTAGTATGAACTATTAAATATAAACTATATAAATATAAAAAAATATTGTAAGATTATGATATATGTATGGCGAAATTTAGGCCGATTAATTTCGTCGTTACATCACCCCCTCTCATTGCGGACGAGGAGTGATGTAGTTTTCGCCGCTCCGCTTTGAGGTAACCCGCACTTTGCGGCCGTCCACTATTCGTGTTACTCTTATCCGTCTTCGTCTGCCAGTGGGTTGTTGCCTCTCATCAATTTCGGCTCTTAGCCATTCCGGTATTGCTTTGTTGCATAGCGGCTCTTGCATTGTGGGGCAGTCGCTGATGTCGTCGTCTTGGCGTCGCGCGCAAGGGGATGCTTCGATCGATGATGCCCACCCGCTTATTGACGCAACGTCTGACAAGGCTGCACGACCCGGGGTTGGTGGCCAGTCCATGTGTGGCGATTCCGCTATTGGTTGTGTCCTGTTGGACAACTCGCTGTCGCCACTTACACTACTGCTGCTGCTATTCTTGTTGTCGCCATCGCTGCTACTCCCGCTGCCGCTATCGCTGCTACTCTCGCTGTCGCTATCGCTGCTAGAACCTCTCCTTTGTTCCGTTAACCGTGCTGCTGTCGTGCTCTGTTGCGCTGTGGTCGACATGTTCTCTGCCACTTGCTGTTGTATGTACAAGGCTGGAAGCGTTCTCACTTTCTCCTCGCCGAGTAGAAGGTGGAGTGTCTTTGCTAGTTCTCATCGCTCGTCTTCCGCTTCGGCTGGTTGGAACCAATTGCTGAAGTCCCGTGTTGGATATTCCCGATCTGGGGCGAGTAGAAATAACTTAGCAATATGCAGCAAAAAGGCGCCGCAGTCGACCATGTTCCGCTGCTTAGGTACACTGATGTTGAAAGTGGGCATCGTAGCTGCTGTAAATGTCTTTTCTGTCACAGTTGGGTGATGCCTGTTGTATTCGCTATTTAGAAATGCTCGAAGGATTATGGCAACGTGCGGTCTCTCGTGCGTAAAATACGAGTCGAAGAGGAGAATATCGCCACGCCGTCGGCCACCTTCTGTGAAACGGACTGTGGCCAGGAACCAATGGTTTGCTTCCATGATTGGCAAGATCACATACGTTTTTTGACGCAGGTTCACGCCTTGCGTTCACTTCGCTAGCCGTAGGAAGTCTTTGGCGTTATGTACGCTTGCTAACTGCGTGAAAAACTGTGCGCTGAATACATGTACCCTGTCTCTTCCCTCGCTCGTCAGTTGATTCCACAAACATTGTAGATACACGTCGATGAGGGTATCATTTAGTAGGCGCCCGCTGGATATCCGTTCGTAGTCGTCCGAAAATATGGGTATGCCGCCCGTCCCTATGGCGAAAATGTGCAGCGGCCTTGCTGCGGTGTCGTCGTCATCGCTGTGCACCTCGATTATCTGATTTAAGCATTCGTCGTGATCGGTTGCTTTTGCAGTTGTTGTTGGTTGAACATCGTGTTCCGAAATGACTGCTACTTTCGATGGTTCGTCCAATGGTGGTGCTGCGGTCGGCGCTGTTGCTGTGGGGTCCTGCCTACATTTATGTATGGGTAGGAAACGCGGCTTTCTCTGGCGTCGCCGTTTCTGTGATGTCGTCGGTTGCTGATCAACCACCTGAGGGGACGCTGACGCAGCTGCTGCCAGCGCAGCTCGTGTTGGCGCTACTGAGGTGTGAGCTGAGAGCGTTGCCTGCGCTGTCGGCGTCGCCGTAACGCGCTGCTGCGGCGTCACTTGATGGGCTATTCGGTTTTTTATTTTTCCTATTTTATCTTAAAACTGTCACTTTTGCTTTATGTTGCAGAACTCTCCTAGATCGCTGTCGAATTGAGACTGTGATCGATTGCATGTTGTTACCTTTGATGAGCCACTCAAGGGTTTTGTTTGGCCTAACGGGACATAGTCGATATGTTGATTTAAGACCGCGAGCCTTGCAGACTGCGCTCGTTCGTTTCTGTATTTCTGCTTCACTTCCCCATGCGTAACAAATTGTTGTTGTGGTTTTGTCCTCTGTTCTTGTCTTCTACGCAGTTTTATCTCACGGTTAATGTAAAGCAGTTGCGGTGCGGCGATTTCGGACTGCCATGCCTGGCACACGAGTGTTTTCGACGCTTGTAATAGAGTTAATCCTTCTGCCATGATAATGAAGATAAAAATCTCGTTGCCATTTGTTGTTATGCTTAACTTTGATGATGAAATATTACATTTGATTTCATGCAATACGTGTTTCCTTATATATTAAGTGGAGGTTTCTGTGTTTTTTAAAACGCAGAAATAAACCTAATTCTATATTTAGCGATTCCAGCGCATTCCTTTTGTTTCTAATAATCTCCGTTTATTTATCTAAATGTTATTTATTATTTATCTAAATGTTAACCTATTTATGTAGTTTGACTATGAACTGAATATGCAATATGTAGAATTTTAATCTCGTTCCACAAGCTCGATTGGAATCGGTTGGCTCTCTTCGTGGAAGGATTTTAGCTCGCCAACGTGAACTCTGTGCACGGATGATCCACCGATTCGTTTGACGTTAACAATGACTGGTGATATGAACGAGATGACGCGGAATGGGCCTTCGTATTTAGGAGCCAGCTTCGCTGCAAAGTGATCTGTTGCTTTGGATAAGACATGTTTTTTAATAAGAACTTTGTCGCCAACATTTGGCGTCCAGTCTCGTCGACGTAAATTATAATGACGCGCTTGTTCTTGCGTGCCTTGTGCGCACCTCGCTTTCACTATTTCAAAAATCTCCTTCAGTTCTTGCTCCCGTTCAGTAGGGTTTCGTGGTATCCGTCCTGTGCCTTGCGTCATTTCGTCGAACAATGCGTTTGGCAGTCGAAGCTCTCGCCCTTGTACCAAGAATGCCGGACTGAAACCAGCTGGTTCTGATTGAGATGAATTTATTGCTAATGTTATTTCGGGCAGCCATTCGTCCCAGTTTTGATGATGGCCGTTCGCCAGTTGAGCAATCATAGTTTTTAATGTTTTGTTTCTGCGCTCTGTAGGGTTCTCTTGCGGCGTGTACTGAGCCGTGAACTGTCGTTTGGTTCCTAACTCCTGCAAATAGTCAATAAATGCATTACTTCTGAATTGCTTACCATTGTCTGTGATCAATATCTTCGGAACGCCAAATCTCGCAAGCACTCTATCTCTGAAGCTTTTTATTAAATTCTCGGTCGTTGCACTTCGTAGTGGCACGATCTCTGTCCACTTCGAGAATTTTATCGAAAAATACGAGAATGAACTTATTCCCTCGTTTGGAGCGTGGTAGCGGTCCCACGAAATCCGCGCAAACTGTTGCCCAAGGCTCTTCAGCGAGCTTTGTTAGCATTAGACCCGCTTGCTGTCTTTGGTCGCTTTTGTATTTTTGGCAGGACACACAACGCTGAACATAACGTGCTATATCTCTTCCCATTCCTGGCCAATAGTATCGATTCATGATGCGCGCGGTGGTTTTCCTTATGCCCAAGTGTCCGGCGCTCGGTTGATCGTGATTCTCAATCAGAACTCGTTTACGCAGCTGTGTCGGCACGCACAGTTTCCAAGGTGTGTTGTCTTCGTTGGCCGATGTCTTCTGTATGTGTCTATAGAGTTGCCCCTCTTCTAAACGATAGTCAGGAAATTTCTCCGGTCGTTGTTTTATTTCTTTAATTTTCTTCTTCAGCCACTGGCAGGGCGGGCTGGCTGTTCTTTCTGCTGTTATTCTCACCAGTGTTTCCTCAGGTTGACGTGAGAGTGCGTCGGCTACAATATTCAACTTTCCTTTGCGGTAGCGGATGTCAAAGTTGTATTGTTGGAGCTCCAGTGCCCATCTCGCAATTCTTCCTGATGGGCTTTCAATCGAATTAAGCCATTTCAGGGAGAGGTGATCTGTAATTACCACAAATCGGTAACCTTCTAAATAGCAGCGCATCTTTCGAATGCCCCATATGATGGCGAGGCACTCCTTCTCGGTGGCTGTGTAGTTTCGTTCCGCTGGATTTAAGTGTCTGCTAGCATAAGAAATTACCTTTTCAACTCCGCCGATTTCTTGTGTTAACACTGCCCCTAAGCCAATGTCGCTGGCGTCGGTCTGCAGGACGAACTGCTCAGAGAAGTCAGGGCAAGACAAGATTGGTGCCCCTGTGAGCATATTCTTTAACTTATCGAACGCTGTCTGCTGCTCCGCTTCCCATTTCCAATGCTTGCCTTTTCTCAACAGTTTGGTCATAGGGTGCACGATGGTTGCAAACTCTGGAACAAAACGCCGGTACCAGGATGCTATTCCCAGCACACGTCTCAGTTCTCTTTGGGTTTTCGGCGGCTGAAGTGTTCGTATGGCCGAAATCTTAGCTGGGTCTGTGTGAATTCCATTTTCGTTGACAACATGCCCTAGATATTTAATTTCCTTTTTGAAGAATTCACATTTTTCTACGTTGAGCTTTAGATTCGCTGCCCTCAATCTTCTGAATACCTCTCGTAAATGTCGGACGTGTTCCTCCTTCGTCGTGCTTGTCACGACGATATCGTCTAAGTAAGCGAATGCGTAGGGTTCAAGTTCAGGTCCTATAACGCTGTCAAGTGCTCTTTGAAATGTGGCTGGCGCATTCTTCAAATGAGGAGGAAAAATCAAATGATTTTTCTACGTTGAGCTTTAGATTCGCTGCCCTCAATCTTCTGAATACCTCTTGTAAATGTCGGACGTGTTCCTCCTTCGTCGTGCTTGTCACGACGATATCGTCTAAGTAAGCGAATGCGTAGGGTTCAAGTTCAGGTCCTATAACGCTGTCAAGTGCTCTTTGAAATGTGGCTGGCGCAGAATGTAGGCCAAATGGCATCACTCGCCACTGGAACAGACCGCGACCTGGAACGGTGAAGGCCGTGTATGCTTTGCTTGCCGCCTCCATCGGTATCTGCCAATATCCGTTTTTAAGATCAAGGCTGCTGATGTATTTTGCATTACGCAGGCGGTCTAGAATGTGGTGAATCCTGGGCAGGGGGTATGCGTCCGGCGTGGATCGCGCATTTAACTGCCTGTAGTCTACACAAAGGCGCCAGGATCCAGTTTTCTTCTTGACTAGTACAATTGGAGCGCTAAAAGCACTACTTGAAGGTTCAATGCAACCCTTTTCCAACAGCTCGTCTACTTCGCGATTGATGATCTCTTGCATCGCTGGGTTACGGGGAATGTAACGTTGTTTAATGGGGCGTTCGTCGAACATTTGAATGCGATGCGTCGCAATATTGGAAGCGCCTTTCAAGCTTTCAAACGCCTGTAGTTCTTTCTGCAAAAATGCTTCTGTATCCGGATGTGTTTCGTCTGTGCGCTTTCCTTCGGACGTTACTGTGCACGTGCTCGCAGTGTAGTTGCTTGACTTGTTCGCTTCTTCGTGGTTAAGTGCTAGCGTGTGTCCGCCGCATGAAAAGGTAGCGCCTACTTTCCTCAGAAAATCTGTCCCGAGAAGTATGTCGTCCACTGCGTCGGGTAGGATAAGTAGATCGAGCCTTGTAAGCACGTTTCCTATGCGTACCTGCACATGTACGTAGCTTGAAATTAGTTTCTGCGAGCCATCAGCCATGCGGATATTAACTGAGGGGCTCAATTTCCTCTCTCTGTCGCCCAAGCGGTATACGAAGCGTTGATTGGTAAAGCTTCTTGTTGCACCGGTGTCGACCATTGCTTCCTGCAAGCGTCCGTTGATTTCAACGCATGCCAGGAGATGTCCGTTGTGTAATCGCAGCGGTTTTAATGTCGTCTGTGAGGATTCTGCCCTGGCTCCGTCATTCCTCGGTGATGGCGGGGGCACAACTCGTTTCCCGGGGTAGGCATTTGCTGTTGGCGGCAGCAATCAACTGTCCTTATGCCGCGTTTTCCGCAAGTCCAGCAGAACAGTATCGAGGCGTTTCGACAAAATCGTTTTATATGGCCATCCTGCCCACACCGGCGGCATGCTGTTGTCGGATTGATGTTGCCGGGACTCAACTGTGTCACCTCACGGTGGTGCACTTCTCTTCTACGGTGTACTTCAGAGTGTTCATTCTCATGGGTCTTTGGGATGCTCTCCAAGTCCTCTGCCAACGACACAAGCTCATCTATGTCCTTGAATTCCCGTCGCTTAATGTAGAGTTGATACTCTTGCCGAGAGTTCCGGAATATTCTCTCTAGCCTTGCCTGATCAGTAATATTCGCGTGGCGCATTAAGTCGCATATCTCCAGCACATAATCTTTAAACTTCTCCTGTTTCTGCTGCGTGCGTGCTCTGATGCGGTCTTCGAGTTGCTCAAAATATCTATTCGATAGAAAGAACTTTAAAAACAATTGCTTAAAATCATCCCATTTAGTGTCTTCCCGACGATTGTTTCTCCACCATGTAAGTGCTTTGTCACGAAGTAACTCGGGCATCATGCCGGGAATGCTGTCTATAGGCAAGCTGTAGACGTCGGTCAGCTCTTCCACATGTTCGATAAATGCCAACGGGTCTCGGCCGCCGTCGTACTTGACATTCCATTTCCGCACCTTGTCTATGATCAGTGCCCGATCCATACGATTTTCCATCGGGAGCGTCGCGTCTTTGGATGTGCAGGACTTTTGTTGATTTCTTACCACGGTTTCCATGCGCTGTATTCCGTCTGCCTTGGTATACGTGGATGCTGGTGACGTTACCACCAATAACGGTTGGGTTGCATCTGATGACCCTGCTCCTCGTGGGGATGACCTTGGTAATGATGTGTGCAATGTTTCCAACTCCTGCAGTCGATCAATATATTCTGCTTTTCCGTCGGCCGACTGAACGAAAGCAGCGAAACGTTTCCGGAGTTCCTCGACTACTCTCGTGTCATCAATACCAAATTCTTTTGCATATCCTTGGAGTTCGTCCTTGCGTAGTAAATATATCCAACCCGTTCTTCCCATGATTGTCTCCTTTGCTTTAGTGTTGATAAATAAAAGTGTGCTTCAGGTCCCTGCTCGGGCGCCACTTGCAACGTAACCTTCTTGGCCGGGGTATTTCTCAGACGCGTCCGGGGTTCGTCAAGTTATTTTTATTTAAATGACCTCGCTCACACTTTCATTTACCTTCCAAGAGGTGGATATATTAAACGCCTATTTGTCAGGATAATAATAATAAATCTTTATTATGTTATAATTAAGAGTTATGACATATGCAACTTAAAATCTTATTTAAATATATCTGTATGTATACAGTTATGAGTATATGTTAGTCTAAGAATTATTCTGCGTGGGTGACGGAGTGAAAACCCGCTGTGACCTGATGGTTTGTGTTTTGATCACGGAGTGAAAAACCGCTGTGACCTCATGGTTTTTGTTTTGATCACGGAGTGAAAACCCGCTGTGATCTGATGATTTGTGCTCTGATCACGGAGTGAAAACCCGCTGTGATCTTCGCGTGGGTCACGGAGTGAAAACCCGCTGTGACCTGATGGTTTGTGTTTGATCACGGAGTGAAAACCCGCTGTGATCTGATGATTTGTGCTCTGATCACGGAGTGAAAACCCGCTGTGATCTTCGCGTGGGTCACGGAGTGAAAACCCGCTGTGACCTGATGGTTTGTGTTGGATCACGGAGTGAAAACCCGCTGTGATCTGATGATTTGTGCTCTGATCACGGAGTGAAAACCCGCTGTGATCTTCGCGTGGGTCACGGAGTGAAAACCCGCTGTGACCTGATGGTTTGTGTTTGGATCACGGAGTGAAAACCCGCTGTGATCTGATGATTTGTGCTCTGATCACGGAGTGAAAACCCGCTGTGATCTTCGCGTGGGTCACGGAGTGAAAACCCGCTGTGACCTGATGGTTTGTGTTTGGATCACGGAGTGAAAACTCGCTGTGATCTGATGATTTGTGCTCTGATCACGGAGTGAAAACCCGCTGTGATCTTCGCGTGGGTCACGGAGTGAAAACCCGCTGTGACCTGATGATTTATGTGTGGATCACGGAGTGAAAACCCGCTGTGATCTGATGATTTGCGTTGGTCACGGAGTGAAAACCCGCTGTGACTTTCTCTGGGGCCGCCTACGGATGGAACTCTTACCTGAGTACAACCGCAGGACACTCAATCTTTAAAAATCCTGGCGCAGACGCTGTTGCTCTGTCGTCGACTATGATGACGCAGACGCGGATGATCTGCCGTTGCCGATGCTGACGCAGACGCGGATGCTCTGCCGCTGACGATGCTGGCGCAGACGCGGATGCTCTGCCGTTGACGATGCTGTCGCAGACGCGGATGCTCTGCCGTTGACGATGTTGGCGCAGATGCTGATGCTCTGCCGTTGACGATGCTGACGCAGACGCGGATGCTCTGCCGTTGACGATGCTAATGCAGATGCTGATGCTCTGCCGTTGACGATGCTGACGCAGACGCGGATGCTCTGCCGTTGACGATGCTGACGCAGACGCGGATGCTCTGCCGTTGACGATGCTGACGCAGACGCGGATGGTCTGCCGTTGACGATGCTGGAGCAGATGCCGATGCTCTTCCGTTGACGATGCTGACGCAGATGCGGATGCTCTGCCGTTGACGATGCTAATAATGTCACTGTGCACTTCATTTAGTTGTTGTGCCTTCCTTGGAGGCTTCCACCAGACTGACTTTTCCGTGTTGGCACGCTCCCTTTTATACTTATCTCCATCGATGTTTGCTCTGTATTTATGTCGTATATTCTATTCCACTGCGGTGAGCTGGAATGAGACAACTGCTTCGGGTGCCGCCCGTACTCTAGCTTGTCCGGTCTTGCTCATACGCTTATTGTATTCGCCTTCTTCTTGTGGTCATATTCTCCTCACGAGCCGTGCGATTAGAATTAAGAAGAGCGCACCTCAATATAATTATTTATACATGCAGGAATCAAACGCATCAGAGTTGTTCCGTTATATGATATAAGTATGTATTTTATGTAGTTTACATTAGTGAGTAGTATGAACTATTAAATATAAACTATATAAATATAAAAAAATATTGTAAGATTATGATATATGTATGGCGAAATTTAGGCCGATTAATTTCGTCGTTACAAGCGATAAGAGTGAGGTATTAAAGTTGTATGAGAAAATGTTAAGTCCTACGCTTACACTTTCTGTAAGTTGTTTGTCTTCAACACATATACTCTTGTTAAACAAGAGCAATCTGCTTTTCGATCGAAATAATAAGTTAATGTTTTATCACAGAAGATTTAACTCTTTAAATATAATTGACACTGTGTACAACACAGCATAAAAGTTAATCATTTGTTATCTAGCACTAGCACTAGTTTCTGATTAGTTTAAGTTATTTCTTTAAGTTTGTATAGGTTTAGGTTTTCTTTTTTAAAAAAATAATAATGTTATCCTTTTTTTGCCTTTTTTTAAGGAAATTAAATGTAATCGAATTTAAAATATTGAGTGTTGCTTTGTACATAATTTCAATGTTAATAATCTTTGTTAAATATGTTTTCGTATGTTAAGAATATCTATTTTAAGTGAATGTTTACAAAAATGACTCTGTAATATAATTTTTTGTGGAATAAATCTGTTAAATCTGCGTTGACAAGTTCGGTCATTATTCCATTGAGATCTCATCAAACAGTAAATTAAAGCGAAATTTTTCAAAAGCTTTTGGTCTCAATTTGTATAGCAATAAAAACTTGGATCTCCGTTGGAAATGTCTGAGAAATGTTAATACGCCTGTTGATGACAACGATGGAGTAACAAAATTATATGTTGACTATATCATAAATCAAATGAATGTGGAATTTAAAATTCAAAATAATACACTAAAGGAGCAAATAAATAAAGATATTGAAAAAGTTAGTAAAAAGTTTCAATCACTAGTTGATGATAGTCTTAAACAGATAAAGACTGAATTTAAAGAAGAGTACGATATACTGAGAGAAGAAATAAATAAAAACATCGACGAGGTAGTCTCTCGAAAACTACAGCTCACAAAAGACGATATTGAAAGTAATGTTCAAAATTTTGTAAAATATACCAGTGAACAAATTGAGCGAATTGAAAGCTATATATTTCAAGAACTACAGAAAAGACCGAAATCCGTAGCTGATTTAGAAGAGAAAATTCTCAGTGAAATGTAGAAAAGAAAAGATTCTCATAGAGTTATTAAGATATGAGTAAAAAGCAAACTTTGGTGGAAGAGCTTCACAGACAAGCACGTAAAAACTTTAAGCGAAGGCGTGTAATAACAAAAGGAATAGATGACTTGGCAGGCAGATTTAGTGGAAATGGGTACTTATTCTACATACAATGATGGTTATCGCTTCCTTCTAACTGTAATTGATACATTCTCAAAGTATGCCTGGATTGTACCATTGAAATCCAAGAACGCTATTGACGTTACTATGGCTATGAAATCCATATTCTCCTTGAAACGGAAACCAAAGAATTTACAAACCGATGACGGCAAGGAATTTTTCAATAGAATTTTTCAACGTTTAATGAAAAAATACCACATCAACCAATACTCAACTTGAATACAAGAATCACAAACTAATTTTAGCATTGATCTGAACATGATCCTTTCGTAAAACTAAGTTAGGACAATAAAATATTTAATTTGTAATACTACGTTGTTTTAATGGGAATTAGTTTTAAAATATGTTAAAATTCAAAGTGGACCACAAATTTCAAAGTTGTGGTGGAAGTGTTGGGGTAGAATATCTGTCGTCTCGTTCAATACAGCTACCTTAAAATTGCTCCGCGTATCAACTCGATTGTTGGGTATGTGACACTACTACTAAACAGCTGTCAGATCAGCTATAAACAGCTATCTGATCAGCTATAAACAGCTATCAGATCAGCTAAAATAGCTATCTGATCAGCTATACCAGCTACCTGTTTACCCCTTTTCGATGCGGAATATGAAGCTCTCCACTGTCAATTCCTTACAAGAGCCGTCGAACTTAACATGCCACTTGTTAAGGTCACAGCCCTTGCTGCGTTGCAACCCCCGATACTGCATCCCTGAAAGCATCAGCATCCTCCCGCCTTGTTGGAGTGGAGGCGTCCCTTAGATGGGGGTTTGGTGGTATACCTGATGCCTCCATCGCAGCCACTCTTCTGCCTAGGTCTGTGAAACCACCACGAAGTTGCTGCATGGCTTCTGCGCAACCTGCCATCATCTGTCCGTGCTGCGTCATCATTGCCATCATCTGATTTAATTAATTAGAATCAGATGATGCAGCAGCGGCAGATGATGTTAATCCACTCGGCCCTGCAACCCCACGCTTTGGTTCCACACCCTGCCCCTCTTGTTTCGACATCTCTGCTATTTTCTCTAGTTTGGCCGAGATGCTACTAACGCTGACGGTCAAACTACTGGACTCCGACCTAGCCTCTTCACTATTACGAGGTCGTCCAAACACCAAGCTAACGCACTTGTTGAAATAGTCTACTGGGACAAAATTTACTCTAATCTCTATCCCAGTATCTATTTGGTCGAGTACTGAACCTACTATCTGGTTCTCAAGTGCCCTACTAATGCTTCTCGTAATTGGTCTCCTTGACAAACACACACTTACAAAACTCACACTAAGGAGAAACTAACCAAAGAAAACACAAAACTGTAAGTACCTAACCGGAAAGAGGAAAACAAATAACTGAAAAAGAAGTAAAAATAAAAAACAAACTCAAACAACAACAACAACCACCTAAAAAAACAACTCAAAAAAAATAAAAATTTATATAAAAAAAAGTAATATTAATTATAAAAAACAATAGAACAACAAAATAATTCAAAATAATTAGATATTAATTAAGAAAGACTAAAGATTAATGAAAAAAAAAATAATGCAAAATATAGAAAAATAGTAAAATATAAAAGTAGAAACAAATTAAATAAAAATAATAAATAAAAATAATTAGCAGAAATAATAAAATAATAATGAAAAGAAAATAATAATAGTAAAAAAAAAAAAATAATAAAATAATAAATAATAAAATATAAGCAAAAAAAAAATAAACAATAATGAAGAGATAACAAAAAGTTTATTTATTTCAATAAATGTGTTTTAGGCTGATGTCTGTGGTGTTAACCCAGGAGGCATTCAACACCTAAGCATGGTTGTCCGTATAGTCAAGTCAACAGTCAGCTAAAAATTATCCCAAAACCCCCAAATAATCTGTCTATGTTACAATTTTGGAACGTGGCACAACTGTATTTCAGTCTTGACTAAAGTTAGGTTGCACGCCCCCTTGTAACATTTAACCCCCTTGAGTGTACTGGAGACTCGCCTCCCAAGTACAACCACTGAAAGTTTTAAAGATGGTAGCGAATCTGCCAGCAACTCACCTGTCGAAACACCAATAAAAAGTGTGTCCCGCGACTGGTACCACTTATGAAAAAACGTGAATTTTGCTGAAGGAACCCAGTCGCAAAACTTTCCACAACATAAAGTGGTAGCAACTCCAGTTTCTGTCCAAAAACAATTAGTTTTAAAACTACTAAGTTCAAGGCAGAAACCATCATTGCCACAATAGAAAAATTACAGAAAAGTAAAAGCAAGAAGAAATTCAAATAAGAAGATAAAAAAAATTAAAAAAAAATGAAACTAAGAATTGTAGAAATGAAAATAGAAATTAAGATTGTGGGAAATAATGTTCGTGGGGCGCCATTTCTGTTTTGAGCTAAGTTAGGGTGGCGTGGCACGGTGGCTGCGGCTAGTCTCGCCGGAAATATGAGGTGGTTTCTTGCCACCCTACTCACAACAGAAAACAAAATCGTGCCAATATTTTTTCAAAAGAAGAAAGAGCGGGAAGGAAGGATAAGGAAAGAGTTAAGACAAAACACAGTCACATGTTTAGCAACGCATTATGCTAAAACCTTAAACCAGTAGTAAATCATTAAAAAAGTTTTTTAATACCTTTTCATTATTATATAAGTATATATAATGTTTTTTTTTTGTTTTTTTTTTCTTCTTCGCAAATTCAATCAGTTATTGATAAAATTTCTATTTTTTCTTAAAAACTTAGGTAAGTAGTACATATCACAAAATTATGCATATAAAAAAAAACTTTATTAAACAAGATGGAAAGAGAAAGAAAAAAAAACTGATTTGCGAAATAGCAGTTGGATTAAGGTAAGTTAAACGCAGTTATGTTCAACACTTTTGTCAACCTTTTTTTTCGTTGTTTTGTTTCACTCAGCCAATTCCGGATCCAAAAGATGGCGCCACCTTGCGGCTCCAAACCTGTAACGACAGAATGTTTGTTTCTATTTTTCTCTTGTAACTTCCTAATATTGTTCCTATTATTTTTTCAATTTCTTTCTAATTTTTTTTTGTTAGTTTCTTTTTTTCTTATATATTTACTTATTTACTATTAAAAATTCTTTTTTCTTGGTGTTGCAAGCTTAAATAGTTATTTAATTGAGATATTAAATCATAGTTAAAGAAATTCATAATATTAATATGATATAATAATATTCATAATATTCATGAGAAAAAAAAAACTAAATAATAATAAAACTAATAATAAAAAAAGATAATAATAACAGGCAAAGTAAAGACAAAAAAAACCATGTTGGTGTATAAACAAATCCGCACATATGAAGATAAAAGTTTGCCTTGACGGCAACCCTGCTGCCGCCCCTGGATATTCAATGTTTTTTCCTTTCTCAAAAGTATGTATTTCTCGTATGGTGTTGTAGTTGATTCCGCTGTTTATTGACGAATTCTATTTGTTTGGTCGTTATTTTCTCGATAATTTGTAGTTACTGGATTTATGTGAATGATGTTCTTGTGTTGAAGTAAATCTAAATTTTCTGTCTTAGAAAATTTTACGATTGTTAAAAGTTATTGATGTAGCAGTTGTATGTACATATATCTTAATCAGTTTCTGTTTGCCAAGTAAACTTTTGGCGCAATTCAGCCATGATTTGGCGCACTTTTTACACTTTGTGAAAGAGATATAATATATACTTAATACTTTCATATATTTTTTTTCTGTCGTTTTTACTTCATCAAAAAAAGAATTTTTACATTTCCAACTTTATTACTGTCAATACATTATAGATTTTATTTCACAGCAACTGACTTTCTTTCATAAGCATTTAACTTTTTCCTTTTCATTTTTTTTTAATACTTTTATTATTTCTTTTTTTTTTTTTTGTTTAAACACGCTCAAAACATCAACCTCCATCAACCGGTCACTAAAACTTCTCCTCCTTCTTCCCTTTCCTTCCTCCCGTCCCGATTTCCATCCTTCCAATCTTTCCCAATAATTCCCCCTTCCATTCACAATTCCCACTTTCCCCAATTACCTGTTCAATCACACTTCCATTCACACCTTCCACAATCACCTTTCCACACAAATCATTCAACCAGGAGACTTAGGGTCTTGCTGTGAGGGGAAATCTTGAGAGTTTATTTTCTACAAATCATAAAAATAAAAAAAGGCACATCCTAAACAGAAATACAAAATAAAATTCTTCAGCAGAGTGAAGAAATCAAAGATATAAGGTTAGAGAAAATTCTCACGGAGTTATTAAAAGATGAATAAAAAGCAAGCTGTAGTGGAGGAGCTTCACAGACAAGCACGTAAAAACTTTAAGCGAAGGCGTGTTATAAATAAAGGAATAGATGATCCCTGACAGGCAGATTTAGTGGAAATGGGTGTTTATTCCACATACAATGATGGTTATCGCTTCTTTCTAACTATAATAGATACATTCTCAAAGTATGCCTGGATTATACCATTGAAATCCAAAAACGCTATTGACGTCACTATGGCCATAAAATCCATATTCAATTTGAAACGAAAACCAAACAATTTACAAACCAATGA
Organism: Thecophora atra; assembly: GCA_937620795.1. Lineage (NCBI taxonomy): Eukaryota > Metazoa > Arthropoda > Insecta > Diptera > Conopidae > Thecophora > Thecophora atra. Next base: position 65,158,098 of record OW569398.1, read on the forward strand.
CGGCAAGGAATTCTTCAATCGAAATTTTTAAAGTTTAATGAAAAAATACCACATAAACCATTACTCAACATATAGTATTTTAAAGGCGTCAATTGTTGAGCGCTTCAATCGAACGTTAAAGCAGATGATGTGGAAGGAATTCAGTTATAATGGCTCATATCGATGGATTGACTTGTATAAAAATTTAATTAAAAAATATAACATCAGAAAGCATCGAACCATCAACATGGCTCCAATAAAAGTAAATTCGAACTATGAAAAATTATTATTAAGTACCTTCTACAACAACCTCAAAATATTGAGATAGCCAAAGTTACAGGTGGGAAATCATGTTCGCATAAGTAAACAGAAACACGTTTTCGAAAAAGGTTATACGCCAAATTGGATAACGGAAATATTTAAAATTAAAAATATAAGAATTACAAACCCAACAACATACATTCTTGAAGACTACCAACGGAATACAATTAAAGGTGGATTCTAGTAAAATGAATTGCAGAAAACAATATATCCCAATACATATCTGGTAGAAAAAGTTCTTAAGACCAAAGGCAGAAAAGTTTTTGTGAAATGCTTAGGATTTAGCGATGATCACAATTAATGGATCAATAAGATTGACGTTTTATGTAAAATTTTTATATACATACATACATATGTTCATACTATAATAAATAAATAAAATAATATTGTTAATAAAAGAAGAATATATCTGTTTTTCATTTCATTAGTCAAACTACTCGCAACATGTTAATTACTTTTACTTTAACAGGAAACAAGTCGCGAATTATTTTCCACCCTTAGATTTAGAGAGACCGTATATTTGTGGTCTTGTAGACTTTCATAGTTACCATACAATACCAAACATTGATGAGGAAAATAACTTATTTCACATTAGCGATCATACCATTGAGATTCCTGTCGCGTCATATGAGCTGGATGACATTGCTGAATTTATTCAAAATAAATATTCAAGTATAGATTAGCATGAAAAGTTTAAACATAACTTTTTCTTTAATAAATAACGCACTATCGGTTCACTATTGGGTTTCTGTGAAAAAGTATTGGAAACAGGAAAGTTTTCTGCTATAAAATAGATGGCTATAAAATAGATGAGATCCACAAAAATGTTATCTATTTGCCAGTAAACTCCAGACAGATAAGTTCGATTACAGTGAAAATTGTTGATCAAAACGGACATTTAATAAATTTTTGTGGAGAAACCATAACACTCAGGCTTCATCTAAAGCCACAAGAGCAATGATTATATATAATAAAAACCCATACACAGGAGCATCTTCTTTCAGTTCTTCTTTATCCTCGTCATTGAAAAGGTCGCAAGAACCGAACAAACCAAAAAACGTTCTCCAAAATAAAAACTGTCTTCTGAAAATAAAAAGTTTCTAAAATCATTGGGTTTAAAACAATGTAAAATGAATCAAATACTTGATGTATTACAAACGCCACTTTATGATGAATGTGTTATCAAAAAGGAATATCATAGCTATTCACCATATTTACAATCATATGAAAGCAATGATGAGATAAGGATATCCATTCAAAATCAAGATCTTTTCGTTCTACCTAGTGAGAGTTTAATTTATATTGAAGGCACAGTTACATTAGAAAATGGAGAAGGAACAGCTAACGCAAAATTAAAAACAATTGTGTTGCATTCATGTTTGATGAAATTCGCTATGAGGTGAACGGATTGGAAATTGATCGTACACGTCATCTGGGTGTATTGCTGGAAAATGCTGGATGGTTACCAAACAATAAAATTGAAATAAAAAATAGATATTTTAACTTTTGTACACCATTGAATATGCTATTAGGATTTGCTGGAGACTTTAACAAAATAATTTTAAATTCAAAGCGTGAACTAATATTTTTTTTTTGTTTTTTTTTTTTTGGAAGAGGAGGGGTGATCTTCCAAAGATACCAGTAACTGGCATGCACGATTTACACCAACGGGTGCGCCTACGTACTAAAACCTAAACTCCTCTTGTGATAGAAGTGGGATTGTCGAAGTAGACCACCTGATTCGGGTCCTTTTTCGTCTCACCGCTATCCTACCAGAACCTAGTCTCTAGACGTGTGGAATCTATCCAGCTCCGTTCTCATGACCAAGTCCTGTGACATTAGAAGCAAGTCGCCAAGGTTGACACCACTAACATCGTCATCATTAATATAGTGTCGACCCAGTACAGTGTCAACCTTCTGCTTGCCACTGCTGGACACTGGCACAGTACATGCACCGATGTCTCATCTTCTTCCTGACACAGTCTACAGATCCCATCTTCAGCAAGACCTATCTTTTCGAGATGGTATCTGAAGTTACCGTGACCAGTCACCATTGCAGCTAGCCAGCTCAGGGTCCTCCTTGGAAGTTGGGTGACCCATTTATTTGCCCCGCCCATAGGGCTGCGCATAACGACCCTATCTTGTCTACACGTGGTTAAACTCTCCCATTTTTTCAGGTGGAAGACTCCCATCCATCGTTCGACTAAAGCTTTTACCGATCCTTTGCTCAGAGCAACTCTCGGCTCGGGTCCAAAAAAAGTCGATGATGACCCCCGTTTTGCGAGTTCAACATCCACTTCATTACCATCGATACCGGCATGCTGTGTCCGATCCATGCACCTAATCACCGATTGATTGTCAAGCGCAATCAAGATAGTCTTATGTTCCACCTTTCCATCAATCAGGTGATCCAGCGCGTGTACAAGCCCCAGCATTTTGGCCTGATATACCGACACATGTCGTCCCAAAGATAGCGCACAGGCCAGGTTAAACTCTACCGAGTGGACTCCGGCTCCCGCCCTATCTTCTCGTAATGACCCATCAGTAAAGATGCATATGTCATTCTTCTCACACTCCTCGTGTGTTTGACCATCTGTTATGAGGCTATTGTGTCTCTTTATTGAGGCTAAAGTCTTACTCATACTATCGGTTGGCATCAGCGTCTCCATGATCTCGGTGTTAACGAGGTCAAGAATACGCCTATGCCCTACCACCGCACCGAACTCATTCCAAGTGTCACAAGTCTTCATGCGCAGTGCTGCGAGTGCCGCCGTCTTAATAAATAAGTCCAACGGGAGCAATCCTATCAGCGCCTCAAGGGCAGCAGTCGGGGATGTACGCATAGCTTCCGTAACAGCAATACATGCCAGACGTTGGACCGCATCAAGTCTACCTCGTATTGTCTTTTGTTCAGATTTAGGCCACCAGACAACCGAGGCATAAGCAATAATGGGTCTAATCATTGCAGTGTATATCCAGTAAATGGCACGGGGTTTAATCCCCAGCGTAAACCATACACTCTTCTACACTGGAAAAAGGCTCGCTTCGCCCTTTGGATCTTATTCTCAATATGATCACTCCAGGATAGTTTACTATCAAGGATTACTCCTAGGTATTTGACCCTCCTGGAGATCTTGATTTCATCCCCAAAGAGGCTAAGCGGCCTCATGTCCAGACCTTTCCTCTTTCTTGTAAAGAGAATCATGTCTGACTTACTCGCATTGATGGTCAGTTCCTGTTCTCTACACCACCTCTCCACTGTTCTGAGAGCATTCCTCATAACATTGGTGATGCTGTCCAAGAACCGTCCAGGAACCATCAAGACTATATCATCCGCATACCCCACAGTGTGTATGCCAATATCATCTAAACTAAAGTTCCACAGGAGTGGGGAGAGAACGCCCCCCTGAGGGCATCCTCTCCCCACTCTCCCCCTAAGTTTTGACTTCCCCCACTGAACATTGGTTGCCCTGTATTTCAACGAGTTGTCCACCCAATTTACAATTATTGGACTGACCTCTCGGCAAACCAGAGCGTCCCCCAGTTTATCGAAGCCTATTTTATCGAAGGCTCCCTCTATGTCCATAAAGACAGCCATAGTTATGCCTCCGACTTCCAGCTCCTTCTCCACAACCCTTACCATTTCATGCAGGGCAGTATCAGTAGACCTACCAACACGATATGCGTGTTGACATCTACTTAACGGTCTACTCACTAGCGTCGACATTTCAATATAATCAGCCACAATCCTCTCCAACGTCTTTAGTAGAAAGGACGAGAGGCTAATTGGCCTGAATGCTTTCGCCTCAGAGTAGTCACTTTTACCCGGTTTGGGGAGGAAAACCACCTTTGTTTCTCTCCACCCCTTTGGAATGTACGCTGTCGCTAGACAGGCCACAAATACTCCGTGTAGTCTTTCCAGAAGAGCGTCAATGCCCCACTGAAGCAAGGCCGGAAATATTCCATCCAGTCCCGACGATTTGAACGCTGAAAAGGTTTTAACTGCCCTTAATACCGTTCGTAGTCACAATCCGTTCCGCCTCCCTTCTGCCAACCCCGTTCACATTCACACACCCCGTTCAATGAACTAATATTAATAAGGTCTAAATCTGATGAGAATGTTATATATTCAACTATCGCAGAAGAAACATAAAGCTTCTGCTTATGTTTTCCAGCAAAACATAAAGCTAATGATAACCAGTATCATATGGAAAATTCCACATATACAATTGGCTGATTTTGCAAAATTACAAATTTAACAAACAATTCAAAGTGGAAAACCTTTATTGATGGCATTTCGTAGTTGGGACTTTCACTTTAAACCACTACTTACACAGAGAAACAATCATTTGTGGAATGTTAAGTTATCCGCACAGAATGAACGACCACGCTTCGTACTAATTGCCTTTCGAAGAGACAACAAATTTCAACATTGTCATATAAGTGATGTTAAAGTGCACCTAAACTCTGATACATATCCCTATGATGATCTCAATCTGAACTTTGATCGTGAACGATATGCTTTACTCTATGATATGTACTTAAAGTTTCAACAAAACTACTTCGGTCGTGATTCTCAACCTCTGCTGCTACAAGGAGATTTTAAAGATAAGGCTCCAATAGTTGTCGTTGATGTTACTCATCAAAATGAAGCTATAAAAACTGGTCCAATTGACATTCGAATTGAATTCAAAACATCTAAGAATATTCCAGCCAACACATCAGCTTATTGCATACTCATACATGATAAAAAAATATTCCTATAACTGGAGAAATTAAAAAGGTTGCGTAAGGAAAACTAGAAATGAAAATGGAGTTTGTTACATTGTATGTGCAAGGCTTTAAGGCAAATTTCAACGAGTTTATCGTAAAAGAATTGGCAGTCATTTTCAGCAATAATGAATATCAAAATTTTATTATTAAGCCACCGTTTGAATTTGTAGAATTGACGCTTAAATATCAGATACAAGCAAATTGGCTAAAAAATTATCATCATGGCTTTACTTCGAGTTGTGGACCAATTACTTTCAAAAGTGTTGCGAATTTCTTAAAGTTCAATATTAAAAACCAACATATATATGTAAAAGGAGTTGAAAAGAAGTGTTGGATTGAACAGTTCCTAAGAAAACCTGTAATTAATGTAGAAGAAATTGGATGTAAAAATCTTCAAACACTTAGAGAAACATACTTACTACAAACAACATGCCATTCCCATAATGGACACTGTGCACTGGGAAAATGCTCTGCTGTTGAGAAATTTCATCGATAATAATCAAAAAATAAAGAACACATTAAATTTCTTGTCACAAACTGTAAATCTAATACATTTTTATTTAATAAAACAAATATTTCTTAAAACTATATATGAATGTTTTCTTAAAACTAATTACAAATAGGGAAAAAAAGTAAACGTAACTTGAAACTTATGATATTATATTCATGAATGTTACAATAATTTCTCAGCATTCAAGATCGGTAAAAATTTCTTCATCTTCGTTTAACACTGATTCTATACCTATCTTATAATGATTCCACGCGTAGGTGTGAACATTATCTTCTCTAATCTTACGCTTATCATCTAATGGATTTAAAGCTATCTTATGTATATGCTCTGTATAAATGTTATGAAGCTTAGATCTAAAATTAAACATATCTCCATATATAATTCTCTTATTAACTAAACAATCTTTATAATCACTTAAACTTAATTTTTCTAAAACTGTAGCCTTGACACCTTTGGCCTTTTTAATTTCCTCGCAGCCAACAACTTGTATGGTATACATTTTAGAACGAAGACCTATAAATTCTTTCATAATTTTTCCTTTGTTTTCATCCTTCATCATACCCAAGACTTTACCATTTTTAAGCGGCATATGGAAAGGATTGTTGGGTGAATATTCGGATGTATCAAATTTTGAGTCGATATCATCACGAATATCATTGTAAAAATCTTCGCACCGAATGGAATATATAAAAGAATCTGTGTCCTTATAATTCAAACTAAGACTTGTTGTAAATTTAGGTTTCATATAATCATAGTGGAAATCATACATTCTCCACTTGGACAATTCTAAAACAACAAAACCCAAATATATTGGCTTATTGTATACAGAGCGAGCTCTATTCATTTGCACAGCAGCCATCTCATGTGTAAAATAAGACATGCTGTGGAAATTTGGTTTTGCTATTACAGCTCTTGCTCCTAAATGTCTTCCTTTACTTTCCCATTCGGTTACAATTTTTACATTCTTCCTTTTATCTATATTCTCCATAGTCTTTCCATACAACGCATTATTTAGTAGTTTAAAAAAGTTCTTCTCAAAGCTATTTTCGGCTATTGTTCTATGGTGAGTATTCAAGTCATTGTACTGTTTTAACCAACAAGACTGCTTAAATTTTAGTGTTCTATGTATTTTCTTGAGCTGTAAGCCATTTTTTATGCATTGCTAAAGATTCTTATAGTGTATTGTATATGTAGTCTTGCTGGTTAAATCAGTGATTAATTTAATGGATTTGGAATTGGGAGGAATTTTATTTTCCGCGCAAAACGGTAAGTCGTTGTGCGAATCGTGAAGATTTTCCGGATATTCTAGATCAACTTCCAATATATATCCAATTTCTGACATCTCATTAATTCCATCTACGTCAAAAATATTAGTATCTGTTAACCACCCGAAACCTCCATAAGCAAGATATATAGACATTGCCCAACCATACAAGTTATTGGCATCCAAATACATTAAATATTCTGAAGGCTTATTGCAATCGTAATCTAACATAAATATATTTATTGTTCGCTCTTGAATGCCTTTTGGAGCATTGGACAATACATCCCCTAATACTTTTCTGAATGCATAAATACATGTCTATATCTATATCGATAAGCCTGCGGCAGTGTAGTATTGACACGGATCTAGATCAAAAATTTGTTTGCATATTTTTCTGAAATTTTCAAAAATATCTGTTAAAATTAAAACATCTGTTTTCAGATATAGAAGCATGTAATCCTCAAGTGTTTTACATTTAAATGTTTGCCATACTTTAAGTGCGTGTTCATAATCTTCCTTGGAACAAGTTTTATTTGTCAAGCGACTATAAAATTCAGCTTGAGTAGGAAGAGAGGTTTCTTTAAGATGACCGAAAGAATTGATGTATTCATAGGGAAATACACCTTTTCTTGTTACTAATTTAAATTCATGATCGTTTAAATACATTTGGCGGACAGTTTTAAAATCACTTGCCGTTAAATTTTGTGATAATGTATCCAAACTTGATGCCACAAAACGAAAAGAATCCAAAAACCTTATTTCAATAGTTTTCTCTTCAGACACCTTTATACGTTTTGATAGGTCTACATATGTATAACTCTTTGTTTAAAGGGATAACGTTTATATCACTTTCAAAAGAATTTAATTCCTTAACGAAAAGGTGGCAATCATATCCAGAAAAATTATGAAAGAAAACAGGCACAAACTTCGCAATTTGAAATTTGAATTTACATTCGTTATGTACCGGTCCTCTATATTTTCCAGTTAAGTGGCAATGGTCTGCCACTGTCAGCTTCTAAATCTTTTTTGCAAATATGGCAGTTTTCACATTCCAACTGATGTTTTAGCTGCCGAGAATTTAAAAACGCCATAGGTGTCGTTTTGCTTAAATACTTATTATATATCTAAAATGTCTTTAATTAAGAATTCTACAAATTTCTTGGGAGCATCCTCCCCTGAATAAATAACAAATTTACTTACGCTTTCATTAAAATTGAAATGGATATTGGAACTAAGGGCTACCGGAATATGCTTACATACAAACTTGTTATTAACTAAACTCGAACTACTTAATACGCATTCAAAATCTGCGTATATTACAAAAGGAACATCTAAGCTCCATTCAAAAGTCTTAAAACTAATTACTGCCTTTTCCAACGACGGCATCACCGTTATTATATTCCCGCACTCTTCCTTATGTTTTTGTAGAGTCCTCTCGTTGTGAGAGTACTGGAGACAGCTGTTGCATAAAAATATTTGCCTTCGGTGAGACGTATTTTGTTGTTTTATTAGTCTAAAATAAAAGATAGTAATATAATTAGATTATTTATTGCAATAAGTAGTCGTGTAAAATGAAAGATGAAATAAAAGTGAAATAACATGAAGTTGAGAAAAAAAATTAATTATAATTACCTTGAAATATTTTTAATCCACACATAGTGGAATTGTTCATCATTTTGCAGCAGCAATAGGTTGATGTGCTTCACCTTTTCCATCTTTGTACAGTGGTAAGGTCCCTCGATGTTTGCCGAATCCTTATCAAAACCAAACACATTGACGCTAATCGTAGGATTCATTTCTTCAAATTTGCTAATTTCGTCTATGGAAAAAGGATATATTTTCCGCTTCAATGTTCTCCACATTATAAATATGCGGTCTGTCTTGGTGATTTGGCAGATTACCAAGTGCAAGGACAAGCACGCTTGTCCTGCAGGACTTTCGGCAGAGCGATGAAGGATGTTCCCTTTAATGGACGATATTGGTTTATATTTATCTCTTCATAGCATATTTTAAGTAGAGACAGTTTTTCAGACATGTCAACGTAGATGCTGTTGATGTCTTCAACTTTTTGAGCTAAAATCATCTTTGTTTGAAATGATTTTATTTCCACCACTATTTCGTCATCCTCTGTTATTTTGAAATATTTTGCATACAACTCCATATTAAGTTTTAGCATTGTGTGCTTTTCTAGTAAATTCTTTATTTGCTTGGTCACTATGGTTTAAGCATTTTTGAAGAAATCTTCTGCAATCAGAAGTCCCTCATCCTCATTTTGGAAAAGAAGTGTTTGAACTCTATCCTTAAAGGCTATTTTGATGCACTTTAAACCACCGCTTAACGGCGACCAACAATTCTTTATGTGTTTGATCATCCGCAGATGGTGGGTCCAGCCTCTTCGAGAAACATCTTCGTTAAATGTTGGGCAACGAACGTTCTCGATAGCGTCAATGTGTGGTTGTGTTGTAGTAGCTCGGTGTGTTGCTGATGATGATGATGTTGATGATGCGGGTGCTCCTCTCGTTGTAGATGCTGCGGTTGAAGACGATGATGCTGCTTGTTGTGTTGATGATGGTCCTTGTGCTGCTGCTGCTGTTGCATGTGAAGATGATGATGGTGCTGCTGATGATGCTGTTGATGATGGTGTTGTTGTAGAAGTTATAGATAATGATGATGGATGCTGTGCTGATGATGATGATGACGATGGCTTTCGGTGAAGTAATTTCTGATGCCGATATAAAGCATCTACTATTAAAGTTTTGCCCACAATCTTTGCAGCCGAACTGTGGGTGGCCGTGCGTTGCCTTTGCACGCCTTTTAAGGCTACGAATCGCAGTGAAACCCTGTCCGCAAATGTCGCAAATAAATTCCTTAATTTTATTTGTTTTGTTTGCTTTCTGTTGCTGATGACGTTGTTATTTTTGTTTTTTCTCTGTACGTTTAAATACTAAATTTAACAGTTTTACTTTTATTTGAATGTTTTGTTTTCACACACTATATTTAACAAATTGTTATTTTGTTTTATTTAATAAGTTTTATGTTTTTGAAAGCCAAGCACTTCTACTTTTTAGTTACGTCCTTTTAATTGCTGTTTTAATTTAAATAGTATATTTAACTACACTCACAGTTTCTATTTTGTTGTAGTTTTGTTTTACAGCTTTGGGGTTTTATTTTTCTTTGTTTTTCTTACGTTTGGTTTTTATGCGTTTTATTTTATATGCATTTGTTTTTTTTTTATTTTAAATACTGTTTTTTTACAGTTTTAATTTCCTTTTCTATGGTTTGTTTTTAAGTACTATATTTTAATAATTTTAGTTAGTTGGGTTTTTTAAGTACTATAGTTAATAAATTGTAATTTTGTTTTGTGTTTACGCGTTTTATATTTCACGTTTTCTTTTAATATAATATTTCACAATTTTTTCTACAAGTTTTATTTTTACACGCTTAAATTTTTATTAGAGTATTTCACAATTGACGAGTGAAGGCTTCAAGATTACTTTCAGTACTGAGAACAAATTGTAAACTTCCGCCCCTGATATATGTACGATATTAAGCATGACACAGATCCATGGATGCACCACTTCGTACTTGCGTACTATTTTGAGTACATTTTTTAATGACGGAGTACGGATTTTCAACCCACGGTACATAATATGATATTTTCATGACACGTGGCAACTCTTTACTCTATTTACAAAAAAAGAACCAAAACAAACGCCATGATTTTGGAGTACGAAGTACATTCTTGGTTTCGTACTTTCTCGCGTTATTCTTCCATAAGAAACCTATGTAAAAAAAACGGCCCAGAGTACGTTGTACTTTTCGTACCCGCTTCATTTTCGTATTCGTAACAAAACACTATCGAAGTACTTTTTTCGAACACAGAGTACGTTTTGTGCCCGTCCGCAGTACTATTGCAATAGGCTGTGGATGCAACCTTGCACAGATCCCTAGTTTTTCATTTCATTGTTTACAATATCTAATATTCATGACATAATTTCATTTGGAGGAGACTGCGTACGAAATATTTATAAACAAAAAAAAAAAAAAAATATAACAATATGCAATAACACAAGAAAAAAAAAAATAAAACCTTTGGTTGATGCATGTTTCACTTTGAATATCGTCACAACATAAGCAGGAAAAGAATCCGAACGAATTTTGTTTAAGGCACGTTCAGACAGAGTCCGTTTTACGTTGTTTACTCCGACACCGTTTGTCAAACTCGTTTTTATTACACACAGTCTTATGAGAGCGTTCATATAGAGGAAAACCGTGTACACAAACGACAGCCGAAATTGAAACGGACTCCGTTTACGGACTGCGTTGTAAAAATTTACAACAAGTTCTGATGTCGTGCGCGTTTTGTGTGTGTATCAGTGAAGATTTGGTAGTGCCACTGCGTGCAATAAATTCGAGGAAATTGCTGTGAAAAAATTATAAAAGAATTCATATATATTGCAAACGTAAATATGTTAGAGGAGTTAATAGAATTAGTTAGACGAAATCCTTGTCTGTACGACACAAGTCATGCAGACTACAAAAACAGTTTCCTAAAAAATTAAATATGGGAAAAAATTTCTCTAGAGTTATGCTCCAATGGTAAGTAATAAAATCGTATTTTCATTTTTCTCGCAAAGGATTTGACAACTAATCTGTTTTAGCTAAATTTATTAAAAAAAGTGGAGATATTTAGAGATTCCTTTGTAAGAAGCAGGAACAATCGGAAAGGGACTACTGGTTAGCCAGCTGCTATGCAGAATACATTTGTTTACGAGAAGCAAATGAGTTTTTTGGTACCGACGTTGGCACTGCTTCCAACCAGCTCAAATATCCCGCGCGAGGAAAATTTTAATATTTGCAACTAAGAACTAATTGATGACCCTGAGGGCCGCTCTTGTGAGAATAGCTGCTTTTTTCGAATAATGCTTTCATGTCCACAGAAAGTACGCCGGAGGACATGTCCGCAACACAAACTAGAAAAAGAAGCAAAGCAAATCAAAGTAGCCTCTACGATGCTATTACGAAATACCTAATCGAAAAAATTAACACCAAAAAGGACTCTGTGGATTTAATGTTCGAGAGCTACTCGAAAACGTTTAAAAAATTCTCCTTGAGGAGCCAAATTGAGATCAAACTTCACCTAGCGCAATATTTCGTCAACATTGAGATGAAGGAGACCGAGGAGTGCCAAATTGCCGAACAATTGATGCACCTTTCCAGTCCATAAATCTGTGAGTGATAATGTGTTCCTGTGCCTACAACTTAGTAACGGAAGGAAGCTTTTTTAAAAATGTGTTTTGTTAGAATTAAGTTATAGAAAAAATTTCATTTTTTTAATTTTTTATGTTTTATTAGAATTAAGTAATGGAAAGAAGTTCCTTTTTTATTTTTTTATGTTTTATTAGAATTAAGTAATGGAAAGAAGTTCGTTTTTTTAATTTTTTATCTTTTATTAGAATTAAGTAATAGCTTTTTTGTGCCTTTATATTTGAAGTACGTTTTATATATATTTTCAAATAAAAAACGCAATATTAGATACATGTATTTTATTTCTTGCTTTATTTCAAAGCTAGATTTTCTGATTTACATATTGTGAAAATAGTCAGCGAATTTTTCGCGAACTGCAAATGCCGCAACTGTGTGCCTCCTATTCGATGCATGCGCGGATGTAAACGCAGCCATGCTCATCCCATCGCAATCAGTATCGCTACAGTCAACTTGTGTAGGACACATGCTGCCTTGACTATGGCCACGGTGGTGTCAACTTCGCATTCGTTAGGACGACGAAAAACACTCCACTTTTGGGCTAAAATCCCAAAGGCGTTCTCAACAATCCGGCGGGCACGGCTGAGGCGCTTATTGAAAGTCTTTTTTATCGCATCATGAACTGCTGCTGCTCGTGGGAAAGGCCGCATAAAGTACGTCGGCAAGGCAAATCCTTCATCTCCAACCAAAACATGTGGCACAATTTCACTAGTCCCTGGAAGCGCTTTCGGCGGCAGGATGCTACCATCCTGCAAATAGTTTTTAAAAACTCAGAGTTTTCTAAGATAGCGTTGTCGCCATGACGTCCGTAGCTTCAAATGTCCACCACCAAGAGGTTGTAGTTTGCAGCAAAACAATCGATAAGAATTGCTTGTAGCAGTAAAAGTTGGAACCGCTCCCTGGAGGGCACTTAATTGCAACGTGCTTCCCGTCGATTGCCCCACAGCAGTTTGGAAATCCCCATTTCTAGATGAATCCCTTTTCTGCTAACTGCCAATGCTCGCTCGTTGGTGTTGGCAGGTAAGTTGTCCAAAGGGTGTTCCAAATCTCCTTACACACTTCTTTGACTATTCCACAGACTGTGGAACGTCCCATTCTATAGGAAAATTCAATTGTCTGGTACGAATCACCAGTAGCCAAGAATCTGTACAGAAAAAAATGGTTATAGATTGACGCCAAGTACTTATAAAATTAGTCAAATAATTACCTTAAACAGACAGCCAACCTCTCTCTTGAATTTAAAGGTTTCCGCCAGTTTGTAGTGGTTTTACGTATTCTATTTTTTACGAGGTTATGTAATTTCTCAATCGTACTCTTTGGCACCCGAAAGTACTTAAAAAATTCGGTTTCTTCACTTTCCAGTTGTCTGTACAAATGGTGGTATTCTCCAAATTGTAATCTTTCTTGATTAATTTTGCTAACCCATGCCTTCCTGCGCCTTGCAATGGCCAGCAGTAAAGCGGTGTCTACATCCGATGATATTATCACTACTGTAAATTTATTAAATTTCACTATAATATATTATTTATATCAATAATTATAACCCACCTTGCAATACACACGCTGAATATTGAGAATACTATTTTTTTTAAAAATTCACTTTTGTGTTAATTTGCGATAACTTTCTTAGCAACAACTTTATCAAGCAAATGCAAAGTGGTTAATGAAAATGCTGCACAAAATAATTCCCCTCGAAAGTGGAAAATTCCACAAAACTATATTACTTCTTTCAATGTGGCTGCCTGGTATCTACAAACACACGCACCTTTTTTCTTTATTTACGGACTGCAGTGCGTTTTCTATGTGAACAGCTCTCCGACACAAGATGCCGGCAAAAACGGTGTCGGAGTAAACAACGTAAAACGGACTCTGTCTGAACGTGCCTTTATTTATTTATTTATTTTATTTATTTATTTATTTATTTAATTCTTTCAATACATTACACTTTAAGACTAGGAGGTCTTATTAATTTACCTTTACCATAATTCGATCGATGACACTCCGTTCTACTGAAGTAATTAGATTACAACAACAACATCAACTCTTCATTCGCTATTGAAAGTATTTATAAAAACATAAACTAATTGTGCCTTCCAAAAATCATCATCATCATGGCTTTAATTGGAGTTAGAGTTGAGATCAATGAACAAAAATTACATACATTTCGATGAAAAAGAACATTCAGATCACGAACATAGACTCTCTTTGTACGCACTGTGCATACATATATTTCTATGACATCATAGTAAGAATTGAAACAAAAGCTAAAGACAACAGAAGAAATACAAATCCCCCACCAACGGAATTTCCTTCCATTAACTTCACGGCGATCCGTTCTACTAAAAGATTCCTATTAAAACAAATAACAACAACAACAACAAAATTTATTATACCGACTCAGTCGACGGCACTTCGTTCAAAACACCGAAATTTGTTTACACTAACTCTGGACCAACGGTCACGTTCGCTAAAGTCTCATGATACAACAACAACAACAACATATTCTTTTACAAAAAAATTCAGCATCTTCACCCCTTCTCTCCATGCTTATATGATTCCCTTCCTTCTCCTTCCCCAACATCAGACTGAATACGATACTGCTGACTGCAACCTTTTGCCATCAATCTTGCTTTGAAACGTTCTATGAATCCTTCTTTATCCTTTTTCAAATTGAAACCCCATTTACAGCCGCAGTACATCGACTAACTCCCACGTTCCTTTATCAAAAAGTGCTTCGTATTCTTCTTGCATAGCTTCCTTCCATTTTTCGGAGTTATTGTTCCAGTAACAGCCTACTTAGTTGTCTGCCGAATCTCAGTACCTACAGAATTAATAAATGCGCTTAAAATGTTATATTGCTTCCTCGGACGTCAAGGTTTGCCCGTACGCAGCCATTTTGGTCTCTCTCGAACAATTCTTGCAACGTTCTCTACTTCATTCATTTCAGCATCTTCAATTGAATTTTCCTCGCTACTTTCTCCTTGTGAATTTATTTTATTAAACTCAAAAATAATGGAATTACGTATTATCATCATTAACATTATCATTATCATTAGGCTATCATTAAGAAACTTATATTCCTTCGTTGGAAAAACATTTTCTATGAAAATTACATCAATAACTTTCAATAACTTCAACTTCAACTTTCAATAACTTTGCGCGAAATTTGATCAAGCATTGAGCTTTTGATACATCAGAATAACCGACCATTATATATTCCTTGCCTTTAGCAAGGAATTGGGGCCTTCCGACCTGACCAAACTTCATAAGGAGTATTTGCAAATACGCTGCTACAGCAGTGGCTTCTTCCCAAAAAGGTTAATCCAGACCTGTATATACAAGCATACTTTTTGCCATTTCCACCAAAATGCGATTTACTCGCTCGGCTACACCATTTTGTTGTGGTATTAATGGGACAGTAAGTTGTCGCTTAATGCCATGCCAGTTGTCGCTTAATGAATTGTACCACTCTTTCGCATTTTAATATATTTGCCAGTTTAGCTTAATTCCACCTTAGCTTAAATTTTGCAAAAACTTTATGTTTGGATTTGAAAAAAAATAAATAAAGATATTTCGTGACATATCATCTATGATTGTTAAAAAATTTTTAGAGCCACCAAATGAAGATTTATTAATCGTTCCACAAACATTTGAGTGAATAATTTCAAGTGAGGTTTTTGCACGATACTCCGCTGTGTGAAATGGCTTTTTGGGATATTTATATCTATTTCGTGAAATAAGTTCTTGTGTAAAGTAAATTTAAACTTGAGTAGTTTAAATGTCCATAACGATTATGGCACAATATGGCTTTTTCATCTATGCTTTTCGAATAATGACACGATTCGATTGCGTTGTCAATTAAAAACAAGGTGCCCCTTTTCTTTTTCGGCTTTTAACGAACGGGTATGAAGTTTCCTTGCATTTGCGGGATATACAGAACGTTCGATAAGTTAATTTTGCCGAATTTTGTTTGGACACTAACTGAAAAGATCGAAGATTTTTTTTGGAATTAGATTTCGCTGCTTCTTTGGCTCTTCGCAGTTGATTGTAAAATTACCTTTTCGTCCACAATTGTAACATTTACAATTTGATTTATTGGAAAAATGGTTTTTAAAAGCCGTTTTATCCTTTTTGAAGCTTTGGCAAAAATTCTTGCTGATTCTCACTGCTGATCATATTGCTACATGATGCATGAGTTTATATGATTTAGATCAGCTTGATAACATAATTATAACTATCTGCTAATTTTTCTATTATATCTACGAAATAATATTAATATTATGTTATGGTATTATGTATTAAAGTTCAAAAGTTGTTTAAAAAGTGAACTTTACGCGCTGGAAAACTCGGTAAATTTCAAAAAGTTTACTCCACGCGTTACACGATGTTTTAAACTGCTTTAAGTGATTTATTGAGTAGTAACGCTTTCTCGTCTTTTTTCTGCCATTTTATTTTCTCATTTTCATCAATACTCAATGTCAATCTCCCAAAAATCAGAATGTATAAGAATACTTTTCATCTGGACACAGCAGGTATTATAGTTCTTTTCAATTTGGAATAAAGAACTCATATTGATAGCACTAACGTTGATTTTTTTAGATACTCTTGGTGAAATCTATGACTTGATGAATTCAGATATATAATTTTTCTTGCTTGAATCTGGAACGTTGGTTTTCTTTATTGCCTTATTCTTTTTTCTAGGTCTCTTTACTGAATCTGTTCCCGGCTGAACTAATGGTACGTCATCTAAGCGTACTACTATTGCGTAAGGCTATACTATCATGACGCTTCGACATTTTCCGTTTAACGAACCCTTGACAATCATCTAATTTCCTGGGTATTAGATGATGGGATAACCTGTTGAATTCTAAAATCTCCGAACAATACCTTCTTATCGACACACGATATAGGTGAAGTAAAACAACACACGCCTTACAATAATGGAGATTTGTTTCGAATTAAATTAATTTTTTTCTTAGAATTTACCAAGTTTAAAAAGATAAATTTACAGTCACGCAGCTGCGTTGATGGCTGCAACAGTTTGGTTTGTCTGCGCATGGCTCGAAAAACACACTGGTGATGCGTTTGAACGAAGTGGCAGACGGATTACGTGGCGATTTTCTGGCTGTAAATTTTGGAGAATTCATGTTATCTGTATATTTTTTTATATATATGCAACAAATATATTTTAATCTAATATAAATTGTTTTCTGGTTTCTTATCTCTAATAAATGTGCCAATAACCTAATACAACTTTATTTGCTTAGTCTAAGTTCCTAGGATACAGGAAGGATAGGGGAAAAAGAAACAGGTGAGCAACAGACTATGTGTGTTGGGTTGAGTAGAGTATATAAAAAACGATAATGAGCAACAGCCCTTGGAGTTAACCAAACCTAATGTTGGTTAAACGGAGGGCCGGTAGAGTCACATCGGCCTGATGAAGCGATAAGTAGAGAAACAACACGTGGAGTTATTCGGAACTATAAGAATGATCGTAATAAACGTTGCGCTAAAACCGCTGCAGTTAATTAGCTCTAAAGTTGATTAATCGCAAAAACAAGTCAAGGGTGAGATAAAGCCCGTGGAGTCATAAAGTACCAGCTGGAAGATCGACTTAATATAAAACTGCCAAAAAATGAACAAACTCACTATTGAAAAATCGCAGTTCGATTGCGAATTTTTCCTGGTATGAGGCTCGTCGATTTCCTAAGTTCAAATATGCTAGTTAAGAGCAGCGCTTGAATTAAAGTTCTTGCAAATCGTAATTTTTTCCATGAAAGCAAAATTCATCACCGTGGAGGATTCTATGCTTTTGTTTGTCTTCCCGTCGGCTGTGGTTGCTGTTGTTGTAACATTCCGTTGTTGTTGTTTTTTTACTTCTTGTGTTGTGGTTTATTGTAAAGAAGTAGTCGCTCGTTGTTGTTTGCGTTGCTATTTACTGTGTTCCTCTTCGTTTCTGTTTATGTAAGTATGTATGTACGTACATATTTTGCTATTTCTTGTTCGTTCTGCAGTATATATATGATCGACTGGTTAACCGCATAATGCATATTTGCTCTTTCTCACTCTGTGTCTTTTATGTTATAGGTTGAAGCTTAAGAAATTTACATTTAAGTTCAGTTGATAATAAAACTCACAAAAAGAAAGACGTTGTTCTGACTTTATTATTATATAATAATATCGCAGTCGCCGTAGAAATTAAAAAAAGTTTGTATATCGTTAGTCAGGAGATTGCTTTATTAAACGAACAGTCACTTGCTTATAAAGAAGCTGATCTTCATCCATCAGATATAAATATTATTCAATTCCTACAGTTTGTAAATGGGCTAGGACCCCTGTTCTCTGGAAAACAATCACCAGATTTACGAGGCGAGGTTTACAAATTTATACAGGGTTGCGAATTAGCTACTAGAGGAGTAAGTGCAGGACTATACTCGTATAGACGTCTAATACTATGTTCGCACTAGACCGAAATTAGACAATTTCGTTGCGTAGCTCAATTCCGGTGAAATTGTGAATTTTTATACAATTTCGCCATACAAAAATATGTCAAATGAAATTGGGTTGGCAAAGCAATTTCAACGAAATTGACTCAAAATGGAAAACAACCATGGTTTTGTAATAGATTTGTATAATAAATTGTTATTGATCTGGCTGCACTGAGTACGTTTGACAAATAAATACAACTGTCGCAGTGATTGAATTGTTTTTTGAAAAAATGAAGAGAACCTACAAAAAAAGGAATCTGTGGAGCGAAATGGCTGTTGCGCTGTTAATTGAAAACTGGTCCGACAAAATTGACCAGCTGCGAGGGGCAAGGCGCAATAGCCATGTCTATAAGGAAATTACGGAGAACATGCTGTAGTACGGCATCAACGTCACTGCCGAGGAGGTGAAAATTAAACTCCAGAACTTGTCGGCCTTCTTGCTTTTGAAGAAGTGGTCATTGTTGACTTGACAATCGGACTCCCAGAATGAACTCCTTCGATTCTTTAATGAGAATAATTTTATTTGCGGATTTCAATAAGCACATAATTTTCCTTACCACAGTTGATAGTTCTGCCCAAATTGAAGACGCCAAAGCTAGCAATACTGTTTGCCTTGTCATAAGAGCGGCAATCTGGTTTTTTTTTTATTATTCTCCGCTTAGACATCCATTTTCTCAGCTGTATTTGCGAAGCATTTATGTTCTGATTGTTAATTGTTAATTGTAAAAGTTGGACAATTTCCATTGTTTGCTAATGCTAATGAAACTCGCGCAGTAAACAAATGAAACGTCAAATGAAATTGTGAATGCGAGTCCGAACACTTTCGAACGAAATTGTCTCAATTTCGAAGTCAATTTCGAGCTAGTGCGAACATAGTATAATACTATAGAGAGTGTATAAAGTTGCGAATACATGGAGATACCTTGTTATGTTATGAAATGTTACCTTACCATAAAATAGGCTTATTTGTCAACCTGGACCCTAGAATCTATTTTAAAGAACTTAAAGAATTGTAGCCAGCAAATGAGCGAAGATATACGGCACTTCTAAAGGCGCATAAGTGCACTCAGAACACGAGAACGGAAATAATAAATAAGTTTTAGAAAGAACATGCTAAATATTTCTGTAAAATCCATAGGAATGATTGAAATTTTTTTGGTCTAGCAAGCATGGGGCAACCATTATGATTACAAGCAGTATAACGATAGAGGACAGCGACAGGAGAACTTAAATGGATTAGCTAACAGTGTGCTGGCAATTGGGACGAAAAAGGGAAATATGAGTTGTCACTGGTCTAATCGACTTGGATTGTCAAGCGAAGAATAATTGGGAGTCGTTTCAGGGAAATGACCAAGGGCCCAGGCAAGGCCAGTAACCTGGGTACCACAAAGAATAGTAACTTTGTGCCAGACAGATTCAAAAATGGAGGTTATACGTCCACGGAGGCAGTTATCCAAATTACAAGTCTCTATAAAATTCGTCAAAGTAATATCGCATAGGAAAATAAAGAAAAAAACATGAAGAAATCCTAAGCTCAGGCATAGTGAATACTAAAAACTTTAACAACAAAACCATAGTATGTAAAGCTTTGCAAGAGTGCTGTATAAGATAGATACGAAAAAATACTCAAGAATATAATCATAAAAGTGTGCAAAAAATAGAAAACGCACAAGAGAGCGAAACAAATATTTTGAGAGGCAACGAAGAGAATAAGGATGGGGGTCGCTAGAAGACGATGTGTTATTTAAGTTTTCTTGTGCATAAAGAATTTATGAAAAACGTATCTTATTGGTTGATACGGGAGCAGACACAATCCCAGTAATGGAAAAGTCGAGTTTTCGGGGGTAATGTTACCCATAGAAACTGGACATGCTTTGGTTTAACTTTACACACGATGTCACCAGAACTGAAAAGCACCGATCTTGAGTTCAACCATAGAGAAAGAATAACAAGAGGCCGAACCTTGAACACAAATAGTTTCCATTGGCGATCCAGTACTAGATCTTTTTTTCACTCATTGCTAAGTGTTTCGCTCTCTTCTATTTTGCTATTGCAAATGCTAATGTGTTTTCATTGATGCTCTGAGCATTTGTTTCCTATCTACTACTGAATCGATGATGAATTACTAAATGTTTGCTCTTACGCTGTACCTATTGCACGTGTTTGTGTGTTTGCATTGATGCTCTAAGAATTCGGTCAACCCAGTTCTGGATCGTATGAAGATTTCTGAGTGTTTTGCGTTTTTTATTTTGCTTTCGTACTCTGAGAAATTTTTTCTGTTCTTTACGTGATCCTTTCAGGATTGGTAGTGTAATTTCGTTTCTTCTTACATTTTCCAATTCGTATTCTTCTCATTATTCCTAGTACTGTTTTGGTTGTGTTTTTTGTTTGATTCTTTATGTCGCAAATAAAGAGTGCATGTATGTATGTCGAAGGAATATATGTGAATACATATTGATAACTTTGTGCTTTGTGATTTGGGGACATTATTTTATTAGTGTGTTTTATAATTAGTGGCTTTGCATGGATTTGTATGTTTGTACATTTGTTTTTGCTTCTTGTGCTTACGTCTACTACTGCAATTTTACATTAGAAATTCTCTCAAGGAGGTTTGGAGGAATTTCTTGATCAGTACGATTATGGGAAACTAAAAATTTTTGCAATTATTTGTAGTTAGGAGCTTAAATAACTGCGGAAAGGCTGAAAGCTTTAGGAGATGATTTTTAGAAATCGTAAAACACAAATATTTACGAGATTAAAATAAAGAATTATAAGAAATAGAATTATATAATAATTAGTCATATTAAAACTGAACTGTGTTCATAAATAGCATAAAAGTGCTCCTGTAAATATTTTTGTTTTTTATAAGGCTTTTCTGTACCTAGCATGCCGACACAAATAATAATATATCTAACAAGGAAGCCGAAGTTTCTATGATAAAGGAAGGTTAGTGGGAAAAGGAAACAGAGAGCTGAGCAACAGCCTCGGTACTGCTATGACGATTCGATCGAGTAGAGTATATAAAAACGGATGTGAGCAACAGGCCGTGAGGTTAATCAATCCTAAAGTCAGAGGAGTTCAATAAATTTGAAGTTGATTAATCGACCTAAAGATCGTGGAGTTAATCAATGCTAATATTGATTAATCGTAAACACAAATTATGTATGGGCTAGTTAATAATGTTATTAAGACTGCCTGACTTATGAAGAGGAATAATAAAAGAGGATTTCCACAAATTAGGAAAATACCCGAAACGAAGAGAGTAGTTAAAAAGTAATGTTATTGGTACCATTAAGTACAATTATTGGTACCTCAGCACAAAATTTACGAATGCATGAAGGTATATCGTCAGGTCCAGGATTTGTGTTACATTTAATAGCTCTTAAGGCCTGTAAAATAATATCCTCATTAATTATTGGTTGAGCGATACATTCAGGAGAAGTGGTGAGAGGATAGCTCGATGAGTTTTCAGTTGCTGAAGAGTACGTGGATTTGAAGAATTTAGTAAATAGATTGCAGATAACTTTAACATCATTAGACCTTTGATGCTCCAATTCCATGTAAGAAGTGTAGATTAAGCTCTTTCTTTTCATGTTGACGAAATTCCAAAAATTCACTGGTCTTATTGTTATAAAATTTCAGCATGATCTTTAACATATTAACTAACGTAATGTGGGGTAATGCTTATACTCTGGATGCGGCAGCGCACGAGAAATCTTATAGATAGATGTATCATCAACGGAGACGAGGTCCAAGAGACGATTATTTACGTTAAAAGAAGAATTAATTTGGTATAAGCCTTTAGATGAAATATTATTAGAAAATGCAGTCCCATTTCATCCCAATTGCGAAGCGTTGACGGTAAATAAACTAAGAGATTGTCAGCATATCTAATCCAACTGATGTAAGGTATGTTAAAATTACCAAGGACAATCAAGCGGTCCGATTCGTGTAACTTACTAGTGAGATTATTTATACAATAACTATGCTTACTAACAATTTCTTCACTAGAATTAGGCGGAATATAAGACCATGTAATGTATACACAAATATTAGATAGTTTGACGTAAATGCAAGAGAAATAAATTTCAGTTGCCTCTTCAAATATTACTTCATGCGAAGGCAACGATGGCTTAACCTCAATGAGAACCTCTCGCTAAATTGGTAATAGATAAATTTCTATCTTTCCGATAGACAATTGTAGTGGCAGCCCGTGTCTACTACTATATCTCCTAAACCATAGGAGCGATGTTAGTAATAGTAAGTTTTGCCTTTGGTGTTAGTAGGCATTACTGTTAATTGTTGCATGTGCAAATATCTTTATAGAACAAGCAAGGAAAAAAAAACGCGGGGAATAAATGATAGTTAACAAAAGAAAAAACAAAAGGTTGAGCGTCTTGCCAAAACCTTTGCTAACCGAACATCTGTAAATGAATAACAGAGCTAAAATCTGTGTAACTGAAAAAAAAATTAAATAAATTTATATATAAAATATGTAAATGTTTAAATACATTTATAATCGCAAACCAAATTTTATTCATGAACCAAAACGAAAACAATATAAGAAGAAAAGAATTAATTAAACCAAAGATTTACAAAACTGTTCATCAAGACGGATCATACACCACGAAAGAGTTTAGCATATCAAACAGAAGCATCAACCCAACAATAGCAAAGATACTAGAAATTAAATTTTACATAATTTATATTAATTGCTCACGGAAAACAATTCACTTAAAAACAGTTTACTACAAAACAACAACTACAGCACCACAGGAGAATATACATATAAGAAATTGGAGAACCAAATAGATACATTTATATATACACTAGGAGATATACAGAGGTAGTTGGGAGACTAGCAGTTTTTTGTCGTCTACAAAACATAAAACAAACTTTGATACGTAGCTATATATATGTACAATATACATATCTATATACATATAAATTTCAATATAAATATAGAAATTTTTATATATTTCCTTACTGATAATATAATTTCTTTTTCTCACTAATTCATTACAACATTCCTATTTTCTACGGATATACATACTTATATGATTACATACAATTTGCATATGTATATAAAATTCAGCGCAAAGTAAAGAAAATAAAAGCTGTTAGAGTAGCTTGTAGACCTTCATAGAAAGAACAAAAAAAAAACATGTTATTAGAATTCATTTCAGGTCCAAGGCTTGTTGACGGCACCATCATCAGAAATCAGGTATTCCGTGAGTATGCTAAAAAACCAACATATGATTACAAATAAACAATTAAAATTTAGATTATGAAAAATAAACTGTATTATTACTTACAAAACATTGAATTATATAGCCATATACATATGTACATTCTATGATTTTCATTACATAATATATATATTATTGTACCTTACGTGTATATGATGCAAGATTAAAAATATGAATATAAGTATACATTATATATAATATATAAATACTGTTTTACTTATTAATAAAAAAATCAATAATAAATTGAAAACCTAATTTAATTTTTTTTTTGCCGAGAAAGAAAACGTTTGAGTATGCGTTATTGAACACTACCATTTAGGCTGATTGTGGTGGACCTAAAAGGAGGTCACGGCACTATTGGGGCGTGAAAAACGGACAGACAAAACTGACATTATGGAATAAACAGAACTTAAGAAACCGTAGTTTTGCCGTTTCCTCTTTTGTGTTAATCTGGTTGTGCGTAGCTCACCTCTGCGACGAACGTTGCTCATTCGGATTCAGCACAATGGTTTCCTGTTATGTTAATCACTTCGCTTTGTCCTTGGCACGTGTGCAAGTGTTAATGTCTTCTAACTGTTGTGTCGTTAATTTTAAGTTCTCTTTAATATTATCGTCACACTCCCTCGCTACTTTGGCGACAAGTTGCTCACCTGCGCATCTCAGTTCCCTCTTTTCCTTGTCTTGCACAGATGTACGTAATTACTAATTAAATGCTCTTTGTCCACCATGTATTTCGGCAAAATCCTGTTTCGCTCCCTGCTCACAGGACAACTGTTAATCATTGTACTATTTCCTTAAAACCGGGATCATCGGATTGAGGTATTTATAACACGTTTGATGACTGAGTCACCAGAATCCATTAAAAAGATTTAGTGTTAGCATCGACAGTATAGCGATGCACCAATGTGTGAGTGTGATGTTTTTTTTTTTTTTTTTTTGTATGACGACTGGAGGTGTGGACTCTCATGTATGACCAGTGGACCGGCCCACTGACATGCACGACTCACCATTCCTAGCGCCTACGTACTAAACCACACCCCCGCGCACTCCAAACCACTCTCCTCTGCGGGACTGCCGTTAGGTACTACTTCGCAGAGGCTGGTTAGCAATCAAGCTATTTCTTCGTGTGTTAACACTTCCCTTTTGAGCTATTTAATCCTGCCGCATATCTAAGCCTTTCGATTCTTCGCAGCTCAATCAGCGCCCTCGTGACTATATCGTTAAAGACTCCCCAGTTCTGGGGGGGACTGAAGCATATGCTCGATTATATTTGTTGGGTCGCTCATGTGCGTGATCTCCATAGAGAATCTCGGACACTTAAACCAAACGTGCTCTGCGTCTTCGTCTTCTGCGCAAAGAGGGCATAATGGCGAACAGTCGTGTCCAAATTTGAATAGATACTTCCTGAAGCAACCGTGACCGGTCAAGAATTGGGTCAAGTAATAGTTGGTTTCTCCGTGGGATCTATTAATCCAAGAAGCTATGCTGGTAATGAGCGACGTCCACCTACCCTTTGAGGAGGCGTCCCAACGGGACTGCCATACCTCAATCGATTTCTCTCTTTCTTCTTTGGCTGCTGCTCGTGTCGAGGTGCGTTGTAATGATCTTCGAACATAAATGCGCTTCATCTCATCAGCCCAAATATCAATTGGCAAAAGACCTGCTATAACGCCTGCTGCGTCGTCGGACACTGTGCGGAATCCACTAATTATTCTCAACGCACTAAGTCTGTGAACTGCGACTAGCTTCCTTCGAAGCGAACTAGCTTGCAGCGCCTGAGACCAGACTGGCGCCGCATACAGCAGAACGGAGCTTACCACCGTAGCAAGTAGTTTGCGTTTGGCTGGCCTCGGACCGCCTATGTTTGGGAATAGTCTTGCTCTGAAACTGAGTCTATTATCTAATATGACCCCCAGGTATTTAATCGAGCGCTTCGACTTAATTTCAACATCACCTATTTTAACAGTGATGTACTCTACCTTCTTTCGACTTGTTATGAGAACTGCTTCTGTCTTATGTTCGGCAAGTGTCAGACGAGCTGAATGCAGCCACTATTTTACTTGTGCAATTGCTATATTTACCACTACTTCTAACTGGCTGATTTGCTTTGCTACTGCGACTATCGCGATGTCGTCAGCGAATCCTACTATGAAGGTTCTTACCGGCAAAGGCAGCCTCAAAACCTAGTCATACATTAGGTTCCATAATAATGGACCCAGAACGGATCCCTGCGGGACTCCTGCCGTAACATCTACGTATTCTAACTCGCTATTGCTTAGGTAGATGAGTTTTCTATTGGTGAAGTAGCTGCCTATTATTTCAACAATGTAAGTTGGTGCTTCCATTTTGTCGAGCGCTTATTTAATGCAAGGCCAGTCTGCTGAGTTGAAGGCATTTTTAACGTCAAGCGTTACTACACCGCAGTACTCTTTGGTCCCGCCTTTCCAACGCTCACCTGCTATTGCATTCCTTGCGCAATTAACCACTACATTAATCGCGTCGATAGTGGACCGAGATTTTCTGAAGCCATACTGTCGCTCAGATATTGCGTCCTTTTCTTCGGCTACTGACAGAAGTCGGTTGCAAATAATTCTTTCGAGAATTTTGCCCAGAGTGTCCAGTAGGCAGATTGGGCGGTATGATGCTGCTTCATCAGGCGGCTTATTTCCCTTAGGGATCAGAACCAGTTTCTGCTTTTTCCAGCGGTCAGGGAAAACGCGTTCGTCTAAGCATTTCTGGTATGTAGTCAAAAACATGTCTGGCCTTAAGGATATTGCAGCCTTTATAACGACATTTGGGATGCCATCTTGACCTGGTGCTTTGTCATCACCAATTTTGTCGCAGGCCTGCCTCAGCTCCTCTAGCGAAATCGCTGGGGTTACCTCGCTGCCCGTCCCACGAGTGACACTCCATGGAAGCAGTCGTCTTTTGGGAAAAAGAGTTACACGATTCTCCGGAGGAGGGCGCGACATTCAATTTGCGGAGTTTTGAAGCCCTTAATCTTTTTCATCACAACTTTGTAAGCGTTATCCCACGGGTCAATGTCCACTTGACTACACAGGTGACTGAAACTTAGCCTTTTGCTATCCTTGATTTTTTTAGACAATTGTGAGCGTTAGGCTTTGAATCTGGCTTCCTTCTCTTCGAATTCCGGGCTTCCTCTGGACCTCTGCTTTTGTCTCCTCGCCCTAAAACACTCTGCCCTCATAGAGCGGATATCCTGATTCCAACAATAGCATGGCTGAGATGTTCGCTTTTTTGACTTCTTGGGCATTGATATGTCACACAGCCTAACCATAACGATTGCGAGTTTATTAGCAAGCTCTTCCGCAGAACCGGCGCCAATATTATAATTCGCAATGAATTCCGCGCATATCTCTTTGTCGAAGGCTTTAGTTTCCCACCGTGGTTTTTCCAACCGCAGTCGACTTTGAAAGTTACGGCGTTTGGCAATGTTAATTAATATTGCCTGGTGGTCGCTGTGAGTGTAATGTTCGCTGACACACCAACTCGTAGTTTGCGGCATGTAGTCTGAAATGAATGTTAAGTCGATAATAGACTCCGCATTAGCTTTTCTGAATGTACTTTTCCTGCCGGTGTTAAGAAGAACTACCTTCAGCGACAGGAGAGACGCTAGTAAGCTACTGCCTCTCGCGTTGGTGGATTTACTGCCCCATTGAGTCGCCCAAGCATTGAAATCGCCGGCTATCATGATCGGAGACCGCTCGCGGGCGTCGAATACTATTCGGTCAAGCATTACTTGAAAGTCGCTATGTGACCAACTAGGTGGAGCGTAGCAGCTGTAGAAGTGAATGCCCGATATCTTAGCTCTAATGAAACCTGGAACGCAAGTGCCCAGCTCTTCAAATGCCCAGCGACCACAGGCCCAAATAGCAGCTTTACCTTGTGGATCCGACACCCAATTGGGGCGGTCGGGCACCCTATATGGTTCACTAAGCAACGCTAAATCAATTTGTTCCTCTTTTATGAATTGCTCAAGGAGGTCCTGCGCAGTTACACAATGGTTGAGATTTAACTGCACCACTCTCATGGATCTGGTTTGCCTATCGCCAATTTGAATACGGGGCAACGGCTACTTCCAGCAATGTGGCTTGCGTCTTTAGTTGCATCCGTCTTGCAGAACATGCAACAGGGCTCTTCTTCACATTCCTTGGCAGTGTGACCTTCCTTACTGCATCGTCTGCAACATTTGGACCGATCTATCTCACTTTTGCAGTGTCTGGAAATATGTCCGAATTCAAGACACCTGTAGCATTTTGTTAAGACTTTCTGCTGCCATATACGGCAGTTGACCCAACCGATGCGAATTTTCCCCGTATTTAGAAGAACATTCGCGTTATTGGCTGTTGTTTTGATCGCCGCTGTTTGTGTGCCTCCAAATCCTCGCCGCATACTGATCACATCTTCCTGAGAGAAGTTAATTACATTAAACTGGCCAACTGTAGCATTGGCCACCTCTGCCTTTGTCGTGACTTCATCAATATCTTTGATATCAAGCACTATTTTCTCTGCTAAGCCGCGGACCGTCGCGTCCTGGCCTAAACTAGTATCAATCAAGGACCTAATTTTTTCTGCCTTTTCACCTGTTTCATTTATGTGCAGTAGCAGCTGGCCTTTTTGAGTGCGCCTTATCTTTGTGACAGTTTGACTCATATCTCCGATATTCGTGTCCGCTTTCATTTTATGCAGAATTTCTGCGTATGAAAGCTCACCTTTCTTCTCAACTAAAATTGCCTCCGGTCTAGACTTTTTTATAACTTCATCCCTTTTCCTTTTTTCTGCGAGCTCCCTTGGGTCCACTGAGAACCAATTTTCAGTCCCTTCGCAGCTTCGGCTTCTTGACGTGCAGCCATAGCATAGGAAGTGACCTCCGGCGTTTTTGTTTTCTTTGATGCCGACTGAATTATTGAGTTCTCTTCCCTTGGGCGCTTTGAAATTCGCTCCTGCTTCTTCTTCAACGACGGTGACGTCTGCGTAGATTTCACAAGTCGTTTCTGCACAATTTGCTTATTAAAAAACGAGCGGCCTTCACTGCGCTCGTCATTTTCAGCTTCTTCGTAGAGAGCTGCAATGGTGTCGATCAGCTCCCTCATAGGCTGATGGATTGATCGCCCTCCCCCACCAATCATTTCTGTCAACTCACATATCTTTCGCCCTCATTTTTTAAATACCGTGACACGATCTGTGTCAACTTTCAACACACGGCACTGTGGAGAATTTGCTTTTGTAGGAGTTTTAACCTCCGCCGAGATTTGAGATGGCGACCTCGATATGCGAACGCTCCTAGCAAATGGATTCAACATACCTGATTGGTCCTCTTCATGTTTGCGTGTTGCAACGCGACGCGTTGCAACTCTTTTGCACACTCTTCGAATTAATAGATTTATAAATTAGAGTTTACCACTGAATGAAACGCTTTTTCCAGAGTTGCACCAAAAGCACGTCTACTCACTATAAAACGATCTCACTCTCCAGGTGCTCACCTTCTGGGCCAACGTAGCGACTCTGTAGTCGCTGAGGAGCGTGAGGAGTTCTGCCGCCGCCGTAAGGTTTGTTAAGGTTTGTGTGTGTGGCTCTCTGCCGTCAAAGAGAAGCTACAAGGTTTGTATGGTGAGGCTGCTCTGCCGTCGCCATAACATTGATAATGTTTGTGTGTTTGAGGCTGCTCTGCCGGGCTGCTGCTGGATAAGATTTACATATGGAGGTGCTCTGCTCGGAGCTCTGCCGTGAATAGCTACCGCAGACGGGCGGATGGACAGACAGACATACATACATACATATGTAATACGGACGGACATACATGAGTAGGGGGAAGGAGAGGGAAGGGAATCATGTGAGCGTGGAGGGAAGTGGTGAAGATGCTGAATATTTTTGTGAAAGAATATGCTGTTGTTGTTGTTGTATCATGAGACTTTAGCGAACGTGACCGTTGGTCCAGAGTTAGTGTAAACAAATTTCGATTGTTTTGGTTATTTAATTGCATATGTTGTTGTTGTTGTTATTTGTTTTAATAGGAATCTCTTAGTAGAACAGATCGCAGTGGATTTAATGCAAATAAATTCCGTTAGTGGAGGGGATTTTTATTTCTTCTGTTGTCTTTCGCTTTTATTTCAATTCTTACTATGATGTCGTAGAAATATATGTATGTACAGTGCGTACAAAGAGAGTCTATGTTCGTGTTCTTGGGCATAATTTTGTTTAGGAAATATGTGATCGGTGACATTCATGCCCATTCATGTTTTATTGAACCATTTCAGTGTTTTTCAATGTCAAATCCCAGCTTGCTAAAAATATGAATACTCCTAGTTTATTGAACACATGTAGGGTTGATTTTTCTTTTCGTATAAATGTAGGTCACTTTATGTACATTGATCTCAACTCTAACTACAAACACAGAATTAAATGATGATTTTTGGAAGGCACAATTAGTTTATGTTTTTATAAATACTTTTAATAGAGGATGGAGAGTCGACGTTGTTGTTGTAATTTAATTACTTCAGTAGAACGGAGTGTCGTCGATCGAATTAGGGTAAACAAAACTCGTTCGGATTCTTTTCTTGCTTATGTTTTTACTATATTCAAAAAGAAACATGCATCAACCAAAGGTTTTATTTTTTTTTTTTTTGTTTATAAATATTTTGAACGCAGTCTCCTCCAAATGAAATTATGTCATGAATATTAGATATTGTAAACAATGAAATGAAGAACTAGGAATCTGTGTCATGCTTAATATCGTACATATATCAGGGGCGGAAGTTTGTAATTTGTTCTCAGTTCTGAAAGTAATCTTAAAGGCTTCGGAAGAATTGTAAAACGCGTAAACTGTGAAATGCTCTAATAAAAATTTAAGTGTGCAAAAATAAAACTAGTAGAAGAAAATTGTAAAATATTGTATTTGTTGTGGTCTTTTACCACGACGACTGGGAAATGTTGTGGCTCATCCACTAATTATCCTCGTATAATAAATAAAATACCAGCTTATGTTTTCACTATAACGTTTTATTCTTATTTATTATACTCTTCACGTTCACTTATAATCACCGACTCTCCGCGTTCACTAATAATCTCAGACTCTTCGCGTTAACTAATAATTCAAGACTTCAATCTAAAAATGTTCTTCCTTATATCTACTACTTTGTAAGTCGGAAATGTTGCTTAGTCGGAATTCTGCATCTACCTCAGAAATCATTATCACAATAATTTTGGAGGCTGCATTGCACAGAAGTGCTGACTTCGTTCTTCCGCGTCAGCTCTTTGTTAAGCATTCCACCAACGGTCTTATTGGTGTCATGATCAAGCTTTGATTTCCTTGGCCAGATTGATGTCACGAACGAAGCTTAGTCTTCGCTTAGTCGCTTTGACTTCCGTAACTTTAAAGTACGGCCTGAAATTGTGTAAGCGGGTTTTTCAATTAAAGACAACGAACTGCCAGAGGAAATTCATGCCCAAAAATATGTGTTACTAACGTTAAGCGTTAGCAAACTGGGCAAAATATCTATGATAATAACAACGTTAAAAAAAAAACATGTTATTAGAATTCATTTCAGGTCCAAGGCTTGTTGACGGCACCATCATCAGAAATCAGGTATTCCGTGAGTATGCTAAAAAACCAACATATGATTACAAATAAACAATTAAAATTTAGATTATGAAAAATAAACTCTATTATTACTTACAAAACATTGAATTATATAGCCATATACATATGTACATAATATATATATTATTATTATGTACATAATATATATATATATATTTTCATTACATAATATATATATTATTGTACCTTACGTGTATATGATGCAAGATTAAAAATATGAATATAAGTACATATTATATATAATATATAAATACTGTTTTACTTATTAATAAAAAAATCAATAATGAATTGAAAACCTAATTTAATTTTTTTTTTGTCGAGAAAGAAAACCTTTGAGTATGCCTTATTGAACACTACCATTTATACCATTTACCAAAAATATGTGTTACTAACGTTAAGCGTTAGCAAACCGGTCCAAATATCTATGATAATAACAACGTTAGGCGTCGTTATTACCTGGAACATCATTCCGACATACAACATATTAAAGAGAAAGCGTGAAATATAAAACGCGTAGACACAAAACAAAATTAAAATTTAATAACTATAGTACTTAAAAAACCCAACTAACTAAAATTATTAAAATATAGTACTTAAAAACAAACCCTAGAAAAGGAAATTAAAACTGTAAAAAAAAGTATTTAAAATAAAAACAAAAACAAGTGCATATAAAATAAAACGCACAAAAAGCAAACGTACGAAAAACAAAGAAAAATAAAACCCCAAAGCTGTAAAACAAAACTACAACAAAATAGAAACTGTGAGTGTAGTTAAATATACTATTTTGTGACGAACCATTTTGCGTCGCAAATTGGATCACCACAAAAACTGTACAGTCAGCCAAAAAATGCGACGCAATTTCGAAGTGGAACATTCGGTGATCCCGAAACTGCGACGAAAGTGTGCCAGAGCGAACGCAGTAACCACAAAACCATACGACCAGCGGGAAAACCGGTTCTGGTCAAGCAAAGCAACCGACACACACAGGTACGAGAGTGTGGTTGACGCGACAGCGTGCTCTGGCGAGAGTGAAACGACGCAAGAAACAAAACGAAACATCGTGGAAGAGTCCCGTTGGTTCTGTTTAAAAACAGCACACAGGCTGGCGTCGGTCTCTTTGCTGTTTAACAATTCAGCCACGCATCACGACATCATGACCACGCGCGGTGTCGTAACAAGTCGTATTCACGCTCGCCAACAGCATCGGCTGCCACGCCCATGTTGTTGGAAACAGAGTTTCGTCGCAGCCGGTCGAACTCCCCAGCGTCGAAACAGCAGTTAGAAATACCGTCGGTGACCACGGCCGCGACACAAGCATGGTACACGGGTACAACGCCGAAGCTACATACCAGCAGCACGGACGGCGAAGAGACAGGAAGGCAATTGTTACAAGCTCAAGCGACTTCGCCAACACCAAGTATATATGAGATTCCGGCCGAAACCACTTACGGATTTGCAGAACAGACGCACTGGAGTACAGGTAACACGAAATCATACGCCGTTGTAATCGATAAAGTCCGCAAGTGGTCGATCAAATACGATGGAGGAAAGGATCCACTGGCATTTGTGGAACGCGTCGAGGAGCTGGCTGAAGCGATGAGGATCGTATGCGGCCCAGAATATACCGCAACCTGAGAGAAGAATACCTGCTGTACATTCGTCGGAATGATTTCCGCACACTGGAGGAATTAACTATCATGGCTGAGGACCTGGAAATGATGCGGCCGCAGCGAGAAACAACTCTGCCGTATAGCCAAGAGCGATATCGCATGCTGGCAGAAGACAGCACTGGACAGAGGGTACGGGAAAATGGACCGAAACCGTCAGAGCCGGAAAGAGGACACACGTTTGACGGTTGTCGTCGCTGCGGACGAACGAAGAGGGCACTGGCTGCGAGAATGTAAAAAAACCCAAGTAATCTTCTGCTGGGATTGTGGACGGAAGGAAATCCGTACTATCGAGTGCCGTCGTCGGCAGCAGGGAAACGGCAGAGGGAATCGCCAGTAACGAGGGACGTTTCACCCAACGCACGACCACTCTCGTATCCCGAATGCCCACTCCAATTTGACTAACACCGCATCAGCGCTAAAGTCGCTCTGGGCCAAGACCTGGCCACCGCTACGATAGACACAGGGGCGATCAGCAGTTTTATCCGTAAGACTTTCGCCGATCGACTCACCGGCTAAGGCTGCCTGACGCCGACGAACATCGACGTACGGCTAGCGGATGGCCAAGTGAGAACGATAAAGGAACAACTGCGCATAAACTTACTGTGACATGCCTCGTAACAAGATCCGATTTCTATAATATAAAGTAGGGCAAGAGTTTGACGAACTGTCGGATACTGCAATGTAGTCGCTAGTGTCACCGACACAAGGGCTCGGTTAACCCGTGTTAAAAATAGCTGACACTGCATTGCATTAAATACCTTAGTTTGTGTGTGTATTATTTTCCGTTCAGTACTTATTAGCAACTAGTTGAACTATAGAATAAGCAATTAAAAAGTATAAAAGCTGAATAAAAATGTAAAGAAGGGGAGTCTTAAAGTAGCAACCAAAAGACCTTGTTTCTTTTCTAACATCGGCAGACTTGCCTAATAGAAATCAAGAGGGCTAATATCGGCACCCTTGCCTGGCTCCAAACCACTAACATCGGCATCCTTGCCAGTGGCTCATCATCTACAAGCCTGATATCGGCATCCTTGCCTGGCTCCAGAAACCACTAACATCGGCATTCTTGCCTGGCGCTACAACGTGAAGCAGCTTAACAACGTCCGAGCTCGGCCCGACGGCCGACATCGCATGGCGATCCTGCCACTCAACTATCCTATTGCGCAACAATCCTGCTGCTGAATTACCGAGTCAAGCTTTCTTCCTGCAAACCAGCCGCTATTGCGAGGAAGTCGTGTCAACCGATCCTATTGGTCAACATTAATCACAGATGCCATCACTTATTTCGATTGAGGAGGCACTGAAGGACAAAGCATTAGGACCGAGGCCTTTGACAATCGAAGAATACCGTCTCGGAAAAGTGGAACGCATACAGGAACTCTTGGTTATGACAGGTGCAACCGACAATCTTATCCTTGGTATGGATTTCCTGACGGCGGCTTGAGCAACCTTCTCGTGCGGAGGCGACAGCATAACATTGTCAACGGAAAACAGAGGTTGGAACAAGAGCATCGACAGCGGCACGGTGTTGGCTCGAGTGGAGGACGTTGTGGGACCCGGGCGCGCCGTAGACGAAACTAGAACGGCGGAAGCTACAATTACGGAAGACGTTGAGAAATTTTTGCAAGCCGAAATAAACTCGAACATTTATCTGGAGTCTCGAACATAACGACGCACAAGATTAAGATGTTGGACGACAAACCGATCAAGCAGCGGTATTTTCCCAGGAATCCGGCGATGCAGGAGGTCATCAACACGGAAGTGGACGAACTTCTTCAAAAGGGGTGCATCGAGCCGGCGCACATCCCATACAGCGCTCCAATTGTTCTTGTGAAGAATAAGACGGGAAAATGGCGATTGTGTATCGACTACCGCCAGTTGAACGCACACTCAGTTCCAGACGCGTATCCACTGCCTCGAATACAACACATTTTGGATCGCTTGAGGAATGCGCGCTTCATCAGCAGTCTAGATCTTAAGAACGGATACTGGCAAATACCGATGGAGGAAACCAGTAAGCAATACACGGCAGAGGTCTTTTTCAGTTGCGGGTGATGCCTTTCGGATTGCATTCTGCTCCCGCAACGTTTCAGAGAGCCCTCGACCAGGTTATAGGACCGGAGATGGAACCGCACGCCTTCGCCTATTTAGACGATATAATAGTCATAGGTAATACCATGGAGGAACACCTGAAGAATCTACAGGAGGTGTTTCGCGGACTTAAGGCGGCGAATTTAAGGATAAACGCAGAAAAATGTGAGTTCTTCAAGCAAAATTTAAAGCATCTCGGCCATGTCATCAGTCAAGCAGGGATCCATCGTGCCACCGAAGAACATTAGAGAGGTAAGAAGGATACTTGGAGTCGCCTCATGGTACAGGCGGTTCTTGCCCGATTTCGCGGGAATAGTGACGCCGCTAACAAAATTGTTGAAAAAGGGTAAACACTGGCGCTGGGAGGATGAACAGGCGCGAGCATTTGAGGCACTGAAGGACAAACTTACACGAGCGCCTGTGCTGGCATGCCCAGATTTCTCGAGGGGGTTCAAATTACAAACGAATGCTAGTGCAGATGGTCTGAGCGCCATTTTGCACAAGATGTCTACGGGATGGAACGTGTGATAGCATACCCCAGCAGACACCTTAACCCAGCAGAGAAAAACTACACAACAACAGAGAAAGAGAGTCTGGCGATAGTGTGGGGTATCCGGAAAATGCGGTCGTATCTGGAAGGATACCGCTTCACGGTGGTAATGGATCACCTCTCACTGAAGTGGTTGAACTCCTTCGAGAGCCCATCGGGAAGAATTGCCAGATGGGCACAGGAGCTGCAACAGTATATGTTCGACGTGGAATACCGAAAGGGCAAGGAAAACATAGTGGCGGAAGCACTTTCGCGGCAACCACTAGAAACACTGCGACAGGTAACAGATGGTTGCCCAAGGACGCGGTGGTACGACAAGAAACTCGCGGAAGCAAAGGGAAATCCAGAAAAATTTCCGGACTACATCATAAAAAATGAATAACTCTATCGACACATCGCCGGCAGAACGAATGACGAGGACTGCGCCTCTTGGAAATTGTGTGTGGCAGATCATGCAAGGAGACGCGTTTCGAGGAGAATCACGACAGCCCGTGCGCTGGCCACATGGGCATCAGGAAGACAACGCTGCGCATAGCTAACAGGTTTTATTGGCCGGGCATGTTTCGCGACATCCGAAAATACGTGCTGAGCTGCGAATCGTGCCAACTGTACAATGCGAATCAAGAAAAGGCGGCAGGAAAAATGTTGGCACAGGTGGCCGAGGAACCATGGTCAATTTTGTGCGTTGCTGAAGCGAGCACAGAGGGAAAGAATCATCGCGCGCTACGGAGTAATCAGGGTCCTGGTCAGTGACAACGGGAAGCAGTTCTGCGACAGAAGGCTGCAACAATTTTTAGAAGAAATGGGCATACATCATCAATACACGGCCCCATATACTCCACAGGAGAATCCTGCGGAATGGGCACATCGGAATGTGAAGCGGATAATCGCACAGTTCACTGGCAACGACCAAA
This sequence comes from Thecophora atra, assembly GCA_937620795.1. Lineage (NCBI taxonomy): Eukaryota > Metazoa > Arthropoda > Insecta > Diptera > Conopidae > Thecophora > Thecophora atra. Next base: position 65,194,794 of record OW569398.1, read on the forward strand.
CCAGATGGGATGCGCTGATTCCAGAGATGATGCTTGCCTTGAACACGAGCGTCTCCGAGGTTAGAGAACCGCGCATTCCGAATGCGCTCTTTGACGAAGACAACTTGGCAACGTGGCACACAGACCAGCACCACATCGGAATGGATCAACAGGATGAGAGAAACTTTCCAGATCGTCGGGCGGAACTTGGAAAGGGTGGCGCAAGAACAGGCAAAATCTTACAACCTACGGAAAAGAGCGTGGCAACCGCAAATCGGTGACTTGGTGTTGCTACGATGCCACCAGCTGTCAAAGGCATCAGAAAATTTCAACGCTAAACTCGGGCCAAAGTTTGAAGAACGGCGTACGTGGGCGAATTGAAGGCTTTCATCAGTCCACCTCCCGGGAAAAGTAAAGGGAAAAGTAAAGGGGGGGTGTGACGAACCATTTTGCGTCGCAAATTGGATCACCACAAAAGCCGTACAGTCAGCCAAAAACTACAACGCAACTTCGAAGTGGAACATTCGGTGATCCCGAAACTGCGACGAAAGGGCGCCAGAGCGAACGCAGTAAGCACAAAACCACACGACTACCAGCGGAAAAACCGGTTCTGGTCAAGCAAAGCAACCGACACACACAGGTACGAGAGTGTGGGTGACGCGACAGCGTGCTCTGGCGAGAGTGAAACGACGCAAGAAACAAAACGAAACATCGTGGAAGAGTCCCGTTGGTTCTGTTTAAAAACAGCACACACGCTGGCGTCGGTCTCTTTGCTGTTTAACAATTCAGCCACGCATCACGACATCATGACCACGCGCGTTTTCGTAACAAGCCGTATTCACGCTCGTTAAAGCATCGGCTGCCACGCCCATCTTGTTGACGCCACTATACGCTTCCACGCTCATCAACAGCATCCGCTGCCACGCCTACCAGGTCGACGCCAACTCGAGCGTCGTTTTCACGCTCGTCAACAGCATCCGCTGCCATGCCCACCACGTCGACGTTAACTCGCGCGTCGTTTTCACGCTCGTCAACAGCATCCGCTGCCACTCCCAACTGCGCCAACGCCACTACTCGTTCTCACGCTTGTCAGCAGCATCCGCTGCCACGCCCACCACGCCGACGCATACTACGCGTCGCTTTCACGCTTGTCAGCAGCATCCGCTGCCACGCCCACCACGCCGGCGTCATCTCGCACGTCACACTTGATCGTCGCCAGCGGCCGCTGTAACGCTCGCCGCTGGAACGTTGTGTCCAAACATAGCCTAATAAGAAGACATTCCTAATAAGAAACCACGGAATTTCTTGCAACGAACCCTGGCAACCGCTGAGTGCTACCCCGGCCAAAGAAAGTTCGTTACAATTTCAAATAAAACAGCAATAAAAAGGAAGTGCCAGCCTACAAAAATGTAAAACGTGTTAAATAAAACAAAATAACAAACGGTTAAATATAGTGTGTTAAAATAAAACATTAAAATTAAAAACAACGCACGGCCACCCACAACTCCGCTGCGAAGGCTGTGATGAAAATTTTAACCGCATGGATAATATGCTCAGGCATGAGAAATTACTTCACCGAAAGCCATCGTCATCATCATCATCAGCACAGCAGCCATCATCATTATCCACAACTTCTACAACAACACCATCATCAACTTCTACAACAACACCATCATCATTATCTACACTTTCAACAACATCACCATCATCAACAGCATCATCAGCACTATTATCATCTTTAAATCAGCAGCAGCACAAGGACCATCATCGTCTTCAGCAGCAGTACAGGTACCGTCGTCTGCAGCAACACACCGAGCTAGTACAACACAACCACACATTGACGCTATCGAGAACGTTCGTTGCTCAAATAGAAAATTTACAAGAAAAGCACATAATGATAAAATTTAATATGGAATTGTACGCAGAATACTTTAAAATAACGACAGATGAGGAAATAGTGCTGGAAATAAAATCATTCCAAGCAAAAATGAACGTAGCACAAAAAGTTGAAGACATTAGCAGCATCTACGCTGACATGTCTGAAGAACTGACCACCAAAATGGGTGAATTTCAGGAAAGGGACAGTGGATGGTCTCTACTTAAAATATGCTATGTAGAGATAAATATAAACCATTATCGTCCATTAAAGGGAACATCCTACATCCCTCTGCCGAAAGTCCTGCAGGACAAGCGTGCTTGCATAAATGCAAATGTTTATTGCTTCAAATGGGCAGTCATATCTGCACTTGGTAATCTGCCAGATCACCAAGACAGACCGCATAGTTATAATGTGGAAAACATTGAAGCCGAAAATATGTATAATAATAGAAAATGGAATGATACTTAACTTCATGGGATTAAAGTTTCCTCTGTAGATAGACGCCATTAGCAACTTTGAAGAAATGAATCCTACGATTAGCGTGTTTGGTTTTGATAGGGATTCGGCAAACATCGAGGGACCTTACCACTGTACAAAGCTGGAAAAGGTGAAGCACATCAACCTATTGCTGCTGCAAAATGATGAACAATTCCACTATGTGTGGATTAAAAATATTTCAAGGTAATTATAATTAATTTTTTTTCTCAACTTCATGTTATTTCACTTTTATTTCATCTTTCATTTTACACGACTACTTATTGCAATAAATAATCTAATTATATTACTATCTTTTATTTTAGACTAATAAAACAACAAAATACGTCTCACCGAAGGCAAATATTTTTATGCAACAGCTGTCTCCAGTACTCTCACAACGAGAGGACTCTACAAAAACATAAGGAAGAGTGCGGGAATATAATAACGGTGATGCCGTCGTTGGAAAAGGCAGTAATTAGTTTTAAGACTTTTGAATGGAGCTTAGATGTTCCTTTTGTAATATACGCAGATTTTGAATGCGTATTAAGTAGTTCGGGTTTAGTTAATAACAAGTTTGTATGTAAGCATATTCCGCTAGCCCTTAGTTACAATATCCATTTCAATTTTAATGAAAGCGTAAGTAAATTTGTTATTTATTCAGGGGAGGATACTCCCAAGAAATTTGTAGAATTCTTAATTAAAGACATTTTAGATATATATAATAAGTATTTAAGCAAAACGACACCTATGGCGTTTTTAAATTCTCGGCAGCTAAAACATCAGTTGGAATGTGAAAACTGCCATATTTGCAAAAAAGATTTAGAAGCTGACAGAGTGGCAGACCATTGCCACTTAACTGGAAAATATAGAGGACCGGCACATAACGAATGTAATTTAAAATTTCAAATTGCAAAGTTTGTGCCTGTTTTCTTTCATAATTTTTCTGGATATGATTGCCACCTTTTCGTTAAGGAATTAAATTCTTTTGAAAGTGATATAAACGTTATCCCTTTAAACAAAGAGTTATACATATGTATCCCTATCAAAACGTATAAAGGTGTCTGAAGAGAAAACTATTGAAATAAGGTTTTTGGATTCTTTTCGTTTTATGGCATCAAGTTTGGATACATTAGCACAAAATTTAACGGCAAGTGATTTTAAAACTGTCCCCCAAATGTATTTAAACGATCATGAATTTAAATTAGTAACAAGAAAAGGTGTATTTCCCTATGAATACATCAATTCTTTCGGTCATCTTAAAGAAACCTCTCTTCCTACTCAAGCTGAATTTTATAGTCGCTTGACAAATAAAACTTGTTCCAAGGAAGATTATGAACACGCACTTAAAGTATGGCAAACATTTAAATGTAAAACACTTGAGGATTACATGCTTCTATATCTAAAAACAGATGTTTTAATTTTAACAGATATTTTTGAAAATTTCAGAAAAATATGCAAACAAATTTTTGATCTAGATCCGTGTCAATACTACACTGCCGCAGGCTTATCGATATAGATATAGACATGTATTTATGCATTCAGAAAAGTATTAGGGGATGTATTGTCCAATGCTCCAAAAGGCATTCAAGAGCGAACAATAAATATATTTATGTTAGATTACGATTGCAATAAGCCTTCAGAATATTTAATGTATTTGGATGCCAATAACTTGTATGGTTGGGCAATGTCTATATATCTTCCTTATGGAGGTTTCGGGTGGTTAACAGATACTAATATTTTTGACGTAGATGGAATTAATGAGATTTCAGAAATTGGATATATATTGGAAGTTGATCTAGAATATCCGGAAAATCTTCACGATTCGCACAACGACTTACCGTTTTGCGCGGAAAATAAAATTCCTCCCAATTCCAAATCCATTAAATTAATCACTGATTTAACCAGCAAGACTACATATACAATACACTATAAGAATCTTTAGCAATGCATAAAAAATAGCTTACAGCTCAAGAAAATACATAGAACACTAAAATTTAAGCAGTCTTGTTGGTTAAAACAGTACAATGACTTGAATACTCACCATAGAACAATAGCCGAAAATAGCTTTGAGAAGAACTTTTTTAAACTACTAAATAATGCGTTGTATGGAAAGACTATGGAGAATATAGATAAAAGGAAGAATGTAAAAATTGTAACCGAATGGGAAAGTAAAGGAAGACATTTAGGAGCAAGAGCTGTAATAGCAAAACCAAATTTCCACAGCATGTCTTATTTTACACATGAGATGGCTGCTGTGCAAATGAATAGAGCTCGCTCTGTATACAATAAGCCAATATATTTGGGTTTTGTTGTTTTAGAATTGTCCAAGTGGAGAATGTATGATTTCCACTATGATTATATGAAACCTAAATTTACAACAAGTCTTAGTTTGAATTATAAGGACACAGATTCTTTTATATATTCCATTCGGTGCGAAGATTTTTACAATGATATTCGTGATGATATCGACTCAAAATTTGATACATCCGAATATTCACCCAACAATCCTTTCCATATGCCGCTTAAAAATGGTAAAGTCTTGGGTATGATGAAGGATGAAAACAAAGGAAAAATTATGAAAGAATTTATAGGTCTTCGTTCTAAAATGTATACCATACAAGTTGTTGGCTGCGGGAAATTAAAAAGGCCAAAGGTGTCAAGGCTACAGTTTTAGAAAAATTAAGTTTAAGTGATTACAAAGATTGTTTAGTTAATAAGAGAATTATATATGGAGACATGTTTAATTTTAGATCTAAGCTTCACAACATTTATACAGAATAAGTACATAAAGTAGCTTTAGGTCCAATAGATGATAAACGTAAAATTAGAGAAGATAATATTCACACCTACGCGTGGAATCATTATAAGATAGATATAGAACTAAGCTTAGATAGCGATCAAGATATGTTAGAAGCATAAAATATTAACTGTAACTTTTATATAATATATAAGACAAACTTTGTAATTAATAAAGCTGTAAATTTTACATTTGAAAAAAGAAACAATTAGAAACTTTTATTAATTATTGATGAAATACATATCTGCTTGCGATTGCATTCTCCAGTGCACAGTGTCAATCATGGGAATGACACATCCTTTGTAGTAAAATTTACATGGTCTATTTATGCAACTTCAATTACAGCTTTTCTTAGAAACTGTTCATTTTAATTGTCCTTTACGACTCCTTTAACACACAGACAATTTGCTTTTTAATAATCGAGAGAGTTTGCATGGGTAGAAATAACTCTAACTTATATCTAAACTACTTGTATACAGGAATTCTTATACATTGGAGTCTTGAAAATAAAAAATTTTATAATTATTTTTAAACAAGACGAAAAGAAGTTAAAGAATATATGCAACCAACATGTTATACAGATATAATATTGAAGAGTTTTTGGCAATATTTACATTTCGGTGTTGGGAAGATGAAAAAGTATATTTTCAGCTATGAACAACGACGATTGACCGTTGGTGTTACGAAATTTTATTTAGTATTTATATACAACTATGACCTACAAACTTGTATCTTACCTTTATTTAATAACAAATACCTCAGTAAATTTTACAATAAAGCAACCTAATGAAACCCGACAGCAATCAACCTGAGCAACATACTTAGCATCAATCATTCTGAAGAGTATTGTTATTATCAATCTCAACAATATCCTCAACTTGAATATCAGAATCACAGAATAATTTTAGCATTGATCTGAACATGATGCTTTCGTAAAACTTAGTTAGGACAATAAAATATTTAATTTGTAATACTACGTTGTTTTAATGGGAATTAGATTTGAAATATGTTTAAATTCAAAGTGGACCACAAATTGTGATGATTATTTCCCGCAGCAGGGAAATTATCACACAACGCTGAGTGAGTTTAACAACGAAAATTATAAAGATGTATATATATTAAACGAATTGGGAAAAATTATTAACAGGAATAAGTAATAGTTGATCACTCTGTATAATCACTCTGTATAACTTACTAACAGGAATTAATAATAGTTCGATAACAATTAACATAACGGACTAACAAAAGAAATAAAGGTTCGAAGCAAACAAGCAACGGTGAGCGCGAAGTTGAGTGACACGAAACAAGGTCAAAGCAGAAGAAACAGAAAAGGTGAACAACACGAGAACATACAAGGTCACACGAAAACACGGAAGACAGGAACAACATAAACGTGTTGACGAGCTAAATAATCGAACATAGCAGAGAACGGGAACTTGTTTTCGAACAAACGAGACAACGCCAGAGCATAGCGGGAAACGTATAACGGAAGCAAGGAAAAGTGGTCTATAAAAGAGCGAACAACCAAGCAACAGAAATTCAATTCAGTCTGAGCCGAGACTTCGTGAGGTGCAGAGTTAAATCCCAGCAGAGAACCCGAGTATACTTTCAAACAGTGAACAGTGAATAGTGAGCAGAGAATCCTCATAAAGACAGTCACAGGGAAGACCTACAGTACATATACAACATTTATTGACTTGCGTGCGTAAGCCCTTCAATAAAGTGTCTTTGACAATTATACTTCGCATCGCTGCATCTGTTGTGCGTAAGCCCATCAGCGATCAGCATCGAAACTTATTGATTTGCGTGCGAAAGCCCTTCAATAAAGTGTCTTTGACGATTATCCTTCGTATCGCTGCATCCGTTGTGCGTAAGCCCATCAGCGAACAACAGACTTATTGAGGTGTGTGCGTAAGCCCTTCGAGAAGTCGCTGTTACCAACTAACGACCAAACTCCGCTGCGTCTGTTGCGCGTACGCCCACCAGCGGAGCCCGAACGACCACGAAGACACTACAAGCATAATCATTAATACTATTACTATTAATATCACCAGTACCATTGTTATCAGTAAAACACGCATTGTTAGTTTTAAGCATCAATATATTGTAAATACGAAAATAAGCGAAAGAAGTTCAAATAAACGAATCCTTGTACCATAGAACCTCAGGTCTTGTAATTCGAACCCTGGACATCCGCTGAGATTATCTCGGCTAACCGAAGTTCGTTACAAGTGGCGCCCGAGCAGGGACTTAAGTTTACAAAGTCATACGCTTACAATAAACACATCGAAGGCCGAAGGATGGTTCGTGTCAGTTGGGTAAACGAGCTCTCCAACGACGAACTGGTGAAAGTTATGGAGACGTATGGCGTATCCACTGCAGGCTCCAGTAAGGAAAAACGAAGACGATTCAGCGCTTGGATCGTAAATGGGGTCCACGAGGCCGCGGTGAATGAAGAGCTCAACGCACTCGAAGAGAAGCACCGACGTAAAACTGGCGCTTGCTCCGAGAAGAAGACAGCGAATATGAGGAACAGCGTGGAGGACCCAGAAGTCACCGTCATGACTTCCTCAAGCTTGACTCCAAGAAGTATATCAGTGGCGCAGCAGGTACCGGTTCCACATTACGCGATGGTTATCGACATCATGCGGAAGTGGTCAGAAAGATACGACGGCGAGAAGGATCCACTCCTATTCACAGAGCGCATCGAAGAACTGGCAGAGACGTTTGGCCTGGATATTGACATGCTACCAAGGACAATGCCAGAGTTGCTGAAAGGAAGGGCACTGTTATGGTTCCGTAACAACAATGCAAAGTGGCAGCACTGGGAGGCCTTTAAAATAGACTTCCACAATTTCTTCTTGCCGGCCCGTTATTTCGAGAGTCTGGAGGATAAGATCCGGAAATCACATCACCTAGAAGGAGAAGAGTTTAAAGATTATGTTGTTCGTCTACAAAATATGATGAGATACGCAGATTATACCGAGAGTCAAAAATTAGAACGAATCTACAGGAACAGCAGGAAAGAATTCCAGCTCTATATTAGACGGATGGATTTTAACAGTCTACAAGAACTGTTAACACTGGCTGCAGACCTCGAGTGTCTCGCGAATGGAGGCCCACCCATGAGCTTGGTGTGTCCACAGTGGAAGTTCCCGGATAATAAAATTCTCAGTCCTCAGCAAGAGAATGATTATGTTGGCCGACCAGTACAAGGAAATGCTCGCAGAGCACTGCCAAAACGCCAAATCGATCCTAGGACAGCTTGCCGAAACTGCGGTCTGGAAGGGCATCGGGCCCAGGGTTGCCGTAACAGACAGGTTTTGTTCTGTTGGGAGTGCGGACGTCGAGGAGTTCGCACCGTAGATTGCTGCCGACAGCGAGCGGGAAACGGCTTGGGACCACGTCAACGGCGAGTGGAGGCGGAAATCCCGAGGCCGGCGACTCGCGAACAGTAGAGGCCAGAAGTCTGTGCGTCGAAAGGGGCCGGATTTACGCGAGAGTACAAGTGAACGGCGAGCAATACGACGCGACAGTAGACACCGGAGCGACGAGGAGCTTCATCAGCAGACGCCTGGCGGAGAAAGTTAGAAGAGATACTAATGTCACACCAAAAGCAACCACGATCACACTAGCCGGCAACTCGCGGAAAACCTGCGTGGGCGAAGTTACACTACAGATTAGCTTAGAGAAGGAGACCTTTAAAATATCAATGCTGGTTTTACCAGAAGTCGTCGATGACATCATCTTGGGTATGGACTTTTTATGCTCCACCGGGACTACCATTAAATGTGGTGGCCAGACACTGGAGTTGACAGAGCATCAGGTGCCAACATCATACACAAGGTGCACAACCATACAAGAGAGTCGTGAGGTTACCATGGAGGAGGCAACAAAAATTCTACAAGCAGAGCTGAAGAAATTCGAAGACATCAGGGGTCCAAGTCACATTACGAGTCACAAGATCATCATGCGAGACGAGAGACCAATCAAACAACGTTACTTTCCACGAAATCCAGCCATGCAAGAGGTGATCAACGAAGAAGTCAACGCATTACTGGAGAACGGGTGCATTGAACCGTCCCATAGTCCATTCAGTGCGCCCATAGTGTTAGTGAAGAAGAAAATGGGAAAATGGCGACTATGCATCGATTATCGCCAGTGGAACGCAAAGTCTGTTCCGGACGCATATCCAATTCCACGAATTCAACATATTCTAGACCGGCTACGAGACGCAAAATACATAAGCAGTCTCGATTTGAAGAATGGATACTGGCAGATTCCCATGGATGAGAACAGCAAGCTGTACACGGCTTTTACCGTACCCGGCAGGGGCTTGTTTCATTGGCGAGTAATGCCCTTTGGGTTACATTCGGCCCCAGCAACTTTCCAGAGAGCACTAGACCAAGTCATCGGGGCAGATTTGGAGCCGTACGCATTCGCTTATTTAAAACGACATAATAGTCACGGGGTCCACGTTGGCAGAGCACATCAAGAATTTAAAAGAAGTTTTCCGTCGACTACGTCAGGCAAATCTCAGGCTTAACGTTGACAAGTGCGATTTCTTTAAACGGGAAGTGAAATACTTAGGACACATGGTCAGCGAGCAAGGGATTCACACGGACCCGGACAAAGTTTCTGCGATTCAGCAACTCAAGCCGCCAACGAATGTTCGAGAACTACGCCGGTATCTCGGCATAGCGTCGTGGTATCGTCGATTCGTACCAGGCTTCGCCGACATAGTGCAACCTCTGACGTCAATGCTGAATAGGGGAAAACACTGGAAGTGGGATGCGCCACAAGCGGAGGCATTCAATACCCTCAAGTCCAAGCTGACAGAAGCGCCGGTGCTGGCTTGTCAAGACTTCGCGCAAGAATTCACGCTACAGACGGACGCAAGCAACTTTGTTTTAGGAGCGGTGCTCACACAGGAATTCGACGGGAACGAGCGAGTGATCGCATATGCAAGTCGACGACTGAATCCAGCGGAACGTTATTATTCTGCAACAGAGAAGGAATGCCTAGCAATTATCTGGGGAATCAGGAAAATGCGGTCATACCTCGAAGGATACCATTTCAACGTAGTCACAGACCACCTGTCTCTCAAATGGTTGAACTCGATCGAGAATCCGTCAGGACGAATTCCCAGATGGGCACTCGAATTGCAGCAGTACAGATTTGACATAAAATATCGCCGAGGAAAGTTAAATGTTGTTGCCGACGCTTTATCGCGTCAACTAGAAGAAACCGCAGGGAGAATCAGCGCAGTGGCCAGTAAAGCAGATAGAGGCACGTGTCCATGGTTGGACAGAAGGATCAAAGACGTCAAAGAAAACCCGCAGAAGTTCAACGACTACATCATACAGGATGGTCAACTCTACCACCATATTGCGAACACTTTAGACGACGAGGAATACATACCCTGGAAGTTATGCGTCGCAACGAACCAACGAGCGCAAGTATTACAGGAAAACCACGATAACCCATTAGCCGCACACGGCGGTATACGAAGGACATCCGCTGAGATTATCTCGGCTAACCGAAGTTCGTTACAAAATTTCAAAGTGGTGGTGGAAGAGATGGGGAAGAATATCTGTCGTCTCGTTCAATACAGCTACCTTAAAATTGCTCCGCGAATCACTTCTATTGTTGGGTATGTGACACTACTACTAAACAGCTATCAGATCAGCTATAAACAGCTATCAGATCAGCTATAAACAGCTATCAGATCAGCATAAACAGCTATCTGATCAGCATAAACAGCTATCTGATCAGCTATAAACAGCTATCTGATCAGCTATAAACAGCTATCTGATCAGCTATACCAGCTATCTGATCAGCTATAAACAGCTATCAGATCAGCTATAAACAGCTATCAGATCAGCTATAAACAGCTATCAGATCAGCTATAAACAGCTATCTGATCAGCTATACCAGCTATCAGATCAGCATAAACAGCTATCTGATCATGCGAATCGTGAAGATTTTCCGGATATTCTAGATCAACTTCCAATATATATACCCAATTTCTGAATTCTCATTAATTCCATCTACGTCAAAATTATTAGTATCTGTTAACCACTCGAAACCTCCATAAGGAAGATATTAAGACATTGCATAACCATACAAGTTATTGGCATCCAAATACATTAAATATTCTGAAGGCTTATTGCAATCGTAATCTAACATATATTTATTATTTGCCTTTGAATGCCTTTTGGAGCATTGGACAATGCCTCCCCTAATACTTCTCTGAATGAATAAATACATGTCTATATCTGTAAACAATTCAAGTTCTATTTTTGTAGTCTTTAACATTTCATCCCAAGATAAGCCTGGGGCAGTGTAGTATTGCGTGTCAAGATCTAAATCATAAATTTGTTTGCATATTTTTCTGAAATTTTCAAAAATATCTGTTAAAATTAAAACATCTGTTTTCAGATATAGAAGCATGTAATCCTCAAGTGTTTTACATTTAAATGTTTGCCATACTTTAAATGCGTGTTCATGATCTTCCTTGGAACAAGTTTTATTTGTCAAGCGACTATCTATATTTTCCAGTTAAGTGGCAATGGCCTGCCACTCTGTCAGCCCCTAAATCTTTTTTGCAAATATGGCACTTTTTGCTTTCGAATTGTTGCTTTAGTTCCTGTGGATTTAAAAAGGCCATAGGCTATGAAGCCATTAGGCTATCATTAAAATTGCAATGGATATTGTAACTAAAGGCTACCGTAATATGTTTACATACAAACTTATTGTTATTATCTAAACCTAAACTACTTAGTACGCATTCAAAATCTGCGTTTACTACAAAGAGAACATCTAAGCTCCGTTCAAAATTCTTAAAGCTAATTACCGCCTTTCCCAGCGACGGCATCTCGGTTATTATTTTTCTGCACTGTTCCTTATGTTTTTGTAGACTAATCTCGTTGTGAGAGTACTGGCGGCAGCTGTTGCATAAAAATATTTGCCTTCGATGAGCAGTCTGTTGTTGTTTTATTAATCTCAAAAGCCAAAAGAAAGTAATATAATTAGATTATTTATTGCAATAAGTTGAAATAATATTGAAATAAAAGTGAAATAACATGAAGTTGAGAAAAAAATAAATTATAATTACCTTGAAATATTTTTAATCCACACATAGTGGAATTGTTCACCTTTTTGCAGCAGCAGGTTGATGTGCTGCACCTTTTCCAGCTTTGTACAGTGGTAAGGTCTCTCGAAGTTTGCCGAATCCTTATCAAAACCAAACACATTGACGCTAATCGTAGGATTCATTTCTTCAAATTTGCTAATGGCGTCTATCTACAGAGGAAACTTTAATCCCATGAAGTTAAGTATCATTCCATTTTCTATTATTATACATATTTTCGGCTTCAATGTTCTCCACATTATAACTATGCGGTCTGTCTTGGTGATCTGGCAGATTACCAAGTGCAGATATGACTGCCCATTTGAAGCAATAAACATTTGCATTTATGCAAGCACGCTTGTCCTGCAGGACTTTCGGCAGAGAGATGTAGGATGTTCCCTTTAATGGACGATAATGGTTTATATTTATCTCTACATAGCATATTTTAAGTAGAGACCATCCACTGTCCCTTTCCTGAAATTCACCCATTTTGGTGGTCAGTTCTTCAGACATGTCAGCGTAGATGCTGCTAATGTCTTCAACTTTTTGTGCTAAGTTCATTTTTGCTTGGAATGATTTTATTTCCAGCACTATTTCCTCATCTGTCGTTATTTTAAAGTATTCTGCGTACAATTCCATATTAAATTTCATCATTATGTGCTTTTCTAGTAAATTTTCTATTTGCTTAGTCACTATATTTTTCGCGTTTTTGAAGAAATCTTCTCGAATCAGAAGTCCCTCATCCTCATTTCGGAAAAGAAGTGTTTGAACTCTATCCTAAAAGGCTGATGCACTTTAAACCATCGCTTAGCGGCGACCAACAATTCTTTTTGTATTTGATCGTCCGCAGATGGTACCTCCAGCGTCTTCGAGAAACATCTTCGTTACATGTTGGGCAACGAACGTTCTCGATAGCGTCAATGTGTGGTTGCGTTGTAGTAGCTCGGTGTGTTGCTGCAGACGATGGTACCTGTACTGCTGCTGAAGACGATGATGGTCCTTGTGCTGCTGTTGCATTTAAAGATGATAATGGTGCTGATGATGCTGTTGATGATGGTGATGTTGTTGAAAGTCTAGATAATGATGATGGTGTTGTTGTAGAAGTTGTGGATAATGATGATGGCTGCTGTGCTGATGATGATTATGACGATGGCTTTCGGTGAAGTAATTTCTGATGCCTGAGCATATTATCCATGCGGTTAAAATTTTCCCCACAGTCTTCGCAGCGGAGTTGTGGGTGGCCGTGCGTTGCTTTTGCGTGCCTTTTAAGGTTACTCATCGCAGTGAAACCCTGTCCGCAAAAGTCGCAAATAAATCCCTTAATTTTATTTGTGTTGTTTGCTTTCTGTTGCTGTTGTTGTTTTTATACCCTACATCTTAAGGTTGAGGGTATATTCACTTTCTACCGGAGTGTGTAACGCATAGAACTAGACAAGATAGGTATGGAAAAGTATATATATTCTTAATCAGCATCACCATCAAAATTGAAATAACGATGTCTGTCCGTCTGTCTGTCTGTCTGTATGTCTGCCTGTCTGTCCGTTGAAATCTCGATCACAGGAGAACGGATTAAGATTTCAAAATGAAATTTGGCAAAACTATTCGTTGCTATGTTGGGGTGTTTCGTATTGAAAATGGGAAAAATCGCCCAAGGACCACGCCTACTTTTTATATCGAGAGTGCAGGTACTTCTGTTTTGCCTATTAAAAAAGGCCATAATTTTATATGTAGGTTTAGACTAATGCTTCCTGTTAATATGCCAAATATGGGCGTGATCCGCCTACTTTTAGTTTACATAGGTCATGGAGGATTTTACATGGATTGTATTGAAAAGTATATAAGTTTGCTGAATAATGGTGTACATAATATTGTAGTTTGTGACCCAATAATATTCTGTTGGGAAAAAAATGGGCGGGCCACGCCTAATTTTTACCCATCCACACAGTATTGCAATATATTTTTATACCCTACACCTAAATTTTGAGAGTAAACGCACTTAGTACCTCTGTTTGTAACGCACAGAAATAGTTAAGCAGCTATAATTATAGTTTATCTTCCGAATTTGGACGTGAGCCGCCCACTTTGAGTTTACATAGGTCATGGAGGGTCTAAAGGGGTTGTATTGATAATTATACAAATTTTGCTGATTAATAGAATACATATAAGTTTTGGAATCAATATTATTTTGATGGATGAAAAATGGGCGTGCCACACCCACTTTTAGGCGTTTACCTAATTTTGTACGCCATGCCTAATTTTTGCTCATTGGTACCCTCAATATAGAGAAATTGAGCGCCAGCGAGGCAATACTGCAAGGACGCAGTATACTGCAAGGACGCAGTATATATATATATATATATTATAATATATATATACATATCTATATACACTGAGGTAATATAATTAGTTCTCAAAAAAACTTAAATAAATATTCATACTTAAACTGCAGCTTTCATGTTTTATAAACAACCTTTTCTCTTTAAACCATAAAAATGCTAGCTCTTTTCTTGCATTGCTTTAAAAAACGTAGAAGTTGGTAAATACGTATAACCAACGAGTATTTATTAATAAAGAGATTGCATGACTTTCCAATCGACCAACGAAGCGAATTCATATTTGTAAGAACATGCGAATCATACACATGGTTTGTTCAAACGAGTTGAAAGAGCTCGAAACTAACGTGAGCCAACATTTATAGAAATATTTTCATAGGGAATGCAAAGCAAGAGAAGTAAAAATTGGTTCGATGCGGTTCGATTACGCATTTTTAAACAAACGAAGCAAACGCAGAGAAAAATCACACATGGGAATAGAAACCATGTGTTGTTGTTGTTATTGGACTGCTTACTCATTTTGTTTTGCATTATTATGGTTTATGGTTTGTTACTCCAGAAGTTGATCGAATTATATTTTGCACAAAATCAAAGCATTGAACCAGCAAAGCAGATACCCAAAGTTTACACCCGAAGTGTTTTTTGATTTTTTCTGAAGTTTTATGATCCCTAACGCGGTGTTGTTGTCGTGAACAACTGAATCATCGTCGCAATGATCGAGTTGTTGATTTCGAGGGTTGAGAGGCAACGGATCAATTCGACCTCTGCTTGTTTTTTACAATAACAAATTATGAGCAGTAGTCATTGTTTTGTTTTCAATAATTTTGTGAATAAGAGTAGTCTTCGCTTATAAATGATGACATTTTATTTGCAAAACTTCTTATTTGCTGGATATTGCTTAGCATATTAAACTCTCGATACCATCAATCATGATATAAAATCGATCAAGCATATCATATGCAAAACGATTGCTGCAAGTAAAGCCAAATCCTTGCACACACACAACTGCTGACAGCGCAGGAGGCCTAATCGTTGAGCACGGAAAACTTATGTACAATTGTGAAATTATCATTCCGAATTTAATTAAATTTTTTATGTAATTATTATTGAATATAATAATTAAGAATATATTTCTCTATATATTATAATCTTTATGATACGAATATGTTTATAATTATAAAATTTAAATAAACAAAGATTGTTTTATTCAAACTTATTGCTTCGGGAAAAACTTTTTTAGTAGGCATTTTACGTTGATGTATAAAATGAAAATAAATACATATGTTATATTATATAATAAGGTCTCATAATTTTCAATACACATATTGAATTTATAGTTATAAAAACTGATAGTGGATATATAAACTAATAATTTTTCTTAATTTTCATCAAATAAATCAAATCGAATTCTACCCAAAAACAAGTTAATTTTCATTAACAAATTCCACTTGGAAACACAGACGTACGAGTATGTAGATGATATTATTGTAAGATGTAGAAACAACGAAAGGGTTATTGTAAAAGACCTTTCCTTCCCTTTCAACAGCTCAATTAAATTATATTGAATAAGTGCGAAAGGAGCAAATTTAATGAAAAAGAAAAAAATGCTCAGAAGCTGATAATGTAAAAATTCGTGAAGTGATCAGAAGCACAAAAATCATAAACAGAAACAGCCCCTCTATTCTCTCCCTCCTCTTGCACTTGCAAACAACCATCAAATTATAAAAACAATAGGAATAAAAACAAACACCTAGAAGATGACGAACTACCCCGCTGTCTCCGTCACCCCCCGAAATTAAAAAGTCAATCAATGCTTTGATTTTGCACAAAATATAATTCGATCAACTTCTGGAGTAACAAACCATAAATCATAAGAATTCAAAACAAAATGAGTAAGCAGTCCAACAACAACAACACATGGTTTCTATTCCCATGTGTGATTTTTCTCTGCGTTTGCTTCGTTTGTTTAAAAATTCGTAATCGAACCACATCGAACCAATTTTTACTTCTCTTGCTTTGCCTTCCCTATGAAATTATTTCTATAAATGTTAGCTCACGTTAGTTTCGAGCTCTTTCAACTCATTTGAACAAACCATATATATGATTCGCATGTTCTTACCAAAGTGAATTCGTTTCGTTGGTCGATTGGAAAGTCATGCAATCTCTTTATTAATATATACTCGTTGGTATAACTTCCGAGCAGCGACTGCATTGGGTTGCATGTACCTGCATACAAACGTAAAAACTTAAATATATGCTATATGTTATATGCTCATTTGAGGCAGGTTTTTCATTGTTTATTGCTCAATAATTTGCCTAATTACTGCTGCCGCTAAAGAAATTGTAACATTTCTTTTAACATTTTATTACCTGCTGTATGGGTCATTATGGTAATTGTCAAGACTTTCGCGAAGCCGTGCACTTAGTCTTTTTATACCCTACACCTTAAGGTTGAGGGTATATTCACTTTCTACCGGAGTGTGTAACGCATAAAACTAGACAAGATAGGTATGGAAAAGTATATATATTCTTGATCAGCATCACCACCAAAATTGAAATAACGATGTCTGTCCGTCTGTCTGTCTGTCTGTCCGTTGAAATCACGATCACAGGAGAACGAATTAAGATTTCAAAATGAAATTTGGCAAAAATATTCGTTGCTATGTTGGGGTGTTTCGTATTGAAAATGGGCAAAATCGCCCAAGAATCACGCCTCCTTTCTATATCGATCGTGCAGGTACCTCTGTTTTGCCTATTAAAAAACGCCATATCAGCATCACTTTTTGAGAGAAGACAAGAAAATTTTATATGTAGGTTTAGACTAATGCTTGGAGTTAATATGCCAAATATGGGCGTGATCCGCCCACTTTTAGTTTACATAGGTCATGGAGGGTTTTACATAGATTGTTTTGAAAAGTATATAAGTTTCCTGAATAATGGTGTACATAATATTGTAGTTTGTGAACCAATAATATTCTGTTGGGAAAAAATCGGCGGGCAACGCCTCCTTTTTACCCATCCACCCAGTATTGCAATATATTTTTATACTCTACACCTAAATTTTGATAGTAAACGCACTTAGTACTGGTGTTTGTAACGCACAGAAATAGTTAAGCAGCTACAATTATAGTTTATCTTCCGAATTCGGGCGTGAGCCGATCACTTTGAGTTTACATAGGTCATGGAGGGTCTAAAGGGGTTGTATTAATAATTATACAAATTTTGCTGATTAATAGGATACATATAAGTTTTGGAATCAATATTATTTTGTTGGATGAAAAATGGGCGTGCCACACACATTTTTAGGCAGTTTACCTAATTTTGTACTCCATGCCTAATTTTTGCTCATTGGTACCCTCAATATAGAGAAATTGAGCGCCAGCGAGGCAATACTGCAAGGACGCAGTATACTGCAAGGACGCAGTATATATATATATATATATATTATAATATATATATACATATGTATATACACTGAGGTAATATAATTAGTTCTCAAAAAAACTTAAATAAATATTCATACTTAAACTGCAGCTTTCGTGTTTTATAAACAACCTTTTCCCTTTAAACCATAAATGTGCTAGCTCTTTTTTTGCATTGCTTCAAAAAAAGGTAGAAGTTGGTAAATACGTATAACTTCCGAGCAGCGACTGCATTGGGTTGCATCAACGAGCATATATTATGAAGAGATTACAAAGGCGAATTCACGGCGAAAATATTTTGACGAGAGTTACAAAGTTCGGGGACGGACCATTTGAGTCGACTCAAACTTCGCTCGCTTTTGTTTCATGCGTATGAGGCAGCAGAATGCCGTATAAACTTATGCAAAAAAAGTGCTTCAATGCAACCATAGTGGACGTACGAAACAAAAGCGAACGAAGTTCGAGTCGACTCAAATGGTCCGTCCCCGAACTTTGTAACTCTCGTCAAAATATTTTCGCCGTGAATTCGCCTTTGTAATCTCTTCATAATATATGCTCGTTGGTTGCATGTACCTGCATACAAACGTAACAAACATAAATATATGCTATCATTTGAGGCAGGTTTTTCATTGTTTATTGCTCAATAATTTGCCTAATTACTGCTGCCGCTAAAGAAATTGTAACATTTCTTTTAAAATTTTATTACCTGCTGTATGGGTCATTATGGTAATTGTCAAGACTTTCGCGAAGCCGTGCACTTAGTCTTTTTATACCCTACACCTTAAGGTTGAGGGTATATTCACTTTCTACCGGAGTGTGTAACGCATAAAACTAGACAAGATAGGTATGGAAAAGTATATATATTCTTGATCAGCATCACCACCAAAATTGAAATAACGATGTCGAAGCATTAGTCTAAACCTACATATAAAATTTTCTTGTCCTCTCAAAAAGAGGTAATTGCACTCTCGATATAAAAAGTAGGCGTGATCCTTGGGCGATTTTGCCCATTTTCAATACGAAACACACCAACATAGCAACGAATATTTTTGCCAAATTTAATTTTGAAATCTTAATCCGTTCTCCTTTGATCATGATTTCAACGGACAGACAGACAGACAGACAGACAGACAGACAGACAGACAGACAGACGGACAGACATCGTTATTTCAATATTAGTGTTGATGCTGATCAAGAATATATATACTTTTCCATACCTATCTTGTCTAGTTCTATGCGTTACACACTCCGGTAGAAAGTGAATATACCCTCAACTTTAAGGTGTAGGCTATAAAAAAGACTAAGTGCACGGCATCGCGAAAGTCTATACGAAAGGTGCAGTTTAAGTATGAATATTTATTTTTTTTTTTAGGTTTTTTTGAGAACTAATTATATTACCGCAGTGTATATACATATGTATATATATATTATAATATATAAATATACTGCGTCCTTGCAGTATACTGCATCCTTGCAGTATTGCCTCGCTGGCGCTCAATTTGTCTATATTGAGGGTATCAATGAGCAAAAATTAGGCATGGAGTACAAAATTAGGTAAACTGCGTAAAAGTGTGTGTGGCACGCCCATTTTTCATCCAACAAAATAATATTGATTAATATTGATTAATATGTATCCTATTAATCAGCAAAATTTGTATAATTATTAATACAACCCCTTTAGACCCTCCATGACCTATGTAAACTCAAAGTGGGCGGCTCACGCCCGAATTCGGAAGATAAACTATAATTGTAGCTGCTTAACTATTTCTGTGCGTTACAAACACCGGTACTAAGTGCGTTTACTATCAAAATTTAGGTGTAGAGTATAAAAATATATTGCAATACTGGGTGGATGGGTAAAAAGGAGGCGTTGCCCGCCGATTTTTTCCCAACAGAATATTATTGGCTCACAAACTACAATATTATGTACACCATTATTCAGAAACTTATATACTTTTCAATACAATCCATGTAAAACCCTCCATGAAATATGTAAACTAAAAGTGGGCGGATTACGCCCATATTTGGCATATTAACTGGAAGCATTAGTCTAAGCCTACATATAAAATTTTCTTGTCTTCTCTCAAAAACTGATGCTGATATGGCCTTTTTTAATAAGCAAAACAGAGGTACCTGCACTCTCGATATAAAGTAGGCGTGGTCCTTGGGCGATTTTGTCGATTTTCAATACGAAACACCCCAACAGAGCAACGAATACTTTTGCAAAATTTCATTTTGAAATCTTGGTGGTGATGCTGATCAAGGTTCTATGCGTTACACACTTCGGTAGAAAGTGATATACACTCAACCTTAAGGTGTAGGGTATAAAAAGACTAAGTGCACGGCTTCGCGAAAGTCTTGACAATTACCATAATGACCCATACAGCAGGTAATAAAATTTTAAAAGAAATATTACAATTTCTTTAGCGGCAGCAGTAATTAGGCAAATTATTGAGCAATAAACAATGAAAAACCTGCCTCAAATGATAGCATATATTTATGTTTGTTACGTTTGTATGCAGGTACATGCAACCCAATGCAGTCGCTGCTCGGAAGTTATACGTATTTACCAACTTCTACGTTTTTTAAAGCAATGCAAGAAAAGAGCTAGCATTTTTATGGTTTAAAGGGAAAAGGTTGTTTATAAAACACGAAAGCTGCAGTTTAAGTATGAATATTTATTTAAGTTTTTTTGAGAACTAATTATATTACCTCAGTGTATATACATATGTAGTATATATATATTATAATATATATTGTAACGAAACTCTCGCCGGGGTAAGGACTCAGCCGAGTCCAATGGTTCGTCCAGTTATTTGTTTTAATTAGACGCGGTTGGTTTCGTTTTAAATCCCTTTATTAATTTATTATTATTACTACTATTCCTCAAAGTGGAGGATTACAGAAGTGGTTTAGTCGTTAGTTTTCGGCTTCCTTGGGCTTGTGTAGGTGCTTGCGAGGATCCGGCTGCTCGGCTGGCGTGAATGCGCTGGTTGTTGGCCTGGCATCGGTTCGTCGGCGCTATCTGCGCTGGGTGAAAACCCCTCTGCCAGAAACACGGATGACTCTGTTGGCCGCGGTGGGTTAAAACCCCTCTGCCGACTTGTTGGCGTTGTCTGCGGGGGGTGCAAACCCCTCTGCCAGAAACACGGATGACTCTGTTGGCCGCGGGGGTTAAAACCCCTATGCCGAATTGTTGGCGTTGTCTGCGGGGTGTGAAAACCCCTCTGCCAGAAACACGGATGACTCTGTTGGCCGCGGGGGCTTAAAACCCCTCTGCCGACTTGTTGGAGTTGTCTGCGGGGGGTGAAAACCCCTCTGCCAGAAACACGGATGACTCTGTTGGCCGGGGGGGGGGGTTAAAACCCCTCTGCCGACTTGTTGGCGTTGTCTGCGGGGGGTGAAAACCCCTCTGCCAGAAACACGGATGACTCTGTTGGCCGCGGACGGTTAAAACCCCTCTGCCGACTTGTTGGACTTGTCTGCGGGGGGTGAAAACCCCTCTGCCAGAAACACGGATGTGCGCCGAAGCTGATGCTCCGCCGCTGTCGAGGTTAGCGCAGACGTTGATGCTCTGCTGCTGTCAAAGTTAGCGCAGACGTTGATGCTCTGCAGCTGTCGAAGTTAGCGCAGACGTTGATGCTCTGCCGCTGTCGAAGTTAGCGCAGACGTTGATGCTCTGCCGCGGTCAAAGTTAGCGCAGACGTTGATGCTCTGCCGCTGTCGAGGTTAGCGCAGACGTTG
Organism: Thecophora atra; assembly: GCA_937620795.1. Taxonomy (NCBI): domain Eukaryota; kingdom Metazoa; phylum Arthropoda; class Insecta; order Diptera; family Conopidae; genus Thecophora; species Thecophora atra. Next base: position 65,216,557 of record OW569398.1, read on the forward strand.
ATGCTCTGCCGCTGTCGAGGTTAGCGCAGACGTTGATGCTCTGTTGCTGATAGTTCTCCTAAATTGCTGATGGTTCGCGCTTAGCGCCTTCTTCACGAATCCCCACTCTTGGTTTTGGGTCTCCTTTTATATGCGAGCGATTGCTGAAGGTTTGCAGTGTTCCCTTTCCCACTCAGGTCTCGATTTACTATCTGCTCCCGTCTCTCTTTTGGCCGTACTCATATAAACGCTAGCGTGTTAGATCAGGTGATTCTGCCGTTATGCTGGTATTGTGCATATGGCAACGGTTCCCTCGCGTGACATATATGCTCGTTTAATAATCGCGGTGACGGTACGTACTTATACCGGGTGCAACATTCATCTCGCTTCTTTCCATTTACGAACAAAACTCATTCTATATGGTTAATATAATTCTTTATTGGCATATACATGAATAAGTACTCTTCATTTATATACAAATATGTATATCTTTTAATTAATTTTAAATCTTGGCTTATTGTAGTATGTGCGGGTTAAATTTTAGTAAAATTTTCCCTCACATTTCCCCCCTACTTCGGGGTCGGGTGCGGTAGCGCACTTGTCGTAGTGGTGACGTTGATTCCTCCTATCCGAGTTATTTTTACTTTGTACCGAATTCCTTCGATGGTGCGTGCGAGCTTAACAACGCCGGTCCTTGTTGGTCTTTTACGTCGCTCTTGAAGTTCGTATTTGAGTGCTTCGGGTAAACTATTCATGACCTCGTCGTCGTTGGCGATTTGTCGGCGCGCGCGTTTGTTGGGATTCGCTACTGGAGGAGTCGCTTGGATCTCATTGTTGCCGTGCCGTGTCTCCGACATCCAACTTCCCGTACCTTCGCGGGCCTTCGGTCTACATGTCGTGTTTGGTCGCTCCCGGTGTTCCCTTTTGGCGTCGCGATCTTGCCGTTGCGGAGAGTTCCGCTCGTCGTTGTTTACCAGAGGCGTTGCGATCTCTTTGTCTTCCGTGGGCTGCTGTGGTGCATCATTGTTCCCGTTTAAGCTTCTATGGGCCTGCAGCCTCCTGTTCGGCCGCACTCCGTGCTCGCCATCGCTCTGTGTATCGCTGCCACCATCGCCGTCGCCGCCGCTGCCGCTGCCATCGCTGTCGCTGCTGCTGCTGCTGCTGCTATCGCTGTCGCTGCTGCTGCTGTCGCTGTCGCTGCTGCTGCTGCTGGCTGCGCTGTTCCTGCTGCTACTGCTTCCAGTTAATCGGGGTGCCGCAGGTGCAGCTTCCGGTGTAGCTCGTGCGGCCCTTGGCAGATATAGACGTGGCAACCGTCGCAGAACGTCCATTTCCACCCTGATCTGGATGGCAACAGCCAGTGCAGCTCTTTTTTCTTCCGCGTCGGCTGGCGGAAACCAATTACGCAAATCTTGCTGGTGGTAATCGAGCCCTGCGCCATGAACTTTTCTGCGTATTGTAGCAGGAACAGTCCGCAATCAGTGAGGTTGCGTTGCTGCGGAACCCTGGTCAGGCGGCAACTCCTGCGCATCGAAGTTTGCTGCTTTCCCGTTGGCATCACACCAGTGGCGCGCCTGCTGTAGAAATCGGTGCAGGACTGCTGGCACGTGCACTCGTTTTTCGTCAAACAGTGAATCGAACACGAGGATTTCTCCCGGTGAATTCGGCCTCCAGCGGAGAACCAGCAGGTACCAGTGCATCTGGAAATTTGCGGGTATCATTACCGTGGTCATTTCGAAAATGTTCGTTCTTTTGATCCACTTGCGTAAAGGGTCTAAAAGTGGTGTTGCCGAATAGCGTAGGAGCTCCGGGAAAAATTGACTGCTGAAAATGTGCGTCTGGGCTTGTGTCTCTGCGGATTTCCGCTGCCAAAGGACTTTTAAATAAAAATCTACCAGCGTGTCGTTAATAAACAAACCACTGGATATGCGTCTGTAGTCTTGTGGGTAGACGCTGATTCCGCCCGGTCCCGGTGGAAAGGTCAGCAGTACTTCCGAGTGGCCCTCGTCATCACTGGAGAGCTCGACGATGAGGCGCTTAACGCGATCTCCGCCGACGCTTGACTTTGGCGGCAGTATCCGCATTGATGCCGTGATGGTTCCCTTGTTGCTGTTCTCCATTGTATCAGTTTTTTTTTCTTACGAGTAGTTGCTTCGCGTGGTACTTTGATGGTGGTCACTAGTGAATTGTGCAGAGATATTTTCGCAATGATTTGGGAGATTGAACGGTCCCGTTATCCTGCATTTGAGCGGCTCCGTCCGCAGTAGGGTTTTCGTTTGTTTCCTCTTTGTCGTGCTCTCTTCATAGTAAATTCCTATCGTTCCGTTATGTCTCTCTTCTAGTTCGTTTATACGACTGTTCGTGCATACATCAGCTTTCATTAAAGCAAAGCTTTTGAGATTTAGTCACTTATTTATCTGGTTTGTGGTTATTATTTTTCCCTTTTTTGTTCTTTTTAGCTTATAACGTGAATGTTTATATGTTTTAGAGTAGTATTTCCAATCTACCATTTTTTTTGTATTCTTTTTTTTCGATTTCAGATTCATTTCATTATTTTACAACTCCATGTTTTCCTTATTCAGTTACGGATTTTATTTTCGAATTAGCTTGTTCTTAAGTTAGTTATGACTATTTCCTAATAATTTAGTGCCGGTTTTATTAGGTCCACGTCGGTGTTTCGACCGTTGTCGAGATATCTTCTCGGCTGTCTTCTGCCGCTGTGGATCCTTATGAACGTTGGCGAGGTGTGGCGTCTCCGCCGGCTTCAGTTGGTTGTTGATGTACGCTTTTATCTCGCTGATGTGTGCCGTTCGTCCATTTGACTCTGTACCATCCAGCCTCTGGAGTTTGACGATGGATGGCGATACGAATGCCACCACTTTGTAAGGGCCATCGAATTTCGGAGCTAAATTGGCGGCGAAACTATCCACGGCTTTCGAAAGCGGGTGGGTTCGTTTGAACACGAGTTGACCGATCTCTGGCGACCAGTTTCGCCTGCGTAGATTGTAGTGGCGTGCCTGATCTGCGGCAGCTTGCGTGAGTCTTCTACGGACGATCGCGAAAATTTCTTGGAGTCGCTTCGCATTCCCAGTTGGTTGGCGCGGCGATTGTCCAGTGCCGAAAGTTTGTTCGTCGTATAATGCACCAGGCAAGCGCAATTCTCGTCCCTGTGTCAAGTATGCGGGGCTGTATCCCGTCGAGTCTGACTTACTAGAATATAAGGCCAACGTTATTTCGGGAATCAGCTCGTCCCAAGTGTTCTGTTGTCCCTCGGCGAATTGTGAAATCATCGTCTTCAAAGTTCGGTTGGCCCGTTCTGCTGGGTTTTCTTGGGGTGTGTATGGGGCCGTGTACTGGGGATTTGTGCCGATTCCCTTGAGAAAGTTGGTGAAAGCTTGACTCGTGAACTGTATGCCGTTGTACGAGATTAGGATTTTGGGTGCACCGTATCTGGCGACTATCCGTTCTCGAAATGCCTTAATTAGATTTTCGGTGGACGCTTTTCGGAGCGCAATGGCCTCCGTCCACTTCGAAAATTTATCGAAAAAAACCAGGATAGTGTTGTTGCCATGCTTCGAACGGGGAAGGGGACCGACGAAATCGGTGCACACCGTGGCCCACGGCTCTTCGGGTATTTGACTCAACATCTTTCCTGCTCTTGCCTGCTGCTCCACTATATATTTTTGACAGGATCCGCAATTCATCACAAAGTGTTTTATGTCGCGGCTCATTCCAGGCCAATGATACCGATCCATGATCCTCGTCATCGTCTTCCGGATTCACAAATGGCCAGCGCATGGGTGATCATGGTTTTCGCTCAAAACTCGTTGCCGCAAATGTTTCGGCACACACATCTTCCAGGGTGTGCTTTCTTCGTCAATTGCCTGTCGTGCGATGTGACGGTAAAGATTTCCATTCTCCACAATGAAGTCGGGAAATTTTTCGGGCTCCGCAAGGACGGTGGCGATTTTCCTCTCCAGCCAAAGGCAGCTCTTCGAATTCTCCTCTTTGACTCCCGTGCGTCGGAGTGTGTCCACTGGTTGCCTCGAAAGTGCATCTCCTACCGCGTTGAGTTTTCCTTTTCTATATTGGATGTCGAACGAAAACTGCTGCAACTCTAGCGCCCACCGCGCGATGCGGCCTGATGGATTTTCAATTGAATTAAGCCACTTGAGGGACAAGTGGTCGGTTATGACGGTGAACGCGTAGCGCTCTAAGTAGCACCGCATCTTCCGGATGCCCCAGATGATGGCCAGGCATTCCTTTTCGGTAGTTGAGTAGTTCCTTTCGGCCTGATTGAGGCGGCGGCTGGCGTAGGCGATAACACTTTCTTTATCGTCAAGGTTTTGCGTGAGTACTGCTCCAAGTCCCACGTCACTAGCGTCAGTCTGCAGAGTGAAGCGTTGGCTGAAGTCTGGGCACGTTAAAATCGGAGCGTGGACTAGCATTTCTTTCAATTTGTCGAAGGCCTTCTGTTGTTCGTTTCGCCAGCGCCAATGTTTTCCCTTCTTCAATAGAGTTGTCAAAGGGTGCACGATGGTTGCGAACTCCGGCACGAATCGCCGATACCACGACGCGATGCCGAGGCACTGCCGCAATTCACGCAAATTTGTGGGCGGTTTGAGCATTTGAATGGCCTCGATTTTGTCCGGATCGGTCTAGATTCCGTGTTCACTCACCACATGTCCCAGGTATTTGGTACGCTTTTTACAAAACTCGCACTTCTCGGGGTTCAGCTTCAGATTCGCTGCGCGTAACCTGCGGAAAACTTCCTTTAAATGTTTAATGTGTTCCTCTAGCGATCCGCTGGTGACAATTATGTCGTCCAGGTAAGCGAAAGCGTGTGGTTCCATATCGGGTCCAATCACCCTATCCAAGGCCCTCTGGAATGTCGCCGGCGCGGAGTGAAGACCGAAAGGCATGACTTTCCACTGGAAGAGCCCGCGCCCGGGGACCGTAAAGGCAGTGTATTTCCTGCTTTCCTCTGCCATTGGTATCTGCCAGTAACCATTTTTAAGGTCTAGGCTGCTTATGAATTTTGCATTCCGTAGGCGGTCGAGGATATAGTGAATTCGGGGTAGAGGGTACGCGTCAGGGACTGATCTTTCGTTAAGCTGCCTATAATCGATGCACAGCCTCCAAGCGCCCGTTTTCTTTTTAACCAATACAATTGGGGCGCTATACGCGCTATGAGACCTCTCTATGCAGCTCTTTTCGATTAACGCGTCAATTTCTTGTCCTATTATTTCCTGCATGGCGGGCTTGCGTGCGATGTATCGCTGTTTAATGGGACGGTCGTCCTTCATCACGATTTTATGTGAAGCGATATTGCACGTACCATGCACTTCCTCGAATTCTTCGAGTTCTGATCGTAAGAAGTTATCGATTTTCGCCTTCGACGGCCCTTCTTCGGTAGTGATCGCACGTGTGAGCTCGATCGTTCGTCGTACTCTATTGATTCTCTGCAGCGTGACTGTTTGCCCGCATAAGCTGATGCTAGCGTTGACTTGGGATAAAAAGTCTAAGCCTAGAAGCAGATCGTCTGTCGCCTCAGTTAAAATTAAGAACTCCATGGTTACCGTGGTCTCACCCAACACTATAGGGACCCGAAGGCACTCGTTAGTGGTCCTGCGCGTGTTGTCAGCTAAGCGAATGTAGTTGGTTGTTGCAGTGCGGGTCAGAGGTAGACCCAGTTCGCTTACTAAAGCCGGGCTGGAGAAACTCCTCGTGGCCCCAGTGTCGATCACCGCCCTCGTTAGAAGGTGTCCCACCGTAACTTCTGCGAATACGTGGTCTGTGTTGAAATGTAGGAGGCTTAATTGTTCCTTCGAGGATCGTTGATTTCTGGGCCCGTCATTCCTCCTGTCGGACGTGGCCCGTCCCCGTTTCCCGCACATGGCCGCCGGCAACAATCGATGGTGCGGTATCCGCGGCGTCCGCAAATCCAGCAGAACAAAATGGGTGGATTTTGACAATGCCTCTGCATATGGCCGTCTTCGCCACATCGTCGACAAGCCGTACTGGGATGCGGCACCTTGTCCATTGGTTGCGCCAACTGTCGGTGCCTGACTTCCCGTTCTCGCGGCCGACGCTCCATAGTCTCCTGTGAGCGCTCGTTTATTTCTTCTAGGTCTTCTACCAGCCCCATCAGCTCGTTAAGATTTGCGAAATCGCGCCTTTTTATGTACAGCCGAATGTCATTTCCTGCGTTTTTATACACGCGTTCCAGCTTTTCACTCTCGCTCCAGTGGACATGTCGCATTACGTCGTACAAGCTGAGTACGTAATCTTTAAAGTGTTCGTTGGGTTTCTGGTGCCTGGTTCTTATTTGGTCTTCGAGAGTTTCGAAGTATCTCGACGACAAGAAAAACTTTAGAAATGCTGTTTTGAATTGGACCCACGTTGTCCAATCCGCATCTCGATTACGGAACCAGACTAGTGCCGAAGTAGTTCTGGCATTGTTCGTGGGAGTAAATCCCGTTCGATGGCGTATGCGGAGGGCAACTCCTCCAGCCTTTCGATGAATGCAAGTGGATCGCGCCCACCGTCGTATTTAACGGACCACTTCCTCACTTTGTCCATTACGTCCGCATGCTCTGATGTTCGCGGTTGTGGTGGCGTTTTACACTCGTTCTCGGTGTTCAGTTGCATTGCCGGTATTACGGTGATGTGTTCATCGGGCTGTGATGACGCGAGTAGTTGTGGGGACTTGGGTGGCCGGTGCCGGTCTTCGACTTCGCACTTATTGCGAAGACAGCCAGCCGTTTCCTTAATTCCTCGACGGTGCCGCCATCGTCGAGATCGAATTCGCCAATGTAAGTGAGTAACTCGTCTCTGCGCAGAGCGTAGATCCACCCTACTTTCATTCTTATTTTCGTTGCTCACCGAACTTCAATTAATTTAGGGCTGAAAGCAACCAAGGTCCCTGCTCGGGCGCCACTGTAACGAAACTCTCGCAGGGGTAAGGACTCAGCCGAGTCCAATGGTTCGTCCAGTTATTTGTTTTAGTTAGACGCGGTTGGTTTCGTTTTAAATCCCTTTATTAATTTATTATTATTACTACTATTCCTCAAAGTTGAGGATTACAGAAGTGGTTTAGTCGTTAGTTTCCGGCTTCCTTGGACTTGTGTAGGTGCTTGCGAGGATCCGGCTGCTCGGCTGGCGTGAATGCGCTGGTTGTTGGCCTGGCGCCGGTTCGTCGGCGCTATCTGCGCTGGGTGAAAACCCCTCTGCCAGAAACACGGATGACTCTGTTGGCCGCGGGGGGTTAAAACCCCTCTGCCGACTTGTTGGCGTTGTCTGCGGGGGGTGCAAACCCCTCTGCCAGAAACACGGATGACTCTGTTGGCCACGGGGGGTTAAAACCCCTCTGCCGACTTCTTGGCGTTGTCTGCGGGGGTGAAAACCCCTCTGCCAGAAACACGGATGACTCTGTTGGCCGCGGGGGGTTAAAACCCCTCTGCCGACTTGTTGGAGTTGTCTGCGAGGGGTGAAAACCCCTCTGCCAGAAACACGGATGACTCTGTTGGCCGCGGGGGTTAAAACCCCTTTTCCGACTTGTTGGCGGTGTCTGCGGGGGGTGAAAACCCCTCTGCCAGAAACACGGATGACTCTGTTGGCCGCGGGGGGTTAAAACCCCTCTGCTGACTTGTTGGAGTTGTCTGCGGGGGGTGAAAACCCCTCTGCCAGAAACACGGATGTGCGCAGACGTTGATGCTCTGCAGCTGTCGAAGTTATCGCAGACGTTGATGCTCTGCCGCTGTCGAAGTTAGCGCAGACGTTGATGCTCTGCCGCGGTCAAAGTTAGCGCAGACGTTGATGCTCTGTTGCTGATAGTTCACCTGAATTGCTGATGGTTCGCGCTTAGCGGCTTCTTCATGAATCCCCACTCTTGGTTTTGGGTCTCCTTTTATATGCGAGCGATTGCTGAAGGTTTGCAGTGTTCCCTTTCCCACTCAGGTCTCGATTTACTATCTGCTCCCGTCTCTCTTTTGGCCGTACTCATATCAACGCTGGCGTGTTAGATCAGGTGATTCTGCCGTTATGCTGGTATTGTGCATATGGCAACGGTTCCCTCGCGTGACATATATGCTCATTTAATAATCGCGGTGACTGTACGTACTTATACCGGGTGCAACATTCATCTCGCTTCTTTCCATTTACGAACAAAACTCATTCTATATGGTTAATATAATTCTTTATTGGCATATACATGAATAAGTATTCTTCATTTATATACAAATATATATATCTTTTAATTAATTTTAAATTTTGGCTTATTGTAGTATGTGCGGGTTAAATTTTAGTAAAATTTTCCCTCACAATATATATACTTGCAGTATTGCCGCGTTGGCGCTCAATTTCTCTATATTGAGGGTACCAATGAGCAAAAATTAGGCATGGAGTACAAAATTAGGTGAACTGCCGAAAAGTGGGTGTGGCACGCCCATTTTTCATCCAACAAAATAATATTGATTCCAAAACTTATATGTATCCTATTAATCAGCAAAATTTGTATAATTATCAATACAACTTCTTTAGATCCTCCATGACCTATGTAAGTGGGCGGCTCGCGCCCAAATTCGAAAGATAAACTATAATTATAGCTTCTTAACTATTTCTGTGCGTTACAAACGCTGGTACTAAGTGAGTTTACTCTCAAAATTTAGGTGTAGGGTATAAAAATATATTGCAATACTGGGTGGATGGATGAAAACGAGGCTTGGCCCGGCCATTTTTTTCCCAACAGAATATTATTGATTCACAAACTACAATATTATGTACACCATTATTCAGGAAACTTATATACTTTTCAATACAATCCATGTAAAACCCTCCATGACCTATATAAACTAAAAGTGGGCGGATCACGCAAATATTTGGCATATTAACTGGAAGCATTAGTCTAAGCCTACATATAAAATTTTCTTGTCTTCTCTCAAAAACTGATGCTGATATGGCCTTTTTTAATAAGCAAAACAGAGGTACCTGCACTCTCGATATAAAGTAGGCGTGGTCCTTGGGCGATTTTGTCGATTTTCAATACGAAACACCCCAACATAGCAACGAATACTTTTGCAAAATTTCATTTTGAAATCTTGGTGGTGATGCTGATCAAGGTTCTATGCGTTACACACTTCGGTAGAAAGTGATATACACTCAACCTTAAGGTGTAGGGTATAAAAAGACTAAGTGCACGGCTTCGCGAAAGTCTTGACAATTACCATAATGACCCATACAGCAGGTAATAAAATTTTAAAAGAAATATTACAATTTCTTTAGCGGCAGCAGTAATTAGGCAAATTATTGAGCAATAAACAATAAAAAACCTGCCTCAAATGATAGCATATATTTATGTTTGTTACGTTTGTATGCAGGTACATGCAACCCAATGCAGTCGCTGCTCGGAAGTTATACGTATTTACCAACTTCTACGTTTTTTAAAGCAATGCAAGAAAAGAACTAGCATTTTTATGGTTTAAAGGGAAAAGGTTGTTTATAAAACACGAAAGCTGCAGTTTAAGTATGAATATTTATTTAAGTTTTTTTGAGAACTAATTATATTACCTCAGTGTATATACATATGTAGTATATATATATTATAATATATATTGTAACGAAACTCTCGCCGGGGTAAGGACTCAGCCGAGTCCAATGGTTCGTCCAGTTATTTGTTTTAATTAGACGCGGTTGGTTTCGTTTTAAATCCCTTTATTAATTTATTATTATTACTACTATTCCTCAAAGTTGAGGATTACAGAAGTGGTTTAGTCGTTAGTTTTCGGCTTCCTTGGGCTTGTGTAGGTGCTTGCGAGGATCCGGCTGCTCGGCTGGCGTGAATGCGCTGGTTGTTGGCCTGGCATCGGTTCGTCGGCGCTATCTGCGCTGGGTGAAAACCCCTCTGCCAGAAACACGGATGACTCTGTTGGCCGCGGTGGGTTAAAACCCCTCTGCCGACTTGTTGGCGTTGTCTGCGGGGGGTGCAAACCCCTCTGCCAGAAACACGGATGACTCTGTTGGCCGCGGGGGTTAAAACCCCTCTGCCGAATTGTTGGCGTTGTCTGCGGGGTGTGAAAACCCCTCTGCCAGAAACACGGATGACTCTGTTGGCCGCGGGGCTTAAAACCCCTCTGCCGACTTGTTGGAGTTGTCTGCGGGGGGTGAAAACCCCTCTGCCAGAAACACGGATGACTCTGTTGGCCGGGGGGGGGGTTAAAACCCCTCTGCCGACTTGTTGGCGTTGTCTGCGGGGGGTGAAAACCCCTCTGCCAGAAACACGGATGACTCTGTTGGCCGCGGGCGGTTAAAACCCCTCTGCCGACTTGTTGGACTTGTCTGCGGGGGGTGAAAACCCCTCTGCCAGAAACACGGATGTGCGCCGAAGCTGATGCTCCGCCGCTGTCGAGGTTAGCGCAGACGTTGATGCTCTGCTGCTGTCAAAGTTAGCGCAGACGTTGATGCTCTGCAGCTGTCGAAGTTAGCGCAGACGTTGATGCTCTGCCGCTGTCGAAGTTAGCGCAGACGTTGATGCTCTGCCGCGGTCAAAGTTAGCGCAGACGTTGATGCTCTGCCGCTGTCGAGGTTAGCGCAGACGTTGATGCTCTGCCGCTGTCGTGGTTAGCGCAGACGTTGATGCTCTGCCGCTGTCGAGGTTAGCGCAGACGTTGATGCTCTGTTGCTGATAGTTCTCCTAAATTGCTGATGGTTCGCGCTTAGCGCCTTCTTCACGAATCCCCACTCTTGGTTTTGGGTCTCCTTTTATATGCGAGCGATTGCTGAAGGTTTGCAGTGTTCCCTTTCCCACTCAGGTCTCGATTTACTATCTGCTCCCGTCTCTCTTTTGGCCGTACTCATATCAACGCTGGCGTGTTAGATCAGGTGATTCTGCCGTTATGCTGGTATTGTGCATATGGCAACGGTTCCCTCGCGTGACATATATGCTCGTTTAATAATCGCGGTGACGGTACGTACTTATACCGGGTGCAACATTCATCTCGCTTCTTTCCATTTACGAACAAAACTCATTCTATATGGTTAATATAATTCTTTATTGGCATATACATGAATAAGTACTCTTCATTTATATACAAATATGTATATCTTTTAATTAATTTTAAATCTTGGCTTATTGTAGTATGTGCGGGTTAAATTTTAGTAAAATTTTCCCTCACATTTCCCCCCTACTTCGGGGTCGGGTGCGGTAGCGCACTTGTCGTAGTGGTGACGTTGATTCCTCCTATCCGAGTTATTTTTACTTTGTACCGAATTCCTTCGATGGTGCGTGCGAGCTTAACGACGCCGGTCCTTGTTGGTCTTTTACGTCGCTCTTGAAGTTCGTATTTGAGTGCTTCGGGTAAACTATTCATGACCTCGTCGTCGTTGGCGATTTGTCGGCGCGCGCGTTTGTTGGGATTCGCTACTGGAGGAGTCGCTTGGATCTCATTGTTGCCGTGCCGTGTCTCCGACATCCAACTTCCCGTACCTTCGCGGGCCTTCGGTCTACATGTCGTGTTTGGTCGCTCCCGGTGTTCCCTTTTGGCGTCGCGATCTTGCCGTTGCGGAGAGTTCCGCTCGTCGTTGTTTACCAGAGGCGTTGCGATCTCTTTGTCTTCCGTGGGCTGCTGTGGTGCATCATTGTTCCCGTTTAAGCTTCTATGGGCCTGCAGCCTCCTGTTCGGCCGCACTCCGTGCTCGCCATCGCTCTGTGTATCGCTGCCACCATCGCCGTCGCCGCCGCTGCCGCTGCCATCGCTGTCGCTGCTGCTGCTGCTGCTGCTGTCGCTGTCGCTGCTGCTGCTGCTGCTGGCTGCGCTGTTCCTGCTGCTACTGCTTCCAGTTAATCGGGGTGCCGCAGGTGCAGCTTCCGGTGTAGCTCGTGCGGCCCTTGGCAGATATAGACGTGGCAACCGTCGCAGAACGTCCATTTCCACCCTGATCTGGATGGCAACAGCCAGTGCAGCTCTTTTTTCTTCCGCGTCGGCTGGCGGAAACCAATTACGCAAATCTTGCTGGTGGTAATCGAGCCCTGCGCCATGAACTTTTCTGCGTATTGTAGCAGGAACAGTCCGCAATCAGTGAGGTTGCGTTGCTGCGGAACCCTGGTCAGGCGGCAACTCCTGCGCATCGAAGTTTGCTGCTTTCCCGTTGGCATCACACCAGTGGCGCGCCTGCTGTAGAAATCGGTGCAGGACTGCTGGCACGTGCACTCGTTTTTCGTCAAACAGTGAATCGAACACGAGGATTTCTCCCGGTGAATTCGGCCTCCAGCGGAGAACCAGCAGGTACCAGTGCATCTGGAAATTTGCGGGTATCATTACCGTGGTCATTTCGAAAATGTTCGTTCTTTTGATCCACTTGCGTAAAGGGTCTAAAAGTGGTGTTGCCGAATAGCGTAGGAGCTCCGGGAAAAATTGACTGCTGAAAATGTGCGTCTGGGCTTGTGTCTCTGCGGATTTCCGCTGCCAAAGGACTTTTAAATAAAAATCTACCAGCGTGTCGTTAATAAACAAACCACTGGATATGCGTCTGTAGTCTTGTGGGTAGACGCTGATTCCGCCCGGTCCCGGTGGAAAGGTCAGCAGAACTTCCGAGTGGCCCTCGTCATCACTGGAGAGCTCGACGATGAGGCGCTTAACGCGATCTCCGCCGACGCTTGACTTTGGCGGCAGTATCCGCATTGATGCCGTGATGGTTCCCTTGTTGCTGTTCTCCATTGTATCAGTTTTTTTTTCTTACGAGTAGTTGCTTCGCGTGGTACTTTGATGGTGGTCACTAGTGAATTGTGCAGAGATATTTTCGCAATGATTTGGGAGATTGAACGGTCCCGTTATCCTGCATTTGAGCGGCTCCGTCCGCAGTAGGGTTTTCGTTTGTTTCCTCTTTGTCGTGCTCTCTTCATAGTAAATTCCTATCGTTCCGTTATGTCTCTCTTCTAGTTCGTTTATACGACTGTTCGTGCATACATCAGCTTTCATTAAAGCAAAGCTTTTGAGATTTAGTCACTTATTTATCTGGTTTGTGGTTATTATTTTTCCCTTTTTTGTTCTTTTTAGCTTATGACGTGAATGTTTATATGTTTTAGAGTAGTATTTCCAATCTACCATTTTTTTTGTATTCTTTTTTTTCGATTTCAGATTCATTTCATTATTTTACAACTCCATGTTTTCCTTATTCAGTTACGGATTTTATTTTCGAATTAGCTTGTTCTTAAGTTAGTTATGACTATTTCCTAATAATTTAGTGCCGGTTTTATTAGGTCCACGTCGGTGTTTCGACCGTTGTCGAGATATCTTCTCGGCTGTCTTCTGCCGCTGTGGATCCTTATGAACGTTGGCGAGGTGTGGCGTCTCCGCCGGCTTCAGTTGGTTGTTGATGTACGCTTTTATCTCGCTGATGTGTGCCGTTCGTCCATTTGTCTCTGTACCATCCAGCCTCTGGAGTTTGACGATGGATGGCGATACGAATGCCACCACTTTGTAAGGGCCATCGAATTTCGGAGCTAAATTGGCGGCGAAACTATCCACGGCTTTCGAAAGCGGGTGGGTTCGTTTGAACACGAGTTGACCGATCTCTGGCGACCAGTTTCGCCTGCGTAGATTGTAGTGGCGTGCCTGATCTGCGGCAGCTTGCGTGAGTCTTCTACGGACGATCGCGAAAATTTCTTGGAGTCGCTTCGCATTCCCAGTTGGTTGGCGCGGCGATTGTCCAGTGCCGAAAGTTTGTTCGTCGTATAATGCACCAGGCAAGCGCAATTCTCGTCCCTGTGTCAAGTATGCGGGGCTGTATCCCGTCGAGTCTGACTTACTAGAATATAAGGCCAACGTTATTTCGGGAATCAGCTCGTCCCAAGTGTTCTGTTGTCCCTCGGCGAATTGTGAAATCATCGTCTTCAAAGTTCGGTTGGCCCGTTCTGCTGGGTTTTCTTGGGGTGTGTATGGGGCCGTGTACTGGGGATTTGTGCCGATTCCCTTGAGAAAGTTGGTGAAAGCTTGACTCGTGAACTGTATGCCGTTGTCCGAGATTAGGATTTTGGGTGCACCGTATCTGGCGACTATCCGTTCTCGAAATGCCTTAATTAGATTTTCGGTGGACGCTTTTCGGAGCGCAATGGCCTCCGTCCACTTCGAAAATTTATCGAAAAAAACCAGGATAGTGTTGTTGCCATGCTTCGAACGGGGAAGGGGACCGACGAAATCGGTGCACACCGTGGCCCACGGCTCTTCGGGTATTTGACTCAACATCTTTCCTGCTCTTGCCTGCTGCTCCACTATATATTTTTGACAGGATCCGCAATTCATCACAAAGTGTTTTATGTCGCGGCTCATTCCAGGCCAATGATACCGATCCATGATCCTCGTCATCGTCTTCCGGATTCACAAATGGCCAGCGCATGGGTGATCATGGTTTTCGCTCAAAACTCGTTGCCGCAAATGTTTCGGCACACACATCTTCCAGGGTGTGCTTTCTTCGTCAATTGCCTGTCGTGCGATGTGACGGTAAAGATTTCCATTCTCCACAATGAAGTCGGGAAATTTTTCGGGCTCCGCAAGGACGGTGGCGATTTTCCTCTCCAGCCAAAGGCAGCTCTTCGAATTCTCCTCTTTGACTCCCGTGCGTCGGAGTGTGTCCACTGGTTGCCTCGAAAGTGCATCTCCTACCGCGTTGAGTTTTCCTTTTCTATATTGGATGTCGAACGAAAACTGCTGCAACTCTAGCGCCCACCGCGCGATGCGGCCTGATGGATTTTCAATTGAATTAAGCCACTTGAGGGACAAGTGGTCGGTTATGACGGTGAACGCGTAGCGCTCTAAGTAGCACCGCATCTTCCGGATGCCCCAGATGATGGCCAGGCATTCCTTTTCGGTAGTTGAGTAGTTCCTTTCGGCCTGATTGAGGCGGCGGCTGGCGTAGGCGATAACACTTTCTTTATCGTCAAGGTTTTGCGTGAGTACTGCTCCAAGTCCCACGTCACTAGCGTCAGTCTGCAGAGTGAAGCGTTGGCTGAAGTCTGGGCACGTTAAAATCGGAGCGTGGACTAGCATTTCTTTCAATTTGTCGAAGGCCTTCTGTTGTTCGTTTCGCCAGCGCCAATGTTTTCCCTTCTTCAATAGAGTTGTCAAAGGGTGCACGATGGTTGCGAACTCCGGCACGAATCGCCGATACCACGACGCGATGCCGAGGCACTGCCGCAATTCACGCAAATTTGTGGGCGGTTTGAGCATTTGAATGGCCTCGATTTTGTCCGGATCGGTCTAGATTCCGTGTTCACTCACCACATGTCCCAGGTATTTGGTACGCTTTTTACAAAACTCGCACTTCTCGGGGTTCAGCTTCAGATTCGCTGCGCGTAACCTGCGGAAAACTTCCTTTAAATGTTTAATGTGTTCCTCTAGCGATCCGCTGGTGACAATTATGTCGTCCAGGTAAGCGAAAGCGTGTGGTTCCATATCGGGTCCAATCACCCCATCCAAGGCCCTCTGGAATGTCGCCGGCGCGGAGTGAAGACCGAAAGGCATGACTTTCCACTGGAAGAGCCCGCGCCCGGGGACCGTAAAGGCAGTGTATTTCCTGCTTTCCTCTGCCATTGGTATCTGCCAGTAACCATTTTTAAGGTCTAGGCTGCTTATGAATTTTGCATTCCGTAGGCGGTCGAGGATATAGTGAATTCGGGGTAGAGGGTACGCGTCAGGGACTGATCTTTCGTTAAGCTGCCTATAATCGATGCACAGCCTCCAAGCGCCCGTTTTCTTTTTAACCAATACAATTGGGGCGCTATACGCGCTATGAGACCTCTCTATGCAGCTCTTTTCGATTAACGCGTCAATTTCTTGTCCTATTATTTCCTGCATGGCGGGCTTGCGTGCGATGTATCGCTGTTTAATGGGACGGTCGTCCTTCATTACGATTTTATGTGAAGCGATATTGCACGTACCATGCACTTCCTCGAATTCTTCGAGTTCTGATCGTAAGAAGTTATCGATTTTCGCCTTCGACGGCCCTTCTTCGGTAGTGATCGCACGTGTGAGCTCGATCGTTCGTCGTACTCTATTGATTCTCTGCAGCGTGACTGTTTGCCCGCATAAGCTGATGCTAGCGTTGACTTGGGATAAAAAGTCTAAGCCTAGAAGCAGATCGTCTGTCGCCTCAGTTAAAATTAAGAGCTCCATGGTTACCGTGGTCTCACCCAACACTATAGGGACCCGAAGGCACTCGTTAGTGGTCCTGCGCGTGTTGTCAGCTAAGCGAATGTAGTTGGTTGTTGCAGTGCGGGTCAGAGGTAGACCCAGTTCGCTTACTAAAGCCGTGCTGGAGAAACTCCTCGTGGCCCCAGTGTCGATCACCGCCCTCGTCAGAAGGTGTCCCACCGTAACTTCTGCGAATACGTGGTCTGTGTTGAAATGTAGGAGGCTTAATTGTTCCTTCGAGGATCGTTGATTTCTGGGCCCGTCATTCCTCCTGTCGGACGTGGCCCGTCCCCGTTTCCCGCACATGGCCGCCGGCAACAATCGATGGTGCGGTATCCGCGGCGTCCGCAAATCCAGCAGAACAAAATGGGTGGATTTTGACAATGCCTCTGCATATGGCCGTCTTCGCCACATCGTCGACAAGCCGTACTGGGATGCGGCACCTTGTCCATTGGTTGCGCCAACTGTCGGTGCCTGACTTCCCGTTCTCGCGGCCGACGCTCCATAGTCTCCTGTGAGCGCTCGTTTATTTCTTCTAGGTCTTCTACCAGCCCCATCAGCTCGTTAAGATTTGCGAAATCGCGCCTTTTTATGTACAGCCGAATGTCATTTCCTGCGTTTTTATACACGCGTTCCAGCTTTTCACTCTCGCTCCAGTGGACATGTCGCATTACGTCGTACAAGCTGAGTACGTAATCTTTAAAGTGTTCGTTGGGTTTCTGGTGCCTGGTTCTTATTTGGTCTTCGAGAGTTTCGAAGTATCTCGACGACAAGAAAAACTTTAGAAATGCTGTTTTGAATTGGACCCACGTTGTCCAATCCGCATCTCGATTACGGAACCAGACTAGTGCCGAAGTAGTTCTGGCATTGTTCGTGGGAGTAAATCCCGTTCGATGGCGTATGCGGAGGGCAACTCCTCCAGCCTTTCGATGAATGCAAGTGGATCGCGCCCACCGTCGTATTTAACGGACCACTTCCTCACTTTGTCCATTACGTCCGCATGCTCTGATGTTCGCGGTTGTGGTGGCGTTTTACACTCGTTCTCGGTGTTCAGTTGCATTGCCGGTATTACGGTGATGTGTTCATCGGGCTGTGATGACGCGAGTAGTTGTGGGGACTTGGGTGGCCGGTGCCGGTCTTCGACTTCGCACTTATTGCGAAGACAGCCAGCCGTTTCCTTAATTCCTCGACGGTGCCGCCATCGTCGGGTTCGAATTCGCCAATGTAAGTGAGTAACTCGTCTCTGCGCAGAGCGTAGATCCACCCTACTTTCATTCTTATTTTCGTTGCTCACCGAACTTCAATTAATTTAGGGCTGAAAGCAACCAAGGTCCCTGCTCGGGCGCCACTGTAACGAAACTCTCGCAGGGGTAAGGACTCAGCCGAGTCCAATGGTTCGTCCAGTTATTTGTTTTAGTTAGACGCGGTTGGTTTCGTTTTAAATCCCTTTATTAATTTATTATTATTACTACTATTCCTCAAAGTTGAGGATTACAGAAGTGGTTTAGTCGTTAGTTTCCGGCTTCCTTGGACTTGTGTAGGTGCTTGCGAGGATCCGGCTGCTCGGCTGGCGTGAATGCGCTGGTTGTTGGCCTGGCGCCGGTTCGTCGGCGCTATCTGCGCTGGGTGAAAACCCCTCTGCCAGAAACACGGATGACTCTGTTGGCCGCGGGGGGTTAAAACCCCTCTGCCGACTTGTTGGCGTTGTCTGCGGGGGGTGCAAACCCCTCTGCCAGAAACACGGATGACTCTGTTGGCCACGGGGGGTTAAAACCCCTCTGCCGACTTGTTGGCGTTGTCTGCGGGGTGAAAACCCCTCTGCCAGAAACACGGATGACTCTGTTGGCCGCGGGGGGTTAAAACCCCTCTGCCGACTTGTTGGAGTTGTCTGCGAGGGGTGAAAACCCCTCTGCCAGAAACACGGATGACTCTGTTGGCCGCGGGGGGTTAAAACCCCTTTGCCGACTTGTTGGCGGTGTCTGCGGGGGGTGAAAACCCCTCTGCCAGAAACACGGATGACTCTGTTGGCCGCGGGGGGTTAAAACCCCTCTGCTGACTTGTTGGAGTTGTCTGCGGGGGGTGAAAACCCCTCTGCCAGAAACACGGATGTGCGCAGACGTTGATGCTCTGCAGCTGTCGAAGTTATCGCAGACGTTGATGCTCTGCCGCTGTCGAAGTTAGCGCAGACGTTGATGCTCTGCCGCGGTCAAAGTTAGCGCAGACGTTGATGCTCTGTTTCTGATAGTTCACCTGAATTGCTGATGGTTCGCGCTTAGCGGCTTCTTCACGAATCCCCAATCTTGGTTTTGGGTCTCCTTTTATATGCGAGCGATTGCTGAAGGTTTGCAGTGTTCCCTTTCCCACTCAGGTCTCGATTTACTATCTGCTCCCGTCTCTCTTTTGGCCGTACTCATATCAACGCTGGCGTGTTAGATCAGGTGATTCTGCCGTTATGCTGGTATTGTGCATATGGCAACGGTTCCCTCGCGTGACATATATGCTCGTTTAATAATCGCGGTGACTGTACGTACTTATACCGGGTGCAACATTCATCTCGCTTCTTTCCATTTACGAACAAAACTCATTCTATATGGTTAATATAATTCTTTATTGGCATATACATGAATAAGTATTCTTCATTTATATACAAATATATATATCTTTTAATTAATTTTAAATTTTGGCTTATTGTAGTATGTGCGGGTTAAATTTTAGTAAAATTTTCCCTCACAATATATATACTTGCAGTATTGCCGCGTTGGCGCTCAATTTCTCTATATTGAGGGTACCAATGAGCAAAAATTAGGCATGGAGTACAAAATTAGGTGAACTGCCGAAAAGTGGGTGTGGCACGCCCATTTTTCATCCAACAAAATAATATTGATTCCAAAACTTATATGTATCCTATTAATCAGCAAAATTTGTATAATTATCAATACAACTTCTTTAGATCCTCCATGACCTATGTAAGTGGGCGGCTCGCGCCCAAATTCGAAAGATAAACTATAATTATAGCTTCTTAACTATTTCTGTGCGTTACAAACGCTGGTACTAAGTGCGTTTACTCTCAAAATTTAGGTGTAGGGTATAAAAATATATTGCAATACTGGGTGGATGGATGAAAACGAGGCTTGGCCCGGCCATTTTTTTCCCAACAGAATATTATTGATTCACAAACTACAATATTATGTACACCATTATTCAGGAAACTTATATACTTTTCAATACAATCCATGTAAAACCCTCCATGACCTATATAAACTAAAAGTGGGCGGATCACGCAAATATTTGGCATATTAAGTGGAAGCATTAGTCTAAACCTACATATAAAATTTTCTTGTCTTCTCTCAAAAAGTGATGCTGATAAAAGTAGGCGTGGTCCTTGGGCGATTTTCCCCATTTTCAATACGAAACACCCCAACATAGCAACGAATATTTTTGCCAAATTTCATTTTGAAATCTTAATCCGTTCTCCTGTGATCGTGATTTCAACGGACAGACAGACAGACAGACGGACAGGCATCGTTATTTCAATTTTATGCGTTACACACTCCGGTAGAAAGTGAATATACCCACAACCTTAAGGTGTAGGGTATAAATATAACAATAATCAATAACACAAAAAAAAACTATAAAACCTTTGGTTGATGCATGTTTCACTTTGAATATAGTAACAATATAAGCAAGAAAAGAATCCGAACGAGCTTTGTTTACCCTAATTCGATCGACGACACTCCGTTCTACTGAAGTAATTAAATTACAACAACGTCGACTCTCCATCCTCTATTGAAAGTATTTATAAAAACATAAACTAATTGTGCCTTCCAAAAATCATCATTTATTTCTGTGTTTGTAGTTAGAGTTGAGAGAGTTGAGATCAATGAACATAAAATGACCTACATTTATACGAAAAGAAAAATCAACTTTACATGTGTTCAATGAACTAAGAGTATTCATAGTTTTAGCAAGCTGGGATTTGACATTGAAAAACACTGAAATGGTTCAATAAAACATGAGCGTGCATGAATGTCACCGATCACACATTTTCTAAACACAATTATGCCCAAGAACACGAACATAGACTCTCTTTGTACGCACTATACATACATATATTTCTACGACATCATAGTAAGAATTGAAACAAAAGCGAAAGACAACAGAAGAAATAAAAATCCGCTCCACCAACGGAATTTGTTTGCATTAAATCTACGGCGATCTTTTCTGCTAATAGATTCCTATTAAAACAAATAACAACAACAACAACATACGCAATTAAATAATCAAAACAATCACCGAAATTTTATTACACCAACTCAGTCGACGGCACTTCGTTCAAAACACCGAAGTTTGTTTACACTAACTCTGTGGACCGACGGTCACTTTCGCTAAAGTCTCATGATACAACAACAACAACATATTCTTTCACAAAAATATTCAGCATCTTCACCCTTTCCCTCCACGCTCACATGACTCCCTTCCCTCTCCTTCCCCACATCAGCTGCCTGTCCGTCTGTCTACGCGTCGGCAGAACTTCGCATCATATAAACGTTATGGCGACGGCAGAGCAGCCTCAAACACACAAACATTAACAATCTTAAGGTGACGGCAGAGCAGCCTCAAACACACAAACATTAACAATCCTAAGGCGACGGCAGAGCAGCCTCAAACACACAAACATTTACAATATTATTGCGACGTCAGAGCACCTCTTTGACGGCAGAGAGCCACACACACTAACCTTAACGAACCTTACGGCGGCGGCAGAGCACCTCCGCGCCTCAGCGACTGCGCAGTCGCTATGTTGTTCCAGAAACCCCATATACACACTACTAAGATACACTTCACCTGTTATTTGTTTATAACTGATAGCTGTTTTTCCTGATCTGATAGCTGGTTTTCCTGATCTTATAGCTGGTTTTCCTGATCTGTTACCTGTTTATAGCTGATCTGATAGCTGGTTTTCCTGATCTGTTACCTGTTTATAGCTGATCTGATAGCTGTTTTTCCTGATCTTATATCTGTTTGTAGCTGATCTGATAGCTGGTTTTCCTGATCTGTTACCTGTTTATAGCTGATCTGATAGCTGTTTTTCCTGATCTGATACCTGTTTATAGCTGATCTGAGAGTTGGTTTTGCTGATCTGATAGCTGTTTTAGCTGATCAAATAGCTGGTTTTCCTGATCTGCTACCTGTTTTTTTTCCTGGTCTGATAGCTCTTCTCATATATATTCACCAAAATTAATGAAAAAATATTAAAAGATCTTATTAAAACTAGGCGAGTGCTAAAACAAAAATTTAAAAATATAAAACTTGGGAAAGCGGATCTAGAGAATCAAATCAAATTGTTTACACTAACTCTGGACCAACGGTCACGTTCGCTAAAGTCTCATGATACGACAACAACAACAGCATATTCTTTCACAAAAATATTCAGCATCTTCACCCCTTCCCTCTCCTTGCCCCTACTCATGAATGTCCGTCCGTATTACATATGTATGTATGTATGTATGTCTGTCTGTCCATCCGTCCGTCTGCGGTAGCTATTCACGGCAGAGCTATTCACGGCAGAGCTATTTCGAGCAGAGCACCTCCATATGTAAATCTTATCCAGCAGCAGCCCGGCAGAGCAGCCTCAAACACACGAACATTAACAATCTTATGGCGACGGCAGAGCAGCCTCAAACACACAAACATTAACAATCTTATGGCGACGGCAGACCAGCCTCACCATACAAACCTTTTAGCTCCTCTTTGACGGCAGAGAGCCACACACGCAAACCTTAACAAACCTTAACAAACAATATGCAGCGTTTTGTTGCGCAAAACTGTTGTGCAAGATAATAGAGTAACATTAGTGGGTATATGTACCTTCTGGGCCAACGTAGTGACAGCGCTGTCTGAGGTGCTCTGCCGCCGTCATAAGGTTTACATGGTGTGCGCCTCACCATCAAAGAGGAGCTGCAAGGTTTGTATGGTGAGGCTGCTCTGCCGCCGCCATAAGTTTTATGGGGTGACGTGATCTGCCGGGGTCTTACTGCATAGGGTTTATTTGTTAAGGTGCTCTGCCGCCATTGAGAGCTGCTGCTGGTCTTCAGATAAATGCTGCGATGGTCCTGACACTTGTGCATGCTACATGTTAGAGCACCAAATTTCTAGAGTTAACAAATTAATGATGTTGTATTCTAGATTGCTATAGAACCTTTTCGAAATAATAATATTGTATGATAAAAAAGTCAATTGTTAAAGTTTAAAAATTTTTTTTTTATTTATTTTTTATTTTGTAACATAAGTATATACATATTATTATTACATTTTATAATAAAATGGTTCTGACAGCGGGAAGTCCACAAGCACCTCCAAGCGAAAGTTATCGCTTCCATCCTTCACTATTTTCATCAAATAGTAGGAACCGTTGCTGAATTCCGAAATGGTGAATTCCGAAACGATGAAGCGTTGAGGCAAAAAATACAACGTTGTCCTCTAGTACCATTAATATGCCTTGTCCAAACTTTGTTTTGACTCAGCGTACAGTTTTGATAGGATAGCTTGCGTTTGCCTCCATGTCTTTTATAGACAGTACAGTTTTCGATATTAAATTTTTATTATTGAAATCCTCAATAGCACTCAAAGAAAAAGTTGAGGTTGCCTGCCTTTGTGTCATTTTTCGAGAATTGTTTGTTTTACTTATTTGAATTTTTTATAATAATATTAACAAAAATATTAAACCAAATTTAACTAAAACTTGACTTCTGTTCAGCTCAAGAAATTTACAACGACTGAATGAAATGGTACAGTCCAATAATATATTATTTTATGTTTTTTATGTAAGAGAGTATAAAAGAGAGCGAGAAACTTAATGAAAGAGTAGAAACCCCTAAAACAAAAATATTACATAAAAATTTTTATATATTCAGTATTTCATTTACCAACGAACAACACACAACATGAACTCTATCAACATGTCGTTATTTTTGAAACGTGTTCATGGCTTTCTAATGACTCAGAAAGAAAATATCCTGGATGAACATTTTGAAGAAATTTTGACGAGCTACGTGAAATTAAGCGCTTTGTTAATAAAATCACATCATGGCTATCATTATACCATTTATTGTTCGTCCTCAAAATATAGCGCTAAGATTAGGAGAATTAATAAATTGTTTGCTTAATATAGCAGATTATATAAAATGTAAAAGCAAGTTTTTAAATTAAACAAATTACCCTTTTAAGTAAACAAATATGTTTTTATTCTTTTTAAACAAAGTAACATTACATACAAATTTTATATATTCAGAACTTTATTGAATACTTTCGATTTACATTATACAAAAACGACAAACACAAGTGTCCACAGTTAAATGAATTATAATTTTGATGTTGAGTGTAGTTGTATTGGATTCCGTCACCCAAATATCGAATTATTTCATGCTGTGGTTGGAAGTTTCTAAAGCTGTCATAATATTCTTTAATATTTCTATTCTTATAGTATGCTACCCAATGAGTACCAGGACCGCTGAAAGTGTCTAAGTTAACAATTCCACATTCTTTTTCATGTATTCGTTTCGGTAGACAATCTTTCATGAAACCGCCTCTAAAATGTGGCAATTTATTAGAATGTTTCATCAAGTCGAAGTCTGTGAGAGGTCTTCTGGGTAGCTTCTTTAAAAGTTTTTTGGTTGAGGGCGATAATATAGTCCCAATTCTTTTTTGTATGGTTTAAGATACAAGCCTTTCCCCATTGCAATTCCTGCAATTGTTTAATTATGTCGATTTGCTTCCTTCAGTTGTTTTCTTGCAGCGTTAGTTTCATTGATTTCTTTTGCGATTGCTGTACCACCAGATAATAATCCACCAACGACTAATGGTAGAAATCCTCCAACCTTCGGAATAGGAGTAACACGTGCAATTTTAATCATGGATTTTTTCGTCCAAAAGACCTTTTAATTACTCCTTGTGTTATTTTAATAGCTTTAGGAATATATTCAGGTTTTCGTTGCTTGATAAATTTGAATGAATTTTTAAGGGTTTTAGTGAATAATTTCTTTGCACAGGAGCCTTTAAACTTCTTCTTCTTTATTTTCTTAAGAATTCTGTTTAACTTGTTTCCCATACCGACTTTAACTTTAGCTTTCATTGCGTTTATTCCTTCACCAAGTTTAGTGTCCTTAGATATTGATCTTCAATAAGCCTTTTCAGCTTATATTTTATCTGTTTCGTGCCTTTTATTTAAATCTTTACTGTGAGAATATGGAATATCATGCTCTTTACATGCAGCTTCCAATGGATTGATTTCGCTATCACCGCTAGCTAAGTTGTCTTTTAGTTTAGTTCCTGGACCACAAAATTGATAACCCAGTACATGAAGTTCAAATGGCAGAGAGCTTATAGCTTTATTGAATAAACCTCTTCCAATCACTGGTTCATAACAACTAGAAGGTTTTTCATAAATTATAACCATTTTGTATCCATTCTAAACTATAATGTATAAACTATAAAAAAACTATAAAACTATAAAAACAACAAATACTATAATGTGGCGAAAATGCCGCGACATCTATACAATGCAATAACTGCAATAATGTGATATACAGTGCCGTCTACACTCCGATACGTGCAATATTTACGAGTGTTACCAAATCTCACAGTGTTATCAAATTCAATGAATATCATAAGAATCTTCAAGCAGTTTCTCCTACAATCCACATTCTTCTGGAATACGACGAAATCTATCGAGCGCTAGCGAAATATCCAGATGTTACTTGATATTTCCACAACGCAGCATACATAATAGAACATGGTTCATTGCTGAGACAAACAATTCATGGAAAAGGAAGTTTCTCGACAATCCAATAAGATCTGGAGTAGTCTGACGATAACGTAGCGATAATTATCGAACAGTATAAATAGATACAAACCATAGCAGCGAACACAGCTTGATTTTGGAAAGCAACAAAGTGACATCGTGGAAGTAACAGTTTGAAAAGAGTTGAATAAGAATAAAGTAATTGAATAGCTTCTAATAAGAATTCGTGTATAAGTGTTTACGTGTACAAGTTATAAACAGCGATAGTAAAGACGTGTTAATATTAGAAGAAGCAATAATAAATAGTTGATTTATTATTTGAAACTAACGACTTTTTATTGTTTCGAATTTACGATTATTCACAATCCAGTGATCGAACCTTAAGAGAGTTCAAGAGGTAATTTTGGAAATTACGTAACAATATATAAAGTAATAAAAAGGCTTGAATGCTTTGAAAACAAAACCAAATTCAATAATGATATTCGATGATATAGCTTGTGAGAAGCAAAACAACATTCGAGAGTACTTTTGTATGGGCAGACACAAATCTATTGATTGCTTTTACTTATGTCAAACATATACAAGAATTCTAAAGCATTTAATACGTGAGAATGCAAATTTTATAATTATGTTTAAGCAAGATGAAATGAATATTGAGCACATATACCATGATTATGTCGGAACAGATACGGCATACGAAAAATTTCTAAATATATGTGGAGAATGTTGGAAAGATAAATACGGAGTCCTTGTGATAAGCAAAGATAATGCAATTGACAATGGTCGTTATAGAAAGGGATTTGATATATACATTCACATATAATTAATAAAGACAGTTTCATGCTATATTCATATTAGTATGTTACCTAACTTTCAACTGATAACATTGACACGATACACTTCACCTGATATTTGTTTATAACTGATAGCTGGTTTTCCTGATCTGATAGCTGGTTTTCCTAATCTGATAGATGGTTTTCCTGATCTGATAGCTGGTTTTCCTGATCTGATAGCTGTTTTAGCTAATCTGAAGTTGGTTTTCCTGATCTGATACCTGTTTATTTTTCCTGGTCTGATAGCTGTCTCATATATTGTCGCCAAAATGAATGAAAAAATATTATAAGATCTTATTAAAACTAGACGAGTGCTTAAACAAAAATTCAAAAATATTAAACATGGGAAAGCGGATCTAGAGAATCAATCAGAGAAAACGTTTAAACCGATTACAAAACCGATTAGGCGGTTTTCACACCAATGAGACAGAGACAAAGAGACAAAATTTTGTTCTTGTTTTGCTAATAAAATTGTAAGAAGAACAAGCGGATGAATTTGTCTCTTTGGTTCATTTTTGTCTCACGGCATTCCGTGAGACAAAGAGACAAAAGTGTTGTCTCACCAATACAGTAAAAGTGTATTAAGCTTTGGAGTGGAATTTAGTCCCTTTTGTGAAATTCGGACTAAATTTTATTACTTTGTGCAATAGAAGTGCATGGCTGAGCTATTAGATTAAAGCATACCTTGTGTAGTTTTTATCAGTTTTTTGTTGTTTCTGTTTTTTGTTGTCGCTGTCCTAATTATTATCGAAAGTCGGAAAATATATAGCGAGTCTTTTGTGTCCACATTATTATTATTCCACATTATTTGTGTAATTTAACGCGAAGGTTATAAATTGGTTTATGGAATTTCTTCTTAATAACCTATTTGATTCCATAATTGCAATTAAAATATAAAACTGTTGAAAATATTGTCGGCTTCGATTTAGTACGATTTTATTTGTAACAATGACAGAACGGTAATACTCCCCAGCAGTAAAGTAGCAAAAAGCTTTAAGACTTTAGTCTCTTCAATGTAAATGCCACAAGAGTCAAAAATGAACACGAACTGTCTCTTTGTCTCTGTCTCATTGGTGTGAAAACCGCCTTACAAAGCCACTTAACAAATTGGTGCAAAAATCGAACATAAGTATGTAACAAACTACGGGTTGGCCAAGATATCCTCAGAGGGTGTCCGGATTCAATTTACAAGACCTGAGTTCTTTTGCACAATGATTTATTTTATTTAGACTTGTGTTTGCTTTTCTTAAAATATACTATAT
Source organism: Thecophora atra (assembly GCA_937620795.1). NCBI lineage: Eukaryota > Metazoa > Arthropoda > Insecta > Diptera > Conopidae > Thecophora > Thecophora atra. The sequence goes on from OW569398.1 coordinate 65,243,615, forward strand.
GTATATATATTGACTCTTAAAATTAACAATTAGTGTTTTCCTGCTAACAATGGTAATAATCTTATGATTATAACGTCTTCGTGGTCTTTCGGGTCACGCTGGTGGGCGTACGCACAACAGACGCAGCGGAGTTTGGTCGTTGGTTTATGACAGTGACTTCTTGATGGGCTTACGCACGCAAATCAATAAGTCGGTCATTCGCTGATGGGCTTACGCAAAACGGATGCAGCGAATGTCAATTGTAGGTTATTCGAAGCAACTTATTGAAGGGCTTACGCACACAACTTATTAAGTTTTCTATGGCGGTCGCTGATGGGCTTACGCACAACGGATGCAGCGAATGTCGATTGTAGGTTATTCGAAGCAACTTATTGAAGGGCTTACGCACACAAGTCAATAAGTCTTCTATATGTACTGCCCTGTTCACTGTTAAATATTCACTGCTAGATATTCACTGTTAAATTTTTACTGTTAAATGTTCACTGTTAAACTGTACTGAGGTTCTCTGCTTGGATGTATTTGACGAAGTCTTGACTCAAACTGAACTGCTTTCTGACTGACTTCCTGATCCTCGGTTGCGGGCACTGTTATAAATTCCACTTTCCTGTTGCCGTTATCCGTTTCCGTTGTTTCCTTTCCGTTGTTTTCTTTAGCTCGAAAACAAAAGTCCGTGTAAGCTCTATCGAGATTCGGTGCCTCGGGTCCATGACTTCTGCGGCTGTGTTTGCCATGCGCAGCTACTGCTGACCTTGTTCCTTCTGTTGTTGCTCCGTCTGCGTCCTCTCCTCCTCCAGCTTCATCTGGAGTTTCTCCACTTCACCTCTTAAGATCCCGACCACGTGTGTTCTCCTGTAATCTTCTTTTCGTCTGTTCCATATCTTCTTGTTGTAGTTCCTTCAAGTTCCGTATTGCTTGTAGTTTAGCCTCCAAATCCTGCAGTTTCTTATTGGCTTCCGTCTCGCTCCTCTCCATCGTCGCCATTTCGGTTGACATTTCTTGTATGGTTTCCTGCATTTCTGCAGTTTTCCGGCGGTGTTCTTCTATCTCTGCTTTTACTTTGTTAATCTTTTCGGCTTCCTGTTCCTTCCTTTTGTTTTCTGCTTGACGCATCTTTTCCAGTCGGTGCCGCTTTTCCTCATGCTGAGCCTGCAGCATTCCTTCGCAGATCTGCTGCTCTCGCTGCTCCAACAACTCCATGTGGTAGTGTAACCGTACGCCCTCGTCTTCTTCTGTTGGCTGTATGTATCTCGTGTGGACGTACATGTATTGCGTAACGGTCAACAGTCGATCCGTCAACTGTACTCGGTCTTCGAAGGTTATCAGTTCTCGTTGTTCGCATGGCCATTCGTTAAAGGAGCATTTGTTGTCGTTGTCGTCTTCATCTGTGTTGTTGTTGTCCTCATTTGCGTTGTTGTTGTCTTCATTTGCGATATTGTTGTCGGAGTTCTTCCAAATCTATGTTCTCGAAATCCTGCTCGTCAATAATTTGCTCCATATTCAGTGCCGGGTCGTCAACGTGTTCGTATCCAAAACTTTCGTTCTCCTCCTCACTGTCACTGATTGTAATTATTCCGAAGTCCAGTTTCTTTTATAATTTTTCCACTATATATGTTTGCAATTTACTTGTTATTTTTTTTTAAACACTTTTCAAACTCCACTGATCACTTCTAAGCATAAACTTAAAGTGATTTTCCCGCGTCGTTAGCATGACCTCAAAACCTATTTCTTTGTTTCGTCTACTTTTGTACATAATTTCAGTTAATTTCCCGTAACTATGTGTTTGTTTTTAACTCTCTATTTACTCACAGTTGTTAATCGTGCAAACCGGTAATCGTGGTCCAATTACGTATGCATTGCATTTGATTCGTATTGCAATTTATTATATGTTACTTCTTCGTTTTTTCGTTTTCGTTCGAGCCCACATGTATATATTGTCGATCGATGACGCTTATTTACTTCGTTTTCAAGTTCAAGTTCAACGATGCTTTATGTACTTCGTTTTCAAGTTCAAGAGTGCGTTGACTTGTTTTGTTTCCCGGTATCTTTTGTGTGTTGTTAATGATGCTCAACTTGTTTATTCTTCATTTCTTTATTTCACCTCATGTATTTACTTATATATATTTTATATTTCTCAGACACTGATCAGCAACAATTATTGAAATCATTACCCCTTTAATGTTTATATCATGATAAACCTCGAAGTTATATACGCATTATTATTATCACTATTATTGTGATGTCGTACTTAATATTTATTTCGTGTTTACTCTTTATCAAACAGCAATCACTGTTAACTATTTAACTTAATATTTACCCTTAATTTCAAATAACATTTTTATTATTAATTCCAATCACAATTTCATTATTAATTACTCTTTTCTGGTTTTTTTTTTATATAATTTAATTTTCCTTTAAATTCTTTTCGGGATTAGCCTGGCGATCCTTACCTCTTTATTTCAGGTGGTTCGTGTATCATCATCCTAAACGTGATAATTGTCGCTATAACTCGTGTACCATACACTTAAAATGATCGATCCTTCCAGTCGTCTTTGGTGTTTTCCAATATTTGTTTTGATGTTGTTTTGTTTTTGTGATGCACTTGTTTTCCAATATTTGTTTTGACATTCTGTTGCATTATTTCTTCGCGTGTTTTTTTTCCCATGTTTTCAAATATGTTTTGGTTTTGGTTTAATTAGATAAAGAAAATATCTTTCGACTTCGGATCTGCAAAATGTGTAATGCAGCATCTGCATCGTTGTTGAGTGTCATAAATCTGCCCTGGATTTCTCACCCTGCCCTGCCGCTGAAGCGCCTGCTCGTGCGGCTTCGCGAACTTGGTAAGTAATGTATATATTTTCTCTTAGTTTCATTGTTTTGTTTGTTTAGGTTTTGGTATGTTGTTCCTGCATCATGGGATGATGCTATATTCGATGCGTTCTTCATCAAGGAAATCTTCGATTCCTGCGCTTCAGAATGGCACAGTCCCCCTTACCTCGGAGGATTTCATGTAATTGTGTTTCTTGGGTATGGTATATACTTCACCACTTTGGTTAACACGCGTTACTAAAGTTTCATGTCTTTCAGACTTCACCGTCGCTTGCACTGCCAAATTATAGGTTTGGTTCGATGCAGTCGTGGTTCACGTCGGAGAGTGTTGTGCTTTCGTCATTGTTTTAATGTGCCTTTTCCCTCGCGTATTTAATTGCGGTCTTATGTTTTTTTTCCGCCGCGACTCGTGTGTCCATTTAATATAGTTCGAATCTTCTTTGTCTCGTCGTTCTTACCCTCGGTATTCTTGCATCCCTTGTGCTGGACTAATTTGTCTTGCTATTGTTTTTATAACTCTGGTTATTTCCTTGGATATCAGGATTACTGCCATCGCGTCGCGCTGTTACGTTCGCTTCAAATGTTTGTTGATGGAACTCTTTAAGTTCGTTTACGTAAGCTCTGCGAGTCCGGGTTTCTCCTTCTCTTCTGAATTTCACTATCACTGGCGCTATAAAGTCGACCACGTAATAGGAACCTTCAAACTTTGGTGCCAATTTCGCCGCGAAATTGTCCACTGCTTTAGACAGGTGGTGTTGCTTCCCCATCACTGCTTGGCCAACTGAGGGTTTCCACTGACGACGTCGCAAGTCGTAGTGTCGTGCTTTGGTATAGTGTCTTTGGTAGTCGCAGTTGCCTTCCTTGCGTGAGGAAGGCTGGGCTATACCCCGTACTTTCCGATACACTGCTATTGATGGCTAAAGAAACCTCTGGCAACATCTCGTCCCAGGCTTTGTGGTGACTTCCTGCGAGTTGCGCGATCATTGTTTTTAAAGTTCGATTGATTCGTTCGGTCGGGTTCTCTTGTGGTGTGTACGGTGCTGTGAATTCTTGCCTGATGCCCATTTCCGCCAGAAAGTTGCGAGAACTTCGACTCGTAAATTGTGCTCCATTTTTAGAGATCAGAACTTTAGGAACACCAAAGCGCCAGAATTCGTTCTCGAAAGGCTTTCTTCTTATCCGTTGAGGCTATGCGTAGAGGTACCATTTCGGTGTACTTAGAGAACTTATCCTAGAACACCAACAACATACAGTTTCCATGTTTCGACCCCATGGACTTTTCCCGATTTGTGACAACATATGTCCTGCTGGTTTGCGTTAGTTATACTCGGTTTATATTGCTGACATAGCTTACACCCTCCGACATATCGTTTGATATCCCTGAACATTCCAGGCCAGTAATACTTAGCGGTAATTCTTGCAGGTGTCTTTCGTGTGCGGCACATGGGTTATCGTGGTTTTCTTTTAATACTTGTGCTTGCTAGTTCGTTGCCACGCATAACTTCCAGGGTATGTATTCCTCGTAATCTAACGTTTTCGCGATATGGCTGTAGAGCTGGCCATCCTGTATGATGTAGTCGTTGAATTTCTACGGGTTTTCCTTGACGTCTTTGATCCTTTTGTCGAACCATGGACACGTGCCTATATCTGCTTTACCGTCCACTGCGCTGATTCTCCCAACGGTTTCTTCTGGTTGACGCGATAAAGCGTCAGGGCCACATTCAACTTTCCTCGGCGATATTTTACGTCGAACCTTTACTCCTGCAATTCGAGTACCCACCTGGCAATGCGTCCTGTTGGGTTCTCGATCGAATTCAACCATTTCAGAGACAGGTGGTTCGTGATTACGACGAAATGGTATCTTTCGAGGTATGACCGCATTTTCCTGATTCTCCAGATAATTGCTAGGCATTCTTTCACCGTTGAAGAATAATTGCGTTCCGCTGGATTCAGTCGTCGACTCGCCTGTGCGATCACTCGCTCGTTCCCCTCGAATTCCTGTGTGAGCACCGCTCCTAAACCAAAGTTGCTAGCGTCCATCTGTAGCGTGAACTCCTGCGCGAAATGTGGACAAGCCAGCACAAGCGCTTCTGTCAGCTTGGACTTGAGGGTGTTAACTGCCTCCGCTTAGGATCGATTTCTGCCGACAGACTACAACATTCGGCAAATCTTGAAGTAAACATTCTGCAATATTGGTATGAAAACTTAGCCTACACATACCTCGGTGAAATAGGCCAAATAGTGCACGGAGTGCCGGCAACACAAAAATTATTTTGAACAATAGACGCACTTGTCTAACCGAAATGCATTTAAAGGAATTAATTTTAATAAAACTGAACTCGTAATAAAAATGGAGCGTATTTTCATTTCGTTAGGTATTTCTTTCCAATTGATTGAGCATTGTAAAAAAGGAAAAAAAAATTTTTCAAAATGAAATTTGAAAAAAAGCAAAATTCGAATAACATTACGAAAGTCTGCATCAATCATTCGATTCCAAGAACTGTCGTGAACTACATATGCATGGAGAGCAGACATAATTATCCTTTGTTTTTTACTTGGCTGCAATATTACGTGCAGTTTTGGAGGCATAACGAGTTACGACAAATGAGCTAGGGAAATTCCCACTTTTTATTGCATTCCTTCACAATAGAAATTGGAAATGAGGAGCAAAAGAATCAGCGCTAAAAGTATATCCCGTTAGTTTGGCTCGCCGAAATGCAATCGTTCTACCTAACGCAAGCCAATCGTGCGGATGCTCAGAAGTAACATTCTGCGAATGGTCAATTGAGTTGAACCAATGGCGAAATAGTTCTTACGCCAAATAACAACGGAGATTTCCAATTAATATAATTGACTTATCCTGGAACAAAACTCGACCGAAGCTTGTGAAATTTGTTTTTAAGGTTTTTGCGTTGTAAAAAATATCGCCATAATTCAAACGCCCATAATTGGGAAGCAAACCTATAGAAAATTATTCTTAAGATTTTTTTTACAAATACGGAAACCTGAAAGATTTTCTGTCAGAACGGTGAAAACTGCATTGAAATCGGAGCAACCATTTACAAGTTAACTAAGTTTTTATTAACGTGCGACTAATCAAATTTATATAAAAGATATAGTTTTCCTAAGTAAATCTAAATTAATTGCAGAAGGCTTTCTGCTTTAGGTTCTTCATAAGCCATGAAACGTAAACAGGCAGCAACAACAACAACACAGTCACATTCATACACAAGTGCAGCAATGAGTTTTTGTCTCAAAGCAAGACGCCGCTATACCTGCTGATAAAGGTTTCGGTCGTGATGCGTAGATACAGGAAGCGAACATGAATGATGATTTCAAAAAGATCTGATGAATATCACGCAATTATCTTTGCTAGAAATTATTTTTTAACAAAATATATTTATTAAATGCAACATTTGCATTTACGTGAAACCTGTTGTGCTGTATATACCATTTGCGTATGCCCATGAATATCTATTACTGTATTTGGCTCTATACACGAAAGATCTTAAATTAGTTATTAATTTATAGCTAATCCTAATGTAAACTGCTTCCTTTCATTTCTCACATGCAGTGAAAAATCTACCGCTGAAAATTCTTCCATCTCCGAAATCTCGCCACGTATTCAACAATCTTCATGCACTCGCCAGTTCTCTGCGCGCTTGCTTTCCTTCTGCGAAAAACTCTTCAAAATAACTCTTATTTCAAAAAAGTCCGAAGAAAAAGTCTTCATAGAAACTTTTATCGGTGACCTTCAAGAATAAAAGTTTCTAAGAAACTGTTTTCGAAGACTTTTAAATTTAAAAGTCGGACGAAAACTTTTTTCAAAGACTTTTAAATTTAAAAGTCGGACAAAAACTTTTTTCATTTCTAGCAGTAGAAACTACCTGAGGGGAAAATCTATCTAAATAGACTTTAATTCCTGAATCTATTTCTACATTTTGAACTACCAAGCATTGGTCAGGGACAGCATTTTTCTCAAGCATCCTACCGGCTAAAGTTTTACTAGAAAAATGTCGTGAGCATGCATATAATTGCCTACCTAAATCGCCAAAAATACCCAATCGCTGACACCATATTGCTCGTCTACGGATTATATATGTACATATATTCAAATTTATAAATATAGAAACACCAAAATAAGTTATTTAAATATGCATTAACACTTGTACATATATTTATAGACAACACATACCTCTCCGCCTGATTTATTTGTGGAAAACTATAAAAACGGGTTTCTCCCTAGCATCCGTAAACACATTTCCTACAAGAAGCCATATTTATTTATATTTATTAAAAAGTTTAATGGGATATTTTAAATTTCTTTTCACAAGCACTTAACTTTAGCTTCCAATTGCAAATTATTTTCGAATGACAATATAAAGCGCGGTAAAAGGAGACCAAAACAAATTTATTGTAACAGTAAATATGGCACATTTGTGCAAACAGCGAAATTCAACAGAGCAATGTTTTTGTTTTTGTAAGAGTTGCATTAAAACTCACCGTTTTTAATTAAGTCTCTTATATTCACCCGTTTCAAACACAAACAATGCATTGTTTGGGTTTGAAACGGGTGAGTTCACGTAGAAGAATTACACATACAACACGCGGCCATTTTTTCTGTCAGCTGATTTGTTCGACGTTTCCAATCTATGTGATTTATGATTTAAGCATTCGGAAATGACTTCGGACACTCTTCCTTGTGAAATTGCATGCTGCAACTGTCGTTCCCTACATCTCCTGATTAGTAACTACCAGTTTCAGAGTCAGAGGAATCGCAGTAGGCAGTGCGGCGAATAATGTGCGGGGACACATTATCCAACAAGCGTGAAAAGCACACTTCGTCGATTTTAAAGTTGGATCGAAACCTAAGGGCGATTATTAAGAAAAACTTAGTTTATAATATGAACTAATATTGCGCAGCTTACAGTTCCTTTGAAGTCTCCAGGCCATTCTTAGTTCCTGTAGAAGATAGCCATCGATATTTCCTGTCTTGTCTGGCGAAAATGTCTAGCGTAAAATGCAGCTAGATCATCGTCGTGACACAATTTTCCTTTTCAGTTAAATACGCTAAATTCTCAAACTTACACAAAAGTGCAGTATTAAACTTTCTATTGATGCCATACACCTTTAAATTAATTTTTCTAGTATTTAATAAGCTCGATCCTTGAAATTCTCAGGAAGCTTTATTGGCCTATGTAGTATTTTTCCATTATGGGAAGTGTCACAAAAAAATTTCTTGGTGCATGCCAAGCATATGTGCTCTACAGACTACAGCAGTCTGGAAGGCATACATATACAAGCGAAACCAAGAAAAAATCAAATCCAGACATAGGAAAATCCTAGTAATTGCCAATCTGAGCAGTGCCGTATATCTCCCGAAATAAGACCGTTAGTCTGCACATATTCGTAATCATATAAGTAAGTTCTCAGTTCAGATAAGTCATATAAAATGTGAATTTTTGGGTTTGCTAGTTTTGTTAAAATTTAAACTAACCAATCATATCTCTTACTAAAATTTTATTTAACAAAGCTGTTTTCTCTGCTTGAAATCTCTTCTCTTTACAATATTGTATAGTGTCAAATAGGTATTGACAAGATTAACAAACAAATTAAGATATATATGAGATATGATTATAAAATATTTGATATGGCCAACACATCACTTCTTTGTAGATGAAACCATTTAATTCAATAAAATGCAGAGAATCCTTCGAGAGAAGTGTCCTTTTAGGGGCTTGAGATTGTAAACGAAAAGGTAGATTATGTTTGGATTTTATAGCAGCCCTAAATACCAAATATTGACTTAATAGCGGGGTTTGGTTTTTAGTTATGCATGAAATTTGAAAAATCATGTAAGAGAAGTGTCCTTTTGATGCCACCGATTTTATCCAAAAAGGGAGATGCTATACATAATATATACATATATATTATGTGTGTATGTACACACTTATAAACTTACATACCTGGACAGGGATGGTGAAAATGTATATTACCATTAAAATCTGAATACCGAAAATTTTCACGATTACAATACTTTCTTATTTTTACTACGTCTACAAGATAGTAAAAATTGAAGAAATAGCAATTATTTTTGATATTCTTCTAAATTTACCAATTCGGATTACAGTGGCCATGTTTTGTAACTCGGAGAGAATTTCTTAGTGAGATAAAGTGGAACAAAAAATTCATCGTTTCTCACTTGTAAAAAAAAAAATAAGTGCGTCTGTAACTTCAAGTGGACTTTGAACATCTCAACAAAAAGTACGTTCACTAACGATTACATTTTAACATTGTCAACAGTTTACAATCCGCCAACCTGTCAAGATTTTAACATAAAATCCATATAACACTCATAACATTTTAGTAAGATGTAAATGTTTGAAATTGAATAAATTCCAATCCTTTTTGACGTAGAGAAAAAGTGCGTTTTCAGATGGCACAAAATTCGTAGAGATGCGGAAGACGGGCGGATCATACTTATACACGACAAGCTAATCGAATATACTCCAGTGACTGATGAAATTAAAAAGGTTGCCTAAGGCAAAATGGAAGAGTTTGTCACATTGGATGTGTAAGACCTTAAGGGAAATTTCAATGATTTTATAGTAAAAGAATTGGCAGTTACTTTCAGCAATAATGAATATCAAAATGTTATTAAGCCACCGTTTGAATTTGAAGAATTGACGCTTAAATATCAGAAACAAGCAAATTGGATAAAAAGGCATCATCATGGATTTACTTGGAACTCTGGATTAATTTCTTTCAAAAGTGTTGAGAATTTCTTGAAGTTAAATATTAAACGTTGTTGTGGTGGGAGAAAAGAGAAAAAGCAAAGCGTGGGTGTTGTAAGCGAGTGGGGAAGTGTGATAAGTCAAATGTACTCACCGGTGATGGCTAGCGTTGTGGGATGGGCGATGGTATGGTGATTCTGGTGATGGCAGCGTGAGTGATGATCGGGAGTTGGCGATGGTAATGCCGACGATTGTGTGGTGATCGGATGCGGATGATCGATGATGATATATGGTGCGCTTGGTTGATGTGGAGCGATGGTGACTGATATGATTGGTTGATGTAGATCGATGGTGACGGTGATATGGATGGATGGTAATTGTTGAGAATTCGATGGTCAAAAAATGGTTTGTTGCACACTATGTGTAGGTTGGATTTCCAAAAAAGATAAGAACGAATATGCCGGAAGTGTGTAAAAACCTGGAATGAAACTAAAAACATGGCCATGGGAAGGCCGGGAAAGGGGCAGTGCTGCCAGAGCGAATGCATTTCCACGGATGCGGGAAACACACTCGCTCCTAGAGGGCGCCAGGTGTTTTGGTGTGAACATACCGGCCGCCTTGCAGTACTGCAATTTAGCTCAGGGGGTGGCATCTCGAGAGGGGCTTGTCGAGGTGACCTAGGACTTCGGCAGTGGTAGGGAACTGAGAGGGCTGAGTGAAAATTATGAATGTGCGGGAAGGAGAATCAGTTTGGTGATCGGACGGGTGATGTGTCCTTTTTCGGTTCGGTCGTCGGCGACGCGGATTCGATAGTCTGAACCGGGGTAAGTGCGCGAGACGCGGCCTAACCTCCACTGAGTGGGAGGGAGATTATCATCTCGTAAAACGACGAGATCGTTTACCCGGAGATCAGGTTGCGGGGTTTTCCATTTGCTCCGCCGTTGGAGTTCGGAAAGATATTCATTTTTCCACCGATTGCAGAATTTTTAATAGATGGCTTTGAGCTTCTGCCATTTATTAACAATCTTCATCGGTGACGCGAGCAGTGCGGGTTCTGCGGGTGTTTTAAAATCGGTCCTCCAATAAGGAAGTGACCGGGGGTCAGCGGTTGCAGGTCAGATGGGTTTTCTAACATGCTGCTGAGGGGCCTCGAGTTGAGGCACGCTTCCATCTTGGCGAGAATTGTGGAAAATTCTTCGAAGGTGAAGCGCTGATCGCCGACAAACTTCCGGAAGTGAAGTTTGAAGCTTTTTACACCGGCCTTCCAGAGTCCTCCCATGTGCGGTGCAGCGGCGGGAATGAAATGCCATTGAAGCTGGTGGTGGGTCCATTGGTTGGTGATGGAGTTCTTCGAACGGTTGACGAAGTCCGTCCATTCCTTTGCCAAGGACCTGGATGCTCCCACGAAGTTCTTCCCGTTGTCCGAGTAGACGTCCTTGGGGCATCCTCTCCGGGCGGCGAATCGGTTGAAAGCGGCGAGGAATGCCGGGGTTGAGAGGTCACTGACGGCCTCTAGATGTATGGACTTCGTCGCGAAGCAGACGAAGACGCATACATACCCCTTGGTGATGAGGCAAGCGCGTCCAGTGTAGTTCTTGATTTCGAACGGTCCCGCGAAGTCGAGACCGGTGGCAGCAAAGATGCGCGACATCTGGGTCCGCTCAGGGGGTAGAGCGGCCATAATTTGCGTTTGTGTCTGTTTTTTCTGCAGGACACATGTTTTGCAGCTGTGAATCGTGGTCTTGATAAGATTCTTTGCTTTGGGGATCCAGAATTGCGTCCTTAGCAATCGCAACATGAGGGAGTTGCCTCTATGCAGGGTGATGTCATGCATGAAGCGGATCAAAAGCCGGGAGTATTGGCAATTGTAGGGGATGATGATGGGATGACGCTCATCATATGCCAGAGAGGGGCATGATGCTAAGCGGCCACCCACGCGGAGCAATCCATCTTCGGAGAGGAATGGATTGAGCGAGAGGATCGAGCTCTTTGGTTCGAGGGTCGTCTTCCTCTCGAGACAGCGGTATTCGTTCGCGAACTGTTGCCGTTGGGTTAGGGTCGAGGAAGTCCGAGTTGAGAAGATCTTGCGGAGGGATGCCACTCAGCAGGCTAGCGTGGTTGGCAGTCCATTTTCGCATGGTGAAGGCCGCCGATTGAAGTGCGGCGACCAGCTCGAGGCGCAGGCGTATAGCCGATTCGAGCTCATGGGAACCGCACAAGGCGTCATCCACATACATGCTGGACTTCAGAGCTGAGGAGGCGAGAGGGAGTGTCTTTTCAACATCTTGAGCAAGCTGTTGAAGAGTACGAATCGCGAGATAGGGGGCACAGTTGACGCCAAACGGACGAGGAGTTCCGAAAGAGGATTCGCTTGTAGCGCGATTGTTCGGGGTGAACGAGGATTTGGCGGTACATTTTTTCAATGTCGCCATTGAAGACGTATCGGTACAAACGCCAACGAAGTAAGAGAAATGTTAGATCCGACTGGAGCGGCGGCCCTGTGTAGAGGGCATCATTGGTGGAGCTGCTTTCCGGTTTCAGAAGCGCATGGTGAGGAAGGTAGTAATTTCCAGGGGTAGGAAATATTTCTGTCGGGGTGACTTTTGACATGTGATTGAGTTCGGAGTATTCTCGATTCACATTGTCGTAGATATTCTTGAAGTCGGGTGTTTTCAAGAGGCGGGATTCATTCCGTAAGAATTGCTTGAGAGCAATTTCTCGCGAACGACCAAGCTGGAGTTGCGAAGGGAACCCTTCTTTGAAGGGTAGGCGGACGACGTATCGGCCGTCGGTACGCCGTTGGGTGGTAGCGGCGTACAGGTTCTCGCAGAATGTTTCGGCGGGTGTGAGCACAGGTTTCTGCGTAACCTCCTCGATTTCCCAGAAGCGGAAGAGCTGCTGATCTATAGAGACTTCGTTGAAGAACGAGACTCTAGTCGTGACCACGGGATGTGTGGATTTTTGGGGAATTGGACCGGTTATTATCCAACCGAATATAGTTCCTTGAGCTACGAGGGAGCCCAAGGAGTTTCGCTTAATTCCATCAAGGAGGATGAAGGGGTATAGATCAGCTCCGGTCAAGATGTCGATCTGATCGCTTTGGTAAAACTGTTCGTCTGCCAATGCTAGGTCAGGCATTAAATCGAAGAGCGTTCAATCGAGCGAACAGACTGGTAGGTTGCCGGTGAGTTTCGGCAGCACTAAAGCCGTGGCTTCAATGCATAGATGTGAATCTTTGGGGGAGTCCAGTGTGAATTTACACTATTTGCTGACATGGGCAGTGACGGTTTCATTCACGCTGGCAATTTGTGCTTGAATAATTTTAGTGGGAAGACGCAAGCGTTGCTGAACACGTTCAGTGTAGAAAGTGGCTTCCGATCCAGGATCGATGAGCGCACGAGCTGGGTAGAGTTCGTCGCGATGGCGGATATTCACCATAGCCGTAGCGAGAAGCACTTGCTTCGGACGCGAGGTGAAGCAAGTCAATATGTTTGAAGTGGGCGGGGTTGCTGTATTTGAGATTGTGGAGGGGGTGGTGTAGCGCGCGAGGGCGCTGGAGGGTGTCGGGAAGGGTTGCTCGTGTGGATGCCGCGGTGTGGTTGGGGTTGAGGGCGCGAGTTGGAGGGTTGAGAGTTCGCATGGTTTAGCGAAGACGTCGTGGTAGCCACCTCGCGATGCAAGAGTGTATGATGTCGTTTGGTGCACGACATGCAAGTGAAAGCACTCTTGCAATCCTTAAGTTGATGCGAATGTGCTAGACAATTCGTGCAGAACTTAAGGTTGCTGATTGTTGTCCATCGCTTATCTGGCTGCATCGCCAGAAAACGCGAACAACGACGTATGGGATGAGACGGATCACTGCATAGGGGGCAGTTGACCGCGATCATGTTCGCCTGGAAGGTGTTCACAGGTTTAGGTGGGGCGGCACTACGAGCTGTACTGCCCGTCATCCTCTTGGGTGTTGGTACGGATTTTCGGATGTCATCAACATTTTCCAACGTCTGAAAATGCGACGTCAGAAACTCATCCATTTCTTTCCACGAGGGAATTTCGCGCTTCTGTGTGATTGAGCGTTCCCACAGAGAAAGGGTGGTTTCGGGTAGTCGCGATGAACATAGATGAACTATGATCGCATCCCAACTGTTGACATCGATGTCAAGCAGGTCGAGAGCCCCGAGAGTATTATTGATTTCACGTTGCAGGCGTTTGATCGCGGCGCTTGACTCATGAGTAACGGGAGTTAGATTGAAAAGTGTACGAAGATGAGAATTGACGAGGATTCGCTTATTCTCGAAGCGATCTGTCAGGTTTCCCCACGCTTGAGAGGAGACCACGTCTACGAGAGGAGACTTCTGAACAATCTCCTTAGCTTCACCGCGAGTCTTTTGGTTTAAATGGAACAACATCTCGACGGGCGAAAGTCGATTGTTCCGAATATAGAGCGCGGAGAACATATCGCGGAACGTTGGCCACGACTCGTAGTCGCCTTTGAAAACATCAGTGTCACACGGTGGTAAACTGATGTTATGTCCTGAGTGAGTAACCTCATCCGCGCGGTGTGGTGCATAAAAGTCAGCGATCGTTGTTCGAGATGCGCCTGCTGCGGCGAGGTGCTGCTGCTCCTGAATCTTTGCAGCGAGCCGTACGTAAAGCTTGAAGCATCGTTGTTGCTTGGATCGGGCAACGATGATTTCACTAGGGGTGGTGTCAGAGTTGTCGAGAGGTGCAGCTTTGGCTACCAGAGATTCCAAGGCCTCATTGAAGGCGGGGTTCAAGCCATCCATACTGCCTTGAGTTCCTCCATATAAGTGTTGAGTGCGAATTCCGAATACGCGGTGTCCGGGGTCGTATCGAGTTCCCGAGCGAAATCCTCTAGGGTATCGCAGACATTCATGAACCGGGTGAGTGGGTCCATGGCAGTTCGGTGAGTGGTTTGGGTTGGGGGTACGACAATTGAGAACTCGAGCGGGGTGTCGAGGTGTTGTCGTCCGATGGATCGACGGGTGCCAGCAACAGCATGCGGACACTCACGGAGGTGTGGGTGTGGTTGCAGATCTCGACTTCAGTCGATGAAGCTTGAGCGAATCGCGAGAGCTGAGAAGTTAACTTAATTAGAATCTAATTAAATTGCTCTAAAAATATCTCAAAGGCAAACGCGGTATTTGAGAATTAAGTCGCGTTAATTCAAATTACGTTGACGGTAAACCGTGTTGATATAGGTTGGTAGTCAACTGCGTTAATCGGAATTAATTTTAAAATAAATCGAATTAACCCGATATGGCGTCGGGAATGAAATGAATTAACTTAATTTAATCGAGCTGAGAAAATCACGTTAATTCAAATTAAATCAAAAATGAAATTGATTTTGAAATAAATCGAATTAATTTACTTTAATTCAATCGAGTTGATGATTAATCGCGTTGATCTAAAACGAATCGAAAATAATCCGAATTACTTTAATTTAATTCACTCGCGGGGAAATTAACTGCGTTAATTCAAATTAAATCGGAAATGAATCGGATTAATTTAATTGATTTCGGAATAAATCGAATTAATTTAATCTAATTCAATCGCGGGGAAAATTAATTGCAAGTTAAATCGAAAAGAATTCGCGAAATATTTTTTGAGATTTGGAGGAAAAGAATTCGCGATGTCGTTGCTGAGTCGCTCGGGTGGATTCGGACGCATCGCGGTGTATGAGCAGTGTCACCTGGGAGCGGTGCACTAGATGGCAGGTCGCCAATAAAACACAAGTGTATATATATTTTTTTTTAAAAAAAACTTTAATTATTTTTGGTAATTTTTCTCGCCGGCACTGTACAATACCTAGGTGGGATAAGAGAAGATAAATAAAACCCCCGGAATTACTCAGGTCGCACAAAAAGTGCAAAAGTGGTGTGCGTGTAAAATTAAATCGGCTCGTGATTGCGTATTCACTTCGGACGAACGTTCGTCTCAGCGAGTGAGTCGCGGGTGATTCGAGACGTCACGATCGTCCGTAGTGAATACGCAATCACGAGCCGATTTAATTTTACACGCACACCACTTTTGCACTTTTTGGGCGACCTGAGTAATTCCGGGGGTGGAATTACTTCGCGATTTAAGACGAGAGCTGTTGAAACTCACTTGTTGCTTTGCGGAGCAACGCTTGCACAAAATAACGCGGTCGCGACGCCGAACCGAAAACACCAAACGCCACCCCGTTTAGTGTTCAGCACGCACAAAAATGATGTTGGGTGAAATATATATATGTGTTTGAAATTTGATGAAATATGTATATAAAATATATATTTTGATATATATTTGTTTAATAAGGTATGGGATGGGGTGGATTGAGTCGGATTACTTAGTAATCCGGCTCGAATAGGACCAAAATGTTGTGGTGGGAGAAAAGAGAAAAAGCAAAGCGTGGGTGTTGTTAGCGAGTGGGGAAGTGTGATACGTCAAATGTACTCACCGGTGATGGTTAGCGTTGTGGGATGGGCGATGGTATGGTGATCCTGGTGATGGTAGCGTGAGTGATGATCGGGAGTTGGCGATGGTAATGCCGACGATTGTGTGGTGATGGGATGCGGATGATCGATGATGATATATGGTGCGCTTGGTTGATGTGGAGCGATGGTGACTGATATGATTGGTTGATGTGGATCGATGGTGACGGTGGCATAACATGGCCATGGGAAGGCCGGGAAAGGGGCAGTGCTGCCAGAGCGAATGCATTTCCACGGGTGCGGGAAACACACTCGCTCCGAGAGGGCGCCAGGGGTTTCGGCGTGAACAAACGTAAACCTGTATACATATACCATAATGGACACTGTGCACTTGAATATGCAATTCTACTCAGGAATTTCATCGACAATAAATAAAGAACACATTAAAATTCTATTTACAAATGTTAATGAAATACAATTTTATTGAAATGAATAAATTTTTTTCTAATAACTATTTACAAATTGGTTATTATTTATATTGAAAAAAATTGCAATTAATATTCTATATTTCTAAAGATATCCTTATCTGTATCTAATTCTAGTTCTAAATCTATTGGATAATGCATTGAGCACTATCTTCCTTAATTTTACGCTTATCATCTATTGGGCTTAAACCTTCTTATGAAATCATTGAGTATATATTTGATGCATCTTAGTCCTAAATATGTACATGTCTGCATATATAATTTTATTATTCACTAGACAGCTTTTATAATCACTTAAACTAAACTTATGAACTACATATTTTTCAAAGCCTTTTGCTTTCTTTATTTTTATATTATTTGCTACGCTTATAGAACACATTTTGGATTTGAGGCCAATGAACTCTGTCATGATTTTCCCCTTATTTTTATCCTTCATCATACCGAGGACTTTGGCATTTCTAAGGGGAAACTATATACATTTTTAACGGGATATTCGGATGTGTCAAATTGCGATTCGATGTCATCACGAATATCCTGATAAATGTCATCCGTTTCGATGGTGTAGATAAACGAATCGGTATCCATATAGTTTAGTCTCAAGTTATCGAATTTTGGTTTCATGTAATTGTAATGAAACTCGTACATTTTCCACTTCGACAACTCGAGAACGACAAAACCTAAATTAATAGTGTTGATATAAACTGTACGGACCCTAGACATTTGAACAGCAATCATATTTTGTGTGAATTGCTTCAAACTGTTAAAGTACTTTACATACTTTCCCAGTCGTTCACTATTTTAACTTCTTTCCGTTTATCTACATTCTCCATTGTTTTCCCATACACCGCATTGTTTAGCAATTTGAAAAAATTCTTCTGAAAAGCGTTCTTTGCTAAACTGCGGTGATGGGTATTCAGGTCGATATACTGACTTAACCAACAAGACTGCTTGAACTACAATATTCTATAAATTTTCTTCAACAATAAACCATTTCTGATGCACTGTTGAAGATTTCTGTAGTGAATTAAATAGCGAGTTTTGTTGGTAAAGTCAGTGATCAACTTTGTACACTTGGAATTACCCACAGCTTTATTTTGAGTACAAAATGGTAAGTCATTATGTACATTATGTAAACTCTGTGGGTAATCTAAGTTAACTTCTAATAAGTGTCCCATGGGAGAATCGAATGGACTATCAACAACGTTAAATTGTTCAATGTTTTCTACCCATTCGAATCGCCCATAAGACATTGGTCAACCGTACAAATTTTTGGCATCCAAATACGTTAAATATTGTGAGGGTTTACTTTTATCGTAACCCACCATATATTTCTTATTTACCTTTGAATGCCTCAAACTCCATTGGACAATGCCGCCTCGGATACTTTTTTGAACGTGCACGTCAATATCAGTGAAAAGTTCCAGGTTTATTTTTGTTGTTTTTAACATAGCATTCCATGATAAACCTGGAGCTGTGTACTATTGACATGGATCTAATTCGTAGATGTTTTTGCAAACTTTTTGGAAATTCTCAAAACCATCTACCAAGATTAGCACATCCGTCTTCAGTTATAACAGAATGTAGTCTTCCAAGGTTTGACAGTTAAAGACTTGCCAAACCTTTAATGCGTGTTGATAGTCTTCCTCAGTGCATGATGTATTTGTCAAGTGACTAAAGAAGTCAACATGACTGGGAAGACGATTTTCTCTGAGACGGCCGACTGAATTTATGAATTCACCTTTTCGCGTTAAGGGTTCATCTTTATTTGGATACATTTGGCGAACCACATGAAAATCAGTTGGTAAAAAATTTTTCGCTAATGTATCCAAACTTGATGCCATGAAGCGAAAAGAATCTAAGAATCTAATCTAATCTTCAATTCAATTCTTTTCGCTCACTTGAATGCGTTTTGAGAGTGACACGTATAAGTCTTTATTTAATATGATGGCATTAATTCCACCTTCAAAATCAATTAATTCTTTAAGAAACAGGTGACAGTCATAGCCTGAAAAATTATGGAAAAATACAGGCACAAAGTTTGCAATCTGGAGCTCTTTTGTATATTTATGTCTTCTACGGACAACGAGTCCATTGGCCTCACTACACTTAAATAATTGCAATAAATATATCTTACCTTTCTAACTAAATGTAAAGACATGAAAATGAAAAAGACATAAAATTGAGATAAAAATTAAATTATAATTACGTTGGAATGTTTTTAATACACACATAGTGGAACTGCTCATCATTTTGCAGCAGCAAAAGGTTGATGTGCAGCACCTTTTCCTGCTTGCTGCAGTAGTATGGTGGCTCGATGTTTCCTGACTATGTATCGAAGCCAAACACATTAACGCTAATGGCTGGATTCAGTTCTTCAAACATGTGGATGAGGCTTATTGGCATGGGGAACTCTAGTCCTATAATAGTAATAATTTCCGCTTCTATGTTTTACATTATAAATATGCGGCCTGTCTTGGTAATCTGGCAGATTAGAAAGCGCAGATATTAATGCCCATTTGAAAGAGAAGAGAAAGAAATACATCGTTGTTTTTACATTGATGCAGGCTTTCTTCTCCTGCAGGACTTTTGGTAGAGGGATGTAGAACGTTCCCTTTAATGGCCGATACTGGTTTATATTTATTTCCAGGTTAAGTATTCTAAGGAGATCCCATCCACCTCGCTCTCCTGAAACTCGCCCATTTTTGTGGTTAGCTGTTGAGACATTTAAGCGTCGATGCTGCTTATATCTTTAGCTTTTTGAAGTCAAATCATCTTTGTCTGAAATGATTTAACTTCAACCACTACTTCCTCATCCACATTTTTAAATATTCGGCATACAACTCCATCAATCATATTAAGTAGCTCTTTCACAATTATATTCTTAGCTTTTAGAAAGAACTTTTCTGGAATGAGAAGTCCCTCATTCATATTTTCGAACAGTAGTGTCCGGATTGTATTCCTAAAGGCTGCTTTGCTGCACTTTATACCATCATTTAGAGGCGACCAGCAATTCTTTTTATGTTTGAGCGTTCGCAGATGGTAGCTCCAACCTCCTCGAGAAACATCTTCGTTGCATGTTGGGCAGCGAACGTTCTCGATAGCGTCGATGTGTGATGATGTTACAGTAGTTAGTGCTGCTGCTGACGATGATGAGGCTGCTCCTTGTGTTGTTGATGATGCTGCTGTGGAAATTGATGATGTCGATGGTGAATTCGCTGGTGATACTGATGGTGCCAGGATAATTTAAGGATAAGTAATTTACTAACCTCTTATGCCTGACCATATTATTGACGCGGTTAAACTTTTTCCCACAATCTTCGCAGTGGAATTGTGGGTGGCCTTGCTTGGCTTGAATATACCTTTTGAGGCTGCGCGTTGCAGTGAAGCCCTCTCCACAAACGTCACATATGAATACCTTCATGTTGTTGATTGATGTTGTTTTTTATCAGTCAATGTTTTATTTAATTATGCACTTATGTCCTTTTGTATTCAATGTATTGTATATTATATTTAATACATGTTTGTCCTATTTTTTTTTTTACTGGCTTGTTTTTATTTTTTTTACTTTTTAAGTGTGTAGCCTTTAAGGTTGGTTTTTTTTTGTCTTTATTTCAAATTAAAACTTTAAGGAATTTTTGTTTTTGTACATTGTATTTAAATTTTTTTTGTAAACACTGTATTTAAATTTTTTTTTTTGTTTTGTTGTGAAATATATTTCACACTGACTTTAAAATTGTAAAAGCGAAACGCGAGACTGATGTTTGTCCTAGAAATAACTTTTCAGAACCGATTAAAAATACAACATTTCCTTGATTATATAATAAACTCGACTGAAACCTTGCTCGCAAGCTGTAGGTTGTTTGTTTACAATTATACTTACGACTTTTGTCCTAGAAATAACTTTTCAGAACTGATTGAAAATGCGACATTTCCTTGATTATATATTAAACTCGACTGAAACCTTGCGCGCAAGCTGTAGGTTGTTTGTTTACAATTATACTCACTTTTGATTTGAGTCGACTGTGTTGAAAACCTTTATAAACAACTAAGAAATATTTCAGTCTTCCAATTCCATCGATCTCATGCTTTGTAGTTAGAGTTAAAAGATCAATAAACATAAAATGGGCTACATTTGTACGAAAAGAAAAATCAACCCTACTTGTGTTCAATGAGCTCATATTATTCCCATTTGTAGCAAGCTAAGATTTGGTTCACCAAGAATCCATTTTAAAGGGTCCTAATTAATTTACTAAAAGAAAAAATAGCTATAAAATATGAATGTCACCGCTCACAAGAAAGGCATTCCCAAAATGCATTGCAAAGAAAAAAAGAACAGAAACAAAAAAATATTCTGTCGTGCCACGCATTGGGCATACACATAATCCTACCACATGTCACCAAGTATTGAAAACAAATCCACAACAACTAAAAGATTTCTATTATAATTAAACTCTTAAACTATTAAATAATAAATATAAATAATCAAAACAATCGCCGACATTTTATTACACTAACTCAGTCGACGGCACTCGATTCACATAAAAAATCATTAAAAACACACAAACATACAGTGTGTAGCCAGCCTACAATATAAGAATCTACCAAAAATTTGTTTACACTAACTTGGTGGACCGACGGCCTCGTTCACTAAAGAATCATATTACAACAAATAACAACAAAAACATGTTCCTACACAACAACAATCTGCATCTGCTGCTCTCCCATCACTTCGGTCACACACACACTTTTCCCTTCTTCCCTTCCCTTAATACTATTATGGCAGTCACAATATAAACATTACAGCACCTCAATGGCGGCAGAGCGCCTCAGCATATATATGTATACCTTATGCAGCAAGACGCCGGCAGAGCACAGCACCACATAAACCTTATGGCGGCGGCAGAGCAGCCTCACCATACAAACCTTGCAGCTCCTCTTTGACGGCAGAGCGCCTCAATATGTAAACCTTATGGCATGTAAACATGTAAACCTCAGGCAGCGCAGTCGCCTCGTTGACCCAGAAGGTACAGATACCCACTACAAGTAGCCAACCTCATCCATGAAATCGAGCCTTGTTTCGCGATCTTTTGCTGGAATATATTGCTACAATGTTGGGTGATTTTAGAACCAAAGCGTAAATAAAACCAAATAAATAAACAGCGTTGGCAAAACCAAAGAGGAGCTTATTTTCCTTGTCTTTCCAATGAACTTTTCCTCTCGGGAAGTATGTCCACTTTGATCGAAGAAAACAAATTTTTACATTTATATACAACATTTTGGCGCAGCCGGTTTTTCAAACTCATAATCGTTCTGTAGGGAAATCTTAATTGTGATGAATGATTAATTGAATTTAAAATCGGTTTGTATGAAAAGTGCAATTATAACACAGGTCAACAAAAGCAAAATTTTTTTTTGAGTCTTTTATTTAGTGATTATTTTGTGATTATATAAATCGAAAAGTAAATAGGAACTCCAATAATACTAAATAAAGTTTGCTTTTGTACTTAATTTAATGAAAACTAAATATACGGTGGTTTTGCACATTTTTTTAAAAGCCGTTGCATTTTGATGCAAGAGACGGGTGAGAGGGACTGTGGGTGTGAAGTGAGAGGTAGTGAGAGTGTCATGGCAGTATGCGAGTGCGATTTCTAGAGGAATAACGTATTTTATGTGTCGCGCCGCCTAAAAATGTCATCGAAAATGTGTAAAACGGCGTGGACTCTTTTTGCTATGTTTGTGGTGAGTTTATTAAAATGAGAGCCAAAAAATTTAGTTTATCATCAAATAAGAAACTTTGTGAAGCCCATGAAGCTTATTTTAAAATGCCCGTACGAAGTCAGGATAAAATATGGGCGCCTCACTTCTCGTGTAATAACTGCAAAAGACTTTAGAAGGTAAGAAAATACACCTTATATTAAAGTACATTTGTATACCTATTTACATATTTTTAAAATATACATTAAATGCGTCATTAATAATAATATTAATTAATGAATAATATTAATTTTTTTTCAGCCTGGTACCGAGGAGAGGAAAAAAGATGAAGTTTGCAGTACCAAGAATATGGAAAATATGGAAAATGCCAAGAAGATCCAGTATCCAAACCTACCATCAATGTCTGCTCCAGTTCCTCACAGTGAAATTTTTCCAGTTCCTTCTACTCCAAACGTGAAGACTCAAGAGATGGTACCGCTATCACAATTATCTTGTAACAGCGAAGGCAGCGAGTTCGTAATCGCGACACCATTTGTTGAACCACATCTCATTGATATTCAGAGCAAGGGAACGCTTCCACCAGTATATAATGAACTTTGAAGAAAGATCTCAAGGACAATATAATGAGAACATGATGGCTGACTACATTTGGATGCTCATACAAGAAAGTTCTGACGATTACACTAGAAAGACTAAAAGTATTTATTTTTAAAAGTCTTATCCCGTAACTTTACTCGTTGCGTTTCTTGCTTGTTTTGTTTTGTGCTTTTCGTATTTTTCGAACAAAAATAACTTCGAAATCTCAAAAGTAACCACAACGCGATCACGTACACAAACAAAATTTTGTTGGCAATTTACATGCTTTGCAGACTTTAGCGCGTTTCTGAGGTATCCGCTAACTCAATTTCTCGAGAAATCGGCTGTCAAATCAGACGATTGCAAATTGGTCGCGTTGGCTGTGGTTTTCAGTAGTTGCTTCTAGTTTCCGAAATAAAAGAATGCTGTTTTTAGGAAAAATACTCTTTGAACACTAAATGGATCGCAATATAATTGGCTTTTATACATAGTTATCCATATTGTGTATTGTATAAAATAAAAGTAATGAAAAAGTAAGTGCTGTGAATTTTTATGTAAAAATAATCTTTGAAAACGAGTCAATAGCTGCATCGGAATAAAACTGACTTTTATACCAAGTGTTCCATATTGTGTATGACACAAAAAAGTTAATGGCTTGTGTTTGAAGTATATGCGCACTTAGAAATTAGTAAGTTCCTGTGGAAAGTGTACAACATATGTCTCTTCTCTTAGTTCAAAATCAACAAACGCTTTGCAATTTCGGACGCTGTTGATAGAACTCAGAAAACGTCCAGAAATGGCATGTAACATGCCCGTGTTCGGGCAGAACAGGCAGCAATGGGAAAAGGAATGGGCACAAATCGGCATGCAATTGAATAGCCTAGGACCTCCAACAAAAACAACCTCCGACTGGAAAAAAGTAAGTTTTAAATGAAGGTGCTATTTTATATTCATTTTTATATAAACTATTTCCTAATGTTAGGTTTGGACTGACCTAAAAAGTCGCGTCAAGAAAAAGTTAGGCGATAACGCTGCTGAGATTCATTCTTCTGCTATGCTTTGTGCTAACTTGTAACGTTGTTTCTCTGGCTAGGGTATGACTCAGTGAGTAACCAGGATCCAATTCACAGAAATATTTATTTTTTTGTGAAAACAATTGATGAAATCTTTATTCAATGTAACTTGTTGCTTATAGTTAATTGGCAACACTGTCATTCGCCCTTTTTTTTTGTGTTGCTGCTGTCGTTGTTGTCGGTCGCTGGGTTATTATTCTCGCCACTACTGTATGTTGTGCGATGATCGCGTCGTTTGAATTGGTGTCGAACCGTGATGACGTTCGAGGCTGCGTCGAACCGTGAAGACGTTCGAGGCTGTGTCGAACCGTGAAGACGTTCGAGGCTGTGTCGAACCGTGAAGACGTTCGAGGCTGTGTCGAACCGTGAAGACGTTCGAGGCTAGGTCGAACCGTGAAGACGTTCGAGGCTATGTCGAACCTGGATGGCGTTCGCAGCTGTGTCGAACCGCGATGGCGTTCGAAGCTGTGTCGAACGGTGATGACGTTCGAGGCTGTGTCGAACCGTGAAGACGTTCGAGGCTGTGTCGAACCGTGAAGACGTTCGAGGCTGTGTCGAACCGTGAAGACGTTCGAGGCTAGGTCGAACCGTGAAGACGTTCGAGGCTATGTCGAACCTGGATGGCGTTCGGAGCTGTGTCGAACCTTGATGGCGTTCGAAGCTGTGTCGAACCGCGATGGCGTTCGAAGCTGTGTCGAACGGCGCTGGCGTTCGAAGCTGTGTCGAACGGCGATGGCGTTCGAAGCTGTGTCGAACCTTGACGGCGTTCGAAGCTGTGTCGAACCTTGATGGCGTTCGAAGCTGTGTCGAACCTTGATGGCGTTCGAAGCTGTGTCGAACTGCGATGGCGTTCGGAGCTGTGTCGAACCTTGGCGTTGTTCGAAGCTGTGTCGAACCTCGATGGCGTTCGAAGCTGTGTCGAACCTTGGCGTCGTTCGAAGCTGTGTCGAACCTTGGCGTTGTTCGAAGCTGTGTCGAACCTTGATGGCGTTGGAGTCGTAGCGCTCGGCGGCAAGGAGTAGCGTTCCCACCACTGGCTGCGGAGGGTGGCGTGTGTCAACCTCCGTCGCCAAGTTACTTCAACAGGAGTTGCCGTCCGGAGGTTCAACCATCCATAGGCGCCAACAACTCTTCTTGAAGAAACGGCGTGGTAGGACCGGCGGCGTGTATGGGGGTAGGAAAGAGAGGTTCGCAAGAGTACCTACGATAGTCGACAGGAAGTTTGACTGTCCATCATCAACTATCGTGCTGTCAAACTACTTCAAGAGGAGCTGCCGTCCGGAGGCTCAACCATCCATAGGTGCCAACAACTCTTCCTGAGCAATTCACAGTCAGGTTACGGGGTGGTTAGAAAAGGAGAGGAAGGGCAGAGTAGGAAGCTACTAACCAACTTACCAAGAATCACTGCTATGCTGCTGACTGTGTTCACTGCGCGTACTGACTGGCGAGGCGCTCGCCCGGAGACTGATTATTTCTTGTCTGTTTTCCTCTTTTATACTCGTGGCTCTTGTTCTTCTTGTTCGCTGCTCAAGTTTGTGAGTGCTCGACGTCGTCGTTCGTTCATTACATCGTTGTTGTAGAGCGGATGACAGTGTTGCCGTTCGACATTAGTTTCTAACTTATTATTAACATTGATCTTATATTTATTCTTATACTATATTATTTTCTAATACATTTATTTCGCTAGTAAATGATCTTAAAACTTACCAAGTTATTATTTCGTATTTATTTTACGTAAATAAGCTTATGATATTATAGCAGATGCAATTGAATATTGTTTATTCATAAATCGATCAATCTATTTATTTAGCGATTAATTAAAAGATTAACAAATACGATTAAATGCCAATCAATGAGTAATCGATACGCTTCTTCATTAAAATAATTTATTATCCATTAAAAAATACAAATTCATTACTAAATATGAATATTATTAAATATGATTCTTCATTCATAAATCCATTTACATTTATTCATTCATCAACGCATAATTTCATAATGTTCTGCTTTGATAATACTTAATTTGCTATATTCATTAATACAGATAAACAGAAATCATGATTCTTAATTCGTATCATAAATTATTATATATTATCATATTATAATAAGTATTCGTATTGAAAAAATGAAATTAAATACAGGAAAACAAAAGTCATAAAATAAATGTTGGGACGGATTGCCCGATCCGTCTCACTCTCCTCTCACTTCGGGAAATGTCGAAGTACTTTTGTTGCTCCGGAGCGAGCGATGTGTACAAAGTGAGCGACTTCTGCGATTACCACCTTGAACTTCCGCTGCCCCTTCTGTTTTGTTTGTTGCTTGCTCTGAAGTTCGGCTCGCAGTTCTTCTGGCCACTCGTCGGGGGGAATGGTAACGTATTTGTTCATGTTGTTTGTGATTACTTTGTCGGCGTTGATGTGTTGCTCGTGGCCGATGATTTCCTGTTGTTGTTGCTTATTTACGGTGTTTCTCGTGTCCGAATCGCCGTCGCTTTCAGCGCTGGAGTCGCTACTGGAGCTGGAGTCGCTACTGGAACTGGAGTCGCTACTGGAACTTGAGTCGCTGCTGGAACTGGAGTCGCTCTGATCGTCCTCGGTGTCGGTTGCTACATCGGGTAATTTGACGTTTGGGATTCTTATCCTGTCGCATGTTTTGCTTCGGATTAAGCGAGCTATCTCTCGCCGCATCCTATCGATGGCTCGTCTGGTGGTCCATTGCTTCGGCTCGACTTGTTGGGAGCGATAGTCAATGTATCCAAGTTCGAAGAAACGCTTGGCAAATCGAAGCAGATATACGCCGCAGTCGACAGCGTTGTCTTGGACCGGTAGTTGCAAGTTGAGAGTGGGCAAGGAATCTTCCTCGAACCATTCCGCTGCGGGGACCTGCTTCCGATGCAAATGTTCGAGTCGTAGGAAGTCCCGCAGCTCCTTGACCACTTCTTTACGCGGGCTGCTCGGGAGGGAGTCCAGTACCAAGATCGATGGGCTTCGGATTGACTTACCACGGTTCAGAGCGATCGTGTCCATATTATGTATAATGATGAGGAACCAATGGTCATCCTGGTTTATCGGGACCAAGGCATACTTGCGTTCTATAAGCTGTGTTTTGCGGAACCAGCGCTGCACCCCTTGGTACCGTTCCTCTGCTGTTTGGTTCGGCATTCGCATCCACCTTGTAAAGAAGAACGTGGAAAAGACGTACGTCTCTTCGGCGACGACGACTGGTAAGGACTTCTTCCAAATATACTGCAGAACGTAGTTGATAATATTATCGTTTAGCTTCTGTCCCACCGCTAGCAACTTGTAATCATATGTCCTTATCGACGTGCCTCCGGTGTCAGCTGCGACCATAACGTCGTTCTCCGCTGGCGGCGCAGTCACCGTGCTACCGCTCGGCTGGCGTACCTCTGCTTCTACTCGCCGCTTCTTCGTGGCATTTGTTGGGCTGGTCGATGATGTTGTTGCCATCGCTCGTACACGCAATCTTCCTCCGGGCCCGCGCACCTCCGCTTCGTCATCAGTCAATCTTATGATCCGTCGCTGGGCTTCGTTTAATTGTTGGTATCTTTCACGCATTTTCTTCACACTCTCTTGCAATTTGTCGGACATCGTTCTTTCCTTGAGCGCAGCACGTCTGTTCGATGATTTTCCTTGAAAGCAACTGATTAAAACTTCTATCGATTGCTTCGCTGCGAGGTTTCGATTGTCAAATTTGTAGGAGTAACGGTTATTAGCTGCGTGCCCTCTATCCTTCGTTCGCCGTCTGCTCTTATCGCTACTGTGTCACAGGTCCGTTAGATGGTTCTTTTCTGCGTCGCATTTAAATTTCACGACTGCATCGTTTGTAGACGCGCAATTGGAATCTGATTGATTTCGGTCGAGTCTTTTTCGTGTGTGTGTGTGTGTGTTTCTTTACCTTGTTTTTACGTATTTTCTTTACGCATTTTTTGTTTGTTTGTTTTTCTTGTGAAACAAAACAATGCGTACCTCGATGCTGTTGATGGAGTTGTAGGTTTTCAATGATGTGGTCGCTACCGTGTTATTTATCTTGTTTTCGATGGCACGTAAATTTTGATTCTAATGGTGATCTTAATAATCAACGCCTTCGACTCCTTGTGCTGCTGTTTCGTTGCCTCTGCGCTGTTGTTTTACTTCCCTTCTGTTGCCTCGGCGTTGTTGTTTTACTTTCCTTCGATGGGATGCCGTCTGGAATGAGCAACGAGTAATTTGTCGCTTTTCGTCTTGCGCGTTATCTTCGTAATATTTCTTGATGTTGCTCAGATGCGCCCGTTTGGTGGTTAACTCGCCATCTCTTTGAAGTTCTACTATAACCGGTGAAATGAAGTTTTTGACCCGATATGGCCCTTCAAATTTCAGAGCTAACTTGGCTGCAAAACCGTCCACGGCTTTGGAGAGTGGGTGCTCTTTGAGAAGTAGTTTTTCTCCGATTGTGGGTTGCCACGCACGTCGGCGCAAGTTATAATGGCGGGCTTGGTCGTTTGATGCCTTCCGCAAGTTGTGTTGCACTATTTTAAAGATTTCCTTAAGCTTGTTTGCCTTGGCCGCTGCGCTTTCGATGGGGTTTCCTGTGCCGGTAGTGACTTCGTCGTAGAGTGCTGACGGGAGTCGTGGTTCACTTCCTTGTATCAAGAAAGCGGGACTGTAGCCTGTCGTTTCGGAAACGCTGGAGTTGATCGCAAGACATATTTCAGGGAGGTGTTCATCCCACCGTCGATGATCATCTTTCGTTAGCTGTGCAATCATTGTTTTGATTGTTCTGTTAGGTCTTTCGGCTGCATTTTCTTGTGGACTATACGGCGCTGTATACATGTGCTTCACGCCCAATTGTTGCAGGTATCTTTGAAACTCCCGCGATGTGAATTGCGTGCCATTGTCTGAGGTTAATACTTTGGGTGTGCCGAAGCGAGACAGGATTCTCTCTCTGAAGCCTCTTTTCGCGACTGCACTCGTGGCGGTGCGTGCTGGAAAGACTTCCGTCCACTTGGAAAACTTGTCCACAAATACCAGAAGCGTGGTGTGGCCGTGTTTAGAACGCGGCAGTGGTCCCACGAAGTCGACGCAGACCGTTGAAAATGGCTCTTCGGCTATATGCGTAAGCATTTCTCCGGCGGGTTTTTGTTGTGCCGCTTTATATCGTTGACATAGGCTGCAGTTCCGGACGTACTTGCTTGCGTCGCGAAATAGTCCTGGCCAGTAGTAGCGTTGGGCCAGTCGTTGTATAGTTTTATACATACCGAGGTGTCCAGCTGTGGTTGCATCGTGGTTTTCTCGTAGCACTCGTTCCCTTTGGTGCGTCGGCACACAAAGTTTCCACACGTTCCCTCCTTCTTGTCCAATCTTGGACGGGATGTGGCGGTACAGCTGCTCGCCGTTAATTGTATAGTCTGGGTACTTCTGAGGGTTGTGTTGAATTTCCTCTTTCTTCCGTACAATCCAGGGGCACTTCGAGGATGCGTCACATGTACTTCCTACGCGTTCTAAGACATCGCGTGGTTGCCGGAATAAGGCATCGGCGACTACGTTCAATTTGCCTTTGCGATATTGAATATCATATTGATATTGTTGAAGCTCCAACGCCCACCTGGCGACTCTTCCCGACGGGCTTTCAATGGAATTCAACCATTTCAAAGCGAGATGGTCTGTTATCACGGTGAATCGGTATCCCTCCACATACTGGCGCATTTTGCGGATGCCCCAAATTATTGCCAGGCATTCCTTCTCCGTACATGAATAGTTGGTTTCTGCTGCCGTCAGCCGGCGACTTGCGTACGCAATCACCCTTTCTTCGCCTTCAATGTTTTGCAGGAGTACAGCGCCCAAGCCGTGGTTGCTGGCATCTGTTTGGAGAATAAAGTTCTGCGAGAAATCCGGGCATGCCAGCACCGGTGCTTCGGTGAGCCTTTTCTTTAATTCCTCGAATGCCTTTTGCTGTTCTGTGCCCCAGGACCAACGAGTGCTTTTCTTTAATAGTGTCGTCATTGGTTGTACGATGGTTGAGAATTCTGGTACAAAACGCCTGTACCAGGAGGTGATGCCTAGGCATCGGCGAAGTTCTTTCAGAGTTTCCGGGGGTTTTAATTCCCTTATTGCTGCGACCTTTTCTGGATCCGTCCGGATTCCTTCAGGCGTTACGATATGGCCGAGATATCGTATTTCCTCCTTGAAGAATTCGCACTTTTCTGGGTTTACCTTTAAGTTAGCTTCCCTCAGCCGTTGTAGGACTCGATGTAAATTTTCTTTGTGCTGTTCCAGTGATTCTCCGATGACTACTATATCGTTCAGGTAGGCGAAAGCATACGGTTCTAGCTCTGGGCCAATGACCTGGTCAAGAAGTCGTTGAGAAGTGGCCGGCGCGGAATGGAGTCCAAATGGCATCACTCGCCATTGGAATAAACCTCGCCCTGGCACGGTAAACGCTGTATACTGCTTGCTGTGTTCGTCCATGGGTACTTGCCAATAGCCATTCTTTAGATCGAGGGTGCTGATGACTTTTGCGTTTCGCAGCTTGTCGAGAATATGCTGAATGCGTGGCAAGGGGTAGGCGTCTGGGATCGATTTCGCATTGAGCTGGCGGTAGTCTACACAGAGTCGCCATTTGTTATTCTTTTTTCGCACTAGAACAATGGGTGCGCTGTACGGACTCTTGGAGCTTTCGATGCATCCATTACTGATTAGTTCGTCGATTTGTTCATTTATTATGCTCTGCATCGCCGGATTTTTAGGGAAGTATCTCTGTTTGAGTGGCCGTTCATCTCGCATGAGGATCTGGTGGGATGTCAGATTCGTTGTACCGCTCATTTTCTCAAACGGCTGTAGTTCTCGTTGGAGAAAGTCTTCGATGCTCTCATTGCCTCGTGCTATCGGGCAGGTGGCTTCAGTTGACGCACCTTTTCCTTCTTGCAGGCGAATCGATTGCCCTCCTATAGTCGTGTACATCTCCGCTTTCCGTAGGAAATCAAGACCCAAGATAACTTTATTTATGGCGTTGGGTAGCACAAGAAGTTGGACTATGCATTCCGACGTTCCGAACTTGACAGGTGCCTCTATTGCTCTTCGTATTTGCAAAGTGTCGCCGTTAGCCATTTTGGCGGAAACTGAAACATCCAGATGTGTGTCCGGTGTCCACAGATCGTCGGCGAAGCTCTCGTTGATGAAACTGCGGCTGGCTCCAGTATCAATTGTTGCTTTGACCCACACGTCGTCGATGCATACTGTGTAGGTCAGACGGTCTTTTTCGATGTTTAGTTTCGATTTCGGTGCCCAGCCCGGTTGGGAGGCGTTGTTACTTGTGATCTCGGTTCGCCTCCGCTGACGCGAGACCTTCTGGCGTTTCCCGGTTGACAGCAGTCAATGGTTCTTACACCTTTCCGTCCACACTTCCAACAGAAATACGTCTTTTGGTTATCACAGTTCCTTTCGAAGTGTCCTTGCTGCCCACAGCGGCGACACGCCTTATCTGGATTTACCACCAGATCTGTAACCTGCGCTGCCCGATATCGCATATCTGGCTTGATATGTGGCGATTTTTGCTGTGGCTGTTCTCTCTGCTGCAGGCATTCGAAATCTTCTGCCAGGCTCGTTAATTCTGTCAGGTTGGAAAAGTCCTTTCGCTTGATGTACAATTGATATTCCGGTCGGCTGTTCCTAAAGATCCGTTCTAGTTTCTGACTCTCGGTGTAACCGGCGTGGCGCATTAGATCCTGCAGTGAAATTACGTAGCTTTTGAATTTCTCTTGCGGTTTTTGGACTCGTTTGCGAATTTCATCTTCTAAGCTTTCGAAAAACCGTGAGGGTAGAAAGAATGTGAGGAAATCTGTTTTAAAAAGTTGCCATTCTTTCCACAGCTTATTATTGTTGCGGAACCATGTTAATGCTTTGTCTTTAAGCAATTCCGGCATGGTCCTCGGCAGTAGATTAGCGTTCAAATCGTATACGTTTGTTAATTCTTCCACGCGCTCAATAAATTCCAAGGGGTCACGAGTTCCGTCGAATCTTATCGACCACTTTCTGACTTTGTCTATTACCTGCGTGCTGGATGGCGGGCTCGTTGGGGCGTCGAAGAAAGTTTGTCTGGTAGGGCTTTGTTGCTCCTGGCTGTCCATCGTTGTGTTACTACTACTGGGTGTGGTTTTGTGAGTACCGGTGTGTTCCAGTTCTTCCAACCGTTTAAGTGTTTCGCCAGAATGCGCTTCGTTGATGAAGGATACTAGTGCCTTGCGTAGTTCCTCGACTGTGCCGGTGTCCTGTAATGAGAACTCCTTACAGATTTCTCGAAGAGATGTCTTCTTTAAGTTATAGATCCATCCGGTAGTAACCATTTTGTCGCTGTATTCTTTTCTGAATTACTACGATGGAGTTGTATTTCTAGCACGCGTAGAATTTCATCAATTGTCCCTGCTCGGGCGCCACCTGTAACGTTGTTTCTCTGGCTAGGGTATGACTCAGTGAGTAACCAGGATCCAATTCACAGAAATATTTATTTTTTTGTGCTTATATTATATTATATTATATTATATTATATTTTTTTGTGTCGAACCGTGAAGACGTTCGAGGCTAGGTCGAACCGTGAAGACGTTAGAGGCTATGTCGAACCTGGATGGCGTTCGGAGCTGTGTCGAACCGCGATGGCGTTCGAAGCTGTGTCGAACGGTGATGACGTTCGAGGCTGTGTCGAACCGTGAAGACGTTCGAGGCTGTGTCGAACCGTGAAGACGTTCGAGGCTAGGTCGAACCGTGAAGACGTTCGAGGCTATGTCGAACCTGGATGGCGTTCGGAGCTGTGTCGAACCTTGATGGCGTTCGAAGCTGTGTCGAACCGCGATGGCGTTCGAAGCTGTGTCGAACGGCGATGGCGTTCGAAGCTGTGTCGAACCTTGACGGCGTTCGAAGCTGTGTCGAACCTTGATGGCGTTCGAAGCTGTGTCGAACCTTGATGGCGTTCGAAGCTGTGTCGAACCTTGATGGCGTTCGAAGATGTGTCGAACTGCGATGGCGTTCGGAGCTGTGTCGAACCTTGGCGTTGTTCGAAGCTGTGTCGAACCTCGATGGCGTTCGAAGCTGTGTCGAACCTTGGCGTCGTTTGAAGCTGTGTCGAACCTTGGCGTTGTTCGAAGCTGTGTCGAACCTTGATGGCGTTGGAGTCGTAGCGCTCGGCGGCAAGGAGTAGCGTTCCCACCACTGGCTGCGGAGGGTGGCGTGTGTCAACCTCCGTCGCCAAGTTACTTCAACAGGAGTTGCGTCCGGAGGTTCAACCATCCATAGGCGCCAACAACTCTTCTTGAAGAAACGGCGTGGTAGGACCGGCGGCGTGTATGGGGGTAGGAAAGAGAGGTTCGCAAGAGTACCTACGATAGTCGACAGGAAGTTTGACTGTCCATCATCAACTATCGTGCTGTCAAACTACTTCAAGAGGAGCTGCCGTCCGGAGGCTCAACCATCCATAGGCGCCAACAACTCTTCCTGAGCAATTCACAGTCAGGTTACGGGGTGGTTAGAAAAGGAGAGGAAGGGCAGAGTAGGAAGCTACTAACCAACTTACCAAGAATCACTGCTATGCTGCTGACTGTGTTCACTGCGCGTACTGACTGGCGAGGCGCTCGCCCGGAGACTGATTATTTCTTGTCTGTTTTCCTCTTTAATACTCGTGGCTCTTGTTCTTCTTGTTCGCTGCTCAAGTTTGTGAGTGCTCGACGTCGTCGTTCGTTCATTACATCGTTGTTGTAGAGCGGATGACAGTGTTGCCGTTCGACATTAGTTTCTAACTTATTATTAACATTGATCTTATATTTATTCTTATACTATATTATTTTCTAATACATTTATTTCGCTAGTAAATGATCTTAAAACTTACCAAGTTATTATTTCGTATTTATTTTACGTAAATAAGCTTATGATATTATAGCAGATGCAATTGAATATTGTTTATTCATAAATCGATCAATCTATTTATTTAGCGATTAATTAAAAGATTAACAAATACGATTAAATGCCAATCAATGAGTAATCGATACGCTTCTTCATTAAAATAATTTATTATCCATTAAAAAATACAAATTCATTACTAAATATGAATATTATTAAATATGATTCTTCATTCATAAATCCATTTACATTTATTCATTCATCAACGCATAATTTCATAATGTTCTGCTTTGATAATACTTAATTTGCTATATTCATTAATACAGATAAACAGAAATCATGATTCTTTATTCGTATCATAAATTATTATATATTATCATATTATAATAAGTATTCGTATTGAAAAAAATGAAATTAAATACAGGAAAACAAAAGTCATAAAATAAATGTTGGGACGGATTGCCCGATCCGTCTCAAACTAGACGTGTTTTTTGTGCGCTCCAGTAACAGTGATTTGCTACGCGGCATTTTGTTTTTTTAAGTCATTTTAGTTACTGCTTCAATTATAAATAACTTTTTCAATTGTTTTTCTAAATAATTTTGAATATGCCTAATCTGAGATCGAATTTGGGAGCAAAGTCATCAGCAAGTGTTTCTACGAGCAACACACCCTCTACACCAACTACGGTCATCAACGACTATTCTTCCATGCTACATATGTTTGATGAGCGCTTCAGGCAGCAAAATAATGCTTTGTGTGAAGTCATTAAAACTGAGATCAATAAACTACGTGTGGATGTGTATGAAACATTTAAAAGTGAGCTTCGTTGCCTGCGTGAAGAGTTTAAATCTAGTATGGAAAAGCTGGTGGCTTCATGGACGACTAAGCTTGAGAAGACTGCGGAGTCCGTTGCAGCACTCTCTTGTCGTGTTGCTGCCCTTGAATCCGTTTCCGTTGTTTCCACTGGCCTTCAAAAGAGTCTAAATGAAGTTCTGGATCGTACAGATTCGTTGGAGCGGAGTGAAATTATGGACGATGATTTTCCTTCACTCAATCATCAACTCAAGA
The DNA here is from genome assembly GCA_937620795.1 of Thecophora atra. Lineage (NCBI taxonomy): Eukaryota > Metazoa > Arthropoda > Insecta > Diptera > Conopidae > Thecophora > Thecophora atra. Next base: position 65,278,405 of record OW569398.1, read on the forward strand.
CAGCCAGATTATCTATACAATGAACTCTGTTTTTCGCGATCTCATAGGTCAATAACTCTGATATTACCTAAGTTCACTTGTCTTGCGACTGGAAGGCAATTTTTTGTGAGCGCCGCTAGGATATGGAACTCGCTTCCTCCCACTATTAGAGGTATTGCCAGCAGGGGCAAATTTAAGTCGGAACTTTCTTCTTTCCTAAACGCTAACTAATTAGTTATATTTCTTCTTAATCTTTCATTGCTTCCTTTTCTTATTTTCTTTTAAATTTTAATTTAAGTTCGTTTTAAGTAACTCTCTGATTGTTTTTAAGGCTACCATTAATTTATAAGATTATATCTTACAATGGTTAGCAATTATAAATAAATAAATAAATAAATAAATAAATAGATGCGAAAGACGGGTGGAGGGCGTGCGTGTTTGAGTTTCCTTACACCAATAGAACAAGAAGTTGATGAACTTCTCGCTCTATCTCATAATATACTTCGACCTGGACTGTTTGACGGTGCCATTCAAGGTCCATGGAAACGGTTGTGCATGGATGAGGAAGGTACATTTATATACATCTTTTCACATATGTTGTATTTATTCGGGTTTTTTTTTTTGCGTATTTCACCTCTACCTTTAACAGGTCTTCCTCAGCCTTCGACAGGTTTGTCATCATCCTCTTCTGCTCTGTTGACGGGGGCGCAATTTTCAAACGCCTCTAATACGGCGCTAGCACAATCACCATCTTCTTCACACGCAACACCAGCATTACCTTCGCCAGTATTCGCTGCATCGTCCATCGATTCCACATCGGCTGCATCGCCAATACTCTCAACAGGTTCTCAACACACAAATTTTACGACGAAACGCCGCCATTCCGAAGATCAGTGTCTTGCGGTGCTCCATGAGCATGCAACTATATTTAGATGTATGAACGATTCATTGCAACGCATCGCAGCAGCACTAGAGCAACGGAATAAGATGGCTGCTTCCATGTCTCAACATGACTTTTGATTGAAGCGCTGTTGATATATTTTGCGTAACATTTTTGTTTTGTTTTTGTTTACACAAGCGTGAAATTTTGTGCCTTACGTTTTTGAATTGAAGTGGTTAAAGTTCTTTGTTTTGTTTAGTTGTTTTATTGTTTATATTTTAGGATTTTTTTACAACTTGTTTTTTATATGACATATATTATATTAAGAAATATGAAGATATTAAAGAAATATGAATAATGGTATGAATTAAAAACTATGACAAAATGTAATGTAATGAATTGAAGTGGTATATACAATGAATGGTATGAAAAATGAGTATGTGTATGCATTATGGAATATGGAACTTAAATGCTATAGGGACTTTAGATCGATGCCAATTGATCGCGTATAGCCATTGCTGTGGCTGTATAGGAATCATCTTCATCAGACCAATCCACGTGGAACTCCGGTTCATCAACTGCTTCCTCAGTAAGCTCCCAGTTACAATTTTTTAAAATGCAAAAGTTGTGGAGTGCGCAGCAAGCATTTATAATTTTTGTCGCTTTCCTCGGTGAGTAATGCAGACCTCTTTCGCCGTTGATGCACTGAAATCGACTTTTCATCACGCCAAAACAACGCTCGACGATGTTGCGAGAACTACACAACTATCTGTTGAAGGCTTCAGATTCGGGGCGCTGTGGCATTCGATACGGTGTCATCAAGTAAGGAAGCAGTTGGTAGCCGGAGTCACCTGAAATTTTGAAAACATATAATTTGAAAATGGGCACACATATGTAACTACTTTATTATTCACATCATTCTTACTCAGTAGCCATGTATTCCTTTTCCCCTGATGATATTGCTCCCTAAGAATACCATTTGCCGCGCTGGTTTTCCAAGCAAACGCATCATGTTTCGCACCTGGAATCGTTGCGTCGACGTAACGCACGATCATGTCAAAATCGCAGATCTAAGGCCAAAAAACTTGGTGTTGTATTTATGTTTGTTATTGTATATAATGGGATTGTACTTACTATCATAGCATTGATAGAATAATAACCTTTACGGTTATAGTATAGATGGCGATGCTGTCCAGGTGACATAATTCTGATGTGTGTGCCGTCTACACAACCAATAACTCCTGGCAGCCCACTCTTGTTGAAAAATTTTAATTTTTCGGCATTTTCCTCCTCCTCCGACATATAAATTGAATCAATTTCCGGCAAATATGGCGCTCGAAAATATCCAAACACATAGATACATATATTCTCGGATATCTTTGATTGTGCCATACTGCCCATATCTTCATTTCCCACAGCCGCTTGATAAGAACCGGCTGCAAGGAAACGAACAAATGAACCCAGTCTGATAATCGGAGGAATTGCAGTCTGCCTAGAAGCTGCCTTCATCCACGGCACTAACTCCTCCAATAAATCCACAAAAACCGATTGATTCATGTGGTAGTTCGATTGAAACCTGCCCATTATGAAGATAATATAATTCATATAATGAAAAATAATTATAATAATAATAATAATTATAATAATATAATAATTATTTTACAGAGTGTCCGGCATATCCAAAATGTCGGAATTGTCTCTTAAGCGCCTCCGGGTTATTCGGTAGGTGCCATCATCGCGCTGGCCAAGTAACCGCACTAAAAATACTACCGCCATAATTTTCAAAAGAAAAATAATAGATACGCAATGTACAATGTAAATACATTCAAGGAAATGTCAAATTTTGTTTTGCTATACACATTGTTGCCGCGCACTAATAAATAACGATAATAAACGAATTCCATTGGAAATTGTGGCCATTCGAAGCCACACAGTATACATGGCAATCATATATTTTCTGCAAGCAATAACCTATGATACACGGCTAATCACGATGAGTGCTTTGTAGTCCGAACACATGCGTTTTAGTTCGTGGGTAATATTCTCATCGTGATGACCGTGTGTCATGGGCACTGTGGCTATCTGCAGGATTGTTTATGTTTGCGTTTCCCCTCAAAAAACGAAACGCAGAGCATTCTAAAAAGTTAGAGGATACCATTTCAAACGCAATGCGTTTGAGTTGCTTTCGATTTCGGGACTGCGTTACGTTTTAGGGGATAAGGATTTAAAGCTTCTTTTGTATTTTTATGTTTATTTGTGCTGTCTTTTACAATAAAAATTAATTAAAATATATAATTCATAACTTGTTTTAATTTTAAATATGATTAACATTGAAAAATAGACTTTTTCCATAAATGTTGAAATTTCATTCTGGTATCTACATAAGCAAACTTTATTAGATAAAAATATTTTTTCTTTCTTTAGTTTGGCATAAGTATCAAAATCACAGGTACAGAACTCAGACTCAAAAATCGTGTTGACCTGTGTAATCAATGCATTAGTTTGAAGAATTGAGTGAATTGATTAAATCAAAGTTGGGTTTAAAATTATTTTAATGCTTGTGAGTTATAAGTGAAAAATAGAAACATTTGAATCGAATTTAAAATTAATTTAATTCAATGCTTTGAAGTAAAAAGTGACAGATAGTGAAGTGGCCGACAAAAATTAAAACAGCAATTAATTTGTTTTCAATAAGGAATACGAATAAGTTGTTTGCGTGAAAAATAGAGAACAAAGAAATGCAAGTAAACTTGAAACTTTAAACTTCGCTTTAAAGTTAGCACAACAAGCGGGAAAAAACAAAAACATAATAAGGGGAAAATCTACGCGTTTAATGGCACAAGGCACGTTAAACAAATGATGAAATTCGTGTGAACCAGTTAATTGGGCAGTGAAAAATGAATTGTTTTAAATGTTGTCAGAGTTGTAATAAGTTCCGATTATGAAATAACTTCTGTAGTCAATTTATTAATTAAGTAAGTAGTAGGCAATAGTAGTGGTAATATAGCGGTTCTGGGACAAAGGAAATCGAGGGATTCGAGGGATTTAAGGGATTCGCTTCTTGGTTCGTGTCTTAGCTATAAAAATGAGTAAGTATTGTTATACTTGGTTTATGTCTGTGCTATATTTGATTTTTTGTTATCGATACACTTATATTTTCGCATTATAAGTTTGTGGCTTTACTACAAAAAATTTATTTTCTTGGTATAAGTTAGTGTAAATGGTAATGTTATTCTGATTTAGTGAATTTAATTTTTTTTGTAGCATTCTTTTGAGCGTATTATTTTTAAATAGTGGTTGATATATTTAGTTTGGTTACTGTCTAGGGTATTTTGTAGATTTTTAGATACGTAGATTTGTATTTCTTTTGTGGAATAATATCATTTAGGTGTATTTCGTAGCTAGAATATCAATGCTCGTTAAGTATTTCGATTGGCAGCACTCTTTTTGCTGGTTTTAGGAGACCCAAGTGATAAAATTGTTAGTTGTTCAAGATAAAATAAAATTTAATTCGCGTGTGTTTGGTTTTCTTTTCGAATAGTGTTACCAATTTATATAGTTGTCTTTTATTTAAGGTAGCAAGCACTAGGTAAAGAGCTAAGCTATGAGTTTGTTGTAGATGGCGTAATCGTGGGTGTCTTCTTTTTGACTGAGTACAGCATTTTCCAATTGTGTTGTACTTGTTGGCGTTTGTGTTTATTTTAACTGCTAACGAATTCCTATGGCAAGATCGTGGGCGTTTTCCTTTTTTAATGAGTACAGTATTTTCCAATTGTGTTGTAGTTCATGCAGTTTGTGTGCGTATTTCATTTGTTGACGAATTCCTATGGTGCGATCGTGGTATTTTTTTTCTTGTTGGCCTGAGTTCAGGTTTTTGCTTATTGTCTTTAATAATCATTTAAGTGTAAATATACCTATGGCCCCCTTAACAAGTGAACAGTCAAGACATCAATTCGAAAGCAAAACTTGTTACATTTGTAGGAAAGAGCTAGGTGCAGATAGAGTAGCAGACCATTGCCACCTTACTGGCAAATATAGAGGTCCAGCACACAATAGCTGCAATCTACAATACCAAATTGCCAATTTCATCCCAATATTCTTTCATAATTTTTCCGGGTACGACGCTCACTTGTTCATGAAAGAACTTAACCTCATTTAAGGTAAAATAAATGTTATACCTCTAAACAAGGAGTTGTACGTATCCCTTTCAAAACATATCCAAGTAAGCGAAAAGAAAACAATAGAATTACGGTTTTTAGATTCATTTCGATTTATGGCCGCTAGTTTAGATGATATAGCTCAAAACTTATCAACATCCAACTTTGAAACAGTTCGCAAAATGTATCCAAAGGAAGATGAGTTCACCTTTCTAACCCGAAAAGGTGTATTTCCCTACGAATACGTAAACTCGACTGAACGCCTTAACGAAACCTCCCTTCCCTTTCTGGATAAATTTTACAGCCGTTTGACAGACAAGACATGTTCACATGAGGATTATGAGCATGTAGTTAAAATTTGGCAAACATTCCAATGTAAAAACCTCAAAGACTACATGCTCCTGTATCTCAAAACAGATGTTCTTATTTTAACAGATATATTTGAAAATTTCAGAAAAGTATGTAAAAATATTTTTGAGTTGGATCCTTGCCAATACTACACCGCACCAGGCCTATCCTGGGATGCAATGCTCAACCACTCAAGTAGAACTGGAACTGTTTACAGATGTAGACATGTATCTTTTTATTCAGAGGAGTATAAGGGGAGGCATTGTCCAATGCTTTAAGAGACATGCAAAGGCAAACAATAAATATATGGTGGATTATGATTGTAATAAGCCATCAGAATATTTAATGTATCTGGATGCTAATACTTTGTATGGCTAGGCAATGTCTCAATATCTTCCTTACAGAGGTTTCGAATGGGTCAAAGATGTTGATAACTTTGATGTCTGGAAAATTGATGAAAACTCATCCTTCGGCTATATCTTTGAAGTAGATCTAGAATATCCAACATATATTCATGAAATCCATAACGATTTACCGTTCTGTGCAGAAGATAAAACACCTCCCAATTCTAAGTATGTAAAACTTATTACTGATCTGACTAACAAGACTTCTTATACAATACATTATAAGAATCTACAACAATGCCTGAAGAACAGCTTACATCTAAGTAAAATACATAGAATCTTAAGGTATAAGCAGTCTTGTTGGTTAAAGCAGTATATTGATTTAAATACGCATCATAGAACATTATCTAAAACCACTTTTGAGAAAAACTTTTTTAAATTACTTAATAATGCGGTGTATGGAAAGACTATGGAAAATGTAGATAAAAGAAAAGATGTGAAAATCGTTGATGGATGGGAGAGTAAAGGAAGACGTTTGGGAGCTCGAGCTCTTATAGCAAAACCAAAATTTTACAGCATGTCACGTTTCACAGACGATATGATAGCTATACAGATGAGAAGAGCACGCTCCACCTACAAATAAACGAATATATTTGGTATTTGTTGTGTTAGAGCTTTCAAAGTAGAAAATGTATGATTTCCATTATAATTACATGAAGCCAAAATTCACAAAAAGTCTCAGTTTAAATTATATGGATACGGATTCCTTTATATATTCCATTAGGTGTGACGATTTTTATAACGATATTCGTGACGATATCGACTCAAAATTCGACACATCTGATTATTTACCTACAAATCTTTTCCATATGCAGCTAAAAAATGGTATAGTCTTGGGTATGATGAAAGACGAGAACAAAGGAAGAATTATGAAGGAGTTTATAGGATTACGATCAAAAATGTATTCGATTGATGACGTTGGCTGACAAAAGAGGTTACAAAAGCTAAAGGCGTCAAGGGTACCGTATTAACTAGTAAACTTTAAGCGATTATAGGGACAGCCTATTTAATAATAAGATTGTATATGGAGACATGTATACACTTAGATCTAAGGTCCATCAAGTATATACTCAACAAATTCGTAAGATAGCTCTAAGTTATTTAGATGATAAGCGCTTTATTAAATCCGATCGCTTTCACACATATGCCTGGGGACATTACAAAATAGATGTCATAAGGGACTTGGAACTAAGTGACAATGAACAATTCTTTGAGAATTTGGATTTCTAAATATCATTTATTCAACAACATAATGAAAGAAATCTATCAAAATAACAGTCGTTATCCAATTGTATTTTGTGAAATAAGTTAAGATTTACAAAAGCAAATAATAAATGACCATGTAATATATATTATGAATGAATAAAGTTTTTTATTGAATTATTTATTATTTATTTTTTTCTATTTTCTTTATTTCGCCGCTGACTGGAATATATTGTAACGTTGGGGGGTGGGAGGGTCCGCGATAAACTAAATTAACAATCAAAAGGAAACTATCAAAAAAAAAAATTACAAACGGAAAGATGATCGCTGTCAGGGCAGCTCAGCTCTCCGGCCGTGCTCAGGGAAAGTGGGGGGGTTTTTAAACAACCCCGACAGCGTCGTGAAGCCCCGGTTACAAAAGAAAGAAAGGAGCTGAGGCTTACGGTGGCTATACTGCCAAGAACGAGACCGATTACCGAAAAGTCGCACGACGACCTCACATCGCGATCGATGCTAAGCTGGCGGCGAGAGAAAAAAAAAACTCGACAACAAAAAAAAAATAAAAAAACGCAATACTACGCTGGGTGAGAGGTGGGAGGGAGATGAGAGGAGTAGATGGGGGGGAGGAGTGGATGTTATTTCCCTCCCCCCTTTTCTATACCCGCCCTTCCATGGTTGGCGCGTTGGGAGTTTGTGCGCCAACCCCTTTTAGTGTGTCGCCTGGCCGCGCGGAGCGAAACCGCCAACTCACCTGTCAACCTAAATTAAAGTTCAATACATGTCCAGAGAAATGTAATTAATTTTCAATACATAATAATTTATTTTTTTTTTTTTTTTTTTTGTTGTGTTGTTTAAATAAGAAAGCTACATTTATAAGTTAGCACTTATATGTTACATGAAATTTTAAGAAATTCATTCAAATGTTAATTTGTTCAAGACAACCAATCTCTAGCTTATTTTATTCTATATCAAAACTGAACCTAATTGTTTTTTTTTTTTATTATAGCGATTTTTCTAGGTTTAAACAAAAAAAAAGAATTCCATTAGTTAAAGTAAAGTCTTCTCACAAATTTAGCTCTATGATTAGGTTGCATTACTTAAATATTCTATTTCTTAAATAGGTGTAAGATTACGATTTTATGATTGTTTGTCGTTGCTAAAAAAAAAATCTTGCATTTAGAGTACACGTGTGAGAATTCGAACAACAAAAAAAAAAGTGCGAATCATAAAAGAATTTAATCTCAACATTGTGAATTGTTTTTCTTCTTTTCTATGTTTTATGGTTCAAGCTGCAGAATTTCGTGAGTAAATGCAGCAGAAAATATGTACATGTTTTCTTTGCTTCGATTTATTATTGTTTAGCTTTAATTTAAAACTAAATCCAAAAGCAATTATTATATGGGAACACCATATGGTTTCGCTTCATTGCTTTACTTTTGCGTTTTCTTTCAGTTGATTCGCTTTACTTTCGCAATGTGCAGTTAAAGAAATTGATTGCTACTTGTTAGTAAAGGGTGAATAGGAAAAAAAAAAAAAAAAAATATTAGTTGTAATAACAGATAAATACAATAATAATAATGGTTACCTAATTGAACTAAGACGCTAATAATATTACCGATAATAACAGTTCTATAGCAGTATCATTTAATTAAACGATTCATAATTTAAATTTAATCGAAAATTACTTTTAATAATGTTCTCAGGCGGTAGTTGGTTTGCTGCTCCTACTTCTGGCATTAAATACGAGATAAGTACAGGCTGTCCTTTTTGATTTCCCAAATTTTAATTCGATCACGTGTTGTTGTTCAAAACCAAGCAAATTTTCTTTTATTCCTTTTTTTTTCTTTCAATGTTAACCTCACAATCTTTTAATAGTTTTTAAGGAGATCGTTTTCATGGTTTATACCAGTCTTTAATCAGCACATTGATATTGTTGTTGAGTTTGGATCAGCGCTTTTATTTGATATTTAAAAGTTGCAATTGCTTTGCATGCACGTGTGAGTGTTTTAACCACAAAAAATATTATGTTAGTTTCATAGAAGATTCACTTTTGGTTTTCTTTTACATCGAGCTCCCAGTACATACTGCTCACTATGGTAACTTATATACTTCAAAAGGATTCTTATGGCAAGGCTGTAACTTCACTGAACGAAATTTTCGTCAATATCTCAGCTACACACTGTCTTTGAGTTGCTGTCTAAATTTGACCTCTGCACTTTTTCGCCTCCGCGAACAACCACGCCCACATTAAGCACCAACGCCTCCGCCAGCCGTCGTCTTGGTGTTTGCTTGTTCGACCACTGAATGCTAATATTTTTTTTTGCGTATTAAATTTAACTGCGACATAATATTCTTTGTTGATTGTCGTTGGGTTGTTTTATTGTAGTAAGAAGTTACTCCTCGTAAAAACACAGCACTTTAATGTTATTTATATTGTGTTTGTCAAGAAATTGTCTTAAATAGAACATGAAAATTTAGAGGTAATTTTCTTTTCTTTTGCGGCGTCAGCGCTTAAAACAAACCCGATCTTGGTGAAGATTGCAATCGAACTCTTTTATATTTCATCACCGACTGACTGTTTTTTGAAAACCACGCTTTGCTTCGAAGCGACAGAAAGCAAACTGGTTTGTCTCGCTCATTCCAGTCGCCGCCGCTGCGCAGCTAGCGACATCTCACTCCCTCTCACCAGGATCGACTTTCATTGCTAGTCCCGTAGGGTGGCGTGATGCGAAGTTCATAGAAAAAAAATTCTTCTAGAAACTTCGCTCACGCCACTTTACGGGACTGCTCTCTCCGTCGTCATGATGTGAAGAGGAGATGCCGATAACCGCACTGCGACAACGATCTGGAATGAGCGGAGCACTGTCCGCTCACTCTCTGCGCTCCGACACAGAGCGTGGTCCTCGACACACCTTACAAAACAGGTGATGATCGGGCGCCAGCGACCAGAGCAGCGGCTGGGAAAGGTGATCTGTTTTGCCCGTTTCACCAAATGTCCTTGGCGTGGTATATTCCCATCGGTGCTCCCTCTGGAGTTTCTAGGCGATAGCACGAATTTCCGACCACTTCCACTACTTTAGCGGGTATCCCAACAGGGGCTAGCTTAGCGCAGAAATGATCGGCCTGTTTACTCAGTTGGAAGTTTCGTCGGATGACCCGCTGGCCTACTTTGAAAACTCGAACCCTCGACCTGAGATTATACCTGTGGGCGTTTTTCTCGAAGGCCGCTTGCAGACGCTTCCTAACCTGAGTCTGCAGCATCTGGTTCATGTCAGTTCGTCGCGGTCGAATGGACCGGTCATTCACCTCGCTGAGTTTTTGCATAACTTCATAATCTTTACCATGAGTGACCATATGCTGGCCAAACAGGACAAAATAAGGAGCGTAACCAATTGACTGATGCAGGCTGTCACGCAGTGCACAGTTAATGCTACTGAGATAAACATCCCATGACTGCTGATCCTGTTTTACATATGCACGGAGCGCTTGATTGATCGAACGGTTGACCCGTTCGGATGCGTTAGCTTGAGGAGAATAAGCGGCAGTAAAGATATGCTTAACGCCAAATTTTTCTAAGAAGGTGGACATGTCCCGGCTGATGAACTGCCGACCATTGTCGCTCACTATTGTCTGGGGTACACCGAAACAATAAAATACGTTATCGCGCAGGAAATCAATAATTGGAGTCGCCGTAAATTTTCGTAGCGGCTTCAGAAAGGTGAATTTCGAAAAGTGGTCCATGACAATAAGAATGCCTATGTTACCACTTTTAGTGCGTGGAAAGTGACCGATCAGGTCCATATATAGTCGCTGAAAAGGGTTTTCGGTCAAGCCTAAAGATCCCATAGGTGGTCGCAAGGTCTGAGACGGCACTTTAGTCGTGCTACATACTTCGCAATTCGAGATATAGTTGTATACCTGCTTGTACATTCCTGGCCAGTATAGATGACGTCGGATTTTATGCAGTGTTTTCGCGATTCCGGCATGAGCTGAAGTAGGAGGGTCGTGTGCTGCTCTGATGACTTGGTCCCGGAGGTCGAGTGGCACGTAAAGTTTCCACGCCAAATCGTCGGTGTCATCATTACCTGTGTTAAACTCTGTGCGGTGGTACAAATACTGATCGACCACGCGAAAATCCGGGAATTCTTCGCCCGAGAATTTTTCTTTTAATTCTTCGTACTCGGCGGATGAAAAGCCCGGGGACGCCAAATCAATGAGCGGCTCGGTGACCATTTCGATTGACGCCAACCCATCAATTGGGGCATCCTCCATCGACCTTGACAACGCGTCCGCCACGACATTGGCGGAGCCCTTCCGATGTTCGATTGAAAACTCTAGTCCTTGAAGCTTGAGTGACCATCGGGCTAGTCGCCCCGAAAGGTCCCTCTGACTCATCAACCACTTCAAACAAGAGTGATCGGTGACAACTTTGAATTCCTGGCCCTCGATATACATCCTAAACTTCTTGATTGCGAGGATCACTGCCAAACATTCAAGTTCGGAAACTGTGTAATTGCGCTGGGCCTTGGATAATTTCTGCGACATGTACGCGATGGGTCGCTCATGGCCATCTTTGTCGCGTTGCGCTAGCACAGCTCCTACCCCCGATTGACTTGCGTCACACTGGACAATGAATGGTTTGGAGTAGTCAGGATGTATGAGAAACGGTGCCTCGGTCAGTAGTTGCTTGATCCTATCGAATGACTTTTGAGCCAGAGGTCCCCATGCGAAGCTTTTGCCCTTCGATAGCAATTCGGTCAGATGGAACGTGACAGTTGAGAAGTCTGGAATGAACTTCCTATACCAGCCCACCATGCCCAGGAACCTGCGCACTTGCTTCACGGTTTTTGGCTCCGGGTACTCGTTGATGGCGATTACTTTTGCTGGGTCGGTTCGTAGCGTACCTCTTCCCACAACGTAGCCCAAGTAGTTTACTTCGTGTAGGCAGAACTCGCTCTTTGACACATTTATGGTTAGGCCAGCCCTGCGCAAACAATTCGCCACCTCCGCCAGGTGTATCAAATGTTCGTCGAAAGAGCTCGATAGGATCAGCAGGTCATCAAGGTACACGAACACCCTCGACTTGAGATTGTAGGGGATCACCTGATCCATAAGTCGGCACATTGTCTGGGGTGCATTGCACAACCCGAAAGGCATTCGTGTAAATTGGTAGTGTGGTCTGTTCGGGACAGTAAAGGCGGTCTTTCCCTTGGAAGCTTCGTCAAGGCAAATCTGCCAGAATGCGTCTTTCAAATCGACTTTGGAAATGAAGTTCACTGCCGGCAATCGGCTTAAGATACCATCTATATTTGGCAGTGGATAAGCATCTTTAATGGTGAATTCGTTCAACTTGCGAGAATCGAGACAGAAACGCACTTTGCCAGGTTTGACGATCAGCACCCCAGGGGATGACCATGCTGACCCACCTGCTTCCTCTATCACGCCCATCGACAGCATCCGATCCAACTCTTGGCAAAGCAATCTTTCCCGAGCAGGCGAAATTGGGTAATATCGCTGCTTGATTGCCTTAGCCGCCCCTGTGTCGATGGAGTGCTCTACTAAAGTGGTTTTACCCAGGCCTTCCCGTTCTGAGGACGGAAAGCTCTGGATAACCCCACTCAGACGTCGGTTTTGGGCGTCGTTTAGTGGTATGTATTTGTCATCATCGCGATTTAGTGACGCGACTGTACTGGTTCCTAGGCCGGAGATCTGGATATTAAATCTTCTCCAGAAATCTATGCCGCAAATTATATTGGACGTAATTGATGGTATTAATAAGAAACGAAAGTCAAGTGAATGGTTGTTGAACCGAGTCTTTGCCGTGTAGTACCCAACCACTGCCTGTGATTGTCCATCGGCAGTTCGTATCTTTCCTCGGAAATTTTCGACTGCGCTACCTTCTTTAAGGATGGTTTGAGCTAAAGCACCTCCAATCACACTCACGTTCGCCCCGCTGTCTAGCAGGGCTAGATAGCAATTGCCATTTATTGACACATTAACGTAAGGCCGCGTATCGTTTGGTTTAGTGATGATCGAGGATATTACCATTTTGCTCAGTCGCCTAAGCCGGTTCCAGAACGCACGCACACGCAGAGTTTTTCGGCTACGTCGTATTTCGTTTGCGAAAATTTGCCTTCGGTTGTAGTTGGCAAGCCGAATGTGATACGGTATAATATCTCGGCTGGGTGTAGGTGCGTTTGGAGGAAGTTTGCTCCCTTCGAAGTGGGCATGGTTGGGTCTTGGTAAAATTGTCAATGGTGGAATTAGTGCCGGTTCTGAGGCGACATCGGACGACTGGGACGCGAGACAGCTCCGGTCGTCCTCGCATGAGTGCCCGCCATTTGGTTTTCCGATCGATCCTTGCACGTCAAGCAGGAGGGTTTGAAAGTGTTCGGTTTACCGCAACCGTAGCAAAACGTACGCCGCGGCGTCACGTGGCATTCTTGGTATCGATGGCCATCCGCATCGCAGTTCCAACATTTTTCCCGAGTTCGTTGGGTTACCGCACATAGGTCTGATGGCTCACCGGTTTGCCCTACTACGTCCTCCCAGTCGTCGGATTTCACCTCAGCCACCCGTCTTCTGGCCAATGTAGGGTCATGCTGGTCATGGTACCGCTCACGGTAATAGTTTTCGTGCTTGTGACATGCCCGACGGAGGTCGTTTAGACTAGTCAGGTTGACATGCAGCTCTCGTCCTAATGTTGGGGACAAATTGTGGGTAAGGATCTCGAGCAGTTCAGGGTCCCGTAATGGATGGTGTAAGCGATCATTCATAGCCAACACACTGTCGAAAAAGTCGTCAAACCGTTCGCTTGGGCGTTGCTTACGCCGGCGTATGTGTTCGCTCAGCTCGTAATCGGTTAAGGATCTTTGGAACTTGGTTTTCAACTGGCTGCACAAGCCGGGCCCATCAACCCGATAGGTTTGTCGATGGAAGCGCCAGTACCATTCTTCAGCTTTACCTGAGAAGAGCAAGTGAGCGTGCTGACATAGCAGCGAAAAGTTGCCGGCCAAGCATTGGGACGTTAGTGCAGTTACCCGGTAGATGAAGTCTTCCACGCTCATCCCTGAGGTATCGCCAGAAAACTTCAGCCGCCATCCCGAGATGACTGCCGAGGCCTTATCAAAAGTGCCTCCGACTATCGGAGCTTGAGAGGTTGGCGCAAGATTTGGCATGACCTGAGCCCAACGATTGTCCGCCATAGTGACTGCAGGGGTGACCGAGGTGGATCCCGTTGTGGTTGTTACACTGGTGGTGGCCACCGGCGTGCCCATAGATACGCGTCGCAGTTCCAGAACGACTGATCGCAATTCGTCCTTCATGGACTGGAGTTCTTGAGACAGAGTCGGATTGTCTATCGAGTTTGGCTTTTGCGACCTGACCGTGGAGTTGTGTATGGCTGAAGCATTTGCGCCATCCCTCTGCACGTCGTCGTCTACACCTGAAGTTGGACGCTGAGCAGTTTGAAGAGAACCAGACTGAGACAAATTTAGCCGGTTTATTTCTTCGAAAAACTTATCACCAGTTATCGTCTGAGCTTGGGTTGCCAACTCCCGCGCCCTATCATTCGTCATGCTTCGCGTAATCGGGCCAGTGTAGTCGCCTACTGCACTATGTTTCGGAACCGCCCCAGTTAAGGTCGGCTCGAGATGAGTACCGCACACTGGGCAAGTTTGGGATCTTTCCAACCAAGCTTGTAAGCACCAAAAATGAAAGTTGTGTCGACAAGACGTACGGGTCACTGGGCCCTTTGTATTAAGTGGCTCATAACAAATTGGACATAGCCCGGCGTTCGGCATTTTGTTCAAAAAGAAACAAACCCAATCCCAAGTCAAATCGCCGCCCACGCGCAAAAGCAAAAAAAAAGTGGTCAAAACACCAAGTGGCAAAGTCGAAAAATTCAACCGCCCAAATAGCGGTGATTACGTTTAAAATTAAATAGAATCAAATTAATATACTTTAGTTATGTATATATGTATATATATATATATGTACATATTATGCATACATATGTCTTTAGCTATATGTTTCTCCAGGGCGAGGAGCGAAAGAGAAAAAAAAAAAAATATTGCAAGATGAATTAGAAATTAATAAAGAAATTATAATTGAAATTAGATCACCATTAACCATTGGGTATAATCAAAATTAAACTCAACGAATTGAATTTGATACAAAAAAAATTACAGCTAAAATTAAACCGAATTAATTTAAGCAAAACGTAAACTAAGCGCCGAAAATTGAGATGTAGAAAATAACCAAATCAGCATAAAAATTAGACGAAGCTTGAATTGAGATAAAGAGAGAAACAAAAAAAATTTCCTAAAAGTAACTAAGCGGATTAACCGCCAGCAAAAAAAAAAAAAATAAGAAAGATAATATCTACTAACTGCTAAGTTAATTCGTGAGTTGAAACAATGGTTTAAATTAAATTAAATCGAATGGCGAGACAAAAAAAACTTAAGAAAAATCAAATTTTTGACCTGAAGTAAGAATATTTATGTACAGGCAAACTATATAGTAACAAAAAAAAATATATATAAGGAATTATCCTTATGATCTAGTTAAATGCGAATAATTTTCTAAAATTAACGCATTCACTGATCAACCACAAAAAAATCAATGATTGGAACCAAAACCAGTCAATAGTCGAAATAAACGCAACCTAACTCGCAAAACGAATTAAGACGAAGGTAGATATTTTAATTGCAAGAAAAAAAAAATAAGAAAAGATAAATTCAAATGAAAAAAGGTTTAACAGGTGGCTAAGCAGCGGCTCCACTCAACCAGACGACCTATCACTCTCATTCAATCCCTCCATTTTCCTCAGGCTTATAAAAAAAAACTTTTCATTGTCTCCTCCAACTTGCACCGATCACGAGTGGTGTTCAGTAGCAACCACTAGTGATAAACAAAAGAAACCAAGGGCTAAACTACAGGAAAAATAAAATAAAAAAAATAAAAATAGTTAAAGTGAGCACCATCCAACGAGTCACCAATGATCAACGCAATTGAGGTGAAATCTCCAATTGAATGAGGCTACACTATACCACAAAATTTGTAATAAAAAAAAACTTTAACTAATTTGGGAATTTCTGATGAGTTGCTAAACGACCATTAAATTCATGAAACAAAATCTCGAACCAGAAGATTCCTACGATTTAAAGGTATTAAATATCAAAAGTCTAAACAAGGGGTCTTCTTCCTCGGCGGAATGACTAAAAGCAAGCAATCGCTCGAAGAGCTGATTCAGCGGTACGCATCGAACACTAACATTCAATCGCGTAAGTCCAGCGAGAATCGACAAAAAACCGAAAAAAAAACTTGCAAAAAAAAAAAAAAAAAAAAAAAAATTTTTAATTTAATCTAAAGCAAACATTAACAGTTGCTACTAAAGTTTGGGCACCACTGTACAGGGACTCTCAAACATTTCGGGCAAAGCAAAAAAAAAACAAAAAAAATCAACTACAGTGGGCCCCACGTTGGGCGCCATTTTGTAACGTTGGGGGGTGGGAGGGTCCGCGATAAACTTAATTAACAATCAAAAGGAAACTATCAAAAAAAAAATTACAAACGGAAAGATGATCGCTGTCAGGGCAGCTCAGCTCTCCGGCCGTGCTCAGGGAAAGTGGGGGGTTTTTAAACAACCCCGACAGCGTCGTGAAGCCCCGGTTACAAAAGAAAGAAAGGAGCTGAGGCTTACGGTGGCTATACTGCCAAGAACGAGACCGATTACCGAAAAGTCGCACGACGACCTCACATCGCGATCGATGCTAAGCTGGCGGCGAGAAAAAAAAAAACTCGACAACAAAAAAAAATAAAAAAACGCAATACTACGCTGGGTGAGAGGTGGGAGGGAGATGAGAGGAGTAGATGGGGGGGAGGAGTGGATGTTATTTCCCTCCCCCCTTTTCTATACCCGCCCTTCCATGGTTGGCGCGCTGGGATTTTGTGCGCCAACCCCTTTTAGTGTGTCGCCTGGCCGCGCGGAGCGAAACCGCCAACTCACCTGTCAACCTAAATTAAAGTTAAATACATGTCCAGAGAAATGTAATTAATTTTCAATACATAATAATTTATTTTTTTTTTTTTTTTTTTGTTGTGTTGTTTAAATAAGAAAGCTACATTTATAAGTTAGCTTTTATATGTTACATGAAATTTTAAGAAATTCATTCAAATGTTAATTTGTTCAAGACAACCAATCTCTAGCTTATTTTATTCTATATCAAAACTGAACCTAATTGTTTTTTTTTTTTATTATAGCGATTTTTCTAGGTTTAAACAAAAAAAAAGAATTCCATTAGTTAAAGTAAAGTCTTCTCACAAATTTAGCTCTATGATTAGGTTGCATTACTTAAATATTCTATTTCTTAAATAGGTGTAATAATACGATTTTATGATTGTTTGTCGTTGCTAAAAAAAAAAAACTTGCATTTAGAGTACACGTGTGAGAATTCGAACAACAAAAAAAAAGTGCGAATCATAAAAGAATTTAATCTCAACATTGTGAATTGTTTTTCTTCTTTTCTATGTTTTATGGTTCAAGCTGCAGAATTTCGTGAGTAAATGCAGCAGAAAATATGTACATGTTTTCTTTGCTTCGATTTATTATTGTTTAGCTTTAATTTAAAACTAAATCCAAAAGCAATTATTATATGGGAACACCATATGGTTTCGCTTCATTGCTTTACTTTTGCGTTTTCTTTCAGTTGATTCGCTTTACTTTCGCAATGTGCAGTTAAAGAAATTGATTGCTACTTGTTAGTAAAGGGTGAATAGGAAAAAAAAAAAAAAAAAAAAAAATATTAGTTGTAATAACAGATAAATACAATAATAATAATGGTTACCTAATTGAACTAAGACGCTAATAATATTACCGATAATAACAGTTCTATAGCAGTATCATTTAATTAAACGATTCATAATTTAAATTTAATCGAAAATTACTTTTAATAATGTTCTCAGGCGGTAGTTGGTTTGCTGCTCCTACTTCTGGCATTAAATACGAGATAAGTACAGGCTGTCCTTTTTGATTTCCCAAATTTTAATTCGATCACGTGTTGTTGTTCAAAACCAAGCAAATTTTCTTTTATTCCTTTTTTTTTTCTTTCAATGTTAACCTCACAATCTTTTAATAGTTTTTAAGGAGATCGTTTTCATGGTTTATACCAGTCTTTAATCAGCACATTGATATTGTTGTTGAGTTTGGATCAGCGCTTTTATTTGATATTTAAAAGTTGCAATTGCTTTGCATGCACGTGTGAGTGTTTTAACCACAAAAAATATTATGTTAGTTTCATAGAAGATTCACTTTTGGTTTTCTTTTACATCGAGCTCCCAGTACATACTGCTCACTCTGGTACCTTATATACTTCAAAAGGATTCTTATGGCAAGGCTGTAACTTCACTGAACGAAATTTTCGTCAATATCTCAGCTACACACTGTCTTTGAGTTGCTGTCTAAATTTGACCTCTGCACTTTTTCGCCTCCGCGAACAACCACGCCCACATTAAGCACCAACGCCTCCGCCAGCCGTCGTCTTGGTGTTTGCTTGTTCGACCACTGAATGCTAATATTTTTTTTTGCGTATTAAATTTAACTGCGACATAATATTCTTTGTTGATTGTCGTTGGGTTGTTTTTTTGTAGTAAGAAGTTACTCCTCGTAAAAACACAGCACTTTAATGTTATTTATATTGTGTTTGTCAAGAAATTGTCTTAAATAGAACATGAAAATTTAGAGGTAATTTTCTTTTCTTTTGCGGCGTCAGCGCTTAAAACAAACCCGATCTTGGTGAAGATTGCAATCGAACTCTTTTATATTTCATCACCGACTGACTGTTTTTTGAAAACCACGCTTTGCTTCGAAGCGACAGAAAGCAAACTGGTTTGCCTCGCTCATTCCAGTCGCCGCCGCTGCGCAGCTAGCGACATCTCACTCCCTCTCACCAGGATCGACTTTCATTGCTAGTCCCGTAGGGTGGCGTGATGCGAAGTTCATAGAAAAAAAATTCTTCTAGAAACTTCGCTCACGACACTTTACGGGACTGCTCTCTCCGTCGTCATGATGTGAAGAGGAGATGCCGATAACCGCACTGCGACAACGATCTGGAATGAGCGGAGCACTGTCCGCTCACTCTCTGCGCTCCGACACAGAGCGTGGTCCTCGACACACCTCACAATATTCAAAGATTCTATCATGTATCAGTACACAGTATGGAGATGTACCAGCTGGAATGTTCTTCATTGTTTTGAACTCAATTCTTTTATCAATAGGCTCAGTTTTTATTGATTCATTCTGATGTGTTACATCCAAAACAATTATTGGTGCTTGTTCTTTAAATTTTTCACGTTGAAGTAAAGGTTGTGGTTCACGCATAAAATAACTTTGTTGGAATTTTGCATACATATCATATAAAATAGCATAGCGATCCGAATCAAATTTCAGATTAAGATCATCGTTTGGATACTTTTCGGAATTGAGATGTACTTTTATATCCGTTAAATCACAATGTGTGAATTCATTTCTGAATTCTCTTCTGAAGGCAATCAAAATATAGCGTGGCCTTTCATTTTGTGCAGCTAACTTTACGTTCCATAAATGATTCGTTCCTTGAGTAAGCGAAGTATTAAAATGGCAATCCCAACTGAATGGTTATGAAAATTTTTAATTGTGTGAAATCAGCCTTTTTAAAGTGTGGAATTTTCCATGTGATGTTTGTAATAGGCAATTTCAATGTCTCGCCTGATTAATTATTTGAGAACAAAATATTTCCATCAGACTTGAAGCGCGATAAGATTAGCTCATGCTTAGAATTTAATAGAATTTAGAATAGAATAGAATAGAATAGAATTTATTAAAGCCTTCAGCAAAGCCAAGTAGATTTTTTAACGGCATACAGAAATTAAAATATCCGCTTTCCGCATTTACATCTTCCTCAAAAAACCATCCAGCATTTTTTAACATGTTGCTCTCATTCATGCTCAGAGACACATAATTTTTCATAGTAGATGTGACACCCAAGTGTCGAGTGCAATCAATTTCCATACCATTAAGCTCATAGCAGATCTCTTCAAACAGATATGCCATAAAATTGTTCCTCAATATTCCATTTGTTGACAGTGTTCCATTTTCTAAAGCCACGAATCCTTCAATGTAAATATAACTCTCAGTGGGCAACACATAAAAATCCTGGTTTTGAATTGATATTCTGATTTCATCATTGTTTTTAAAAGATTGTAAATATGGCGAATAACTGTGATAGTCTCTTTTAATAAGACTTTCATCATATTTTTTTGTAGTACAAGTCCCAAGGATTTTAACAAATTTTTGGTTGTTGATTGATAATCCGTTTCCCCTTGCCAGAGCGGTAGAGGTAGGGATCGGCCTCGCTCCTCACAGTGAGGAGGCAGGTGACCATGTGCGCTTGTCTTAAACTGTTCCATGCATGCGCAGTTGTACTGTGCATTTTATATGTTAAGATCTCCTTTCGTTACCCTTTAAATTCTAACGGCCACCAGTCCGGGGTGATAAAGGAACCCAACTGGTAGTAGTTTTGACTACGAAGTCTGACCAGAGGCTCTTTTTCTGGTACCACGGGGATCAGAATGGGCCATGGGCGGCACCTACCGCCCTTTCTGATCGTGCGGTAGGCCCCCTTGTGGGAGTATCGTGGGGGCTGTGGTTTAATACCCAAATCGCGGATAGAGCTTATTTGCTCGGTGTAGAGTTGCATTTCAACCGGATGCTGTGACTCATAGAACAGCAGAGGTGGTAAGAAAGTCCTCAACCTTCACCAATGGGGGAGTCACGTCCTTTATGCGTGTCTCCGTTTGGTACCGGAGACTTGGTTTTCCTAGTCGAAGGGGTGCTGGCCGTCACTAATCTCGGCCCCGGGTGTGATGGCACACCGTGAGTTTAAGCCTCTTGTAGGCAGGCACTCACGTTAAGCACACGGATATTCTGTTGATTGATAATGTCCTTGTTTTCTTAATTGACACCGTTGTCTGGCTGCAGTTGTTTAATCTTGATTATTTAACTGTCAATAAAGGAATGATTGAAGTTCCATGTGTTACCATATTTTTATTGTAAATAATCCTATTAATTCAAGGTTTCAAATGACTCCGCCTCACGAACATGGTCTACCATGGTCGGGTGGCGGTCCCAAGCCCGGATAAAGAAGGAGGGTTTGAGGTAACGGGATAATTTTATTCTTATCCTCAATAAAATATCCCCACCGAAGGTGTAGGTGTGTACCCGTGCCATATACCTTCATGGCTGACGGCTGGTTAAACTGGTCAGTCGCTAACGGTCCCTATCGACGCCCAGGCGAGGTCGGTTGTAATAAATGCCTAGTCCCGGTAAGCGGCTCTGCTGGGATGGTCCGCATTTTCCGCTTTACTCGTGGGAATTATATGGATTTCAATAATACAAAAAATAAAAAAACCGACGGGGACAGAGGTGTCTGTGGGTATGGAACCCCAAAAGGGTTCAGTGTCCTCAGATATTGGTAAGCCGAAAGGTGAACCAACAGCCAATGTGGACCCTGGAACATTTACAAATGTTCAGGGGTCAGCTGAGGCAGCCACAGTCCTAAATGTAGTTCCAGTATTAAAAGCGCAGGTGAAGAAGTACAATGGAGTCTCCTTGGAGGGCGAGAGGTCAGCCGGATAATGTGTCGCACCAACTGGTATGGCTGACGCCACCTCGGAAGCCGAGCGTAGTCTGCTAATGCGCCGGGCGAAGCAAAAGCGGAAGAGGGAGCGTCAGAGGGCGAAGAGAGCAGTGAACAAGCTATCTCGGCGGTTCAGTTAGCTCTCGCCTGAAGATCCCGCCCCAGAATCATCGACACCGGCAAAAACTTATCGCGGTTTACCGTTAATTGCTTCGGTTCAGCGGATGATTCTAAGCGCTAAGGATCGTGACGTGCGGAGAACAGTGGACACCGCTAGTGTTGGTCAAGCTGCAGCGGGGAAACCCGGCACGAGTCATCTAATGATGACGACGCGTGCAGGGCGGAAGGCAGCTACGGCAAAGAAACCCGCTGGTACGGGAATCTCCCTTGCGAAAGTGGCAGAAGGAGACCTCCTTATGGGCATTACTGACCTTTCTAGGGAGGGGCCGATGCAGGACTCGCATTTGAGGGCTTTCAAGTCCTCTCTTTTTGGGGACCTGGATCGGATAGATGTGGAAGGCGGTAATATTGGGTTTGTGGGCAACGCAACCTTGGAGGACGGATTCATTGTAGTAAAGTGCAAGAATCAGGAATCCAAGGCATGGCTGGTTCGGCGCTTAGGCAGTTTGGAAGGATTGTGGGAGAATTCTCGCCTGAGTGTGGATCGGCTTAGTGTGTTGTGGGATGCGAGGAAGATGGTGATCCTTGTTCACGGCACAACTGAGTCCAAGGACATCATCCTCAGGAGGCTGCAGCGTCAGAATGCCTGCGTAAAGGACACTTCTAAATGGAGGGTTTCTGGAAATGGAGGAATTTCTGTAGTAGTGTAAAGTATATGTCGGATGTAAGTAGATTACATAAGACAATGTGGAAAGACCCTGTATCGAGGTTGAGCCTACTACGAAGAGTGGATGGCACAATGTCAGGAACTATGGGTGAATCTCTGCAGATACTGATAGAAGTACACTTTCCGGGAAGCCTATCTTCAAATGAGCCGTTCTCACATACCTGCAAAAGGGTTAGCGGGAGTCGCAGAAGGGAGGCGGAAAAGATAGTGACTATGGACGCAATTAAAAGAGCTATTGGAGCCTTTTCGGCGTTCAAAACCTCAGAAAGACTTCATGGAATATTCGTAGCTTGTCTAGCGACAGGATACATTCCAAATAAGTGGAGAGAAACAAAGGTAGTTTTTCTCCCCAAACATGGAAGAGGCAATCGCCTCTTCGACTCTGCGGCGAAGTCTGTCAGGCCAATCAGCCTCACGTCCTTCCTACTAAAGACGTTGGAGAGGATTGTGGGCGATTTTCTGGGGACGTCAACGCTAGTGAGTAGACCGTTAAGTAGATTCCAGCATGCTTATAGTGCAGGAAGATCTACCGACACTGCCCTGCATGAAATTGTGAGTGTTGTGGAGAAGGAGCTAGCCATCGGAGGTAATACTATTGCCGTATTTATGGACATAGAAGGTGCCTTTGACAAAATAGGTTTCGGAAAACTGCGTGATGCTCTTGTTTGTCGGGAGGTCAGTCCATTGATTATTAAATGGGTGGACAGCTCGTTGAAACATAGGGCGATCAATGTTCAGTGTGGAAAGTCGAAATTTAGGGGGAGGGTAAAGAGAGGGTGCCCGCAAGGAGGTGTCCTCTCACCGGTACTGTGGAATTTAACGGTAGATGGTCTCCTCCAAAGTTTAGATGAGATGGGCATACACACGGTTGGGTATGTGGAAGATATAGCTTTGATGGTTTCTGGAATGTTCTTGGACACCATTGCCAATGTAATGATGCATGCACTCAGAACTGTGGAGAGGTGGTGCTTATTTATTAAGAAGACTTATTTATTAAGAAGACGGCGGCGTTCACAGCACTGCGCATGAAGGCGTGTGGCACATGGTATGGATTTGGTGCGATGGAGGGGCATAGGCGTATTCTTGATTTCGTTAACATCGGGGTCGGGGAGACGCTGATGCCACTGGATGGTATGAGCAAAGTTGTAGCCGCAGCGAAGAGGCACAGTATGCTCATAACTGATGGCCAAACGAATATGGAGTGTGGGAGGAGCGACATCAGTATGTTTACTGATGGGTCGCTGATAGACGGCAAAGCGGGAGCTGGATTCTACTCGGCAGAGTTGGACCTGGCGTGCACGCTAAGTCTGGGGCGGTATGTGATTGCACTGGAGAAACAATCCGTGATTAGGTGCATGGAACGGACATATGTTGATTCGAAGCTTGCACAGGAATGTTCCCTGAAACTTAGTGAGTGTTCCCGTGTCAACGAGGTCACACTCATGTGGGTAAAGGGGCACTCTGGCATCAGCGGGAATGAGTTAGCTGATGAACTTGCCAAGCAAGGGTCATCATCTGCATTTGTGGGTCCGGAGCCGAAAGTTGGGTTAAGCAAAGGTTTGGTGAGGGCATTAGTAAATCGGTGGGTGGAATTCTCTCATTTGGAACGATGGGAGAGTTTAACTACTTGTAGACAATCTAGGACTGTTTTAAGCAGGCCTATGGGCGGCGCAGTGAAATGGGTCACCCAACTACCACGGAAGACCCTGAGCTGGCTAGCAGCGATAGTGACCGGACATGGGAACTTCAGATATCATCTTAACAAGATTGGTTTTGCTGAGGATGGTGTTTGCAGGCTGTGTTTGGAAGAGGACGAGACAGCGGTGCATGTAATGTGCCAGTGTCCAGCGATAGCTAGCAGAAGGATTGCCGTACTGGGTCGCCACTTTATAAATGACGACGACATTGGCAGTATCAACCTTCAAGACCTGCTTGCTATGACACAGGACTTGATTATGAGGACGGAGGTGGATGTATTCTGGATGTCCCGTAGATAGTTCCTAGTGAGATGGTGGTGAGACGAAAAAGGACCCAATATAAGTGGTCTCTCACTCCCATCACAAGAGGAGTTAGGTTTTAGTACGTAGGCACACTTCATAGTGTGAATCGTGCATGCCAGTTTCTGGTATCTTTTGAAAATTTCGCCTTCTCTTAAAAAAAAAAAAAAAAAAAAAAAGGTTTCAAATGAAGTCGAAGAGTAATTGTTTCTCCACACAAATTTTGATCGACACTTTGATCGACAACCTTAAATTTTACTGAACTTATCTGTTTGGTGTTTACTGTGAATGTGTTTAGATAACATTCTTCGGAATTTCGTCTATTTTATAACCAGAACTGACATTCACTACAAACATATGAATTGTATCAGGTTCGTTGTTAATATATGAACCATTCACTATGTTACATTCTAGATGTATTGCAGAAATGTTTGTTATATGCAAAGGCAAATCTGATGAATGTTGTGTGCCTGCTTTCAATTCAATAGCACTAAAGCCCAACAATGAGCCAATGGAACGGTCTTTATTAAAATATATTATATCTTTGCTTGACTTTACAACTGCTTGTTCATCTCCAGTGTATGTTGTGATGAGTTTCCGCTCATTGTGTATATACAATTGTTTTTACAGTTTTCTTTAATGTAACGTTTAATTAAATTATTCTTTAACATGATAAACCTTTTTATTTTCAACTATTTAATTTAGATTTCGTATATATATCCTGTACGTATGTATGTATACTCTGTTTTTAATTTCCTGTTTTAGTTTTTTTTTTTTAAATTGGAACTAAATTAAATATGTACATAAATCCCCTCTATTATATGCCTACACTATTTTCATATACACATATTCTTTTTCTTATTTGTATATTTGTGGTACATGATTTTGTTTTAAACTAATATACATATATTTAAAATGATTGTGTTCAATTTAACATGCAATCTGATTTGTTTTACCTGATGTTTCTTATATTTTTAGGTGCTTTTAAAATATTTTCAATATTGTGTATATATTTAGTACTTAAATGTATTTCAATATATATTGCTGTTGCTAAAGTATTTAATATATGATTTATCCTTCATATATTCCATTACATGTGGATTTATTTGTTTATTTATTTATTTATTTTTATTTATTTATTAAATTAAATCCTACACTGTACACTAAGACTTATGTCTTTTATAGTACTTGTGAGGTGTGTCGAGGACCACGCTCTGTGTCGGAGCGTAGAGAGTGAGCGGACAGTGCTCCGCTCATTCCAGATCGTTGCCGCAATGCGGTTATCGGCATGTCCTCTTTACATCATGACGACGGAGAGAGCAGTCCCGTAAAGTGGCGTGAGCGAAGTTTCTAGAAGAATTTTTTTTCTATGAACTTCGCATCACGCCACCCTACGGGACTAGCAATGAAAGTCGATCATGGTGAGAGGGAGTGAGATGTCGCTAGCTGCGCAGCGGCGGCGACTGGAATGAGCGAAGCAAACCAGTTTGCTTTTTGTCGCTTCGAAACAAAGCGTGGTTTCAGAAACAGTCAGTCGGAGACGAGTAGTTCGCGGCAGCACTGACCACATATAGGAAGAACAGAAATAGTTTTCAATAAATAAATCAAATCACACCTTTTTATGAAAGAAAAGAAGAATACAGCAAATAATACCGCATATAACAATATTTTTTTATATTTTTATTATTAAATAACCTAATTCAATTTATTAATTTTTCTTTCCCCAAATCTCATACAATATTAAAAGTTTGTAGACAGCTAGTGCAAAAAAAGTGTACATAACGGTGTAAATATATAATAGTCAAATGCTTATGTACAAATATAGACCTAGACGTGAAATTGAGTTGAGCATTTTATGACAAACCTTTCAAAATTGTGAAAATAAACAGAAATATTTGCTGTAAATTCGATATGTATTGCTTTTTATTATAATCTAAAAATTTCTACGACAAATGTTTAACATTTTTTATTACTAAAGAAAATTGATTTGATTGATCGATTGACACGGCCGCAAAAAGAGTGAAAGAGTAACAAGTGAAAAACCAAGGCCAACGAAATATAATTCCAAGTTCACTTAACTTTAGCAGTGCATCGAACACAACAGCAACTATCAACATTGCAATCAAATAATGTAACCGCGAAATTTGCAAGATGTGAAAAGTACATGAATCAGTTTCAGAAACACAACAAAACAAAATGAATTGAATTTTCAAACATCTCGTTGCTTTTGGAAGCGAAAAACTAAATTAATTTGCTGCACTTAACTGTAATCACTGAAATAAGCAAAACGAGCTGAACGTCATTATTATTTAATTTACATATTAAGCCAAGTAAAACTTATATTTTTTTTTTCTCTTTTCGCATTATTTAATATGTACACCCTTATGAATGATTATATTTAACTTCTGTTGGTATTGTTCAAACTCATGAAAGTCTGTATAATAAATAAATTAATATGTATTGAAAATTAATTATCCTTTTGCTAGACAATGGATTAAACAGTAACTTAGGTCAACAGGTGAGTTAGCGGTTTCACTCCGCGCAGCCAGGCGACACTCGAAAAGGGGTTGGCGCACAAACTTGCAACGCGCCAACCATGGTAGGGCGGGTATAGAAAGGGGGAGGGAAATAACATCAACTCCTCCCCCCTCCTCTCATCTCTCTCACCCACCGATCCTCTGCGTACGTGAATTTTTTTTTACTTTGTACGTTGGTTTTTGCCGCCACCAGACTTGTATCGATCGCGAGCGGATTTCGTCGTGTAAATTTTCGGTTATCGGTAGAGCCAATGTAAGCCTCAGCTCCGATCTGTTTTTTTTGTAACTGGGGTTTAAAGACACTGTCGGGGTTGTTGAAGAACCCCCCCACTTTCCCTGAGCACTGCCGGACGAGCTGAGCTGCCCTGACAGTGGTCATATCTTCGTTTTTGAATTTTTTTTTTATTTTGTTAATTTAGTTTATCGCGCTCTCTCCACCCCCGAACGTTACATACTTACAGTGAAAATACCAAAGAAATACATTGAATAAACTAAAATACAAAAATTAGAATTAAACTAAGTATTAATACTAATATAATATAAAATAACTTAAGAGCTAAAACAAAAACAGAAACAAAAAAAAGAGTGTATTGAGGTTTTCCTCGTGTTGCGGGGATATACCCAGTCTGTCCGGGGTTCTTGACTCGACACATAAAAATCAAGTGTTTCGTCTTAATTCTTCTTATTATTATTGGTTATATTTACATAAGATCGGACAATTATGTCCGAGGTTACTTGTATTACTTAATATATTTAATTCTTTTCCCTAGCTTAGGTGAACTAGTTAGTGTAACTACGTTAGCATCGTTAGTTCTACCCAGAACTTGGTCTGGTAGTGAGATATGTGTGGCCTCGTAGAGAACCAAAGTGCACCGTTCACAGTTGTTCTACTGGAAGTTTGCTTCTACGAAGTTTCACATAAATGAATTTGTCCACATTTGCAAGCACTGGACGCAAATAATTTTGAACCTTAGTTATGATTCAACCATGATTCAATGATTTACTCTAGTGATTCTAAATGTTTCAAGGATTCGCTTTAGGATGAGTGTCCACACTAACAAGCACTGGACTCAAGTAATTTTCAGTGATTCGAGGATTTGTTTTAGGATGAGTGTCCACACTTAAAAGCACTGCGCCTGATTGCGAAAGTATTTTAGAATGCTGTTAGCAGAATAGTATAAATCAAACTGAATACAAATTATTACAAAATAGTTGGAAATTATACGTTATTGCCATAGTTGGGGCTCCAAAACCCTTTATCACATACGGTTACACTGTTAAGAAATCGTACACATGGATTGATAAAGAAACAAGAACAACAATGTGGTACCTCTCACGTATTGTATACGTGAGTTCAACATACCAAACAACCAAATGTCAAACCGATTTTTTGAAGCGGCGAATAGCGAGTGTCTCATCTAGTTATCTATGGTGTCCACACTTAAAAGCACTGGACTCAAAAAAATTCATAATGATTCAAGGATTCGTTTTAGGAGGAGCGTCCACACTAAAAGCACTGGACTCAAAAAATTCAAAAGGATTCAAGGATTCGTGTTGTGTCCACACTTGCAAGCACTGAACCAGAATAATATCATACACCCGTACAGCGTATGATCACCAAAGAGCCACGAGTCTTCGTTGACTGCTGCTTTTATACCTCAAATGTTAACCGTAGTTTTCTAAATCGCTTATTGGCGACCTTGAATTAATCCCTTTGTTTCAATTGAGCATGTAGTTTTTTGTATTCACAATCTTCTGTGGCGACCTTGAACTAGGCTCTTTATTTCCAAAGTTCAATAATTGTGACCTTCGATTCCGCTTTCTATTATTTTGTACTCTTCGTGCATAGATCTTTGCATGTGTTGTTGCAATTAATGTTCTTTCCTTCTAAAACTCGGTGACTTCTTTTCTACTGGGTCTTCGTTGTTACGTTGTGCTTGTAAAACTGGGCCCGATTTATTGCATGTGTTTGTTGTTGTCTTTGATTGCTAATTAGTGGTCGGATTTCTTGCGTGTGTTTGTTGTTGTCGAGCTTTAATTTATAAGCTCGACCTTTGTTGTTTCAAAATCCGCTTCTAAATTTCGGTCGCTATTTCGGCAAGCGTTTGTTGTTTTATTTCTTCGCTAACGTTGTTCCAGTTTTAGCATGTGGTTGTTGTTGCCGAAATTTTAACTTTTTTCTTTTTTTTTTTTCTTCTTTTGTGTTTTGTTTGTTGTTGTACAAGTTTCGTATCGTACTGTACCTTTTGTGCTTTTCTCCGCTTGTGTTTTCGAGTTTGGTACATTCTTGAAAAGCTTCGCTCGATTCTTTGTGCAGCTTTGGGCTTTTTGGTTCGTTGATGATGAATAACTTTTTGTATCGTTTGTTGTTAGTAATAGTGAGTAATTTTGGTTTTGCCTAGTTTGTAAGGAAGATACCCTGCAAGACCTCAATAACCGAGTCGCGCACACAATGATAAATTTTTCGTGGTTCACTAACACTCTCTCATAACATCTTCAGCAGCTTTTCTAAGTGTGAAAGGGATATCGACCGTACTAAGACAAACCAAATACTAAACTCTTTCTAGCTCTTTCTTTCTTATTTTGCTATTCTAACTTGACAGCTTGCGATCAGTGCTGTCGCAAATTGTGAATTCACTGCATTCAATTCATTCTTAAGCATTTCCTCGTGAGTTCATAAAATTAAATTTAATACTTAAAGACAACAAAACAATGAAAATGAAAACCTTTTTAACTTATATTTCTGTGGAAAAAAACGTTATTTTACTGGTTTTTTCACCGGTAGCAATACCCGAAGTTTTTGTTATCACTCTCGGTTATTTTACCGGTAGCAATAACCGAAGTTTTGGTTATTACCCTCGGTTATTTCACTGGTTATTTTAGCGGTAGCAATAAGCGAGAGCTGCGATGTGCGAAATAGAACACTATACATTTTCGCTTATGAAGTTGGACGTACGAGAGAAAGGAACAGGGCATCACATGTATACAAAAGTTTCGGTTAGTATCGTCGAAAGGCCCCTAGGAAACTAATAGAAACTTTAACCGAAACTTCGGTCAATGCTACCGGTGGAATAACCGGTTAATTAACCGGTAGCTTTCTTGCAGTGTATAATCTTCCTTACAAGATGTAATAGAAAGATAGAGAAGAGAAAGAAAAATTAAAAATCAATAGTAAAAGAAAAAGTAGGTTGAACTAAAACCATTTACACATCAGAAAAAAATTGGAAAACAGCACTCTTGAAACGGCTCCCAAAAGGCATCCTACTTAGATGCAATGGAAGGGATTTCCAAAGTCTAATGGTACAAATAAATAAGTATCGGCTACTGTTCAGAAAGCTACATCTGGGTATCATGAAATTTAAAGCTATGGCTGACTAGAAACTTTCAAGTTTTTCATAAAAATAATTAGGGCATTTCGTATGAACAATCTATTAATAAAATATCACATTCAAAGCATTGAGACACTCCAGCAAACCACAACCCAGAATTCCCTTACTCATTAAAGAGATATGCTCAAATCTCGAAACAGTATAGACATGTTAAGGATGTATTAATTGTGAAACCCAGATTTTTTACCTTACTAACAAAGTTCAATTTAGTAGTGCCGATAAACAAGGAAGGAAAAATCATCAAAGCTCATAACTTTCCTCATAATTGGCAAGACCTGGGACTTCATGGTGTTAATTCGCAACAGGTTGACAGCAGCCCAACTACTAAGTACAGATAGATCAATATTCAATTTGCTACTTAATTCCTGAAGTAAATGAAATGTTTTCGACAGCTACATTTGAATGTCATCTGCATAAGCATGTATAGCAGCAAATTTACATTCCAAAAAAATGTCATTAATAAAGATAGAAAATAACAAGGGACCTTAGATAGACCCTTGAGTAACTTTACTCGATGCCAACCTTCCACTAACTTTAACAAGTTGCATTCTATCATCACGACAATTACATAGCAAACTAACACCACTACTACTAAAATTGAACCAAGAACTGAGCTTAGCACAGAGCAAACTGTGATTTACGGAGTCAAATGCCTTAGAAAAATCTATAAGACACAAAAACGTGAGCAAGTCCTTTTCATTAGATATTCTGATATCATCAGTAATTTTTAACATAGCTGTTGAACCACTATGACCATTCAAAAACATGGAAATCTACAAACACAAAACATTTGATGGACGATTTATAAATGAACAAACAAATACTACATCGGACGTAATGTTCGAACCCTTGAAATTAATCTACAGAAATCATAACAGACCATACAAGAACGCAGGGCGCAAATGAAACAGGTCAAAGCAACAACAACAACAGCAACAAGATCACTGACTACTACCTGCCAGTAAACAAGGTACCAAATTTTGGGAAAGATATCAGCAATGACACCCCCGAAATAATTTAATTTAATAAAATATCGACAACTGAAAAGAAGTAGGTACCTGGTTGAAGGAAACAAAGAACTAACTGCTACCTGCTAACAAGCAAGAAAGAGACAGACAGACAAAACAATAACTGCTACCTGCTAAACAAACATGAAGGGCACATGGACCATAGCTGACCAAAAAGCATATAAAAAAGCGTATGACGTTAAGACATTTCAGAACGAAATTAGACACTGAAGATGTCACATCGCCGAAACCGGCGAAAAGCAGATTGTAGAGGAGACAGGAGGTTATTGGAGTTAAAAAATGCAGACATATGTTTAAACATGATCCTTTCAATGACGTTACCTAAAACGGGTAGGATAGTTATGGGTATGAAGTCATCGAGGTCAGAAGCTGTTGAAGTCTTAGCAATAGGAATTACTATAGTCTTCCATATCTCATCAAACCTGGAGCAAGTAAAGCAGTGGTTTATTATATGAGTCAGTGGCTCAACAAGAAAAGGAATCTTTATAAATCTAATATAAATAAATTAAATATGGATATATAATAACCAACATCTGATTCACACACGTTGCAAAAACCAAAGGCAAGACAGAAGGGCAAAGAGCTATTAAGACCATACATGCCATTAACAACAACCTGTCACTTAGTTCATCCGGATTTAATTTCAGTCCACGGTTACCCTGTTGTTCACTTTTAGCTTCTTAATGTTTGCCCAAAGCTGCTTGCTGCCCAGGTTAGGATTTAGCTTAGAACCGAAATACCTTTTCTTTGTGGTTCTTAACGACGAAGTCGCTGTGTTACGCACACTTCTATATTAATCCCATAATACAGCTAAACTAGTGATCTTCCACTTTGAGTGCAGCTTGTTTCTCAGCTTGAATTCTCGTGTAAACCAGCGACATTCAGCGTTTAAAGCCCTTACTGAGCGTAAATGCACAAAGCTTTTAAAAGCAACCTTTAGCTAGAAACACACAAAGTTTTTCATCAACCGACTCCGCAAACCAAATATCATTCCATTGCAATGATGATAAAAAACTAAACAAACCATCGAAATTAGTAGTTTATATAGTCATAGTAATTAAAACTTACAGGATAGTTCTTAGACAAATGAACATTAAGGCAACAATAAATGAGATCATGGTCAGATATAAAGGTCATGTGGTCAATAGCTGATATAAAAGATGGATCAGAGACAAGATAAATATCAAGTAACCTACGTTCACAATCAGAAGCATACCGAGTAGGGGTGTCAACATTAGTAAGGTTTAACGCACATAAGGATATAAAGTTCAAAAAACTATCACTATCACCTGAGCAACAAATTTACATTGAAATCACCACAAACAAAAAAAAAACAAAGTCAACAAGTCTTCCAGAGAGGTCTGCAAAAAAAGGATCTAGACTAGTACTACGTCGAGGATTATATACGCACGTGATTGCCAAATATTACAACATTCAAGAACTCACAAGACTCATTACCTTCATTAAAAAACTTAAAATTTAGAGTACTCTTGCAATAAACCACAACACCCCCACCGTTACGGTCACGCCTATCATTCCGGTACAGTTTATAGCCATCTATATTATACAAAGTATCCGCCATCTAAAACTTAAACCATGTCTCCGAGACGCAGATCACATCAACAGCAGAGCTCTCAAAAATATATCTCACATAGTCAAGTTTTAAGCCATTAAGACTCCTTGCATTAAAGTGCACAATATTCAATCTGTCGGATCGAGTCCAAAATACATTTAATAAAGCCTTATAGCAATCAATATCACCATTAGACTTATCGCCAGTATAACTCAACTCCCAACCAAGACAAGCCAACCCCAAGCAGAACAATTCCAATCAGATATCGCGTTCTTAAAAACAATTTAACCATAGAACAAAATTTTCTTCATGTTCGCATACGATTGAACTTCAGGTTTTTTTTTTTAATAAGACCTTGATGAACGTAATGTGTTTCGCGATGTTTTTCTTTACGGAAAGCAGATAGACTTCTGAAAAGGCTACTTCTTTCACTCGCCAAAGCATGCCTCGCAATTATATCAGAGTTATTACTGCATGCTTTGCCTTTAACAACAAAGATGTTACGAAGATCACGAGCAACCATATTGATAGCTGCACAAAATTTCCCAAAAATAATAGAGAGACTCTCCAGGGACTCGAACGGGATACCATTGAAAACAACATCAGCAGACACACAGTTGTTCTCATGCCTCTCCACAGTTGCTTTTAAGTCAGCAATCTCCGTATTAAGCTTCAATGGCAGTGAGTTATCAGCAGCGCCCTTTAATGCATTCACCTTCACATAATCATTAAATTGCTCTCTTATTACACCAAACTCAGCACATGCAGATTCAACCAAATTTACTCTCTCAATCACATTTCTCAGCGTAGTCTTAATATTCATCATCTCAGCTGCAATCTGACCAACTCTCTGGATCAACCTCTCTTCAGATTCACCAAGTGCTTTAGGGCATCATTCCGTAACACTAACGAACGTGATTGGCAGCCACGCCGGCGTTGTCGAAACTCTGCCGAGAGAGGCATTTCCTAAAATCTCTGTTCGTCTATTATTTTCTGTTTGCTCTACACGACACCTTTTTTGTTCACGCCAGAAGTCGTACCTTTTATGTACACCAAAACAGCTGTTAATGCCTGGAAAGCACATAAATTTACCAACAAATTTATTATCGTTCGTCTATCGTCAGCCAGGGTTTCTGCCGACGCAGTTTCATTAGAATTTCTCGACGCTGGTGTCAAATACCACGAAAAACAACGAAAGTAACCAAAACAAAAGAGAAAACTTTATGTTCGTTAGTGTTACGGAATGATGCCCTAAGTCACTGTTCAATAGTGCTCTCCTTAAGATTGTTCAGTGAAGATTTCCAATCACGAGCAGCAGAGGATGAATCATCAACAAAAAAACGGGTGTTGAGAGGCGTAGACGAAGTAGAAATCAGGCGGGAATTGGTAACAATTCCTGTTTTTTTTTTGCCAGCTTAGCCATTACATGTAGATGTATTTAATTTTAACCGATCAATTAATAAAAACGAAACCGAAGTCAACAAATGGGTGCATAAATTATCGAAATAAAAATATAACTAAAAACACAGAGCTCAAGCTGCGACCGCCAAAAAAACTCGTCCGCTTACAATGAGACACTCTCAAAAACTCAAATGCGCAAAAAATATTACAAGTAATTGCAAATGCAATTTGCATTTGTTGGTTTATATTGTACAGCCATTGTGGATTTATGCAAATAAAATAAAATAAAATAAATAAAAAAATAAAAATAAACTAAAAACAAACATTGAGTCTGTGTTAATGCAAGTTCATGTGTAAACACTTTCTTTTCCTTACGACGGTCTATACCTAATGTGTATATACCTAAGAAATTAGAAGTGTGTCTTATTATAATATATTGAATAAAATCCATTCCCTTTGTGTAACAGCACTTACAGATTTTTACGGTTATCTCTTTTGAATTTATAGATATCTAAGAAAGTGGAAGTGTGTATCTTAATAGTGCTTACATTTTTATTTTGTTAACTTTCTCCTATCTACTTAGTTATTTATTATTTTTGTTTATATTCAATTATTATTTATTATTATCAGTGGAATACTCTAACCTGTTTTACTCTAGCTTAATTGTTCTTATATAATTTAAGTAAATTGTTATGGTAGGGCTTCCCTTCCCTTTAATTTTTATCATTGTTGTAATAGGACTCTTGATGCTTACACGTATAGAGAGTGTATGTTCAAGGAGCGTTTTCCTTGGTCGTGGCAGTTGCAGCACGTGAACTACAACTCCTGTTTCTTTATTGTTCCGAAAACCGAAGGTTGCAGCACTTGGAACTACAACCCTTCTTGTTACGAAAACGAAAGATTGCAGCACTTGGAACTACAACCCTTCAAAATATTAGATAGGAACCGATAACCGAAAGTTGCAGCACTTGGAACTACAACTTTTATGCGATTGTTGCGACTAGTTAAACAGTGATTTTGTCTGAACTAACTTCTTTATTTTAATGACTTTATTTATAGAGTACAATTTTTACCTTTACTTAGCCAATAACAGTTAGCTATACCTATACATACGCTTAACTCATATTTGTATCATGTGCCGTTCGTCAATTCGCTCACGGCCGTGAGGTGAAGTCTCAGGTTACGGGCAGTCGTTCACCTAGCACGGCTCTTTTTTGGTGGTCAGCGAATTTGATAAACGGCCGTGACAGTGGGGTTTTAGTTGCAATTCTTTTGGTTGTTGACCCTTTCGTTTTTACTGTCGCAGCAGGCATGAACATCCTCCCCCCGTTGCGCGAAGTTACTTAGCGACAACTTCAAACGGTTGATTGTGACGTGGTTTGGGCGTTGGTGATCTAGATCGTATCCATTGCCACAGCAGCCAAATCACTACACCTACTCCAATTCCAAGTGACAGGTACCCGACAGTAAATTGATGGCGGTCAGTTGTGGTTAGCTGCTTGATGTCCATGTTGTCCTGGTTTTCCAGTTTCTTCTGTAATTCGCTTAGTTTCTTAAGTTTGGACATAAAGTGACTTCTGGTTAACGATGTGTGGTTGAAAACGTCCAAGGTGTCATTGCCTTTGAACTCGGCCAAGCTTGTGTAGGAGCTGGCAAAGCTGCTGTTGAATCGTTGGAAACTGTGAGCGGTTAGTTGTTTGCTCTTAACTATACAGTTCGGCTGAAGTTTTGGGCAACCGATGCCGCGCAAGGTGAACTGAAATGAATCTAAATTGCACACCGCGTTTACTCGTACTGGTGTTTTCGTTGCGAAAATGCATTCATTCGTCTTCATCAGTGCTTGCCATGACAGGTCAGCTTTGAATTCGTAATATTCACACTTCGCCTTAGTATCATTGTTGAAGAATCCTACCTCGCATGTACACACACCCGAGCCCTGAGTGTACGTTGTCCGTACGTCATGACATAAGTACGTATTGGCGTCCAACATTGGACACTGCTGGATTGCTGTGGCACTTGTTGGGAAGTATACATCTCGATGAGGTGAAATCGCCAAATACTGCGTGGACAGCGTTGGGAATACTAGCGTGCTGTTGATCGTTAGTGGTATGGGAACTAAATTGAACAGTAAAAAGCTTCTATCATCGGTCAGTGGAATCTTTATGCTGAATATGAGGTGATTATCCGAGACGCCAGCCGATACCTTTAGTAGCTTGAATATTGTCACTACATTTTCGTTATCAACCGGCAACTTCAACGTGTTTGGCAGGTGATTCCTGATCTTCATTATTTCTTCTGTCAATTGGATGGGTGAAAGCAGCAATGGATGGATTTTTCCGTGATTAACATCGGTCAGAACAGACAGAATAGCTGTTTGGGTGTGCTTCAGCTCTGCTCTCATGATTAGTAGCTGGAAGGCTAGCGACGTGAACATTTGGAAACCTCCCTGCTTGCTAAAAGAGTCTTGTTGCTTGTTTAGTATGGCTTCGACTTCAGCTAGCTGCTTGTCTATCTCCTCAAATTTACTCGTTATTGCCGTTTGGTCCCTTGTCATTAAGTTCAACGTTGAGTCGACTAATGACGTTTGATTTTTGAGTAGAGTCAGCAAGTGTGCTTGATTGTTGTTTACCCGATCTATCGTTGCTGCCATCTGCTCAGCATAGTTCGAATCTAAGACTCCGAAAAGAGTACTGGCGATGTTGCCAATCAGATTTACTGCTCCTCTTCTTTTGCGTCTGGATGTCATGATCTTGTTATTTGACTTCACCTGGTCCAAGTCTTGTTGGAATTGATCCCGTAGCACGTTGCAATTTGTATAATTCTTCATTCCTTGGCAAAGTCTGCCCAATGCTGACGTCCCCTTTGTAAATGCATCTAAGCGTGATTGTAATAGCTTGAGATCAAAAAAGGCAATCAGGTTCCATTCGGCTGTTGTTATCTGCACTGTTCCCAGACCTTCGAAATGAACACCTGGTGTTGTGTCGTAATTTGTTATGGCGTATGGCACAGCCAATGCTTTTGGTAGTACGACAAGGATGCAAAGAAGTGTAGCCAATGTGCTGGCAAACCCGACTTTCCGTCTCTTTGGTTCCTTCCCACTCTGCTTTGCTATGCTGTCGACATTTGCCTCGACGGCTTCTTGTGGCAGTGCCATTGGCTCAACATTTGCTGGTAAGGGTGCTAGTCGGTGAATCGGTCTCTTCCATTCTCCTGTGGCCGTTTTTACCTTCACTACTCGAACAAATCCATCATCTCCTTCGTACACCTTCGTGACGCGGCCTAACGGCCAGCTTAGTGGTTGGCAAGTTATCCTCTTTGATGATGACCATAGAGTCAGGCTGGATGTTAGGTGATTGTGTTCTCCATTTAGACCTCTGCTGCAGCTGGTTTAGGTATTCTGTCGACCAACGCTTCCAGAATTCATATTTGAGGTGAGACACCAATTTCTACCTTGTAAGTAGACTTGTGCTGGCTGGCTTGGTTCTACCATTGCGGTTAAGGGTTCTCCAATCAGGAAATTACCTGGAGTCAAAGCTGTCAAATCATTGGGATCTGTAGACATTTCGGTGAGCGGTCGTGAGTTTAAGATAGCCTCAATTTCTACGGCCACAGTTTCGAGCTCTTCGTATGTCAATGATGCCGTTGAGACACTTCTTGTGAGCAGATATTTTGCTGATTTCACTGCAGCCTCCCAGAGTCCTCCGAAATGTGGTGAGCGGGGTGGAATGAAGTTGAATTTTATATTCTTAGTACCACAGGTTTTTGTTATCTCGTCCTTAGCTTCTGACGAGTACAGATGGTGCAATTCATTCTTGGCTCCGACGAAGTTTGTTGCATTGTCGCAAAATATGTTTTGACAATGTCTTCGCAGGCTGATGAATCGCTTCAGTGCACCAATGAAAGCAGCTGTTGTGAGGTCGGACACGAGCTCTAAATGAACCGCCCTTGTAACTAAACAGCAAAATATGGCGATGTACGCTTTATGTGGTCGCTTTCCTCGAATTTTGTAATGCACCTCAAACGGTCCACAGTAATCGACTCCACTGTTTATAAAGGGTCGGGCCGGGCTCGTTCTTTCTGGTGGTAGGTTCCCCATAACTTGGGTTAGGAGTTTGGGGTTGGCTCTGCTGCACTTCACGCAGTGTTAAACAACTGATCTGACCATCAACTTTCATTTATGGGCCAAAATCTCTGTCGTAATTGGGCGAGTAACAATTGCGGCCCGCAATGCAAGTGAGTAACGTGCACTCGTTGTATTAACAGTTTCACTATTGGGTCATTGTATGGAAGAATCATCGGATGCTCAGCGTCGTAGCTTAGTGTTGCCGTCGTAATGCGGCCGCCCACTCGAATAATGCCCTTGTCATCCAGAAAGGGATTCAGCGAGGCTAGTGAACTAGATCTGTGTATCTGTTGACGATCGATTGATGTTGATGATCGGTTGAGGTTGATGATCGGTTGATGTTGATATTCAGGATTATGTTGATGTTCAGGTTGATGTTGATGTTCAGGATTATGTTGATGTTCAGGATTATGTTGATGTTCAGGTTGATGTTGATGTTCAGGATTATGTTGATGTTCAGGATGATGTTCATGTTCAGGTTGATGTTGATGTTCACGAGGATGTTGATGTTCAGGATGATGTAGATGTTCAGGTTGATATTGACGATCGATTGATGTTGATGATCGGTTGAGGTTGATGATCGGTTGATGTTGATGTTCAGGATTATGTTGATGTTCATGTTCAGGATGATGTTGATATTTACGATGGAGTTGATGTTCAGGATGATGTAGATGTTCAGGTTGATGTTGATGTTCACGATGATGTTGATGTTCAGAATGATGCTGATAATCGGTTGATGTTGATATTCAGGATGATGTTGATAATCGGTTGGTATTGATGTTCAGGTTGATGTTGATGTTCAGGATGATTTTGATGTTCAGGTTGATGTGGATGTTCACGATGATGTGGATATTCAGGCTGATTTTGATGTTCAGGTTGATGTTGATGTTCAGCTTGATGTTAGTGTTCATGTTCAGGATGATGTTGATTTTCACGATGGGCTTGATGTTCATGATGATGTAGATGTTCAGGTTGATGTTGATGTTCACGATGATGTTGATGTTCAGGATGATGTAGATGTTCAGGTTGATGTTGATGTTCACGATGATGTTGATGTTTAGGTTGATTTTGATGTCCAGTTTGATGTTGATGATCGGTTGAGGTTGATGTTCAGGATTATGTTGATGGTTAGGTTGATGTTGATGTTCAGGTTTATTTTGATGTTCAGGTTAATGTTGATGTTCATGTTCACGATGGGGTTGATGTTTAGGATGATGTAGATGTTCAGGTTGATGTTGACGATCGGTTGATGTTGATGATCGGTTGAGGTTGATGTTTAGTATTATGTTAATGTTCAGGTTGATGTTGATGTTAAGGTTGATGTTGATGTTCAGGATAATGTTCAGGTTGATGTTGATGTTCACGATGATGTTGATGTTTAGGTTGATGTTGATGTTCAGGTTGATGTTGATGTTCAGGTTAATGTTGATGTTCACGATTATGTTGATGTTTAGGATGATGTTGATGTTCAGGTTTATTTTGATGTTCAGGTTAATGTTGATGTTCATGTTCACGATGGGGTTGATGTTTAGGATGATGTAGATGTTCAGGTTGATGTTGACGATCGGTTGATGTTGATGAGCGGTTGAGGTTGATGTTCAGGATTATGTTAATGTTCAGGTTGATGTTGATGTTCAGGTTGATGTTGATGTTCAGGTTGATGTTGATGTTCACGATGATGTTGATGTTTAGGATGATGTTGATGTTCAGGTTATTTTGATATTCAGGTTAATATTGATGTTCATGTTCACGATGGGTTTGATGTTTAGGATGATGTAGATGTTCAGGTTGATGTTGACGATCGGTTGATGTTGATGATCGGTTGAGGTTGATGTTCAGGATTATGTTAATGTTCAGGTTGATGTTGATGTTCACGATGATGTTGATGTTTAGGTTGATGTTGATGTTCAGGTTTATTTTGATGTTCAGGTTGATGTTGATGTTCACGATGATGTTGATATTTACGATGATGTTGATGTTTAGGTTATTTTGATGTTCAGGTTGATGTTGATGTTCAGGTTGATGTTGATGTTCACGATGATGTTGATGTTTAGGATGATGTTGATGTTCAGGTTGATGTTGATGTTCAGGTTGATGTTGATGTTCACGATGATGTTGATATTTAGGATGATATTGATGTTCAGGTTATTTTGATGTTCAGGTTGATGTTGATGTTCAGGTTGATGTTGATGTTCACGATGATGTTGATGTTCAGGATAATGTTGATGTTCAGGTTGATGATGATATTCACGACGATGTTGATGTTCAGGTTGATTTTGATGTTCAGGTTGATGTTAATGTTCAGGTTGATGTTGATGATCAGGATAATGTTGATGTTCAGGTTGATGTTGATGTTCACAATGATGTTGATATTTAGGATGATGTTGATGTTCAGGTTATTTTGATGTTCAGGATGATGTTGATGTTCAGGTTCTTGTTGATGTTCACGATGATGTTGATGTTCAGGATGATATTGATGTTCAGGTTGATGTTGATGTTCAGGATGATGTTGATGTTTAGGATAAAGTTGATGTTAAGGTTGATGTTGATGTTCAGGTTGATGTTGATGTTCAGGATGATGTTGATGCTCAGGTGGATGTTGATGTTCACGATGATGTTGATGTTCACGATGATGTTTATGTTCACGATGATGTTGATGTTCACGATGATGTTGATGTTTAGGTTGATGATGATATTCACAATGATGTTGATGTTCAGGTTGATTTTGATGTTCAGGTTGATGTTAATGTTCAGGTTGATGTTAATGTTCAGGTTGATGTTGATGTTCATGTTCAGGATGATGTTGATATTCACGATTGAGTTGATGTTCAGGATGATGTAGATGTTCAGGTTGATGTTGATGTTCACGATGATATTGATGTTTAGGATGATGTTGATGTTCAGGTTTATTGTGATGTTGAGATTAATGTTGATGTTCATGTTCACGATGGAGTTTATGTTTAGGCTGATGTAGATGTTCAGGTTGATATTAACGATTGATGTTGATGATCGGTTGAGGTTGATGTTCAGGATTATGTTGATGTTCAGGATGATGTTGATGTTCAGGTTGATGTTGATGTTCAGGATTATGTTGATGTTCAGGATGATGTTGATGTTCAGGTTGATGTTGATGTTCACGATGATGTTGATATTTACGATGATGTTGATGTTTAGGTTATTTTGATGTTCAGGTTGATGTTGATGTTCAGGTTGATGTTGATGTTCACGATGATGTTGATGTTTAGGATGATGTTGATGTTCAGGTTGATGTTGATGTTCAGGTTGATGTTGATGTTCACGATGATGTTGATATTTAGGATGATATTGATGTTCAGGTTATTTTGATGTTCAGGTTGATGTTGATGTTCTGGTTGATGTTGATGTTCACGATGATGTTGATGTTCAGGATAATGTTGATGTTCAGGTTGATGATGATATTCACGACGATGTTGATGTTCAGGTTGATGTTGATGTTCAGGTTGATGATAATGTTCAGGTTGATGTTGATGATCAGGATAATGTTGATGTTCAGGTTGATGTTGATGTTCACAATGATGTTGATATTTAGGATGATGTTGATGTTCAGGTTATTTTGATGTTCAGAATGATGTTGATGTTCGGGTTCTTGTTGATGTTCACGATGATGTTGATGTTCAGGATGATATTGATGTTCAGGTTGATGTTGATGTTCACGATGATGTTGATGTTCAGGATAATGTTGATGTTCAGGTTGATGATGATATTCACGACGATGTTGATGTTCAGGTTGATGTTGATGTTCAGGTTGATGTTAATGTTCAGGTTGATGTTGATGATCAGGATAATGTTGATGTTCACAATGATGTTGATATTTAGGATGATGTTGATGTTCAGGTTATTTTGATGTTCAGAATGATGTTGATGTTCAGGTTCTTGTTGATGTTCACGATGATGTTGATGTTCAGGATGATGTAGATGTTCAGGTTGATGTTGATGTTCACGATGATGTTGATGTTCGAAATGATGCTGATAATCGGTTGATGTTGATATTCAGGATGATGTTGATTTTCGGGATGATGTTAATGACCAGGATGATGATGATGTTGATAATTGGTGGGTATTGATGTTCAGGTTGATGTTGATGTTCGGGATGATTTTGATGTTCAGGTTGATGTGGATGTTCACGATGATGTGGATATTCAGGCTGATTTTGATGTTCAGGTTGATGTTGATGTTCAGGTTGATGTTAATGTTCACGTTCAGGATGATGTTGATTTTCACGATGGGCTTGATATTCAGGATGATGTAGATGTTCAGGTTGATGTTGATGTTCACGATGATGTTGATGTTCAGGATGATGTAGATGTTCAGGTTGATGTTGATGTTCACGATGATGTTGATGTTCAGGTTGATTTTGATGTTCAGTTTGATGTTGATGTTTAGGATGATGTTGATGTTCAGGTTTATTTTGATGTTCAGGTTAATGTTGATGTTCATGTTCACGATGGGGTTGATGTTTAGGATGATGTAGATGTTCAGGTTGATGTTGACGATCGGTTGATGTTGATGATCGGTTGAGGTTGATGTTCAGGATTATGTTAATGTTCAGGTTGATGTTGATGTTCAGGATGATGTAGATGTTCAGGTTGATGTTGATGTTCACGATGATGTTGATGTTCAGGTTGATTTTGATGTTCAGTTTGATGTTGATGTTTAGGATGATGTTGATGTTCAGGTTAATATTGATGTTCATGTTCACGATGGGTTTGATGTTTAGGATGATGTAGATGTTCAGGTTGATGTTGATGATCAGGATGATCTTGAGGATCAGGTTGATGTTGATATTCAGGATGATGTTGATGTTCAGGATAATGTCGAGGTTCAGGTTGATGTTCATGTTCATGTTGATGTTGATGTTCAGGATGATATTGATGTTCAGGTTGATGTAGATGTTCACGATGATGTTGATGTTCAGGTTTATTTTGATGTTCAGTTCAATGTTGATGTTCATGTTCACGATGGGGTTGATGTTTAGGATGATTTAGATGTTCAGGTTGATGTTGACGATCGGTTGATTTTGATGATCTGTTCAGGTTGATGTTCAGGATTATGTTGATGTTCAGGTTGATGTTGATATTCAGGTTGATGTTGATGTTCAGGTTGATGTTGATGTTCACGATGATGTTGATGTTTAGGATGATGTTGATGTTCAGGTTATTTTGATGTTCAGGTTAATATTGATGTTCATGTTCACGATGGGTTTGATGATTCAGGTTGATGTTAATGTTCATGTTCAGGATGATGTTGATCTTCACGATGGGCTTGATGTTCAGGATGATGTAGATGTTCAGGTTGATGTTGATGATCAGGTTGATCTTGAGGATCAGGTTGATGTTAATATCCAGGATGATGTTGATGTTCAGGATAATGTCGAGGTTCAGGTTGATGTTCATGTTCATGTTGATGTTGATGTTCAGGATGATGTAGATGTTCAGGTTGATGTTGATGTTCACGATGATGTTGATGTTCAGGATTATGTTAATGTTCAGGTTGATGTTGATGTTCAGGTTGATGTTGATGTTCAGGTTGATGTTGATGTTCACGATGATGTTGATGTTTAGGATGATGTTAATGTTCAGGTTATTTTGATGTTCAGGTTCATGTTGATGTTCAGTTTGAAGTTGATGATTCAGGTTTATTTTGATGTTCAGGTTAATGTTGATGTTCATGCTCACGATGGGGTTGATGTTTAGGATGATGTAGATGTTCAGGTTGATGTGGATGTTCATGTTGATGTTGATGTTCACGATGATATTAATGTTCAGGATGATGTTGACGATCGCTTGATGTTGATGATCGGTTGATGTTGATGATCGGTTGATGTTGATGTTCAGGATTATGTTGATGTTCAGCTTGATATTGATGTTCAGGTCGATGTTGATGTTCAGGATGATGTTGATGATCAGGTCAATGTAGACGATCGGTTGATGTTGACGATCGGTTGATATTGGCGATCGGTTGATGTTGATGATCGGTTGAGGTTGATGTTCAGGATTATGTTAATGTTCAGGTTGATGTTGATGTTCAGGTTGATGTTGATGTTCAGGTTGATGTTGATGTTCACGATGATGTTGATGTTTAGGATGATGTTGATGTTCAGCTTATTTTGATATTCAGGTTAATATTGATGATCATGTTAAATGTTGATAATCGGTTGATGTTGATGATCGGTTGATGTTGATGTTCAGGATTATGTTGATGTTCAGCTTGATATTGATGTTCAGGTCGATGTTGATGTTCAGGATGATGTTGATGATCAGGTCAATGTAGACGATCGGTTGATGTTGATGATCGGTTGATATTGGCGATCGGTTGATGTTGATGATCGGTTGAGGTTGATGTTCAGGATTATGTTAATGTTCAGGTTGATGTTGATGTTCAGGTTGATGTTGATG
Source organism: Thecophora atra (assembly GCA_937620795.1). Classification (NCBI taxonomy): domain Eukaryota; kingdom Metazoa; phylum Arthropoda; class Insecta; order Diptera; family Conopidae; genus Thecophora; species Thecophora atra. The sequence continues at coordinate 65,323,380 of OW569398.1, forward strand.
TTCAGGTTGATGTTGATGTTCACGATGATGTTGATGTTTAGGATGATGTTGATGTTCAGCTTATTTTGATATTCAGGTTAATATTGATGTTCATGTTCACGATGGGTTTGATGTTTAGGATGATGTAGATGTTCAGGTTGATGTTGATGTTCAGGTTGATCTTGAGGATCAGGTTGATGTTGATATTCAGGATGATGTTGATGTTCGTGTTGATTTTGCTGTTCAGGTTTATGTTAAAGTTCACGATGATGTTCACGATGATGTTGATGTTCAGGATGATGTTGATGTTCAGGTTGATTTGATGTTCATGTTGATGTGGATGTTCACGATGATATTAATGTTCAGGATGATGTTGACGATCGGTTGATGTTGATGATCGGTTGATGTTGATGATCGGTTGATGTTGATGATCGGTTGATGTTCATGTTCAGGATTATGCTGATGTTCAGCTTGATATTGATGTTCAGGTCGATGTTGATGTTCACGATCATGTTGATGTTCAGGATGATGTTGATGATCAGGTTAATGTAGACGATCGGTTGATGTTGACGATCGGTTGATATTGGCGATCGGTTGATTTTGATGATCGGTTGATGTTGATGTTCAGGATTATGTTGATGTTCAGGTTGATGTTGATGTTCAGGATTATGTTGATGATCAGGTTGATGTTGATGTTCAGGTTAATGTTGATGTTCAGGTTTATTGTGATGTTGAGATGATGTTTTAATGTTCATGGGGTTGATGTTTAGGCTGATGTAGATGTTTAGGTTGATATTGACGATCGATTGATGTTGATGATCGATTGAGGTTGATGTTCAGGATTATGTTGATGTTCAGGATGATTTTGATGTTCAGGTTGATGTTCACGATGATGTTGATATTTAGGAAGATGTTGATGTTCAGGTTATTTTGATGTTCAGGTTGATGTTGATGTTCAGGTTGATGTTGATGTTCAGGTTGATGTTGATGTTCAGGAATATGTTGATGTTCAGGTTGATGTTCACGATGATGTTGATATTTAGGAAGATGTTGATGTTCAGGTTATTTTGATGTTCAGGTTGATGTTGATGTTCAGGTTGATGTTGATGTTCAGGTTGAGGTTGATGTTCAGGATTATGTTGATGTTCAGGATGATGTTGATGTTCAGGTTGATGTTGATGTTCAGGATTATGTTGATGTTCAGGATGATGTTGATGTTCAGGTTGATGTTGATGTTCACGATGATGTTGATATTTACGATGATGTTGATGTTCAGGTTATTTTGATGTTCAGGTTGATGTTGATGTTCAGGTTGATGTTGATGTTCACGATAATGTTGATGTTTAGGATGATGTTGATGTTCAGGTTGATGTTGATGTTCAGGTTGATGTTGATGTTCACGATGATGTTGATATTTAGGATGATATTGATGTTCAGGTTGTTTTGATGTTCAGGTTGATATTGATGTTCAGGTTGATGTTGATGTTCACGATGATGTTGATGTTCAGGATAATGTTGATGTTTAGGTTGATGATGATATTCACGACGATGTTGATGTTCAGGTTGATTTTGATGTTCAGGTTGATGTTAATGTTCAGGTTGATGTTGATGATCAGGATAATGTTGATGTTCAGGTTGATGTTGATGTTCACAATGATGTTGATATTTAGGATGATGTTGATGTTCAGGTTATTTTGATGTTCAGGATGATGTTGATGTTCAGGTTCTTGTTGATGTTCACGATGATGTTGATGTTCAGGATGATATTGATGTTCAGGTTGATGTTGATGTTCAGGATGATGTTGATGTTTAGGATAAAGTTGATGTTAAGGTTGATGTTGATGTTCAGGTTGATGTTGATGTTCAGGATGATGTTGATGCTCAGGTGGATGTTGATGTTCACGATGATGTTGATGTTCACGATGATGTTGATGTTCACGATGATGTTGATGTTCACGATGATGTTGATGTTCACGATGATGTTGATGTTCACGATGATGTTGATGTTTAGGTTGATGATGATATTCACAATGATGTTGATGTTCAGGTTGATTTTGATGTTCAGGTTGATGTTAATGTTCAGGTTGATGTTAATGTTCAGGTTGATGTTGATGTTCATGTTCAGGATGATGTTGATATTCACGATTGAGTTGATGTTCAGGATGATGTAGATGTTCAGGTTGATGTTGATGTTCACGATGATGTTGATGTTCAGAATGATGCTGATAATCGGTTGATGTTGATATTCAGGATGATGTTGATTTTCGGGATGATGTTAATGACCAGGATGATGATGATGTTGATAATTGGTCGGTATTGATGTTCAGGTTGATGTTGATGTTCGGGATGATTTTGATGTTCAGGTTGATGTGGATGTTCACGATGATGTGGATATTCAGGCTGATTTTGATGTTCAGGTTGATGTTGATGTTCAGGTTGATGTTGATGTTCAGGTTGATTTTGATGTTCAGTTTGATGTTGATGTTTAGGATGATGTTGATGTTCAGGTTAATATTGATGTTCATGTTCACGATGGGTTTGATGTTTAGGATGATGTAGATGTTCAGGTTGATGTTGATGATCAGGTTGATCTTGAGGATCAGGTTGATGTTGATATTCAGGATGATGTTGATGTTCAGGATAATGTCGAGGTTCAGGTTGATGTTCATGTTCATGTTGATGTTGATGTTCAGGATGATGTTGATGTTCAGGTTGATGTAGATGTTCACGATGATGTTGATGTTCAGGTTTATTTTGATGTTCAGTTCAATATTGATGTTCATGTTCACGATGGGTTTGATGTTTAGGATGATGTAGATGTTCAGGTTGATGTTGATGATCAGGTTGATCTTGAGGATCAGGTTGATGTTGATATTCAGGATGATGTTGATGTTCAGGATAATGTCGAGGTTCAGGTTGATGTTCATGTTCATGTTGAGGTTGATGTTCAGGATTATGTTAATGTTCAGGATGATGTAGATGTTCAGGTTGATGTGGATGATCAGGTTGATCTTGAGGATCAGGTTGATGTTGATGTTCACGATGATGTTGATGTTTAGGATTGTTCATCCCATATCACATTTTTTTGTATTCTTTTGTCTGCACAGTGTGCACTAAAGCCAGCGCTGCTTCCTCACATCAGCATTCTTATCTCTTATAAACTATTTCCACAAGCGTCGCATTTCCGCGACGCTCCCACAGGCGTCGTATTCCACGACGCTCCAACCCAAGCCATTCCCACAAGCGTCAGCACATTTTTTGGCGTTCGCTTATTCCCACAGGTGTAGCAGCGTGCTAGAATCGTCGACTGAGGCAGCAGCGCTGAGCCTCAAATTAGTATAAATACCAAAATATTGGATAATAAAGGTCAGAATTAAATCAAAATTGTTCTCGTCAACTACTTGGGATTCAACTGGTTCTGCACTAGTTGTTTCAATCTTACAATCCAATCACTTACAGGATCAAATCTTTGGTTCAACTGGTTTTGTACTAGTTGTTTCCAATCAAACTCAACAATTAAAACTTTCATCTAATTAAGGATTCAACTGGTTTGTACTAGTTGCTTCAATTAATTAAAACCTGGTTAATTAGCTGGTATTGAACTTGCTATTTACATTCACGTCAAAAGAGGCGTGAACATTTTGGTGACCCCGACGTGATCCTTCAAGCCGTCTTCCACTCATTTAAAAGAAGAAACAATCAACATGGAATCTTTCAGCACACTGATCGATAATCAGCATGAAGCAGGACAGGAGATCCAGCAAATAATCCGAAACTTCAATAAGGACTCTGCTGATCGTAAGGGAAATGTGTCGTACTACAAGGACCGTCTAGTACGTCTACAAAACATCTGGGATCGCTTCGAAGCAACAGATAACCGCATACGAATTCTAGATGAGCCTCCGTCAGACGACCAATACTTTACGAAGGATTATTACAACAAAATGATGGCGTTGGTGGAAACATATACTACAATTTTCAATGACGCTATTAAAAAATTGGAGTCACAGCTTGCCAGTCAAGGCGCCACTTCCAAGCCAACCTTGGAAGAAGCAGCAAACAACGCAATCACACAGCCCAATAAAGACGACAAAGAAGAAGAAGTCTCTCGAGTGTACGCGCTAATCCGTAAGCAGCAGGCAATAATCGCCTCATTACAGCGATTACTGAAAAGTACTACAAAGGACGTATCACCCCAACAATTCCTTATCGCTATGGAAAAGCTGTGGGCTCCGATCGAAGACGCAAACTTCACACTTTGGGAAATTCACAACAACCCTACGTCTTTAGGGTACGACATGGACGGATATATACAACTCGAGGAACAGGTGCGAAATCAGCGCGGCTTGTTGACACAAGCAAATACCACAACTCCTCAAAAAGAAGCGACAGCACAATCCACTGAGATAGCGACTTCGCTTTAACTTCCAAAAATCGAACTACCGATTTTTGATGGCGATTACCTCAAATGGCGCCAATTCCATGACCTCTTTATTGAAATCATTCACAAGCAAAGTATACCGAAATGCCAAAAAATTTGGTATCTTAAAACAAATCTGCGAGGTGAAGCTGAAAGATTATTGAGGCATTTCACAGTTACAGCTGAAAACTATGACTCAGCATGGGCTGCGCTGCGAGAAAGGTACAACAATCCACGTCAACTCGCGTCCACTTTGATACACAAGCTCCTTGATCAACCTTCCAGCTCGCAAGAAACCACTTCCGTCAACTTCATCAAGAATATTCATGACACAACAAAAGAGTGTCTGCAGTGTTTAGAAAATTTGGGCATATCTTCGAATGGTTGGGACCCCCTGCTCATACACATCTTAATTCGCAAGATTGATCGAGCCACGCATGCACTGTTCGAGCAGTCGTTGGCTAACCCAAAAGAGGTCCCCACACTATGCACGTTCCTGTCATTTTTGGAAGCTCATATTCCAGTCACTAGAAGCAGCAGGATTCAAGCACAAGGAAAAACCTGGAAATCACAAGGTGTTCACTTCCGCCATTGACCACAAACCAAAATCTCAAAATTGTAAGCTGTGTAAACAACAACCACATGCTTTATATTTCTGCGACGAGTTCAAAAAACTAAGTCCAGCAAAACGACTACACTACGTTCAAAGACAAAACCTTTGCACTAATTGCCTGCGGTCAGGACATGCTGCTACATCTTGCCAATCAAGGACTTGCCTCAAATGCGCTCGAAAACATAACACGATGCTTCACTTAGACTCTTTACCCACCAAATTGAAACCAGATACCAATACCATCGTAAAGGAGGTCCTCGGAACCAGGAATAATACATCTCTAGCCGCTTGCCAAGCGAAAGGACATGTGCTGCTTAGTACAGCTTTAGTTCAAATATACAACAATCAGGGACAACCAGTTACTTGCAGAGCCATACTAGATTGTGGATCCCAGGCTAGTTACATAACCAAGAAACTAGCCTCTAAACTTCGCCTTCAAAGAAAGTATGATCCTCAACAGGTCAATGGTATTGGACAATCAACTCAGCATTCCGACAACCGCATGACTGTCCTTGTGTCATCGAAGATCAACGCTTTTAAAGTAAAATTGGAAGCTTTTATTCTGCCTAGAATAACCTCGGCTGTGCCGTCAGCGCCTATTGACATTACAAATTGGACCATACCGGCTAATTTGCCACTGGCAGATCCTGAATTCCACACCCCAGGACCTGTCGATCTCCTGATAGGCAATGAAGTATTTTATGAAACATTAATGATAGGACAAGTTAAACTCGGAAAACAGCTTCCGATTCTCCAAAACACCACATTTGGATGGGTTTTGGGGGGAGTTGCACTTGACTCCACTGCAGCACCTACTACAATTTCAACATCTTCGACATTCTGCGGCATCGGTACCAGCGAAGAATTACATGAGCAAGTGAACAGATTTTGGCAGCTAGAAGAAATTGAGGACAAGGCAGCTCCGCTCACCACAACAGAGAAGAAATGTGAGATGTTTTTCGCACAGACAGTTCGGCGTCTTCCGCATGGACGATTTTCTGTTCGGCTGCCGTTCGCTCAAAAACCAACTGTACTAGGAGATTCCAAGACTGTTTCATTACAGCGCTTCTATGCTCTCGAGCGCAGATTGCAAAAGAACCCGGAATTGCGCACTTCCTACATCGAGTTTATGAGAGAATATGCTGCGTTAGGCCACATGAAGAAATTCGATGTCAATAACGTTACGTCAATACCACACTACTTCATACCGCACCACTGCGTGATAAAACCCGAAAGCACATCAACAAAGCTTCGGGTGGTGTTTGATGCGTCCATGACCACATCTTCAAATTTCTCGTTGAACGATATTCTCCTAACCGGTCCTAAACTGCAACAAGAGCTTTTCTCAGTGTTATTAAGATTCCGGATGCCTCGATATGTGTTCACCGCCGACATAGAAAAAATGTATCGTCAAATTAAAGTTGACGAACAGGATTGGCCGTTTCAATTAATTTGGTGGAGAGAAAATCCTACAGACCCAGTGAAATGTTTTTCTCTTAACACCGTAACGTACGGAATAAAATCTGCTCCTTATCTCGCCATCAAATGCCTGCAAAACGTAGCCCTGAAGCATCAAGTAACAAATCCACTAGGAGCTGAGGCTATTCAAAGGGATTTCTATGTAGATGACCTAATGTCGGGTGCAGATTCAATAGCCGAAGCTACTACCATCCAAGAACAAATCATCAAAATACTTCAAGGCGCTGGCTTCAAATTAAAAAAATGGTGTGCCAATCATCCTTCACTTTACAACAACATACCACTACAAGATCGAGCTCAGCAAACGGAGATTGTTCAACACGATACAACAATAAAAACGCTTGGTATGGTCTGGAATCCAACGAACGACGAATTTCATCTCCGAATCCAAACAACAGAACCAACTAAGGTTACCAAGAGGCAAGTTCTTTCCGAGATCGCTCACATCTTCGATCCACTAGGAATCTTAAGTCCGGTCGTGACAAAAGCCAAGATCTTCTTGCAGCAATTATGGACCTTAAAACTAGATTGGGACTCAGCAGTACCCCATGAACTTCATACATACTGGAACCTATTCCGAGAGAACTTATCTAAACTAGACAAGGTTAAGATACCGAGGCACCTCCTCTCCGCAAAACATGCCAAGACGCAAGAGTTGCACGTTTTTTGCGACGCATTGGAGAAGGCATATGGCGCCGTCGTGTACGGTAGAGCTCTACTTCACGATGGAACAATCATAGTTCGGTGGATGTGCGCACGAAGTCGAGTTGCTCCGAACAAAACAATTAGTTTACCCCGACTAGAACTTTGTGCAGCTCATCTAGCGGCAAAACTGCTCGAACGAGTAAGAACTGACCTCTCATGGACACATCCATGCTTCTTGTGGTCTGATTCCGAAATCACAATCCGCATCATATCAAACGTTCTTGGCGAATCGAGTTGCGGCAATTCAAGAACTCACAACCCACAATCAATGGCGTTACGTTCCAACCAAACATAATCCAGCAGATCTTGTCTCCAGAGGCCTCAACCCTCAAGACTTTAACTCCAATACGTTATGGCATTACGGGCCCTTATTTCTTCATGGATCTTCATCACAATGGCCAGAAAATCTCTCTCATCCAGTAACTGAATTGGAAAAACGAAAGAAAATATCTCTCTTTTCGTCAGTCGCTGCAACAACCTTGATCGACTCGATTAACCATCGGAATTCCTTTAAACTTCTCGTGAGAATCAGTGCTTATGTCAGGAGATTTATCAATAAGTGTCGCAAGTCTTCCAGATACACAACCAAAAGTCTTGACGTGGCTGAAATAGAGGATGCCACAATTACCATTCTACGAGAAGCTCAATATTTTGACTTCAACATTGAAATCAATCAACTACAGCGACACGGTTCAGTGACAAACAGTAGCAGCATCAGCAGCCTGACCCCGTTCTTGGATAACTGCCATATACTACGAGTCGGTGGCAGACTCCAGAACAGCGAGCTCCCGTACGAATCAAAGCACCCAATTCTGCTACCCTACGGTCACATAGTGACCAGAATGCTGATGACCGATATTCATCTCACCAACTCTCACGTTAGCCCTCAAGGATTATTATCCATAACTCGGCAAAGATATTGGCCTATAAAGGGAAAAACCATTGCTAGATCCATTGTGCAAAATTGTATTCGCTGCGTAAGATCTAAACCAAAACTGCTGACTCAACACATGGGATCATTGCCAGTTCAGAGGGTGCAACCAGCACGACCGTTCGTGAACTCCGGAGTCGATTTCTGCGGTCCTTTCTACATCCATTTCAAAATACGCGGAAAGCAACCAAGGAAATGTTACATTGCAATATTTTGCTGCTTTTCGACTAAGGCAGTACATATTGAAATAGTAAGTGACCTCACAACGGACTCATTCATCGGTGCACTGAAGCGCTTTACTAGCAGGCGGGGGAATTGTCGCCATATTCATTGCGACAATGCCACCAACTTTGTAGGAGCAAAAAACCAGCTTCAAGATTTAACGGAAATTGTGCATAGTCAAGAGGCTCAGGAAAGCATTAAAAGGTTCGGTCATGATCGCAGAATTGAATTTCACTTCATACCCCCCCGTTCGCCACACTTTGGGGGGTTATGGGAGGCAGCTGTCAAGTCAGCTAAGCATCTCTTCTATAAGGGGGTCAATGCAGCTTCTCTAACATACGAAGAAATGGAAACAGTGTTTACTGAGATCGAAGCCATTTTGAATTCACGGCCGATAACTCCAATGTCCGACGACCCGAATGACTTTAAAGCTCTGACACCAGGACACTTCTTGATTGGAGAACCCCTCACTAGTACTATTGATCACAGTGCTACTGAATATAAAGGAACCCTACATCAGCGATGGAGAACGGTATCATCACTGAACAAGGAGTTTTGGCATCGTTGGACCAAAGAATACCTCTGCGAATTGCAACATAAGTACAAGTGGAAGCAATCCTCCTCAAATATTAAGGCAGGGACCATGGTCGTCATTCATGAGGATAATTTACCATCATTAAAATGGAAGCTCGGCCGAATAATACGTCCGATCTGTGGTGATGATGGACTAGTGCGAGTTGCCGAAGTTCAGACCGCATCAGGGGCTATCACACGCGCCATTCATCGATTAGCACCATTACCTAACACGAGCAGTGAGTCCCATACTGACCAATCCCCTACAACTCAGGATCCAAGTAGCAATGAGCTCCAGACGAAGGGCCGCCGTAAAAGAGCAGCGGCAGTGGAACAAAACTCTACGAAATGTTTTCGTGGCCTTAGCACTGCTCCACTACTATGTCTGCTAATAGTTTTAATCCTTCCAATAGTTGTCCTATCCTCGAACAAGGTAGAACCGTTTCCGACGCAACCCGGGTTATACTTCGAAAGATTAGGCGTAGCACACTTAACCACTACAGACTGGAACATAATCGCGTTTTTTAATATGACACCTTATTGGAGTGAATATAACAACATCAAAGAAGGAATTAACGCCGCCTCCAAATATTGCTCGAGATTGAACCACCTAATCGCTTGCAATAACACTATATATCAATTCAAATCACAACTAACCTACATAAAGGATTATCATCAGTTTGTGATTCCGCGCGGACTTCACAAGGCTCGACGCTCCGCTCCGCTAGGCATCATTGGAAGTCTAGCGAGTTCACTTTTCGGCGTGCTCGATTCAGAATATGCAGACAAAATGACAAACGTGATTCATGCCATCCACAGCAATGAAGATCATCTGCTAAACCTTCTCAAAAACAACACTTCTTTATTAGACGCCACCACCAACATCTTGACTAGAACCAATGATGAACTTCAACTTCTAGATGAGACGCTGAACAAAACGCAACGCCAAATATTAGATCTAATGTCGTGGTCGCAAGAACATAAACGCGCAGAAGTATTCAACGCATTAGCACTCCAACTTTCTGTAACTATTGCCGAATATCAAAAAACACAGGAATTGCTTGTGGAGGTGTTAACCGATTCTCACAAAAGCAAGGTCAACCCGTTCCTCGTAACTCCACAGCAATTAAAGGAGCAGCTCATCCTCATGAAAACGCATATTCCTTCCGTATTACGTGTCCCAGGACACGGATTAGACATTGTGGAAATGTACCAACTCCTGTCTATTGAAGGTCGTGCCACCAACAACAATTTAATATTCAAAATAACCTTGCCGCTTATCGGAAGCACCGACTTCGAAATTTTACACATCGTTCCCGTACCAACATACCTTGGCAACAGTTCGTTTTTGACGATTCAAAACACAGCCGAATATTTGCTGACTGATTTACATAGAGATCAATTTTACCCTTTACAGCGTCATGAGCTGTACCGCTGCTCTCACCTTCAAAGAGTTGGTTATATCTGCAAGCAACAGCACCCCATATATCGACTAAGCGCAACTATACACCCATGCGAAATGAACTTCCTGCGACAGGAGCCACAGTTAAGCCGTTGTGAGTTAAAAGTCACCAACACGTCCCAACACTGGATTCAATTGATAGAAGATAATACGGTGATTTACATAAGTTATCCGCCACGAATCGTAAATCGTCTCTGCGATGTCTCCATATCCCAAATTCAACTTTCCGGTACTGGTCGGATACAGATCGAGCCCGGCTGCATCCTAAAAGATGATTCTACCACCATCACAGCGCATTCTACCTATGAGACCTCTTTCACTAGCTCCTTCCTTCCAAAAATTAACTTAGTCGAAATAATCACCAACGACAAGAACCTGCCAGTACTAATAGAAAACTATCGCCATAGTAAAACTATTTCAACGCATCTACACGAGCTCCGAACACAAATACAGCAACTTCAGCAGTCAGAAACGAAGTCCCTTAACAAATACGTACCAGAAGATTACCATCTCGGCATCAGCCTCAGCACACTTTTCATCGTCATCGTTATAATCCTCATTTTCATCACCAGATGGTTCATCAGACATCGTTCGAAAACATCATTGGCCGGTCCAATTGCTGCGCCGAGAAATAATCATGACTTTGAAATCAACCTGGACGAGCATCATTAGTTGAGAACCCTCAACGGGCCGGAGGATGTTCATCCCATATCACATTTTTTTGTATTCTTTTGTCTGCACAGTGTGCACTAAAGCCAGCGCTGCTTCCTCACATCAGCATTCTTATCTCTTATAAACTATTTCCACAAGCGTCGCATTTCCGCGACGCTCCCACAGGCGTCGTATTCCACGACGCTCCAACCCAAGCCATTCCCACAAGCGTCAGCACATTTTTTGGCGTTCGCTTATTCCCACAGGTGTAGCAGCGTGCTAGAATCGTCGACTGAGGCAGCAGCGCTGAGCCTCAAATTAGTATAAATACCAAAATATTGGATAATAAAGGTCAGAATTAAATCAAAATTGTTCTCGTCAACTACTTGGGATTCAACTGGTTCTGCACTAGTTGTTTCAATCTTACAATCCAATCACTTACAGGATCAAATCTTTGGTTCAACTGGTTTTGTACTAGTTGTTTCCAATCAAACTCAACAATTAAAACTTTCATCTAATTAAGGATTCAACTGGTTTGTACTAGTTGCTTCAATTAATTAAAACCTGGTTAATTAGCTGGTATTGAACTTGCTATTTACATTCACGTCAAAAGAGGCGTGAACATTTTGGTGACCCCGACGTGATCCTTCAAGCCGTCTTCCACTCATTTAAAAGAAGAAACAATCAACATGGAATCTTTCAGCACACTGATCGATAATCAGCATGAAGCAGGACAGGAGATCCAGCAAATAATCCGAAACTTCAATAAGGACTCTGCTGATCGTAAGGGAAATGTGTCGTACTACAAGGACCGTCTAGTACGTCTACAAAACATCTGGGATCGCTTCGAAGCAACAGATAACCGCATACGAATTCTAGATGAGCCTCCGTCAGACGACCAATACTTTACGAAGGATTATTACAACAAAATGATGGCGTTGGTGGAAACATATACTACAATTTTCAATGACGCTATTAAAAAATTGGAGTCACAGCTTGCCAGTCAAGGCGCCACTTCCAAGCCAACCTTGGAAGAAGCAGCAAACAACGCAATCACACAGCCCAATAAAGACGACAAAGAAGAAGAAGTCTCTCGAGTGTACGCGCTAATCCGTAAGCAGCAGGCAATAATCGCCTCATTACAGCGATTACTGAAAAGTACTACAAAGGACGTATCACCCCAACAATTCCTTATCGCTATGGAAAAGCTGTGGGCTCCGATCGAAGACGCAAACTTCACACTTTGGGAAATTCACAACAACCCTACGTCTTTAGGGTACGACATGGACGGATATATACAACTCGAGGAACAGGTGCGAAATCAGCGCGGCTTGTTGACACAAGCAAATACCACAACTCCTCAAAAAGAAGCGACAGCACAATCCACTGAGATAGCGACTTCGCTTTAACTTCCAAAAATCGAACTACCGATTTTTGATGGCGATTACCTCAAATGGCGCCAATTCCATGACCTCTTTATTGAAATCATTCACAAGCAAAGTATACCGAAATGCCAAAAAATTTGGTATCTTAAAACAAATCTGCGAGGTGAAGCTGAAAGATTATTGAGGCATTTCACAGTTACAGCTGAAAACTATGACTCAGCATGGGCTGCGCTGCGAGAAAGGTACAACAATCCACGTCAACTCGCGTCCACTTTGATACACAAGCTCCTTGATCAACCTTCCAGCTCGCAAGAAACCACTTCCGTCAACTTCATCAAGAATATTCATGACACAACAAAAGAGTGTCTGCAGTGTTTAGAAAATTTGGGCATATCTTCGAATGGTTGGGACCCCCTGCTCATACACATCTTAATTCGCAAGATTGATCGAGCCACGCATGCACTGTTCGAGCAGTCGTTGGCTAACCCAAAAGAGGTCCCCACACTATGCACGTTCCTGTCATTTTTGGAAGCTCATATTCCAGTCACTAGAAGCAGCAGGATTCAAGCACAAGGAAAAACCTGGAAATCACAAGGTGTTCACTTCCGCCATTGACCACAAACCAAAATCTCAAAATTGTAAGCTGTGTAAACAACAACCACATGCTTTATATTTCTGCGACGAGTTCAAAAAACTAAGTCCAGCAAAACGACTACACTACGTTCAAAGACAAAACCTTTGCACTAATTGCCTGCGGTCAGGACATGCTGCTACATCTTGCCAATCAAGGACTTGCCTCAAATGCGCTCGAAAACATAACACGATGCTTCACTTAGTTTAGGATTGTTCATCCCATATCACATTTTTTTGTATTCTTTTGTCTGCACAGTGTGCACTAAAGCCATCGCTGCTTCCTCACATCAGCATTCTTATCTCTTATAAACTATTTCCACAAGCGTCGCATTTCCGCGACGCTCCCACAGGCGTCGTATTCCACGACGCTCCAACCCAAGCCATTCCCACAAGCGTCAGCACATTTTTTGGCGTTCGCTTATTCCCACAGGTGTAGCAGCGTGCTAGAATCGTCGACTGAGGCAGCAGCGCTGAGCCTCAAATTAGTATAAATACCAAAATATTGGATAATAAAGGTCAGAATTAAATCAAAATTGTTCTCGTCAACTACTTGGGATTCAACTGGTTCTGCACTAGTTGTTTCAATCTTACAATCCAATCACTTACAGGATCAAATCTTTGGTTCAACTGGTTTTGTACTAGTTGTTTCCAATCAAACTCAACAATTAAAACTTTCATCTAATTAAGGATTCAACTGGTTTGTACTAGTTGCTTCAATTAATTAAAACCTGGTTAATTAGCTGGTATTGAACTTGCTATTTACATTCACGTCAAAAGAGGCGTGAACAAGGATGATGTTGATGTTCAGGTTATTTTGATGTTCAGGTTAATGTTGATGTTCATGTTCACGATGGGGTTGATGTTTAGGATGATGTAGATGTTCAGGTTGATGTTGACGATCGGTTGATGTTGATGATCGGTTGAGGTTGATGTTCAGGACTATGTTGATGTTCAGGTTGATGTTGATGTTCAGGTTGATGTAGATGTTCACGATGATGTTGATGTTCAGGTTTATTTTGATGTTCAGGTTAATGTTGATGTTCATGTTCACGATGGGGTTGATGTTTAGGATGATGTAGATGTTCAGGTTTTTTTTTTTAATCAACGAGGAGTAAACGCATCAAAAGCCAATTCCCGTCAGAGCGGGACTTTAACCCGCTAAACATCTCCTCTCGTCGGAACGGTTGCTCCTCCCGGAACCACCGCTAAGTATTTCGTCGGGAGGCCGTAAGAGCATTGCTGCTCAATCGTCAGTAATTAGGTCAGTCTTCGTTCGTCCCCGTTTGCTTCTTGCTCGAAGCGGCGCTGCTGTTGCATAATATCACTTATTATTAAGCAACCTGCTTCCCATGCCATGATTGAGGTGCACATATACTGCAATATTCCCCTAGGAGTTACTCTTTGCCCTACCATACGCCCAAGGGCTACTCTCTGTTGGCTATACCGCACACACTCCTAGATCACATGTTCTACGTTTTCTCTCTTTCCGTCACAAGACTTGCAGAAGGGATCACTTACTTGCTTGAATTTGTAAAGATACTCGCGGAAGCAGCCGTGTCCAGTGAGGAACTGAGTCAGGTAAAAATTTACACTGCCAACCTTTCTTCTATACCATGGTTGTATGACAGGTATAAGCTCATGTGTCCAGCGCCCTTTTGTTGATGCATCCCATCTCCGCTGCCATTCATCTATGCTTAAATCCCGTTGTCGTTCTCGTGCTGCTTGGCTCGGGTTGTGAGCGTAAAGGCTTCTTAGCGCCGCCGCCTCCTTCGCCATAATATCCAGCGGCAATCTTCCAGCCACTACGTCTGCTGCTTCATGGGAAACTGTTCTGAAGCCACAGCAAACTCTCAAAGACATCAGCCGGTAGGCACTTAGCATACCTTTCATGTAGGAATTTACACTGCTCGCGCACGCCCATACTGGAGCAGCATACATCAAAGTTGATGTGCTTACATTTGCTAACAGCTTCCTGACTTCCTGCCTTGGGCCGCTATTATTAGGCATTATTCGTGATAGCGCTTGCCCTACTCTTAGCGCTTTGGTGCTGGCATGAACCAAGTGATCCTTAAATAACAGCCTATGGTCTAAAACAACGCCAAGGTATTTCAGGCTTGGGTTTGATTCTATTAGAATGCGTATTTGTAGTTTTTCAACCTTTTTTCTACTGCTGATTAATAGGACTTCTGTTTTGTGAGCTGCCAATTCTAACCCCGACTTTTGAAGCCATACTTTAATCCGTTGCAGAGCAACTTCAGCATCTACAGCAATTTGACTGATAGTTTTAGCGACTACCACAACAGCAATATCATCCGCATATCCTATTATATGGACGTTATGTGGTACAGGAACTCTAAGTGCGCCATCATACATGACGTTCCATAGCACAGGCCCGAGCACAGACCCTTGTGGTACTCCTTTGGTGATGCAGTGTTGTCTTGCTCCAGCATCTGTATCGTAATGGAGCATCCGCCCATTGAAATAGTCCCGTATTATATGAACTAGATATCCAGGGACTTGCAGAGCACACAACGCTTCAAGGATTGCCCTCCAACTCGCTGAATTAAACGCGTTCTTGATATCCAGAGTAATTATAGCACAGTATTCTTTGTCACCACCTCTCCATCTGCGTCCCGCTATGGCTTCCTTTGCAAGGTTGACCACGTCACTAATTGCATCTATTGTTGATCTTCGTTTTCTAAAACCATATTGTCGATCCGATAAGCAACAGTGGCCTTCGATAAACATTCCTAAGCGTTTTGCTATAAGTTTCTCGAGTATTTTCCCCATTCCATCTATCATACACAGAGGACGATATGATGATGGCTCTTCTGGCGGCTTTTTCCCCTTAGGGATAAGAACTAGTCGCTGTCGTTTCCATGCTTGGGGGAATATACCATCCTGTAGACAAACGTTGAAAAGTTGGCGAAAGAGTTCAGGACGCTTGGTTATGGCTATTTTCAGAACAGCTTTTGGGATCCCATCTAGTCCTGGCGCTTTGTTCGTTTTGATATCCTTGGCTATCTCCACGATTTCGCTATTTGTTATATCTGGTGCCGGGTTTCTGCATTGCACAGGCTGAAATTCTTCGGTCTGGGTTTCAAGTGGTAAAAGTCCCGTAACTATTTTCCCTAGAATAACAGGACATTTTGTGGTACAGAATTTCCCGCCCTTTGTTTTCGCTAGGACAATTTTATACGCGCTTCCCCATGGGTTTTCTTGGACAGTGTCAATTAGTGATCTGGCTTTAATTGTCTTGCACAGCAGTTTTTTGCTCTTTTTGTACAGGACTTGCCAACTTTCAAACCCTTCACGTCCTCTGAGCCTCTGCTTTTTTCTCCTAAGCTTAAATGTTTCTGAAAGAAGCGCAGCGATATCTTCATTCCACCAGTACAGCTCGTTCCGCGTCCTTTTTTGCCGTTTTCGTGGCATTGATGCATCACACGCTTGACTCAGCTGGTTCATAATTTGTCGCGCGCTGTCTTCTGCTCCTCCGTTAGGGGGCTCCATACCCTCAATTACGTAGTCCAGCATATCCCGATCAAGCAGTTTAACTCTCCAGCAAGTTCGTTTGCACTTCGTGGTTGACGAACTCCTTCGGCATGTGATTGACTCGGCAATGTCATACCGTATAGCGTTATGATCGCTGTGAGTATACAGATCAGCTACAGTCCAGTTTACTTTGTTTGCCAACGCTCTGCTGCAAAACGTGAGGTCAATTACAGAAGTTCGTCCTGCTTTGTTGTACGTGCTAGTCGAGCCCTGGTTAAGTAAGACAAGATCAAGGCTAGCGAAAGCTTTCAGAAGCACTGTTCCTCTTCTAGTTGTCTTTTTGCTTCCCCATTCGACCGACCAGGCATTGAAGTCGCCGGCAATCACAACTGGTGTTTTCCCTCTGGCGTTAGCTACGAGGTTATCAATGATAGCTACGAAGGATTCCAGTGATAAGCTGGGTGGAGCATAGCAGCTATAAAAATGAATGCTTTTTCAGGATGATGTTGATGTTCAGGTTGATGTAGATGTTCACGATGATGTTGATGTTCAGGTTTATTTTGATGTTCAGGTTAATGTTGATGTTCATGTTCACGATGGGGTTGATGTTTAGGATGATGTAGATGTTCAGGTTGATGTTGACGATCGGTTGATGTTGATGATCGGTTGAGGTTGATGTTCAGGATTATGTTGATGTTCAGGTTGATGTCGATGTTCAGGTTGATGTTGATGTTCAGGTTGATGTTGATGTTCAGGATTATGTTGATGTTCAGGTTGATGTTGATGTTCACGATGATATTGATGTTCAGGATGATGTTGACGATCGGTTGATGTTGGTGATCGGTTGATGTTGATGTTCAGGATTATGTTGATATTCAGCTTGATGTTGATGTTCAGGTCGATGTTGATGTTCACGATGATGTTGATGTTTAGGATGATGTTGATGTTCAGGTTTATTGTGATGTTGAGATTAATGTTGATGTTCAGGTTGATATTGACGATCGATTAATGTTGATGATCGGTTGAGGTTGATGTTCAGGATTATGTTGATGTTCAGGATGATGTTGATATTCAGGTAGATGTTGATGTTCAGGATGATGTTGATATTTAGGATGATGTTGATGTTCAGGTTATTTTGATGTTCAGGATGATGTTGATGTTCAGGTTGATGTTGATGTTCACGATGCTGTTGATGTTCAGGATGATGTTGATGTTCAGGTTGATGATGATATTCACGATGATGTTGATGTTCAGGTTGATTTTGATGTTCAGGTTGATGTTGATGTTCAGGATGATGTTGATGTTCAGGTTGAAGTTGATGTTCACGATGATGTTGATGTTCACGATGATATTGATGTTTAGGATGATGTTGATGTTCAGGTTTATTGTGATGTTGAGATTAATGTTGATGTTCATGTTCACGATGGGGTTGATGTTTAGGCTGATGTAGATGTTCAGGTTGATATTGACGATCGATTGATGTTGATGATCGTTTGAGGTTGATGTTCAGGATTATGCTGATGTTCAGGATGATGTTGATGTTCAGGTTGATGTTGATGTTCACGATGATGTTGATATTTAGGATGATGTTGATGTTCAGGTTATTTTGATGTTCAGGATGATATTGATGTTTAGGTTGATGTTGATGTTCACGATGCTGTTGATGTTCAGGATGATGTTGATGTTCAGGTTGATGATGATATTCACGATCATGTTCATGTTCAGGTCGATGTTGATGTTCACGAAGATGTTGATGTTCAGGATGATGTTGATGATCAGGTTAATGTTGACGATCGGTTGATGTTGACGATCGGTTGATGTTGGCGATCGGTTGATGTTGATGATCGGTTGATGTTGATGTTCAGGATTATGTTGATGTTCAGGTTGATGTTGATGTTCACGATAATATTGATGTTTAGGATGATGTTGATGTTCAGGTTTATTGTGATGTTGAGATTAATGTTAATGTCCATGTTTACGATGGGGTTGATGTTTAGGCTGATGTAGATTTTCAGGTTGATATTGACGATCGATTGATGTTGATGATCGGTTGAGGTTGATGTTCAGGACTATGTTGATGTTCAGGTTGATGTTGATGTTCAGGTTGATGTTCATGTTCACGATGATGTTGATGTTCATGTTATTTTGATGTTCAGGTTAATATTGATGTTCATGTTCACGATGGGTTTGATGTTTAGGATGATGTAGATGTTCAGGTTGATGTTGATGTTCAGGTTGATCTTGAGGATCAGGTTGTTGTTGATATTCAGGATGATGTTGATGTTCAGGATAATGTTGATGTTCAGGTTGATGTTGATGTTCAGGTTGATGTTGATGTTCAGGTTGATGTAGATGTTCACGATGATGTTGATGTTCAGGTTTATTTTGATGTTCAGGTTAATGTTGATGTTTATTTTCACGATGGGGTTGATGTTTAGGATGATGTAGATGTTCAGGTTGATCTTGAGGATCAGGTTGATGTTGATGTTCAGGATGATTTTGATGTTCAGGATAATGTTGATGTTCAGGTTGATCTTGATGTTCAGGTTGATCTTGATGTTCAGGATGATGTTGATGTTTAGGTTGATGTAGATGTTCACGATGATGTTGATGTTCAGGTTGATGTTGATGTTCAGGTTAATGTTGATGTTAATGTTCACGATGATGTTGATGTTCAATGATGTTGATGTTCAGGTTGATTTGATGTTCAGGTTGATGTTGATGTTCACGATGCTATTGATCTTCAGGACGATGTTAATTATTAGGTTAATGTTGACGATCGGTTGATGGTGATGATCGGTTGATGGTGACGGTTAGGATCATGTTGATGTTCAGTTTGATGTTGATGTTCAGGTTGATGTTCATGTTCAGGATGATGTTGATGTTCAGGTTGATTTTGATGTTAAGGTTGATGTTGATGTTCAGGTTGATGGTGATGTTGACGTTCAGGATTATGTTGATGTTCAGTTTGATGTTGATGTTCAGGATGATGTTGATGTTCAGGTTGATGTTAAGGTTCAGGATGATGTTGATGTTCAGGATGATGTTGATGTTCATGTTGATTTTGCTGTTCAGGTTTATGTTGAGGTTCACGATTATGTTCACGATGATGTTGATGTTCAGGATGATGTTGATGTTCAGGTTGATTTTGATGTTCAGGTTGATGTTGATGTTCAGGTTGATGTTTATGTTCAGGATGATGTTGATGTTCAGGTTGATGTTGATGTTCAGGATGATGTTGATGTTCAGGTTGATGTAGATGTTCACGATGATGTTGATGTTCAGGTTGATGTTGATGTTCAGGTTAATGTTGATGTTAATGTTCACGATGATGTTGATGTTCAATGATGTTGATGTTCAGGTTGATTTGATGTTCAGGTTGATTTGATGTTCAGGTTAATGTTGATGTTCACGATGATATTGATCTTCAGGACGATGTTAATGATTAGGTTAATGTTGACGATCGGTTGATGTTGATGATCGGTTGATGTTGACGTTCAGGATTTTGTTGATGTTCAGTATGATGTTGATGTTCAGGTTGATGTTGATGTTCAGGATGATGTTGATTTCCAGGATGATGTTAATGACCAGGATGATGTTGATGTTCACGATGATGTCTATGTTCAGGTTGGTGTTGATGTTCAGGTTGATGTTCATGTTCAGGATGATGTTGATGTTCAGGTTGATGTTAAGGTTCAGGTTGATGTTGATGTTCAGGATGATGTTGATGTTCATGTTGATTTTGCTGTTCAGGTTTATGTTGAGGTTCACGATGATGTTCACGATGATGTTGATGTTCAGGTTGATTTGATGTTCAGGTTGATGTTGATGTTCACCATGATATTGATGTTCAGGATGATGTTGACGATCGGTTGATGTTGGTGATCGGTTGATGTTGATGTTCAGGATTATGTTGATGTTCAGCTTGATGTTCATGTTCAGGTCGATGTTGATGTTCACGATGATGTTGATGTTTAGGATGATGTTGATGTTCAGGTTTATTGTGATATTGAGATTAATGTTGATGTTCATTTTCACGATGGGGTTGATGTTTAGGCTGATAAAGATGTTCAGGTTGATATTGACGATCGATTAATGTTGATGATCGGTTGAGGTTGATGTTCAGGATTATGTTGATGTTCAGGATGATGTTGATGTTCAGGTTGATGTTGATGTTCACGATGATGTTGATGTTCACGATGATGTTGATATTTAGGATGATGTTGATGTTCAGGTTATTTTGATGTTCAGGATGATGTTGATGTTCAGATTGATGTTGATGTTCACGATGCTGTTGATGTTCAGGATGATGTTGATGTTCAGGTTGATGATGATATTCACGATGATGTTGATGTTCAGGTTGATTTTGATGTTCAGGTTGATGTTGATGTTCAGGATGATGTTGATGTTCAGGTTGATGTTGATGTTCACGATGATGTTGATGTTTACGATGATATTGATGTTCAGGATGATGTTGATGTTCAGGTTGATGATGATATTCACGATCATGTTGATGTTCAGGTCGATGTTGATGTTCACGATGATGTTGATGTTCAGGATGATGTTGATGATCAGGCTAATGCTGACGATCGGTTGATGTTGACGATCGGTTGATGTTGGCGATCGGTGGTGTTTAGGATAATGTTGATGTTCAGGTTTATTGTGATGTTGAGATTAATGTTAATGTTCATGTTCACGATGGGGTTGATGTTTAGGCTGATGTAGATGTTCAGGATGATATTGACGATCGATTGATGGTGATGATCGGTTGAGGTTGATGTTCAGGACTATGTTGATGTTCAGGTTGATGTTGATGTTCAGGTTGATGTTGATGTTCACGATGATGTTGATGTTTAGGATGATGTTGATGTTCAGGTTATTTTGATGTTCAGGTTAATATTGATGTTCATGTTCACGATGGGTTTGATGTTTAGGATGATGTAGATGTTCAGGTTGATGTTGATGTTCAGGTTGATCTTGAGGATCAGGTTGATGTTGATGTTCAGGATAATGTTGATGTTCAGGATAATGTTGATGTTCAGGTTGATGTTGATGTTCAGGTTGATGTTGATGTTCAGGATGATGTTGATGTTCAGGTTGATGTAGATGTTCACGATGATGTTGATGTTCAGGTTTATTTTGATGTTCAGGTTAATGTTGATGTTCATGTTCACGATGGGGTTGATGTTTAGGATAATGTAGATGTTCAGGTTGATCTTGAGGATCAGGTTGATGTTGATGTTCAGGATGATTTTGATGTTCACGATGATGTTGATGTTGATGTTCAGGTTGATGTTGATGTTCAGGTTAATGTTGATGTTAATGTTCACGATGATGTTGATGTTCAATGATGTTGATGTTCAGGTTGATTTGATGTTCAGGTTGATGTTGATGTTCAGGATGGTGTTGATGTTCAGGATGATGTTGATGTTCAGGTTGATGATGATAGTCACGATGATGTTGATGTTCAGGTTGATGTTGATGTTCAGGTTGATGTTGATGTTCAGGTTGATGTTGATGTTCACGATGCTGTTGATGTTCAGGATGATGTTGATGTTCAGGTTGATGATGATATTCACGATCATGTTGATGTTCAGGTCTATGTTGATGTTCACGATGATGTTGATGTTTAGGATGATGTTGATGTTTAGGTTTATTGTGATGTTGAGATTAATGTTAATGTTCATGTTCACGATGGGGTTGATGTTTAGGCTGATGTAGATGTTCAGGTTGATATTGACGATCGATTGATGTTGATGATCGGTTGAGGTTGATGTTCAGGATTATGTTGATGTTCAGGATGATGTTGATGTTCAGGTTGATGTAGATGTTCACGATGATGTTGATATTTAGGATGATGTTGATGTTCAGGTTATTTTGATGTTCAGGATGATGTTGATGTTCAGGTTGATGTTGATGTTCAGGTTGATGTTGATGTTCAGGTTGATCTTGAGGATCAGGTTGATGTTGATATTCAGGATGATGTTGATGTTCAGGATAATGTTGATGTTCAGGTTGATGTTGATGTTCAGGTTGATGTTGATGTTCAGGTTGATGTTGATGTTCACGATGCTGTTGATGTTCACGATGATGTCTATGTTCAGGTTGGTGTTGATGTTCAGGTTGATGTTCATGTTCAGGATGATGTTGATGTTCAGGTTGATTTTGATGTTCAGGATGATGTTGATATTCAGGTTGATGGTGATGTTGACGTTCAGGATTATGTTGATGTTCAGTTTGATGTTGATGTTCAAGATGATGTTGATGTTAAGGTTCAGGATGATGTTGATGTTCAGGATGATGTTCATGTTGATTTTGCTGTTCAGGTTTATGTTGAGGTTCACGATGATGTTCACGATGATGTTGATGTTCAGGATGATGTTGATGTTCAGGTTGATTTGATGTTCAGGTTGATGTTGATGTTCACGATGATGTTGATATTTAGGATGATGTTGATGTTCAGGTTATTTTGATGTTCAGGATGATGTTGATGTTCAGGATGGTGTTGATGTTCAGGATGATGTTGATGTTCAGGTTGATGATGATAGTCACGATGATGTTGATGTTCAGGTTGATGTTGATGTTCAGGTTGATGTTGATGTTCAGGTTGATGTTGATGTTCACGATGCTGTTGATGTTCAGGATGATGTTGATGTTCAGGTTGATGATGATATTCACGATCATGTTGATGTTCAGGTCTATGTTGATGTTCACGATGATGTTGATGTTTAGGATGATGTTGATGTTTAGGTTTATTGTGATGTTGAGATTAATGTTAATGTTCATGTTCACGATGGGGTTGATGTTTAGGCTGATGTAGATGTTCAGGTTGATATTGACGATCGATTGATGTTGATGATCGGTTGAGGTTGATGTTCAGGATTATGTTGATGTTCAGGATGATGTTGATGTTCAGGTTGATGTAGATGTTCACGATGATGTTGATATTTAGGATGATGTTGATGTTCAGGTTATTTTGATGTTCAGGATGATGTTGATGTTCAGGTTGATGTTGATGTTCAGGTTGATGTTGATGTTCAGGTTGATCTTGAGGATCAGGTTGATGTTGATATTCAGGATGATGTTGATGTTCAGGATAATGTTGATGTTCAGGTTGATGTTGATGTTCAGGTTGATGTTGATGTTCAGGTTGATGTTGATGTTCACGATGCTGTTGATGTTCACGATGATGTCTATGTTCAGGTTGGTGTTGATGTTCAGGTTGATGTTCATGTTCAGGATGATGTTGATGTTCAGGTTGATTTTGATGTTCAGGATGATGTTGATGTTCAGGTTGATTTGATGTTCAGGTTGATGTTGATGTTCACGATGCTATTGATCTTCAGGACGATGTTAATTATTAGGTTAATGTTGACGATCGGTTGATGGTGATGATCGGTTGATGGTGACGGTTAGGATCATGTTGATGTTCAGTTTGATGTTGATGTTCAGGTTGATGTTCATGTTCAGGATGATGTTGATGTTCAGGTTGATGTTGATGTTCAGGTTGATGTTGATGTTCAGGTTGATCTTGAGGATCAGGTTGATGTTGATATTCAGGATGATGTTGATGTTCAGGATAATGTTGATGTTCAGGTTGATGTTGATGTTCAGGTTGATGTTGATGTTCAGGTTGATGTTGATGTTCACGATGCTGTTGATGTTCACGATGATGTCTATGTTCAGGTTGGTGTTGATGTTCAGGTTGATGTTCATGTTCAGGATGATGTTGATGTTCAGGTTGATTTTGATGTTCAGGATGATGTTGATGTTCAGGTTGATGGTGATGTTGACGTTCAGGATTATGTTGATGTTCAGTTTGATGTTGATGTTCAAGATGATGTTGATGTTAAGGTTCAGGATGATGTTGATGTTCAGGATGATGTTCATGTTGATTTTGCTGTTCAGGTTTATGTTGAGGTTCACGATGATGTTCACGATGATGTTGATGTTCAGGATGATGTTGATGTTCAGGTTGATTTGATGTTCAGGTTGATGTTGATGTTCAGGTTGATGTTGATGTTCAGGTTGATGTTGATGTTCACGATGCTGTTGATGTTCACGATGATGTCTATGTTCAGGTTGGTGTTGATGTTCAGGTTGATGTTCATGTTCAGGATGATGTTGATGTTCAGGTTGATTTTGATGTTCAGGATGATGTTGATGTTCAGGTTGATGTTGATGTTCAGGTTGATGTTGATGTTCAGGTTGATCTTGAGGATCAGGTTGATGTTGATATTCAGGATGATGTTGATGTTCAGGATAATGTTGATGTTCAGGTTGATGTTGATGTTCAGGTTGATGTTGATGTTCAGGTTGATGTTGATGTTCACGATGCTGTTGATGTTCAGGATGATGTTGATGTTCAGGTTGATGATGATATTCACGATCATGTTGATGTTCAGGTCTATGTTGATGTTCACGATGATGTTGATGTTTAGGATGATGTTGATGTTTAGGTTTATTGTGATGTTGAGATTAATGTTAATGTTCATGTTCACGATGGGGTTGATGTTTAGGCTGATGTAGATGTTCAGGTTGATATTGACGATCGATTGATGTTGATGATCGGTTGAGGTTGATGTTCAGGATTATGTTGATGTTCAGGATGATGTTGATGTTCAGGTTGATGTAGATGTTCACGATGATGTTGATATTTAGGATGATGTTGATGTTCAGGTTATTTTGATGTTCAGGATGATGTTGATGTTCAGGTTGATGTTGATGTTCAGGTTGATTTGATGTTCAGGTTGATGTTGATGTTCACGATGATGTTGATATTTAGGATGATGTTGATGTTCAGGTTATTTTGATGTTCAGGATGATGTTGATGTTCAGGATGGTGTTGATGTTCAGGATGATGTTGATGTTCAGGTTGATGATGATAGTCACGATGATGTTGATGTTCAGGTTGATGTTGATGTTCAGGTTGATGTTGATGTTCAGGTTGATGTTGATGTTCACGATGCTGTTGATGTTCAGGATGATGTTGATGTTCAGGTTGATGATGATATTCACGATCATGTTGATGTTCAGGTCTATGTTGATGTTCACGATGATGTTGATGTTTAGGATGATGTTGATGTTTAGGTTTATTGTGATGTTGAGATTAATGTTAATGTTCATGTTCACGATGGGGTTGATGTTTAGGCTGATGTAGATGTTCAGGTTGATATTGACGATCGATTGATGTTGATGATCGGTTGAGGTTGATGTTCAGGATTATGTTGATGTTCAGGATGATGTTGATGTTCAGGTTGATGTAGATGTTCACGATGATGTTGATATTTAGGATGATGTTGATGTTCAGGTTATTTTGATGTTCAGGATGATGTTGATGTTCAGGTTGATGTTGATGTTCAGGTTGATGTTGATGTTCAGGTTGATCTTGAGGATCAGGTTGATGTTGATATTCAGGATGATGTTGATGTTCAGGATAATGTTGATGTTCAGGTTGATGTTGATGTTCAGGTTGATGTTGATGTTCAGGTTGATGTTGATGTTCACGATGCTGTTGATGTTCACGATGATGTCTATGTTCAGGTTGGTGTTGATGTTCAGGTTGATGTTCATGTTCAGGATGATGTTGATGTTCAGGTTGATTTTGATGTTCAGGATGATGTTGATGTTCAGGTTGATTTGATGTTCAGGTTGATGTTGATGTTCACGATGCTATTGATCTTCAGGACGATGTTAATTATTAGGTTAATGTTGACGATCGGTTGATGGTGATGATCGGTTGATGGTGACGGTTAGGATCATGTTGATGTTCAGTTTGATGTTGATGTTCAGGTTGATGTTCATGTTCAGGATGATGTTGATGTTCAGGTTGATGTTGATGTTCAGGTTGATGTTGATGTTCAGGTTGATCTTGAGGATCAGGTTGATGTTGATATTCAGGATGATGTTGATGTTCAGGATAATGTTGATGTTCAGGTTGATGTTGATGTTCAGGTTGATGTTGATGTTCAGGTTGATGTTGATGTTCACGATGCTGTTGATGTTCACGATGATGTCTATGTTCAGGTTGGTGTTGATGTTCAGGTTGATGTTCATGTTCAGGATGATGTTGATGTTCAGGTTGATTTTGATGTTCAGGATGATGTTGATGTTCAGGTTGATGGTGATGTTGACGTTCAGGATTATGTTGATGTTCAGTTTGATGTTGATGTTCAAGATGATGTTGATGTTAAGGTTCAGGATGATGTTGATGTTCAGGATGATGTTCATGTTGATTTTGCTGTTCAGGTTTATGTTGAGGTTCACGATGATGTTCACGATGATGTTGATGTTCAGGATGATGTTGATGTTCAGGTTGATTTGATGTTCAGGTTGATGTTGATGTTCACGATGATGTTGATATTTAGGATGATGTTGATGTTCAGGTTATTTTGATGTTCAGGTTGATGTTGATGTTCAGGATGGTGTTGATGTTCAGGATGATGTTGATGTTCAGGTTGATGATGATAGTCACGATGATGTTGATGTTCAGGTTGATGTTGATGTTCAGGTTGATGTTGATGTTCAGGTTGATGTTGATGTTCACGATGCTGTTGATGTTCAGGATGATGTTGATGTTCAGGTTGATGATGATATTCACGATCATGTTGATGTTCAGGTCTATGTTGATGTTCACGATGATGTTGATGTTTAGGATGATGTTGATGTTTAGGTTTATTGTGATGTTGAGATTAATGTTAATGTTCATGTTCACGATGGGGTTGATGTTTAGGCTGATGTAGATGTTCAGGTTGATATTGACGATCGATTGATGTTGATGATCGGTTGAGGTTGATGTTCAGGTTATTTTGATGTTCAGGATGATGTTGATGTTCAGGTTGATGTTGATGTTCAGGTTGATGTTGATGTTCAGGTTGATCTTGAGGATCAGGTTGATGTTGATATTCAGGATGATGTTGATGTTCAGGATAATGTTGATGTTCAGGTTGATGTTGATGTTCAGGTTGATGTTGATGTTCAGGTTGATGTTGATGTTCACGATGCTGTTGATGTTCACGATGATGTCTATGTTCAGGTTGGTGTTGATGTTCAGGTTGATGTTCATGTTCAGGATGATGTTGATGTTCAGGTTGATTTTGATGTTCAGGATGATGTTGATGTTCAGGTTGATGGTGATGTTGACGTTCAGGATTATGTTGATGTTCAGTTTGATGTTGATGTTCAAGATGATGTTGATGTTAAGGTTCAGGATGATGTTGATGTTCAGGATGATGTTCATGTTGATTTTGCTGTTCAGGTTTATGTTGAGGTTCACGATGATATTCACGATGATGTTGGTGTTCAGGTTGATTTTGATGTTCAGGTTGATGTTGATGTTCAGGATGATGTTGATGTTCAGGTTGATGTTGATGTTCACGATGATGTTGATGTTTACGATGATATTGATGTTCAGGATGATGTTGATGTTCAGGTTGATGATGATATTCACGATCATGTTGATGTTCAGGTCGATGTTGATGTTCACGATGATGTTGATGTTCAGGATGATGTTGATGATCAGGCTAATGCTGACGATCGGTTGATGTTGACGATCGGTTGATGTTGGCGATCGGTGGTGTTTAGGATAATGTTGATGTTCAGGTTTATTGTGATGTTGAGATTAATGTTAATGTTCATGTTCACGATGGGGTTGATGTTTAGGCTGATGTAGATGTTCAGGATGATATTGACGATCGATTGATGGTGATGATCGGTTGAGGTTGATGTTCAGGACTATGTTGATGTTCAGGTTGATGTTGATGTTCAGGTTGATGTTGATGTTCACGATGATGTTGATGTTTAGGATGATGTTGATGTTCAGGTTATTTTGATGTTCAAGTTAATATTGATGTTCATGTTCACGATGGGTTTGATGTTTAGGATGATGTAGATGTTCAGGTTGATGTTGATGTTCAGGTTGATCTTGAGGATCAGGTTGATGTTGATATTCAGGATGATGTTGATGTTCAGGATAATGTTGATGTTCAGGTTGATGTTGATGTTCAGGTTGATGTTGATGTTCAGGATGATGTTGATGTTCAAGTTGATGTAGATGTTCACGATGATGTTGATGTTCAGGTTTATTTTGATGTTCAGGTTAATGTTGATGTTCATGTTCACGATGGGGTTGATGTTTAGGATGATGTAGATGTTCAGGTTGATCTTGAGGATCAGGTTTATATTGATGTTCAGGATGATTTTGATGTTCACGATGATGTTGATGTTGATGTTCAGGTTGATGTTGATGTTCAGGTTAATGTTGATGTTAATGTTCATGATGATGTTGATGTTCAATGATGTTGATGTTCAGGTTGATTTGATGTTCAGGTTGATGTTGATGTTCACGATGATATTGATCTTCAGGACGATGTTAATGATTAGGTTAATGTTGACGATCGGTTGATGTTGATGATCGGTTGATGTTGACGTTCAGGATTATGTTGATGTTCAGTTTGATGTTGATGTTCAGGTTGATGTTGATGTTAAGGATGATGTTGATGTTCACAATGATGTCTATGTTCAGGTTGGTGTTGATGTTCAGGTTGATGTTCATGTTCAGGATGATGTTGATGATCAGGTTGATTTTGATGTTCAGGTTGATGTTGATGTTCAAGTTTGATGGTGATGTTGACGTTCAGGATTATGTTGATGTTCAGTTTGATGTTGATGTTCAGGATGATGTTGATGTTCAGGTTGATGTTAAGGTTCAGGATGATGTTGATGTTCAGGATGATGTTGATGTTCATGTTGATTTTGCTGTTCAGGTTTATGTTGAGGTTCACGATGATGTTCACGATGATGTTGATGTTCAGGATGATGTTGATGTTCAGGTTGATTTGATGTTCAGGTTGATGTTGATGCTCACGATGATATTGATGTTCAGGTTGATGTTGACGATCGGTTGATGTTGGTGATCGGTTGATGTTGATGTTCAGGATTATG
This sequence comes from Thecophora atra, assembly GCA_937620795.1. Taxonomy (NCBI): domain Eukaryota; kingdom Metazoa; phylum Arthropoda; class Insecta; order Diptera; family Conopidae; genus Thecophora; species Thecophora atra. Next base: position 65,352,867 of record OW569398.1, read on the forward strand.
TTGATGTTTAGGATGATGTTGATGTTCAGGTTGATGTTGATGTTCACGATGATGTTGATGTTCACGATGATATTGATGTTTAGGATGATGTTGATGTTCAGGTTTATTGTGATGTTGAGATAAATGTTGATGTTCATGTTCACGATGTTGTTGATATTTAGGCTGATGTAGATGTTCAGGTTGATATTGACGATCGATTGATGTTGATGATCGGTTGAGGTTGATGTTCAGGATTATGTTGATGTTCAGGTTGATGTTGATGTTCACGATGATGTTGATATTTAGGAAGATGTGTATGTTCAGGTTCTTTTGATGTTCAGGATGATGTTGATGTTCAGGTTGATGTTGATGTTCACGATGCTGTTGATGTTCAGGATGATGTTGATGTTCAGGTTGATGATGATAGTCACGATGATGTTGATGTTCAGGTTGATGTTGATGTTCAGGTTGATGTTGATGTTCAGGTTGATGTTGATGTTCACGATGCTGTTGATGTTCAGGATGATGTTGATGTTCAGGTTGATGATGATATTCACGATCATGTTGATGTTCAGGTCTATGTTGATGTTCACGATGATGTTGATGTTTAGGATGATGTTGATGTTTAGGTTTATTGTGATGTTGAGATTAATGTTAATGTTCATGTTCACGATGGGGTTGATGTTTAGGCTGATGTAGATGTTCAGGTTGATATCGACGATCGATTGATGTTGATGATCGGTTGAGGTTGATGTTCAGGATTATGTTGATGTTCAGGATGATGTTGATGTTCAGGTTGATGTAGATGTTCACGATGATGTTGATATTTAGGATGATGTCTATGTTCAGGTTGGTGTTGATGTTCAGGTTGATGTTCATGTTCAGGATGATGTTGATGTTCAGGTTGATTTTGATGTTCAGGATGATGTTGATGTTCAGGTTGATGGTGATGTTGACGTTCAGGATTATGTTGATGTTCAGTTTGATGTTGATGTTCAGGATGATGTTGATGTTCAGGTTGATGTTAAGGTTCAGGATGATGTTGATGTTCAGGATGATGTTCATGTTGATTTTGCTGTTCAGGTTTATGTTGAGGTTCACGATGATGTTCACGATGATGTTGATGTTCAGGATGATGTTGATGTTCAGGTTGATTTGATGTTCAGGTTGATGTTGATGTTCACGATGATATTGATGTTCAGGATGATGTTGACGATCGGTTGATGTTGGTGATCGGTTGATGTTGATGTTCAGGATTATGTTGATGTTCAGCTTGATGTTGATGTTCAGGTCGATGTTGATGTTTACGATGGTGTTGATGTTCAGGATGATGTTGATGATCAGGTTAATGTTGACGATCGGTTGATGTTGACGATCGGTTGATGTTGATGTTCAGGACTATGTTGATGTTCAGGTTGATGTTGATGTTCAGGTTTATGTTGAGGTTCACGATGATGTTCACGATGATGTTGATGTTCAGGATGATGTTGATGTTCAGGTTGATTTGATGTTCAGGGTGATGTTGATGTTCACGATGATATTGATGTTCAGGATGATGTTGACGATCGGTTGATGTTGGTGATCGGTTGATGTTGATGTTCAGGATTATGTTGATGTTCAGCTTGATGTTGATGTTCAGGTCGATGTTGATGTTTACGATGGTGTTGATGTTCAGGATGATGTTGATGATCATTTTAATGTTGACGATCGGTTGATGTTGACGATCGGTTGAGGTTGATGTTCAGGACTATGTTGATGTTCAGTTTGATGTTGATGTTCAGGTTGATGTTGATGTTCACGATGATGTTGATGTTTAGGATGATGTTGATGTTCAGGTTATTTTGATGTTCAGGTTAATATTGATGTTCATGTTCACGATGGGTTTGATGTTTAGGATGATGTAGATGTTCAGGTTGATGTTGATGTTCAGGTTGATCTTGAGGATCAGGTTGATGTTGATATTCAGGATGATGTTGATGTTCAGGATAATGTTGATGTTCAGGATAATGTTGATGTTCAGGTTGATGTTGATGTTCAGGTTGATGTTGATGTTCAGGATGATGTTGATGTTCAGGTTGATGTAGATATTCACGATGATGTTGATGTTCAGGTTTATTTTGATGTTCAGGTTAATGTTGATGTTCATGTTCACGATGGGGTTGATGTTTAGGATAATGTAGATGTTCAGGTTGATCTTGAGGATCAGGTTGATGTTGATGTTCAGGATGATTTTGATGTTCACGATGATGTTGATGTTGATGTTCAGGTTGATGTTGATGTTCAGGTTAATGTTGATGTTAATGTTCACGATGATGTTGATGTTCAATGATGTTGATGTTCAGGTTGATTTGATGTTCAGGTTGATGTTGATGTTCAGGATGGTGTTGATGTTCAGGATGATGTTGATGTTCAGGTTGATGATGATAGTCACGATGATGTTGATGTTCAGGTTGATGTTGATGTTCAGGTTGATGTTGATGTTCAGGTTGATGTTGATGTTCACGATGCTGTTGATGTTCAGGATGATGTTGATGTTCAGGTTGATGATGATATTCACGATCATGTTGATGTTCAGGTCTATGTTGATGTTCACGATGATGTTGATGTTTAGGATGATGTTGATGTTTAGGTTTATTGTGATGTTGAGATTAATGTTAATGTTCATGTTCACGATGGGGTTGATGTTTAGGCTGATGTAGATGTTCAGGTTGATATTGACGATCGATTGATGTTGATGATCGGTTGAGGTTGATGTTCAGGATTATGTTGATGTTCAGGATGATGTTGATGTTCAGGTTGATGTAGATGTTCACGATGATGTTGATATTTAGGATGATGTTGATGTTCAGGTTATTTTGATGTTCAGGATGATGTTGATGTTCAGGTTGATGTTGATGTTCAGGTTGATGTTGATGTTCAGGTTGATCTTGAGGATCAGGTTGATGTTGATATTCAGGATGATGTTGATGTTCAGGATAATGTTGATGTTCAGGTTGATGTTGATGTTCAGGTTGATGTTGATGTTCAGGTTGATGTTGATGTTCACGATGCTGTTGATGTTCACGATGATGTCTATGTTCAGGTTGGTGTTGATGTTCAGGTTGATGTTCATGTTCAGGATGATGTTGATGTTCAGGTTGATTTTGATGTTCAGGATGATGTTGATGTTCAGGTTGATGGTGATGTTGACGTTCAGGATTATGTTGATGTTCAGTTTGATGTTGATGTTCAAGATGATGTTGATGTTAAGGTTCAGGATGATGTTGATGTTCAGGATGATGTTCATGTTGATTTTGCTGTTCAGGTTTATGTTGAGGTTCACGATGATGTTCACGATGATGTTGATGTTCAGGATGATGTTGATGTTCAGGTTGATTTGATGTTCAGGTTGATGTTGATGTTCACGATGATATTGATTTTCAGGATGATGTTGACGATCGGTTGATGTTGGTGATCGGTTGATGTTGATGTTCAGGATTATGTTGATGTTCAGCTTGATGTTGATGTTCAGGTCGATGTTGATGTTTACGATGGTGTTGATGTTCAGGAAGATGTTGATGATCAGGTTAATGTTGACGATCGGTTAATGTTGACGATCGGTTGATGTTGACGATCGGTTGATGTTGGCGATCGGTTGATGTTGATGATCGGTTGACATTAATGTTCAGGATTATGTTGATGTTCAGGTTGATGTTCAGGTTGATGTTGATGTTCACGTTGATATTGATGTTTAGGATGATGTTAATGTTCAGGTTTATTGTGATGTTGAGATTAATGTTGATGTTCATGTTCACGATGGGGTTGATGTTTAGGCTGATGTAGATGTTCAGGTTGATATTGACGATCGATTGATGTTGATGATCGGTTGAGGTTGATGTTTAGGATTATGTTGATGTTCAGGATGATGTTGATGTTCAGGTTGATGTTGATGTTCACGATGATGTTGATATTTAGGATGATGTTGATGTTCAGGTTATTTTGATGTTCAGGATGATGTTGATGTTCAGGTTGATGTTGATGTTCACGATGCTGTTGATGTTCAGGTTGATTTTGATGTTCAGGGTGATGTTGATGTTCAGGTTGATGTTGATGTGCACGATGATGTTGATGTTCACGATGATGTTTATGTTCACGATGATGTTGATGTTCAGGTTGATGATGATATTCACGATGATGTTGATGTTCAGGTTGATGATGATATTTACGATGATGTTGATGTTCAGGTTGATTTTGATGTTCAGGTTGATGTTAATGTTCAGGTTGATGTTGATGTTCATGTTCAGGATGATGTTGATATTCACGATGGAGTTGATGTTCAGGATGATGTAGATGTTCAGGTTGATGTTGATGTTCACGATGATGTTGATGTTTAGAATGATGCTGATAATCGGTTGATGTTGATATTCAGGATGATGTTCATTTTCGGGATGATGTTAATGACCAGGATGATGATGATGTTGATAATCGGTTGGTATTGATGTTCAGGTTGATGTTGATGGTCAGGATGATTTTGATGTTCAGGTTGATGTGGATGTTCACGATGATGTGGATATTCAGGCTGATTTTGATGTTCAGGTTGATGATGATATTCACGATGATGTTGATGTTCAGGTTGATTTTGATGTTAAGGTTGATGTTAATGTTCAGGTTGATGTTGATGTTCATGTTCAGGATGATGTTGATCTTCACGATGGGCTTGATGTTTAGGATGATGTAGATGTTCAGGTTGATGTTGATGTTCACGATGATGTTGATGTTCAGGTTGATTTTGATGTTCAGTTCGATGTTGATGATCGGTTGAGGTTGATGTTCAGGATTATGTTAATATTTAGGTTGATGTTGATGTTCAGTTTGAAGTTGATGTTCACGATGATGTTGATGTTTAGGACGATAGATCCGGTACTTGAACCGACTCTATAACTGTTGGTCAAAAGGGTTGTTTATAGATTTGGCACTTGAACCAACTCTATAGATTATTGTTAAAGCTAATTCCCGAATCCGGCATTTGAACCGACTCCGTTAATTTGCAAGGAACACGACGAGGAACTCAAGCCCAAAAGAAAGCAAAGTGGTCTCTGAATAACGACTAACTGATTTTATTCTTTAATGGCTCTTATATACTAATTTACAATATTGATTTTCAATGGTAAAAATATAGAAGCGTAAAATACAAAGGCAAAGAATAAAAGACAGAACAAAAATTACATATTAAACATTAATTGACGAAATTAAATTGTGGCTGCGTCAGCATAATGAGGTCGTTGCTTTTGAGACCCACAGTCAAGGGCAGTCGCTGACGTCGGTCCTCATGCTGGCGCAGCGGACAGCAATCGCGGCCGTGCGATGTGTCACCTGACTCCCATCCACAAGGGCGGTCAGCGGCTCGATCGTTGACCGATGTTGCGCAAGCAAAACATTAACGCCTATCTAAACATCCTCCGGCGCGTTGACCTTCGCTGGCTGAAGGTCAATGACTTCAGTTGGTGATGTTCTTCGTGGGAGGGGTTGTGGCGCCTCTGCTTGGTGAGATCCCTTCGGTCACCTGATCCATCTCCAGAGCAAAATTATGATGAGCACGATGGATATGGATAAGGCGGAATAACTGATGGTCATATGATGCTGGCGATCATTTTCTATTTGATTTGGCAATTCCCAGATGTTGTTGGTGTTCAGTTCATGTTCCTCTCCTTCGTCTCTTTGGAAGATATAAGTTTGCATCTAGCGGCACGCGCTCTTTCGTGTGAGTTAGTTGGTTGACCAATGTGTTGCAATCGGTCTGGGAGTGCATCTTTTTGCACAAGCTATCAAGCGTAGCTACTCCTCTTTTGTACGCCTCCAAGTTGCTCCTCAGTGGTTGTAAATCATAATGAATGATCAATTTCTATTCAGCTATGAAGCGTTGAAAGGGTGACTGGTGATGGAGCTGCGAAAGGGATAAGGATGACCAGGACCAGCATTACTGTGTTTATCGATGAGGTCAGCCTTGAGCGCTTTGGTGGGATTTGTTCTGCGATGTTTTCATCCTGATGTTGTGTGTCATCGGTGATCTCTTCGCTGTCTACGGGTAACAACGCCAGCCGGTGTATGGGGCGTTTCTAAATTCCTCTTGATGTTCTTATCTCCGCAACTCTTGCCTTGTTGTCATCCCCCTTGTAGAGTTTGACGATCCTTCCTAATGGCCATTCTAACGGTGGTGTGTTGTCTTCTTGTACAACAACCAGTCTGTTCTCCTCAAGGTTTGGGTGCGAAGTCTTCCATCGTGCTCTTGATGGAAGTTCGCATAAATACTCTCGTGACCAGCGAGACCAAAACTCGTTTTTAATCTGTGAGATCAGCTGCCAGCGTTTTCCAAGTCTTGCCTTTATCGGACAAGCTCACGCATTGACCTGTGCTGTCAACGGCTCGCCTATAAGGAAGTGCCCTGGTGTCAATGCAGCTAGATCATTTGGATCTGATGACATAGGGGTTAGCGATCTGGAGTGAAGGACCGCTTCAATTTTTATTATAGCCGTCTCAAGCTTCTCGTAAGTCAGAGACTCTTTTGAAACACTTCTTATGAGTAATGACTTTGCTGACTTTACTGCGGCCTCCCATAGGCCACCAAAATGAGGAGCTCTCGGTGGAATGAAATTGAAGTTAATGCCATTTTTGGTGCAATCTCGGATGATCCTTTCCTGCGCCTGAGCGGAATCTATGCTCTCTTGTAATTCCTTTAGTTGATGATTGGCTCCAACGAAGTTGGTAGCGTTGTCGCAGTAGATGTTCTGACAATGCCCTCGTCTAGCAGTGAACCTTTTTAATGCACAGAGGAATGCATCTGTTGATAAGTCGGAAACCAACTCGAGATGTACGGCTTTTGTGGCGAAGCAGCTGAAAACCGCGATGTACGCTTTTGTGGGCTTCTTTCCACGAATGTTGTTGTGTATGTGGCAAGGGCCACAGTAGTCAACTCCACTGTTCACAAATGGCCGTGCCGGCTGCACTCGATGATTAGGGAGGTTCCCCTTCATTTGTGTGTGCAATCTTGGTTTGCTTCTGCAGCACCTTACACATTTCTGCACGATCGATCGTGCCATAGTTTTCCCTTTAAGAGGCCAGAAGCGTAGTCCTGTATGGGCGAGTAAGGCTTGCGGTCCACAGTGGAAATTGTCCTTGTGATGCATCTCCATAATTAGCCTCGTGATCCTGTCGTTGTACGGTAGTAACATCGGGTATTTTGCGTCATATTGTAATGAAGAGGCGCTGAGTCTACCGCCAACTCTGAGGATCCCGTTGTCGTCTAAAAAGGGTGATAGCCCTAGCAATGAAATCGACCTTTCCAGCTCCTTATTCTTTTTGAGTTGCTCAATGTCTGCCTGAATGTCTGCATGTTGCACCGTCTTGATGGTAACAATTAGAGCCTCATTCAAATCCTCTGGCGAAAGTTGTATCTTGGGTCCGATTCTTGACTTGTTGTCCTTCAAATGACGTATGAAGCGAAGGACATATAGGACATATAGGCGTTGTAGTGTTGTAAAGGAGTTCCGATCTCTGATTTTGTATATGATATCTTCGGGGCAGGGGTGAAGAGCTGTCGCTACGTTAACTTCTCGTTTGCGTTCCTCTTCAGATGGTATCAGATGTTTCTTTCGAGGTGGTGCTGGCCAACTATCTTCTCTTCCATGTAAAAATAAGGGACCGTAAAACCACATGCTGCAAGAGACGAAGAGTCTTGGTGAGATACCTCTCGAAACCAGATCGGCTGGGTTGTCCTTAGTACCCACGTGACGCCATTGATTTGGTGATGACAGTTCTAGGATTTTCGATATCCGGTTTGCGACGAACACCTTGTACATTGCAGGCCCCGATAGGACCCAGGCCAATACGATTTGTGAGTCTGTCCAGTGATATGCCGGCTTGTCTTCGTATTTCATGATTGTTTTAATTTTCTCTATTAGCTGCGCACATAACAATGCAGCACATAATTCCAGCCGAGGAATTGTCTGTTTTATCAGTGGTGCTACTCTTGATTTTGCACACAGTATTCTTTAGAGTACCGTTCCGTCTGGCATATTTGCCCTTATGTATATGGCCGCTCCATATGCCCTTTCGGATGCGTCAGCAAATCCGTGTAGCTGTATTGTCTTTGGACGTGTGTCCTTGAACATATGCCTTGGTATTTGCATCCCATTGATGCTTTCGAGCGATGAACGGAATGTCGTCCACTTCGTGTGCATTGTCGCCGGTAACGCTTCATCCCAGTGAACCTTGGTGTTCCATAGCTCTTGCATGAACATTTTTGCTGCCACCGTGATAGGCGCCAGGATTCCGAGTGGGTCAAATATTTTTGCTAATTCAGAGCACACAATTCTCTTTGTAATCTTTGTGTTGTGAGTAACGGCAACCTTGATGCAAAAAACGTCTGATTTCGGAATCCAGGTTAATCCTAATGATTTTATCACTGCAGGCGTCTCGTCGTCAAAATTCAGGTTCACCTCCTGGTCTTCTGGGGATATGTCTTGTAAAAGTTTTGGATCATTCGCGCACCACTTCCGTAACCTGAAGCCTGCTGATTGAAGTAACTCGTTGAGTTGTTGCTGCATTATTATGGCTTCACTTAAGCTGTCAGATCCAGCCAGACCATCATCTACATAGAAATTCTCTGCCAACAACTTGCTTCCAAGAGGATATTTCGCTAATCCACTTTTGGATAGTTTCTGCAGACATTTGGTTGATAGATATTTTTTTTTTTTTTTATTTAACGAGGAGTAAAAGCATCGAAAGCCTTAGTCAGTGCGGGACTTTAACCCGCTAAACATCTCCTCTCGTCGGCACGGATGTTCCCCCCGGAACCACCGCTAGGTATTACGTCAGGAGGCCGTGGGAGCGATAACGCTCAAACGTCAGTTATTAGGTCAGTCAAAGCGTTCGTTTGCTCTTCTTACCTGTTCTATCCGACGCTGCTCACTCATCACCAGCGCAGCCATTCTGCTTACCGCATGCCACACTTCACTATTATCCAGCATGGCCAGCACAATACTTTCTGCAGCGATTGGAGCTCCTATCAGCCGTTGGAGTTCTCCTCTTAACACGTCATAGCGAGGGCATTCGAAAAATACGTGCTGCACACTCTCTACGGTCGCCATGCCACAATGATCGCAGAAGGGATCTCGTTCGTGACCATATTTGTGCAAGTAGGACTTGAAGCACCCATGTCCGCTCAGGAACTGTGTTAAGTAGAAATCCACTTCACCATGAGGTCTACTCAACCAAGGCTCTAAATCTGGAATGAGCTTATGTGTCCATCTGCCTTATCACCATTCTGCCATCTAGTCTGCCACTCCTGGATGGACATATGTCTCGCCTCACTGGCTGCACCGCTGCTAACTGTCCCGTTCCTGCTGCCTATCGTTGTGAGCGCCTTACGCGATTCAGTTTCTTTGGCTAGTAGATCCAGTGGGATCAAACCAGCAATCACAAGTGCAGCATCGAAGGATGTCGTTCGAAAGGCACAAGACACTCGTAGCGCACAATATCTATATGTTGTATTTAATCCGCGTACATAACTAGGCTTTGAAAAAGCTTCTTTCCATATTGGTGACGCATAAAGAATTATTGACTGAACGACGCCCACCAATAGCTGCCTTCTCCGCTGGCGCGGCCCTCTATTATAAGCCATTATTCGCGATAAAGCCGTAGCTGCTTTAGCTGCTTTGCGCTGTACGTACTCCACGTGTTGCTTAAATGTCAGTCGGCGGTCTATTATCACTCCCAGATACTTAATATGGGGTTTAGATACTATCATGCAATCGCCCACTTTGACAGAAATGGATTCCACCTTTTTTCGGCTACTCACTAGCACGCACTCCGTTTTGTGATCAGCTAGACTAAGCGCCGTCCTGCACAGCCATGACCTTACAATGGACACTGCTTCGTCCGCAGTCTCCTTTACTTCCGTAAGGTGCTTCGCTACTACCAAAGTAGCAATATCATCTGCGAATCCGACAATTTTCACTCCATCAGGCACTCTCAACTGCAGTACTGCGTTATACATGATATTCCATAACAGTGGGCCCAGCACGGATCCCTGTGGAACTCCTCCTGTTACCAGATACTCCTTGCTACCTTCTGAAGTATCATAAATGAGCACTCGATCATTCAGGTAGCTACTCACTATTTTATATAAATAATTAGGAACATCGAAGCTCATGAGCGCCTCGAGAATACTTTGCCAATTCGCGGTATTGAACGCATTCTTAACATCAAGTGTTACAATTAAACAATACTGCTTTGCGCCGCCACTCCAACGTTTTCCTTCAACCGCAGCCTCAGCAATGTTTTTCACCAGTTGGAGAGTATTATTGGTTGAGACTCCATTTCTAAAACCAAACTGCATATCAGACATTCTTATATCTGCCACTAGTTGTAGGCGCTCTTTGATTACCGATTCCAGTAATTTGCCCGCAGTATCCAGCATACATAGAGGGCGATACGATGTAGGCTGGTTTCCTCCTTTTGGAAGTAGGACCAGTCGCTGCCTTTTCCACTGTTTAGGGAAGACGCCTTCCTTCATGCAGAGATAAAAGACCCCTCTTAGCCATTCCGTGCAATTCACTGCCAGCGTTTTAATAGCTACGTTTGGGACCCCATCAGGCCCTGGCGCCTTGCTTAGTTTTAGCTTGGCTGCAGCTTGCATCACATCCGCCGCCGTCACACTAGGCACGAATCGAAAATTTTCCTGCGCAACTCTTACAAAACGCGGCTGCAGTGGAAAGAGGTCCTTCACTATACCGTCCATGACCTGCGGACTTTTAAGTTGTGTAGGTTTTTTAAGCTTCTTCAGTACTAACTTATAAGCAAAACCCCACGGGCTGTTTTCTACCTCGTCACAAAGTTCCTGGAAACATTTGTTTTTACTTTCTCTTATTGCCACCTTGAGATTTCTGCGTTTAATCTTGTAGAGCAGCATCGTATCTCTGTACCTCTCAGGCGCTCTTGTGCGAGCTCTTTTGCACATTCTTCTTGCACTGATAGATTCCTTGGGCAGCTCTGCAATCTTGGAATTCCACCAATACACTGGTCTGTGCCGTACGCGGGTAGTTTTACGCGACATGGCAGCATCGCGGGCTCTCATTAATTTGCTCATAAGTTGACTTGCGGCCTCTTCAGCCGTGCCGCTTGCGCTCATGCCACTCAACACTTGCAGAAAAATCTCACTGTCAAATGTGTCAGCATTCCACGATCTTTTCCGAACCGCCGGTGTCGTCTGTCTCTCAGTAAGTAATGTAATATCGATCTGGATCGCTTGGTGGTCGCTGTGCGTATAGCAACTACTAATTTGCCACTTCGTCTTTGTAAACAAACCTGGGCTTATGAAAGCAATATCAATTACAGAACCTCTACCATTTTTGCTGTACGTGTGCGCTGATCCTGTGTTCAGCAAGACAACATTCAGCGCTGAAAAACTGTCTAGCAGGTATCTACCTCGTGCATTTGTCCATTTTGAACCCCATTCTAAGGCCCAGGCATTGAAGTCGCCAGCAATTACTACCGGACTTATTTGGCGCGCATCTTGCACCAACGTCTGCATTATCCTATTGAACGCCGATATATCTAGACTTGGGGGCAGATAACAGCTATATATGAAGATACCGCTAATCTCCGCGCACACAAAGCCAATCTCTGATTTGCAGACTCTCATGCCCGCTTTGTCTCCATTACGATTCCATATCGCGGCTTTACCGGACTGATCACACGCCCATGTGCCATCAGTCCTGTTCTGATAGGGTTCGCTTAGGATAGCAACATCCACTCGTTGTTCATAACTTGTTTGCTCCAGCAATTGCTGTGCCGCTTCGCAGTGATTCAAGTTAAGTTGCAAAATCCTCATTTTGGACCAATTCCTCTGACACCCTTTTTCGCTAACTTGGCTTTCTCATATGCTGGACACTTATATCCTCCACATGCATGACTTATCTCTTTACGTCCTTCTCTTGTGCACAGTATACATCTAGGCTCGTTGGTGCATACCTTTGCTATATGCCCCTCCATTCCACATTTGAAACACAGTTTGGAGCAATCATTTGCTGCATTTTTGCACTGTCTAGCGATGTGCCCATATTCAAGGCACCTGTAGCACTTAGTCACAGCAGTTCGCTCGCGTATGCGGCAACTCACCCAGCCGATTCTAATTTTTCCTGCCTTCAGAAGCAAATTTGCATTCGCTATTGAGAGCCTTACCGCTGCCACTTGTGTACCTCCAAATCCTGTCCGAAGGCTTAACACATCTTCTTGCTTAAAATGTTCAAGCTTGAATTGCGCATCAATCGCTCGAAAGACCTCATCTTTTGATGTGACTTCATCTAGGTCCATAATATCCAGGACCATTCTCTCTGCTAATCCGCGAACCTCCGCCTGTTCTCCAAGACTGTTGCCAATAGCTGATCTGACTTTCTCTGCATTAGACCCTGTTTCGCTGATTTGCAGTAAAAGTCCACCCTTCTGCGTGCGCCTTATTTTTGTGATGGCTTGGCCTACAGCACCCATCGCCTCATCAGCCCACAGCTTACGAAGTATTTCGGCATACGAGAGATCACCTTTCTTTTCAATAATAATTGCTTCCGGTTTGGGCCTCTTTAAGGTTGGTTCTCTATTCCTTGCTTGCCTCCTTTGTACAAACTTCCACTCTTCAACAGCTTCATGATTCCCTCCGACTGCCTCCTCAGACTGTAATGCACTCGCGTAGCTGGCGGGCTTTGCTCCCTGGTACTTTCTTTTTGCGGCTCACTGAACTATCAGGCGCTCTTCTCTGTTTCTCTTCGATACACGTTCCTCCTTGTCTTTCCTTAGCGGAGATGTCCACGTACTTTGATCCTTTGTGTATTTGCTAGGTTTACCACCTAATTCCGCACCGCTTGCATTAACACGATCGCCATTTTTTGCTTCCTTTTCTACAGTTCCGTAAAGGTGTGAAATACACTCAATCAAATCCCTCATTGGCTGGTGAATTGAGCGTCTTCCGTTGCCGATCATTTCTACCAGTTCTCCTATTTTCCTTCCCAATTCTTCGAATCCCGTAAAATTATGTGCGGCGACTGTAACAGCTAAATTCCGCGATTTCTGCGATAAATTCGAGCTTTTGTGCGTTGCCAGTTCACCTGTGAGACTCAATGGCGACCTTTGCACACAAGTACTCTTTGCAAAGGGATTGCTGTAATCTGATTGGTGATCGCATCCGCCATCATTGTTACATGCTACACTTGCTGCTGCTGCACTTGTCTTTGCTGCTAATGCTATTTCTCCTCGAGACAGCATATTCGCAAAGCTTCAGACTCCAGCGTCACCACTCATCAAACTGATCAAAGCTAACGAAAGCCTCGCCAAAGCTTACGAAAGCTTTATCAGAGCTTTGCACTTGTATTGACTTATAGAAGGAGCTGCACTTGTATTGACGTATAGAGGGAGCTGATGCGCAGTGTCTAAAAGGAACTTCCAAGAAAAGGCAAGCTAGACCAGGTCAGTGAACGACACTAAGTGCTAACAGACGTCAACTTTAGATATGTAGCCGAGTGTTGCGCGGGATCACAATTCACAATGTTGACAAAGATGAATTTAACAGCAAAGAATAAGTCCACAAATGCCAGAAAATATAAGGCTGAAATTATTCACCCATGTATTAAGAAACACTTGCAACTTTTTCCTCACTCTTCGTTACACTTTGTGACGATGTTTTCTTCGCTCCGGGTATGCTCGCCGGATCCGACGGGTTCAACACTCACAGACATTTATTTTGTGAAATGACCGGGAGGAGAGAGAGCGATATACGTTACCATGAGAAAAACACACTTTGCCACATTTGTTATTCACGTTTGTTTATTTTCTATTTCGTTCTTATTCTATACACTATACACTTAGATAACATAATCTCGGGCAGCCTTCGTGTGAGCACTCGTAGTGCCGAAGTGCACTCGGGTGTTTGCGTGCGAGCGTGCGTCGTACCGAAGATCACTCGCGTGTTCGGGTGGGCACTCGTTATGCCGAAATCCCCTCGGGTGTTCGCGTGTAGGCGCGCGTCGTGCCGAAGTTCACTCGCGTGTTCGGATGGGCACTCGTTATGCCGAAATCCGCTCGGGTGTTCGCGTGTAGGCGCGCGTCGTGTCGAAGATCACTCGCGTGTTCGGGTGAGTCAATCGTCGGTGACGAAGGCCGAAAGACCATCCGTCGGGATTCGGGAGAGGCTGTGTTCGGTCGTGACGAAGGCCGACAGACCATCCGTCGGGACTCGGGAGGGTTCGGTTCGGGGGGCGACGAAGGCCGAGAGACCATCCGTCGTGTCGAAAAGGCGTTCGTTGCTGACGAAGGCCGACAGACCATCCGCCGGGATTCGGGAACGTTCGGTACGTCGGTGACGAAGGTCGACAGACCATCCGTCGTGTCGGGGGACGGTGTTCGGTGGTGACGAAGGCCGACAGACCATTCGTCGGGTTTCGGGAAGGCTCGGGGATCGTCGCTTGTCACGATTGCGTACGACTTACCTCGTGCTGCTACTATAGAACTACTGCGTCTTGATTACTGCCGAAATAAAAACCGAACTCACCGAACTGTCCTAGTTATTCCCGAAACTGGCACCGCACTGTCTTAACTATTCGCGAACTGGCACTCCACTGTCTCGAGTTCGTGTTTGCTGCCGCTTTTATAGCCGCCAGGCATTCGGCTGTTCGGCATTCGGCTATCCTCGTCAGCGTCGTGCGTCTTGTTAATAACTCAGGTTTAGTCCTGCTTAGTGTGGTTTACACCCTATCTGGCTTACCGAATAGTCATATTCTACTTTTAAATAATTACATTCTACTTCAGAGCCTTCAATGGCATGTGTACTACATTTTATTAAAACTTATAAATAACAATTATACATAGGCGTGTGGACGCAAACGAGGTGGGGTGACTTGCGTCGTCACAACTTATGCACACACTTTGGTTTAGCAATATATCGTCTATGTCGATTTTCCACTTAGAAAATAGCTTGATTTGTACGGAGTCGATTTAAACGCGACCACTTTCGTAAACATCAAGAATTACTCCTCACCTCTTAGGTGGTGTGGAAATGTTGATAGATATGTAGCCGCGCGTGTGCCATAGGTTACTGTGTTTAGTGCATAATATTTAAGAGGTTCTCGAGGGTGGGTTCTCCAAATAATGATCTGGTAACGTCTGTCTTCAGGATGTACTAGGATCTGACGAAACATTTTCTCCACATCGGTAGTGAAGACGAATCGGGGTAATCTAAACTTCAACAGCATGGCAAACAGCTCATCTTGAATTTTTGGCCCAGTGTGCATGATGTCATTCAGTGAGATCCCTGATGATGATTTTGCTGAGGCGTCGAACACCACAAGCAATTTTGTTGTGCTACTGTCTGGCTTTAGCACGCAATGGTGAGGAATTACATAATTTGGTGATAATGTTTTTTCGAAATCGATTTGTGACATATGACCCAGTTTCTGATATTCTTCCATGAAATCGACATATTGCCTTCGAATTTTGTCGTCCCTTGATAATCGGCGTTCCAAGGCTAGAAATCTATTTAGGGCTAGCTCATGTGAGTTGCCGAGCAAGGATGTATCATCGGCAAATGGAAGCCGGAGTACGTAACGTCCTTCGTGGTTGCGAGTGATAGTCTGGGCAAAATGTGCTTCGCATCGAGAATCTGCTTGTGTCATGTTTGATTCTGGCTCGCCTACTTCCTCTAACTTCCAAAACCTTTCAATGAGCTCTCCTACATGTTCGTCACTATCACTGCATATTCCACACGTGGCAATTGCATTGGCAGAAGTGTCAACCTTCCCTGCTATCACCCAACCTAATAGGGTGTTCTGCAAGATTGGTCCATCTCCTTCAAGTTTAATTTGACCGATGGCGAGTAGTTGAAAGAAAAACTCTGCACCTAGCAGCGCGTCCACTCTGTCAGATCTGGAAAATTCTGGATCTGCTAACCTTATGTTTTTAGGTATCTTCCAGGCGGACGTGCCCAGTGTCTGCATGGGTTGGTTGGAGATAATAGTTGGTAATACAAAGGCTTCAAGCGGTGCTGAGTAGTTGCTTGTGGTTGAGGTCAATTTTGCGAAAACTCTCTTGTGTGATTTAAGGTGGCCAGCTCCAATTCCTTTGACCCATAAAGAGGTGGCCGTGACTGGTATCTTCAGTTTCTTCACTAAGCGCTCAGACAGAATGTTTATTTGGGATCCTGAGTCTAATATCGCTCGGCACTCAACTTCTTGTCCCTCTGCTGACACAACCTTGATGCGAGCGGTGGCGAGAAGGACGTATTTTTCCAGTTTTGCAGGGGACGCTGTAAGGCTCACAGATTGGTTGTGGCCACTGTTTGAATGCTTGCCGGATGATGGTGACGAGTGTTCGCTCGTCCGTTTGGCTTCCCTTTAAGTTGGAGAATCCTTTGCCTCGTCAAGATGCAATAGCGTGTTGTGTTTTTTATTGCACTTCAGGCAAGATCGAGAGCTGCAGTTGTTTGACCTATGACCGCTCTTGAGACAATTAATGCACAAATTATATTTTTTGACCATCTGCAACCGGTTCCTTGCAGCCATTTGTAGAAATTGTTTGCATGCGAAAAGGGGATGACCTTCTCCGTTGCATGCTCTGCACCTTGTAATTTGAGTCGTTGTAGCTGTTGCTGGCAGACTTGCAAGTGTTTTTGAACGGTGCTTGTTTTCCTGGCAGGAGTACTTCCAAGTATTGAAATCGTGATTCTAGAAAGCTGAGGAAAGACTTTAATGTTGGTATTTCCTTAGGATTTTGTAGTGATTGCTCGAATGACAAATGACTCTGGTTGTCTAACTTTTTCAGCAAGGAGTAAAGAAGTATGGGTCCCCAGGGCGACGTGTCGACACCTTAGTTGTTAAGTGCATTGAGGCACTCTGTAGTTGTGTCATGTAGGTTCTTCAGAAATGCTGCTGTTGTGTCACTGTTACGGGCACTGGGTTGCTCCAAAAGTTTTTGCAGTAGTACTGATGTCAGAATACGATTATTATTGTATCGATCTTGTAGCATCTGCCAAGCCGTATCGTAGTTGCTCTCAGTCATGGGCAGGTGCTTGATAAGTCGTTCTGCCTCCCCCGTAACATTTGTCTTGACATACCACATTTTCTGAATTTTTGCCAGTGGTTTGTTGTGTATTAGTTCCTGAAACGTTTCAAAAAATTGTCGCCACCTTAGATAATTGCCATCAAATGGCTGAAGGCTGATTCTTGGCAACTGAATGTCGTTGTTGGAACCTTGCTGAGACGCTGAGCTTGGAGTGGACCGCTCCTTCATCCTCTGGGTTAACTCAACTAGTTGCTTGTGGATGTCATTTTCAAATTGTGAGTACCCTTCGGAATCATAATCCTCTGCTGCCGGATCGGTGCTGCACTCCCAAATGAGAAAATGTAATTCCTCAGCCTGCCGCCAGAGTCGGCGAATATTGTCCAGTTTGATTTCATAGTGCTCGAGCGACTGCGGTTCAATAGATTCGTCGGACAACAACCGTCTTAGTGACGTCATTAATACCTGTTGGCGACGAATCAACCTTAATACTTGTTGGTCAGCTTCATTAGAATGTGCTGATTGTTTTCCGGCTGTCTGCTCCGCGCCCATGTTGCGTGCTGGCGCGGTGGGATGTTTATTGGCTTTCTTCGTAATCAACTCAGCCAGAGCAGCTTTGAAAACTATCCTGTAGTTTAGGACGAGTTCATGGATTGTTTGATAATGATCTTCTGTGAAGTATGGATGCTCAACTGGAACTGAATCTAGCTGGCTTATTTGACTATCGACCGCATCAAAATCGGCCCAATAATCGTCCAACAAAGTCAATCTAGCTTCATAATATTCCTTTTTTTTCCTGGAAGTTGAATCCTTTTTAAAGTTGCTGATGAGCCGTTGAATCTCAGCTTCGACTGTCCTTTGCTTCTCCGATAATGACTCCATAATTTAGCCGCTAAGCAATGAGCGGCAATGAGTTCCGATGTTCGTAGTGATTCACGTTGATGTTCACGATGATGTAGATGTTCAGGTTGATGTTGATGTTCAGAATGATGCTGATAATCGGTTGATGTTTATATTCAGGATGATGTTGATTTTCGGGATGATGTTAATGACCAGGATGATGATGATGTTGATAATCGGTTGGTATTGATGTTCAGGTTGATGATGATATTCACGATGATGTTGATGTTCAGGTTGATGATGATATTCACGATGATGTTGATGTTCAGGTTGATTTTGATGTTCAGGTTGATGTTAATGTTCAGGTTGATGTTGATGTTCATGTTCAGGATGATGTTGATATTCACGATAGAGTTGATGTTCAGGATGATGTAGATGTTCAGTTTGATGTTGATGTTCACGATGATGTTGATGTTCAGAATGATGCTGATAATCGGTTGATGTTGATATTCAGGATGATGTTGATTTTCGGGATGATGTTAATGACCAGGATGATGATGATGTTGATAATCGGTTGGTATTGATGTTCAGGTTGATGTTGATGGTCAGGATGATTTTGATGTTCAGGTTGATGTGGATGTTCACGATGATGTGGATATTCAGGCTGATTTTGATGTTCAGGTTGATGATGATATTCACGATGATGTTGATGTTCAGGTTGATTTTGATGTTAAGGTTGATGTTAATGTTCAGGTTGATGTTGATGTTCATGTTCAGGATGATGTTGATCTTCACGATGGGCTTGATGTTTAGGATGATGTAGATGTTCAGGTTGATGTTAATGTTCACGATGATGTTGATGTTCAGGATGATGTAGATGTTCAGGTTGATGTTGATGTTCACGATGATGTTGATGTTCAGGTTGATTTTGATGTTCAGTTCGAAGTTGATGATCGGTTGAGGTTGATGTTCAGGATTATGTTGATGTACAGGTTGATGTTGATGTTCAGTTTGAAGTTGATGTTCACGATGATGTTAATGTTTAGGATGATGTTGATGTTTAGGTTGATGTTGATGTTCACGATGATGTTGATGTTCAGGTTGATTTTGATGTTCAGTTTGATGTTGACGATCGGTTGAGGTTGATGTTCAGGATTATGTTGATGTTCAGGTTAATGTTGATGTTCATTTTCACGATGGGGTTGATGTTTAGGATGATGTAGATGTTCAGGTTGATGTTGATAATCGGTTGATGTTGATGATCGGTTGAGGTTGATGTTCAGGATTATGTTGATTTTCAGGTTGATGTCGATGTTCAGATTGATGTTGATGTTCACGATGATGTTGATGTTTAGGATGATGTTGATATTCAGGTTATTTTGATGTTCAGGTTAATATTGATGTTCATGTTCACGATGGGTTTGATGTTTAGGATGATGTAGATGTTCAGGTTGATATTGATGTTCAGGTTGATTTGATGTTCAGGTTGATGTTGATGTTCACGATGATATTGATCTTCAGGACGATGTTGATGATCAGGTTAATGGTGACGATCGGTTGATGTTGATGATCGGTTGATGTTGACGTTCAGGTTAATGGTGACGATCGGTTGATGTTGATGATCGGTTGATGTTGACGTTCAGGATTATGTTGATGTTCAGTTTGATGTTGATGATCAGGTTGATATTGATGTTCAGGATGATGTTGATTTCCCGGATGATGTTAATGACCAGGATGATGTTGATGTTCACGATGATGTTGATGATGGGTTGGTGTTGATGTTGAGGTTGATGTTCATGTTCAGGATGATGTTGATGTTCAGGTTGATGTTGATGTTCAGGTTGATGTTGATGTTCACGACGATGTTGATGTTCAGGATGATGTTGATGTTCAGGTTGATGATGATATTCATGATGATGTTGATGTTCAGGTTATTTTGATGTTCAGGTTGATGTTGACGATCGGTTGATGTTGATGATCGGTTGAGGTTGATGTTCAGGATTATATTGATGTTCAGTTTGATGTTGATGTTTAGGATGATGCTGATGTTCAGGTTTATTGTGATGTTCAGGTTGATATTGATGTTCAGGTTGATGGTGATGTTCACGTTAAGGATGATGTTGATGTTCATGATGGGGTTGATGTTCAGAATGATGTTGATGTTCAGGTTGATATTGACGATCGATTGATGTTGATGATCGGTTGAGGTTGATGTTCAGGATAATGTTGATGTTCAGGATGATGTTCATGTTCGGGTTGATGTTGATGTTCACGATGATGTTGATATTTAGGATGATGTTGATGTTCAGGTTGATGTTGATGTTCAGGTTGATGTTGATGTTCACGACGATGTTGATGTTCAGGATGATGTTGATGTTCAGGTTGATGATGATATTCATGATGATGTTGATGTTCAGGTTATTTTGATGTTCAGGTTGATATTGACGATCGATTGATGTTGATGATCGGCTGAGGTTGATGTTCAGGATAATGTTGATGTTCAGGATGATGTTGATGTTCATGATGGGGTTGATGTTCAGGATGATGTTGATGTTCAGGTTGATGTTGATGTGCAGGATTATGTTGATGTTCAGGTTGATGTTGATGTTCACGATGATATTGATGTTTAGGATGATGTTGATGTTCAGGTTTATTGTGATGTTGAGAATAATGATAATGTTCATGTTCACGATGGGGTTGATGTTTAGGCTGATGTAGATGTTCAGGTTGTTATTGACGATCGATTAATGTTGATGATCGGTTGAGGTTGATGTTCAGGATAATGTTGATGTTCAGGATGATGTTGATGTTCGGGTTGATGTTGATGTTCACGATGATGTTGATATTTAGGATGATGTTGATGTTCAGGTTGATGTTGATTTTCAGGTTGATGTCGATGTTCACGACGATGTTGATGTTCAGGATGATGTTGATGTTCAGGTTGATGATGATATTCACGATGATGTTGATGTTCTGGTTGATTTTGATGTACAGGTTGATGTTAATGTTCAGGTTGATGTTGATGTTCAGGATAATGTTGATGTTCAGGTTGATGTTGATGTTCACGATGATGTTGATATTTAGGATGATGTTGATGTTGAGGTTATTTTGATGTTCAGGATGATGTTGATGTTCAGGTTGATGTTGATGTTCACGATGATGTTGATATTTAGGATGATGTTGATGTTGAGGTTATTTTGATGTTTAGGCTGATGTAGATGTTCAGGTTGATATTGACGATCGATTGATGTTGATGATCGGTTGAGGTTGATGCTCAGGATAATGTTGATGTTCAGAATGATGTTGATTTTCGGGATGATGTTAATGACCAGGATGATGATGATGTTGATAATCGGTTGGTATTGATTTTCAGGTTGATGTTGATGTTCAGGATGATTTTGATGTTCAGGTTGATGTGGATGTTGACGATGATGTGGATATTCAGGCTGATTTTGATGTTCAGGTTGATGTTGATATTCACGATGATGTTGATGTTCAGGATGATGTAGATGTTCAGGTTGATGTTGATGTTCACGATGATGTTGAGGTTCAGGTTGATTTTGATGTTTAGTTTGATGTTGATGATCGGTTGAGGTTGATTTTCAGGATTATGTTGATGCTCAGGTTGATGTTGATGTTCAGTTTGAAGTTGATGTTCACGATGATGTTGACGTTCAGGATGATGTTGATGTTCATATTTTTTTTGATGTTCAGGTTAATGATGATGTTCATGTTCACGATGGGGTTGATGATTAGGATGATGTAGATGTTCAGGTTGATGTTGACGATCGGGTGATGTTGATTATCGGTTGAGTTTGATTTTCAGGATTATGTTGATGTTCAGGTTGATGTTGATGTTCAGGTTGATGTTGATGTTCAGGTTGATGTTGATGTTCAGGTTGATGTTGATATTCACGATGATGTTTATATTTAGGATGATGTTGACGTTCAGGTTATTTTGATGTTCAGGATGATGTTGATGTTCAGGTTGATGTTGATGTTCACGATGATGTTGATGTTCAGGATGATGTTGATGTTCAGGTTGATGATGATATTCACGATGATGTTGATGTTCAGGATAATGTTGATGTTAAGGTTGATGTTGAAGTTCAGGTTGATGTTGATGTTCAGGATGATGTTGATGTTCAGGTTGATGTTGATGTTCACGATGATGTTGATGTTCACGATGATGTTGATGTTCACGATGATGTTGATGTTCAGGTTGATGAAGATATTCACGATGATGTTGATGTTCAGGTTGATTTTGATGTTCAGGTTGATGTTAATGTTCAGGTTGATGTTGATGTTCATGTTCAGGATGATGTTGATATTCACGATTGAGTTGATGTTCAGGATGATGTTGATGTTCAGAATGATGTTGATTTTCGGGATGATGTTAATGACCAGGATGATGATGATGTTGATAATCGGTTGGTATTGATTTTCAGGTTGATGTTGATGTTCAGGATGATTTTGATGTTCAGGTTGATGTGGATGTTCACGATGATGTGGATATTCAGGCTGATTTTGATGTTCAGGTTGATGTTGATGTTCACGATGATGTTGATGTTCAGGATGATGTTGATGTTCAGGTTGATGATGATATTCACGATGATGTTGATGTTCAGGTTGATGAAGATATTCACGATGATGTTGACGTTCAGGTTGATTTTGATGTTCAGGTTGATGTTAATGTTCAGGTTGATGTTGATGTTCATGTTCAGGATGATGTTGATATTCACGATGGAGTTGATGTTCAGGATGATGTTGATGTTCAGAATGATGTTGATTTTCGGGATGATGTTAATGACCAGGATGATGATGATGTTAATAATCGGTTGGTATTGATTTTCAGGTTGATGTTGATGTTCAGGATGATTTTGATGTTCAGGTTGATGTGGATGTTCACGATGATGTGGATATTCAGGCTGATTTTGATGTTCAGGTTGATGTTGATGTTCACGTTGATGTTGATGTTCAGGATAATGTTGATGTTCAGGTTGATGTTGATGTTCACGATGATGTTGATATTTAGGATGATGTTGATGTTCAGGTTATTTTGATGTTCAGGATGATGTTGATGTTCAGGATAATGTTGATGTTAAGGTTGATGTTGATGTTCAGGTTGATGTTGATGTTCAGGATGATGTTGATGTTCAGGTTGATGTTGATGTTCACGATGATGTTGATGTTCACGATGATGTTGATGTTCACGATGATATTGATGTTCAGGTTGATGATGATATTCACGATGATGTTGATGTTCAGGTTGATTTTGATGTTCAGGTTGATGTTAATGTTCAGGTTGATGTTGATGTTCATGTTCAGGATGATGTTGATATTCACGATGGAGTTGATGTTCAGGATGATGTTGATATTCACGATGGAGTTGATGTTCAGGATGATGTAGATGTTCAGGTTGATGTTGATGTTCACGATGATGTTGATGTTCAGGATGATGTTGATGTTCACAATGATGTTGATGTTCAGGTTGATTTTGATGTTCAGTTTGATGTTGATGATTGGTTGATGTTGATGATGGGTTGAGGTTGATGTTCAGGATAGTGTTAATGTTCAGGTTAATATTGATGTTCATGTTCACAATGGGTTTGATGTTTAGGATGATGTAGATGTTCAGGTTGATGTTGATGTTAATGTTCAGGATGATGTTGATATTCACGATGGAGTTGATGTTCAGGATGATGTTGATATTCACGATGGAGTTGATGTTCAGGATGATGTAGATGTTCAGGTTGATGTTGATGTTCACGATGATGTTGATGTTCAGGATGATGTAGATGTTCAGGTTGATGTTGATGTTCACAATGATGTTGATGTTCAGGTTGATTTTGATGTTCAGTTTGATGTTGATGATTGGTTGATGTTGATGATGGGTTGAGGTTGATGTTCAGGATAGTGTTGATGTTCAGGTTGATGTTGATGTTCAGGTTGATGTTGATGTTCATGTTCAGGATGATGTTGATATTCACGATGGCTGTAAACGAAGACTTAATACTCGGCATGGACTTCTTAGAAGTAATCGGCATTAACATCATCGTTAGTGGGTACGAACTAAAACCGAAATCAGCAAATAACAATCTTGGTCTCTACTCCAATCAAAATGTAGAACACATACAAGTTCTAAAATTGATAAGCGAGACAAAGAA
This sequence comes from Thecophora atra, assembly GCA_937620795.1. NCBI lineage: Eukaryota > Metazoa > Arthropoda > Insecta > Diptera > Conopidae > Thecophora > Thecophora atra. Next base: position 65,376,929 of record OW569398.1, read on the forward strand.
TCGCAGTGAGACAACACATACACCATATAACATAGCACAACCACGACCACACGTGTAAACACCGACGCATCTTTTAAACAAAGGTACTACTATATCCGCGAAACACAGCAAAACAAAAATTATGGAACAACGCAATTGCCATAACGAAGAGTATATGACTAAAGGAGTCAACCTTTACCGATACAACCGAAAGCCAGAACACACCTCACCACGGCAGACCCACTCACCACACCCACTGCAATCAGTCACGCAAAGCAAACAAACGATCAGTCACACTCGATCAGGTGCACTAAGCGGACATCAATCAAAATTCTGTCACGAGAAGAAAATCAAACAAAAAAACAAATCAACAAGGATGGCGCATCTACGCAAACCTACCCGACGACGGCATCCGAATGTACCAAAAACGGAGTATGTCGGACCAGTACTACAATTCAAGCCTCCGGCAGAAGCAAGCCGCACAAAGAAGGAAATACTCCACCGGGCAATGGCGGGGTCAGCAAAACCAAAGCTAAAAGCTGCACAGCTAAAGAAAATTCGAGCTGCTCTAAAGAAACACAGACCAGAATTGCGAACACTACGAACACCACAACCCCGAAAGACACCAACAAGACAAACACAAAAACCTTAAACACCAGCGCCATCAGCCACACCCAAAAGATAGCAGCAAAACGCAAGAACCACTGAGGAATGGTTAAAGCAAATCAAAATATCACAACAACATACACCGGAGCGACGATCGTTCACCATCCGCAGATCTGAGGGAGTGGCAACCGTAATCGTTCAAGATGGGTGGGCCAAAATCAGCCACGGCGGCATATGGCGGATTACCACCACAAACCCCAAGCACTCAAAGAACCTGCCCTTTTAAAAAAAATGCCGCTATAGCGACATACACAAGCAGTACAATTGCAAACACACAACAAATACATCGATATGTATACAAAGTATTATGGACAATATATTAATTATAAGTGAAACGAAAACTACAAAAAAAGGCGAAACACAATATTTTCATAATCACATTATATTCACAAATTATGATATCATAAAACAAAACTACTTCTATTACAAAATGAAATAAAACACTAAATATAAATATATAAGATAAATATAGGTATAAATAATATATATATATAATAAATCCTTTTTTTTCCTTTTTTTTTTTTTTGTCAGCCAAAATAGGGATAGACTGTAACAGGCATAATTAATGCCATGTTACAATTCTTTTTAGTATACACAAAACACTGCTCTCTGAGCTTTCATATAAAAATCCCAACACGAGGGAAGCAAGTTCGAAACCGAACAGCGGCAATCAATTTCTTTATATTCTTTTTTTTATTCTTTAACTATGTTTTCTATTTTTTTATTGAAGCAGATTAATAGAAATAAGTTATAAACTAATAAAACATAAAAAAAACCATCAAATTCAAAAGCATCAAAGTCGTTTGCAGTAGTTGCAAAGTCTTTGTGTTTTGAATCCCTTTCCCCTCCCCCTTCCAGCTGTTTCGGCCTCGGCCTCGGCCTCAGTCACAGAACTGACAGTGGCTTTCGACATCGGTCTCATCGTTCAGAAATAACTGATGCTTTCGGCTTTGGCCTCAGTCACAGAACTAACAGTGGCTTTCGACTTCGGTCTCAGCGTTCAGAAATAACTGACGCTTTCGGCTTTGGCCTCAGTCACAGAACTAACACTGGCTTTCGACTTCGGTCTCAGTGTTCAGAAATAACTGACGCTTTCGGCTTTGGCCTCAGTCACATAACTAACACTGGCTTTCGACTTCGGTCTCAGTGTTCAGAAATAACTGACGCTTTCGGCCTCGGCCTCAGTCACAGAACTAACAGTGACTTTCTACTTCGGTCTCCGTTGTGCAAAAATAATTGTACAACAACTAGGTAGGACACCTACACAAGGTACCAAACCAGAGACTTTTTGTTGGTGGACGCTCTGACGTCACCGAATAAATTTAAGGCCATCTGCCGAGTAGCACTTTTGCTCTCACTTTAATCGCATAGTTGTTGTACTTCCTACCAACCAACGCGTCTCCCTTTGGTGGTTTGAATAGGTGATACACATTGTGCAGCCTTCTGCTGCGGCATACTCTATCCCCCTCTTTCATTGTATGTACCATTAGGTATAAAAATTGTTAAGCATTGTTAGTATAAGTATAAGAATTGTTAAGCAAATAATAATAAAATAATAAAAATTAAACACAATAACGTCCGAGCTGAACTCTTTACAGAGTCAGTGCTCGACTGTCGCGAAGACAGTCGTGAGTAATTCGGAAATACGTTGTATGTTAGAGGGTTGCGAGACCCCTTTAACGAACCCTGGACAGACTGAGTTTTATCCGAGCCTAAGAAGCAAAACTCGTTATAATGTTGAGAATCGGTTGATGTTGGCGAACGGTTGATGTTGATGATCGGTTGATGTTGATGTTCAGGATTATGTTGATGTTCAGGTTGATGTTGATGTTCACGATGATGTTGATGTTCGGGATGATGTTGATGTTCAGGTTGATGTTGATGTTCAGGTTGTTATTGATGTTCATGTTCACGATGGGTTTGATGTTTAGGATGATGTAGATGTTCAGGTTGATGTTGATGTTCAGGTTGATCTTGAGGATCAGGTTGATGTTGATATTCAGGATAATGTTGATGTTGATGTTCAGGTTGATGTTGATGTTCAGGATGATGTTGATGTTCAGGTTGATGTTGATGTTCAGGTTGATGTTGATGTTCATGTTGATGTTGATGTTCAGGATGATGTTGATGATCGTTTGGTGTTGATGTTCATATCAATGTTGATGTTCACGATGATGTTGATGTTCACGTTGATGTTGATGTTCACGATTATGTTGATGTTCGGGTTGATGTTGATGTTCACGATGATGTTGATATTTAGGATGATGTTGATGTTGAGGTTATTTTGATGTTCAGGATTGATTATGAAAAAAAATGAAAATGAAAAATGAAGACAACTACGCCAAAGTAGAGTTTTTTTTGATAGCCACGCTAAAGAATACAGAGTTGCAAATTCATTACTTTATTAAAAACGAAGTTGCCAGATTGACATTCTGCAAGAACATCTCGACCGCCTTTGAAGCATCTGCTTCAAATCTCCACGAACAACGGGCACAGCTTTGTTATTGGACGCTTGTAGATCCCCTTTGCCGTTTTAAGTGTGACTACACGAACCACACCGTCAGTTCCAGGATGAGTTTCTTCCACCTTGCCTAAGGTCCACCGTGCAGGAGGCAGATTATCATCACGCAGGATGACGATGTCGCCTATCTGAAGATTATTCAATTTTTGAATCCATTTGGGACGCCGTTGCAATTGAGTCAGATATTCTATTGACCACCTTTTCCAGTATTCTTGAACCAATCTTTGCAAGTATTGCCAACGATTCGGGCGATTGATATTACGTTTAGCGACTTCCTCATCTGGTAGGGCTGACATCGGTCTCATAATGATGAAGTGCGCTGGGGTGAGAGGATCTGGATCTCCTTCAAATTTTAGACATAAGGGACGCGAATTCAAACAACTTTCTATCTGGCAGAGTACCGTATACAATTCTTCATAAGTCGTTGAGGTTGACGCCAATACTCGGCGTAAATGAAATTTTGTTGATTTTACGCCAGCCTCCCAAATACCGCCAAAATGAGGTCCAGATGGTGGTGTGAAGTGCCATTTAATTTCTTGTGATACTAACTCGTTAGTAATGGCCTCTTGAGTTGATCGTTTATACAATAATTGATATAAATCGTGCAAGTATTGGTTGCCACCAACAAAATTGGTGCCGTTATCACTATATATGTTTTCGGGTTTGCCTCTTCTAGCCACAAATCGACGGAGAGTAGCAATAAAAGCTGCTGACGATAATTCCGTAACAAGATCCAAGTGCATGGCCTTAGTTGCCAAGCACACGAATAAGGCGATCCATCCCTTGTACGTCTTTTGGCCTCTTCCCTTCCATGATCGTAACTGCACTGGCCCGGCGAAGTCTATGCCCACATTCGCAAACGTTGCAGTTGGTTGAAGTCGACATTTCGGCAAGTTGCCCATTTGTTGTTCAAAGGGTTTGTTGCGAAACCTCATGCATATTGTGCATTTGTACACGCAGCGTTTAATAGCATGAATTGCGCCTGGTATCCAATATTTAAGGCCGATGAGGTATTGAAGTTGTCTCGTTCCTGCATGCAGATAGCAGTGGTGATAGTCGCGAATGATGAGCTCGGTTAAGTGATGATCTTTGCTGAGGATGATAGGGTGTTTTTGATTAAAGCTGACAAGTGAATTTTCAATTCTTCCTCCTACACGCATTATACCGTTACCATCCATGAACGGTAGCAGTGGCGAAAGCTTGTGGGTTTTTGACAGTTGTTTCCCAGATAATAAAGATTTAATTTCTGCATGATAGGACGCAGCTTGCGATAATTTTATTAGTGTGATGAGCGCAATCTGCAATTCGTCTGCGCTCACGAAGCCTGAACGAATTTCCCCCTTCTCCCTTTTCGCCATACAGTTGTTTTTGAAACGTAATAAGATTGATGTCAGCCTTAGCAGTTTTCGGTAGCTTGAAAATTGCTGAATAAATTCTTCTTGAGGGACTGATGCGTGATTGACGAATTCCCTTCTTTCTTCCATGTAGACGTCGTCATCTAATTCCATCGGTGTGAAAGTTGTAGTTGGTTTCTTCAAGATTTCTGGTCCGTGCCACCATAATTGATTATTAAGAAGTTCGTTCGGATGAATGCCTCTGGTAGCTAGGTCTGCAGGATTTTGCTGAGACTGAATATGACGCCAACGTTCTGATGAAATAACTTCTAAAATATACGATGTTCTATTAGCGATGAATGTCTTCCATCTACGAGGATGATCGGATAACCAGGATAAGACTACTGTGGAATCTGACCATCCGAAAAGCGGGGTATTTTCCATTGATAAAGCGGCCTGAACCCTTTTAAGTAGTTTTACCATCAATTGTGCTGCACACAGTTCCAACCTAGGCAATGTCGACTGCTTTACCGGCGCCACTCTTGTTTTTGCTGCTAACAAATGTGTCATGATTGTAGAATCATCATATTGTAATTTGATATATATCGCTGCTGAATATGCTAGTTCAGATGCATCGGAGAAACCATGCAATTCTACATATTGCCCCCTTTTATATTGAATCCATCGCGGAATATGAACATTGGTAATGTGATGGATGTTCGAATGCAGTTTAAGCCACCGCTCTGCAAGATCTTTAGGCACTTGTTCATCCCAGTCGATGCGTCTTAACCATAACCTTTGCATATATATTTTAAATGAGACCACTGCCGGCGCCATCCAACCTATGGGATCGAAAATTTTGGCTATTTCAGATAGAATTTTTCGTTTTGTTATTATAGCAGGCATGGTTGTAAGGGAAACCTGGTATTTAAAAATGTCGTGCTTTGTATCCCAGTAGAGGCCTAATGTTTTTACCGTTTGCGTGTCATCGATAATGGTATTTGTCGACACCTCTCTGTCTGTAGGCTTAATGGTGTCCAATAATTGCGACGAGTTTGATGACCATTTGCGAAGATGGAAACCTGCTTTCGAAAATATAGAGCATATATTATTTTTCAATGTTATCGCTTCTTGTTGTGTCTGCGTGCATGCCATAAAATCGTCCATGTAGAAATTATTTTTGATTGCGAGTGAAATATCAGGAAATTCCTTTTCATTATCGCATGCCACCTGATGTAACGTTCGTATAGCTAGGAATGGTGCCGCAGCTGTTCCATACGTGACAGTCTTCAAATGATATTGTTTTAGGGGCTCTTCCTTTGAGGTTCGCCAAAGAATCGTTTGATACGACCGATCGTCGGGATGAATCAATATCTGTCGATACATTTTTTCAATATCGCTGCACATACCGATCTGGTATTTTCGGAATTGTAAGAGTAATGTAAATATGTCATTTTGTAACGTAGGTCCTATAAGCAATTGGTCGTTAAGAGACACTCCGTTTGTTGCTTTACACGATCCGTCGAAAACTACACGCATTTTAGTCGTACTACTGGTTGGTTTAAATATGGGATGATGAGGGAGAAAAAAGGTTTTCTCTTCGAGCGCCTCCTGTGACGGCTCCATATGATCTAGCTCAATGTATTCATTAATAAATTCCTTATATTGATCATGTAAATAAGCATTTTGATCAAAACGTCTCTCTAATCCATTAAATCGTTTAATAGCTGCTGATTTGGAATTGCCAAATTCTATTTTTGGGTTTTTAAATGGCAATCTTACCATATATTTTCCCTCCTTTGTACGTTGAAATGTTTGTCGAAATTGGTTTTCAGCTTCTTCTTCATCCGGAGTAAATTTAGTATTCATGTTGGGTACTTCTTCTATGTTCCAAAATCTTTGGAGTTGATTGCTGAGATCCACACATACATGCGCCACCACTGTATTGTATGCGCCACCACTGCCTATGTTTCCAATTATGACCCATCCAAAAATTGTTTCCATCGCGGCCGGTGTTCCCGAAGGATGAGTGATTTTGTTACCTAAAATGCTGTTGGTGAATATATCCGCACCCAGTATTATATCAATGCTGCCTGGCTTGTCGAAATGCGAATCTGCAAGTTTTAATCCTTGAAAATATTGTAGTTTTTTGTTTTGAACTGCGTAACCGGGTAAGTTCTGTGTTAGTTTCGGCATACAGTAAGCCTCGGTGAAAAGATATTTGTCTTGCGATTGCGATGTTATTTTTATATATATTTTGCCCTTTGTGTAGCTTGCATTATTGTCTCCAACACCATGCATCAGGGTTCTGTCAAATTGTCGTTTTAAACGCAGGCGCTGAGCACACGATTCGCTGATTAATGTTGCTTGTGCTCCGGAATCGAGCAAAGCTCTACACGGCTGCAAAACATTCGAGGCGTCTGCAACAAATACTGTGGCTGTTGGTAGTAAGATGACAGACTGATCTTGTCGATTTGAATTAATGCATATTGTTGGATCCTGATTCGTATCGTTATTACCTTTATGCAGTAACGTGTTGTGTTTCTTGTTGCAATTTTTGCACGAAGATTTCTTGCAATCGGGGGCTCGATGCCCATGGAGTAAACAATTGAAGCAGATGTTGTTGCTACGTAAAAACTTATAACGGCTGTCGATATCAAGATTTTTGAATTCGTTACAATTGAATAAGAAATGATTTTCTTTGCACAATAAGCATGTATGCACTGCCGCTACATATGCGTTTGCTTTTCGAGTTCGTTCTGTAAAATTCTGATTATATGGCCTTGTAGCCTTCATTGTAGATATGGTTTTGGGAGCGTTTTCGAGCTCGTATACTCTTTTTTCTAAAAAGACTAACAGTGATTTAAAGGTTTGTTGTTCTCTGACCTTCTTCTCTCTGTACCAAAGAGTATGCGTCTCAATGTCAAGCTTTTTCTCCACGTGAAATAAGAGGATAGAATCCCAATGATCCACGGGTTCATTTAATGCCTTCAATGCATTAACGACTTCATTGCTGCTGTTATAGATTCGTTTAACCTCTGCAAGCGAGTACAATTTCATTGGTGGTTGTTCGAAGAGCAATTCGAAATATGCTTTCTTGACCTGCTCAGAGTTCTCGTATTTTTGCTTTAAGAGATCCCAAGCGATCTCATAATTGTCGTTTGTTAATTTCAAATGCTTAATTAAAGACAACGCGTCTCCCTTTAATTTTGATTGCATGTATTCAAATTTTTCTACTCCTGCTAGATTGGGTCTCGAATGTAATAACGTTTCGAACAAGTCTCTGAACCTTATCCAATTGGTGTACGTGCCATCGAAATCTGGTAATTGTATCTGTGGCAGACGAACCTCATGCTGCTGCGAGGGTTGAATATCGCTGTTGGTAGACATTGGCGAGTTTGTTACAATGCTTGTATTCGAAGCTATTTGTTCTATCAACTTGCTCATTGTTGATTGGTGACTAGCTAATGTGTTTATTGCCGCTGAGAAATCGTTTCCAGTTGCACCACCTTCCATCGCTGTCTGTTCCGTTGTATCCACCGTCTCCTCCTCACGAATACGTGTAGTAAATGTTGCCTTCAATGTAAAATACATGGTTTCGAACTCACCTCTATAATTCTCTTCGTCCTCAATTGCAGCAGATTCTTCTGCATCGATTTCATCTTGAAGTGATTCATAATCTTTAAAGATTATCTCCAGCTTTTCAAGTCGAACTTTATACTCATCGATTGATGCGTCCAGATTGCTGTTAGCGAAGTTCTGCAAGCGCGTGAGCGAGCCTTTTAGTGTTTTTCTTCTCCGTTTCAATTGTTCCATTTATTAATGCAGTTGCGGTGCTCCGCTGAATGTATGCACTGGACTGTATAAGGTGCTCCGCTGAATGTATGCACTGGACTGTATAAGGTGCTCCGTTGGCTACCACTCTTATAGGCCGCGATCCGGCTCGAAGGACCAATTAATGATTATGAAAAAAAATGAAAATGAAAAATGAAGACAACTACGCCAAAGTAGAGTTTTTTTTGATAGCCACGCTAAAGAATACAGAGTTGCAAATTCATTACTTTATTAAAAACGAAGTTGCCAGATTGACATTCTGCAAGAACAAGGATGATGTTGATGTTCAGGTTGATGTTGATGTTTAGGATGATGTTGATGTTCAGGTTTATTGTGATGTTGAGAATAATGTTAATGTTCATGTTCACGATGGGGTTGATGTTTAGGCTGATGTAGATGTTCAGGTTGATATTGACGATCGATTGATGTTGATGATCGGTTGAGGTTGATGCTCAGGATAATGTTGATGTTCAGAATGATGTTGATTTTCGGGATGATGTTAATGACCAGGATGATGATGATGTTGATAATCGGTTGGTATTGATTTTCAGGTTGATGTTGATGTTCAGGATGATTTTGATGTTCAGGTTGATGTGGATGTTCACGATGATGTGGATATTCAGGCTGATTTTGATGTTCAGGTTGATGTTGATATTCACGATGATGTTGATGTTCAGGATGATGTAGATGTTCAGGTTGATGTTGATGTTCACGATGATGTTGAGGTTCAGGTTGATTTTGATGTTCAGTTTGATGTTGATGATCGGTTGAGGTTGATGTTCAGGATTATGTTGATGCTCAGGTTGATGTTGATGTTCAGTTTGAAGTTGATGTTCACGATGATGTTGATGTTCAGGTTGATGTTGATGTTCATGTTGATGTTGATGTTCAGGATGATGTTGATGATCGTTTGGTGTTGATGTTCATATCAATGTTGATGTTCACGATGATGTTGATGTTCACGTTGATGTTGATGTTCACGATTATGTTGATGTTCGGGTTGATGTTGATGTTCACGATGATGTTGATATTTAGGATGATGTTGATGTTGAGGTTATTTTGATGTTCAGGATGATGTTGATGTTCAGGTTGATGTTGATGTTTAGGATGATGTTGATGTTCAGGTTTATTGTGATGTTGAGAATAATGTTAATGTTCATGTTCACGATGGGGTTGATGATTAGGATGATGTAGATGTTCAGGTTGATGTTGACGATCGGGTGATGTTGATGATCGGTTGAGTTTGATGTTCAGGATTATGTTGATGTTCAGGTTGATGTTGATGTTCAGGTTGATGTTGATGTTCAGGTTGATGTTGATGTTCAGGTTGATGTTGATGTTCACGATGATGTTTATATTTAGGATGATGTTGATGTTCAGGTTATTTTGATGTTCAGGATGATGTTGATGTTCAGGTTGATGTTGATGTTCACGATGATGTTGATGTTCAGGATGATGTTGATGTTCAGGTTGATGATGATATTCACGATGATGTTGATGTTCAGGATAATGTTGATTTTAAGGTTGATGTTGAAGTTCAGGTTGATGTTGATGTTCAGGATGATGTTGATGTTCAGGTTGATGTTGATGTTCACGTTGATGTTGATGTTCACGATGATGTTGATGTTCACGATGATGTTGATGTTCAGGTTGATGAAGATATTCACGATGATGTTGATGTTCAGGTTGATTTTGATGTTCAGGTTGATGTTAATGTTCAGGTTGATGTTGATGTTCATGTTCAGGATGATGTTGATATTCACGATGGAGTTGATGTTCAGGATGATGTTGATGTTCAGAATGATGTTGATTTTCGGGATGATGTTAATGACCAGGATGATGATGATGTTGATAATCGGTTGGTATTGATTTTCAGGTTGATGTTGATGTTCAGGATGATTTTGATGTTCAGGTTGATGTGGATGTTCACGATGATGTGGATATTCAGGCTGATTTTGATGTTCAGGTTGATGTTGATGTTCACGATGATGTTGATGTTCAGGATGATGTTGATGTTCAGGTTGATGATGATATTCACGATGATGTTGATGTTCAGGTTGATTTTGATGTTCAGGTTGATTTTGATGTTCAGGTTGATGTTAATACTCAGGTTGATGTTGATGTTCAGGATAATGTTGATGTTCAGGTTGATGTTGATGTTCACGATGATGTTGATATTTAGGATGATGTTGATGTTCAGGTTATTTTGATGTTCAGGATGATGTTGATGTTCAGGTTGTTGTTGATGTTCACGATGATGTTGATGTTCAGGATGATGTTGATGTTCAGGTTGATGTTGATGTTCAGGATGATGTTGATGTTCAGGATAATGTTGATGTTAAGGTTGATGTTGATGTTCAGGTTGATGTTGATGTTCAGGATGATGTTGATGTTCACGATGATGTTGATGTTCACGATGATGTTGATGTTCACGATGATATTGATGTTCAGGTTGATGATGATATTCACGATGATGTTGATGTTCAGGTTGATTTTGATGTTCAGGTTGATGTTAATGTTCAGGTTGATGTTGATGTTCATGTTCAGGATGATGTTGATATTCACGATGGAGTTGATGTTCAGGATGATGTTGATATTCACGATGGAGTTGATGTTCAGGATGATGTAGATGTTCAGGTTGATGTTGATGTTCACGATGATGTTGATGTTCAGGATGATGTAGATGTTCAGGTTGATGTTGATGTTCACAATGATGTTGATGTTCAGGTTGATTTTGATGTTCAGTTTGATGTTGATGATTGGTTGATGTTGATGATGGGTTGAGGTTGATGTTCAGGATAATGTTGATGTTCAGGTTGATGTTGATGTTCAGGTTGATGTTGATGTCCAGGTTGATGTTGATGTTCAGGTTATTTTGATGTTCATGTTCACAATGGGTTTGATGTTTAGGATGATGTAGATGTTCAGGTTGATGTTGATGTTCAGGTTGATCTTGAGGATCAGGTTGATGTTGATATTCAGGATAATGTTGAGGTTGATGTTGATGTTCAGGATGATGTTGATGTTCAGGTTGATGTAGATGTTCACGATGATGTTGATGTTCAGGTTGATGTTGATGTTCAGGTTAATGTTGATGTTAATGTTCACGATGATGTTGATGTTCAGGATGATGTTGATGTTCAGGTTGATTTGATGTTCAGGTTGATGTTGATGTTCAGGTTGATCTTGAGGATCAGGTTGATGTTGATATTCAGGATAATGTTGATTTGATGTTCAGGTTGATGTTGATGTTCAGGATGATGTTGATGTTCAGGTTGATGTAGACGTTCACGATGATGTTGATGTTCAGGTTGATGTTGATGTTGATGTTCAGGTTAATGTTGATGTTAATGTTCACGATGATGTTGATGTTCAGGATGATGTTGATGTTAAGGTTGATGTTGATGTTCAGGTTGATGTTGATGTTCACGATGATGTTGATGTTCAGGTTGATGATGATATTCACGATGATGTTGATGTTCAGGTTGATTTTGATGTTCAGGTTGATGTTAATGTTCAGGTTGATGTTCATGTTCATGTTCAGGATGATGTTGATATTCACGATGGCTGTAAACGAAGACTTAATACTCGGCATGGACTTCTTAGAAGTAATCGGCATTAACATCATCGTTAGTGGGTACGAACTAAAACCGAAATCAGCAAATAACAATCTTGGTCTCTACTCCAATCAAAATGTAGAACACATACAAGTCCTAAAATTGATAAGCGAGACAAAGAATCGCAGTGAGACAACACATACACCATATAACATAGCACAACCACAACCACACGTGTAAACACCGACGCATCTTTTAAACAAAGGTACTACTATATCCGCGAATCACAGCAAAACAAAAATTATGGAACAACGCAATTGCCATAACGAAGAGTATATGACTAAAGGAGTCAACCTCTACCGACACAACCGAAAGCCAGAACACACCTCACCACGGCAGACCCACTCACCACACCCACTGCAATCAGTCACGCAAAACAAACAAACGATCAGTCACACTCGATCAGGTGCACTAAGCGGACATCAATCAAAATTCTGTCACGAGAAGAAAATCAAACAAAAAAACAAATCAGCAAGGATGGCGCATCTACGCAAACCTACCCGACGACGGCATCCGAATGTACCAAAAACGGAGTATGTCGGACCAGTACCACAATTCAAGCCTCCGGCAGAAGCAAGCCGCACAAAGAAGGAAATACTCCACCGGGCAATGGCGGGGTCAGCAAAACCAAAGCTAAAAGCTGCACAGCTAAAGAAAATTCGAGCTGCTCTAAAGAAACACAGACCAGAATTGCCAACACTACGAACACCACAACCCCGAAAGACACCAACAAGACAAACACAAAAACCTTAAACACCAGCGCCATCAGCCACACCCAAAAGATAGCAGCAAAACGCAAGAACCACTGAGGAATGGTTAAAGCAAATCAAAATATCACAACAACATACACCGGAGCGACGATCGTTCACCATCCGCAGATCTGAGGGAGTGGCAACCGTAATCGTTCAAGATGGGTGGGCCAAAATCAGCCACGGCGGCATATGGCGGATTACCACCACAAACCCCAAGCACTCAAAGAACCTGCCCTTTTAAAAAAAATGCCGCTATAGCGACATACACAAGCAGTACAATTGCAAACACACAACAAATACATCGATATGTATACAAAGTATTATGGACAATATATTAATTATAAGTGAAACGAAAACTACAAAAAAAAGGCGAAACACAATATTTTCATAATCACATTATATTCACAAATTATGATATCATAAAACAAAACTACTTCTATTACAAAATGAAATAAAACACTAAATATAAATATATAAGATAAATATAGGTATAAATAATATATATATATAATAAATCCTTTTTTTTTCCTTTTTTTTTTTGTCAGCCAAAATAGGGATAGACTGTAACAGGCATAATTAATGCTATGTTACAATTCTTTTTAGTATACACAAAACACTGCTCTCTGAGCTTCCATATAAAAATCCCAACACGAGGGAAGCCAGTTCGAAACCGAACAGCGGCAATCAATTTCTTTATATTCTTTTTTTTATTCTTTAACTATGTTTTCTATTTTTTTATTGAAGCAGATTAATAGAAATAAGTTATAAACAAATAAAACATAAAAAAAAGCATCAAATTCAAAAGCATCAAAGTCGTTTGCAGTAGTTGCAAAGTCTTTGTGTTTTGAATCCCTTTCCCCTCCCCCTTCCAGCTGTTTCGGCCTCGGCCTCGGCCTCAGTCACAGAACTAACAGTGGCTTTCGACTTCGGTCTCAGCGTTCAGAAATAACTGATGCTTTCGGCTTTGGCCTCAGTCACAGAACTAACAGTGGCTTTCGACTTCTTTCTCAGCGTTCAGAAATAACTGACGCTTTCGGCTTTGGCCTCAGTCACAGAACTAACACTGGCTTTCGACTTCGGTCTCAGTGTTCAGAAATAACTGACGCTTTCGGCTTTGGCCTCAGTCACAGAACTAACACTGGCTTTCGACTTCGGTCTCAGTGTTCAGAAATAACTGACGCTTTCGGCCTCGGCCTCAGTCACAGAACTAACAGTGACTTTCTACTTCGGTCTCCGTTGTGCAAAAATAATTGTACAACAACTAGGTAGGACACCTACACAAGGTACCAAACCAGAGACTTTTTGTTGGTGGACGCTCTGACGTCACCGAATAAATTTAAGGCCATCTGCCGAGTAGCACTTTTGCTCTCACTTTAATCGCATAGTTGTTGTACTTCCTACCAACCAACGTGTCTCCCTTTGGTGGTTTGAATAGGTGATACACATTGTGCAGCCTTCTGCTGCGGCATACTCTATCCCCCTCTTTCATTGTATGTATCATTAGGTATAAGAATTGTTAAGCATTGTTAGTATAAGTATAAGAATTGTTAAGCAAATAATAATAAAATAATAAAAATTAAACACAATAACGTCCGAGCTGAACTCTTTACAGAGTCAGTGCTCGACTGTCGCGAAGACAGTCGTGAGTAATTCGGAAATACGTTGTATGTTAGAGGGTTGCGAGACCCCTTTAACGAACCCTGGACAGACTGAGTTTTATCCGAGCCTAAGAAGCAAAACTCGTTATAATGTTGAGAATCGGTTGATGTTGGCGAACGGTTGATGTTGATGATCGGTTGATGTTGATGTTCAGGATTATGTTGATGTTCAGGTTGATGTTGATGTTCACGATGATGTTGATGTTCGGGATGATGTTGATGTTCAGGTTGATGTTGATGTTCAGGTTGTTATTGATGTTCATGTTCACGATGGGTTTGATGTTTAGGATGATGTAGATGTTCAGGTTGATGTTGATGTTCAGGTTGATCTTGAGGATCAGGTTGATGTTGATATTCAGGATAATGTTGATGTTGATGTTCAGGTTGATGTTGATGTTCAGGATGATGTTGATGTTCAGGTTGATGTTGATGTTCAGGTTGATGTTGATGTTCATGTTGATGTTGATGTTCAGGATGATGTTGATGATCGTTTGGTGTTGATGTTCATATCAATGTTGATGTTCACGATGATGTTGATGTTCACGTTGATGTTGATGTTCACGATTATGTTGATGTTCAGGATGATATTGATGTGCAGGTTGTTTTGATGTTCAGGTTGATGTTGATGTTCACGATGATATTGACGTTCAGGATGAAGTTGATGATCAGGTTAGTGTTGATGATCGGTTGATGTTGACGATCGGTTGATGTTGATGATCGGTTGATGTTAATGTTTAGGATTATGTTGATGTTAAGGTTGATGTTGATGTTCAGGATGACGTTGATGATCAGTTGGTGTTGATGTTCGCGATGATGTTGTTGTTCAGGATGATGTTGATGTTCAGGTTGATGTTGATGTTCAGGTTGATGTTGATGTTCAGGTTGATGTTGATGTTCACGATGATGTTGATGTTTAGGATGTTGTTGATGTTCAGGTGTATTGTGATGTTCAGATTAATGTTGATGTGCGTGTTCACGATGGGGTTGATGTTTAGGCTGATGTAGATGTTCAGGTTGATATTGACGATCGATTGATGTTGATGATCGGTTGAGGTTGATGTTCAGGATTATGTTGATGTTCAGGATGATGATGCTGTTCAGGTTGATGTTTATGTTAACGATGATGTTGATGTTTAGGATGATGTTGATGTTCAGGTTGATGTTGATGTTCAGGTTGATGTTGGGGATCAGGTTGATGTTGATGTTCACGATGATGTTGATATTCAGGCTGATTTTGATGTTTATGTTGATGTTGATGTTGATGTTCACGTTTATTTTGATGTTCAGGTTGATGTTGATGTTCAGGTTGATGTTGATGTTCAGGATGATTTTGATGATCGTTTGGTGTTGATGTTCATGTTGATGTTGATGTTCACGATGATGTTGATGTTCAGGTTGATTTGATGTTCAGGTTGATGTTGATGTTCAGGTTGATGTTGATGTTCACGATGATATTGATGTTCAGGATGATGTTGATGATCAGGTTAGTGTTGACGATCGGTTGATGTTGACGATCGGTTGATGTTGATGATCGGGTGATGTTGATGTTTAAGATTATGTTGATGTTCAGGTTGATGTTGATGTTCAGGATGACGTTGATGATCGGTTGGTGTTGATGTTTACGATAATGTTGATGTTCAGGATGATGTTCATGTTCAGGTTTATTTTCGTGTTCGTGTTAATGTTGATGTTCATGTTCACGATGGGATTGATGTTTAGGATGATGTAGATGTTCAGGTTAATGTTGATGTTCACGATGATGTTGATGTTTAGGATGATGCTGATGTTCAGGTTTATTGTGATGTTCAGGTTGATGTTGATGTTCAGGTTGATGTTGATATTCATGTTCAGGATGATGTTGATCTTCACGATGGGGTTGATGTTTAGGATGATGTAGATGTTCAGGTTGATGTTCACGATCGGTTGGTGTTGATGATCGGTTGAGGTTAATGTTCGGGATTATGTTAATGTTCAGGTTGATGTTGATGTTCAGGATGATGTTGATGATCAGGTTGATATTGACGATCGGTTGATGTTGATGATCGGTTGAGGTTGATGTTCAGGATTATGCTGATGGTCAGGTTGATGTTGATGTTAAGGTTGGTGTTGATGTCCAGGATGATGTTGATGTTCATGTTCATTTTAATGTTCGGGTTAATGTTGATATTCATGTTCACGGTGGGGTTGATGTTTAGGATGATGCAGATGTTCAGCTTGATGTTGATAATCAGGTTGATGTTGATGATCGGTTGAGGTTAATGTTCGGGATTATGTTAATGTTCAGGTTGATGTTCATGCTCACGATGTGTTTGATATTTAGGCTGATGTAGATGTGCAGGTTGATATTGACGATCGATTGATGCTGATGATCGGTTGAAATTAATGTTCAGGATTATGTTGATGTTCAGGTTGATGTTGATGTTCAGGTTGATGTTGATGTTCACGATGATGTTGATGTTCAGGTTGATGTTGATGTTCAGATTGATGTTCATGTTTAGGATGATGTTGATGATCAGGTTGATATTGACGATCGGTTGATGTTGATGATCGGTTGAGGTTCAGGTTGGTGTTGATGTTCACGATGATGTTGATATTTAGGATGATGTTGATGTTCAGGTTATTTTGATGTTCAGGATGATGTTGATGTTCAGGTTGTTGTTGATGTTCACGATGATGTTGATGTTCAGGATGATGTTGATGTTCAGGTTGATGTTGATGTTCAGGATGATGTTGATGTTCAGGATAATGTTGATGTTAAGGTTGATGTTGATGTTCAGGTTGATGTTGATGTTCAGGATGATGTTGATGTTCAGGTTGATGTTGATGTTCACGATGATGTTGATGTTCACGATGATGTTGATGTTCACGATGATGTTGATGTTCAGGTTGATGATGATATTCACGATGATGTTGATGTTCAGGTTGATTTTGATGTTCAGGTTGATGTTAATGTTCAGGTTGATGTTGATGTTCATGTTCAGGATGATGTAGATATTCACGATGGAGTTGATGTTCAGAATGATGTTGATATTCACGATGGAGTTGATGTTCAGGATGATGTAGATGTTCAGGTTGATGTTGATGTTCACGATGATGTTGATGTTCAGGATGATGTAGATGTTCAGGTTGATGTTGATGTTCACGATGATGTTGATGTTCAGGATGATGTTGATGTTCAGGTTGATGTTAATGTTCAGGATGATGTTGATGTTCACGATAATGTTGATGTTAAGGTTGATGTTGATGTTCAGGTTGATGTTGATGTTCAGGATGATGTTGATGTTCAGGTTGATGTTGATGTTCACGATGATGTTGATGTTCACGATGATGTTGATGTTCACGATGATGTTGATGTTCAGGTTGATGATGATATTCACGATGATGTTGATGTTCAGGTTGATTTTGATGTTCAGGTTGATGTTAATGTTCAGGTTGATGTTGATGTTCATGTTCAGGATGATGTTGATATTCACGATGGAGTTGATGTTCAGGATGATGTTGATATTCACGATGGAGTTGATGTTCAGGATGATGTAGATGTTCAGGTTGATGTTGATGTTCACGATGATGTTGATGTTCAGGATGATGTAGATGTTCAGGTTAATGTTGATGTTCAGGTTATTTTGATGTTCAGGTTAATGTTCAGGATGATGTCAATGTTCAGGTTGATTTGATGTTCAGGTTGATGTTGATGTTCAGGTTGATCTTGAGGATCAGGTTGATGTTGATATTCAGGATAATGTTGATTTGATGTTCAGGTTGATGTTGATGTTCAGGATGATGTTGATGTTCAGGTTGATGTAGACGTTCACGATGATGTTGATGTTCAGGTTGATGTTGATGTCCAGCTTAATGTTGATGTTAATGTTCACGAGGATGTTGATGTTCAGGATGATGTTGATGTTAAGGTTGATGTTGATGTTCAGGTTGATGTTGATGTTCACGATGATGTTGATGTTCAGGTTGATGATGATATTCACGATGATGTTGATGTTCAGGTTGATTTTGATGTTCAGGTTGATGTTAATGTTCAGGTTGATGTTGATCTTCATGTTCAGGATGATGTTGATATTCACGATGGCTGTAAACGAAGACTTAATACTCGGCATGGACTTCTTAGAAGTAATCGGCATTAACATCATCGTTAGTGGGTACGAACTAAAACCGAAATCAGCAAATAACAATCTTGGTCTCTACTCCAATCAAAATGTAGAACACATACAAGTTCTAAAATTAATAAGCGAGACAAAGAATCGCAGTGAGACAACACATACACCATATAACATAGCACAACCACGACCACACGTGTAAACACCGACGCATCTTTTAAACAAAGGTACTACTATATCCGCGAAACACAGCAAAACAAAAATTATGGAACAACGCAATTGCCATAACGAAGAGTATAATACTAAAGGAGTCAACCTCTACCGATACAACCGAAAGCCAGAACACACCTCACCACGGCAGACCCACTCACCACACCCACTGCAATCAGTAACGCAAAACAAACAAACGATCAGTCACACTCGATCAGGTGCACTAAGCGGACATCAATCAAAATTCTGTCACGAGAAGAAAATCAAACAAAAAACAAATCAGCAAGGATGGCGCATCTACGCAAACCTACCCGACGACGGCATCCGAATGTACCAAAAACGGAGTATGTCGGACCAGTACCACAATTCAAGCCTCCGGCAGAAGCAAGCCGCACAAAGAAGGAAATACTCCACCGGGCAATGGCGGGGTCAGCAAAACCAAAGCTAAAAGCTGCACAGCTAAAGAAAATTCGAGCTGCTCTAAAGAAACACAGACCAGAATTGCGAACACTACGAACACCACAACCCCGAAAGACACCAACAAGACAAACACAAAAACCTTAAACACCAGCGCCATCAGCCACACCCAAAAGATAGCAGCAAAACGCAAGAACCACTGAGGAATGGTTAAAGCAAATCAAAATATCACAACAACATACACCGGAGCGACGATCGTTCACCATCCGCAGATCTGAGGGAGTGGCAACCGTAATCGTTCAAGATGGGTGGGCCAAAATCAGCCACGGCGGCATATGGCGGATTACCACCACAAACCCCAAGCACTCAAAGAACCTGCCCTTTTAAAAAAAATGCCGCTATAGCGACATACACAAGCAGTACAATTGCAAACACACAACAAATACATCGATATGTATACAAAGTATTATGGACAATATATTAATTATAAGTGAAACGAAAACTACAAAAAAAAGGCGAAACACAATATTTTCATAATCACATTATATTCACAAATTATGATATCATAAAACAAAACTACTTCTATTACAAAATGAAATAAAACACTAAATATAAATATATAAGATAAATATAGGTATAAATAATATATATATATAATAAATCCTTTTTTTTTTTTCCTTTTTTTTTTTTTGTCAGCCAAAATAGGGATAGACTGTAACAGGCATAATTAATGCCATGTTACAATTCTTTTTAGTATACACAAAACACTGCTCTCTGAGCTTCCATATAAAAATCCCAACACGAGGGAAGCCAGTTCGAAACCGAACAGCGGCAATCAATTTCTTTATATTCTTTTTTTTATTCTTTAACTATGTTTTCTATTTTTTTATTGAAGCAGATTAATAGAAATAAGTTATAAACAAATAAAACATAAAAAAAAGCATCAAATTCAAAAGCATCAAAGTCGTTTGCAGTAGTTGCAAAGTCTTTGTGTTTTGAATCCCTTTCCCCTCCCCCTTCCAGCTGTTTCGGCCTCGGCCTCGGCCTCGGCCTCAGTCACAGAACTAACAGTGGCTTTCGACTTCGGTCTCAGCGTTCAGAAATAACTGATGCTTTCGGCTTTGGCCTCAGTCACAGAACTAACAGTGGCTTTCGACTTCTTTCTCAGCGTTCAGAAATAACTGACGCTTTCGGCTTTGGCCTCAGTCACAGAACTAACACTGGCTTTCGACTTCGGTCTCAGTGTTCAGAAATAACTGACGCTTTCGGCTTTGGCCTCAGTCACAGAACTAACACTGGCTTTCGACTTCGGTCTCAGTGTTCAGAAATAACTGACGCTTTCGGCCTCGGCCTCAGTCACAGAACTAACAGTGACTTTCTACTTCGGTCTCCGTTGTGCAAAAATAATTGTACAACAACTAGGTAGGACACCTACACAAGGTACCAAACCAGAGACTTTTTGTTGGTGGACGCTCTGACGTCACCGAATAAATTTAAGGCCATCTGCCGAGTAGCACTTTTGCTCTCACTTTAATCGCATAGTTGTTGTACTTCCTACCAACCAACGCGTCTCCCTTTGGTGGTTTGAATAGGTGATACACATTGTGCAGCCTTCTGCTGCGGCATACTCTATCCCCCTCTTTCATTGTATGTATCATTAGGTATAAGAATTGTTAAGCATTGTTAGTATAAGTATAAGAATTGTTAAGCAAATAATAATAAAATAATAAAAATTAAACACAATAACGTCCGAGCTGAACTCTTTACAGAGTCAGTGCTCGACTGTCGCGAAGACAGTCGTGAGTAATTCGGAAATACGTTGTATGTTAGAGGGTTGCGAGACCCCTTTAACGAACCCTGGACAGACTGAGTTTTATCCGAGCCTAAGAAGCAAAACTCGTTATAATGTTGAGAATCGGTTGATGTTGGCGAACGGTTGATGTTGATGATCGGTTGATGTTGATGTTCAGGATTATGTTGATGTTCAGGTTGATGTTGATGTTCACGATGATGTTGATGTTCGGGATGATGTTGATGTTCAGGTTGATGTTGATGTTCAGGTTGTTATTGATGCTCATGTTCACGATGGGTTTGATGTTTAGGATGATGTAGATGTTCAGGTTGATGTTGATGTTCAGGTTGATCTTGAGGATCAGGTTGATGTTGATATTCAGGATAATGTTGATGTTGATGTTCAGGTTGATGTTGATGTTCAGGATGATGTTGATGTTCAGGTTGATGTTGATGTTCAGGTTGATGTTGATGTTCATGTTCAGGATGATGTTGATATTCACGATGGAGTTGATGTTCAGGATGATGTTGATATTCACGATGGAGTTGATGTTCAGGATGATGTAGATGTTCAGGTTGATGTTGATGTTCACGATGATGTTGATGTTCAGGATGATGTAGATGTTCAGGTTAATGTTGATGTTCAGGTTATTTTGATGTTCAGGTTAATGTTCAGGATGATGTTAATGTTCAGGTTGATTTGATGTTCAGGTTGATGTTGATGTTCAGGTTGATCTTGAGGATCAGGTTGATGTTGATATTCAGGATAATGTTGATTTGATGTTCAGGTTGATGTTGATGTTCAGGATGATGTTGATGTTCAGGTTGATGTAGACGTTCACGATGATGTTGATGTTCAGGTTGATGTTGATGTCCAGCTTAATGTTGATGTTAATGTTCACGAGGATGTTGATGTTCAGGATGATGTTGATGTTAAGGTTGATGTTGATGTTCAGGTTGATGTTGATGTTCACGATGATGTTGATGTTCAGGTTGATGATGATATTCACGATGATGTTGATGTTCAGGTTGATTTTGATGTTCAGGTTGATGTTAATGTTCAGGTTGATGTTGATGTTCATGTTCAGGATGATGTTGATATTCACGATGGCTGTAAACGAAGACTTAATACTCGGCATGGACTTCTTAGAAGTAATCGGCATTAACATCATCGTTAGTGGGTACGAACTAAAACCGAAATCAGCAAATAACAATCTTGGTCTCTACTCCAATCAAAATGTAGAACACATACAAGTTCTAAAATTAATAAGCGAGACAAAGAATCGCAGTGAGACAACACATACACCATATAACATAGCACAACCACGACCACACGTGTAAACACCGACGCATCTTTTAAACAAAGGTACTACTATATCCGCGAAACACAGCAAAACAAAAATTATGGAACAACGCAATTGCCATAACGAAGAGTATAATACTAAAGGAGTCAACCTCTACCGATACAACCGAAAGCCAGAACACACCTCACCACGGCAGACCCACTCACCACACCCACTGCAATCAGTAACGCAAAACAAACAAACGATCAGTCACACTCGATCAGGTGCACTAAGCGGACATCAATCAAAATTCTGTCACGAGAAGAAAATCGAACAAAAAACAAATCAGCAAGGATGGCGCATCTACGCAAACCTACCCGACGACGGCATCCGAATGTACCAAAAACGGAGTATGTCGGACCAGTACCACAATTCAAGCCTCCGGCAGAAGCAAGCCGCACAAAGAAGGAAATACTCCACCGGGCAATGGCGGGGTCAGCAAAACCAAAGCTAAAAGCTGCACAGCTAAAGAAAATTCGAGCTGCTCTAAAGAAACACAGACCAGAATTGCGAACACTACGAACACCACAACCCCGAAAGACACCAACAAGACAAACACAAAAACCTTAAACACCAGCGCCATCAGCCACACCCAAAAGATAGCAGCAAAACGCAAGAACCACTGAGGAATGGTTAAAGCAAATCAAAATATCACAACAACATACACCGGAGCGACGATCGTTCACCATCCGCAGATCTGAGGGAGTGGCAACCGTAATCGTTCAAGATGGGTGGGCCAAAATCAGCCACGGCGGCATATGGCGGATTACCACCACAAACCCCAAGCACTCAAAGAACCTGCCCTTTTAAAAAAAATGCCGCTATAGCGACATACACAAGCAGTACAATTGCAAACACACAACAAATACATCGATATGTATACAAAGTATTATGGACAATATATTAATTATAAGTGAAACGAAAACTACAAAAAAAAGGCGAAACACAATATTTTCATAATCACATTATATTCACAAATTATGATATCATAAAACAAAACTACTTCTATTACAAAATGAAATAAAACACTAAATATAAATATATAAGATAAATATAGGTATAAATAATATATATATATAATAAATCCTTTTTTTTTTTCCTTTTTTTTTTTTGTCAGCCAAAATAGGGATAGACTGTAACAGGCATAATTAATGCCATGTTACAATTCTTTTTAGTATACACAAAACACTGCTCTCTGAGCTTCCATATAAAAATCCCAACACGAGGGAAGCCAGTTCGAAACCGAACAGCGGCAATCAATTTCTTTATATTCTTTTTTTTATTCTTTAACTATGTTTTCTATTTTTTTATTGAAGCAGATTAATAGAAATAAGTTATAAACAAATAAAACATAAAAAAAAGCATCAAATTCAAAAGCATCAAAGTCGTTTGCAGTAGTTGCAAAGTCTTTGTGTTTTGAATCCCTTTCCCCTCCCCCTTCCAGCTGTTTCGGCCTCGGCCTCGGCCTCAGTCACAGAACTAACAGTGGCTTTCGACTTCGGTCTCAGCGTTCAGAAATAACTGATGCTTTCGGCTTTGGCCTCAGTCACAGAACTAACAGTGGCTTTCGACTTCTTTCTCAGCGTTCAGAAATAACTGACGCTTTCGGCTTTGGCCTCAGTCACAGAACTAACACTGGCTTTCGACTTCGGTCTCAGTGTTCAGAAATAACTGACGCTTTCGGCTTTGGCCTCAGTCACAGAACTAACACTGGCTTTCGACTTCGGTCTCAGTGTTCAGAAATAACTGACGCTTTCGGCCTCGGCCTCAGTCACAGAACTAACAGTGACTTTCTACTTCGGTCTCCGTTGTGCAAAAATAATTGTACAACAACTAGGTAGGACACCTACACAAGGTACCAAACCAGAGACTTTTTGTTGGTGGACGCTCTGACGTCACCGAATAAATTTAAGGCCATCTGCCGAGTAGCACTTTTGCTCTCACTTTAATCGCATAGTTGTTGTACTTCCTACCAACCAACGCGTCTCCCTTTGGTGGTTTGAATAGGTGATACACATTGTGCAGCCTTCTGCTGCGGCATACTCTATCCCCCTCTTTCATTGTATGTATCATTAGGTATAAGAATTGTTAAGCATTGTTAGTATAAGTATAAGAATTGTTAAGCAAATAATAATAAAATAATAAAAATTAAACACAATAACGTCCGAGCTGAACTCTTTACAGAGTCAGTGCTCGACTGTCGCGAAGACAGTCGTGAGTAATTCGGAAATACGTTGTATGTTAGAGGGTTGCGAGACCCCTTTAACGAACCCTGGACAGACTGAGTTTTATCCGAGCCTAAGAAGCAAAACTCGTTATAATGTTGAGAATCGGTTGATGTTGGCGAACGGTTGATGTTGATGATCGGTTGATGTTGATGTTCAGGATTATGTTGATGTTCAGGTTGATGTTGATGTTCACGATGATGTTGATGTTCGGGATGATGTTGATGTTCAGGTTGATGTTGATGTTCAGGTTGTTATTGATGTTCATGTTCACGATGGGTTTGATGTTTAGGATGATGTAGATGTTCAGGTTGATGTTGATGTTCAGGTTGATCTTGAGGATCAGGTTGATGTTGATATTCAGGATAATGTTGATGTTGATGTTCAGGTTGATGTTGATGTTCAGGATGATGTTGATGTTCAGGTTGATGTTGATGTTCAGGTTGATGTTGATGTTCATGTTCAGGATGATGTTGATATTCACGATGGAGTTGATGTTCAGGATGATGTTGATATTCACGATGGAGTTGATGTTCAGGATGATGTAGATGTTCAGGTTGATGTTGATGTTCACGATGATGTTGATGTTCAGGATGATGTAGATGTTCAGGTTAATGTTGATGTTCAGGTTATTTTGATGTTCAGGTTAATGTTCAGGATGATGTTAATGTTCAGGTTGATTTGATGTTCAGGTTGATGTTGATGTTCAGGTTGATCTTGAGGATCAGGTTGATGTTGATATTCAGGATAATGTTGATTTGATGTTCAGGTTGATGTTGATGTTCAGGATGATGTTGATGTTCAGGTTGATGTAGACGTTCACGATGATGTTGATGTTCAGGTTGATGTTGATGTCCAGCTTAATGTTGATGTTAATGTTCACGAGGATGTTGATGTTCAGGATGATGTTGATGTTAAGGTTGATGTTGATGTTCAGGTTGATGTTGATGTTCACGATGATGTTGATGTTCAGGTTGATGATGATATTCACGATGATGTTGATGTTCAGGTTGATTTTGATGTTCAGGTTGATGTTAATGTTCAGGTTGATGTTGATGTTCATGTTCAGGATGATGTTGATATTCACGATGGCTGTAAACGAAGACTTAATACTCGGCATGGACTTCTTAGAAGTAATCGGCATTAACATCATCGTTAGTGGGTACGAACTAAAACCGAAATCAGCAAATAACAATCTTGGTCTCTACTCCAATCAAAATGTAGAACACATACAAGTTCTAAAATTAATAAGCGAGACAAAGAATCGCAGTGAGACAACACATACACCATATAACATAGCACAACCACGACCACACGTGTAAACACCGACGCATCTTTTAAACAAAGGTACTACTATATCCGCGAAACACAGCAAAACAAAAATTATGGAACAACGCAATTGCCATAACGAAGAGTATAATACTAAAGGAGTCAACCTCTACCGATACAACCGAAAGCCAGAACACACCTCACCACGGCAGACCCACTCACCACACCCACTGCAATCAGTAACGCAAAACAAACAAACGATCAGTCACACTCGATCAGGTGCACTAAGCGGACATCAATCAAAATTCTGTCACGAGAAGAAAATCGAACAAAAAACAAATCAGCAAGGATGGCGCATCTACGCAAACCTACCCGACGACGGCATCCGAATGTACCAAAAACGGAGTATGTCGGACCAGTACCACAATTCAAGCCTCCGGCAGAAGCAAGCCGCACAAAGAAGGAAATACTCCACCGGGCAATGGCGGGGTCAGCAAAACCAAAGCTAAAAGCTGCACAGCTAAAGAAAATTCGAGCTGCTCTAAAGAAACACAGACCAGAATTGCGAACACTACGAACACCACAACCCCGAAAGACACCAACAAGACAAACACAAAAACCTTAAACACCAGCGCCATCAGCCACACCCAAAAGATAGCAGCAAAACGCAAGAACCACTGAGGAATGGTTAAAGCAAATCAAAATATCACAACAACATACACCGGAGCGACGATCGTTCACCATCCGCAGATCTGAGGGAGTGGCAACCGTAATCGTTCAAGATGGGTGGGCCAAAATCAGCCACGGCGGCATATGGCGGATTACCACCACAAACCCCAAGCACTCAAAGAACCTGCCCTTTTAAAAAAAATGCCGCTATAGCGACATACACAAGCAGTACAATTGCAAACACACAACAAATACATCGATATGTATACAAAGTATTATGGACAATATATTAATTATAAGTGAAACGAAAACTACAAAAAAAAGGCGAAACACAATATTTTCATAATCACATTATATTCACAAATTATGATATCATAAAACAAAACTACTTCTATTACAAAATGAAATAAAACACTAAATATAAATATATAAGATAAATATAGGTATAAATAATATATATATATAATAAATCCTTTTTTTTTTTTCCTTTTTTTTTTTTTGTCAGCCAAAATAGGGATAGACTGTAACAGGCATAATTAATGCCATGTTACAATTCTTTTTAGTATACACAAAACACTGCTCTCTGAGCTTCCATATAAAAATCCCAACACGAGGGAAGCCAGTTCGAAACCGAACAGCGGCAATCAATTTCTTTATATTCTTTTTTTTATTCTTTAACTATGTTTTCTATTTTTTTATTGAAGCAGATTAATAGAAATAAGTTATAAACAAATAAAACATAAAAAAAAGCATCAAATTCAAAAGCATCAAAGTCGTTTGCAGTAGTTGCAAAGTCTTTGTGTTTTGAATCCCTTTCCCCTCCCCCTTCCAGCTGTTTCGGCCTCGGCCTCGGCCTCAGTCACAGAACTAACAGTGGCTTTCGACTTCGGTCTCAGCGTTCAGAAATAACTGATGCTTTCGGCTTTGGCCTCAGTCACAGAACTAACAGTGGCTTTCGACTTCTTTCTCAGCGTTCAGAAATAACTGACGCTTTCGGCTTTGGCCTCAGTCACAGAACTAACACTGGCTTTCGACTTCGGTCTCAGTGTTCAGAAATAACTGACGCTTTCGGCTTTGGCCTCAGTCACAGAACTAACACTGGCTTTCGACTTCGGTCTCAGTGTTCAGAAATAACTGACGCTTTCGGCCTCGGCCTCAGTCACAGAACTAACAGTGACTTTCTACTTCGGTCTCCGTTGTGCAAAAATAATTGTACAACAACTAGGTAGGACACCTACACAAGGTACCAAACCAGAGACTTTTTGTTGGTGGACGCTCTGACGTCACCGAATAAATTTAAGGCCATCTGCCGAGTAGCACTTTTGCTCTCACTTTAATCGCATAGTTGTTGTACTTCCTACCAACCAACGCGTCTCCCTTTGGTGGTTTGAATAGGTGATACACATTGTGCAGCCTTCTGCTGCGGCATACTCTATCCCCCTCTTTCATTGTATGTATCATTAGGTATAAGAATTGTTAAGCATTGTTAGTATAAGTATAAGAATTGTTAAGCAAATAATAATAAAATAATAAAAATTAAACACAATAACGTCCGAGCTGAACTCTTTACAGAGTCAGTGCTCGACTGTCGCGAAGACAGTCGTGAGTAATTCGGAAATACGTTGTATGTTAGAGGGTTGCGAGACCCCTTTAACGAACCCTGGACAGACTGAGTTTTATCCGAGCCTAAGAAGCAAAACTCGTTATAATGTTGAGAATCGGTTGATGTTGGCGAACGGTTGATGTTGATGATCGGTTGATGTTGATGTTCAGGATTATGTTGATGTTCAGGTTGATGTTGATGTTCACGATGATGTTGATGTTCGGGATGATGTTGATGTTCAGGTTGATGTTGATGTTCAGGTTGTTATTGATGTTCATGTTCACGATGGGTTTGATGTTTAGGATGATGTAGATGTTCAGGTTGATGTTGATGTTCAGGTTGATCTTGAGGATCAGGTTGATGTTGATATTCAGGATAATGTTGATGTTGATGTTCAGGTTGATGTTGATGTTCAGGATGATGTTGATGTTCAGGTTGATGTTGATGTTCAGGTTGATGTTGATGTTCATGTTGATGTTGATGTTCAGGATGATGTTGATGATCGTTTGGTGTTGATGTTCATATCAATGTTGATGTTCACGATGATGTTGATGTTCACGTTGATGTTGATGTTCACGATTATGTTGATGTTCAGGATGATATTGATGTGCAGGTTGTTTTGATGTTCAGGTTGATGTTGATGTTCACGATGATATTGACGTTCAGGATGAAGTTGATGATCAGGTTAGTGTTGATGATCGGTTGATGTTGACGATCGGTTGATGTTGATGATCGGTTGATGTTAATGTTTAGGATTATGTTGATGTTAAGGTTGATGTTGATGTTCAGGATGACGTTGATGATCAGTTGGTGTTGATGTTCGCGATGATGTTGTTGTTCAGGATGATGTTGATGTTCAGGTTGATGTTGATGTTCAGGTTGATGTTGATGTTCAGGTTGATGTTGATGTTCACGATGATGTTGATGTTTAGGATGTTGTTGATGTTCAGGTGTATTGTGATGTTCAGATTAATGTTGATGTGCGTGTTCACGATGGGGTTGATGTTTAGGCTGATGTAGATGTTCAGGTTGATATTCACGATCGATTGATGTTGATGATCGGTTGAGGTTGATGTTCAAGATTATGTTGATGTTCAGGATGATGATGCTGTTCAGGTTGATGTTTATGTTAACGATGATGTTGATGTTTAGGATGATGTTGATGTTCAGGTTATTTTGATGTTCAGGTTAATGTTGATGTTCATGTTCAAGATGGGGTTGATGTTTAGGATGATGTAGATGTTCAGGTTGATGTTGATGTTCAGGTTGATGTTGGGGATCAGGTTGATGTTGATGTTCACGATGATGTTGATATTCAGGCTGATTTTGATGTTTATGTTGATGTTGATGTTGATGTTCACGTTTATTTTGATGTTCAGGTTGATGTTGATGTTCAGGTTGATGTTGATGTTCAGGATGATCTTGATGATCGTTTGGTGTTGATGTTCATGTTGATGTTGATGTTCACGATGATGTTGATGTTCAGGTTGATTTGATGTTCAGGTTTATGTTGATGTTCAGGTTGATGTTGATGTTCACGATGATATTGATGTTCAGGATGATGTTGATGATCAGGTTAGTGTTGACGATCGGTTGATGTTGACGATCGGTTGATGTTGATGATCGGGTGATGTTGATGTTTAAGATTATGTTGATGTTCAGGTTGATGTTGATGTTCAGGATGACGTTGATGATCGGTTGGTGTTGATGTTTACGATAATGTTGATGTTCAGGATGATGTTCATGTTCAGGTTTATTTTCGTGTTCGTGTTAATGTTGATGTTCATGTTCACGATGGGATTGATGTTTAGGATGATGTAGATGTTCAGGTTAATGTTGATGTTCACGATGATGTTGATGTTTAGGATGATGCTGATGTTCAGGTTTATTGTGATGTTCAGGTTGATGTTGATGTTCAGGTTGATGTTGATATTCATGTTCAGGATGATGTTGATCTTCACGATGGGGTTGATGTTTAGGATGATGTAGATGTTCAGGTTGATGTTCACGATCGGTTGGTGTTGATGATCGGTTGAGGTTAATGTTCGGGATTATGTTAATGTTCAGGTTGATGTTGATGTTCAGGATGATGTTGATGATCAGGTTGATATTGACGATCGGTTGATGTTGATGATCGGTTGAGGTTGATGTTCAGGATTATGCTGATGGTCAGGTTGATGTTGATGTTAAGGTTGGTGTTGATGTCCAGGATGATGTTGATGTTCAGGTTCATTTTAATGTTCGGGTTAATGTTGATATTCATGTTCACGGTGGGGTTGATGTTTAGGATGATGCAGATGTTCAGATTGATGTTGATAATCAGGTTGATGTTGATGATCGGTTGAGGTTAATGTTCGGGATTATGTTAATGTTCAGGTTGATGTTCATGCTCACGATGTGGTTGATATTTAGGCTGATGTAGATGTGCAGGTTGATATTGACGATCGATTGATGCTGATGATCGGTTGAAATTAATGTTCAGGATTATGTTGATGTTCAGGTTGATGTTGATGTTCAGGTTGATGTTGATGTTCACGATGATGTTGATGTTCAGGTTGATGTTGATGTTCAGATTGATGTTCATGTTTAGGATGATGTTGATGATCAGGTTGATATTGACGATCGGTTGATGTTGATGATCGGTTGAGGTTCAGGTTGGTGTTGATGTTCACGATGATGTTGATATTTAGGATGATGTTGATGTTCAGGTTATTTTGATGTTCAGGATGATGTTGATGTTCAGGTTGTTGTTGATGTTCACGATGATGTTGATGTTCAGGATGATGTTGATATTCAGGTTGATGTTGATGTTCAGGATGATGTTGATGTTCAGGATAATGTTGATGTTAAGGTTGATGTTGATGTTCAGGTTGATGTTGATGTTCAGGATGATGTTGATGTTCAGGTTGATGTTGATGTTCACGATGATGTTGATGTTCACGATGATGTTGATGTTCACGATGATGTTGATGTTCAGGTTGATGATGATATTCACGATGATGTTGATGTTCAGGTTGATTTTGATGTTCAGGTTGATGTTAATGTTCAGGTTGATGTTGATGTTCATGTTCAGGATGATGTAGATATTCACGATGGAGTTGATGTTGATGTTCATGTTCAGGATGATGTAGATATTCACGATGGAGTTGATGTTCAGAATGATGTTGATATTCACGATGGAGTTGATGTTCAGGATGATGTAGATGTTCAGGTTGATGTTGATGTTCATGATGATGTTGATGTTCAGGATGATGTAGATGTTCAGGTTGATGTTGATGTTCACGATGATGTTGATGTTCACGATAATGTTGATGTTAAGGTTGATGTTGATGTTCAGGTTGATGTTGATGTTCAGGATGATGTTGATGTTCAGGTTGATGTTGATGTTCACGATGATGTTGATGTTCACGATGATGTTGATGTTCACGATGATGTTGATGTTCAGGTTGATGATGATATTCACGATGATGTTGATGTTCAGGTTGATTTTGATGTTCAGGTTGATGTTAATGTTCAGGTTGATGTTGATGTTCATGTTCAGGATGATGTTGATATTCACGATGGAGTTGATGTTCAGGATGATGTTGATATTCACGATGGAGTTGATGTTCAGGATGATGTAGATGTTCAGGTTGATGTTGATGTTCACGATGATGTTGATGTTCAGGATGATGTAGACGTTCAGGTTGATGTTGATGTTCACGATGATGTTGATGTTCAGGTTGATTTTGATGTTCAGGTTAATGTTGATGTTCAGGTTATTTTGATGTTCAGGTTAATGTTCAGGATGATGTTAATGTTCAGGTTGATTTGATGTTCAGGTTGATGTTGATGTTCAGGTTGATCTTGAGGATCAGGTTGATGTTGATATTCAGGATAATGTTGATTTGATGTTCAGGTTGATGTTGATGTTCAGGATGATGTTGATGTTCAGGTTGATGTAGACGTTCACGATGATGTTGATGTTCAGGTTGATGTTCAGGTTGATGTTGATGTCCAGCTTAATGTTGATGTTAATGTTCACGAGGATGTTGATGTTCAGGATGATGTTGATGTTAAGGTTGATGTTGATGTTCAGGTTGATGTTGATGTTCACGATGATGTTGATGTTCAGGTTGATGATGATATTCACGATGATGTTGATGTTCAGGTTGATTTTGATGTTCAGGTTGATGTTAATGTTCAGGTTGATGTTCATGTTCATGTTCAGGATGATGTTGATATTCACGATGGCTGTAAACGAAGACTTAATACTCGGCATGGACTTCTTAGAAGTAATCGGCATTAACATCATCGTTAGTGGGTACGAACTAAAACCGAAATCAGCAAATAACAATCTTGGTCTCTACTCCAATCAAAATGTAGAACACATACAAGTTCTAAAATTAATAAGCGAGACAAAGAATCGCAGTGAGACAACACATACACCATATAACATAGCACAACCACGACCACACGTGTAAACACCGACGCATCTTTTAAACAAAGGTACTACTATATCCGCGAAACACAGCAAAACAAAAATTATGGAACAACGCAATTGCCATAACGAAGAGTATAATACTAAAGGAGTCAACCTCTACCGATACAACCGAAAGCCAGAACACACCTCACCACGGCAGACCCACTCACCACACCCACTGCAATCAGTCACGCAAAACAAACAAACGATCAGTCACACTCGATCAGGTGCACTAAGCGGACATCAATCAAAATTCTGTCACGAGAAGAAAATCAAACAAAAAAACAAATCAACAAGGATGGCGCATCTACGCAAGCAAACCGCACAAAGAAGGAAGTACTCCACCAGGCAATGGCGGGGTCAGCAAAACCAAAGCTAAAAGCTGCACAGCTAAAGAAAATTCGAGCTGCTCTAAAGAAACACAGACCAGAATTGCGAACACTACGAACACCACAACCCCGAAAGACACCAACGAGACAAACACAAAAACCTTAAACCCCAGCACCATCAGCCAAACCAAAAAGATAGCAGCAAAACGCAAGAACCACTGAGGAATGTTAAAGCAAATCAAAATATCTCCACAACATACACCGGAGCGACGATCGTTCACCATCTTCAGATCTGAGGGAGTGGCAACCGTAATCGTTCAAGATGGGTGGGTCAAAATCAGCCACGGCGGCATATGGCGGATTACCACCACAAACCCCAAGCACTCAAAGAACCTGCCCTTTTAAAAAGAATGCCGCTATAGCGACATACACAAGCAGTACAATTGCAAACACACAACAAATACATCGATATGTATACAAAGTGTTATGGACAATATATTAATTATAAGTGAAACGAAAACTACAAAAAAAAAGGGGAAACACAATATTTTCATAATCACATTATATTCACAAATTATGATATCATAAAACAAAACTACTTCTATTACAAAATGAAATAAAACACTAAATATAAATTAGATAAATATATTTATAAATAATATATATATAATAAATCCTTTTTTTTTCCTTTTTTTTTTGTCAGCCAAAATAGGGATAGACTGTAACAGGCATAATTAATGCCATGTTACAATTCTTTTTAGTATACACAAAACACTGCTCTCTGAGCTTCCATATAAAAATCCCAACACGAGGGAAGCCAGTTCGAAACCGAACAGCGGCAATCAATTTCTTTATATTCTTTTTTTTATTCTTTAACTATGTTTTCTATTTTTTTATTGAAGCAGATTAATAGAAATAAGTTATAAACAAATAAAACATAAAAAAAAGCATCAAATTCAAAAGCATCAAAGTCGTTTGCAGTAGTTGCAAAGTCTTTGTGTTTTGAATCCCTTTCCCCTCCCCCTTCCAGCTGTTTCGGCCTCGGCCTCGGCCTCAGTCACAGAACTAACAGTGGCTTTCGACTTCGGTCTCAGCGTTCAGAAATAACTGATGCTTTCGGCTTTGGCCTCAGTCACAGAACTAACAGTGGCTTTCGACTTCGGTCTCAGCGTTCAGAAATAACTGACGCTTTCGGCTTTGGCCTCAGTCACAGAACTAACACTGGCTTTCGACTTCGGTCTCAGTGTTCAGAAATAACTGACGCTTTCGGCTTTGGCCTCAGTCACAGAACTAACACTGGCTTTCGACTTCGGTCTCAGTGTTCAGAAATAACTGACGCTTTCGGCCTCAGTCACAGAACTAACAGTGACTTTCTACTTCGGTCTCCGTTGTGCAAAAATAATTGTACAACAACTAGGTAGGACACCTACACAAGGTACCAAACCAGAGACTTTTTGTTGGTGGACGCTCTGACGTCACCGAATAAATTTAAGGCCATCTGCCGAGTGGCACTTTTGCTCTCACTTTAATCGCATAGTTGTTGTACTTCCTACCAACCAACGCGTCTCCCTTTGGTGGTTTGAATAGGTGATACACATTGTGCAGCCTTCTGCTGCGGCATACTCTATCCCCCTCTTTCATTGTATGTATCATTAGGTATAAAAATTGTTAAGCATTGTTAGTATAAGTATAAGAATTGTTAAGCAAATAATAATAAAATAATAAAAATTAAACACAATAACGGCCGAGCTGAACTCTTTACAGAGTCAGTGCTCGACTGTCGCGAAGACAGTCGTGAGTAACTCGGAAATACGTTGTATGTTAGAGGGTTGCGAGACCCCTTTAACGAACGCTGGACAGACTGAGTTTTATCCGAGCCTATGAAGCAAAACTCGTTATAATGTTGAGAATCGGTTGATGTTGGCGAACGGTTGATGTTGATGATCGGTTGATGTTGATGTTCAGGATGATGTTGATGTTCAGGTTGATGTTGATGTTCACGATGATGTTGATGTTCGGGATGATGTTGATGTTCAGGTTGATGTTGATGTTCAGGTTGTTATTGATGTTCATGTTCACGATGGGTTTGATGTTTAGGATGATGTTGATGTTCAGGTTATTTTGATGTTCAGGTTAATGTTGATGTTCATGTTCAAGATGGGGTTGATGTTTAGGATGATGTAGATGTTCAGGTTGATGTTGATGTTCAGGTTGATGTTGAGGATCAGGTTGATGTTGATGTTCACGATGATGTTGATATTCAGGCTGATTTTGATGTTTATGTTGATGTTGATGTTGATGTTCACGTTTATTTTGATGTTCAGGTTGATGTTGATGTTCAGGTTGATGTTGATGTTCAGGATGATCTTGATGATCGTTTGGTGTTGATGTTCATGTTGATGTTGATGTTCACGATGATGTTGATGTTCAGGTTGATTTGATGTTCAGGTTGATGTTGATGTTCAGGTTGATGTTGATGTTCACGATGATATTGATGTTCAGGATGATGTTGATGATCAGGTTAGTGTTGACGATCGGTTGATGTTGACGATCGGTTGATGTTGATGATCGGTTGATGTTGATGTTTAAGATTATGTTGATGTTCAGGTTGATGTTGATGTTCAGGATGACGTTGATGATCGGTTGGTGTTGATGTTTACGATAATGTTGATGTTCAGGATGATGTTCATGTTCAGGTTTATTTTCGTGTTCGGGTTAATGTTGATGTTCATGTTCATGATGGGATTGATGTTTAGGATGATGTAGATGTTCAGGTTAATGTTGATGCTCAGGTTAATGTTGATGTTCAGGTTAATGTTGATGTTCACGATGATGTTGATGTTTAGGATGATGCTGATGTTCAGGTTTATTGTGATGTTCAGGTTGATGTTGATGTTCAGGTTGATGTTGATGTTCATGTTCAGGATGATGTTGATCTTCACGATGGGGTTGATGTTTAGGATGATGTAGATGTTCAGGTTGATGTTCACGATCGGTTGGTGTTGATGATCGGTTGAGGTTAATGTTCGGGATTATGTTAATGTTCAGGTTGATGTTGATGTTCAGGATGATGTTCATGTTCACGATGGGGTTGATATTTAGGCTGATGTAGATGTGCAGGTTGATATTGACGATCGATTGATGCTGATGATCGCTTGAAGTTAATGTTCAGGATTATGTTGATGTTCAGGTTGATGTTGATTTTAAGGTTGATGTTGATGTTCACGATGATGTTGATGTTCAGGTTGATGTTGATGTTCAGATTGATGTTCATGTTCAGGATGAGGTTGATGATCAGGTTGATATTGACGATCGGTTGATGTTGATGATCGGTTGAGGTTCAGGTTGGTGTTGATGTCCAGGATGATGTTGATGTTCAGGATGATGTTGATATTCAGGTGCATTTTAATGTTCGGGTTAATGTTGATATTCATGTTCACGGTGGGGGTTGATGTTTAGGATGATGCAGATGTTCAGGTTGATGTTGATAATCAGGTTGATGTTGATGATCGGTTGAGGTTAATGTTCGGGATTATGTTAATGTTCAGGTTGATGTTGATGTTCAGGTTGAAGTTGATGTTCATGTTCACGATGGGGCTGATATTTAGGCTGATGTAGATGTTCAGGTTGATATTGACGATCGATTGATGTTGATGATCGGTTGAAGTTAATGTTCGGGATTATGTTTATGTTCATGTTGATGTTGAAGTTTAGGTTGATTTTGATGTTCAGGATGATGTTGATGTTCAGGTTGATGTTGATGTTCAGGTTGATCTTGAGGTTTAGGTTGATGTTGATGTTCAGGATGATGTTGATGTTCAGGTTGATGTTGATGTTCAGGTTGATGTTGATGTTCAGGTTCATGTTGATGTTCATGTTCACGGTGGGGTTACGTTTAGAATGATGTAGATGTTCAGGTTGATGTTGATAATCAGGTTGATCTTGAGTTTTAGGTTGATGTTGATGTTTAGGATGATGTAGATGTTCAGGATGATATTGATGTTCAGGATGATGTTGATGTTCAGGTTGATGTTGATGTTTAGGTTGATGTTGATGTTCAGGATGATGTTGATTTTCAGGATCATGTTAATGACCAGGATGATGTTGATGTTAATGTTGATGTTAATGTTGATGTTAATGTTGATGTTCATGATGATGTTCAGGATGATGTTGATGTTCAGGATGATGTTGATGTTGATGTTGATGTTCAGGTTGATGTTGATGTTCAGGATGATGTTGATGTTCAGGTTGATGTAGACGTTCACGATGATGTTGATGTTCAGGTTGATGTTGATGTTCAGGTTGATGTTGATGTTCAGGATGATGTTGATGTTCAGGTTAATGTTGATTTTCATGTTCACGGTGGGGTTATGTTTAGGATGATGTAGATGTTCAGGTTGATGTTGATAATCAGGTTGATCTTCAGGGTTAGGTTGATGTTGATGTTTAGGATGATGTAGATGTTCGGGTTGATGTTGATAATCAGGTTGATCTTGAGGTTTAGGTTGATGTTGATGTTCAGGATGATGTAGATGTGCAGCTTGATGTTGATAATCAGGTTGATCTTGAGGTTTAGGATGATGTTGATGTTCAGGATGATGTCAATATTCACGATGATGTTGATTTTTAGGATGATGTTGATGTAGAGGTTTATTTTGATGTTCATGTTAATGTTGATGTTCATGTTCACGATGGGGTTGATGTTTAGGATGATGTAGATGTTCAGGTTGATGTTGATGTTCAGGTTGATCTTCAGGTTCAGGTTGATGTTGATGTTCAGGATGATGTTAATGTTCACGATGATGTTGATGTTCAGGATGATGTTGATGTTTAGGTTGATGTTGATGTTTAGGATGATGTTGATGTTCAGGTTGATGTTGATGTTCAGGATGATGTTGATTTTCAGGATCATGTTAATGACCAGGATGATGTTGATGTTAATGTTGATGTTAATGTTGATGTTAATGTTGATGTTCATGTTGATGTTCATGTTCAGGATGACGTTGATGATCAGTTGGTGTTGATGTTCGCGATGATGTTGTTGTTCAGGATGATGTTGATGTTCAGGTTGATGTTGATGTTCAGGTTGATGTTGATGTTCAGGTTGATGTTGATGTTCAGGATGATATTGATGTTCAGGATGATGTTGATGATCAGGTTAGTGTTGACGATCGGTTGATGTTGACGATCGGTTGATGTTGATGATCAGTTGATGTTGATGTTTAGGATTACGTTGATGTTTAGGTTGATGTTGATGTTCACGATGATGTTGATGCTCAGGATGATGTTGATGTTCAGGTTGATTTGATGTTCAGGTTGGTGTTGATGTCCAGGATGATGTTGATGTTCAGGATGATGTTGATGTTCAGGATGATGTTGATGTTCAGGTGCATTTTAATGTTCGAGTTAATGTTGATATTCATGTTCACGGTGGGGTTGATGTTTAGGATGATGCAGATGGTCGGGTTGATGTTGATAATCAGGTTGATGTTGATGATCGGTTGAGGTTAATCTTCGGGATTATGTTAATGTTCAGGTTGATGTTGATGTTCAGGTTGAAGTTGATGTTCATGTTCACGATGGGGTTGATATTTAGGCTGATGTAGATGTTCAGGTTGATATTGACGATCGATTGATGTTGATGATCAGTTGAAGTTAATGTTCGGGATTATGTTGATGTTCAGGTTGATGTTGATGTTTAGGTTGATTTTGATGTTCAGGATGATGTTGATGTTCAGGTTGATGTTGATGTTCAGGTTGATGTTGATGTTCAGGTTGGTCTTGAGGTTTAGGTTGATGTTGATGTTCAGGATGATGTTGATGTTCAGGTTGATGTTGATGTTCAGGTTGATGTTGATGTTCAGGTTGATGTTGATGTTGTGAGGTGTGGCGGGGCTCACGCTCTGTGTCGGAGCGCAGAGCGTAAGCAAACGGAGAGCCGCTTTTTCCAGCCCGTGTCTGCAATGCAGATATCGGCATCTCCTCTTTCCATCATGCGACGGACTGATGAGTCCCGTATGATGGCGTGGTGGAAGTTTCGAGAAAACAAGTTTTTTTTCTATGAACTTCACATCACGCCATCCTACGGTACTAGCAATTAACGCCGACGCTGATAAGAGAGAGCGAGAGGTCCATATGTGCAAAGCGGTCACGACTGGAATGAGCAGAGCGAACCGGTTTTCGCTCTGCAGCTTCGACACAGATCGTGTGCTGATATTGATTTGATTCGGGAATTGATAGTCAGTCGGAAATGAGTCGTGTTAATAAACAATCAAATAAAATTTTATGGAACATTCGTCGACATTGAAAATGAATTTGTGCATAAATAGGAAAATGTGCGCTTAAGAAAGGAAACAAATTCCAAAAAGAAAAAAAGTTTAAAACTGCGTCGCAACTTATGATTTTAAATTACACTGTGGACAAAACAATATCCAAACACAAATTAACGCTGAACTATCGTGTGGTTGTAAAAGAATAACATACATATAGCGATAAAAGTGTGTCGATTGCAAGACAAATATTCGAGTGTATTTTAATCAACACTTTTACTATGAGTGTTAAAGAAAAGAGAAAATACAACAATAAACATTTCCAAGTTAATTTCAGCCTGTTTATGTGATCGCAGCGCTGCACAGGAAAACGTGCCAAAGAGCAACTAAAAGTGAATGTGAAAGATTGAAACAGAGTTATCCGCATGAGCGATTTCATCAGGCTTCTGGTGTTGTGAGCATCCTCGGGTTGACTCGTGCTGGCATCGAATTCCACGACTCGGTGACATTGTCGACATCATCGACACAAACACTGCTACCGGAATTTAAATGAGATCTGGTGTTGTCTCATCAACAAAGTTCCATCAAGTTGTGCATTCACTTTTGTTTGCATTGAATGTCGCTGGCGAATTTTATTCTTAAATATATGTTCGCTCACAAGTTGAGGAGACAAGGTCGTCTGCCGTCCGCATAGAAAACAGATCGTGTGCTCGATAAAAGCACAAAGTGTTGCTGATGTACTATTGTTTTTTTATACCCTACACCTTAAGGTTGAGGGTATATTCACTTTCTACCGGAGTGTGTAACGCATAGAACTAGACAAGATAGGTATGGAAAAGTATATATATTCTTGATCAGCATCACCACCGAAGTTGAAATAACGATGTCTGTCCGTCTGTCTGTCTGTCTGTCTGTCCGTTGAAATCACGATCACAGGAGAACGGATTAAGATTTCAAAATGAAATTTGGCAAAAATATTCGTTGCTATGTTGGGGTGTTTCGTATTGAAAATGGGCAAAATCGCCCGAGGACCACACCTACTTTTTATATCGAGAGTGCAGGTACCTCTGTTTTGCCTATTAAAAAAGGCCATATCAGCATCACTTTTTGAGAGAAGACAAGAAAATTTTATATGTAGGCTTAGACTAATGCTTCCAGTTAATATGCCAAATATGGGCGTGATCCGCCCACTTTAAAAAAAAAGTTTGTTTTTATTATTATTATTATATACATATTGTATATTTATTATTAGATATATAATATATATATATTGTATATATATACGAGTATATTATATCGCACCACTTCTAAATATATATACGAGTATATATGCAGCTTTAAGGTGTAGGGTATTTCGGCTACAGCCCGGCTGTAGACAACACCTTTACTAGTTTTTGTTTTCAAATGGAAAGTAAAATAAGTAGCGAGAGTAGACAAACAATCGGATCGAAGTGTTGCTCGTTAAATTGTAATTTTTATTGTTACCATAATTAAAACAATCCGCCGGAAACGGAAACATTACTTACATGCATATTTTACGTGATTAATCGTATTCACAAACTTCTGATGCAACATAAAAAAAAGGTATAAATTTAAAATGAAAGCAAAACTCAGTGAATGGTACGACGTAAAAGAAAACGCAATAACGTGCCAAATACTCGTAAATCACGTGAAACATAAAATTAAAGTTAGAAATTTAAACCATATTTGGACACTCAACAACTTAATCGAATAAACACGAACACAAAATGTTTCAAATCATAGAAAATTATGATGCAAGAAAAAAAAAATGTTAAACAGAAATTTCAAATATCAATAAATCGCAAAATTGGGAACTGTTCTTCAAATTAGTCTAAAAGTCTGCAACTAGTACCACAGCCGCCTGTTAGCGCCTAATAAATACTTCGTAGAGCCTTCGAAGGACTGGATTTATGTTTCGATCAATTGTAAAGGCAAAAATCCAGTGGGTTCACTAAACAAGCAAGTAAAATCAATTAAAAAGCACACACACATCTGGTATGTAACTCAAATTACCTTTTATGTTGACGAATAGAAAACAAATAAACTATGGAGTTTATGCATTCAAAATAATTTATAAACTCACCATCGAATCTTATAAGTAAAACCTTACTTAGATCTTAATTATTGTGAGGTAGTTTTTTTTGTTGTTTTTGAACAACGAATACGGCAAAATTTAATGCAATTATTCAACAATAGCGAACAGATTATTAGCTAATAGATAAGGCATTAAGAAAACTAGCTACAAAATGTACAATTATTCTAACTAAATATGTATAATACCTAGAAGATGTTATGAATGTATTTAAATCCGTGCATATTTTAATTTAATCATAGATTTCTAAATAACAAGCAACGTTGCTAAGAAAGAGTTTTTTTTTTTCTCATTCAATAAATATAAATACTATTGATTTAAGTTAAGTGAACCAATGAAATTGTAGAAGTTATGGAAAAATTATGAGTATTTACATTAAAAATTCTTAATGTAATAATTACAATTCCAACAGACAAGTTCATGTAAGAAGAACAAGCGCTTAAAAATACGTTTTACTTTACACAAATTGTTGTTAAAATTAAAATTATTAAATTTAAAAAAATGGAAAAATGGAGGGAAATAACATCAACTCCTCCCCCCCTCTACTCCTCTCATCTCTCTCCCACCTCCCTCTCAGCGTAATACTACTTTCTTTTTGTTGATTTCTTTTCTTTTTTTTTTTTTTTTTTTTGCCGCCAGCGTAGTATCGATCGCGATGTGGTGTCGTCGTGCGAATTTTCGGTTATCGGTCTTGTTCTTGGCAGTATAGCCACAGTAAGCCTCAGCTCCTTTCTTTTTTTTTGTAACTGGGGTTTCAAGACGCTGTCGGGGTTGTTGAAGAACCCCCCCCACTTTCCCTGAGCACGGCCGGAAGAGCTGAGCTGCCCTGACAGCGATCATATCTTCGTTCGTGATTTTTTTTTTTGATTTTTTTTTTTTGTTGTAAATTTAGTTTACCGCGAACCCACACCCCCCTAACGTTACAATGTTCAGGTTGATGTTGATGTTCACGATGATATTGATGTTCAGGATGATGTTGATGATCAGGTTAGTGTTGACGATCGGTTGATGTTGACGATCGGTTGATGTTGATGATCGGTTGAAGTTGATGTTTAGAATTATGTTGATGTTCAGGTTGATGTTGATGTTCAGGATGACGTTGATGATCGGTTGGTGTTGATTTTCACGATGATGTTGATGTTCAGGATGATGTTGATGTTCAGGTTTAATTTGATGTTCAGGTTGATGATGATGTTCAGGATGATGTTGATGTTGATGTTCAGGTTAATGTTGATGTTCAGGTTGATGTTGATATTCAGGATGATGTTGATTTTCAGGATCATGTTAACGACCAGGATGATGTTGATGTTAATGTTGATGTTCATGTTCAGGATGACGTTGGTGATCAGTTGGTGTTGATGTACGCGATGATGTTGTTGTTCAGGATAATGTTGATGTTCAGGTTGATGTTGATGTTCAGGTTGATGTTGATGTTCAGGTTGATGTTGTTGTTCAGGATGATATTGATGTTCAGGATGATGTTGATGATCAGGTTAATGTTGACGATCGGTTGATGTTGACGATCGGTTGATGTTGATGATCAGTTGATGTTGATGTTTAGGATTACGTTGATGTTCAGGTTGATGTTGATGTTCACGATGATGTTGATGTTCAGGATGATGTTGATGGTCAGGTTGATTTGATGTTCAGGTTGATTTGATGTTCAGGTTGATGTTGATGTTCAGGTTGATGTTGATGTTCAGGATGATGTTGATGTTCGGGTTAATGTTGATGTTCAGGTTGATGTTGATGTTCAGGTTGGTCTTGAGGTTTAGGTTGATGTTGATGTTCAGGATGATGTTGATGTTCAGGTTGATGTTGATGTTCAGGTTGATGTTGATGTTCAGGTTGTTTTGATGTTCAGGTTGATGTTGATGTTCAGGTTCATGTTGATGTTCACGATGATATTGATGTTCAGGATGATGTTGATGATCAGATTAGTGTTGACGATCGGTTGATGTTGACGATCGGTTGATGTTGATGATCGGTTGATGTTGACGATCGGTTGATGTTGATGATCAGTTGATGTTGATGTTTAGGATTACGTTGATGTTCAGGTTGATGTTGATGTTCACGATGATGTTGATGTTCGCGATGATGTTATTGTTCAGGATGATGTTAATGTTCAGGTTGATGTTGATGTTCAGGTTGATGTTGATGTTCAGGTTTATCTTGAGGTTTAGGTTGATGTTGATGTTTAGGATGATGTAGATGTTCAGGTTGATGTTGATAATCAGGTTGATCTTGAGGTTTAGGTTGATGTTGATGTTCAGGATGATGTTGATGTTCAGGTTAATGTTGATGTTCAGGTTGATGTTGATATTCAGGATGATGTTGATTTTCAGGAT
The DNA here is from genome assembly GCA_937620795.1 of Thecophora atra. Lineage (NCBI taxonomy): Eukaryota > Metazoa > Arthropoda > Insecta > Diptera > Conopidae > Thecophora > Thecophora atra. Next base: position 65,420,447 of record OW569398.1, read on the forward strand.
GATGTTGATTTTCAGGATCATGTTAATGACCAGGATGATGTTGATGTTCAGGTTGAAGTTCATGTTCATGTTCACGATGGGGTTGATATTTAGGCTGATGTAGATGTTCAGGTTGATATTGACGATCGATTGATGTTGATGATCGTTTGAAGTTAATGTTCGGGATTATGTTGATGTTCAGGTTGCTGTTGATGTTTAGGTTGATTTTGATGTTCAGGATGATGTTGATGTTCAGGTTGATGTTGATGTTCAGGTTGATGTTGATGTTCAGGTTGGTCTTGAGGTTTAGGTTGATGTTGATGTTCAGGATGATGTTGATGTTCAGGTTGATGTTGATGTTCAGGTTGATGTTGATGTTCAGGTTGTTTTGATGTTCAGGTTGATGTTGATGTTCAGGTTCATGTTGATGTTCACGATGATATTGATGTTCAGGATGATGTTGATGATCAGATTAGTGTTGACGATCGGTTGATGTGGACGATCGGTTGATGTTGATGATCGGTTGAAGTTGATGTTTAGAATTATGTTGATGTTCAGGTTGATGTTGATGTTCAGGATGACGTTGATGATCGGTTGGTGTTGATTTTCACGATGATGTTGATGTTCAGGATGATGTTGATGTTCAGGTTTAATTTGATGTTCAGGTTGATGATGATGTTCAGGATGATGTTGATGTTCAGGATGATGTTGATGTTGATGTTCAGGTTAATGTTGATGTTCAGGTTGATGTTGATATTCAGGATGATGTTGATTTTCAGGATTATGTTAATGACCAGGATGATGTTAATGTTCAGGTTGAAGTTCATGTTCATGTTCACGATGGGGTTGATATTTAGGCTGATGTAGATGTTCAGGTTGATATTGACGATCGATTGATGTTGATGATCGGTTGAAGTTAATGTTCGTGATTATGTTGATGTTCAGGTTGATGTTGATGTTTAGGTTGATTTTGATGTTCAGGATGATGTTGATGTTCAGGTTGATGTTGATGTTCAGGTTGATGTTGATGTTCAAGTTGGTCTTGAGGTTTAGGTTGATGTTGATGTTCAAGATGATGTTGATGTTCAGGTTGATGTTGATGTTCAGGTTGATGTTGATGTTCAGGTTGTTTTGATGTTCAGGTTGATGTTGATTTTCAGGTTGATGTTGATGTTCACGATGATATTGATGTTCAGGATGATGTTGATGATCAGGTTAGTGTTGACGATCGGTTGATGTTGACGATCGGTTGATGTTGATGATCAGTTGATGTTGATGTTTAGGATTACGTTGATGTTCAGGTTGATGTTGATGTTCACGATGATGTTGATGTTCGCGATGATGTTATTGTTCAGGATGATGTTAATGTTCAGGTTGATGTTGATGTTCAGGTTGATGTTGATGTTCAGGTTGATGTTGATGTTCAGGATGATATTGATGTTCAGGATGATGTTGATGATCAGGTTAGTGTTGACGATCGGTTGATGTTGACGATCGGTTGATGTTGATGATCAGTTGATGTTGATGTTTAGGATTACGTTGATGTTCAGCTTGATGTTGATGTTCACGATGATGTTGATGTTCAGGATGATGTTGATGTTCAGGTTGATTTGATGTTCAGGTTGATTTGATGTTCAGGTTGGTGTTGATGTTCAGGTTGATGTTGATGTTCAGGATGATGTTGATGTTCAGGTTAATGTTGATGTTCATGTTCACGGTGGGGTTATGTTTAGGATGATGTAGATGTTCAGGTTTATGTTGATAATCAGGTTTATCTTGAGGTTTAGGTTGATGTTGATGTTTAGGATGATGTAGATGTTCAGGTTGATGTTGATAATCAGGTTGATCTTGAGGTTTAGGTTGATGTTGATGTTCAGGATGATGTTGATGTTCAGGTTAATGTTGATGTTCAGGTTGATGTTGATATTCAGGATGATGTTGATTTTCAGGATGATGTTGATTTTCAGGATCATGTTAATGACCAGGATGATGTTGATGTTCAGGTTGAAGTTCATGTTCATGTTCACGATGGGGTTGATATTTAGGCTGATGTAGATGTTCAGGTTGATATTGACGATCGATTGATGTTGATGATCGGTTGAAGTTAATGTTCGTGATTATGTTGATGTTCAGGTTGATGTTGATGTTTAGGTTGATTTTGATGTTCAGGATGATGTTGATGTTCAGGTTGATGTTGATGTTCAGATTGATGTTGATGTTCAGGTTGGTCTTGAGGTTTAGGTTGATGTTGATGTTCAAGATGATGTTGATGTTCAGGTTGATGTTGATGTTCAGGTTGATGTTGATGTTCAGGTTGTTTTGATGTTCAGGTTGATGTTGATGTTCAGGTTGATGTTGATGTTCACGATGATATTGATGTTCAGGATGATGTTGATGATCAGGTTAGTGTTGACGATCGGTTGATGTTGACGATCGGTTGATGTTGATGATCAGTTGATGTTGATGTTTAGGATTACGTTGATGTTCAGGTTGATGTTGATGTTCAGGTTGATGTTGATGTTCAGGTTGATGTTGATGTTCAGGATGATATTGATGTTCAGGATGATGTTGATGATCAGGTTAGTGTTGACGATCGGTTGATGTTGACGATCGGTTGATGTTGATGATCAGTTGATGTTGATGTTTAGGATTACGTTGATGTTCAGCTTGATGTTGATGTTCACGATGATGTTGATGTTTAGGATGATGTTGATGTTCAGGTTGATATTGACGATCGATTGATGTTGATGATCGGTTGAAGTTAATGTTTGGGATTATGTTGATGTTCAGATTGATGTTGATGTTTAGGTTGATTTTGATGTTCAGGATGATGTTGATGTTCAGGTTGATGTTGATGTTCAGGTTGATGTTGATGTTCAGGTTGGTCTTGAGGTTTAGGTTGATGTTGATGTTCAGGATGATGTTGATGTTCAGGTTGATGTTGATGTTCAGGTTGATGTTGATGTTCAGGTTGTTTTTATGTTCAGGTTGATGTTGATGTTCACGATGATATTGATGTTCAGGATGATGTTGATGATCAGGTTAGTATTGACGATCGGTTGATGTTGACGATCGGTTGATGTTGATGATCGGTTGAAGTTGATGTTTAGAATTATGTTGATGTTCAGGTTGATGTTGATGTTCAGGATGACGTTGATGATCTTTTGGTGTTGATTTTCACGATGATGTTGATGTTCAGGATGATGTTGATGTTCAGGTTTAATTTGATGTTCAGGTTGATGATGATGTTCAGGATGATGTTGATGTTCAGGATGATGTTGATGTTGATGTTCAGGTTAATGTTGATGTTCAGGTTGATGTTGATATTCAGGATGATGTTGATTTTCAGGATCATGTTAATGACCAGGATGATGTTGATGTTCAGGTTGATGTTGATGTTCACGATGATGTTGATGTTCAGGATGATGTTGATGTTCAGGTTGATTTTATGTTCAGGTTGATGTTGATGTTCAGGTTGATGTTGATGTTCAGGATGATAGTGATGTTCAGGTTGATCTTGAGAATCAGGTTGATAATGATGTTCAGGATGATGTTGATGTTCAGGATAATGCTGATGTTCAGGTTGATGTTGATGTTCAGGTTGATGTTGATGTTCAGGATGATGTTGATTTTCAGGATCATGTTATTGACCAGCATGATGTTGATGGTCAGGATGATGTTGATGATCGGTTGGTGTTGCTATTCAGGATAATGTTGATGTTCAGGGTGATGTTTATATTCAGGTTGATGTTGATGTTCAGGATGATGTTGATTTTCAGGATCATGTTAATGACCAGCATGATGTTGATGTTAATGATCGGTTGGTTGATTTGATGTTCAGGTTGATGTTGATGTTCAGGTTGATGTTGATGTTCAGGATGATGTTGATGATCAGGTTAGTGTTGATGATCGGTTGATGTTGATGTTTAGGATTACGTTTGTAACGAGTTTTATTCCTTAGGCTGGGATAAAACTCAGTCTGTCCAGGGTTCGTTAAAGGGGTCTCGCAACCCTCTAACATTCAACGTATTTCCGAATTACTCACGACTGTCTTCGCGACAGTCTAGCACTGACTCTGTCAAGAGTTCAGCTCGGACGTTGTTTATCGTGTTTTTAATTTATTATTTTATTATTATTCACTTAACAATTCTTATACTTATATTAATGCTTAACAATTTCTATACCTAATAATACGTACAATGAAGGGGGGATAGAGTATCCCGCAGCAGAAGGCTGCACAATGTGTATAGCCTACTCAAAGCACCAAAGGAGACGCGGAGGTTGGTGGGAAGTACAACAACTTCCTGGCAGAAGGCCTCGATATGCGGAAGGCGAGTGGTTAGAGTGAGAGCAAAAGTGCTACTCGGGCAGATGGCCTTAAATGTATTCGGTGACGTCAGAGCGTCCACCAACAAAAAGTCTCTATTTTGGTACCTTGTGTAGGTGCCCTACCTAGTTGTTGTACAATTATTTTTGCACAACGGAGACCGAAGTCGAAAGCCACTGTTATTTCTGTGACTGAGGCCAAAGCCTGAAAGCGTCAGTTATTTCTGAGCGCTGAGACCGAAGTCGAAAGCCACTGTTAGTTCTGTGACTGAGGCCGAAGCCGAAAGCGTCAGTTATTTCTGAGCGCTGAGACCGAAGTCGAAAGTCACTGTTATTTCTGTGACTGAGGCCGAAGCCGAAAGAGCTGGAGGGGGGGAAAAGGAAAGGGATCCAAAAAACACAAAGACTTTGCAACTACTGCAAACGACTCTGATCGGTTTCCAACTCTGAAAATATTTTGCAGTTTGCGCATCCTATACGTGGTATGATGGTTAAACTGTTTGAGAATTCAAAGCTCTGATTACGAATCAGCGGGAAAGCAAAAGCGAATAAAATGGTTTTTGCTTGTGTGACGTATGTTAGCGCCTTCGTAACCCGTACTTGGCGGATTTTGTTGTTTGCTTAATTTGATGCTTTTTTTATGTTTTATTCGTTTATAATTTATTTCTATTAATTTGCTTCAATAAAAAATAGAAAACATATTTAAAGAACAAAAAAAAAGAATATAAAGAAATTGACTGCCGCTGTTCGGTTTCGAACCGGCTTCCCTCGTGTTGGGATTTTTATGTGGAAGCTCAGAGAGCAGTGTTCTGTGTATAATAAAAAGAATTGTAACATGGCATTAATTATGCCTGTTACAGTCTATCCCTATTTTGGTTGACAAAAAAAAAGGAAAAGGATGGTTTGTTTATTGTATATGCATATATATATATATTTATATATTTTTTTTTTTTTTTTTTTTTGGAATAGTGAGTAAGTATAATTTGAAAAAAAAAACAAATATAATGTAAATCTAGAAACTAATGTATTTTCCCTTCTTGGTTTAAAGTTTTTTTTTTTCTTGTGTATATGTTCGTATAAAAAAATATAATGTAAAATTAAGGTATTTCGTTTGTTAATAGTAAATATATATGTTCGTATAATATAATGTAAATATAAAATTAAGGTATATTTCATTCTTTGTTTTTTTTTTCGCTTGTGTATATGTTCGTATAAAAATGTAAATATAATGTAAAATTAAGGTATTTCGTTTGTTAATAGAAAAACAATAAAAAGTATAATAGTGTAAATAATGTTTTTGATGCTTTTGTAACAACAAGAAATAAGACGCGAATGTGGGTGATAATGTTGCTTACTTCTTTTTAGAGCATTTGATGTAGCTTTTTGTGGTAGCGAGTTCTAAAAAGGACGGAGCTGTGCGTGTCCTGGGTTGGTGGTGATGATCCGCCAGGTGTCTCCGTGGCTGATTTTCGCCCATCCATCTTGGACAATCACGTTAGCCACTCCTTCCGGTCTTCGGATTGTGAATGTCCGTCGTTCCGGTGTATGTTGTGGTGCTATTTTTATCTTTTTTAGCCATTCTTCAATGGCCCTTTGGTTTCGTTGTGGCCCTTTTGGTTCGGTTGCAGGCGCTGCTTTCCCTGTCCTGGATGCTTGTTTAGTGGGTGCTTTCCGCGGTTGTGGTGTGTGGGATGCTCGTAGCTCGGGTCTATTCTTATTTAACGCTGCTCGGATCGCGGTTAGTTTGACAGCGGGTTTCTTTGTTTTGCGTGCAGTGGACACTGTCATTGCACGGTGGAGTATCTCCTGCCTTCTCTGTGACTCTATTGGTGGCACGAAAGGGGGAATCGGTGTGACCCATTGTGTTGCGTGTACGCCTGGTCGTTGTGGTTTTGTTGGTTTCCGGAGGTGAGCCATTTTCTTCTTTTTTTTTCTTGGTATATTATTTATTTTCTTTTCGCGTGACGTGTGATCGGTTTGATTGATTACGAGTGACTGATTAATTACTTGCGTTGGAACGCTGTGGTATTTTTTCCACTGTGGTGAGTTAGGTGTCTGGGGTGAGTGTTGATCGTGGTGCGAATTTGACTTCTTTCGTGTGAATCGGTTGTTTGTGGGGAAGATTTTGAGATCTTGCACATGCACTCGGAGTTTTTTATTTGGGTGTGATTCATCTGATAGAATTGCTATGTTGGGTGATGTGTACTGGAGTATTTTGTGCGGTCCCACATATTTTGGTGCGATGTTACACGGTGTACAGATTTTCTCCATGCGATTCTTTGTTTCGCTTATTAATTTTTGGAGTTGTATTTGGTCGTCTTTTTGACTGCTGTAGTAGAGAGCAAAGTTTTCGTTGGCCGATGTTGTTTTTAGTTCATGCCCACCGATGCTGATGTGGATGCCGATTATTTTTAAGAGGTCTGTGCCGAGTATTAAATCTTCGGTCAGCCCAGGCATATGTTGTAGATGGTGGTAGTATACTTTGTTATTTATTTGTATTTTCGTTTTTCCGTAGTTATGGACGGTTACGGTTTCCCCATTGGCCAGTGCGATCGGTATGTCTCTTGTGCGGTTTTTTGTGCGTAGGTTAAGTTTACGCTTTAGGTTGTCGCCCATAAACGTTAGAGACGCTCCGGTGTCAATCAAAGCATCGACTGTGTATTGCTCACACTTAACTGGTATGTAGTAGCGGCCAGCGACGGGTGGTGTTTTAGTGTTGTTTTGGTGGCATGGGCAATCGCGAGATAAGATTCCCATTTCTCTGCAATGAGAGCAGAACAGCAGTTTCTTTGTTGGGCACTTCTTTTTAGGGTGTCTTGGCTGTCGGCAAGACCAACAATGTGTACGCCGATCGTATGTAGGGGGCGTTAGGCAATTATTTGCGTGACGATTTGTTCTCGTTTCTTCACTTCTAAGATGCTCATATTCCTCGGCTTGCGTCATTAATTCGTCTAGATTGTTGAAGTCGTTGCGTTTGATGTACAGTCGATACTCGGGGCGTAGTCCTTCATATGCTCGCTCGATCTGTTGCTCGCTCTTCATGTGTGGGTGTTGTCTTATCAATGTCATTAGGTGAAGAATATAATCTTTGGCACGTTCGCGATTACTCTGTCTTCTTCGCATAATTTCTTCTTCTAATCTGAGTACATGTCGCGGTGGTTGGAAGAATGTTTTTGCTGCTGTCCGGAAGTCTGCCCACGTGTGAACTTCGCTTCTTTTATATCGCCACCAGTCTCGTGCTCGGTCTTTGAATATTTCATTCAGTGGTAGCAGAAGGTGGTTGTAATTGACTCCATAACAGTCGGCTAGTTCTTCAATAGTCTCCAGGAATTCGTTTAATGGTCGATTCCCATTAAAATGGAGTCCCCATCTTCGTACTGTATTCATAACGTCAATGTTATTGCCATTGGTATGATTTGCGGGTGGTTGCCATGTACCAGTGGGCGTATCATTGCATGATTCTTGTGTCGGAGTATGTACACATGTTTTTTGTTTTTCCTCGTTGTCTTTTTTCTTTTGTAAGTGAATATAATTGCTAATTCGTTTTCGAATTTCTTTCATGGTACCATCTGTAGGTAACCCCTTTCCATGTAAGTATTTTTCCAGCTCTTCTTTCTTTAGGTAGTAAACCCAGCTGGTCGACGTTTCGTCGATTTCTTTAATTGTAGTTGTGGTGGTGTGACTTTCTTCTGAAGAAGAATGTCCCTGCTCGGGCGCCATTTGTAACGAGTTTTATTCCTTAGGCTGGGATAAAACTCAGTCTGTCCAGGGTTCGTTAAAGGGGTCTCGCAACCCTCTAACATTCAACGTATTTCCGAATTACTCACGACTGTCTTCGCGACAGTCTAGCACTGACTCTGTCAAGAGTTCAGCTCGGACGTTGTTTATCGTGTTTTTAATTTATTATTTTATTATTATTCACTTAACAATTCTTATACTTATATTAATGCTTAACAATTTCTATACCTAATAATACGTACAATGAAGGGGGGATAGAGTATCCCGCAGCAGAAGGCTGCACAATGTGTATAGCCTACTCAAAGCACCAAAGGAGACGCGGAGGTTGGTGGGAAGTACAACAACTTCCTGGCAGAAGGCCTCGATATGCGGAAGGCGAGTGGTTAGAGTGAGAGCAAAAGTGCTACTCGGGCAGATGGCCTTAAATGTATTCGGTGACGTCAGAGCGTCCACCAACAAAAAGTCTCTGGTTTGGTACCTTGTGTAGGTGCCCTACCTAGTTGTTGTACAATTATTTTTGCACAACGGAGACCGAAGTCGAAAGCCACTGTTATTTCTGTGACTGAGGCCAAAGCCTGAAAGCGTCAGTTATTTCTGAGCGCTGAGACCGAAGTCGAAAGCCACTGTTAGTTCTGTGACTGAGGCCGAAGCCGAAAGCGTCAGTTATTTCTGAGCGCTGAGACCGAAGTCGAAAGTCACTGTTATTTCTGTGACTGAGGCCGAAGCCGAAAGAGCTGGAGGGGGGGAAAAGGAAAGGGATCCAAAAAACACAAAGACTTTGCAACTACTGCAAACGACTCTGATCGGTTTCCAACTCTGAAAATATTTTGCAGTTTGCGCATCCTATACGTGGTATGATGGTTAAACTGTTTGAGAATTCAAAGCTCTGATTACGAATCAGCGGGAAAGCAAAAGCGAATAAAATGGTTTTTGCTTGTGTGACGTATGTTAGCGCCTTCGTAACCCGTACTTGGCGGATTTTGTTGTTTGCTTAATTTGATGCTTTTTTTATGTTTTATTCGTTTATAATTTATTTCTATTAATTTGCTTCAATAAAAAATAGAAAACATATTTAAAGAACAAAAAAAAAGAATATAAAGAAATTGACTGCCGCTGTTCGGTTTCGAACCGGCTTCCCTCGTGTTGGGATTTTTATGTGGAAGCTCAGAGAGCAGTGTTCTGTGTATAATAAAAAGAATTGTAACATGGCATTAATTATGCCTGTTACACGTTGATGTTCAGGTTGATGTTGATGTTCACGATGATGTTGATGTTCAGGATGATGTTGATGTTCAGGTTGATTTGATGTTCAGATTGATTTGATGTTCAGGTTGATGTTGATGTTCAGGTTGATGTTAATGTCCAGGATGATGTTGATGTTCAGGATGATGTTGATGTTCAGGTGCATTTTAATGTTCGGGTTAATGTTGATATTCATATTCACGGTGGGGTTGATGTTTAGGATGATGCAGATGGTCAGGTTGATGTTGATAATCAGGTTGATGTTGATGATCGGTTGAGGTTAATCTTCGGGATTATGTTAATGTTCAGGTTGATGTTGATGTTCAGGTTGAAGTTGATGTTCATGTTCACGATGGGGTTGATATTTAGGCTGATGTAGATGTTCAGGTTGATATTGACGATCGATTGATGTTGATGATCGGTTGAAGTTAATGTTCGGGATTATGTTGATGTTCAGATTGATGTTGATGTTTAGGTTGATTTTGATGTTCAGGATGATGTTGATGTTCAGGTTAATGTTGATGTTCAGGTTGATGTTGATGTTCAGGTTGGTCTTGAGGTTTAGGTTGATGTTGATGTTCAGGATGATGTTGATGTTCAGGTTGATGTTGATGTTCAGGTTGATGTTGATGTTCAGGTTGTTTTGATGTTCAGGTTGATGTTGATGTTCAGGTTGATGTTGATGTTCACGATGATATTGATGTTCAGGATGATGTTGATGATCAGGTTAGTGTTGACGATCGGTTGATGTTGACGATCGGTTGATGTTGATGATCGGTTGAAGTTGATGTTTAGAATTATGTTGATGTTCAGGTTGATGTTGATGTTCACGATGATGTTGATGTTCAGGATGATGTTGATGTTCAGGTTGATTTGATGTTCAGGTTGATGTTGATGTTCAGGTTGATGTTGATGTTCAGGATGATATTGATGTTCAGGATGATGTTGATGTTCAGGTTAAGGTTGATGTTCATGTTCACGGTGGGGTTATGTTTAGGATGATGTAGATGTTCAGGTTGATGTTGATGTTCACGATGATGTTGGTGTTCAGGATGATGTTGATGTTCAGGTTGATTTGATGTTCAGGTTGATGTTGATGTTCAGGTTGATGTTGATGTTTAGGATGATATTGATGTTCAGGATGATGTTGATGTTCAGGTTGATTTGATGTTCAGGTTGATGTTGATGTTCAGGTTGATGTTGATGTTCAGGATGATATTGATGTTCAGGATGATGTTGATGTTCAGTTTGATTTGATGTTCAGGTTGATGTTGATGTTCAGGTTGATGTTGATGTTCAGGATGATATTGATGTTCAGGATGATGTTGATGTTCAGGTTAAGGTTGATGTTCATGTTCACGGTGGGGTTATGTTTAGGATGATGTAGATGTTCAGGTTGATGTTGATGTTCAGGATGATATTGATGTTCAGGATGATGTTGATGATCAGGTTAGTGTTGACGATCGGTTGATGTTGACGATCGGTTGATGTTGATGATCGGTTGAAGTTGATGTTTAGAATTATGTTGATGTTCAGGTTGATGTTGATGTTCACGATGATGTTGATGTTCAGAATGATGTTGATGTTCAGGATGATGTTGATGTTCAGGTTGATTTGATGTTCAGGTTGATGTTGATGTTCAGGTTGATGTTGATGTTCAGGATGATGTTGATGTTCAGGTTAAGGTTGATGTTCATGTTCACGGTGGGGTTATGTTTAGGATGATGTAGATGTTCAGGTTGATGTTGATGTTCAGGTTGATCTTCAGGTTCAGGTTGATGTTGATGTTCAGGATGATGTTAATGTTCACGATGATGTTGATTTTTAGGATGATGTCGATGTACAGGTTTATTTCGATGTTCATGTTTATGTTGATGTTCATGTTCACGGTGGGGTTGATGTTTAGGATGATGTAGATGTTCAGGTTGATGTTGATAATCAGGTTGATCTTGAGGTTTAGGTTGATGTTGATGTTGAGGATGATGTAGATGTTCAGGTTGATGTCGATAATCAGGTTGATCTTGAGGTTGAGGTTGATGTTAATGTTCAGGATGATGTTGATGTTCAGGATGATGTTGATGTTCAGGTTGATGTTGATGTTTAGGATGATGTTGATGTTCAGGTTGATGTTGATGTTCAGGATGATGTGGATTTTCAGGATCATGTTAATGACCAGGATGATGTTGATGTTAATGTTGGTGTTAATGTTGATGTTCATGTTCAGGATGACGTTGAGAATCAGTTGGTGTTGATGTTCGCGATGATGTTGTTGTTCAGGATGATGTTGATGTTCAGGTTGATGTTGATGTTCAGGTTGATGTTGATGTTCAGGTTGATGTCAATGTTCAGGATGATGTTAATGTTCACGATGATGTTGATTTTTAGGATGATGTTGATGTACAGGTTTATTTTGATGTTCATGTTAATGTTGATGTTCATGTTCACGATGTGGTTGATGTTTAGGATGATGTAGATGTTCAGGTTGATGTTGATGTTCAGGTTGATCTTCAGGTTCAGGTTGATGTTGATGTTCAGGATGATGTTAATGTTCACGATGATGTTGATTTTTAGGATGATGTTGATTTTCACGATGATGTTGATGTTCAGGATGATGTTGATGTTCAGGTTTAATGTGATGTTCAGGTTGATGATGATGTTCAGGATGATGTTGATGTTCAGGATGATGTTGATGTTGATGTTCAGGTTAATGTTGATGTTCAGGTTGATGTTGATATTCAGGATGATGTTGATTTTCAGGAGCATGTTAATGACCAGGATGATGTTGATGTTCAGGTTGAAGTTGATGTTCATGTTCACGATGGGGTTGATATTTAGGCTGATGTAGATGTTCAGGTTGATATTGACGATCGATTGATGTTGATGATCGGTTGAAGTTAATGTTCGGGATTATGTTGATTTTCAGGTTGATGTTGATGTTCAGGTTGATGTTGATGTTTAGGTTGATTTTGATGTTCAGGATGATGTTGATGTTCAGGTTGATGTTGATGTTCAGGTTGATGTTGATATTCAGGATGATGTTGATTTTCAGGATCATGTCAATCACCAGGATGATGTTGATGTTAATGTTCATGTTCATGTTCACGATGGGAATGATGTTTAGTATGATGTATATGTTCAGGTTGATGTTGATGTTCAGGTTGATCTTCAGGTTCAGGTTTACAGGTTTATTTTGATGTTCATGTTAATGTTGATTTTCATGTTCACGATGGGGTTGATGTTTAGGCTGATGTAGATGTTAAGGTTAACATTAACGATCGATTGATATTGATGATCGGTTGTTGAGGTTGATGTTCAGGATTATGTTGATGTTCAGGAAGGTGTTGATTTTTAGGATCATGTTATTGACCAGCATGATGTTGATGTTCAGGATGATGTTGATGATCGGTTGGTGTTGATGTTCAGGTTGATGTTGATGTTCAGGATGATGTTGATGTTCAGGTTGATGTTGATGTTCAGGTTGATGTTGATGTTCAGGATGATGTTGATTTTCAGGATCATGTTATTGACCAGCATGATGTTGATGGTCAGGATGATGTTGATGATCGGTTGGTGTTGCTGTTCAGGATAATGTTGATGTTCAGGGTGATGTTTATATTCAGGTTGATGTTGATGTTCAGGATGATGTTGATTTTCAGGATCATGTTAATGACCAGCATGATGTTGATGTTAATGATCGGTTGGTGTTGATGTTCAGGTTGATTTGATGTTCAGGTTGATGTTGATGTTCAGGTTGATGTTGATGTTCAGGATGATGTTGATGACCAGGTTAGTGTTGATGATCGGTTGATGTTGATGTTTAGGATTACGTTGATGTTCAGGTTGATGTTGATGTTCACGATGATGTTGATTTTTAGGATGATGTTGATATTCATGTTCACGGTGGGGTTGATGTTTAGGATGATGTAGATGTTCAGGTCGATGTTGATAATTAGGTTGATCTTGAGGTTTAGGTTGATGTTGATGTTTAGGATGATGTAGATGTTCAGGATGATGTTGAAGTTCAGGATGATGTTGATGCTCAGGTTGATGTTGATGTTTAGGTTGATGTTGATGTTCAGGTTGATGTTGATGTTCAGGATGATGTTGATTTTTAGGATGATGTTGATGTACAGGTTTATTTTGATGTTAATGTTGATATTCATGTTCACGGTGGGGTTGATGTTTAGGATGATGTAGATGTTCAGGTTGATGTTGAAAATTAGGTTGATCTTGAGGTTTAGGTTGATGTTGATGTTTAGGATGATGTAGATGTTCAGGATGATGTTGATGTTCAGGATGATGTTGATGCTCAGGTTGATGTTGATGTTTAGGTTGATGTTGATGTTTAGGATGATGTAGATGTTCGGGATGATGTTGATGTTCAGGTTGATTTGATGTTCAGATTGATTTGATGTTCAGGTTGATGTTGATGTTCAGGTTGATGTTGATGTTCAGGATGATGTTGATGTTCAGGTTAATGTTGATGTTCATGTTCACGGTGGGGTTATGTTTACAATGATGTAGATGTTCAGGTTGATGTTGATAATCAGGTTGATCTTGAGGTTTAGGTTGATGTTGATGTTTAGGATGATGTAGATGTTCAGGATGATGTTGATGTTCAGGATGATGTTGATGCTCAGGTTGATGTTGATGTTTAGGTTGATGTTGATGTTCAGGTTGATGTTGATGTTCAGGATGATGTTGATTTTCAGGATCATGTTAATGACCAGGATGATGTTGATGTTAATGTTGATGTTCATGTTCACGATGGGGTTGATGTTTAGGATGATGTAGATGTTCAGGTTGATGTTCAGGTTGATCTTCAGGTTCAGGTTGATGTTGATGTTCACGATGATGTTGATTTTTAGGATGATGTTGATGTACAGGTTTATTTTGATGTTAATGTTGATATTCATGTTCACGGTGGGGTTGATGTTTAGGATGATGTAGATGTTCAGGTTGATGTTGATAATTAGGTTGATCTTGAGGTTTAGGTTGATGTTGATGTTTAGGATGATGATGATGTTCAGGATGATGTTGATCTTTAGGATGATGTTGATGTACAGGTTTATTTTGCTGTTCATGTTAATGTTGATGTTCATGTTCACGATGGGGTTGATGTTAAGGCTGATGTAGATGTTCAGGTTGATATTGACGATCGATTGATGTTGATGATCGGTTGAGGTTGCTGTTCAGGATGATGTTGATGTTCAGGTTGATGTTGATGTTCAGGTTGATGTTGATGTTCAGGATGATGTTGATGTTCAGGTTAAGGTTGATGTTCATGTTCACGGTGGGGTTATGTTTAGGATGATGTAGATGTTCAGTTTGATGTTGATGTTCAGGTTGATCTTCAGGTTCAGGTTGATGTTGATGTTCAGGATGATGTTAATGTTCACGATGATGTTGATTTTTAGGATGATGTCGATGTACAGGTTTATTTCGATGTTCATGTTTATGTTGATGTTCATGTTCACGGTGGGGTTGATGTTTAGGATGATGTAGATGTTCAGGTTGATGTTGATAATCAGGTTGATCTTGAGGTTTAGGTTGATGTTGATGTTAAGGATGATGTAGATGTTCAGGTTGATGTCGATAATCAGGTTGATCTTGAGGTTTAGGTTGATGTTAATGTTCAGGATGATGTTGATGTTCAGGATGATGTTGATGTTCAGGTTGATGTTGATGTTTAGGATGATGTTGATGTTCAGGTTGATGTTGATGTTCAGGATGATGTGGATTTTCAGGATCATGTTAATGACCAGGATGATGTTGATGTTAATGTTGGTGTTAATGTTGATGTTCATGTTCAGGATGACGTTGGGAATCAGTTGGTGTTGATGTTCGCGATGATGTTGTTGTTCAGGATGATGTTGATGTTCAGGTTGATGTTGATGTTCAGGTTGATGTTGATGTTCAGGTTGATGTCAATGTTCAGGATGATGTTAATGTTCTCGATGATGTTGATTTTTAGGATGATGTTGATGTACAGGTTTATTTTGATGTTCATGTTAATGTTGATGTTCATGTTCACGATGTGGTTGATGTTTAGGATGATGTAGATGTTCAGGTTGATGTTGATGTTCAGGTTGATCTTCAGGTTCAGGTTGATGTTGATGTTCAGGATGATGTTAATGTTCACGATGATGTTGATTTTTAGGATGATGTTGATTTTCACGATGATGTTGATGTTCAGGATGATGTTGATGTTCAGGTTTAATGTGATGTTCAGGTTGATGATGATGTTCAGGATGATGTTGATGTTCAGGATGATGTTGATGTTGATGTTCAGGTTAATGTTGATGTTCAGGTTGATGTTGATATTCAGGATGATGTTGATTTTCAGGAGCATGTTAATGACCAGGATGATGTTGATGTTCAGGTTGAAGTTGATGTTCATGTTCACGATGGGGTTGATATTTAGGCTGATGTAGATGTTCAGGTTGATATTGACGATCGATTGATGTTGATGATCGGTTGAAGTTAATGTTCGGGATTATGTTGATGTTCAGGTTGATGTTGATGTTCAGGTTGATGTTGATGTTTAGGTTGATTTTGATGTTCAGGATGATGTTGATGTTCAGGTTGATGTTGATGTTCAGGTTGATGTTGATGTTCAGGTTGGTCTTGAGGTTTAGGTTGATGTTGATGTTCAGGATGATGTTGATATTCAGGTTGATGTTGATGTTCAGGTTGATGTTGATGTTCAGGTTGTTTTGATGTTCAGGTTGATGTTGATGTTCATGTTCACGATGTGGTTGATGTTTAGGATGATGTAGATGTTCAGGTTGATGTTGATGTTCAGGTTGATCTTCAGTTTCAGGTTGATGTTGATGTTCAGGATGATGTTAATGTTCGCGATGATGTTGATTTTTAGGATGATGTTGATGTACAGGTTTATTTTGATGTTCATGTTAATGTTGATGTTCATGTTCACGGTGGGGTTGATGTTTAGGATGATGTAGATGTTCAGGTTGATGTTGATAATCAGGTGGATCTTGAGGTTTAGGTTGATGTTGATGTTAAGGATGATGTAGATGTTCAGGTTGATGTTGATAATCAGGTTGATCTTGAGGTTTAGGTTGATGTTGATGTTCAGGATGATGTTGATGTTCAGGATGATGTTGATGTTCAGGTTGATGTTAATGTTTAGGATGATGTTGATGTTCAGGTTGATGTTGATATTCAGGATGATGTTGATTTTCAGGATCATGTCAATCACCAGGATGATGTTGATGTTAATGTTCATGTTCATGTTCACGATGGGAATGATGTTTAGTATGATGTATATGTTCAGGTTGATGTTGATGTTCAGGTTGATCTTCAGGTTCAGGTTTACAGGTTTATTTTGATGTTCATGTTAATGTTGATTTTCATGTTCACGATGGGGTTGATGTTTAGGCTGATGTAGATGTAAAGGTTAACATTAACGATCGATTGATGTTGATGATCGGTTGTTGAGGTTGATGTTCAGGATTATGTTGATGTTCAGGAAGATGTTGATTTTTAGGATCATGTTATTGACCAGCATGATGTTGATGTTCAGGATGATGTTGATGATCGGTTGGTGTTGATGTTCAGGTTGATGTTGATGTTCAGGATGATGTTGATGTTCAGGTTGATGTTGATGTTCAGGTTGATGTTGATGTTCAGGATGATGTTGATTTTCAGGATCATGTTATTGACCAGCATGATGTTGATGGTCAGGATGATGTTGATGATCGGTTGGTGTTGCTGTTCAGGATAATGTTGATGTTCAGGGTGATGTTTATATTCAGGTTGATGTTGATGTTCAGGATGATGTTGATTTTCAGGATCATGTTAATGACCAGCATGATGTTGATGTTAATGATCTGTTGGTGTTGATGTTCAGGTTGATTTGATGTTCAGGTTGATGTTGATGTTCACGTTGATGTTGATGTTCAGGATGATGTTGATGACCAGGTTAGTGTTGATGATCGGTTGATGTTGATGTTTAGGATTACGTTGATGTTCAGGTTGATGTTGATGTTCACGATGATGTTGATTTTTAGGATGATGTTGATATTCATGTTCACGGTGGGGTTGATGTTTAGGATGATGTAGATGTTCAGGTCGATGTTGATAATTAGGTTGATCTTGAGGTTTAGGTTGATGTTGATGTTTAGGATGATGTAGATGTTCAGGATGATGTTGAAGTTCAGGATGATGTTGATGCTCAGGTTGATGTTGATGTTTAGGTTGATGTTGATGTTCAGGTTGATGTTCAGGTTGATGTTGATGTTCAGGATGATGTTGATTTTTAGGATGATGTTGATGTACAGGTTTATTTTGATGTTAATGTTGATATTCATGTTCACGGTGGGGTTGATGTTTAGGATGATGTAGATGTTCAGGTTGATGTTGAAAATTAGGTTGATCTTGAGGTTTAGGTTGATGTTGATGTTTAGGATGATGTAGATGTTCAGGATGATGTTGATGTTCAGGATGATGTTGATGCTCAGGTTGATGTTGATGTTTAGGTTGATGTTGATGTTTAGGATGATGTAGATGTTCAGGATGATGTTGATGTTCAGGTTGATTTGATGTTCAGATTGATTTGATGTTCAGGTTGATGTTGATGTTCAGGTTGATGTTGATGTTCAGGATGATGTTGATGTTCAGGTTAATGTTGATGTTCATGTTCACGGTGGGGTTATGTTTACAATGATGTAGATGTTCAGGTTGATGTTGATAATCAGGTTGATCTTGAGGTTTAGGTTGATGTTGATGTTTAGGATGATGTAGATGTTCAGGATGATGTTGATGTTCAGGATGATGTTGATGCTCAGGTTGATGTTGATGTTTAGGTTGATGTTGATGTTCAGGTTGATGTTGATGTTCAGGATGATGTTGATTTTCAGGATCATGTTAATGACCAGGATGATGTTGATGTTAATGTTGATGTTCATGTTCACGATGGGGTTGATGTTTAGGATGATGTAGATGTTCAGGTTGATGTTCAGGTTGATCTTCAGGTTCAGGTTGATGTTGATGTTCACGATGATGTTGATTTTTAGGATGATGTTGATGTACAGGTTTATTTTGATGTTAATGTTGATATTCATGTTCACGGTGGGGTTGATGTTTAGGATGATGTAGATGTTCAGGTTGATGTTGATAATTAGGTTGATCTTGAGGTTTAGGTTGATGTTGATGTTTAGGATGATGATGATGTTCAGGATGATGTTGATCTTTAGGATGATGTTGATGTACAGGTTTATTTTGCTGTTCATGTTAATGTTGATGTTCATGTTCACGGTGGGGTTGATGTTTAGGATGATGTAGATGTTCAGGTTGATGTTGATAATCAGGTTGATCTTGAGGTTTAGGTTGATGTTGATGTTAAGGATGATGTAGATGTTCAGGTTGATGTTGATAATCAGGTTGATCTTGAGGTTTAGGTTGATGTTGATGTTCAGGATGATGTTGATGTTCAGGTTGATGTTGATGTTTAGGTTGATTTTGATGTTCAGGATGATGTTGATGTTCAGGTTGATGTTGATATTCAGGTTGATGTTGATGTTCAGGTTGGTCTTGAGGTTTAGGTTGATGTTGATGTTCAGGATGATGTTGATATTCAGGTTGATGTTGATGTTCAGGTTGATGTTGATGTTCAGGTTGTTTTGATGTTCAGGTTGATGTTGATGTTCATGTTCACGATGTGGTTGATGTTTAGGATGATGTAGATGTTCAGGTTGATGTTGATGTTCAGGTTGATCTTCAGTTTCAGGTTGATGTTGATGTTCAGGATGATGTTAATGTTCGCGATGATGTTGATTTTTAGGATGATCTTGATGTACAGGTTTATTTTGATGTTCATGTTAATGTTGATGTTCATGTTCACGGTGGGGTTGATGTTTAGGATGATGTAGATGTTCAGGTTGATGTTGATAATCAGGTGGATCTTGAGGTTTAGGTTGATGTTGATGTTAAGGATGATGTAGATGTTCAGGTTGATGTTGATAATCAGGTTGATCTTGAGGTTTAGGTTGATGTTGATGTTCAGGATGATGTTGATGTTCAGGATGATGTTGATGTTCAGGTTGATGTTAATGTTTAGGATGATGTTGATGTTCAGGTTGATGTTGATATTCAGGATGATGTTGATTTTCAGGATCATGTCAATCACCAGGATGATGTTGATGTTAATGTTCATGTTCATGTTCACGATGGGAATGATGTTTAGTATGATGTATATGTTCAGGTTGATGTTGATGTTCAGGTTGATCTTCAGGTTCAGGTTTACAGGTTTATTTTGATGTTCATGTTAATGTTGATTTTCATGTTCACGATGGGGTTGATGTTTAGGCTGATGTAGATGTAAAGGTTAACATTAACGATCGATTGATGTTGATGATCGGTTGTTGAGGTTGATGTTCAGGATTATGTTGATGTTCAGGAAGATGTTGATTTTTAGGATCATGTTATTGACCAGCATGATGTTGATGTTCAGGATGATGTTGATGATCGGTTGGTGTTGATGTTCAGGTTGATGTTGATGTTCAGGATGATGTTGATGTTCAGGTTGATGTTGATGTTCAGGTTGATGTTGATGTTCAGGATGATGTTGATTTTCAGGATCATGTTATTGACCAGCATGATGTTGATGGTCAGGATGATGTTGATGATCGGTTGGTGTTGCTGTTCAGGATAATGTTGATGTTCAGGGTGATGTTTATATTCAGGTTGATGTTGATGTTCAGGATGATGTTGATTTTCAGGATCATGTTAATGACCAGCATGATGTTGATGTTAATGATCGGTTGGTGTTGATGTTCAGGTTGATTTGATGTTCAGGTTGATGTTGATGTTCAGGTTGATGTTGATGTTCAGGATGATGTTGATGACCAGGTTAGTGTTGATGATCGGTTGATGTTGATGTTTAGGATTACGTTGATGTTCAGGTTGATGTTGATGTTCACGATGATGTTGATTTTTAGGATGATGTTGATATTCATGTTCACGGTGGGGTTGATGTTTAGGATGATGTAGATGTTCAGGTCGATGTTGATAATTAGGTTGATCTTGAGGTTTAGGTTGATGTTGATGTTTAGGATGATGTAGATGTTCAGGATGATGTTGAAGTTCAGGATGATGTTGATGCTCAGGTTGATGTTGATGTTTAGGTTGATGTTGATGTTCAGGTTGATGTTGATGTTCAGGATGATGTTGATTTTTAGGATGATGTTGATGTACAGGTTTATTTTGATGTTAATGTTGATATTCATGTTCACGGTGGGGTTGATGTTTAGGATGATGTAGATGTTCAGGTTGATGTTGAAAATTAGGTTGATCTTGAGGTTTAGGTTGATGTTGATGTTTAGGATGATGTAGATGTTCAGGATGATGTTGATGTTCAGGATGATGTTGATGCTCAGGTTGATGTTGATGTTTAGGTTGATGTTGATGTTTAGGATGATGTAGATGTTCAGGATGATGTTGATGTTCAGGTTGATTTGATGTTCAGATTGATTTGATGTTCAGGTTGATGTTGATGTTCAGGTTGATGTTGATGTTCAGGATGATGTTGATGTTCAGGTTAATGTTGATGTTCATGTTCACGGTGGGGTTATGTTTACAATGATGTAGATGTTCAGGTTGATGTTGATAATCAGGTTGATCTTGAGGTTTAGGTTGATGTTGATGTTTAGGATGATGTAGATGTTCAGGATGATGTTGATGTTCAGGATGATGTTGATGCTCAGGTTGATGTTGATGTTTAGGTTGATGTTGATGTTCAGGTTGATGTTGATGTTCAGGATGATGTTGATTTTCAGGATCATGTTAATGACCAGGATGATGTTGATGTTAATGTTGATGTTCATGTTCACGATGGGGTTGATGTTTAGGATGATGTAGATGTTCAGGTTGATGTTCAGGTTGATCTTCAGGTTCAGGTTGATGTTGATGTTCACGATGATTTTGATTTTTAGGATGATGTTGATGTACAGGTTTATTTTGATGTTAATGTTGATATTCATGTTCACGGTGGGGTTGATGTTTAGGATGATGTAGATGTTCAGGTTGATGTTGATAATTAGGTTGATCTTGAGGTTTAGGTTGATGTTGATGTTTAGGATGATGATGATGTTCAGGATGATGTTGATCTTTAGGATGATGTTGATGTACAGGTTTATTTTGCTGTTCATGTTAATGTTGATGTTCATGTTCACGGTGGGGTTGATGTTTAGGATGATGTAGATGTTCAGGTTGATGTTGATAATCAGGTTGATCTTGAGGTTTAGGTTGATGTTGATGTTAAGGATGATGTAGATGTTCAGGTTGATGTTGATAATCAGGTTGATCTTGAGGTTTAGGTTGATGTTGATGTTCAGGATGATGTTGATGTTCAGGATGATGTTGATGTTCAGGTTGATGTTGATGTTTAGGATGATGTTGATGTTCAGGTTGATGTTGATGTTCAGGATGATGTTAATAGTCACGATGATTTTGATTTTTAGGATGATGTTGATGTACAGGTTTATTTTGATGTTCATGTTAATGTTGATGTTCATGTTCACGGTGGGGTTGATGTTTAGGATGATGTAGATGTTTAGGTTGATGTTGATAATCAGGTTGATCTTGAGGTCTAGGTTGATGTTGATCTTAAGGATGATGTAGATGTTCAGGTTGATGTTGATAATCAGGTTGATCTTGAGGTTTAGGTTGATGTTGATGTTAAGGATGATGTAGATGTTCAGGTTGATGTTGATAATCAGGTTGATCTTGAGGTTTAGGTTGATGTTGATGTTCAGGATGATGTTGATGTTCAGGATGATGTTGATGTTCAGGTTGATGTTGATGTTTAGGATGATGTTGATGTTCAGGTTGATGTTGATGTTCAGGATGATGTTAATAGTCACGATGATTTTGATTTTTAGGATGATGTTGATGTACAGGTTTATTTTGATGTTCATGTTAATGTTGATGTTCATGTTCACGGTGGGGTTGATGTTTAGGATGATGTAGATGTTTAGGTTGATGTTGATAATCAGGTTGATCTTGAGGTCTAGGTTGATGTTGATCTTAAGGATGATGTAGATGTTCAGGTTGATGTTGATAATCAGGTTGATCTTGAGGTTTAGGTTGATGTTGATGTTCAGGATGATGTTGATGTGCAGGTTTATTTTGATGTTCATGTTAATGTTGATTTTCATGTTCACGGTGGGGTTGATGTTTAGGATGATGTAGATGTTTAGGTTGATGTTGATAATCAGGTTGATCTTGAGGTTTAGGTTGATGTTGATGTTCAGGTTGTTGTTGATGTTCAGGATGATGTTAACCAGGATGATGTTGATGTTAATGTTCATGTTCTTGTTCACGATGGGGTTGATGTTTAGTATGATGTAGATGTTCAGGTTGATGTTGATGTTCAGGTTGATCTTCAGGTTCAGGTTGATGTTGATGTTCAGAATGATGTTAATGTTCACGATGATGTTGATCTTTAGGATGATGTTGATGTACAGGTTTATTTTGATGTTCATGTTAATGTTGATTTTCATGTTCACGATGGGGTTGATGTTTAGGCTGATGTAGATGTTAAGGTTAACATTGACGATCGATTGATGTTGATGATCGGTTGAGGTTGATGTTCAAGATTATGTTGATGTTCAGGAAGATGTTGATTTTTAAGATCATGTTATTGACCAGCATGATGTTGATGTTCAGGATGATGTTGATGATCGGTTGGTGTTGATGTTCAGGATGATGGTGATGTTCAGGTTGTTGTTGATGTTCAGGATGATGTTAATAGTCACGATGATTTTGATTTTTAGGATGATGTTGATGTACAGGTTTATTTTGATGTTCATGTTAATGTTGATGTTCATGTTCACGGTGGGGTTGATGTTTAGGATGATGTAGATGTTTAGGTTGATGTTGATAATCAGGTTGATCTTGAGGTCTAGGTTGATGTTGATCTTAAGGATGATGTAGATGTTCAGGTTGATGTTGATAATCAGGTTGATCTTGAGGTTTAGGTTGATGTTGATGTTCAGGATGATGTTGATGTGCAGGTTTATTTTGATGTTCATGTTAATGTTGATTTTCATGTTCACGGTGGGGTTGATGTTTAGGATGATGTAGATGTTTAGGTTGATGTTGATAATCAGGTTGATCTTGAGGTTTAGGTTGATGTTGATGTTCAGGATGATGTTAATAGTCACGATGATTTTGATTTTTAGGATGATGTTGATGTACAGGTTTATTTTAATGTTCATGTTAATGTTGATGTTCATGTTCACGGTGGGGTTGATGTTTAGGATGATGTAGATGTTCAGGTTGATGTTGATAATCAGGTTGATCTTGAGGTTTAGGTTGATGTTGATGTTCAGGTTGTTGTTGATGTTCAGGATGATGTTAATAGTCACGATGATTTTGATTTTTAGGATGATGTTGATGTACAGGTTTATTTTGATGTTCATGGTAATGTTAATGTTCATGTTCACGATGGGGTTGATATTAAGGCTGATGTAGATGTTTAGGTTGATATTGACGATCGATTGATGTTGATGATCGGTTGAGGTTGATGTTCAAGATTATGTTGATGTTCAGGAAGATGTTGATTTTTAAGATCATGTTATTGACCAGCATGATGTTGATGTTCAGGATGATGTTGATGATCGGTTGGTGTTGATGTTCAGGATGATGGTGATGTTCAGGTTGTTGTTGATGTTCAGGATGATGTTAATAGTCACGATGATTTTGATTTTTAGGATGATGTTGATGTACAGGTTTACTTTGATGTTCATGTTAATGTTGATGTTCATGTTCACGGTGGGGTTGATGTTTAGGATGATGTAGATGTTTAGGTTGATGTTGATAATCAGGTTGATCTTGAGGTCTAGGTTGATGTTGATCTTAAGGATGATGTAGATGTTCAGGTTGATGTTGATAATCAGGTTGATCTTGAGGTTTAGGTTGATGTTGATGTTCAGGATGATGTTGATGTGCAGGTTTATTTTGATGTTCATGTTAATGTTGATTTTCATGTTCACGGTGGGGTTGATGTTTAGGATGATGTAGATGTTTAGGTTGATGTTGATAATCAGGTTGATCTTGAGGTTTAGGTTGATGTTGATGTTCAGGTTGTTGTTGATGTTCAGGATGATGTTAATAGTCACGATGATTTTGATTTTTAGGATGATGTTGATGTACAGGTTTATTTTGATGTTCATGTTAATGTTGATGTTCATGTTCACGGTGGGGTTGATGTTTAGGATGATGTAGATGTTCAGGTTGATGTTGATAATCAGGTTGATCTTGAGGTTTAGGTTGATGTTGATGTTCAGGTTGTTGTTGATGTTCAGGATGATGTTAATAGTCACGATGATTTTGATTTTTAGGATGATGTTGATGTACAGGTTTATTTTGATGTTCATGTTAATGTTGATGTTCATGTTCACGGTGGGGTTGATGTTTAGGATGATGTAGATGTTTAGGTTGATGTTGATAATCAGGTTGATCTTGAGGTTTAGGTTGATGTTGATGTTCAGGTTGATGTTGATGTTCAGGATGATGTTGATATTCAGGATCATGTTAATGACCAGAATGATGTTGATGTTAATGTGGATGTTCATGTTCACGATGGGGTTGATGTTTAGGATGATGTAGATGTTCAGGATGATGTTGATGTTCAGGATGATGTTGATGTTCAGGATGATGTTGATGCTCAGGTTGATGTTGATGTTTAGGTTGATGTTGATGTTCAGGTTGATGTTGATGTTCAGGATGATGTTGATATTCAGGATCATGTTAATGACCAGAATGATGTTGATGTTAATGTGGATGTTCATGTTCACGATGGGGTTGATGTTTAGGATAATGTAGATGTTCAGGTTGATGTTGATGTTCAGTTGATCTTCAGGTTCAGGTTGAAGTTGATGTTCAGGAAGATGTTAATGTTCAGGATGATGTCGATGTTCAGGTTGATTTTGATGTTCAGGTTGATGTTGATGTTCAGGATGATGTTGATGTTCAGGATGATGTTGATGATCGGTTGGTGTTGATGTTTAGGTTGATGTTGATGTTCAGGATGATGTTGATGTTCAGGTTGATGTTGATGTTCAGGTTATTTTGATGTTCAGGATAATGTTGATGTTCATGTTCACGATGGGGTTGATGTTTAGGATAATGTATATGTTCAGGTTGATAGTGATGTTCAGGTTGATCTTGAAAATCAGGTTGATAATGATGTTCAGGATGATGTTGATGTTCAGGATAATGTTGATGTTCAGGTTGATGTTGATGTTCAGGTTGATGTTGATGTTCAGGATGATGTTGATTTTCAGGATCATGTTATTGACCAGCATGATGTTGATGGTCAGGATGATGTTGATGATCGGTTGGTGTTGATGTTCAGGATAATGTTGATGTTCAGGGTGATGTTTATATTCAGGTTGATGTTGATGTTCAGGATGATGTTGATTTTCAGGATCATGTTAATGACCAGCATGATGTTGATGTTAATGATCGGTTGGTGATGATGTTCAGGTTGATTTGATGTTCAGGTTGATGTTGATGTTCAGGTTGATGTTGATGTTCACGATGATATTGATGTTCAGTATGATGTTGATGATCAGGTTAGTGTTGATGATCGGTTGATGTTGATGTTTAGGATTACGTTGATGTTCAGGTTGATGTTGATGTTCACGATGATGTTGATGTTCAGGATGATGTTGATGTTCAGGTTGATTTTATGTTAAGGTTGATTTGATGTTCAGGTTGATGTCGATGTTCAGGTTGATCTTCAGGTTTACGTTGATGTTGATGTTCAGGATGATGTTAATGTTCACGATGATGTTGATCTTTAGGATGGTGTTGATGTACAGGTTTATTTTGATGTTCATGTTAATGTTAATGTTCATGTTCACGATGGGGTTGATATTAAGGCTGATGTAGATGTTCAGGTTGATATTGACGATCGATTGATGTTGATGATCGGTTGAGGTTGATGTTCAGGAAGATGTTGATTTTTAGGATCAAGTTATTGACCAGCATGATGTTGATGTTCAGGATGATGTTGATGATCGGTTGGTGTTGATGTTCAGGATGATGTTGATGTTCAGGTTGTTGTTGATGTTCAGGTTATTTTGATGTTCAGGATAATGTTGATGTTCATGTTCACGATGGGGTTGATGTTTAGGATAATGTAGATGTTCAGGTTGATGGTGATGTTCAGGTTGATCTTAAGAATCAGGTTGATAATGATGTTCAGGATGATGTTGACGTTCAGGATAATGTTGATGTTCAGGTTGATGTTTATATTCAGGTTGATGTTGAGGTTAAGTTGATGTTGATGTTTAGGATGATGTAGAGGTTTAGGTTGATGTTGATAATTAGGTTGATCTTGAGGTTTAGGTTGATGTTGATGTTTAGGATGATGTAGGTGTTCAGGATGTTTATATTCAGGTTGATGTTGATGTACAGGATGATCTTCAGGTTCAGGTTGATGTTGATGTTCAGGATGATGTTAATGTTCACGATGATGTTGATTTTTAGGATAATGTTGATGTACAGGTTGATGTTGATGTTCAGGATGATGTAGATGTTCAGGTTGATGTTGATAATCAGGTTGATCTTGAGGTTAAGTTGATGTTGATGTTTAGGATGATGTAGATGTTCAGGTTGATGTTGATAATCAGGTTGATCTTGAGGTTTAGGTTGATGTTGATGTTTAGGATGATGTACATGTTCAGGATGATGTTGATGTTCAGGATGGTGTTGATGCTCAGGTTGATGTTGATGTTTAGGTTGATGTTGATGATCAGGTTGATGTTGATGTTCAGGATGATGTTGATTTTCAGGATCATGTTAATGACCAGGATGATGTTGATGTTAATGTTGATGTTCATGTTCACGATGGGGTTGATGTTCAGGTTGATGTTGATGTTCAGGATGATGTTAATGTTCACGATGATGTTGATTGTTAGGATAATGTTGATGTACAGGTTGATGTTGATGTTCAGGATGATGAAGATGTTCAGGTTGTTGTTGATAATCAGGTTGATCTTGAGTTTAAGCTGATGTTGATGTTTAGGATGATGTAGATGTTCAGGTTGATGTTGATAATCAGGTTGATCTTGAGGTTTAGGTTGATGTTGATGTTTAGGATGATGTAGATGTACAAGATGATGTTGATGTTCAGGATGATGTTGATGCTCAGGTTGATGTTGATGTTTAGGTTGATGTTGGTGTTCAGGTTGATGTTGATGTTCAGGATGATGTTGATTTTCAGGATCATGTTAATGACCAGGATGATGTTGATTGTTAGGATAATGTTGATGTACAGGTTGATGTTGATGTTCAGGATGATGTAGATGTTCAGGTTGATGTTGATAATCAGGTTGATCTTGAGGTTAAGTTGATGTTGATGTTTAGGATGATGTAGATGTTCAGGTTGATGTTGATAATCAGGTTGATCTTGAGGTTTAGGTTGATGTTGATGTTTAGGATGATGTACATGTTCAGGATGATGTTGATGTTCAGGATGGTGTTGATGCTCAGGTTGATGTTGATGTTTAGGTTGATGTTGATGATCAGGTTGATGTTGATGTTCAGGATGATGTTGATTTTCAGGATCATGTTAATGACCAGGATGATGTTGATGTTAATGTTGATGTTCATGTTCACGATGGGGTTGATGTTCAGGTTGATGTTGATGTTCAGGATGATGTTAATGTTCACGATGATGTTGATTGTTAGGATAATGTTGATGTACAGGTTGATGTTGATGTTCAGGATGATGAAGATGTTCAGGTTGTTGTTGATAATCAGGTTGATCTTGAGGTTAAGTTGATGTTGATGTTTAGGATGATGTAGATGTTCAGGTTGATGTTGATAATCAGGTTGATCTTGAGGTTTAGGTTGATGTTGATGTTTAGGATGATGTAGATATTCAGGGTGATGTTTATATTCAGGTTGATGTTGATGTTCAGGATGATGTTGATTTTCAGGATCATGTTAATGACCAGCATGATGTTGATGTTAATGATCGGTTGGTGTTGATGTTCAGGTTAATTTGATGTTCAGGTTGATGTTGATGTTCAGGTTGATGTTGATGTTCACGATGATATTGATGTTCAGGATGATGTTGATGATCAGGTTAGTGTTGATGTTGATGTTTAGGATTACGTTGATGTTCAGGTTGATGTTAATGTTCACGATGATGTTGATGTTCAGGATGATGTTGATGTTCAGGTTGATTTGATGTTCAGGTTGATTTGATGTTCAGGTCTATGTTGATGTTCAGGTTGATGTTGATGTTCAGGATGATGTTGATGTTCAGGTTAATGTTGATGTTCATGCTCACGGTGGGGTTATGTTTAGGATGATGTTGATGTTCAGGTTGATGTTGATAATCAGGTTGATCTTGAGGTTTAGGTTGATGTTGATGTTCAGGTTGATGTTGATATTCAGGATCATGTTAATGACCAGAATGATGTTGATGTTAATGTGGATGTTCATGTTCACGATGGGGTTGATGTTTAGGATGATGTAGATGTTCAGGATGATGTTGATGTTCAGGATGATGTTGATGCTCAGGTTGATGTTGATGTTTAGGTTGATGTTGATGTTCAGGTTGATGTTGATGTTTAGGATGATGTTGATATTCAGGATCATGTTAATGACCAGAATGATGTTGATGTTAATGTGGATGTTCATGTTCACGATGGGGTTGATGTTCAGGATGATGTAGATGTTCAGGTTGATCTTCAGGTTCAGGTTGAAGTTGATGTTCAGGAAGATGTTAATGTTCAGGATGATATTGATGTTCAGGATGATGTTGATTTTCAGGATCATGTTAATGACCAGCATGATGTTGATGTTAATGATCGGTTGGTGATGATGTTCAGGTTGATTTGATGTTCAGGTTGATGTTGATGTTCAGGTTAATGTTGATGTTCACGATGATATTGATGTTCAGTATGATGTTGATGATCAGGTTAGTGTTGATGATCGGTTGATGTTGATGTTTAGGATTACGTTGATATTCAGGTTGATGTTGATGTTCACGATGATGTAGATGTTCAGGTTGATGTTGATAATCAGGTTGATCTTGAGGTTTAGGTTGATGTTGATGTTCAGGATGATGTTGATGTACAGGTTTATTTTGATGTTCATGTTAATGTTGATTTTCATGTTCACGATGGGGTTGATGTTTAGGCTGATGTAGATGTTAAGGTTAACATTGACGATCGATTGATGTTGATGATCGGTTGAGGTTGATGTTCAGAATTATGTTGATGTTCAGGAAGTTGTTGATTTTTAGGATCATTTTATTGACCAGCATGATGTTGATGTTCAGGATGATGTTGATGATCGGTTGGTGTTGATGTTCAGGTTGATGTTGATGTTCAGGATGATGTTGATGTTCAGGTTGATGTTGACGTTCAGGTTATTTTGATGTTCAGGATAATGTTGATGTTCATGTTCACGATGAGGTTGATGTTTAGGATAATGTATATGTTCAGGTTGATAGTGATGTTCAGGTTGATCTTGAGAATCAGGTTGATAATGATGTTCAGGATGATGTTGATGTTCACGATAATGTTGATGTTCAGGTTGATGTTGATGTTCAGGTTGATGTTGATGTTCAGGATGATGTTGATTTTCAGGATCATGTTATTGACCAGCATGATGCTGATGGCCAGGATGATGTTGATGATCGGTTGGTGTTGATGTTCAGGATAATGTTGATGTTCAGGGTGATGTTTATATTCAGGTTGATGTTGATGTTCAGGATGATGTTGATTTTCAGAATCATGTTAATGACCAGCATGATGTTGATGTTAATGATCGGTTGGTGATGATGTTCAGGTTGATTTGATGTTCAGGTTGATGTTGATGTTCAGGTTAATGTTGATGTTCACGATGATATTGATGTTCAGTATGATGTTGATGATCAGGTTAGTGTTGATGATCGGTTGATGTTGATGTTTAGGATTACGTTGATGTTCAGGTTGATAGTGATGTTCAGGTTGATCTTGAGAATCAGGTTGATAATGATGTTCAGGATGATGTTGATGTTCACGATAATGTTGATGTTCAGGTTGATGTTGATGTTCACGATGATGTTGATGTTCAGGATGATATTGATGTTCAGGTTGATTTTATGTTCAGGTTAATTTGATGTTCAGGTTGATATTGATGTTCAGGTTGATGTTGATGTTCAGGATGATGTTGATGTTCAGGTTAATGTTGATGTTCATGTTCACAATGGGGTGATATTTAGGATGATGTAGATGTTCAGGTTAATGTTGATGTTCAGGTTGATCTTCAGGTTCAGGTTGATGTTGTTGTTCAGGATGATGTTAATGTTGACGATGATGTTGATTTTTAGGATGATGTTGATGTACAGGTTTATTTTGATGTTCATGTTAATGTTGATGTTCATGTTCACGATGGGGTTGATGTTTAGGATGATGTAGATGTTCAGGCTGACGTTGATGTTCAGGTTGATCTTCAGGTTTACGTTGATGTTGATGTTCAGGATGATGTTAATGTTCACGATGATGTTGATCTTTAGGATGGTGTTGATGTACAGGTTTATTTTGATGTTCATGTTAATGTTAATGTTCATGTTCACGATGGGGTTGATATTAAGGCTGATGTAGATGTTCAGGTTGATATTGACGATCGATTGATGTTGATGATCGGTTGAGGTTGATGTTCAGGATTATGTTGATGTTCAGGAAGATGTTGATTTTTAGGATCATGTTATTGACCAGCATGATGTTGATGTTCAGGATGATGTTGATGATCGGTTGGTGTTGATGTTCAGGATGATGTTGATGTTCAGGTTGTTGTTGATGTTCAGGTTATTTTGATGTTCAGGATAATGTTGATGTTCATGTTCACGATGGGGTTGATGTTTAGGATAATGTAGATGTTCAGGTTGATGGTGATGTTCAGGTTGATCTTAAGAATCAGGTTGATAATGATGTTCAGGATGATGTTGACGTTCAGGATAATGTTGATGTGCAGGTTGATTTGATGTTCAGGTTGATTTGATGTTCAGGTTGATGTTGATGTTCAGGTTGATGTTGATCTTCAGGATGATGTTGATGTTCAGGTTAATGTTGATGTTCATGTTCACGGTGGGGTTATGTTTAGGATGATGTAGATGTTCAGGTTGATGTTGATAATCAGGTTGATCTTTAGGTTTAGGTTGATGTTGATGTTTAAGATGATGTAGATGTTTAGGATGATGTTGATGTTCAGGATGATGTTGATGCTCAGGTTGATGTTGATGTTTAGGTTGATGTTGATGTTCAGGTTGATGTTGATGTTCAGGATGATGTTGATATTCAGGATCATGTTAATGACCAGAATGATGTTGATGTTAATGTGGATGTTCACGTTTACGATGGGGTTGATGTTTAGGATGATGTAGATGTTCAGGTTGATGTTGATGTTCAGGTTGATCTTCAGGTTCAGATTGAAGTTGATGTTCAGGAATATGTTGATGTTCAGGTTGATTTTAATGTTCAGGTTGATGTTGATGTTCAGGATGATGTTGATGTTCAGGATGATGTTGATGTGCAGGTTGATGTTGATGTTGATGTTCAGGTTGATGTTAATGTTCAGGATGATGTTGATTTTCAGGATCATGTTAATGACCAGGATGATGCTGATGTTCATGTTCACGATGGGGTTGATGTTTAGGATGATGTAGATGTTCAGGTTAATGTTGATGTTCAGGTTGATCTTCAGGTTCAGGTTGATGTTGATGTTAAGGATGATGTTAATGTTCACGATGATGTTGATTTTTAGGATGATGTTGACGTACAGGTTTATTTTGATGTTCATGTTAATGTTGATGTTCATGTTCACGATGGGGTTGATGTTAAGGATGATGAAGATGTTCAGGTTGATGTTGATGTTCAGGATGATGTTAATGTTCACGATGATGTTGATTTTTAGGATAATGTTGATGTGCAGGTTGATGTTGATGTTCAGGTTGATGTTGATGTTCAGGGTGATGTTGATTTTCAGGATCATGTTAATGACCAGGATGATGTTGATGTTCATGTTCACGATGGGGTTGATGTTTAGGATGATGTAGATGTTCAGGATGATGTTGATGTTCAGGTTGATGTTGATGTTCAGGTTGATGTTGATGTTCAGGATGATGTTGATGTTCAGGATGATGTTGATGTGCAGGTTGATGTTGATGTTCAGGTTGATGTTGATGTTCAGGATGATGTTGATTTTCAGGACCATGTTAATGACCAACATTATGTTGATGTTCATGTTCACGATGGGGTCGATGTTTAGGATGATGTAGATATTCAGGTTAATGTTGATGTTCAGGTTGATCTTCAGGTTTAGGTTGATGTTGATGTTTAGGATGATGTTAATGTTCAGGATAATGTTGATGTTCAGTTTGATGTTGATGTTCAGGTTGATGTTGATGTTCAGGATGATGTTGATGTTCAGGATGATGTTGATGTGCAGGTTGATGTTGATGTTCAGGTTGATGTTGACGTTCAGGATGATGTTGATTTTCAGGATCATGTTAATGACCAGAATGATGTTGATGATGTTCATGTTCACTATGGGGTTGATGTTTAGGATGATGTAGATGTTCAGGTTGATGTTCATGTTCAGGTTGATGTTGATGTTCAGGATGATGTTGATTTTCAGGATCATGTTATTGACCAGCATGATGTTGATGGTCAGGATAATGTTGATGATCGGTTGGTGTTGATGTTCAGGATAATGTTGATGTTCAGGTTGATGTTTATATTCAGGTTGATGTTGATGTTCAGGATGATGTTGATTTTCAGGATCATGTTAATGACCAGCATGATGTTGATGTTAATGATCGGTTGATTTTGATGTTCGGGTTGATGTTAATGTTCAGGTTGATGTTAATGTTCAGGTTGATGTTGATGTTCAGGATGATGTTGATTTTTAGGATAATGTTGATGTACAGGTTGATGTTGATGTTCAGGATGATGTTGATGTTCAGGATGATGTTGATGTGCAGGTTGATGTTGATGTTGATGTTCAGGGTGATGTTGATTTTCAGGATCATGTTAATGACCAGGATGATGTTGATGTTCATGTTCACGATGGGGTTGATGTTTAGGATGATGTAGATGTTCAGGATGATGTTGATGTTCAGGTTGATGTTGATGTTCAGGTTGATGTTGATGTTCAGGATGATGTTGATGTTCAGGATGATGTTGATGTGCAGGTTGATGTTGATGTTGATGTTCAGGTTGATGTTGATGTTCAGGATGATGTTGATTTTCAGGATCATGTTAATGACCAGGATGATGTTGATGTTCATGTTCACGATGGGGTCGATGTTTAGGATGATGTAGATATTTAGGTTAATGCTGATGTTCAGGTTGATCTTCAGGTTTAGGTTGATGTTGATGTTTAGGATGATGTTAATATTCAGGATAATGTTGATGTTCAGTTTGATGTTGATGTTCAGGTTGATGTTGATGTTCAGGATGATGTTGACGTTCAGGATAATGTTGATGTTCAGGTTGATGTTTATATTCAGGTTGATGTTGAGGTTAAGTTGATGTTGATGTTTAGGATGATGTAGATGTTTAGGTTGATGTTGATAATCAGGTTGATCTTGAGGTTTAGGTTGATGTTGATGTTTAGGATGATGTAGGTGTTCAGGATGCTTATATTCAGGTTGATGGTGATGTACAGGATTATCTTCAGGTTCAGGTTGATATTGATGTTCAGGATGATGTTAATGTTCACGATGATGTTGATTTTTAGGATAATGTTGATGTACAGGTTGATGTTGATGTTCAGGATGATGTAGATGTTTAGGTTGATGTTGATAATCAGGTTGATCTTGAGGTTTAGGTTGATGTTGATGTTTAGGATGATGTAGATGTTTAGGTTGATGTTGATAATCAGGTTGATCTTGAGGTTTAGGTTGATGTTGATGTTTAGGATGATGTAGATGTTCAGGATGTTTATATTCAGGTAGATTTTGATGTACAGGATGATCTTCAGGTTCAGGTTGATGTTGATGTTCAGGATGATGTTAATGTTCACGATGATGTTGATTTTTAGGATAATGTTGATGTACAGGTTGATGTTGATGTTCAGGATGATGTAGATGTTCAGGTTGATGTTGATAATCAGGTTGATCTTGAGGTTAAGTTGATGTTGATGTTTAGGATGATGTAGATGTTCAGGTTGATGTTGATAATCAGGTTGATCTTGAGGTTTAGGTTGATGTTGATGTTTAGGATAATGTACATGTTCAGGATGATGTTGATGTTCAGGATGATGTTGATGCTCAGGTTGATGTTGATGTTTAGGTTGATGTTGATGTTCAGGTTGATGTT
This sequence comes from Thecophora atra, assembly GCA_937620795.1. Taxonomy (NCBI): domain Eukaryota; kingdom Metazoa; phylum Arthropoda; class Insecta; order Diptera; family Conopidae; genus Thecophora; species Thecophora atra. The sequence goes on from OW569398.1 coordinate 65,455,084, forward strand.
GATGTTCAGGATGATGTTGATTTTCAGGATCATGTTAATGACCAGGATGATGTTGATGTTAATGTTGATGTTCATGTTCACGATGGGGTTGATGTTCAGGTTGATGTTGATGTTCAGGATGATGTTAATGTTCACGATGATGTTGATTGTTAGGATAATGTTGATGTACAGGTTGATGTTGATGTTTAGGATGATGTAGATGTTCAGGTTGATGTTGATAATCAGGTTGATCTTGAGGTTAAGCTGATGTTGATGTTTAGGATGATGTAGATGTTCAGGTTGATGTTGATAATCAGGTTGATCTTGAGGTTTAGGTTGATGTTGATGTTTAGGATGATGTAGATGTACAGGATGATGTTGATGTTCAGGATGATGTTGATGCTCAGGTTGATGTTGATGTTTAGGTTGATGTTGATGTTTAGGTTGATGTTGATGTTCAGGATGATGTTGATTTTCAGGATCATGTTAATGACCAGGATGATGTTGATGTTAATGTTGATGTTCATATTCACGATGGGGTTGATGTTCAGGATGATGTAGATGTTCAGGTTGATGTTGATAATCAGGTTGATCTTGAGGTTAAGTTGATGTTGATGTTTAGGATGATGTAGATGTTCAGGTTGATGTTGATAATCAGGTTGATCTTGAGGTTTAGGTTGATGTTGATGTTTAGGATGATGTAGATGTTCAGGGTGATGTTTATATTCAGGTTGATGTTGATGTTCAGGATGATGTTGATTTTCAGGATCATGTTAATGACCAGCATGATGTTGATGTTAATGATCGGTTGGTGTTGATGTTCAGGTTAATTTGATGTTCAGGTTGATGTTGATGTTCAGGTTGATGTTGATGTTCACGATGATATTGATGTTCAGGATGATGTTGATGATCAGGTTAGTGTTGATGATCGGTTGATGTTGATGTTTAGGATTACGTTGATGTTCAGGTTGATGTTGATGTTCACGATGATGTTGATGTTCAGGATGATGTTGATGTTCAGGTTGATTTGATGTTCAGGTTGATTTGATGTTCAGGTTGATGTTGATGTTCAGGTTGATGTTGATCTTCAGGATGATGTTGATGTTCAGGTTAATGTTGATGTTCATGTTCACGGTGGGGTTATGTTTATTATGATGTAGATGTTCAGGTTGATGTTGATAATCAGGTTGATCTTTAGGTTTAGGTTGATGTTGATGTTTAGAATGATGTAGATGTTTAGGATGATGTTGATGTTCAGGATGATGTTGATGCTCAGGTTGATGTTGATGTTTAGGTTGCTGTTGATGTTCAGGTTGATGTTGATGTTCAGGATGATGTTGATATTCAGGATCATGTTAATGACCAGAATGATGTTGATGTTAATGTGGATGTTCACGTTTACGATGGGGTTGATGTTTAGGATGATGTAGATGTTCAGGTTGATGTTGATGTTCAGGTTGATCTTCAGGTTCAGATTGAAGTTGATGTTCAGGAATATGTTGAAGTTCAGGTTAATTTTAATGTTCAGGTTGATGTTGATGTTCAGGATGATGTTGATGTTCAGGATGATGTTGATGTGCAGGTTGATGTTGATGTTGATGTTCAGGTTGATGTTGATGTTCAGGATGATGTTGATTTTCAGGATCATGTTAATCACCAGGATGATGCTGATGTTCATGTTCACGATGGGGTTGATGTTTAGGATGATGTAGATGTTCAGGTTAATGTTGATGTTCAGGTTGATCTTCAGGTTCAGGTTGATGTTGATGTTAAGGATGATGTTAATGTTCACGATGATGTTGATTTTTAGGATGATGTTAACGTACAGGTTTATTTTGATGTTCATGTTAATGTTGATGTTCATGTTCACGATGGGGTTGATGTTAAGGATGATGAAGATGTTCAGGTTGATGTTGATGTTCAGGATGATGTTAATGTTCACGATGATGTTGATTTTTAGGATAATGTTGATGTAAAGATTGATGTTGATGTGCAGGATGATGTTGATGTTCAGGATGATGTTGATGTGCAGGTTGATGTTGATGTTCAGGTTGATGTTGATGTTCAGGGTGATGTTGATTTTCAGGATCATGTTAATGACCAGGATGATGTTGATGTTCATGTTCACGATGGGGTTGATGTTTAGGATGATGTAGATGTTCAGGATGATGTTGATGTTCAGGTTGATGTTGATGTTCAGGTTGATGTTGATGTTCAGGATGATGTTGATGTTCAGGATGATGTTGATGTGCAGGTTGATGTTGATGTTCAGGTTGATGTTGATGTTCAGGATGATGTTGATTTTTAGGACCATGTTAATGACCAGGATTATGTTGATGTTCATGTTCACGATGGGGTCGATGTTTAGGATGATGTAGATATTCAGGTTAATGTTGATGTTCAGGTTGATCTTCAGGTTTAGGTTGATGTTGATGTTTAGGATGATGTTAATGTTCAGGATAATGTTGATGTTCAGTTTGATGTTGATGTTCAGGTTGATGTTGATGTTCAGGATGATGTTGATGTTCAGGATGATGTTGATGTGCAGGTTGATGTTGATGTTCAGGTTGATGTTGACGTTCAGGTTGATGTTGATGTTCAGGATGATGTTGATTTTCAGGATCATGTTGTTGACCAGCATGATGTTGATGGTCAGGATAATGTTGATGATCGGTTGGTGTTGATGTTCAGGATAATGTTGATGTTCAGGTTGATGTTTATATTCAGGTTGATGTTGATGTTCAGGATGATGTTGATTTTCAGGATCATGTTAATGACCAGCATGATGTTGATGTTAATGATCGGTTGATTTTGATGTTCGGGTTGATGTTAATGTTCAGGTTGATGTTAATGTTCAGGTTGATGTTGATGTTCAGGATGATGTTAATGTTCACGATGATGTTGATTTTTAGGATAATGTTGATGTACAGGTTGATGTTGATGCAGGTTGATGTTGATGTTGATGTTCAGGGTGATGTTGATTTTCAGGATCATGTTAATGACCAGGATGATGTTGATGTTCATGTTCACGATGGGGTTGATGTTTAGGATGATTTAGATGTTCAGGATGATGTTGATGTTCAGGTTGATGTTGATGTTCAGGTTGATGTTGATGTTCAGGATGATGTTGATGTTCAGGATGATGTTGATGTGCAGGTTGATGTTGATGTTGATGTTCAGGTTGATGTTGATGTTCAGGATGATGTTGATTTTCAGGATCATGTTAATGACCAGGATGATGTTGATGTTCATGTTCACGATGGGGTCAATGTTTAGGATGATGTAGATATTTAGGTTAATTTTGATGTTCAGGTTGATCTTCAGGTTTAGGTTGATGTTGATGTTTAGGATGATGTTAATGTTCAGGATAATGTTGATGTTCAGTTTGATGTTGATGTTCAGCTTGATGTTGACGTTCAGGATGATGTTGATTTTCAGGATCATGTTAATGACCAGAATGATGTTGATGATGTTCATGTTCACGATGGGGTTGATGTTTAGGATGATGTAGATGTTCAGGTTGATGTTGATGTTCAGGTTGATGTTGATGTTCAGGATGATGTTGATTTTCAGGATCATGTTATTGACCAGCATGATGTTGATGGTCAGGATAATGTTGATGATCGGTTGGTGTTGATGTTCAGGATAATGTTGATGTTCAGGTTGATGTTTATATTCAGGTTGATGTTGATGTTCAGGATGATGTTGATTTTCAGGATCATGTTATTGACCAGCATGATGTTGATGTTAATGATCGGTTGATTTTGATGTTCGGGTTGATGTTAATGTTCAGGTTGATGTTAATGTTCAGGTTGATGGTGATGTTCAGGATGATGTTAATGTTCACGATGATGTTGATTTTTAGGATAATGTTGATGTACAGGTTGATGTTGATGTTCAGGATGATGTAGATGTTCAGGTTGATGTTGATAATCAGGTTGATCTTGAGGTTAAGTTGATGTTGATGTTTAGGATGATGTAGATGTTCAGGTTGATGTTGATAATCAGGTTGATCTTTAGGTTTAGGTTGATGTTGATGTTTAGGATGATGTAGATGTTCAGGATAATGTTGAGGTTCAGGATGATGTTGGTGCTCAGGTTGATGTTGATGTTTAGGTTGATGTTCAGGTTGATGTTGATGTTCAGGTTGATGTTAATGTTCAGGATGATGTTGATGTTCAGGTTGATTTTGATGTTCAGGTTGATGTTGATGTTCAGGATGATGTTGATGTTCAGGATGATGTTGATGTGCAGGTTGATGTTGATGTTGATGCTCAGGTTGATGTTGATGTTCAGGATGGTGTTGATTTTCAGGATCATGTTAATGACCAGGATGATGCTGATGTTCATGTGCACGATGGGGTTGATGTTTAGGATGATGTAGATGTTCAGGTTAATGTTGATGTTCAGGTTGATCTTCAGGTTCAGGTTGATGTTGATGTTCAGGATGATGTTGATTTTTAGGATGATGTTGATGTACAGGTTTATTTTGATGTTCATGTTAATGTTGATATTCATGTTCACGGTGGGGTTGATGTTTAGGATGATGTAGATGTTCAGGTTAATGTTGATGTTCAGGTTGATCTTCAGGTTCAGGTTGAAGTTGATGTTCGGGATGATGTTGATGTTCAGGTTGATTTTGATGTTCAGGTTGATGTTGATGTTCAGGATGATGTTATTGACCAGCATGATGTTGATGGTCAGGATGATGTTGATGATCGGTTGGTGTTGACGTTCAGGATAATGTTGATGTTCAGGTTGATGTTGATGTTCAGGTTGATGTTGATGCTCAGGTTGATGTTGATGATCGGTTGGTGTTGATGTTCAGGATAATGTTGATGTTCAAGTTGATGTTTATATTTAGGTTGATGTTGATGTTCAGGATGATGTTGATTTTCAGGATCATGTTAGTGACCAGCATGATGTTGATGTTAATGATCGGTTGGTGTTGATGTTCAGGTTGATGTTGATTTTCAGGATCATGTTAATGACCAGGATGATGTTGATGTTAATGTTGATGTTCATGTTCACGATAGGGTTGATGTTTAGGATGATGTAGATGTTCAGGTTGATGTTGATGTTCAGGTTGATCTTCAGGTTCAGGTTGAAGTTGATGTTCGGGATGATGTTGATGTTCAGGTTGATTTTGATGTTCAGGTTGATGTTGATGTTCAGGATGATGTTGAAGTTCAAGATGATGTTAATGTTCACGATGATGTTGATTTTTAGGATGATGTTGATGTACAGGTTTATTTTGATGTTCATGTTAATGTTGATGTTCATGTTCACGGTGGGGTTGATGTTTAGGATGATGTAGATGTTCAGGTTGATGTTGATAATCAGGTTGATCTTGAGGTTAAGTTGATGTTGATGTTTAGGATGATGTAGATGTTCAGGTTGATGTTGATAATCAGGTTGATCTTGAGGTTTAGGTTGATGTTGATGTTAAGGATGATGTAGATGTTCAGGTTGATGTTGATAATTAGGTTGATCTTGAGGTTTAGGTTGATGTTGATGTTCAGGATGATGTTGATGTTCAGGATGATGTTGATGTTCATGTTGATGTTGATGTTCAGGTTGATCTTCAGGTTCAGGTTGATGTTGATGTTCAGGATGATGTTAATGTTCACGATGATGTTGATCTTTAGGATGATGTTGATCTTTAGGATGATGTTGATGTTCAGGATGATGTTGATTTTTAGGATCATGTTAATGACCAGGATGATGTTGATGTTAATGTTGATGTTCATGTTCACGATGGGGTTGATGTTTAGGATAATGTAGATGTTCAGGTTGATGATGATGTTCAGGTTGATCTTAAGAATCAGGTTGATAATGATGTTCGGGATGATGTTGATGTTCAGGATAATGTTGATGTTCAGGTTGATGTTGATGTTCAGGTTGATGTTGATGTTCAGGATGATGTTGATTTTCAGGATCATGTTATTGACCAGCATGATGTTGATGGTCAGGATGATGTTGATGATCCCTTGGTGTTGACGTTCAGGATAATGTTGATGTTCAGGTTGATGTTTATATTCAGGTTGATGTTGATGTTCAGGATGATGTTAATGTTCACGATGATGTTGATTTTTAGGATAATGTTGATGTACAGGTTGATGTTGATGTTCAGGATGATGTTGATGTTCAGGATGATGTTGATGTGCAGGTTGATGTTGATGTTCAGGTTGATGTTGATGTTCAGGGTGATGTTGATTTTCAGGATCATGTTAATGACCAGGATGATGTTGATGTTCATGTTCACGATGGGGTTGATGTTTAGGATGATGTAGATGTTCAGGATGATGTTGATGTTCAGGTTGATGTTGATGTTCAGGTTGATGTTGATGTTCAGGATGATGTTGATGTTCAGGATGTTGTTGATGTGCAGGTTGATGTTGATGTTGATGTTCAGGTTGATGTTGATGTTCAGGATGATGTTGATTTTCAGGATCATGTTAATGACCAGGATGATGTTGATGTTCATGTTCGCGATGGGGTCGATGTTTAGGATGATGTAGATATTCAAGTTAATGTTGATGTTCAGGTTGATCTTCAGGTTTAGGTTGATGTTGATGTTTAGGATGATGTTAATGTTCAGGATGATGTTAATGTTCAGTTTGATGTTGATGTTCAGGATGATGTTGATGTTCAGGATGATGTTGATGTGCAGGTTGATGTTGATGTTGATGTTCAGGTTGATGTTGACGTTCAGGATGATTTTGATTTTCAGGATCATGTTAATGACCAGAATGATGTTGATGTTCATGTTCACGATAGGGTTGATGTTTAGGATGATGTAGATGTTCAGGTTGATGTTGATGTTCAGGTTGATGTTGATGTTCAGGATGATGTTTATTGTCAGGATCATGTTATTGACCAGCATGATGTTGATGGTCAGGATAATGTTGATGATCGGTTGGTGTAGATGTTCAGGATAATGTTGATGTTCAGGTTGATGTTTATATTCAGGTTGATGTTGATGTTCAGGATGATGTTGATTTTCAGGATCATGTTAATGACCAGCATGATGTTGATGTTAATGATCGGTTGGTGTTGATGTTCAGTTTGATGTTGATGTTCAGGATGATGTTGATGTTCAGGTTGATGTTGATGTTCACGATGATGTTGATGTTCAGGATGATGTTGATGTTCAGTTTAATGATGATATTCAAAATGATGTTGATGTTCAGGTTGATTTTGATGTTCGGGTTGATGTTAATGTTCAGGTTGATGTTAATGTTCAGGTTGATGTTCATGTTCATGTTCAGGATGATGCTGATATTCACGATGGGGTTGATGTTCAGGATGATGTAGATTTTAAGGTTAATGTTGACGATCGGTTGACGTTGACGATCGGTTAATGTTGATGTGCAGGCTGATGTTGATGTTCAGGATGTTGTTGATGTTCAGGTTAATGTTGATGTTCACGATAAGGTTGATGTTCAGGTTGATTTTGATGTTCAGGTTGATGTTGATGTTCAAGTTAATGTTGATGTCAATGTTCACGATGATGTTGATGTTCAGGATGATGTTGATGTTCAGGTTGATTTGATGTTCACGATGATATTGACCTTCAGGACGATGTTGATGATCAGGTTAATGTTGACGATCGGTTGATGTTGATGATCGGTTGATGTTGACGTTCAGGATTTGTTGATGTTCAGGTTGATGTTGATGTTCAGGATGATGTAGACGTTCAGGTTGATGTTGATGGTCAGGTTGATGTTGATGTTCAGGATGATGTTAATTTCCAGGATGATGTTAATGACCAGGATGATGTTGATATTCAGGATTATGTTGCTGAATGGTTGTTGTTGATGGTCATGTTCAGGATGATGTTGATGTTCAGGGTGATGTAGATGTTCTGGTTGACGTTGATGTTCAGGTTGATGTTGATGTTCAGGATGATGTTGATTACCAGGATGATGTTAATGACCAGTATGATGTTGATGTTCAGGATGATGTTGATGTTTAGGATGATGTCGATGTTTAGGATGATGTTGATGAATGGTTGTTGTTGATGTTCAGGATGATGTTGATTTTCAGGTTAATGTTGATGTTCACGATGATGTTGATGTTCAGGTTGATGATGATATTCACGATGATGTTGATGTTCAGGTTGATTTTGATGTTCAGGTTGATGTTAATGTTCAGGTTGATGTTTATGTTCATGTTCAGGATGATGTTGATATTCACGATGGCTGTAAACGAAGACTTAATACTCGGCATGGACTTCTTCGAAGTAATCGGCATTAACATCATCGTTAGTGGGTACGAACAAAAACCGAAATCAGCAAATAACAATCTTGCTCTCTACTCCAATCAAAATGTAGAACACATACAAGTCCCAAAATTGATAAGCGAGACAAAGAATCGCAGTGAGACAACACATACACCATATAACATAGCACAACCACGACCACACGTGTAAACACCGACGCATCTTTTAAACAAAGGTACTACTATATCCGCGAAACACAGCAAAACAAAAAATAATGGAACAACGCAATTGCCATAACGAAGAGTATATGACTAAAGGAGTCAACCTCTACCAATACAACCGAAAGCCAGAACACACCCACTGCAATCAGTCACGCAAAACAAACAAACGATCAGTCACACTCGATCAGGTGCACTAAGCGGACATCAATCAAAATTCTGTCACGAGAAGAAAATCAAACAAAAAAACATATCAACAAGGATGGCGCATCTACGCAAACCTACCCGACGACAGCATCCGATTGTACCAAAAACGGAGTATGTCGGACCAGTACCACAATTCAAGCCTCCGGCAGAAGCAAGCCGCACAAAGAAGGAAATACTCCACCAGGCAATGGCGGGGTCAGCAAAACCAAAGCTAAAAGCTGCACAGCTAAAGAAAATTCGAGCTGCTCTAAAGAAACACAGACCAGAATTGCGAACACTACGAACACCACAACCCCGAAAGACACCAACGAGACAAACACAGAAACCTTAAACCCCAGCACCATCAGCCAAACCAAAAAGATAGCAGCAAAACGCAAGAACCACTGAGGAATGTTAAAGCAAATCAAAATATCACCACACATACACCGGAGCGACGATCGTTCACCATCCGCAGATCTGAGGGAGTGGCAACCGTAATCGTTCAAGATGGGTGGGTCAAAATCAGCCACGGCGGCATATGGCGGATTACCACCACAAACCCCAAGCACTCAAAGAACCTGCCTTTTAAAAAAAATGCCGCTATAGCGACATACACAAGCAGTACAATTGCAAACACACAACAAATACATCGATATGTATACAAAGTATTATGGACAATATATTAATTATAAGTGAAACGAAAACTACAAAAAAAAGGGGAAACACAATATTTTCATAATCACATTATATTCACAAATTATGATATCATAAAACAAAACTACTTCTACTACAAAATGAAATAAAACACTAAATATAAATATATGTCGGAGTTACACCACAAGCTCCGTCGTCTTTATTATTTTCCGCCATCTTGTATAAAAACAGCTCGAGCGCAATCTGTTCGTCGGCTACAGTTTACTTCAACTTCTCCAGTTCACTACTCGACGAAGACTGCCCGTTCTTTTCCTGAACTCATCTTACTTTTCTTTGTTCTTTCTTCTTATCCCATTACGCAGCCGACGACCACACTCGGTAGAGTTTATACTCTCCCTCGCTCGCTACAATGCCAAACGCTTCGGCAAGAGTACACTTCGTACTCTCTATTTTATTAGCAATGTCGCGCTACAATATGCACTATCCGACATATATAAGATAAATATAGGTATAAATAATATATATATATAATAAATCCTTTTTTTTCCTTTTTTTTTTGTCAGCCAAAATAGGGATAGACTGTAACAGGCATAATTAATGCCATGTTACAATTCTTTTTAGTATACACAAAACACTGCTCTCTGAGCTTCCATATAAAAATCCCAACACGAGTTAAGCCAGTTCGAAACCGAACAGCGGCAATCAATTTCTTTATATTCTTTTTTTTATTCTTTAACTATGTTTTCTATTTTTTTATTGAAGCAGATTAATAGAAATAAGTTATAAACAAATAAAACATAAAAAAAGCATCATATTAAACAAACGATGAAATCCGCCAAGTACGGGTTTCGAAGACACTAACATACGTCACACAAGCATAAACATTTTATTCGCTTTTGCTTTCCCGCTGATTCGTAATCAGAGGTTTGAATTCTCAAACCGTTTACCCATCACACCACGTAAAAGATGCGCAAACTGCAAAGTATTTTGAGAGTTGGAAACCGATCAAAGTCGTTTGCAGTAGTTGCAAAGTCTTTGTGTTTTGAATCCCTTTCCCCTCCCCCCTTCCAACTGTTTCGGCCTCGCCCTCAGTCACAGAACTAACAGTGGCTTTCGACTTTGGTCTCAGCGTTCAGAAATAACTGATGCTTTCGGCTTTGGCCTCAGTCACAGAACTAAAAGTGGCTTTCGACTTCGGTCTCAGCGTTCAGAAATAACTGACGCTTTCGGCTTTGGCCTCAGTCACAGAACTAACAGTGGCTTTCGACTTCGGTCTCAGTGTTCACAAATAACTGACGCTTTCGGCCTCGGCCTCAGTCACAGAACTAACAGTGACTTCGACTTCGGTCTCCGTTGTGCAAAAATAATTGTACAACAACTAGGTAGGACACCTACACAAGGTACCAAACCAGAGACTTTTTGTTGGTGGACGCTCTGACGTCACCGAATAAATTTAAGGCCATCTGCCGAGTAGCACTTTTGCTCTCACTTTAATCGCATATCAAGGCCTTCTGCAAGGAAGTTGTTGTACTTCCTACCAACCAACGCGTCTCCCTTTGGTGGTTTGAATAGGTGATACACATTGTGCAGCCTTCTGCTGCGGCATACTCTATCCCCCTCTTTCATTGTACGTATCATTAGGTATAAAAATTGTTAAGCATTGTTAGTATAAGTATAAGAATTGTTAAGCAAATAATAATAAAATAATAAAAATTAAACACAATAACGTCCGAGCAGAACTCTTTACAGAGTCAGTGCTCGACTGTCGCGAAGACAGTCGTGAGTAATTCAACAGGTTAGGTTGATGTTGATGTTCAGGATGATGTTAATTTCCAGGATGATGTTAATGACCAGGATGATGTTGATATTCAGGATTATGTTGATGAATGGTTGTTGTTGATGGTCATGTTCAGGATGATGTTGATTACCAGGATGATGTTAATGACCAGTATGATGTTGATGTTCAGGATGATGTTGATGTTCAGGATAATGTTGATGTTCAGGATGATGTTGATGAATGGTTGTTGTTGATGTTGATGTTCAGGATGATGTTGATTTTCAGGTTGATGTTGATGTTCACGATGATGTTGATGTTCAGGTTGATGATGATATTCACGATGATGTTGATGTTCAGGTTGATTTTGATGTTCAGGTTGATGTTAATGTTTAGGTTGATGTTGATGTTCATGTTCAGGATGATGTTGATATTCACGATGGCTGTAAACGAAGACTTAATACTCGGCATGGACTTCTTAGAAGTAATCGGCATTAACATCATCGTTAGTGGGTACGAACTAAAACCGAAATCAGCAAATAACAATATTGCTCTCTACTCCAATCAAAATGTAGAAGACATACAAGTCCCAAAATTGATAAGCGAGACAAAGAATCGCAGTGAGACAACACATACACCATATAACATAGCACAACCACGACCACACGTGTAAACACCGACGCATCTTTTAAACAAAGGTACTACTATATCCGCGAAACACAGCAAAACAAAAAATAATGGAACAACGCAATTGCCATAACGAAGAGTATATGACTAAAGGAGTCAACCTCTACCAATACAACCGAAAGCCAGAACATACCCACTGCAATCAGTCACGCAAAACAAACAAACGATCAGTTACACTCGATCAGGTGCACTAAGCGGACATTAATCAAAATTCTGTCGGACCAGTACCACAATTCAAGCCTCCGGCAGAAGCAAGCCGCACAAAGAAGGAAATACTCCACCAGGCAATGGCGGGGTCAGCAAAACCAAAGCTAAAAGCTGCACAGCTAAAGGAAATTCGAGCTGCTCTAAAGAAACACAGACCAGAATTGCGAACACTACGAACACCACAACCCCGAAAGACACCAACAAGACAAACACAAAAACCTTAAACCCCAGCGCCATCAGCCAAACCAAAAAGATAGCAGCAAAACGCAAGAACCACTGAGGAATGTTAAAGCAAATCAAAATATCACCACAACATACACCGGAGCGACGATCGTTCACCATCCGCAGATCTGAGGGAGTGGCAACCGTAATCGTTCAAGATGGGTGGGTCAAAATCAGCCACGGCGGCATATGGCGGATTACCACCACAAACCCCAAGCACTCAAAGAACCTGCCCTTTTAAAAAGAATGCCGCTATAGCGACATACACAAGCAGTACAATTGCAAACACACAACAAATACATCGATATGTATACAAAGTATTATGGACAATATATTAATTATAAGTGAAACGAAAACTACAAAAAAAAGGGGAAACACAATATTTTCATAATCACATTATATTCACAAATTATGATATCATAAAACAAAACTACTTCTATTACAAAATGAAATAAAACACTAAATATAAATATATAAGATAAATATAGGTATAAATAATATATATATATAATAAATCCTTTTTTTCCTTTTTTTTTTTTTGTCAGCCAAAATAGGGATAGACTGTAACAGGCATAATTAATGCCATGTTACAATTCTTTTTAGTATACACAAAATACTGCTCCCTGAGCTTCCATATAAAAATCCCAACACGAGGGAATCCAGTTCGAAACCGAACAGCGGCAATCAATTTCTTTATATTCTTTTTTTATTCTTTAACTATGTTTTCTATTTTTTTATTTAAGCAGATTAATAGAAATAAGTTATAAACAAATAAAACATAAAAAAAGCATCATAATAAACAAACGATGAAATCCGCCAAGTACGGGTTTCGAAGACACTAACATACGTCACACAAGCAAAAACATTTTATTCGCTTTTGCTTTCCCGCTGATTCGTAATCAGAGGTTTGAATTCTCAAACCGTTTAACCATCACACCACGTAAAAGATGCGCAAACTGCAAAGTATTTTGAGAGTTGGAAACCGATCAAAGTCGTTTGCAGTAGTTGCAAAGTCTTTGTGTTTTGAATCCCTTTCCCCTCCCCCCTTCCAGCTGTTTCGGCCTGGGCCTCAGTCACAGAACTAACAGTGGCTTTCGACTTCGGTCTCAGCGTTCAGAAATAACTGATGCTTTCGGCTTTGGCCTCAGTCACAGAACTAACAGTGGCTTTCGACTTCGGTCTCAGCGTTCAGAAATAACTGACGCTTTCGGCTTTGGCCTCAGTCACAGAACTAACAGTGGCTTTCGACTTCGGTCTCAGTGTTCAGAAATAACTGACGCTTTCGGCCTCGGCCTCAGTCACAGAACTAACAGTGACTTCGACTTCGGTCTCCGTTGTGCAAAAATAATTGTACAACAACTAGGTAGGACACCTACACAAGGTACCAAACCAGAGACTTTTTGTTGGTGGACGCTCTGACGTCACCGAATAAATTTAGGGCCATCTGCCGAGTAGCACTTTTGCTCTCACTTTAATCGCATATCAAGGCCTTCTGCAAGGAAGTTGTTGTACTTCCTACCAACCAACGTGTCTCCCTTTGGTGGTTTGAATAGGTGATACACATTGTGCAGCCTTCTGCTGCGGCATACTCTATCCCCCTCTTTCATTGTACGTATCATTAGGTATAAAAATTGTTAAGCATTGTTAGTATAAGTATAAGAATTGTTAAGCAAATAATAATAAAATAATAAAAATTAAACACAATAACGTCCGAGCAGAACTCTTTACAGAGTCAGTGCTCGACTGTCGCGAAGACAGTCGTGAGTAATTCAACAGGTTAGGTTGATGTTGATGTTCAGGATGATGTTAATTTCCAGGATGATGTTAATGACCAGGATGATGTTGATATTCAGGATTATGTTGATGAATGGTTGTTGTTGATGGTCATGTTCAGGATGATGTTGATTACCAGGATGATGTTAATGACCAGTATGATGTTGATGTTCAGGATGATGTTGATGTTCAGGATAATGTTGATGTTCAGGATGATGTTGATGAATGGTTGTTGTTGATGTTGATGTTCAGGATGATGTTGATTTTCAGGTTGATATTGATGTTCACGATGATGTTGATGTTCAGGTTGATGATGATATTCACGATGATGTTGATGTTCAGGTTGATTTTGATGTTCAGGTTGATGTTAATGTTTAGGTTGATGTTGATCTTCATGTTCAGGATGATGTTGATATTCACGATGGCTGTAAACGAAGACTTAATACTCGGCATGGACTTCTTAGAAGTAATCGGCATTAACATCATCGTTAGTGGGTACGAACTAAAACCGAAATCAGCAAATAACAATATTGCTCTCTACTCCAATCAAAATGTAGAAGACATACAAGTCCCAAAATTGATAAGCGAGACAAAGAATCGCAGTGAGACAACACATACACCATATAACATAGCACAACCACGACCACACGTGTAAACACCGACGCATCTTTTAAACAAAGGTACTACTATATCCGCGAAACACAGCAAAACAAAAAATAATGGAACAACGCAATTGCCATAACGAAGAGTATATGACTAAAGGAGTCAACCTCTACCAATACAACCGAAAGCCAGAACATACCCACTGCAATCAGTCACGCAAAACAAACAAACGATCAGTTACACTCGATCAGGTGCACTAAGCGGACATTAATCAAAATTCTGTCACGAGAAGAAAATCAAACAAAAAAACATATCAACAAGGATGGCGCATCTACGCAAACCTACCCGACGACGGCATCCGAATGTACCAAAAACGGAGTATGTCGGACCAGTACCACAATTCAAGCCTCCGGCAGAAGCAAGCCGCACAAAGAAGGAAATACTCCACCAGGCAATGGCGGGGTCAGCAAAACCAAAGCTAAAAGCTGCACAGCTAAAGGAAATTCGAGCTGCTCTAAAGAAACACAGACCAGAATTGCGAACACTACGAACACCACAACCCCGAAAGACACCAACAAGACAAACACAAAAACCTTAAACCCCAGCGCCATCAGCCAAACCAAAAAGATAGCAGCAAAACGCAAGAACCACTGAGGAATGTTAAAGCAAATCAAAATATCACCACAACATACACCGGAGCGACGATCGTTCACCATCCGCAGATCTGAGGGAGTGGCAACCGTAATCGTTCAAGATGGGTGGGTCAAAATCAGCCACGGCGGCATATGGCGGATTACCACCACAAACCCCAAGCACTCAAAGAACCTGCCCTTTTAAAAAGAATGCCGCTATAGCGACATACACAAGCAGTACAATTGCAAACACACAACAAATACATCGATATGTATACAAAGTGTTATGGACAATATATTAATTATAAGTGAAACGAAAACTACAAAAAAAAAGGGGAAACACAATATTTTCATAATCACATTATATTCACAAATTATGATATCATAAAACAAAACTACTTCTATTACAAAATGAAATAAAACACTAAATATAAATATATAAGATAAATATAGGTATAAATAATATATATATAATAAATCCTTTTTTTTCCTTTTTTTTTTGTCAGCCAAAATAGGGATAGACTGTAACAGGCATAATTAATGCCATGTTAGAATTCTTTTTAGTATACACAAAACACTGCTCTCTGAGCTTCCATATAAAAATCCCAACACGAGGGAAGCAATCAATCAATTTCTTTATATTCTTTTTTTTATTCTTTAACTATGTTTTTTATTTTTTTATTGAAGCAGATTAATAGAAATAAGTTATAAACAAATAAAACATAAAAAAAGCATCATATTAAACAAACGATGAAATCCGCCAAGTACGGGTTTCGAATACACTAACATACGTCACACAAGCAAAAACATTTTATTCGCTTTTGCTTTCCCGCTGATTCGTAATCAGAGGTTTGAATTCTCAAACCGTTTAACCATCACACCACGTAAAAGATGCGCAAACTGCAATGTATTTTGAGAGTTGGAAACCGATCAAAGTCGTTTGCAGTAGTTGCAAAGTCTTTGTGTTTTGAATCCCTTTCCCCACCCCCTTCCAGCTGTTTCGGCCTCGGCCTCAGTCACAGAACTAACAGTGACTTCGACTTAGGTCTCCGTTGTGCAAAAATAATTGTACAACAACTAGGTAGGACACCTACACAAGGTACCAAACCAGAGACTTTTTGTTGGTGGACGCTCTGACGTCACCGAATAAATTTAAGGCCATCTGCCGAGTAGCACTTTTGCTCTCACTTTAATCGCATATCAAGGCCTTCTGCAAGGAAGTTGTTGTACTTCCTACCAACCAACGCGTCTCTCTTTGGTGGTTTGAATAGGTGATACACAATAACGTCCGAGCAGAACTCTTTACAGAGTCAGTGCTCGACTGTCGCGAAGACAGTCGTGAGTAATTCGGAAATACGTTGTATGTTAGAGGGTTGCGAGACCTCTTTAACGAACCCTGGACAGACTGAGTTTTATCCGAGCCTAAGAAGCAAAACTCGTTATAATGTTGAGAATCGGTTGATGTTGGCGAACGGTTGATGTTGATGATCGGTTGATGTTGATGTTCAGGATTATGTTGATGTTCAGGTTGATGTTGATGTTCACGATGATGTTGATGTTCGGGATGATGTTGATGTTCAGGTTGATGTTGATGTTCAGGTTGTTATTGATGTTCATGTTCAGGGTGATGTTGGTGTTCAGGTTGATGGTGATGTTCACGATGATGTTGATTTTCGGGATGATGTTGATGTTCAGGATGATGTTGATATTCAGGTTGATGTTGATATTCAGGATTATGTTGATGTTCAGGTTGATGTTGATGTTTAAGCTGATGTTGATTTTCAGGATGATGATAATGACCAGGATGATGTTGATGTTCACGATGATGTTGATGTTCAGGTTGATTTTGATATTCATGTTGATGTTAATGTTCAGGTTGTTATTGATGTTCATGTTCAGGGTGATGTTAATGTTCAGGTTGATGTTGATGTTCACGATGATGTTGATGTTCGGGATGATGTTGATGTTCACGATGATGTTGATGTTCAGTATAATGTTGATGAATGGTTGTTGTTGATGTTCATGTTCAGGATGATGTTAATGTTCAGGTTGATGTTGATGTTCACGATGATGTTGATGTTCGGAATGATGTTGATGTTCGAGATGATGTTGATGTTCAGGTTGATTTGATGTTCAGGTTGATGGTGATGTTCAGGTTGATGTTGATATTCACGATGATATTAATGTTCAGGATGATGCTGATTATCAGGTTAATGTTGACGATCGGTTGATGTTGACGATCGGTTGACGTTGATGATCGGTTGATTTTCACGTTGATTTTGATGTTCAGGTTAATTTTGATGTTCAGGTTGATGTTGATGTTCACGATGATATTGACGTTCAGGATGAAGTTGATGATCAGGTTAGTGTTGACGATCGGTTGGTGTTGACGATCGGTTGATGTTGATGATCGGCTGATGTTAATGTTTAGGATTATGTTTATGTTAAGGTTGATGTTGATGTTCAGGTTGATCTTGAGGTTTAGGTTGATGTTGATGTTAAGGATGATGTAGATGTTCAGGTTGATGTTGATAATTAGGTTGATCTTGAGGTTTAGGTTGATGTTGATGTTCAGGATGATGTTGATGTTCAGGATGATGTTGATGTTCATGTTGATGTTGATGTTCAGGTTGATCTTCAGGTTCAGGTTGATGTTGATGTTCAGGATGATGTTAATGTTCACGATGATGTTGATCTTTAGGATGATGTTGATGTACAGGTTTATTTTGATGTTCATGTTAATGTTGATGTTCATGTTCACGATGGGGTTGATGTTAAGGCTGATGTAGATGTTCAGGTTGATATTGACGATCGATTGATGTTGATGATCGGTTGAGGTTGATGTTCAGGATGATGTTGATGTTCAGCTTAATGTTGATGTTCACGATGATGTTGATGTTCGATATTTTGATGTTCATGTTAATGTTGATGTTCATGTTCACGGTGGGGTTGATGTTTTTTTTTTTTTTTTTTTTTTTTTTTATTTTTTTTTTTTTTTTAACGAGGAGTAAAAGCATCAAAAGCCTTAGTCAGTGCGGGACTTTAACCCGCTAAACATCTCCTCTCGTCATCACGGTAATCCTCCCGGAACCACCGTTAGGTATTACGTCAGGAGGCCGTAAGAGCATTTCTGCTCAATCGTCAGTTATTAGGTCGGTCTATGTTCGTTACCGTTCTCGGCTTGCTCATGGAGACGCTGCAGTTGCATTATTTCACCTACAATCAAGCGGATAACCTCCCAAGCTGTGCTGGAGCTGCACATATGCTGCACTATTCCAAAGGGAGTAACTCTTTGTCCCATCATTTCTTGGAGGGCATCTCGCTGTCGCTCATATCGCACGCACTCTTGGATTACATGCTCTACGTTCTCTTTTTTTGTTTTACAAGAAATACAAAATGGATCACTTACCAGTTTGTATTTATGGAGGTATTCCCGAAAGCATCCATGACCAGAAAGAAACTGTGTAAGATAGTAATCGACTTGCCCAAATTTTCTCTTGTACCACGGCTTGATGTTTGGTACAAGATGGTGCGTCCAACGGCCTTTCACCGACCTGTCCCACCTTTGCTGCCACTCGTCTAAGCTCAGTTCACGAAACCTATCTCGTTCCACCTGTCTTTCATTGCGATTATTAAGAGCTCTAATAGCTTTCGCCTCTTTAGCTGCTATATCCACCGGCAGCCTTCCTGCGATAACATCTGCTGCTTCTTGAGAGACTGTTCTAAAAGCGCAACATACTCGTAGTGACATCAGCCTGTGTGCACTCATCATCCCTCTCATATAGGACTTTACGGCTGTTGCGTCTGCCCAGACTGGAGCAGCATACATTAGCGTTGATGTGCTGACGCTTGCAAGCAGTTTTCGGGTATCTTGCTTCGGCCCACCAATATTAGGCATTACTCTCGCTAGTGCTTGCCCTACTCTCAGCGCTTTGCAACTTGCATATATTAAGTGATCCTTGAAGGATAATCTGCGGTCTAACACAACACCTAAGTATTTCAAGCTGTGTTTTGATTCGATTATGTGTCCATCAACTCGTATCTGCATCATTTCAACTTTTTTCCGGCTACTAATTAACACCGCTTCTGTTTTTTGCGAGGCTAGCTCCAGGCCCACTTTCTGCAACCAATCTTTGATGTTTTGAATGGGGTTGATGTTTAGGATGATCTAGATGTTCAGGTTGATGTTGATAATCAGGTTGATCTTGAGGTTTAGGTTGATGTTGATGTTTAGGATGATGTAGATGTTCAGGTTGATGTTGATAATCAGGTTGATCTTGAGGCTTAGGTTGATGTTGATGTTAAGGATGATGTAGATGTTCAGGTTGATGTTGATAATTAGGTTGATCTTGAGGTTTAGGTTGATGTTGATGTTCAGGATGATGTTGATGTTCAGGATGATGTTGATGTTCGGGTTGATGTTGATATTTAGGTTGATATTGATGTTCAGGTTAATGCTGATGTTCAGGATGATGTTGATTTTCAGGATCATGTTAATGACCAGGATGATGTTGATGTTAATGTTGATGTTCATGTTCACGATGGGGTTGATGTTTAGGATGATGTAGATGTTCAGGTTGATGTTGATGTTCAGGTTGATCTTCAGGTTCACGTTGATGTTGATGTTCAGGATGATGTTAATGTTCACGATGATGTTGATCTTTAGGATAATGTTGATGTACAGGTTTATTTTGATGTTCATGTTAATGTTGATGTTCATGTTCACGATGGGCTTGATGTTAAGGCTGATGTAGATGTTCAGGTTGACATTGACGATCGATTGATGTTGATGATCGGTTGAGGTTGATGTTCAGGATTATGTTGATGTTCAGGATGTTGATTTTTAGGATCATGTTATTGACCAGCATGATGTTGATGTTCAGGATGATGTTGATGATCGGTTGGTGTTGATGTCCAGGTTGATGTTGATGTTCAGGATGATGTTGATGTTCAGGTTGATGTTGATGTTCAGGATGATGTTGATGTTCAGGTTGTTGTTGATGTTCAGGTTATTTTGATGTTCAGGATAATGTTGATGTTCATGTTCACGATGGGGTTGATGTTTAGGATAATGTAGATGTTCAGGTTGATGGTGATGTTCAGGTTGATCTTAAGAATCAGGTTGATAATGATGTTCAGGATGATGTTGATGTTCAGGATAATGTTGATGTTCAGGTTGATGTTGATGTTCAGGTTGATGTTGATGTTCAGGATGATGATGATTTTTAGGATCATGTTATTGACCAGCATGATGTTGATGGTCAGGATGATGTTGATGATCGGTTGGTGTTGACGTTCAGGATAATGTTGATGTTCAGGTTGATGTTTATATTCAGGTTGATGTTGATGTACAGGATGATCTTCAGGTTCAGGTTGATGTTGATGTTCAGGATGATGTTAATGTTCAGGATAATGTTGATGTTCAGTTTGATGTTGATGTTCAGGTTGATGTTGATGTTCAGGATGATGTTGATGTTCAGGATGATGTTGATTTTCAGGATTATGTTAATGACCAGAATGATGTTGATGTTCATGTTCACGATGGGGTTGATGTTTAGGATGATGTAGATGTTCAGGTTGATGTAGATGTTCAGGATGATGTTGATTTTCAGGATCATGTTATTGACCAGCATGATGTTGATGGTCAGGATAATGTTGATGATCGGTTGGTGTTGATGTTCAGGATAATGTTGATGTTCAGGTTGATGTTTATATTCAGGTTGATGTTGATGTTTAGGATGATGTTGATTTTCAGGATCATGTTAATGACCAGCATGATGTTGATGTTAATGATCGGTTGGTGTTGGTGTTCAGGTTGATGTTGATGTTCAGGATGATGTTGATGTTCAGGTTGATGTTGATGTTCAGGATGATGTTGATGTTCAGTTTAATGATGATATTCACGATGATGTTGATGTTCAGGTTGATTTTGATGTTCGGGTTGATGTTAATGTTCAGGTTGATGTTAATGTTCAGGTTGATGTTGATGTTCATGTTCAGGATGATGCTGATATTCACGATGGGGTTGATATTTAGGATGATGTAGATTTTAAGGTTAATGTTGACGAGCGGTTGACGTTGACGATCGGTTAATGTTGATGTTCAGGATGATGTTGATGTTCAGGATGTTGTTGATGTTCAGGTTAATGTTGATGTTCACGATAAGGTTGATGTTCAGGTTGATTTTGATGTTCAGGTTGATGTTGATGTTCAAGTTAATGTTGATGTCAATTTTCACGATGATGTTGATGTTCAGGATGATGTTGATGTTCAGGATGATGTTAATGTGCAGGTAGATGTTGATGTTCAGGTTGATGTTGATGTTCAGGGTGATGTTGATTTTCAGGATCATGTTAATGACCAGGATGATGTTGATGTTCAGGTTGATGTTGATGTTCAGGTTGATGTTGATGTTCAGGATGATGTTGATGTTCAGGTTGTTTTATGTTGATATTTAGGTTGATGTTGATGTTCAGGATGATGTTGATTTTCAGGATCATGTTAATGACCAGAATGATGTTGATGTTCATGTTCACGATGGGGTTGATGTTTAGGATGATGTAGATGTTCAGGTTGATGTTGATGTTTAGGTTGATGTTGATGTTCAGGATGATGTTGATTTTCAGAATTCATGTTATTGACCAGCATGATGTTGATGGTCAGGATAATGTTGATGATCGGTTGGTGTTGAAGTTCAGGATAATGTTGATGTTCAGGTTGGTGTTTATATTCAGGTTGATGTTGATGTTCAAGATGATGTTGATTTTCAGGATCATGTTAATGACCAGCATGATGTTGATGTTAATGATCGGTTGGTGTTGATGTTCAGGTTGATGTTGATGTTCAGGATGATGTTGATGTTCAGGTTGATGTTGATGTTCGCGATGATGTTGATGTTCAGGATGATGTTGATGTTCAGTTTAATGATGATATTCACGATGATGTTGATGTTCAGGTTGATTTTGATGTTCGGGTTGATGTTAATGTTCAGGTTGATGTTAATGTTCAGGTTGATGTTGATGTTCATGTTCAGGATGATGCTGATATTCACGATGGGGTTGATGTTTAGGATGATGTAGATGTTCAGGTTGATGTTGATGTTTAGGTTGATGTTGATGTTCAGGATGATGTTGATTTTCAGGATCATGTTATTGACCAGCATGATGTTGATGGTCAGGATAATGTTGATGATCGGTTGGTGTTGATGTTCAGGATAATGTTGATGTTCAGGTTGATGTTTATATTCAGGTTGATGTTGATGTTCAAGATGATGTTGATTTTCAGGATCATGTTAATGACCAGCATGATGTTGATGTTAATGATCGGTTGGTGTTGATGTTCAGGTTGATGTTGATGTTCAGGATGATGTTGATGTTCAGGATGTTGTTGATGTTCAGGTTAATGTTGATGTTCACGATAAGGTTGATGTTCAGGTTGATTTTGATGTTCAGGTTGATGTTAATGTTCAAGTTAATGTTGATGTCAATTTTCACGATGATGTTGATGTTCAGGTTGATGTTGATGTTCAGGTTGATGTTGATGTTCAGGATGATGTTGATGTTCAGGTTGTTTTATGTTGATGTTCAGGTTGATGTTGATGTTCAGGTTGATGTTGATTTTCAGGATCATGTTAATGACCAGGATGATGTTGATGTTCATGTTCACGATGGGGTCGATGTTTAGGATGATGTAGATATTCAGGTTAATGTTGATGTTCAGGTTGATCTTCAGGTTTAAGTTGATGTTGATGTTTAGGATGATGTTAATGTTCAGGATGATGTTGATGTTCAGTTTGATGTTAATGTTCAGGTTGATGTTTATGTTCAGGATGATGTTGATGTGCAGGTTGATGTTGATGTTGATGTTGAGGTTGATGTTGACGTTGAGGATGATGTTGATTTTCAGGATCATGTTAATGACCAGAATGATGTTGATGTTCATGTTCACGATGGGGTTGATGTTTAGGATGATGTAGATGGTCAGGTTGATGTTAATGTTCAGGTTGATGTTGATGTTCATATTCAGGATGATGCTGATATTCACGATGGGGTTGATGTTTAGGATGATGTAGATTTTAAGGTTAATGTTGACGATCGGTTGACGTTGACGATCGGTTAATGTTGATGTTCAGGATGATGTTGATGTTCAGGATGTTGTTGATGACCAGCATGATGTTGATGTTAATGATCGGTTGGTGTTGATGTTCAGGTTGATGTTGATGTTCAGGATGATGTTGATGTTCAGGTTGATGTTGATGTTCGCGATGATGTTGATGTTCAGTTTAATGATGATATTCACGATGATGTTGATGTTCAGGTTGATTTTGATGTTCGGGTTGATGTTAATGTTCAGGTTGATGTTAATGTTCAGGTTGATGTTGATGTTCATATTCAGGATGATGCTGATATTCACGATGGGGTTGATGTTTAGGATGATGTAGATTTTAAGGTTAATGTTGACGATCGGTTGACGTTGACGATCGGTTAATGTTGATGTTCAGGATGATGTTGATGTTCAGGATGTTGTTGATGTTCAGGTTAATGTTGATGTTCACGATAAGGTTGATGTTCAGGTTGATATTGACCTTCAGGACGATGTTGATGATCAGGTTAATGTTGACGATCGGTTGATGTTGATGATCGGTTGATGTTGACGTTCAGGATTTGTTGATGTTCAGGTTGATGTTGATGTTCAGGATGATGTAGATGTTCAGGCTGATGTTGATGGTCAGGTTGATGTTGATGTTCAGGATGATGTTAATTTCCAGGATGATGTTAATGACCAGGATGATGTTGATATTCAGGATGATGTTGATGAATGGTTGTTGTTGATGGTCATGTTCAGGATGATGTTGATGTTCAGGGTGATGTAGATGTTCTGGTTGATGTTGATGTTCAGGTTGATGTTGATGTTCAGGATGATGTTGATTACCAGGATGATGTTAATGACCAGTATGATGTTGATGTTCAGGATGATGTTGATGTTCTGGATGATGTTGATGTTCAGGATGATGTTGATGAATGGTTGTTGTTGATGTTGATGTTCAGGATGATGTTGATTTTCAGGTTGATATTGATGTTCACGATGATGTTGATGTTCATGTTGATGATGATATTCACGATGATGTTGATGTTCAATTTGATTTTGATGTTCAGGTTGATGTAATTGTTCAGGTTGATGTTGATGTTCATGTTCAGGATGATGTTGATATTCACGATGGCTGTAAACGAAGACTTAATACTCGGCATGGACTTCTTAGAAGTAATCGGCATTAACATCATCGTTAGTGGGTACGAAATAAACCGAAATCAGCAAATAATAATCTTGCTCGCTACTCCAATCAAAATGTAGAACACATACAAGTCCCAAAATTGATAAGCGAGACAAAGAATCGCAGTGAGACAACACATACACCATATAACATAGCACAACCACGACCACACGTGTAAACACCGACGCATCTTTTAAACAAAGGTACTACTATATCCGCGAAACACAGCAAAACAAAAAATAATGGAACAACGCAATTGCCATAACGAAGAGTATATGACTAAAGGAGTCAACCTCTACCAATACAACCGAAAGCCAGAACACACCCACTGCAATCAGTCACGCAAAACAAACAAACGATCAGTCACACTCGATCAGGTGCACTAAGCGGACATCAATCAAAATTCTGTCACGAGAAGAAAATCAAACAAAAAAACATATCAACAAGGATGGCGCATCTTCGCAAACCTACCCGACGACGGCATCCGAATGTACCAAAAACGGAGTATGTCGGACCAGTACCACAATTCAAGCCTCCGGAAGAAGCAAACCGCACAAAAAAGGAAGTACTCCACCAGGCAATGGCGGGGTCAGCAAAACCAAAGCTAAAAGCTGCACAGCTAAAGAAAATTCGAGCTGCTCTAAAGAAACACAGACCAGAATTGCGAACACTACGAACACCACAACCCCGAAAGACACCAACGAGACAAACTCAAAAACCTTAAACCCCAGCACCATCAGCCAAACCAAAAAGATAGCAGCAAAACGCAAGAACCACTGAGGAATGTTAAAGCAAATCAAAATATCTCCACAACATACACCGGAGCGACGATCGTTCACCATCCGCAGATCTGAGGGAGTGGCAACCGTAATTGTTCAAGATGGGTGGGTCAAAATCAGCCACGGCGGCATATGGCGGATTACCACCACAAACCCCAAGCACTCAAAGAACCTGCCCTTTTAAAAAGAATGCCGCTATAGCGACATACACAAGCAGTACAATTGCAAACACACAACAAATACATCGATATGTATACAAAGTGTTATGGACAATATATTAATTATAAGTGAAACGAAAACTACAAAAAAAAAGGGGAAACACAATATTTTCATAATCACATTATATTCACAAATTATGATATCATAAAACAAAACTACTTCTATTACAAAATGAAATAAAACACTAAATATAAATATATAAGATAAATATAGGTATAAATAATATATATATAATAAATCCTTTTTTTTCCTTTTTTTTTTGTCAGCCAAAATAGGGATAGACTGTAACAGGCATAATTAATGCCATGTTAGAATTCTTTTTAGTATACACAAAACACTGCTCTCTGAGCTTCCATATAAAAATCCCAACACGAGGGAAGCAATCAATCAATTTCTTTATATTCTTTTTTTTATTCTTTAACTATGTTTTTTATTTTTTTATTGAAGCAGATTAATAGAAATAAGTTATAAACAAATAAAACATAAAAAAAGCATCATATTAAACAAACGATGAAATCCGCCAAGTACGGGTTTTGAAGACACTAACATACGTCACACAAGCAAAAACATTTTATTCGCTTTTGCTTTCCCGCTGATTCGTAATCAGAGGTTTGAATTCTCAAACCGTTTAACCATCACACCACGTAAAAGATGCGCAAACTGCAATGTATTTTGAGAGTTGGAAACCGATCAAAGTCGTTTGCAGTAGTTGCAAAGTCTTTGTGTTTTGAATCCCTTTCCCCACCCCCTTCCAGCTGTTTCGGCCTCGGCCTCAGTCACAGAACTAACAGTGGCTTTCGACTTCGGTCTCAGCGTTCAGAAATAACTGATGCTTTCGGCTTTGGCCTCAGTCACAGAACTAACAGTTTCTTTCGACTTCGGTCTCAGTGTTCAGAAATAACTGACGCTTTCGGCTTTGGCCTCAGTCACAGAACTAACAGTGGCTTTCGACTTCGGTCTCAGTATTCAGAAATAACTGACGCTTTCGGCCTCGGCCTCAGTCACAGAACTAACAGTGACTTCAACTTAGGTCTCCGTTGTGCAAAAATAATTGTACAACAACTAGGTAGGACACCTACACAAGGTACCAAACCAGAGACTTTTTGTTGGTGGACGCTCTGACGTCACCGAATAAATTTAAGGCCATCTGCCGAGTAGCACTTTTGCTCTCACTTTAATCGCATATCAAGGCCTTCTGCAAGGAAGTTGTTGTACTTCCTACCAACCAACGCGTCTCTCTTTGGTGGTTTGAATAGGTGATAGACAATAACGTCCGAGCAGAACTCTTTACAGAGTCAGTGCTCGACTGTCGCGAAGACAGTCGTGAGTAATTCGGAAATACGTTGTATGTTAGAGGGTTGCGAGACCTCTTTAACGAACCCTGGACAGACTGAGTTTTATCCGAGCCTAAGAAGCAAAACTCGTTATAATGTTGAGAATCGGTTGATGTTGGCGAACGGTTGATGTTGATGATCGGTTGATGTTGATGTTCAGGATTATGTTGATGTTCAGGTTGATGTTGATGTTCACGATGATGTTGATGTTCGGGATGATGTTGATGTTCAGGTTGATGTTGATGTTCAGGTTGTTATTGATGTTCATGTTCAGGGTGATGTTGGTGTTCAGGTTGATGGTGATGTTCACGATGATGTTGATTTTCGGGATGATGTTGATGTTCAGGATGATGTTGATATTCAGGTTGATGTTGATATTCAGGATTATGTTGATGTTCAGGTTGATGTTGATGTTTAAGCTGATGTTGATTTTCAGGATGATGATAATGACCAGGATGATGTTGATGTTCACGATGATGTTGATGTTCAGGTTGATTTTGATATTCAGGTTGATGTTAATGTTCAGGTTGTTATTGATGTTCATGTTCAGGATGATGTTAATGTTCAGGTTGATGTTGATGTTCACGATGATGTTGATGTTCGGGATGATGTTGATGTTCACGATGATGTTGATGTTCAGTATAATGTTGATGAATGGTTGTTTTTGATGTTCATGTTCAGGATGATGTTAATGTTCAGGTTGATGTTGATGTTCACGATGATGTTGATGTTCGGAATGATGTTGATGTTCGAGATGATGTTGATGTTCAGGTTGATTTGATGTTCAGGTTGATGGTGATGTTCAGGTTGATGTTGATATTCACGATGATATTAATGTTCAGGATGATGCTGATTATCAGGTTAATGTTGACGATCGGTTGATGTTGACGATCGGTTGACGTTGATGATCGGTTGATGTTCACGTTGATTTTGATGTTCAGGTTAATTTTGATGTTCAGGTTGATGTTCACGATGATATTGACGTTCAGGATGAAGTTGATGATCAGGTTAGTGTTGACGATCGGTTGGTGTTGACGATCGGTTGATGTTGATGATCGGCTGATGTTAATGTTTAGGATTATGTTTATGTTAAGGTTGATGTTGATGTTCAGGTTGATGTTGATGTTCAGGTTGATGTTGATGTTCATGATGATGTTGATGTTTAGGATGATGTTGATGTTCAGGTGTATTGTGATGTTCAGATTAATGTTGATGTGCATGTTCACGATGGGGTTGATGTTTAGGCTGATGTAGATGTTCAGGTTGATATTGCCGATCGATTGATGTTGATGATCGGTTGAGGTTGATGTTCAGGATTATGTTGATGTTCAGGATGATGATGCTGTTCAGGTTGATGTTTATGTTCACGATGATGTTGATGTTTAGGATGATGTTGATGTTCAGGTTATTTTGATGTTCAGGTTAATGTTGATGTTCATGTTCAAGATAGGGTTGATGTTTAGGATGATGTAGATTTTCAGGTTGATGTTGATGTTCAGGTTGATGTTGAAGATCAGGTTGATGTTGATGTTCACGATGATGTTGATGTTCAGGTTGATGTTGATGTTCAGGTTGATTTTGATGTTCAGGTTGATGTTGATGTTCAGGATGATGTTGATGTTCAGGATGATGTTGATGTGCAGGTTGATGTTGATGTTGATGTTTAGGTTGATGTTGATGTTCAGGATGATGTTGATTTTCAGGATCATGTTAATGACCAGGATGATGCTGATGTTCATGTTCACGATGGGGTTGATATTTAGGATGATGTAGATGTTCAGGTTAATGTTGATGTTCAGGTTGATCTTCAGGTTCAGGTTGATGTTGATGTTCAGGATGATGTTAATGTTCACGATGATGTTGATCTTTAGGATGATGTTGATGTACAGGTTTATTTTGATGTTCATGTTAATGTTGATGTTCATGTTCACGATGGGGTTGATGTTAAGGCTGATGTAGATGTTCAGGTTGATATTGACGATCGATTGATGTTGATGATCGGTTGAGGTTGATGTTCAGGATGATGTTGATGTTCAGGAAGATGTTGATTTTTAGGATCATGTTATTGACCAGCATGATGTTGATGTTCACGATGATGTTGATGATCGGTTGGTGTTGATGTTCAGGTTGATGTTGATGTTCACGATGATGTTGATGTTCAGGTTGATGTTGATGTTCAGGATGATGTTGATGTTCAGGTTGTTGTTGATGTTCAGATTATTTTGATGTTCAGGATAATGTTGATGTTCATGTTCACGATGGGGTTGATGTTTAGGATAATGTAGATGTTCAGGTTGATGGTGATGTTCAGGTTGATCTTAAGAATCAGGTTGATAATGATGTTCAGGATGATGTTGATGTCCAGGATAATGTTGATGTTCAGGTTGATGTTGATGTTCAGGTTGATGTTGATGTTCAGGATGATGTTGATTTTCAGGATCATGTTATTGACCAGCATGATGTTGATGGTCAGGATGATGTTGATGATCGGTTGGTGTTGACGTTCAGGATAATGTTGATGTTCAGGTTGATGTTTATATTCAGGTTGATGTTGATGTACAGGATGATCTTCAGGTTCAGGTTGATGTTGATGTTCAGGATGATGTTAATGTTCACGATGATGTTGATTTTTAGGATAATGTTGATGTACAGGTTGACGCTGATGTTCAGGATGATGTTGATGTTCAGGATGATGTTAATGTGCAGGTTGATGTTGATGTTCAGGTTGATGTTGATGTTCAGGGTGATGTTGATGTTCAGATTATTTTGATGTTCAGGATAATGTTGATGTTCATGTTCACGATGGGGTTGATGTTTAGGATAATGTAGATGTTCAGGTTGATGGTGATGTTCAGGTTGATCTTAAGAATCAGGTTGATAATGATGTTCAGGATGATGTTGATGTTCAGGATGATGTTGATGTGCAGGTTGATGTTGATGTTGATGTTCAGGTTGATGTTGATGTTCAGGATGATGTTGATTTTCAGGATCATGTTAATGACCAGGATGATGTTGATGTTCATGTTCACGATGGGGTCGATGTTTAGGATGATGTAGATATTCAGGTTAATGTTGATGTTCAGGTTGATCTTCAGGTTTAGGTTGATGTTGATGTTTAGGATGATGTTAATGTTCAGGATGATGTTGATGTTCAGTTTGATGTTGATGTTGATGTTCAGGATGATGTTGATGTTCAGGATGATGTTGATGTGCAGGTTGATGTTGAGGTTGATGTTCAGGTTGATGTTGACGTTCAGGATGATGTTGATTTTCAGGATCATGTTAATGACCAGAATGATGTTGATGTTCATGTTCACGATGGGGTTGATGTTTAGGATGATGTAGATGTTCAGGTTGATGTTGATGTTCAGGATGATGTTGATTTTCAGGATCATGTTATTGACCAGCATGATGTTGATGGTCAGGATAATGTTGATGATCGGTTGGTGTTGATGTTCAGGATATGTTTATGTTTATATTCAGGTTGATGTTGATGTTTAGGATGATGTTGATTTTCAGGATCATGTTAATGACCAGCATGATGTTGATGTTAATGATCGGTTGGTGTTGATGTTCAGGTTGATGTTGATGTTCAGGATGATGTTGATGTTCAGGTTGATGTTGATTTTCACGATGATGTTGATGTTCAGGATGATGTTGATGTTCAGTTTAATGATGATATTCACGATGATGTTGATGTTCAGGTTGATTTTGATGTTCGGGTTGATGTTAATGTTCAGGTTGATGTTAATGTTCAGGTTGATGTTGATGTTCATGTTCAGGATGATGCTGATATTCACGATGGGGTTGATGTTTAGGATGATGTAGATTTTAAGGTTAATGTTGACGATCGATTGACGTTGACGATCGGTTAATGTTGATGTTCAGGATGATGTTGATGTTCAGGATGTTGTTGATGTTCAGGTTAATGTTGATGTTCACGATAAGGTTGATGTTCAGGTTGATTTTGATGTTCAGGTTGATGTTGATGTTCAAGTTAATGTTGATGTCAATGTTCACGATGATGTTGATGTTCAGGATGATGTTGATGTTCAGGATGATGTTAATGTGCAGGTTGATGTTGATGTTCAGGTTGATGTTGATGTTCAGGTTGATGTTGATGTTCAGGGTGATGTTGATTTTCAGGATCATGTTAATGACCAGGATGATGTTGATGTTCATGTTCACGATGGAGTTGATGTTTAGGATGATGTAGATGTTCAGGATGATGTTGATGTTCAGGTTGATGTTGATGTTCAGGTTGATGTTGATGTTCAGGATGATGTTGATGTTCAGGATGATGTTGATGCGCAGGTTGTTTTATGTTGATGTTCAGGTTGATGTTGATGTTCAGGATGATGTTGATTTTCAGGATCATGTTTGTTGCAGAGTTTGAGATTTATGCGTTTGGTGGAAAAAGAATTGCGTAGATTATCGAAAAGCGTGGCGTTTGGGTTGACGTTTTCTTTATTACTAATATTTAGGTATACAGCTTATAACTATGTAATAGATCAGAGATGGTGATGACACAAGATGGTAATAGATGCAACTCAACATACCGCCCGCCTTGAACAATTAAGTTATTGTTAAAGACATGCTTATGATGTACTATGATAATACATAATGCGACGGTAAGCGTGACAGGGTAATAAATCCCGCAGCAGCGATCTTTACTGGAACATATCACCCTTAGTAGGGAACAGGCACAGTTTTGCGATTGGGCGCACGAGCTCTCCCTCGGCCGTCTTTATCGTTACTACTCGAACACGCCCATCACCACCGGGATGGCACTTTATAACTTTAGCCAGCTTCCATTTTGTTGGCGGGGTACACTCATTCATTACAGCTACAACGTCATGTTCCTGAACGTTTAGGGAAGCGCGAAACCACTTTGCTCGTCTTTGCAAATTAACCAAATACTCGTCACGCCACCGTCTCCAAAAATGCTGCCTCATGGCCGAAATAACTCGCCACCGTTGTCTTAGAGTACCCACAAATTCTTGAGTTTCTGGGTCAGGCAACGATTTCAAGGGTTCACCTACCAGAAAATGGCCAGGCGTCAATATTTCCAAGTCGCTGGCAGCTACTGCATGGGCGCATAGAGGACGTGAGTTGACGCACGCTTCGACCTCGGACAGCAACGTACTCCATTCTTCAAAACTGAGCAAGCCGTCACCCACGGCGCGTTTGATATGGTACTTCACTCGCTTTACTCCGACTTCCCAATAACCGCCCATATGCGGTGCGTTTGGAGGATTAAAATTCCAAGTAATGTCTGACTCAGCGAAAAACGCTCGTATCCGTTCGTCAGCCCGACATCGCTCGAGTATGTCACGCAGGACCCTTTCGGCGCCGACGAAATTTGTGCCGTTGTCGGAGAATACGGTCTTACAGTAACCCCGACGATTGATAAACCTTTTGAAGCACATAAGGAACGTGGCTGACGAGAGATCCCCTGCGAACTCCAGATGCATGGCGCCAGTGCTCATGTAAATAAACGAGCAGATGTAGCCTCGTGTTGATTTACCTCCTCGTCCATGAGCGAATTTGAACGAATAAGGACCCGCAAAGTCCACGGCGCTGCTCAAAAAACTGCGAGCGTAATTAGCACGGCTAGCCGGTAGGTTCCCCATAACTTGAACACCATGACAGCGGTTCAATCTAGTGCACTTAACACATTTATGGTACACGTTGCGTACTAAATTGCGGGCTGCTACAATCCAAAAACGGCGTTGCAAGACGGTTAACATAATTTGCGGTCCAGCATGCAATGTGTAAGTGTGTATCGACTCAACGATAAGCCTTGAGAGAGGGGCCTCTTTGGGCAATATAACGGGATGCTTAACATCGACGGCGACTGTCGCATATTTCAACCTTCCACCCACGCGTAAAATTTTTTGTTCATCGAGAAATGGCTGCAAGCGCAGGAGACTGCTGCGTAACGGTAAGGGGCGTGATTCGCTGCAACAAGCTAGTTCATTAGAATAATAATATTTTTGTGTATACCTTATCAGGGCTGCTTCTGCGTTGGTAACCTCATCGCAACTCAAAGGACCAGTGGCTCTCGAACTCATAGCCTTGCCGATTCTAGTATTTGCGATAAAACGTAATGCAATGGCGGTGACTCTTTTCAGCTTCGCGTACGAAGAAAAATGCGTGATTAATCCCCAATGTTCTTTAGTTGTTGTAACATGGGACGCGAGGCTGCTAGGCCGTACTTCCAAACTCGTTGCATGCTGCCCTGTCGGTTCTAGCTTCCACACTTGTGTGGGATCCCTGAGGAACGCTGGCCCGTTCCACCATAAATGGTGTTCTAACAGCTCGGCGGGAGTCACGCCTCTTGAAGCGCAATCCGCGGGATTGTGCTCAGAGCGCACATGATGCCAAACATTCGATGGTAGAACATCCTGTATTGCTGAAACACGGTTTGCAATGAAGGTTGTCCATCGCTTTGGATGGGCTTGCAACCATGCCAACGTTATAGTAGAATCGGTCCAGGCGTATATCGGCCAGTCGCTGTGATCCCAGCTCGCTAGCACCCCTTTTATAAGTTTCGCGGCTAGGTGAGCAGCGCATAACTCCAGTCGCGGCAGCGATATTGTTTTGAGTGGGGCGACTTTGGTCTTAGATGCAACTATACAAACCCTGGCGTGCTCATTAGTCTGGATTGTCACTGCGTACAAGACCGCAGCGTAGGCGCGTTCGGACGCATCGGGGAAAACATGAAGCTCTGTTCGCTCGTTTGGTATTCTGTTGCCCATCCATCGGTTTAGTTTTAGCCCTGTAAGCAATTGCAGCCCTTCCCTCTGCGAATACCAGTCATTTGCTATGTGGACAGGCACTTGGTCATCCCAATCGACGCCAGTTTGCCAGATGTCCTGGAACCAAATTTTCGACTTTATAGTGCATGGGGCGAGCAACCCCAGCGGATCAAAAATCCGACTTGCGTCTGATAAGAATGCTCTTTTCGTCAATACCAGCGGGCGCTGCTTAAGATTTATGGTAAAGGACAAACAGTCCTCCTCAGTATTCCAGATCAGACCTAGAGCGTGGACCTCCTTACCTTCAGCAAAATAATGAGGAATATTCCTTGCAATATGAAGTGATTCGTCAGCTATATTGCAATTGGACGCCCATTGCCTCAACTCGAATCCGCCCTGGGCCAACACGCTGGATACTTCCCTTTTCAGTGTCTGTAGCTCATGGCGCGTCGCCGCGCCCGTGAGTAGATCGTCCATGTAGAAGTCCCGAAGAATCGTATGCGCAGCCTTCGGATGGGTGGACTCAGCTTCCTTAGCTGTCTGCTGCAAGGACTTCACGGCCAAATGCGACGCTGCAGCGACGCCATAAGTAACACGCAGCAGCCTGTAGTCCTTGATAGGAGCTGAAGCATCGGCGCGCCAGACAATGCGCTGAAGATCAACATGTTTTGAAGCGACGTGTACTTGACGATACATCTTAGCCACGTCTGCGCTGAGAGCATAGCGATGAGTTCTAAAGCGCACTAGAATAGCGAATAAGTCGTCCTGGAGCTGCGGACCGACCATTAACGCGTCATTTAAGGAGTGGCCGGTAGACGATTTAGCCGAAGCGTTAAAGACGACCCTGAGCTTGGTTGTCGCGCTGGATTCCTTAAATACGGCGTGGTGCGGCATATAATAGCAACTATTTGTCGTGTCGGCTGCAGGCTCCATATGCTTCATATCCAGCAGCTCCTGCATGAAATGACTATACCGAATGCGCAAATCTGGGTTAGCTGCAAAACGCTTCTCCATTCGTATTAAGCTGCGGACGGCGCCACTTCGAGACTCTCCGAGAAGCACGTTGGACTTTAAAGGGAATTCGACAACGAATCTCCCTTCAGGCGTACGGGAGTGCATTGAATTAAAGAAGTCCTCACAAAACCGTTCCTCGAGTTCCCAAAACTTACTCAAGGCACTTGCTACGTTAGTGTCGCTAACCAGAACTTTCACCGTTTTCACAGTATGCTCGCCACCGGTGATGCAACCGAAAAGTGTCCAACCAAATACTGTGCGTTGTGCCATAGGCGTTCCGGAGGCACCCTTGCAGACCTCGGGAATTATGAACTGGTCCATTGTGTCCATCCCGATTAGAATATCCACCGGACCGGGCCTCATGTACCCCGGATCAGCAAGTGGAAGATTTTCCACATGTGGCCATGCGGACTTGGCGATTTTCGTGGCCGGCAAGTCATTAGTAATTCGTGATAATATAAGTGCGTTGATGCAAAAGCGCTGCGCTGTGTGGATGGACGACAGTATTAAAGGCACCTCACCCTTAGTACGTCCCCTGCAAGCAGAGCCGATTCCGGTGACGATCACTGATGATGACTTTCTTGGCACTTGAAGACGTTGGGCGCAGGCTTCGGTTACAAAGGTGGCGTGCGATCCGGTATCAAACAGTATGCGCGCACTTTGCCATCTACCGCAGTGATCCTGAACACGCGCAAAGGCCGTAGCTAACAGCACAACAGCCTTAGACTCTTCTTTGAAGTGGGAAAAATGGCTGGTTGTGGCTTCAGTGGATTTGGTTACAGCTTTGGGAACCAAAGACTTCAGGTGATCCCTTTCACCTTCAATGAGCGCCGCTTCGTCTGTAAGATCATCCTTATGAATCAGCGTATGATGTCGCTGTTGACATATACGGCATACGGAGTAGCTGCGGCATTTATGTTTTAAATGACCTCTGCATAGGCAATTCAAACAGGATCGGGTTTCCTTCACGAACTGTGATCTATCGTTGACCGCTAATTCTAAAAATGCTTCACAGCTATAGATTTTATGGCTGCCGTTGCAATACAGACAGCAAGGATCTGTGGCATTGCGAGACTCAAAAGCATGCAACACGTTCGTTGCCTTTCGGGAAACGGCTCTTAAATTGCGGCTCGCTGAATGTGCTTCGAATCCCATTGCTGGCCCTAACGCGGCAAGAGAGCGACATCTCGTCTCCAAAAAGTGTCTTAGCTGCTCAAAATTTGCGGGCTCATCGTCGTCAAGTGTCAACTCCCACTGCTTCCTTGTCTCAAATGCCAGCTTATTTACAACGACGTGAACCAACCAGTCATCCCAAAACTGCACGGGTCGCCCTAAGGCCTTTAATGCGCTAACATGCTGCAAGGTTGGATCCAAGACATCTTTAATGGCACTGGCAGAGTCACAGCTTGCGATTTGTAATGTGCTGATTCCGCGGAGATGGCTTTCAATGATGACTCGTAATACTTTGTAGCGAGATGTCAACAAGTCCCAAGCCTCTGCATAGTTTGCATCGCATACTTGTAGGAAACTTATTAAGGCTAATGCCTCACCACTTAAACAGCTTCGGAGGTAATGAAGCTTCTGGCTATCTGTCAAATTCCTGTTGGCGTTCACTAAGGAAGAAAACGCGTCACAAAACGGAATCCAATCTGTGGCCTCACCTGAAAACTTTGGCAGCTCCATTTGCGGCAAGCGTATACCAGCTGAGACTTGAGCAGACACGTTATCTGTTGCCGTAGGGGCGCTCAAGCTTTGTATCAGCCGACTGAAATTTGCACGTGCGGTGGTGCACCAAACTTCGGCCCGATCCCGTATACTCTCCTCGCCTTCCAGGGCGTCCTTATCAGTACATGCGATTTCTACTGACTCTTGCGATTGTTGGAAACGCCCCCATTGCTCGTCTAATAATTGCAAATAGCTGGTGCAAGTTTCCGAATTTATAGCTAAACTGTCGTTTTGGCTTTTCAAGAAATATCTTTCGAGCGCACTGCATGCAGAGTCGCGTATTTTAACAGCCCTCGTTGGCATTTTGCAAGTAATTCACCGCAAGCGACGAATAACGGCGAACTTTCACGGCCTGCGATGAGCAGTGACAAATTTCTAGGGCAATTCAAGGTTATAATTTCCAGAGATTTCGTTAAACACTTTAATGAATGAAATGAGCTCGATTGCGTTTATTCAATTTTCGTTTGCGTATCCGGCTCGAAGGACCAAAATGTTGCAGAGTTTGAGATTTATGCGTTTGGTGGAAAAAGAATTGCGTAGATTATCGAAAAGCGTGGCGTTTGGGTTGACGTTTTCTTTATTACTAATATTTAGGTATACAGCTTATAACTATGTAATAGATCAGAGATGGTGATGACACAAGATGGTAATAGATGCAACTCAACAATGTTAATGACCAGGATGATGTTGATGTTCATGTTCACGATGGGGTCGATGTTTAGGATGATGTAGATATTCAGGTTAATGTTGATGTTCAGGTTGATTTTCAGGTTTAGGTTGATGTTGATGTTTAGTATGATGTTAATGTTCAGGATGATGTTGATGTTTAGTTTGATGTTAATGTTCAGGTTGATGTTGATGTTCAGGATGATGTTGGTGTTCAGGATGATGTTGGTGTGCAGGGTGATGTTGATGTTGATGTTGACGTTGAGGATGATGTTGATTTTCAGGATCATGTTAATGACCAGAATGATGTTGATGTTCATGTTCACGATGGGGTTGATGTTTAGGATGATGTAGATGTTCAGGTTGATGTTGATGTTCAGGTTGATGTTGATGTTCAGGATGATGTTGATTTTCAGGATCATGTTATTGTCCAGCATGATGTTGATGGTCAGGATAATGTTGATGATCGGTTGGTGTTGATGTTCAGGATAATGTTGATGTTCAGGTTGATGTTTATATTCAGGTTGATGTTGATGTTCAGGATGATGTTGATTTTCAGGATCATGTTAATGACCAGCATGATGTTGATGTTAATGATTGGTTGGTGTTGATGTTCAGGTTGATGTTGATGTTCATCAATGATGATGTTGATGTTCAGGTTGATGTTGATGTTCGCGATGATGTTGATGTTCAGGATGATGTTGATGTTCAGTTTAATGATGATATTCACGATGATGTTGATGTTCAGGTTGATTTTGATGTTCGGGTTGATGTTAATGTTCAGGTTGATGTTAATGTTCAGGTTGATGTTGATGTTCATATTCAGGATGATGCTGATATTCACGATGGGGTTGATGTTTAGGATGATATAGATTTTAAGGTTAATGTTGACGATCGGTTGACGTTGACGATCGGTTAATGTTGATGTTCAGGATGATGTTGATGTTCAGGATGTTGTTGATGTTCAGGTTAATGTTGATGTTCACGATAAGGTTGATGTTCACGATGATGTTGATGTTCAGGATGATGTTGATGTTCAGGTTGATTTGATGTTCACGATGATATTGACCTTCAGGACGATGTTGATGATCAGGTTAATGTTGACGATCGGTTGATGTTGATGATCGGTTGATGTTGACGTTCAGGATTTGTTGATGTTCAGGTTGATGTTGATGTTCAGGATGATGTAGATGTTCAGGTTGATGTTGATGGTCAGGTTGCTGTTGATGTTCAGGATATTGTTAATTTCCAGGATGATGTTAATGACCAGGATGATGTTGATATTCAGGATGATGTTGATGAATGGTTGTTGTTGATGGTCATGTTCAGGATGATGTTGATGTTCAGGGTGATGTAGATGTTCTGGTTGATGTTGATGTTCAGGTTGATGTTGATGTTCAGGATGATGTTGATTACCAGGATGATGTTAATGACCAGTATGATGTTGATGTTCAGGTTGATGGTGATGTTCACGATGATGTTGATATTTGGGATGATGTTGATGTTAAGGTTGATGTTGAGGTTCAGGTTGATGTTGATGTTCAGAATGATAATGATGTTCGGGTTGATGTTGATGTTCACGATGATGTTGATGTTCAGGTTGATGATGATATTCACGATGATGTTGATGTTCAGGTTGATTTTGATGTTCAGGTTGATGTTAATGTTCAGGTTGATGTTGATGTTCATGTTCAGGATGATGTTGATATTCACGATGGCTATAAACGAAGACTTAATACTCGGCATGGACTTGTTAGAAGTAATCGGCATTAACATCATCGTTGGTGGGTACGAACTAAAACCGAGATCAGCAAATAACAATCTTGTTCTCTACTCCAATTAAAATGTAGAACACATACAAGTCCCAAAATTGATAAGCGAGACAAAGAATTGCAGTGAAACAACACATACACCATATAACATAGCACAACCGACCATACGTGTAAACACCGACGCATCTTTTAAACAAAGGTATCACTATATCCGCGAAACACAGCAAAACAAAAAATAATGGAACAACGCAATTGCCATAACGAAGAGTATATGTCTAAAGGAGTCAACCTCTACCGATACAACCGAAAGCCAGAACACACCTCACCACGGCAGATCCACTCACCACACCCACTGCAATCAGTCACGCAAAATAAACAAACGATCAGTCACACTCGATCAGGTGCACTAAGCGGACATTAATCAAAATTCTGTCACGAGAAGAAAATCAAACAAAAAAACAAATCAACAAGGATGGCGCATCTACGCAAACCTACCCGACGACGGCATCCGAATGTACCAAAAACGGAAATACTCCACCGGGCAATGGCGGGGTCAGCAAAACCAAAGCTAAAAGCTGCACAGCTAAAGAAAATTCGAGCTGCTCTAAAGAAACACAGACCAGAATTGCGAACACTACGAACACCACAACCCCGAAAGACACCAACAAGACAAACATAAAAACCTTAAACCCCAGCGCCATCAGCCAAACCAAAAAGATAGCAGCAAAACGCAAGAACCACTGAGGAATGGTTAAAGCAAATCAAAATATCACCACAACATACACCGGAGCGACGATCGTTCACCATCCGCAGATCTGAGCGAGTGGCAACCGTAATCGTTCAAGATGGGTGGGCCAAAATCAGCCACGGCGGCATATGGCGGATTACCACCACAAACCCCAAGCACTCAAAGAACCTGCCCTTTTAAAAAGAATACCGCTATAGCGACATACATAAGCAGTACAATTGCAAACACACAACAAATACATCGATATGTATACAAAGTATTATGGACAATATATTAATTATAAGTAAAACGAAAACTACAAAAAAAAGGGGAAACACAATATTTTCATAATCACATTATATTCACAAATTATGATATTATAAAACAAAACTACTTTTATTACAAAATGAAATAAAACACTAAATATAAATATATAAGATAAATATAGGTATAAATAATATATATATAATAAATCCTTTTTTTTTCCTTTTTTTTTCAGCCAAAATAGGGATAGACTGTAACAGGCATAATTAATGCCATGTTACATTTCTTTTTAGTATACACAAAACACTGCTCTCTGAGCTTCCATATAAAAATCCCAACACGAGGGAAGCCAGTTCGAAACCGAACAGCGGCAATCAATTTCTTTATATTCTTTTTTTTATTCTTTAACTATGTTTTCTATTTTTTTATTGAAGCAGATTAATAGAAATAAGTTATAAACAAATAAAACATAAAAAAAGCATCAAATTAAACAAACGATGAAATCCGCCAAGTACGGGTTTCGAAGACACTAACATACGTCACACAAGCAAAAACATTTTATTCGCTTTTACTTTCCCGCTGATTCGTAATCAGAGGTTTGAATTCTCAAACCGTTTAACCATCACACCACGTAAAAGATGCGCAAACTGCAAAGTATTTTGAGAGTTGGAAACCGATCAAAGTCGTTTGCAGTAGTTGCAAAGTCTTTGTATTTTTGAATCCCTTTCCCCTCCCCCCTTCCAGCGGTTTCGGCCTCGGCCTCACTCACAGAACTAACAGTGGCTTTCGACTTCGGTCTCAGCGTTCAGAAATAACTGACGCTTTCGGCTTTAGCCTCAGTCACAGAACTTACAGTGGCTTTCGACTTCGGTCTCAGCGTTCAGAAATAACTGACGCTTTCGGCTTTGGCCTCAGTCACAGAACTAACAGTGGCTTTCGACTTCGGTCTCAGTGTTCAGAAATAACTGACGCTTTCGGCCTCGGCCTCAGTCACAGAACTAACAGTGACTTCGACTTCGGTCTCCGTTGTGCAAAAATAATTGTACAACAACTAGGTAGGACACCTACACAAGGTACCAAACCAGAGACTTTTTGTTGGTGGACGCTCTGACGTCACCGAAGAAATTTAAGGCCATCTGCCGAGTAGCACTTTTGCTCTCACTTTAATCGCATATCAAGGCCTTCTGCAAGGAAGTTGTTGTACTTCCTACCAACCAACGCGTCTCTCTTTGGTGGTTTGAATAGGTGATACACATTGTGCAGCCTTCTGCTGCGGCATACTCTATCCCCCTCTTTCATTGTATGTATCATTAGGTATAAAAATTGTTAAGCATTGTTAGTATAAGTATAAGAATTGTTAAGCAAATAATAATAAAATAATAAAAAATAAACACAATAACGTCCGAGCTGAACTCTTTACAGAGTCAGTTGTAGTGTATCCACTGACCGCACTCCGCTCCTGTACACAACAGCATACTGTAACATTCAATAAATGCAGAGCATGCACTTTGCATGCACTGACCCACTAACTCGCTGATGACCGCGACTCAGCGTCACACGTTGTAACACGAACCTTGAAACGCCCAATTTCGAATCGCGTCAATGATTGGGTATCGGTTCAATAAATTTAATAAACAAATAGAAATTTTGAGTGCGAATAAGAATGTGAAGCATAAAGAAATAATTATGCATAGAATTAAGTATAAGAAAGAATAGTTTAGCCATATATATTAATATTGCTTGTATATTTACACTCTTAGAGAAATGGAATCACTTAGGGTATAAAAACCCGAGCGATCCAAAATAAAGTTAAGAATTAATCTAGCCAGAAACTATTCAAGGCTTTTCATTTTAATTCTACGCCAGCAACTCAGCAAGGCGTCTTAGGTCACAGGACGTGCCAACTTAATTGCAGGCACTCCTTCTCGTCCAGCGGCGTTTACGCCAGGACACAAATTAGGGCGACCTGTTCCACTTGGGAAGTATCTTCCTTTAAAGAGTTACTCACGTAACATAACATGGCGATCCTGCATACCGCACCTGAGATCCTGCATAGCGCACCTGAGATCCTGCAACTTTAAATCACCTGAGATCCTGCAACTTTAAGTTTTTCCTGAAGTCTTCTAATAATATCCTGCGTTTTGAATCACTGTTCCTGCCAAATTTATATTCTGCTTTTGCTCGACGGTTCTGTAAGACGGCATCAATGTCAGATGAACATATACCTGAAGGAATCAAAAACCCTGAAGCACCAGTTTATATTCCTACCAACACTGCAGAGCAAGGACCAAGAAGAATTAGCCTTAGTGAATACAGATCACGATTACAGGATAAAAAAGACGCAGAAAGGTGCAAAATTCCAACAACAAAAAATATAAAAAAACAAAGAGGAGGAAAATTAGTAAAAGATAGAAAATTACTACGACACCTAAAGAACATTGTAACTGATGAAACCAATCCACCCCAATGGGATACAGCTAACGAGATCTGGCGACAGATAGATACAATAGAACAGCGGCTGAAAAATCGCGGAATCAATGGGAAGTCTACTAGCAACGTCAGGAGCAGCAATTAGTTCGTCAAAAATGGGAAACGTTTTACAAAAAGAAGAACAAATAAACGTAAGCTACAACAACAACAATTCGTTGTCAACAACGTACAACGTCCAACAAGTAACCGGAATAACAATTATAGCCCTAATAGTTGCACTATATGTATTAAACAAAATACATTCATATTTTAAAACTTATGTAAATAAACGTATTCAATTAAGAACTATTTCGGATGTTTAAAAATAAATAAAAATATACATTTAAATAAAA
The DNA here is from genome assembly GCA_937620795.1 of Thecophora atra. NCBI lineage: Eukaryota > Metazoa > Arthropoda > Insecta > Diptera > Conopidae > Thecophora > Thecophora atra. Next base: position 65,497,597 of record OW569398.1, read on the forward strand.
ATAAACATGCAGTAACATATATATGCTAACCTATGATTAATGGAAGACTTAGATAAGATAATAGAAACGGTACAAAAGATTATATCAAACGCTAAAAAAACAAGTAGTAGACCATACAAGCCGTCAACAATTAAATCAAAACTAAAAGAATTAGAAGAATATAAAGCACAGGTACGATTTTGCATAGGCATAGTAGATGTAAACGATAGTACGATTGCTAAAAGAATCGAAGAATTTGAAAAAGAATATTGTATAGCAAGACGACTTTTAATGTCGCAATCGACAACAGACTCAGATTCAGACTCTGCACATTCACAGATTGAGATTACAATTGACAACAAAAACAATACACAAGATACAAATATGGCAAACTTTAACATAGAAACCTCGATGAAAACCATCCCTATCTTTGGTGGAAATTATAAAGAATTAGATTCATTTTTAAAAGTTGTAGAAATAATAAACAAAACTTTGTCAACAACTGCAAAGCAAGACTTAATAGAATTCGTTTATCACATTAAATTGAGCCAAAATGTAAGAACAGCTTTAAATTCGGTACAAACCCCTACAACATTAGATGAATTAAAAGTCGCGCTTCAACTTCGTTACAAAACAAACAAATCAATTCCGCAGTTACATACAGATCTAGCAAGTATGGTACAAAGAGGGAACATAACCAATTACAAAGACAAAATACTAACAACTATAGCCGAACTAAACAATCTACAAATAAAAGAATTGGGTACCGATCCAAACACATTACAAAAAACGACAATAACTAAAATCAACGATACGTACGCCCTAACAATCTTCAAGAACGGCATTAACGAAAATTACAAACAAACATTATTCGCATCACAGCCAAAAACATTTTCTGATGCAGTAAGCCTAGCACTAGAACTAGAACAAGCAGGCAATCAGAATCAATTCCAAATAAACAACGTACGTAACAGAAACGCAAACTACAGACCACAGATGTACAATCAAAGAAACAGTAACAACACCAACAACCAAAGAAACGACACCAATTACAACAATCAAAGAAACAGCAATAATACCAACAATCAAAGATACAACATTAATCAAAGATATAACAATATCAACAATAACCAAAGGTACAACAATAACGGTTATCGATACAACCAAAATCGGACAAATAACCAAGCAAATGTAACACGATATAACAACAACAATAACAATTTCAATCGGAACACTAATAACAATTTCAACAGAAATTCCAGATATCAAAGCAGAAACAATAATAGAATCCAAAATAATAGAAATATAAATATTGTAACAGAATCGGGAAACGACATGGGCTCGGAACAAATGATCGTTCCAGACAGCCAGAACTAAAAATATACAAAATATCGGATAATAATACTAATTATATAACACTTAAATTTAAAAATGAAAATCTGAGATTTCTAATTGACACAGGCGCTGACATATCACTATGCAAAATAAGTTCAAAATTGAATGACAAAGAATACTACTCAGACGAAAAATGTGCATTGACTGGCATCACCATAGAAAAAATTTATTCACTAGGTATGATTAATTTGAATTTAAAATTTGGAGAAGAAAATATAAATCATAATTTCCAATTAGTTAGCAAAGAATTCCCAATAGAAACAGACGGAATAATAGGAAGAGATTTCTTACAGAGATTCTTGTGCAAAATAGATTACGAAACATACACAATTTCGATATATACAAACGACAACACAGTGACGCTACCAATGCAAACAAAAATATTTCAAATTAAAATCCCTCCGAGAACAGAAATTATACAACCACTTAAATTAAATTTTAAAGAAGAAAAACTGATTTTAAACAAAGAAATCGAACGAGGCATATTTCTTAGCAATTCGTTAGCACCCAAAACTGGTCTCACACATATAAAAATTTTAAATACAACAAATACTGAAGCAATTATAAAAAATATTGAAATAGAAACCGAACCGCTTAAAAACTACGAAATACTTACTAACACCAAAACACACGATGTGGACCGCTTCGAACATATTATAAACAAACTTCACATAGATTGTTCAGATGAAAAAGCAAAAGCGTTATTACTAGAAATTTTAAATAAATATCAAAATATTTTCCATTTGGAAAATGATCAATTAACAACAAATAATTTTTATACACAAGAAATTGCACTATCGGACAAAACACCGGTATACATTAAAAACTATAGACTTCCACATTCTCATAGTGAAGTGATAAACAACCAAGTGAATAAAATGCTAGAAGACGACATAATAGAACATTCCACAAGTCCTTACAATGCTCCACTTCTATTAGTTCCAAAAAAAAATATATCTGACAAGAAGAAATGGAGAGTAGTAGTGGATTATCGTAAGTTAAATGATAAAGTAGTTAATGATAAATTCCCACTCACACGTCTTGAAGACATTCTCTATAAACTTGGAAGAGCAAAATGGTTTTCAACTCTTGATATGACTAGCTCTTTTCATCAGATAAGTTTAGAAAAAAATTCACGACCTCTAACCGCTTTCTCCACAACAAATGGACATTTCCAATTCAAGAGACTACCTTTTGGACTAAAAATTTCTTCAAATAGTTTCCAACGAATGCTCACAATAGCACTATCAGGTTTAGAGTCGGAAGCTTTTTTATACGTAGATGATATAATTGTATTCGGATGCAACCTTACTCACCACAATGAAAATTTAATTCGTGTATTAGATAGACTAGACAGATACAATTTAAAATTAAATGCAGACAAATGTTGTTTTTTACGTCCAGAAGTAGTATACCTAGGTCATCTAATAACAAAAGATGGAGTAAAAACAGATCCAGCAAAATTCCAAACAATTAAAGACTATCCTATTCCCAAAAATTCAGACGATGTTAGAAGATTTATAGCATTTTGCAACTATTACAGAAGATTTATACCAAACTTCGCGGACATAGCTAAAGATTTAAATAGACTTCTAAAAAAGAACACTAAATTCGAGTGGAATGAACAAAGTCAACATGCATTTGAACAATTGAAAACAAAGCTAATGACACCACCAGTTTTACAATATCCAGATTTTGAAAAACCTTTCATTTTAACAACGGACGCTTCAAACTACGCACTAGGCGCAGTTTTATCACAAGGCGAAATAGGCAACGATTTACCTATTTCGTACGCCAGCAAAGCCTTACAAAAACATGACTTAAACAAACCGGTAATAGAGAAAGAGCTTTTAGCAATCCATTGGAGTATAAACTTTTTCAGACCTTATTTATTCGGACGTAAATTTACAGTGATAACAGACCATCGACCTTTAATATCTCTTTTCACACACAAAAATCCATCATCGAAAATGACTAGGATAAGACTAGATTTGTGCGATTACGATTTTGAAATTATGTATAAAAAAGGAAAATTAAATACGAATGCAGACGCACTGTCAAGAATACAGGTTAACTCAGACATATTAAAAAAAATGATACCAAGTGAAATCGATGAAGCAGTTAAGAAAACACTAATTGTTACAAGGGGCATGAGCAAACAACATAATAACAAGGGACAATGTACATCACATGGGAAGCCTGATCAACTTCGAATATGGGATTGTACATCAATTACTGACGTCAGATATATGAAAAAATTAAAATTTAATGTCGACAAACATATGAAGAATTGTAAAATTATTATAGAAAATAATAACGTGCACGTAGGATGTAGCGATAAAGCAGCGAAACTAGATTCGATACTGCAGAAGCTAGCATCCAGAATGAAGAAGGAAAATATTGAATACCTAGCGCTAGAGAATAATGATGAAATATTTAAAGTATATGAAAAAGAAGACTTTAAAAAGACGTACGCAAAAATAATGATAAATAACAAGAGTCCCCAACTTAAAATATTAATATATGCCACCCCAAAACAAATAAGTGATGACTTAATAAAATATAAATTGATTGATGAATTTCATAGTAAAGAACACTTAGGTATTCGTAAAACAATTATAAAACTTAAACAAAGATATATATGGAAAAATATGAGTAAAATGGTAAAGAAATTTATAACAAATTGTGATTTATGCGCAAGAAATAAAATAACTAAACATACAATAGAAAGACAAACTATAACAGATACTCCAAACACAAGTTTTCAAGTAATATCTATAGACACAGTCGGCCCTCTTAAGGTATCAAACGGTTACAGATACATTTTAACAATGCAATGCGATTTAACTAAATATATAATAGCATATCCAATAGCAACAAAAGATGCTCTAACCATAGCCAAAACAATTGTAGAGCAATTAATCTTAAAATTCGGACATTTCCAAATTTTAAAATCAGACAAAGGTACAGAATTTACTAATGAACTACTAAAAAACATATGCGATTTGCTTAAAATAAAACAAATATTTTCAACTCCGTACCATCATCAAACATTAGGCTCAGTTGAACGAAATCATAGAGTGTTAAATGAATTTTTATTAAATTTTGCTAATAATTATGAATGGGATATTTGGTTACCATATTACATGTTTGCATACAACACAACTCCACACATAACTACAAATTATTCACCACATGAACTCATTTTTGGAAAACTAGCCCAATTACCGACTGACTCATTTATAAACACAAAAAACACTACGAATATTGACGACTACGTTAACGAACTAAAAATCAGATTACGAACTTCACTAGAGATAGCAAAACAGCAAATTATAAATGAAAAGAAAAAAAGAAATACAGAACAAGTAAACAATTATTCAAAACCACTTAACTTGCAAAAAGGAGACCTAGTTTTATTAAAACTAGAAAACAGAAAAAAATTTAATAGTCCATACAAAGGTCCATATAAAATCATTGAAAGAAAAGGTGTAAATTCAATAATAGATATAAATGGTTTACACAAAGAAGTACACAATAATCTATTAAAACCTTATATCGCAAATACGATGTGAAAATAAGAAAAGAATATTTTAAGAGCATACAAATACTTATAGTAATTACAATTTATAAAAAAAAATTATAACATATTAACATCATACTTACATATTATTTAGTAGTCTAAAACAATCTTCATTACATGCTAAGCCGTACAAACTCCCTATTACACAATTACTTGATGCTAAGAACATGTTAAATTTAATAAATAATTAAGAAATTCAACTATTAGAATAGCAAATTAAACTGTAAAATGTTCAAACATATAATTTTAAGAAAATCTTAAACTACACACTGACAATCACTGATAAAAATTATATTCTTCCAATATAATTCTTCTCTTAAGGGTGAGGGTGTAGTGTATCCACTGACCGCACTCCGCTCCTGTACACAACAGTATACTGTAACATTCAATAAATGCAGAGCATGCACTTTGCATGCACTGACCCACTAACTCGCTGATGACCGCGACTCAGCGTCACACGTTGTAACACGAACCTTGAAACGCCCAATTTCGAATCGCGTCAATGATTGGGTATCGGTTCAATAAATTTAATAAACAAATAGAAATTTTGAGTGCGAATAAGAATGTGAAGCATAAAGAAATAATTATGCATAGAATTAAGTATAAGAAAGAATAGTTTAGCCATATATATTAATATTGCTTGTATATTTACACTCTTAGAGAAATGGAATCACTTAGGGTATAAAAACCCGAGCGATCCAAAATAAAGTTAAGAATTAATCTAGCCAGAAACTATTCAAGGCTTTTCATTTTAATTCTACGCCAGCAACTCAGCAAGGCGTCTTAGGTCACAGGACGTGCCAACTTAATTGCAGGCACTCCTTCTCGTCCAGCGGCGTTTACGCCAGGACACAAATTAGGGCGACCTGTTCCACTTGGGAAGTATCTTCCTTTAAAGAGTTACTCACGTAACATAACACAGTGCTCGACTGTCGCGAAGACAGTCGTGAGTAACTCGGAAATACGTTGTATGTTAGAGGGTTGCGAGACCCCTTTAACGAACCCTGGACAGACTGAGTTTTATCCGAGCCTAAGAAGCAAAACTCGTTATAATGTTGAGAATCGGTTGATGTTGGCGAACGGTTGATGTTGATGATCGGTTGATGTTGATGTTTAAGCTGATGTTGATTTTCAGGATGATGATAATGACCAGGATGATGTTGATGTTCACGATGATGTTGATGTTCGGGATGATTTTGATATTCAGGTTGATGTTAATGTTCAGGTTGTTATTGATGTTCATGTTCAGGGTGATGTTAATGTTCAGGTTGATGTTGATGTTCAGGTTCATTTCAATATTCGGGTTAATGTTGATATTCATGTTCACGATGGGGTTGATGTTTAGGATGATGCAGATGTTCAGGTTGATGTTGATAATCAGGTTGCTGTTGATGATCGGTTGAGGTTACTGTTCGGGATTATGTTAATATTCAGGTTGATGTTGATGTTCAGGTTGATCTTGAGGTTTAGGTTGATGTTGATGTTCAGGATGATGATGTTCAGGTTGATGTTGATGTTCAGGTTGATGTTGATGTTCAGGTTGATTTGATGTTCAGGTTGATGTTGATGTTCAGGTTGATGTTGATGTTCACGATGATATTGATGCTCAGGATGATATTGATGATCAGGTTAGTGTTGACGATCGTTTGATGTTGACGATCGGTTGATGTTGATTTTCACGATGATGTTGATATTCAGGATGATGTTGATGTTCAGGTTTAATTTGATGTTCAGGTTGATGATGATGTTCAGGATGATGTTGATGTTCATGATGATGTTGATGGTGATGTTTAGGTTAATGTTGATGTTCAGGTTGTGATGATTATTTCCCGCAGCAGGGAAATTATCACACAACGCTGAGTGAGTTTAACAACGAAAAGTATAAAGATGTATATATATTAAAAGAATTGGGATAAATTATTAACAGGAATAACTAATAGTTGATCACTCTGTATAATCACTCTGTATAAGTTACTAACAGAAATTAATAATAGTTCGATAACAATTAACATAACGGACTAACAAAAGAAATAAAGGTTCGAAGCAAACAAGCAACGGTGAGCGCGAAGTTGAGTGACACGAAACAAGGTCAAAGCAGAAGAAACAGAAAAGGTGAACAACACGAGAGCATACAAGGTCACACGAAAACACGGAAGACAGGAACAACATAAACGTGTTGACGAACTAAATAATCGAACATAGCGGAGAACGGGAACTTGTTTTCGAACAAACGAGACAACGCCAGATCATAGCGGAAAATGAATAACGGAAGCAAGGAAAAGTGGTCTATAAAAGAGCGAACAACCAAGCAACAGGGATTCAGTCGAGTTTGAGCCGAGACTTCGTGAAGTGCAGAGTTAAATGCCAGCAGAGAACCAGAGTATACTTTAAAACAGTGAACAGTGAATAGTGAGCAGAGAATTCTCATAAAAGACAGTTACAAGGAAGACCTACAATACATATACAAAACTTATTGATTTGCGTGCGTAAGCCCTTCAATAAAGTGCCTTTGACGATTACACTTCGTATCGCTGCATCTGTTGTGCGTAAGCCCATCAGCGATCAGCACCAACATTTATTGATTTGCGTGCGTAAGCCCTTCAATAAAGTGTTGTAGACAATTATACTTCGCATCGCTGCATCTATTGAGCGTAAGAACATCAGCGATCAGCATCGAAACTTATTGATTTGCGTGCGAAAGCCCTTCAATAAGTCGCTATTACCAACTTACGACCAAACTCCGCTGCGTCTGTTGCGCGTACGCCCACCAGCGGAGCCCGAACGACCACGAAGACACTACAAGCATAACCATTACTATTACTATTAATATTACCAGTACTTAGCAGTAAAACACGCATTGTTAGTTTTAAATATCAATATATTGTAAATACGAAAATAAGCGAAACAAGTTCAAATAAACGAATCCTTGTACCATAGAACCTCAGGTCTTGTAATTCGAACCCTGAACATCCTCTGAGAGTATCTCGGCTAACCGAAGTTCGTTACAAGTGGCGCCCGAGCAGGGACTTAAGTTTACAAAGTCATACGCTTACAATACACACATCGAAGGACGAAGGATGGTTCGTGTCAGTTGGGTACACGAGCTCTCCAACGACGAACTGGTGAAAGTCATGGAGACGTATGGCGAATCCACTGCAAGCTCCAGTAGGGAAAAACGAAGACGATTCAGCGCTTGGATCGTAAATGGGGTCCACGAGGCAGCTGTAAATGAAGAGCTCAACGCACTCGAAGAGAAGCACCGACGTAAAACTGGCGCATGGTCCGAGAAGAAGACAGCGAATATGAGGAACAGCGTGGAAGACCCAGAAGTCACCGTCATGACTTCCTCAAGCTTGACTCCAAGAAGTATATCAGTGGCGCAGCAGGTACCGGTTCCACATTACGCGATGGTTATCGACATCGTGCGGAAGTGGTCAGAAAGATACGACGGCGAGAAGGATCCACTCCTATTCACAGAGCGCATCGAAGAACTGGCAGAGACGTTTGGCCTGGATATCGACATGCTACCAAGGACAATGCCAGAGTTGCTGAAAGGAAAGGCACTGTTATGGTTGCGTAACAACAATGCAAAGTGGCAGCACTGGGAAGCCTTTAAAACAGACTTCCACAATTTCTTCTTGCCGGCCCGTTATTTCGAGAGTCTGGAGGATAAGATCCGGAAATCACATCACCTAGAAGAAGAAGAGTTTAAAGATTATGTTGTTCGTCTACAAAATTTGATGAGATACGCAGATTATACCGAGAGTCAAAAATTAGAACGAATCTACAGGAACAGCAGGAAAGAATTCCAGTTCTATATTAGACGGATGGATTTTAACAGTCTACAAGAACTGTTAACGCTGGCTGCAGACCTCGAGTGTCTCGCGAGTGGAGGCCCACCCATGAGCTTGGTGTGTCCACAGTGGAAGTTCCCGGATAATAAAAAACTCAGTCCTCAGCAAGAGAATGATTATATTGGCCGACCATTACAAGGAAATGCTCGCAAAGCACTGCCAGAACGCCAAATCGATCCTAGGACAGCTTGCCGAAACTGCGGTCTGGAAGGGCATCGGGCCCAGGGTTGCCGTAACAGACAGGTCTTGTTCTGTTGGGAGTGCGGACGTCGAGGAGTTCGCACCGTAGATTGCTGCCGTCAGCGAGCGGGAAACGGCTTGGGACCACGTCAACGGCGAGTGGAGACGGAAATCCCGAGGCCGGCGACTCGCGAACAGAGGCAGAACAGAGGCCAGAAGTCTGTGCGTCGAAAGGGGCCGGATTTACGCGAGAGTACAAGTGAACGGCGGGCAATACGACGCGACAGTAGACACCGGAGCGACGAGGAGCTTCATCAGCAGACGCCTGGCGGAGAAAGTTAGAAGAGATACTAGTGTCACACCAAAAGCAACCACGATCACCCTAGCCGACAACTCACGGAAAACCTGCGTGGGCGAAGTTACACTACAGATTAGCTTAGAGAAGGAGACCTTTGAAATATCAATGCTGGTTTTACCAGAAGTCGTCGATGACATCATCTTGGGTATGGACTTTTTATGCTCCACCGGTACTACCATTAAAAGTGGTGGCCAGACACTGAAGCTGACAGAACATCAGGTGCCAACATCATACACAAGGTGCACAACCATACAAGAGAGTCGTGAGGTTACCATGGAGGAGGCAACAAAAATTCTACAAGCAGAGCTGAAGAAATTCGAAGACATTAGGGGTCCAAGTCACATTACGAGTCACAAGATCATCATGCGAGACGAGAGACCAATCAAACAACGTTACTTTCCACGAAATCCAGCCATGCAAGAGGTGATTAACGAAGAAGTCAACGCATTACTGGAGAACGGGTGCATTGAACCGTCCCATAGTCCATTCAGTGCGCCCATAGTGTTAGTGAAGAAGAAAACGGGAAAATGGCGACTATGCATCGATTATCGCCAGTTGAACGCAAAGTCTGTTCCGGACGCATATCCAATTCCACGAATTCAACATATTCTAGACCGGCTGCGAGACGCAAAATACATAAGCAGTCTAGATTTGAAGAATGGATACTGGCAGATTCCCATGGATGAGAACAGCAAGCAGTATACGGCTTTTACCGTACCCGGCAGAGGCTTGTTTCATTGGCGAATAATGCCCTTTGGGTTACATTCGGCCCCAGCAACTTTCCAGAGAGCACTGGACCAAGTCATCGGGGCAGATTTGGAGCCGTACGCATTCGCTTATTTGGACGACATAATAGTCACGGGGTCCACGTTGGCAGAGCACATCAAGAATTTAAAAGAAGTTTTCCGTCGACTACGTCAGGCAAATCTCAGGCTTAACGTTGACAAGTGCGATTTCTTTAAACGGGAAGTGAAATACTTAGGACACATGGTCAGCGAGCAAGGGATTCACACGGACCCGGACAAAGTTTCTGCGATTCAGCAACTCAAGCCGCCAACGAATGTTCGAGAACTACGCCGGTATCTCGGCATAGCATCGTGGTATCGTCGATTCGTACCAGGCTTCGCCGACATAGTGTAACCTCTGACGTCAAGGCTGAAGAAGGGAAAACACTGGAAGTGGGATGCACCACAAGCGGAGGCATTCAATACCCTCAAGTCCAAGCTGACAGAAGCGCCGGTGCTGGCTTGTCCAGACTTCGCGCAAGAATTCACGCTACAGACTGACGCAAGCAACTTTGGTTTAGGAGCGGTGCTCACACAGGAATTCGACGGGAACGAGCGAGTGATCGCATATGCAAGTCGACGACTGAATCCAGCGGAACGCAATTATTCTGCAACGGAAAAGGAATGCCTAGCAATTATCTGGGGAATCAGGAAAATGCGGTCATACCTCGAAGGATACCATTTCAACGTAGTCACGGACCACCTGTCTCTCAAATGGTTGAACTCGATCGAGAATCCGTCAGGACGAATTGCCAGATGGGCACTCGAATTGCAGCAGTACAGATTTGACATAAAATATCGCCGAGGAAAGTTAAATTTTGTTGCCGACGCTTTATCGCGTCAACCAGAAGAAACCGCAGGGAGAATCAGCGCAGTGGACGGTAAAGCAGATAGAGGCACGTGTCCATGGTTGGACAAAAGGATCAAAGACGTCAAAGAAAACCCGCAGAAGTTCAACGACTACATCATACAGAATGGTCAACTCTACCGCCATATTGCGAACATTTTAGACGACGAGGAATACATACCCTGGAAGCTATGCGTCGCAACGAACCAACGAGCGCAAGTATTACAGGAAAACCACGATAACCCATGTGCCGCACACGGCGGTATACGAAAGACATCTGCAAGAATTGCCGCTAAGTATTATTGGCCTGGAATGTTCAGGGATATTAAACGATATGTCCGACGGTGTAAACTATGTCAACAATATAAACCGAGTCAACGCAAACCAGCAGGACATATGCTGTCAAAAATCGAGAAAAGTCCGTGGGAAACACTATGCACCGATTTCGTGGGACCGCTTCCACGGTCGAAACATGGAAATTGTATGTTGGTGTTCTTCGATAAGTTCTCCAAGTGGACCGAAATTGTACCCCTACGCAAAGCCTCAACGGAGAACTTAAAGAAAGCCTTTCGAGAACGGATTCTGGCGCGCTATGGTGTACCTAAAGTTCTGATCTCTGACAACGGAGCACAATTTACGAGTCGAAGTTTCCGCAACTTTCTGGCGGAAATGGGCATCAGGCATCAATTCACAGCACCGTACACACCACAAGAGAACCCGACGGAACGCATTAATAGAACTTTGAAAACAATGATCGCGCAACTCGCAGGAAGTCACCACAAAGCCTGGGACAAGATGTTGCCAGAGGTATCTTTAGCCATCAATAGCAGTGTATCAGAAAGTACGGGGTATAGCCCAGCCTTCCTTATACAAGGAAGAGAACTGCGACTACCGAAGACACTATATGACGGAGTAACGAATGGGACGGGGCACGAAAGTAACGACGCGCAAGGGAGAGCAACGAAACTCATGGAAGCGTATCAAATAGCCCGCAGAAACATGCAACAGTCAGCACAACAACAAGCACGACACTACGACTTGCGACGTCGTCAGTGGAAACCCTCAGTTGGCCAAGCAGTGCTGGTGAAACAACATCCCCTGTCTAAAGCAGTGGACAATTTCGCGGCGAAACTGGCACCACGGTTTGAAGGCCCGTATTACGTGGTCGACTTTATATCGCCAGTAATAGTGAAAGTTAGAAAAGACGGAGAAACCCGGACGCGCACAGCACACGTAAGCGAACTTAAGGAGTTCCATCAGCAAACACTCGAAGCACATGTAACTACGCGACGTGAAGACAGTAATCCTGATAACCGAATAAATAACCAGAGTTCTGAAAACAATTGTAAGACAAATTAATCCAGCACAAGGGATGCAAAATACCGAGGTCAAGAACGACGAGACGAAGCAGATTTGCACTAAATTAAACGAACGCACGAGTCGCGAGCGAAAAAAAAAAACCCAAGAAATTTGTTCGAACGACGACGACGTCGTTCGACGACGTGAAGCAGGACTACACCGAACCGAACCTGTAATGCGGCAAGACAAGGAACAGCGAAGTCTGAAAGACATGAAACGTTAATAAACAATATAATAAAAGTGTTGGAGTACATACCATACCCAAGAACACAACAACTCACCTAAAGTCTTCCGAGGTTCGAAAAGACAGTGGCATCGATCAACGAGGAACGCATCGAATACATTATCCCATGAAAACCTAAAACAAGAAAACAATGAAACTAAGAGTAAACACAAAAGTTACTTACCAAGTTTCCGAAGCTGAGGTCGGACATTCAACAACGATGCGAATGCTGCGTTCCACATTGTGCTGCATTTCACTTTTCCCACAAAGTCCAAAAATACACAAAGTTATTCTTTAAAGTTATTTCCTTAACCTAACTAAAACTAAACATTTCGACTGAAATATATTTTACAATATGAATGAAAGCAAACACACGAAGAAATAATACAACAGAATGTCACAACAAATATTGGAAAACGAGTGGGGTTACACCAAAGACGACTGAAAGAATCGATCATTCCAAGTGTATGGTACACGAGTTATAGCGACAATTATCACTTTTAGGATGATGATAGAGCACGGACAATGCACGAAGCACCTGAAATAAGGAAACAGAGAGGTAAGGGCTAAAGCTAACCCCGAGAAGGCTAAGAATTAAAAAAAAAAAATATAAAAAAATTTAAACTATATGATATAAGGAAAATTAATAATGAAATTGCGATCGAAATAAATAATGGGATCGAAATTGGAATTAATATTAATATTAAATATAAACCAGCAATTGCTATTTAATAAATATTAAGTACGAAATCATAGTAATATCAATAAAAATTAATATTAAGGCAATAAGATAAGAATCAATATAACGTCATGATATATCGTCTATTGAATATTAAAGAAACAATTACTTGAAGAGATATAAGAAATAATACATAGTCTAGGAATAACAAATACATAAAAGTGGACTAAAGAAAGTAAAAGGAAAACAAGAGCAACATCAGCAACAACAAACACAAGCGATCGAGAAACAAACGAAGCCAAAGTCAACGCACTTGAACTTGAAACGAAACACATAAAGCATCGTCGAACTTGAACTTGAAAATCAAGTACATAGAGCATCAACGAGAATATATACATGGAAGTCAGAAACGTGAACTTGAAGACGACTACATAACTGTCGTCGACCGAAAATACATGTGAGCGCAAAGGAAAACAAAAGCCGAAGAAATAACATGTATACAAAAATTGCAATCAAACGCAATGAACACATAATTGAACCACGATTACCGGTTTGCAAGAGTAACAAAAGTGAGTAATTAGAGAATTAAAACTAAACACATAGTTACGGGAAATTTGAAGTTATGTACAAAGCGGACGAAACAAAGAAGTATGTTTTGAGGTCATGCTAACGACGCGGGAAAATCACTCTAAGTTTATGCTTAGAAGTGATCAGTGGAGTCTGAAAAGTGTTTAAAAAAACAAGTGAAGTGCAAATATATATAGTGGGAAAATTATAAAAGAATATGGAGTTCGGAACGATTACGATCAATGAGAGTGAGACAACAACAACGCAAATGAAGAAAATAACAGCTCATATGAAGACAACAACAAAACCAAAACACGCCAGCACAAAATAACCACCACAACAACAAAAAGTAGCAACCGAGTAACCCTATCTCGCAACCTCACCGAGGAAAGGAGGGAGTGTGATGATTATTTCCCGCAGCAGGGAAATTATCACACAACGCTGAGTGAGTTTAACAACGAAAAGTATAAAGATGTATATATATTAAAAGAATTGGGATAAATTATTAACAGGAATAACTAATAGTTGATCACTCTGTATAATCACTCTGTATAAGTTACTAACAGAAATTAATAATAGTTCGATAACAATTAACATAACGGACTAACAAAAGAAATAAAGGTTCGAAGCAAACAAGCAACGGTGAGCGCGAAGTTGAGTGACACGAAACAAGGTCAAAGCAAAAGAAACAGAAAAGGTGAACAACACGAGAGCATACAAGGTCACACGAAAACACGGAAGACAGGAACAACATAAACGTGTTGACGAACTAAATAATCGAACATAGCGGAGAACGGGAACTTGTTTTCGAACAAACGAGACAACGCCAGATCATAGCGGAAAATGAATAACGGAAGCAAGGAAAAGTGGTCTATAAAAGAGCGAACAACCAAGCAACAGGGATTCAGTCGAGTTTGAGCCGAGACTTCGTGAAGTGCAGAGTTAAATCCCAGCAGAGAACCAGAGTATACTTTAAAACAGTGAACAGTGAATAGTGAGCAGAGAATTCTCATAAAAGACAGTTACAAGGAAGACCTACAATACATATACAAAACTTATTGATTTGCGTTCGTAAGCCCTTCAATAAAGTGCCTTTGACGACTACACTTCGTATCGCTGCATCTGTTGTGCGTAAGCCCATCAGCGATCAACACCAACATTTATTGATTTGCGTGCGTAAGCCCTTCAATAAAGTGCCTTTGACGATTACACTTCGTATCGCTGCATCTGTTGTGCGTAAGCCCATCAGCGATCAGCACCAACATTTATTGATTTGCGTGCGTAAGCCCTTCAATAAAGTGTTTTAGACAACTATACTTCGCATCGCTGCATCTGTTGTGCGTAAGCCTATCAGCGATCAGCATCGAAACTTATTGATTTGCGTGCGAAAGCCCTTCAATAAGTCGCTGTTACCAACTAACGACCAAACTCCGCTGCGTCTGTTGCGCGTACGCCCACCAGCGGAGCCCGAACGACCACGAAGAAACTACATCATTACTATTACTATTAATATTACCAGTACTTAGCAGTAAAACACGCATTGTTAGTTTTAAATATCAATATATTGTAAATACGAAAATAAGCGAAACAAGTTCAAATAAACGAATCCTTGTACCATAGAACCTCAGGTCTTGTAATTCGAACCCTGGACATCCGCTGAGATTATCTTGGCTAACCGAAGTTCGTTACAAGGTTAATGTTGATGTTCAGGTTGATGTTGATGTTCAGGATGATGTTGATTTTCAGGATCATGTTAATGACCAGGATGATGTTGATGTTCAGGTTGATGTTGATGTTCACGATGATGTTGATGTTCAGGATGATGTTGATGTTCAGGTTGATTTTATGTTCAGCTTGATGTTGATGTTCAGGTTGATGTTGATGTTCAGGATGATATTGATGTTCAGGATGATGTTGATGATCAGGTTAGTGTTGACGATCGGTTGATGTTGACGATCGGTTGATATTGATGATCAGTTGATGTTGATGTTTAGGATTACGTTGATGTTCAGGTTGATGTTGATGTTCACGATGATGTTGATGTTCAGGATGATGTTGATGTTCAGGTTGATTTGATGTTCAGGTTGATTTGATGTTCAGGTTGATGTTGATGTTCAGGTTGATGTTGATGTTCAGGATGATGTTGATGCTCAGGTTAAGGTTGATGTTCAGAATGATGTTGATGTTCAGGTTGATGTTGATGTTTAGGTTCATGTTGATGTTCAGGTTGATGTTGATGTTCAGGATGATGTTGATTTTCAGGATCATGTTAATGACCAGGATGATGTTGATGTTAATGTTGATGTTCATGTTCAGGATGACGTTGATGATAACTTGGTGTTGATGTTCGCGATGATGTTGTTGTTCAGGATGATGTTGATGTTGATATTCAGGTTGATGTTGATGTTCAGGTTGATGTTGATGTTCAGGATGATATTGATGTTCAGGATGATGTTGATGATCAGGTTAGTGTTGACGATCGGTTGATGTTGACGATCGGTTGATGTTGATGATCAGTTGATGTTGATGTTTAGGATTACGTTGATGTTCAGGTTGATGTTGATGTTCACGATGATGTTGATGTTCAGGATGATGTTGATGTTCAGGTTGATTTGATGTTCAGGTTGATGTTGATGTTCAGGTTGATGTTGATGTTCAGGATGATGTTGATGTTCAGGTTAATGTTGATGTTCATGTTCACGGTGGGGTTATGTTTAGGATGATGTAGATGTTCAGGTTGATGTTGATAATCAGGTGGATCTTGAGGTTTAGGTTGATGTTGATGTTTAGAATGATGTAGATGTTCAGGTTGATGTTGATAATCAGGTTGATCTTGGGGTTTAGGTTGATGTTGATGTTCAGGATGATCTAGATGTTCAGGTTGATGTTGTTCATCAGGTTGATCTTGAGGTTTAGGATGATGTTGATGTTCAGGATGATGTCAATGTTCACGATGATGTTGATTTTTAGGATGATGTTGATGTACAGGTTTATTTTGATGTTCATGTTAATGTTGATGTTCATGTTCACGATGGGGTTGATGTTTAGGATGATGTAGATGTTCAGGTTGATGTTGATAATCAGGTTGATCTTG
This sequence comes from Thecophora atra, assembly GCA_937620795.1. NCBI lineage: Eukaryota > Metazoa > Arthropoda > Insecta > Diptera > Conopidae > Thecophora > Thecophora atra. The sequence continues at coordinate 65,514,500 of OW569398.1, forward strand.
AGGTTTAGGTTGATGTTGATGTTTAGGATGATGTAGATGTTCAGGTTGATGTTGATAATCAGGTTGATCTTGAGGTTTAGGTTGATGTTGATGTTCAGGTTGATGTTGATGTTTAGGATGATGTTGATGTTCAGGTTGATGTTGATGTTTAGGATGATGTTGATGTTCAGGTTGATGTTGATGTTCAGGATGATGTTGATTTTCAGGATCATGTCAATGACCAGGATGATGTTGATGTTAATGTTCATGTTCATGTTGACGATGAGGTTGATGTTTAGTATGATGTAGATGTTCAGGTTGATGTTGATGTTCAGGTTGATGTTCAGGTTCAGGTTGATGTTGATGTTCAGGATGATGTTAATGTTCACGATGATGTTGATCTTTAGGATGATGTTGATGTACAGGTTTATTTTGATGTTCATGTTAATGTTGATTTTCATGTTCACGATGGGGTTGATGTTTAGGCTGATGTAGATGTTAAGGTTAACATCGATTGATGTTGATGATCGGTTGAGGTTGATGTTCAGGATTATGTTGATGTTCAGGAAGATGTTGATTTTTAGGATCATGTTATTGACCAGCATGATGTTGATGTTCAGGATGATGTTGATGATCGGTTGGTGTTGATGTTCAGGTTGATGTTGATGTTCAGGATGATGTTGATGTTCAGGTTGATGTTGATGTTCAGGTTATTTTGATGTTCAGGATAATGTTGATGTTCATGTTCACGATGGGGTTGATGTTTAGGATAATGTAGATGTTCAGGCTGATAGTGATGTTCAGGTTAATCTTGAGAATCAGGTTGATAATGATGTTCAGGATGATGTTGATGTTCAGGATAATTTTGATGTTCAGGTTGATGTTGATGTTCAGGTTGATGTTGATATTCAGGATGATGTTGATTTTCAGGATCATGTTATTGAACAGCATGATGTTGATGGTCAGGATGATGTTGATGATCGGTTGGTGTTGATGTTCAGGATAATGTTGATGTTCAGGGTGATGTTTATATTCAGGTTGATGTTGATGTTCAGGATAATGTTGATTTTCAGGATCATGTTAATGACCAGCTTGATGTTGATGTTAATGATCGGTTGGTGTTGATGTTCAGGTTGATTTGATGTTCAGGTTGATGTTGATGTTCAGGTTGATGTTGATGTTCACGATGATATTGATGTTCAGGATGATGTTGATGATCAGGTTAGTGTTGATGATCGGTTGATGTTTGGGATTACGTTGATGTTCAGGTTGATGTTGATGTTCACGATGATGTTGATGTTTATTATGATGTTGATGTTCAGGTTGATTTGATGTTCAGGTTGATTTGATGTTCAGGTTGTTGTTGATGTTCAGGTTGATGTTGATGTTCAGGATGATGTTGATGTTCAGGTTAATGTTGATGTTCATGTTCACGTTGGGGTTGATGTTTAGGATGATATAGATGTTCAGGTTGATGTTGATAATCAGGTTGATCTTGAGGTTTAGGTTGATGTTGATGTTTAGGATGATGTAGATGTTCAGGTTGATGTTGATAATCAGGTTGATCTTGAGGTTTAGGTTGATGTTGATGTTAAGGATGATGTAGATGTACAGGTTGATGTTGATAATTAGGTTGATCTTGAGGTTTAGGTTGATGTTGATGTTCAGGATGATGTTGATGTTCAGGATGATGTTGATGTTCGGGTTGATGTTGATGTTTAGGTTGAATTTGATGTTCAGGTTAATGTTGATGTTCAGGATGATGTTGATTTTCAGGATCATGTTAATGACCAGGATGATGTTGCTGTTAATGTTGATGTTCATGTTCACGATGGGGTTGATGTTTAGGATGATGTAGATGTTCAGGTTGATGTTGATGTTCAGGTTGATCTTCAGGTTCACGTTGCTGTTGATGTTCAGGATGATGTTAATGTTCACGATGATGTTGATCTTTAGGATGATGTTGATGTACAGGTTTATTTTGATGTTCATGTTAATGTTGATGTTCATGTTCACGGTGGGGTTGAAGTTAATGTTCGGGATTATGTTGATGTTCAGGTTGATGTTGATGTTCAGGTTGATGTTGATGTTCACGATGATGTTGATGTTCAGGATGATGTTGATGTTCAGGTTAAGGTTGATGTTCATTTTCACGGTGGGTTTATGTTTAGGATGATGTAGATGTTCAGGTTGATGTTGATAATCAGGTTGATCTTGAGGTTTAGGTTGATGTTGATGTTTAGGATGATGTAGATGTTCAGGATGATATTGCTGTTCAGGATGATGTTGATGTTTAGGTTGATGTTGATGTTTAGGTTGATGTTGATGTTCAGGATGATATTGATGTTCAGGATGATATTGATGATCAGGTTAGTGTTGACGATCGGTTGATGTTGACGATCGGTTGATGTTGATGATCAGTTGATGTTGATGTTCAGGATGATGTTGATTTTCAGGATCATGTTAATGACCAGGATGATGTTGATGTTAATGTTGATGTTCATGTTCAGGATGACGTTGATGATCAGTTGGTGTTGATGTTCAGGTTGATGTTGATGTTCAGGATGATATTGATGTTCAGGATGATATTGATGATCAGGTTAGTGTTGACGATCAGTTGATGTTGACGATCGGTTGATGTTGATGATCAGTTGATGTTGATGTTTAGGATTACGTTGATGTTCAGGTTGATGTTGATGTTCACGATGATGTTGATGTTCAGGATGATGTTGATGTTCAGGTTGATTTGATGTTCAGGTTGATTTGATGTTCAGGTTGATGTTGATGTTCAGGTTGATGTTGATGTTCAGGATGATGTTGATGTTCAGGTTAATGTTGATGTTCATGTTCACGGTGGGGTTATGTTTAGGATGATGTAGATGTTCAGGTTGATGTTGATAATCAGGTTGATCTTGAGGTTTAGGTTGATGTTGATGTTTAGGATGATGTAGATGTTCAGGTTGATGTTGATAATCAGGTTGATCTTGAGGTTTAGGTTGATGTTGATGTTCAGGATGATCTAGATGTTCAGGTTGATGTTGATAATCAGGTTGATCTTGAGGTTTAGGATGATGTTGATGTTCACGATGATGTCAATGTTCACGATGATGTTGATTTTTAGGATGATGTTGATGTACAGATTAATATTGATGTTCATGTTAATGTTAATGTTCATGTTCACGATGGGGTTGATGTTTAGGATGATGTAGATGTTCAGGTTGATGTTGATGTTCAGGTTGATCTTGAGGCTTAGGTTGATGTTGATGTTAAGTATGATGTAGATGTTCAGGTTGATGTTGATAATCAGGTTGATCTTGAGGTTTAGGTTGATGTTGATGTTCAGGATGATGTTGATGTTCAGGATGATGTTGATGTTCAGGTTGATGTTGATGTTTAGGATGATGTAGATGTTCAGGTTGATGTTGATAATCAGGTTGATCTTGAGGTTTAGGTTGATGTTGATGTTCAGAATGATCTAGATGTTCAGGTTGATGTTGATAATCAGGTTGATCTTGAGGTTTAGGATGATGTTGATGTTCAGGATGATGTTAATGTTCACGATGATGTTGATTTTTAGGATGATGCTGATGTACAGGTTTATTTTGATGTTCATGTTAATGTTGATGTTCATGTTCACGGTGGGGTTGATGTTTAGGATGATGTAGATGTTCAGGTTGATGTTGATAATCAGGTTGATCTTGAGGTTTAGGTTGATGTTGATGTTAAGGATGATGTAGATGTTCAGGTTGATGTTGACAATCAGGTTGATCTTGAGGTTTAGGTTGATGTTGATGTTCAGGATGATGTTGATGTTCAGGATGATGTTGATGTTCAGGTTGATTTGATGTTCAGGTTGATTTGATGTTCGGGTTGATGTTGATGTTCATTTTGATGTTGATGTTCAGGATGATGTTGATGTTCAGGTTAATGTTGATGTTCATGTTCACGGTGGAGTTATATTTAGGATGATGTAGATGTTCAGGTTGATGTTGATAATCAGGTTGATCTTGAGGTTTAGGTTGATGTTGATGTTTAGGATGATGTAGATGTTCAGGTTGATGTTGATAATCAGGTTGATCTTGAGGTTTAAGTTGATGTTGATGTTCAGGATGATCTAGATGTTCAGGTTGATGTTGATAATCAGGTTGATCTTGAGGTTTAGGATGATGTTGATGTTCAGGATGATGTCAATATTCACGATGATGTTGATTTTTAGGATGATGTTGATGTACAGGTTTATTTTGATGTTCATGTTAATGTTCATGTTCATGTTCACGATGGGGTTGATGTTTAGTATGATGTAGATGTTCAGGTTGATGTTGATGTTCAGGTTCAGGTTGATGTTGATGTTCAGGATGATGTTAATGTTCACGATGATGTTGATCTTTAGGATGATGTTGATGTACAGGTTTATTTTGATGTTCATGTTAATGTTGACTTTCATGTTCACGATGGGGTTGATGTTTAGGCTGATGTAGATGTTAAGGTTAACATTGACGATCGTTTGATGTTGATGATCGGTTGAGGATGATGTTCAGGATTATGTTGATGTTTAGGAAGATGTTGATTTTTAGGATCATGTTATTGACTAGCATGATGTTGATGTTCAGGATGATGTTGATGATCGGTTGGTGTTGATGTTCAGGTTGATGTTGATGTTCAGGATGATGTTGATGTTCAGGTTGATGTTGATGTCAGTTATTTTGATGTTCAAGATAATGTTGATGTTCATGTTCACGATGGGGTTGATGTTTAGGATAATGTAGATGTTCAGGTTGATAGTGATGTTCAGGTTGATGTTGAGAATCAGGTTGATAATTATGTTCAGGACGATGTTGATGTTCAGGATAATGTTGATGTTGATGTTCAGGTTGATGTTGATGTTTAGGTTGATGTTGATGTTCAGGATGATGTTGATTTTCAGGGTCATGTTAATGACCAGCATGATGTTGATGTTAATGATCGGTTGGTGTTGATGTTCAGGTTGATTTGATGTTCAGGTTGATGTTGATGTTCAGGTTGATGTTGATGTTCACGATGATATCATGTTAATGTTGATGTTCATGTTCACGTAGGGGTTGATGGTTAGGGTGATGTAGATGTTCAGGTTGATGTTGATGTTCACGATGATGTTGATGTTCAGGATGATGTTGATGTTCAGGTTCATGTTGATGTTCAGGTTGATGTTGATTTTCAGGTTGATGTTGATGTTCAGGTTGATGTTGATGTTCAGGATGATGTTGATGTTCAGGTTAATGTTGATGTTCATGTTCACGGTGGGGTTATATTTAGGATGATGCTGATGCTCAGGTTGACGTTGATGTTTAGGTTGATGTTGATGTTCAGGTTGATGTTGATGTTCAGGATGATGTTGATTTTCAGGATCATGTTAATGACCAGAATGATGTTGATGTTCAGGTTGATCTTCAGGTTCAGGTTAATGTTCAGGATGATGTTGATGTTCAGGTTGATTTTGATGTTCAGGTTGATGTTGATGTTCAGGATGATGTTGATGTGCAGGTTGATGTTGATGTTGATGTTCAGGTTGATGTTGATGTTCAGGATGATGTTGATTTTCAGGATCATGTTAATGACCAGGATGATGCTGATGTTCATGTTCACGATGGGGTTGATGTTTAGGATGATATAGATGTTCAGGTTAATGTTGATGTTCAGGTTGATCTTCAGGTTCAGGTTGATGTTGATGTTCAGGATGATGTTAATGTTCATGATGATGTTGATGTACAGGTTTATTTTGATGTTCATGTTAATGTTGATGTTCATGTTCACGGTGGGGTTGATGTTAAGGATGATGTAGATGTTCAGGTTGATGTTGATAATTAGGTTGATCTTGAGGTTTAGGTTGATGTTAATGTTCAGGATGATGTTGATGTTCAGGATGATGTTGATGTTCATGTCGATGTTGATGTTCAGGTTGATCTTCAGGTTTAGGTTGATGTTGATGTTCAGGATGATGTTAATGTTCACGATGATGTTGATCTTTAGGATGATGTTGATGTACAGGTTTATTTTGATGTTCATGTTAATGTTGATGTTCATGTTCACGATGGGGTTGATGTTAAGGCTGATGTAGATGTTCAGGTTGATATTGACGATCGATTGATGTTGATGATCGGTTGAGGTTGATGTTCAGGATTATGTTGATGTTCAGGAAGATGTTGATTTTTAGGATCATGTTATTGACCAGCATGATGTTGATGTTCAGGATGATGTTGATGATCGGTTGGTGTTGATGTTCAGGTTGATGTTGATGTTCAGGATGATGTTGATGTTCATGTCGATGTTCAGGATGATGTTAATGTTCACGATGATGTTGATCTTTAGGATGGTGTTGATGTACAGGTTTATTTTGATGTTCATGTTAATGTTGATGTTCATGTTCACGATGGGGTTGATGTTAAGGCTGATGAAGATGATCAGGTTGATATTGACGATCGATTGATGTTGATGATCGGTTGAGGTTGATGTTCAGGATTATGTTGATGTTCAGGAAGATGTTGATTTTTAGGATCATGTTATTGACCAGCATGATGTTGATGTTCAGGATGATGTTGATGATCGGTTGGTGTTGATGTTCAGGTTGATGTTGATGTTCAGGATGATGTTGATGTTCAGGTTGATGTTGATGTTCAGGATGATGTTGATGTTCAGGTTATTTTGATGTTCAGGATAATGTTGATGTTCATGTTCACGATGGGGGTGATGTTTAGGATAACGTAGATGTTCAGGTTGATGATGATGTTCAGGTTGATCTTAAGAATCAGGTTGATAATGATGTTCAGGATGATGTTGATGTTCAGGATAATGTTGATTTTTAGGATCATGTTATTCACCAGCATGATGTTGATGTTCAGAATGATGTTGATGATCGGTTGGTGTTGATGTTCAGGTTGATGTTGATGTTCAGGATGATGTTGATGTTCAGGTTGATGTTGATGTTCAGGATGATATTGATGTTCAGGTTGATGTTCAGGTTATTTTGATGTTCAGGATAATGTTGATGTTCATGTTCACGATGGGGTTGATGTTTAGGATAACGTAGATGTTCAGGTTGATGTTGATGTTCAGGTTGATGTTGATGTTCAGGATGATGTTGATTTTCAGGATCATGTTATTGACCAGCATGATGTTGATGGTCAGGATGATGTTGATGATCGGTTAGTGTTGACGTTCAGGATAATGTTGATGTTCAGGTTGATGTTTATATTCAGGTTGATGTTGATGTACAGGATGATCTTCCGGTTCAGGTTGATGTTGATGTTCAGGATGATGTTAATGTTCACGATGATGTTGATTTTTAGGATGATGTTGATGTACAGGTTGATGTTGATGTTCAGGATGATGTTGATGTTCAGGATGATGTTGATGTGCAGGTTGATGTTGATGTTCAGGTTGATGTTGATGTTCAGGATGATGTTGATTTTCAGGATCATGTTAATGACCAGGATGATGTTGATGTTCATGTTCACGATGGGGTTGATGTTTAGGATGATGTAGATGTTCAGGATGATGTTGATGTTCAGGTTGATGTTGATGTTCAGGTTGATGTTGATGTTCAGGATGATGTTGATGTTCAGGATGATGTTGATGTGCAGGTTGATGTTGATGTTGATGTTCAGGTTGACGTTGATCTTCAGGATAATGTTGATTTTCAGGATCATGTTAATGACCAGGATGATGTTGATGTTCATGTTCACGATGGGGTTGATGTTTAGGATTATGTAGATGTTCAGGTTAATGTTGATATTGAGGTTGATCTTCAGGTTCAGGTTGATGTTGATGTTTAGGATGATGTTAATGTTCAGGATGATGTTGATGGTCAGTTTGATGTTGATGTTGATGTTCAGGATGATGTTGATGTTCAGGATGATGTTGATGTGCAGGTTGATGTTGATGTTGATGTTCAGGTTGATGTGGACGTCCAGGATGATGTTGATTTTCAGGATCATGTTAATGACCAGGATGATGTTGATGTTCATGTTCACGATGGGGTTGATGTTTAGGATGATGTAGATGTTCAGGTTAATGTTGATGTTCAGGTTGATCTTCAGGTTCAGGTTGTGTTGATGTTCAGGATGATGTTAATTTTCACGATGATGTTGATTTTTAGGATGATGTTGATGTACAGGTTTATTTTGATGTTCATGTTAATGTTGATGTTCATGTTCACGGTGGGGTTGATGTTTAGGATGATGTAGATGTTCAGGTTGATGTTGATAATCAGGTTGATCTTGAGGTTTAGGTTGATGTTGATGTTTAGGATGATGTAATTGTTCAGGTTGATGTTGATAATCAGGTTGATCTTAAGGTTTATGTTGATGTTGATGTTAAGGATGATGTAGATGTTCAGGTTGATGTTGATAATTAGGTTGATCTTGAGGTTTAGGTTGATATTGATGTTCAGGATGATGTTGATGTTCAGGATGATGTTGATGTTCAGGTTGATGTTGATGTTTAGGTTGATGTTGATGTTCAGGTTGATGTTGATGTTCAGGATGATGTTGATTTTCAGGATCATGTTAATGACCAGCATGATGTTGATGTTAATGTTGATGTTCATGTTCATGATGGGGTTGATGTTTAGGATGATGTAGATGTTCAGGTTGATGTTGATGTTCAGGTTGATGTTGATGTTCAGGATGATGTTGATTTTCAGGATCATGTTAATGATCAGCATGTTGTTGATGTTAATGATCGGTTAGTGTTGATGTTCAGGTTGATGTTAATGTTCAGGATGATGTTGATGTTCAGGTTGATGTTGATGTTCAGGATGATGTTGATGTTCAGGATGATGTTGATGTGCAGGTTGATGTTGATGTTAATGTTCAGGTTGATGTTGACGTTCAGGATGATGTTGATTTTCAGGATCATGTTAATGACCAGGATGATGTTGATGTTCATGTTCACGATGGGGTTGATGTTTAGGATGATGTAGATGTTCAGGTTAATGTTGATGTTCAGGTTGATCTTCAGGTTCAGGTTGATGTTGATGTTCAGGATGATGTTAATTTTCACGATGATGTTGATTTTTAGGATGATGTTGATGTACAGGTTTATTTTGATGTTCATGTTAATGTTGATGTTCATGTTCACGGTGGGGTTGATGTTTAGGATGATGTAGATGTTCAGGTTGATGTTGATAATCAGGTTGATCTTGAGGTTTAGGTTGATGTTGATGTTTAGGATGAAGTAGATGTTCAGGTTGATGTTGATGATCAGTTTGATCTTAAGGTTTCTGTTGATGTTGATGTTAAGGATGATGTAGATGTTCAGGTTGATGTTGATGTTCAGGTTGATGTTGATGTTTAGGTTGATGTTGATGTTCAGGTTGATGTTGATGTTCAGGATGATGTTGATGTTCAGGTTGATGTTGATGTTTAGGTTGATGTTGATGTTCAGGTTGATGTTGATGTTCAGGATGATGTTGATTTTCAGGATCATGTTAATGACCAGGATGATGTTGATGTTAATGTTGATGTTCATGTTCACGATGGGGTTGATGTTTAGGATAATGTAGATGTTCAGGTTGATGTTGAGAATCAGGTTGATAATGATGTTCAGGATAATGTTGATGTTCAGCATAATGTTGATGTTCAGGTTGATGTTGATGTTCAGGATGATGTTGATTTTCAGGGTCATGTTAATGACCAGCATGATGTTGATGTTAATGATCGGTTGGTGTTGATGTTCAGGTTGATTTGATGTTCAGGTTGATGTTGATGTTCAGGTTGATGTTGATGTTCACGATGATATTGATGTTCAGGATGATGTTGATGATCAGGTTAGTGTTGATGATCGGTTGATGTTTAGGATTACGTTGATGTTCAGGTTGATGTTGATGTTCACGATGATGTTGATGTTCAGGATGATGTTGATGTTCAGGTTGATTTGATGTTCAGGTTGATTTGATGTTCAGGTTGATGTTGATGTTCAGGTTGATGTTGATGTTCAGGATGATGTTGATGTTCAGGTTAATGTTGATGTTCATGTTCAGGGTGGGGTTATATTTAGGATGATGTTGATGCTCAGGTTGACGTTGATGTTTAGATTGATGTTGATGTTCAGGTTGATGTTGATGTTCAGGATGATGTTGATGTTCAGGTTAATGTTGATGTTCATGTTCACGGTGGGGTTATATTTAGGATGATGCTGATGCTCAGGGTGACGTTGATGTTTAGGTTGATGTTGATGTTCAGGTTGATGTTGATGTTCAGGATGATGTTGATGTTCAGGATGATGTTGATTTTCAGGATCATGTTAATGACCAGAATGATGTTGATGTTCAGGTTGATCTTCAGGTTCAGGTTAATGTTCAGGATGATGTTGATGTTCAGGTTGATTTTGATGTTCAGGTTGATGTTGATGTTCAGGATGATGTTGATGTTCAGGATGATGTTGATTTTCAGGATCATGTTAATGACCAGGATGATGCTGATGTTCATGTTCACGATGGGGTTGATGTTTAGGATGATATAGATGTTCAGGTTAATGTTGATGTTCAGGTTGATCTTCAGGTTCAGGTTGATGTTGATGTTCAGGATGATGTTAATGTTCACGATGATGTTGATGTACAGGTTTATTTTGATGTTCATGTTAATGTTGATGTTCATGTTCACGGTGGGGTTGATTGTTAGGATGATGTAGATGTTCAGGTTGATGTTGATAATCAGGTTGATCTTGAGGTTTAGGTTGATGTTGATGTTTAGGATGATGTAGATGTTCAGGTTGATGTTGATAATCAGGTTGATCGTGAGGTTTAGGTTGATGTTGATGTTAAGGATGATGTAGATGTTCAGGTTGATGTTGATAATTAGGTTGATCTTGAGGTTTAGGTTGATGTTAATGTTCAGGATGATGTTGATGTTCAGGATGATGTTGATGTTAATGTCGATGTTGATGTTCAGGTTGATCTTCAGGTTTAGGTTGATGTTGATGTTCAGGATGATGTTAATGTTCACGATGATGTTGATCTTTAGGATGATGTTGATGTACAGGTTTATTTTGATGTTCATGTTAATGTTGATGTTCATGTTCACGATGGGGTTGATGTTAAGGCTGATGTAGATGTTCAGGTTGATATTGACGATCGATTGATGTTGATGATCGGTTGAGATTGATGTTCAGGATGATGTTGATGATCAGCTTAATGTTGATGTTCACGATGATGTTGATGTTCGACATTTTGATGTTCATGTTAATGTTGATGTTCATGTTCACGGTGGGGTTGATGTTTAGGATGATGTAGATGTTCAGGTTGATGTTGATAATCAGGTTGATCTTGAGATTTAGGTTGATGTTGATGTTAAGGATGATGTAGATGTTCAGGTTGATGTTGATAATCAGGTTGATCTTGAGGTTTAGGTTGATGTTGATGTTCAGGATGATGTTGATGTTCAGGATGATGTTGATGTTCGGGTTGATGTTGATGTTTAGGTTGATGTTGATGTTCAGGTTAATGTTGATGTTCAGGATGATGTTGATTTTCAGGATCATGTTAATGACCAGGATGATGTTGATGTTAATGTTGATGTTCATGTTCACGATGGGTTTGATGTTTAGGATGATGTAGATGTTCAGGTTGATGTTGATAATCAGGTTGATCTTGAGGTTTAGGTTGATGTTGATGTTAAGGATGATGTAGATGTTCAGGTTGATGTTGATAATTAGGTTGATCTTGAGGTTTAGGTTGATGTTGATATTCAGGATGATGTAGATGTTCAGGTTGATGTTGATGTTCAGGTTGATCTTCAGGTTCACGTTGATGTTGATGTTCAGGATGATGTTAATGTTCACGATGATGTTGATCTTTAGGATGGTGTTGATGTACAGGTTTATTTTGATGTTCATGTTAATGTTGATGTTCATGTTCACGGTGGGGTTGATGTTTAGGATGATGTAGATGTTCAGGTTGATGCTGATAATCAGGTTGATCTTGAGGTTTAGGTTGATGTTGATGTTTAGGATGAAGTAGATGTTCAGGTTGATGTTGATGATCAGGTTGATCTTAAGGTTTCTGTTGATGTTGATGTTAAGGATGATGTAGATGTTCAGGTTGATGTTGATAATTAGGTTGATCTTGAGGTTTAGGTTGATGTTGATGTTCAGGATGATGTTGATGTTCAGGATGATGTTGATGTTCAGGTTGATGTTGATGTTTAGGTTGATATTGATGTTCAGGTTGATGTTGATGTTCAGGATGATGTTGATTTTCAGGATCATGTTAATGACCAGGATGATGTTGATGTTGATGTTAATGTTGATGTTCATGTTCACGATGGGGTTGATGTTTAGGATAATGTAGATGTTCCGGTTGATGTTGAGAATCAGGTTGATAATGATGTTCAGGATGATGTTGATGATCGGTTGGTGTTGATGTTCAGGTTGATGTTGATGTTCAGGATGATGTTGATGTTCAGGTTGATGTTGATGTTCAGGATGATGTTGATGTTCAGGTTGATGTTGATGTTCAGGATGATGTTGATGTTCAGGTTGATGTTCAGGTTATTTTGATGTTCAGGATAATGTTGATGTTCATGTTCACGATGGGGTTGATGTTTAGGATAACGTAGATGTTCAGGTTGATGGTGATGTTCAGGTTGATCTTAAGAATCAGGTTGATAATGATGTTCAGGATGATGTTGATGTGTCAGGATAATGTTGATTTTTAGGATCATGTTATTCACCAGCATGATGTTGATGTTCAGAATGATGTTGATGATCGGTTGGTGTTGATGTTCAGGTTGATGTTGATGTTCAGGATGATGTTGATGAACAGGTTGATGTTGATGTTCAGGATGATATTGATGTTCAGGTTGATGTTCAGGTTATTTTGATGTTCAGGATAATGTTGATGTTCATGTTCACGATGGGGTTGATGTTTAGGATAACGTAGATGTTCAGGTTGATGTTTATGTTCAGGTTGATGTTGATGTTCAGGATGATGTTGATTTTCAGGATCATGTTATTGACCAGCATGATGTTGATGGTCAGGATGATGTTGATGATCGGTTAGTGTTGACGTTCAGGATAATGTTGATGTTCAGGTTGATGTTTATATTCAGGTTGATGTTGATGTACAGGATGATCTTCCGGTTCAGGTTGATGTTGATGTTCAGGATGATGTTAATGTTCACGATGATGTTGATTTTTAGGATGATGTTGATGTACAGGTTGATGTTGATGTTCAGGATGATGTTGATGTTCAGGATGATGTTGATGTGCAGGTTGATGTTGATGTTCAGGTTGATGTTGATGTTCAGGATGATGTTGATTTTCAGGATCATGTTAATGACCAGGATGATGTTGATGTTCATGTTCACGATGGGGTTGATGTTTAGGATGATGTAGATGTTCAGGATGATGTTGATGTTCAGGTTGATGTTGATGTTCAGGTTGATGTTGATGTTCAGGATGATGTTGATGTTCAGGATGATGTTGATGTGCAGGTTGATGTTGATGTTGATGTTCAGGTTGACGTTGATGTTCAGGATAATGTTGATTTTCAGGATCATGTTAATGACCAGGATGATGTTGATGTTCATGTTCACGATGGGGTTGATGTTTAGGATTATGTAGATGTTCAGGTTAATGTTGATATTGAGGTTGATCTTCAGGTTCAGGTTGATGTTGATGTTTAGGATGATGTTAATGTTCAGGATGATGTTGATGGTCAGTTTGATGTTGATGTTGATGTTCAGGATGATGTTGATGTTCAGGATGATGTTGATGTGCAGGTTGATGTTGATGTTGATGTTCAGGTTGATGTGGACGTTCAGGATGATGTTGATTTTCAGGATCATGTTAATGACCAGGATGATGTTGATGTTCATGTTCACGATGGGGTTGATGTTTAGGATGATGTAGATGTTCAGGTTAATGTTGATGTTCAGGTTGATCTTCAGGTTCAGGTTGTGTTGATGTTCAGGATGATGTTAATTTTCACGATGATGTTGATTTTTAGGATGATGTTGATGTACAGGTTTATTTTGATGTTCATGTTAATGTTGATGTTCATGTTCACGGTGGGGTTGATGTTTAGGATGATGTAGATGTTCAGGTTGATGTTGATAATCAGGTTGATCTTGAGGTTTAGGTTGATGTTGATGTTTAGGATGATGTAGATGTTCAGGTTGATGTTGATAATCAGGTTGATCTTAAGGTTTATGTTGATGTTGATGTTAAGGATGATGTAGATGTTCAGGTTGATGTTGATAATTAGGTTGATCTTGAGGTTTAGGTTGATATTGATGTTCAGGATGATGTTGATGTTCAGGATGATGTTGATGTTCAGGTTGATGTTGATGTTTAGGTTGATGTTGATGTTCAGGTTGATGTTGATGTTCAGGATGATGTTGATTTTCAGAATCATGTTAATGACCAGCATGATGTTGATGTTAATGTTGATGTTCATGTTCATGATGGGGTTGATGTTTAGGATGATGTAGATGTTCAGGTTGATGTTGATGTTCAGGTTGATGTTGATGTTCAGGATGATGTTGATTTTCATGATCATGTTAATGACCAGCATGTTGTTGATGTTAATGATCGGTTAGTGTTGATGTTCAGGTTGATGTTAATGTTCAGGATGATGTTGATGTTCAGGTTGATGTTGATGTTCAGGATGATGTTGATGTTCAGGATGATGTTGATGTGCAGGTTGATGTTGATGTTAATGTTCAGGTTGATGTTGACGTTCAGGATGATGTTGATTTTCAGGATCATGTTAATGACCAGGATGATGTTGATGTTCATGTTCACGATGGGGTTGATGTTTAGGATGATGTAGATGTTCAGGTTAATGTTGATGTTCAGGTTGATCTTCAGGTTCAGGTTGATGTTGATGTTCAGGATGATGTTAATTTTCACGATGATGTTGATTTTTAGGATGATGTTGATGTACAGGTTTATTTTGATGTTCATGTTAATGTTGATGTTCATGTTCACGGTGGGGTTGATGTTTAGGATGATGTAGATGTTCAGGTTGATGCTGATAATCAGGTTGATCTTGAGGTTTAGGTTGATGTTGATGTTTAGGATGAAGTAGATGTTCAGGTTGATGTTGATGATCAGGTTGATCTTAAGGTTTCTGTTGATGTTGATGTTAAGGATGATGTAGATGTTCAGGTTGATGTTGATAATTAGGTTGATCTTGAGGTTTAGGTTGATGTTGATGTTCAGGATGATGTTGATGTTCAGGATGATGTTGATGTTCAGGTTGATGTTGATGTTTAGGTTGATATTGATGTTCAGGTTGATGTTGATGTTCAGGATGATGTTGATTTTCAGGATCATGTTAATGACCAGGATGATGTTGATGTTGATGTTAATGTTGATGTTCATGTTCACGATGGGGTTGATGTTTAGGATAATGTAGATGTTCCGGTTGATGTTGAGAATCAGGTTGATAATGATGTTCAGGATGATGTTGATGTTCAGCATAATGTTGATGTTCAGGTTGATGTTGATGTTCAGGTTGATGTTGATGTTCAGGATGATGTTGATTTTCAGGGTCATGTTAATGACCAGCATGATGTTGATGTTAATGATCGGTTGGTGTTGATGTTCAGGTTGATTTGATGTTCAGGTTGATGTTGATGTTCAGGTTGATGTTGATGTTCACGATGATATTGATGTTCAGGATGATGTTGATGATCAGGTTAGTGTTGATGATCGGTTGATGTTTAGGATTACGTTGATGTTCAGGTTGATGTTGATGTTCACGATGATGTTGATGTTCAGGATGATGTTGATGTTCAGGTTGATTTGATGTTCAGGTTGATTTGATGTTCAGGTTGATGTTGATGTTCAGGTTGATGTTGATGTTCAGGATGATGTTGATGTTCAGGTTAATGTTGATGTTCATGTTCACGGTGGGGTTATATTTAGGATGATGTTGATGCTCAGGTTGACGTTGATGTTTAGATTGATGTTGATGTTCAGGTTGATGTTGATGTTCAGGATGATGTTGATGTTCAGGTTAATGTTGATGTTCATGTTCACGGTGGGGTTATATTTAGGATGATGCTGATGCTCAGGTTGACGTTGATGTTTAGGTTGATGTTGATGTTCAGGTTGATGTTGATGTTCAGGATGATGTTGATGTTCAGGATGATGTTGATTTTCAGGATCATGTTAATGACCAGAATGATGTTGATGTTCAGGTTGATCTTCAGGTTCAGGTTAATGTTCAGGATGATGTTGATGTTCAGGTTGATTTTGATGTTCAGGTTGATGTTGATGTTCAGGATGATGTTGATGTTCAGGATGATGTTGATTTTCAGGATCATGTTAATGACCAGGATGATGCTGATGTTCATGTTCACGATGGGGTTGATGTTTAGGATGATATAGATGTTCAGGTTAATGTTGATGTTCAGGTTGATCTTCAGGTTCAGGTTGATGTTGATGTTCAGGATGATGTTAATGTTCACGATGATGTTGATGTACAGGTTTATTTTGATGTTCATGTTAATGTTGATGTTCATGTTCACGGTGGGGTTGATGTTTAGGATGATGTAGATGTTCAGGTTGATGTTGATAATCAGGTTGATCTTGAGGTTTATTTTGATGTTGATGTTTAGGATGATGTAGATGTTCAGGTTGATGTTGATAATCAGGTTGATCGTGAGGTTTAGGTTGATGTTGATGTTAAGGATGATGTTAGATGTTCAGGTTGATGTTGATAATTAGGTTGATCTTGAGGTTTAGGTTGATGTTAATGTTCAGGATGATGTTGATGTTCAGGATGATGTTGATGTTAATGTCGATGTTGATGTTCAGGTTGATCTTCAGGTTTAGGTTGATGTTGATGTTCAGGATGATGTTAATGTTCACGATGATGTTGATCTTTAGGATGATGTTGATGTACAGGTTTATTTTGATGTTCATGTTAATGTTGATGTTCATGTTCACGATGGGGTTGATGTTAAGGCTGATGTAGATGTTCAGGTTGATATTGACGATCGATTGATGTTGATAATCAGGTTGATCTTGAGGTTTAGGTTGATGTTGATGTTAAGGATGATGTAGATGTTCAGGTTGATGTTGATAATTAGGTTGATCTTGAGGTTTAGGTTGATGTTGATATTCAGGATGATGTAGATGTTCAGGTTGATGTTGATGTTCAGGTTGATCTTCAGGTTCACGTTGATGTTGATGTTCAGGATGATGTTAATGTTCACGATGATGTTGATCTTTAGGATGGTGTTGATGTACAGGTTTATTTTGATGTTCATGTTAATGTTGATGTTCATGTTCACGATGGGGTTGATGTTAAGGCTGATGTAGATGTTCAGGTTGATATTGACGATCGATTGATGTTGATGATCGGTTGAGGTTGATGTTCAGGATTATGTTGATGTTCAGGAAGATGTTGATTTTTAGGATCATGTTATTGACCAGCATGATGTTGATGTTCAGGATGATGTTGATGATCGGTTGGTGTTGATGTTCAGGTTGATGTTGATGTTCAGGATGATGTTGATGTTCAGGTTGATGTTGATGTTCAGGATGATGTTGATGTTCAGGTTGATGTTCAGGTTATTTTGATGTTCAGGATAATGTTGATGTTCATGTTCACGATGGGGTTGATGTTTAGGATAACGTAGATGTTCAGGTTGATGGTGATGTTCAGGTTGATCTTAAGAATCAGGTTGATAATGATGTTCAGGATGATGTTGATGTGTCAGGATAATGTTGATTTTTAGGATCATGTTATTGACCAGCATGATGTTGATGTTCAGGATGATGTTGATGATCGGTTGGTGTTGATGTTCAGGTTGATGTTGATGTTCAGGATGATGTTGATGTTCAGGTTGATGTTGATGTTCAGGATGATGTTGATGTTCAGGTTGATGTTCAGGTTATTTTGATGTTCAGGATAATGTTGATGTTCATGTTCACGATGGGGTTGATGTTTAGGATAACGTAGATGTTCAGGTTGATGTTGATGTTCAGGTTGATGTTGATGTTCAGGATGATGTTGATTTTCAGGATCATGTTATTGACCAGCATGATGTTGATGGTCAGGATGATGTTGATGATCGGTTAGTGTTGACGTTCATGTTCAGGTTGATGTTGATGTACAGGATGATCTTCCGGTTCAGGTTGATGTTGATGTTCAGGATGATGTTAATGTTAACGATGATGTTGATTTTTAGGATGATGTTGATGTACAGGTTGATGTTGATGTTCAGGATGATGTTGATGTTCAGGATGATGTTGATGTGCAGGTTGATGTTGATGTTCAGGTTGATGTTGATGTTCAGGATGATGTTGATTTTCAGGATCATGTTAATGACCAGGATGATGTTGATGTTCATATTCACGATGGGGTTGATGTTTAGGATAATGTAGATGTTCAGGATGATGTTGATGTTCAGGTTGATGTTGATGTTCAGGTTGATGTTGATGTTCAGGATGATGTTGATGTTCACGATGATGTTGATGTGCAGGTTGATGTTGATGTTGATGTTCAGGTTGACGTTGATGTTCAGGATAATGTTGATTTTCAGGATCATGTTAATAACCAGGATGATGTTGATGTTCATGTTCACGATGGGATTGATGTTTAGGATGATGTAGATGTTCAGGTTAATGTTGATATTGAGGTTGATCTTCAGGTTCAGGTTGATGTTGATGTTTAGGATGATGTTAATGTTCAGGATGATGTTGATGTTCAGTTTGATGTTGATGTTCAGTTTGATGTTGATGTTCAGGATGATGTTGATGTTCAGGATGATGTTGATGTGCAGGTTGATGTTGATGTTGATGTTCAGGTTGATGTTGACGTTCAGGATGATGTTGATTTTCAGGATCATGTTAATGACCAGGATGATGTTGATGTTCATGTTCACGATGGGGTTGATGTTTAGGATGATGTAGATGTTTAGGTTGATATTGACGATCGATTGATGTTGATGATCGGTTGAGGTTGATGTTCAGGATTATGTTGATGTTCAGGAAGATGTTGATTTTTAGGATCATGTTATTGACCAGCATGATGTTGATGTTCAGGATGATGTTGATGATCGGTTGGTGTTGATGTTCAGGTTGATGTTGATGTTCAGGATGATGTTGATGTTCAGGTTAATGTTGATGTTCAGGATGATGTTGATTTTCAGGATCATGTTAATGACCAGGATGATGTTGATGTTAATGTTGATGTTTATGTTCACGATGGGTTTGATGTTTGGGATGATGTAGATGTTTAGGTTGATGTTGATAATCAGGTTGATCTTGAGGTTTAGGTTGATGTTGATGTTAAGGATGATGTAGATGTTCTGGTTGATGTTGATAATTAGGTTGATCTTGAGGTTTAGGTTGATGTTGATGTTCAGGATGATGTAGATGTTCAGGTTGATGTTGATGTTCAGGTTGATCTTCAGGTTCACGTTGATGTTGATTTTCAGGATGATGTTAATGTTCACGATGATGTTGATCTTTAGGATGGTGTTGATGTACAGGTTTATTTTGATGTTCATGTTAATGTTGATGTTCATGTTTACGATGGGGTTGATGTTAAGGCTGATGTAGATGTTCAGGTTGATATTGACGATCGATTGATGTTGATGATCGGTTGAGATTGATGTTCAGGATGATGTTGATGATCAGCTTAATGTTGATGTTCACGATGATGTTGATGTTCGAAATTTTGATGTTCATGTTAATGTTGATGTTCATGTTCACGGTGGGGTTGATGTTTAGGATGATGTAGATGTTCAGGTTGATGTTGATAATCAGGTTGATCTTGAGGTTTAGGTTGATGTTGATGTTCAGGATGATGTTGATGTTCAGGATGATGTTGATGTTCGGGTTGATGTTGATGTTTAGGTTGATGTTGATGTTCAGGTTAATGTTGATGTTCAGGATGATGTTGATTTTCAGGATCATGTTAATGACCAGGATGATGTTGATGTTAATGTTGATGTTCATGTTCACGATGGGTTTGATGTTTAGGATGATGTAGATGTTCAGGTTGATGTTGATAATCAGGTTGATCTTGAGGTTTAGGTTGATGTTGATGTTAAGGATGATGTAGATGTTCAGGTTGATGTTGATAATTAGGTTGATCTTTAGGTTTAGGTTGATGTTGATATTCAGGATGATGTAGATGTTCAGGTTGATGTTGATGTTCAGGTTGATCTTCAGGTTCACGTTGATGTTGATGTTCAGGATGATGTTAATGTTCACGATGATGTTGATCTTTAGGATGGTGTTGATGTACAGGTTTATTTTGATGTTCATGTTAATGTTGATGTTCATGTTCACGATGGGGTTGATGTTAAGGCTGATGTAGATGTTCAGGTTGATATTGACGATCGATTGATGTTGATGATCGGTTGAGGTTGATGTTCAGGATTATGTTGATGTTCAGGAAGATGTTGATTTTTAGGATCATGTTATTGACCAGCATGATGTTGATGTTCAGGATGATGTTGATGATCGGTTGGTGTTGATGTTCAGGTTGATGTTGATGTTCAGGATGATGTTGATGTTCAGGTTGATGTTGATGTTCAGGATGATGTTGATGTTCAGGTTGATGTTCAGGTTATTTTGATGTTCAGGATAATGTTGATGTTCATGTTCACGATGGGGTTGATGTTTAGGATAACGTAGATGTTCAGGTTGATGGTGATGTTCAGGTTGATCTTAAGAATCAGGTTGATAATGATGTTCAGGATGATGTTGATGTGTCAGGATAATGTTGATTTTTAGGATCATGTTATTGACCAGCATGATGTTGATGTTCAGGATGATGTTGATGATCGGTTGGTGTTGATGTTCAGGTTGATGTTGATGTTCAGGATGATGTTGATGTTCAGGTTGATGTTGATGTTCAGGATGATGTTGATGTTCAGGTTGATGTTCAGGTTATTTTGATGTTCAGGATAATGTTGATGTTCATGTTCACGATGGGGTTGATGTTTAGGATAACGTAGATGTTCAGGTTGATGTTGATGTTCAGGTTGATGTTGATGTTCAGGATGATGTTGATTTTCAGGATCATGTTATTGGCCAGCATGATGTTGATGGTCAGGATGATGTTGATGATCGGTTAGTGTTGACGTTCAGGATAATGTTGATGTTCAGGTTGATGTTTATATTCAGGTTGATGTTGATGTACAGGATGATCTTCCGGTTCAGGTTGATGTTGATGTTCAGGATGATGTTAATGTTCACGATGATGTTGATTTTTAGGATGATGTTGATGTACAGGTTGATGTTGATGTTCAGGATGATGTTGATGTTCAGTATGATGTTGATGTGCAGGTTGATGTTGATGTTCAGGTTGATGTTGATGTTCAGGATGATGTTGATTTTCAGGATCATGTTAATGACCAGGATGATGTTGATGTTCATGTTCACGATGGGGTTGATGTTTAGGATGATGTAGATGTTCAGGATGATGTTGATGTTCAGGTTGATGTTGATGTTCAGGTTGATGTTGATGTTCAGGATGATGTTGATGTTCAGGATGATGTTGATGTGCAGGTTGATGTTGATGTTGATGTTCAGGTTGACGTTGATGTTCAGGATAATGTTGATTTTCAGGATCATGTTAATGACCAGGATGATGTTGATGTTCATGTTCACGATGGGGTTGATGTTTAGGATGATGTAGATGTTCAGGTTAATGTTGATATTGAGGTTGATCTTCAGGTTCAGGTTGATGATGATGTTTAGGATGATGTTAATGTTCAGGATGATGTTGATGTTCAGTTTGATGTTGATGTTCAGGTTGATGTTGATGTTCAGGATGATGTTGATGTTCAGGATGATGTTGATGTGCAGGTTGATGTTGATGTTGATGTTCAGGTTGATGTTGACGTTCAGGATGATGTTGATTTTCAGGATCATGTTAATGACCAGGATGATGTTGATGTTCATGTTCACGATGGGGTTGATGTTTAGGATGATGTAGATGTTTAGGTTGATATTGACGATCGATTGATGTTGATGATCGGTTGAGGTTGATGTTCAGGATTATGTTGATGTTCAGGAAGATGTTGATTTTTAGGATCATGTTATTGACCAGCATGATGTTGATGTTCAGGATGATGTTGATGATCGGTTGGTGTTGATGTTCAGGTTGATGTTGATGTTCAGGATGATGTTGATGTTCAGGTTAATGTTGATGTTCAGGATGATGTTGATTTTCAGGATCATGTTAATGACCAGGATGATGTTGATGTTAATGTTGATGTTTATGTTCACGATGGGTTTGATGTTTGGGATGATGTAGATGTTTAGGTTGATGTTGATAATCAGGTTGATCTTGAGGTTTAGGTTGATGTTGATGTTAAGGATGATGTAGATGTTCTGGTTGATGTTGATAATTAGGTTGATCTTGAGGTTTAGGTTGATGTTGATGTTCAGGATGATGTAGATGTTCAGGTTGATGTTGATGTTCAGGTTGATCTTCAGGTTCACGTTGATGTTGATTTTCAGGATGATGTTAATGTTCACGATGATGTTGATCTTTAGGATGGTGTTGATGTACAGGTTTATTTTGATGTTCATGTTAATGTTGATGTTCATGTTTACGATGGGGTTGATGTTAAGGCTGATGTAGATGTTCAGGTTGATATTGACGATCGATTGATGTTGATGATCGGTTGAGATTGATGTTCAGGATGATGTTGATGATCAGCTTAATGTTGATGTTCACGATGATGTTGATGTTCGAAATTTTGATGTTCATGTTAATGTTGATGTTCATGTTCACGGTGGGGTTGATGTTTAGGATGATGTAGATGTTCAGGTTGATGTTGATAATCAGGTTGATCTTGAGGTTTAGGTTGATGTTGATGTTCAGGATGATGTTGATGTTCAGGATGATGTTGATGTTCGGGTTGATGTTGATGTTTAGGTTGATGTTGATGTTCAGGTTAATGTTGATGTTCAGGATGATGTTGATTTTCAGGATCATGTTAATGACCAGGATGATGTTGATGTTAATGTTGATGTTTATGTTCACGATGGGTTTGATGTTTGGGATGATGTAGATGTTTAGGTTGATGTTGATAATCAGGTTGATCTTGAGGTTTAGGTTGATGTTGATGTTAAGGATGATGTAGATGTTCAGGTTGATGTTGATAATTAGGTTGATCTTGAGGTTTAGGTTGATGTTGATGTTCAGGATGATGTAGATGTTCAGGTTGATGTTGATGTTCAGGTTGATCTTCAGGTTCACGTTGATGTTGATGTTCAGGATGATGTTAATGTTCACGATGATGTTGATCTTTAGGATGGTGTTGATGTACAGGTTTATTTTGATGTTCATGTTAATGTTGATGTTCATGTTCACGATGGGGTTGATGTTAAGGCTGATGTAGATGTTCAGGTTGATATTGACGATCGATTGATGTTGATGATCGGTTGAGGTTGATGTTCAGGATTATGTTGATGTTCAGGAAGATGTTGATTTTTAGGATCATGTTATTGACCAGCATGATGTTGATGTTCAGGATGATGTTGATGATCGGTTGGTGTTGATGTTCAGGTTGATGTTGATGTTCAGGATGATGTTGATGTTCAGGTTGATGTTGATGTTCAGGATGATGTTGATGTTCAGGTTGATGTTCAGGTTATTTTGATGTTCAGGATAATGTTGATGTTCATGTTCACGATGGGGTTGATGTTTAGGATAACGTAGATGTTCAGGTTGATGGTGATGTTCAGGTTGATCTTAAGAATCAGGTTGATAATGATGTTCAGGATGATGTTGATGTGTCAGGATAATGTTGATTTTTAGGATCATGTTATTGACCAGCATGATGTTGATGTTCAGGATGATGTTGGTGATCGGTTGGTGTTAATGTTCAGGTTGATGTTGATGTTCAGGATGATGTTGATGTTCAGGTTGATGTTGATGTTCAGGATGATGTTGATGTTCAGGTTGATATTGATGTTCAGGATAATGTTGATGTTCATGTTCACGATGGGGCTGATGTTTAGGATAACGTAGATGTTCAGGTTGATGTTGATGTTCAGGTTGATGGTGATGTTCAGGATGATGTTGATTTTCAGGATCATGTTATTGACCAGCATGATGTTGATGGTCAGGATGATGTTGATGATCGGTTAGTGTTGACGTTCAGGATAATGTTGATGTTCAGGTTGATGTTTATATTCAGGTTGATGTTGATGTACAAGATGATCATCCGGTTCAGGTTGATGTTGATGTTCAGGATGATGTTAATGTTCACGATGATGTTGATTTTTAGGATGATGTTGATGTACAGGTTGATGTTGATGTTCAGGATGATGTTGATGTTCAGGATGATGTTGATGTGCAGGTTGATGGTGATGTTCAGGTTGATGTTGATGTTCAGGATGATGTTGATTTTCAGGATCATGTTAATGACCAGGATGATGTTGATGTTCATGTTCACGATGGGGTTGATGTTTAGGATGATGTAGATGTTCAGGATGATGTTGATGTTCAGGTTGATGTTGATGTTCAGGTTGATGTTGATGTTCAGGATGATGTTGATGTTCAGGATGATGTTGATGTGCAGGTTGATGTTGACGTTGATGTTCAGGTTGACGTTGATGTTCAGGATAATGTTGATTTTCAGGATCATGTTAATGACCAGGATGATGTTGATGTTCATATTCACGATGGGGTTGATGTTTAGGATGATGTAGATGTTCAGGTTAATGTTGATATTGAGGTTGATCTTCAGGTTCAGGTTGATGTTGATGTTTAGGATGATGTTAATGTTCAGGATGATGTTGATGTTCAGTTTGATGTTGATATTCAGGTTGATGTTGATGTTCAGGATGATGTTGATGTTCAGGATGATGTTGATGTGCAGGTTGATGTTAATGTTGATGTTCAGGTTGATGTTGACGTTCAGGATGATGTTGATTTTCAGGATCATGTTAATGACCAGGATGATGTTGATGTTCATGTTCACGATGGGGTTGATGTTTAGGATGATGTAGATGTTCAGGTTAATGTTGATGTTCAGGTTGATCTTCAGGTTCAGGTTGATGTTGATGTTCAGGATGATGTTAATTTTCACGATGATGTTGATTTTTAGGATGATGTTGATGTACAGGTTTATTTTGATGTTCATGTTAATGTTGATGTTCATGTTCACGGTGGGGTTGATGTTTAGGATGATGTAGATGTTCAGGTTGATGTTGATAATCAGGTTGATCTTGAGGTTTATGTTGATGTTGATGTTAAGGATGATGTAGATGTTCAGGTTGATGTTGATAATTAGGTTGATGTTGAGGTTTAGGTTGATGTTGATTTTCAGGATGATGTTGATGTTCAGGATGATGTTGATGTTCAGGTTGATGTTGATGTTTAGGTTGATGTTGATGTTCATGTTGATGTTGATGTTCAGGATGATGTTGATTTTCAGGATCATGTTAATGACCAGGATGATGTTGATATTAATGTTGATGTTCATGTTCATGATGGGGTTGATGTTTAGGATGATGTAGATGTTCAGGTTGATGTTGATGTTCAGGTTGATGTTGATGTTCAGGATGATGTTGATTTTCAGGATCATGTTAATAACCAGCATGATGTTGATGTTAATGATCGGTTGGTGTTGATGTTCAGGTTGATGTTAATGTTCAGGATGATGTTGATGTTCAGGTTGATGTTGATATTCACGATGATGTTGATGTTCAGGTTGATGTTCAGGTTATTTTGATGTTCAGGATAATGTTGATGTTCATGTTCACGATGGGGCTGATGTTTAGGATAACGTAGATGTTCAGGTTGATGTTGATGTTCAGGTTGATGGTGATGTTCAGGATGATGTTGATTTTCAGGATCATGTTATTGACCAGCATGATGTTGATGGTCAGGATGATGTTGATGATCGGTTAGTGTTGACGTTCAGGATAATGTTGATGTTCAGGTTGATGTTGATGTTCAGGATGATGTTGATGTTCAGGATGATGTTGATGTTCAGGTTGATGTTGATGTTTAGGTTGATGTTGATGTTCATGTTGATGTTGATGTTCAGGATGATGTTGATTTTCAAGATCATGTTAATGACTAGGATGATGTTGATATTAATGTTGATGTTCATGTTCATGATGGGGTTGATGTTTAGGATGATGTTGATGTTCAGGATGATGTTGATGTTCAGGATGATGTTGATGTTCAGGTTGATGTTGATGTTTAGGTTGATGTTGATGTTCATGTTGATGTTGATGTTCAGGATGATGTTGATTTTCAGGATCATGTTAATGACCAGGATGATGTTGATATTAATGTTGATGTTCATGTTCATGATGGGGTTGATGTTTAGGATGATGTAGATGTTCAGGTTGATGTTGATGTTCAGGTTGATGTTGATGTTCAGGATGATGTTGATGTTCAGGTTGATTTTGATGTTCAGGATGATGTTGATGTTCAGGTTGATGTTCAGGTTATTTTGATGTTCAGGATAATGTTGATGTTCATTTTCACGATGGGGTTGATGTTTAGGATAACGTAGATGCTCAGGTTGATGTTGATGTTCAGGTTGATCTTAAGAATCAGGTTGATAATGATGTTCAGGATGATGTTGGTGTGTCAGGATAATGTTGATTTTTAGGATCATGTTATTGACCAGCATGATGTTGATGTTCAGGATGATGTTGATGATCGGTTGGTGTTGATGTTCAGGTTGATGTTGATGTTCAGGATGATGTTGATGTTCAGGTTGATGTTGATGTTCAGGATGATGTTGATGTTCAGGTTGATGTTCAGGTTATTTTGATGTTCAGGATAATGTTGATGTTCATGTTCACGATGGGGCTGATGTTTAGGATAACGTAGATGTTCAGGTTGATGTTGATGTTCAGGTTGATGGTGATATTCAGGATGATATTGATTTTCAGGATCATGTTATTGACCAGCATGATGTTGATGGTCAGGATGATGTTGATGATCGGTTAGTGTTGACGTTCAGGATAATGTTGATGTTCAGGTTGATGTTTATATTCAGGTTGATGTTGATGTACAAGATGATCTTCCGGTTCAGGTTGATGTTGATGTTCAGGATGATGTTAATGTTCACGATGATGTTGATTTTTAGGATGATGTTGATGTACGGGTTGATGTTGATGTTCAGGATGATGTTGATGTTCAGGATGATGTTGATGTGCAGGTTGATGTTGATGTTCAGGTTGATGTTGATGTTTAGGATGATGTTGATTTTCAGGATCATGTTAATGACCAGGATGATGTTGATGTTCATGTTCACGATGGGGTTGATGTTTAGGATGATGTAGATGTTCAGGATGATGTTGATGTTCAGGTTGATGTTGATGTTCAGGTTGATGCTGATGTTCAGGATGATGTTGATGTTCAGGATGATGTTGATGTGCAGGTTGATGTTGATGTTGATGTTCAGGTTGACGTTGATGTTCAGGATAATGTTGATTTTCAGGATCATGTTAATGACCAGGATGATGTTGATGTTCATGTTCACGATGGGGTTGATGTTTAGGATGATGTAGATGTTCAGGTTAATGTTGATATTGAGGTTGATCTTCAGGTTCAGGTTGATGTTGATGTTTAGGATGATGTTAATGTTCAGGATGATGTTGATGTTCAGTTTGATGTTGATGTTCAGGTTGATGTTGATGTTCAGGATGATGTTGATGTTCAGGATGATGTTGATGTGCAGGTTGATGTTGATGTTGATGTTCAGGTTGATGTTGACGTTCAGGATGATGTTGATTTTCAGGATCATGTTAATGACCAGGATGACGTTGATGTTCATGTTCACGATGGGGTTGATGTTTAGGATGATGTAGATGTTCAGGTTAATGTTGATGTTCAGGTTGATCTTCAGGTTCAGGTTGATGTTGATGTTCAGGATGATGTTAATTTTCACGATGATGTTGATTTTTAGGATGATGTTGATGTACAGGTTTATTTTGATGTTCATGTTAATGTTGATGTTCATGTTCACGGTGGGGTTGATGTTTAGGATGATGTAGATGTTCAGGTTGATGTTGATAATCAGGTTGATCTTGAGGTTTATGTTGATGTTGATGTTAAGGATGATGTAGATGTTCAGGTTGATGTTGATAATTAGGTTGATGTTGAGGTTTAGGTTGATGTTGATGTTCAGGATGATGTTGATGTTCAGGATGATGTTGATGTTCAGGTTGATGTTGATGTTTAGGTTGATGTTGATGTTCATGTTGATGTTGATGTTCAGGATGATGTTGATTTTCAGGATCATGTTAATGACCAGGATGATGTTGATATTAATGTTGATGTTCATGTTCATGATGGGGTTGATGTTTAGGATGATGTAGATGTTCAGGTTGATGTTGATGTTCAGGTTGATGTTGATGTTCAGGATGATGTTGATTTTCAGGATCATGTTAATGACCAGCATGATGTTGATGTTAATGATCGGTTGGTGTTGATGTTCAGGTTGATGTTAATGTTCAGGATGATGTTGATGTTCAGGTTGATGTTGATATTCACGATGATGTTGATGTTCAGGTTGATTTTGATGTTCGGGTTGATGTTAATGTTCATGTTCAGGATGATGCTGATATTCACGATGGGTTTGATGTTCAGGATGATGTAGATTTTAAGGTTAATGTTGACGATCGGTTCACGTTGACGATCGGTTAATGTTGATGTTCAGGATGATGTTGATGTTCAGGATGTTGTTGATGTTCAGGTTAATGTTGATGTTCACGATGAGGTTGATGTTCAGGTTGATTTTGATGTTCAGGTTGATGTTGATGTTCAAGTTAATGTTGATGTCAATGTTCATGATGATGTTGATGTTCAGGATGATGTTGATGTTCAGTTTGATTTGATGTTCACGATGATATTGACCTTCAGAACGATGTCGATTGTAACGCAGTTACCCGGTTCTTCCGGAGTTACGCACGGATTAGCTCGCCGTACGTCCAGGGTTCGTCACAGAAAAGATTTATACACTGTGTGGACTTCTGTTAAAATACAATTCCTTTATTGACTTCTGATCCAATGATACAGTTTCCTTCTTAATAGTATGACTCCTAACACTGATGAGGAGGAGGAGGGTCCGTACGCGCTCTGAGTTCCGTATCGTTGGCTTGGTGTGGTTAACACGTTCGTCTCTGAGTCTAGCGTTGTGTTATGTCCGTCCAACGTGAATATATTGTTGAGCAGATGGGAAAGCCGCGCATCCGACTACTGCAATGGGACACGAGAAAGCCGCGCGTGTCACCAGTACAGTCAACGATATATTGTTATGACGCGGAGCAAATTTAAGCTGTACTTAACCCTGCGAGTAAATCTAACGTGAATATATTGTTGAGCGGATGGGAAAGCCGCGCATCCGACTACTGTAATGGGACAAGGGAACGCCGCGCGTGTCACCAGTACCGTCAACGATATATTGTAATGACGCGGAGTAAATTTAAGCTGTACCTAACCCTGCGAGTAAATCTAACGTGAATATATTGTTGAGCGGATGGGAAAGCCGCGCATCCGGCTACTGTAATGGGACACGTGGAAGCCGCGCGTGTCACCAGTACAGTCAACGATATATTGTTATAACGCGGCGTAAATTTACGCTGTTCTTAGTCTTGCGAGTAAATCAAGGATCTGATTATGATCGATATGATCGCGAGTTTAACCTCTACACTGTATATTAAAATGTCTGCCTTGCACTTTATGTATTCTGTTTACCTTGTGTGATGTCCGTCTGATCGGGAGCTCGCCAAATGAAACGTTGTGTTCTGTCCGCTGGTCGACCACCAAGAGAAGAGAGCAATCCGTCTTCTTGCCTAGTCTCCGCTTATGTTCCATTTCCCGTGTGTTGCTGTTCTCCGTTTCTCTTGTTTCTTGTTCTGTGTCGTTCGTGCTCATGTGATGATTTCGATAGTGGTTTTTCAACTATTGGCTCCGCTCTCCTCAGTTGATTAGTTAACTTACTCTTATACGCTACTCTTATACATATGCTAATCTTATGCATATTCAATACAATGTGTTTCAATACAGGGTCACTGGAAACTTAACCTAAGCTTACGCGAGGAAAATACTTCAAGTTTAATATTATAATTCCTTTAAATTTTAATTCATTCTTTTGTAATAACCAAAAATAATAATGCTAACAAGATAATTTGTGTTGTGCAATTCGCACTCGACATTGCGCCATCACAGTCTCCTCCTACTTCGGGGACGGAAGGATGTTCCACGTCGCGGTCCCGTTTTTCTCAACCTGGATCCGGTATCTCCTGTCGTTAATCTCACGGATGACTCTGTGACGGCGCCCTGGACCATGATGAGCGTGTAACGCAGCAATCTCCTGCTCTATCGCGCGAGCCAATTCGGTGTCAGCGGCTTTCTCACCGCCAGCGGCGGTTTCGCAGAAATCCTGTCCGATGGTCGCCTGCTCCGTTGGCAGGGCCTCTCCCAGAAAATCCTCTAACCACTGGCCGATGTCTTCCTCCGATTCTGCGCGTGCTGGTTCTGGGGATGTGGGCGGTTTCGATTCAGTTGCCATCACGCCAATGCGCTCTACGCGACTCGTGTGTGCTTCAGGTGTGGGGGGGCGGCCGATGGTTGCCAGTCCGGATCGATCAGCTATTTCGGCCATGTGGTTGGAGTACTGCGTCAACGGACTACGGGGTCCAGTACCGTTTTCACTAGCCGGAGTGTTACCACTTGTTGTGTGAACCCTGCCCCAGTCACCAACTCTGCCTCCGCACTTGTGTTATAAAACACGCGCTGCTCACCTTCGCTAAGGTCGTCGCCTTCCTCGGTGATGTCGTCCTCTTCGTCCGCCTCTTCTTCGTGTGCCTCGCCTTCTCGATTATTTGGCATGCCTGGCGGCTCAACGTTGCTGCTTGTACCGGGGCCATCGGGGCCCTCCGCATCGTCTCGGTGGTCTCGCCTCGTCCAAAGCTCTGGGCTTGGGTCTGGAGCATAAGGGTCCTTGCTTGACTCCACCGAACTAATTTCGATGAGTCCATCGTCGCTCAACTCATCGGAAATTGTGGGGTCTGGCTCGACTATTATGCGCTGCAACCGTACTCGTGGCCAGCGCTCACCTGGGTTCTCTACCACCTCCTCCCACTGTTCGCTCAACCGACGCGTTCTGGGTTGTTCCTGCCTGGCTCTGTCCATATTTTCACGGAACCGTCTCGCACTCTCGTTGAACACTTGGTCGTTCTGCATCGTATTCTATTCGCTGTTCACTGTCGACTGACCTAACTGAAATGTTACCACGCACTTCAGCGTGTTCGCAGTTTCCTTCTCTTGTGATTGCATGTGTACCCCTTTCTCCTTCTCTTCGTGATTTCAAATTGACATTTACTTCGTTGTGCACCAAATTTCTCATCTTCAAATATCGTTAATATTTTCTCTGTATTGGCATCGTTGATGTTGTCATTCCCGTTTGACATGTACCGTCACTGCGACTCCGTGTGCTTCGTGATTGTTACTATTAATCGGTGTGTGTTTGTTTTCTTTTTACGCATGTTGATTTTAGGCTGTGTTGTTTTTTTTTCTGTTCTTTCGCGTTTGCTGTTCTTATTATTTTACTATTCTTGCTGTGTGCGACTGCAAGCTGTTAGTTCTTAGTTGTTTTGCTCGTAGGATGATTATTTGCGTGTCTGTTATTTCTCTGCTTTCTGATGTTTGATCCGTGTGCATGCTGTTATTATGATCGTTGAGTTTCGATGCTCGCACGCTGCTGTCCATGGAACGATTCATGTGACTGTTGTTGATTTTGCTGCTGTTGTTCGACTGTTGTGTTTCGACTCAAAAACGTTATTGCTATTGATGCGGTTTCTTTGACTCTTGCTGCTGTGCTCGGCTGACTTTGCTGCTGCTGCTCGACTGTTGTGTTTCGATTCAAAGATGTTGTTGCTATTGTGTTTCGCTGCTAAGACGGGGTCGTTAGTGGAGCGATTCGTTTGATTATCGCTGTTGCGATTCGTTGCTTTCGCGGCTGTTGCTCGTCTGTTCCTATGTTGCACGCTGCGGTTACGCGCATTCCTTGAAATTACTTGGCAAGCTACTCGGCCATTTGGCGAGAATCTAGTGGGGCTGTTTGCTGTGTGGTCTCGGTCGCTATCGCCGGGGTGATACGTCTTTAGCTCTGCAATATGCACTGTGCGTGGATGTTTCTCACCCGATCGGCGGATTTTCACTATCACTGGCGAGACAAATTCAACCACTTCAAATGGTCCATCATACCGCGGCGCCAGTTTTGCTGCAAACTTATACACGGCTTTGGACAGCGGGTGCTGCTTAAGCAAGACCTGTTGGCCCAGTTGTGGCGCCCATTTCCGCCTTCGCAAGTTTTAGTGTTTGGCCTGTCTGTGAGCGGCTTGGCGCATATTCTCTCTTGCTATTGAAAAGGCCTTTTGAATGCGCTCCAAGCCAGGACTGGGGCTTCCGTGAGCCGTCGTTTCAAGTCCTCAAATGCGCTTTCCATCGGAAATGCTTGCCTTTCTTCAGCAGTGCGGTCTAGGGGTTAGTCACCTTGGCAAAATCTGGAACGAATCTGCGATACCAGGACGCTATTCCCAGAAATCTTCGCAGTCCACGAACGTCGTGTGGTGGCTGCAGCTCCCTGATAGCAGCAATCGTGTCGGGGTCGGTGTGAATGCCTTCCTCGCTAATAACGTGTTCTTGAAGAACTCGCATTTGTCCACATTCACCCGCAGCTTGGCATCTCTTAATCTCCTGAAGACCTCTTTCAATTTACTCATGTGTGCCTCTAACGTCTCTCCCGTTACTATAATGTCGTCCAGGTAGGCGAACGCAACGGGTTCCATATCTGGACCGATAACTGTGTCCAGCGCTCGTTGGAACGTGGCAGGCGCCGAGTGGAGGCCAAATAGCATCACCTTCCACTGGTATAGCCCGCGTTCAGGCACGGTGAGCGCTGTGCGGACTGAAAGAAGGCTCGATACACTCCTGTTTCAGTAGCTCGTCGACTTGTTCGTTGATTATCTTCTGCATTGCGGGGTTGCGAGGAAAGTAACGCTGCTTTATCGGCTTCTCATCCCGCATAGTTATCTTGTGGCAGGCAATGGTCGTTGTTCCTTGGGCCTCGTCGAGTCCTTTTAACTCTTGTTCTAGGAAACGCTGTATGCGTTCTTCGTCTGTAATCGCTACTGTGGTGCGGGTACACTTGACTGGGTTATGTTGGCTGGGTGTCGCACTGATCTCGGTGGAATACTCCCCACATTTAATGGTCGTTCCCATATTAGCCAGGAAGTCAAATCCTAGGATTACTTCGTCGACCACTTCCGGTAACACAAGGAACGAAATGGGGCAGCTTTTCTTGCCCATTTGCACCTCCATTATGAGGCCTTCACTTATCACTTGGGGATTACCATTCGCCAAACAGATTTTCGTCTTTTGCTTGACTCTCTGCGCGTCGAAAAAAGTTCGTGCCATTTGGGCGCTAATGAAGCTTCTAGTAGCTCCTGTGTCTAGGGTTGCTTCAATTTCCTTGCCATTCACGCTCACTGTGACTACGACCCGCTGGTCCTCCGTTCGCAGCCCATCGTGTGCTATCGAGTTCTTGCGGCCGTTTAAACATCCACTCGATCCGGATGTGGCCGTCTGCCGTTTCCCGGCTGCTTGCGACAACATTCTCGTGTCCTGACGCCTTTAAGTCCACACTCCCAGCAAAATATTAGTGCCTCCATTCGACACTCCCGTGCGACGTGACCTCCTTGTCCACATCGTCTGCACGCCCCGTGCGGATTTCTTACGTGTGTGTTGTCATCGACAACTTGACAATGAAGTTCGTGGCTTCGTACGTTTCCGCGAGCCGAAACTTCCTCCGTGCGATGCGGTCTATGCGGAGCGTGGCTCTGTTTGTCCATCCTCAGATTCTCCCAATCACCGGCGAGGTTCACCAGTTCCTCTAGTCGGTTGAATTCGCTTCGCTTGACGTACAACCATAGTTCATGGTAGCTCTTACGGTATATACGGTCCAGTTGTTCACCCTCGCTTAGATTCGCGTGTCGCATCAAACCTTGTAACGACACAACGTACTCTTTGAAAGACTCTCGTGGTCTCTGTTGCCGCTGCCGTATGTCGTCGTCTAGTCTTTCGAAGAAACGGGGCGGTAGAAAAAACTGCAGAAAATCCCGTTTGAATAGGTTCCATGTTGCCCACCTTTTGTTGTTACACCGAAACCACTGTGCCGCTCGTCGTTGTAGCATTTCTGGCATTGCTTTAGGAATGCAGTCGACGTCTACATTATATACCTCGGCCAACTCTTCAACTCTCTCCACGAATATCAGTGGGTCCTGCGTGCCATCGTAGTTGACGCCCCACTTCTTTATGCGGTCTAGTGTGGCGATATAACTGCCGTTAATGCCAAGCGGTGTTCCGGCTGTGGGTTGCCAGTAAAAGTAACCTCCTTGCGTAGGATCTGGTCGTGGTTCTACGGGGGTTTTCTGGGGTGCTGATATTGACGCCGCTGTTTCGGACGTTCTCTGGGCGTCTGACGTTGACGCCGCTGTTTCGAGCGTTCTCTGACCGTCTGACGCTGACGCCGCTGACCCGAGTAGTGGTGTATTAACCTGGGGATTTACACACGGTCGTTGGAGTTTCTCCATTTCGTTGAGTCGTGACAGATCTTCTTCCGATCGTGATTCTTCCGATGCGAAAGCAGCAAATCGCTTTCGGAGCTCTTCAACAGTGCCCTCGCTGTTTAAACCGAATTCTGTCATGCATTCTACTAATACGTTTTTCCGTAACGTATAGATCAATGAAACTCCCACCATCTTTTCTTGGGAATACTCTCGTTGTGCAATAAAGTTGTTAACAATGTGATTGTATTTAACAGGGTCCCTGCTCGGGCGCCACTGTAACGAAGTTACCCGGTTCTTCCGGAGTTACGCACGGATTAGCTCGCCGTACGTCCAGGGTTCGTCACAGAAAAGATTTATACACTGTGTGGACTTCTGTTAAAATACAATTCCTTTATTGACTTCTGATCCAATGATACAGTTTTCTTCTTAATAGTATGACTCCTAACACTGCTGAGGAGGAGGAGGGTCCGTACGCGCTCTGAGTTCCGTATCGTTGGCTTGGTGTGGTTAACATGTTCGTCTCTGAGTCTAGCGTTGTGTTATGTCCGTCCAACGTGAATATATTGTTGAGCAGATGGGAAAGCCGCGCATCCGACTACTGCAATGGGACACGGGAAAGCCGCGCGTGTCACCAGTACAGTCAACGATATATTGTTATGACGCGGAGCAAATTTAAGCTGTACTTAATCCTGCGAGTAAATCTAACGTGAATATATTGTTGAGCGGATGGGAAAGCCGCGCATCCGACTACTGTAATGGGACAAGGGAACGCCGCGCGTGTCACCAGTACCGTCAACGATATATTGTAATGACGCGGAGTAAATTTAAGCTGTACCTAACCCTGCGAGTAAATCTAACGTGAATATATTGTTGAGCGGATGGGAAAGCCGCGCATCCGGCTACTGTAATGGGACACGTGGAAGCCGCGCGTGTCACCAGTACAGTCAACGATATATTGTTATAACGCGGCGTAAATTTACGCTGTTCTTAGTCTTGCGAGTAAATCACGGATCTGATTATGATCGATATGATCGCGAGTTTAACCTCTACACTGTATATTAAAATGTCTGCCTTGCACTCTATGTATTCTGTTCACCTTGTGTGATGTCCGTCTGATCGGGAGCTCGCCAAATGAAACGTTGTGTTCTGTCCGCTGGTCGACCACCAAGAGAAGAGAGCAATCCGTCTTCTTGCCTAGTCTCCGCTTATGTTCCATTTCCTGTGTGTTGCTGTTCTCCGTTTCTCTTGTTTCTTGTTTTGTGTCGTTCGTGCTCATGTGATGATTTCGATAGTGGTTTTTCAACTATTGGCTCCGCCCTCCTCAGTTGATTAGTTAACTTACTCTTATACGCTACTCTTATACATATGCTAATCTTATGCATATTCAATACAATGTGTTTCAATACAGGGTCACTGGAAACTTAACCTAAGCTTACGCGAGGAAAATACTTCAAGTTTAATATTATAATTCCTTTAAATTTTAATTCATTCTTTTGTAATAACCAAAAATAATAATGCTAACAAGATAATTTGTGTTGTGCAATTCGCACTCGCCATTGCGCCATCACACGATGATCAGGTTAATGTTGACGATCGGTTGATGTTGATGATCGGTTGATGTTGACGTTCAGGATTTGTTGATGTTCAGGTTGATGTTGATGTTCAGGATGATGTAGATGTTCAGGTTGATGTTGATGGTCAGGTTGATGTTGATGTTCAGGATGATGTTAATTTCCAGGATGATGTTAATGACCAGGATGATGTTGATGTTCAGGATGATGTTAATGAATGGTTGTTGTTGATGGTCATGTTCAGGATAATGTTGATGTTCAGGGTGATGTAGATGTTCTGGTTGATGTTGATGTTCAGGTTGATGTTGATGTTCAGGATGATGTTGATTACCAGGATGATGTTAATGACCAGTATGATGTTGATGTTCAGGATGATGTTGATGTTCAGGATGATGTTGATGAATGGTTGTTGTTGATGTTCATGTTCAGGATGATGTTGATGTTTAGCGTAATGTTGATGTTCACGATGATGTTGATGTTCGAGATGATTTGATGTTCAGGTTGATTTGATGTTCAGATTGATGTTGATGTTCAGGTTGATGTTGATGTTTAAGCTGATGTTGATTTTCAGGATGATGTTAATGACCAGGATGATGTTCAGGTTGATCTTCATGTTCAGGTTGATGTTGATGTTCAGGATGACGTTAATGTTCACGATGATGTTGATTTTTAGGAAGATGTTGATGTACAGGTTTACTTTGATGTTCATGTTAATGTTGATGTTCATGTTCACGGTGGGGTTGATGTTTAGGATGATGTAGATGTTCAGGTTGATGTTGATATGCAGGTTGATCTTGAGGTTTAGGTTGATGTTGAGGTTTAGGATGATGTAGATGTTCAGGTTGATATTGATGTTCAGGTTGATGTTAATGTTCATGTTCAGGATGATGTTGATCTTCACGATGGGCTTGATATTCAGGATGATGTAGAAGTTCAGGTTGATGTTGATGTTCACGATGATGTTGATGTTTAGGTTGATTTTGATGTTCAGTTTGATGTTGATGATCGGTTGAGGTTGATGTTCAGCATTATGTCGATGTTCAGGTTGATGTTGATGTTCAGTTTGAAGTTGATGTTCACGATGATGTTGATGTTCAGGTTTATTTTGATGTTCAGGTTAATGTTGATGTTCATGTTCACGATCGGGTTGATGTTTAGGATGATGTAGATGTTCAGGTTGATGTTGAAGATCGGTTGATGTTGATGATCGGTTGAGGTTGATGTTCAGGATTATGTTAATGTTCAGGTTAATGTTGATGTTGATGTTCACGTTGATGTTGATGTTCAGGTTGATGTTGATGTTCACGATGATGTTGATGTTTAGGATGATGTTGATGTTCAGGTTATTTTGATATTCAGGTTAATATTGATGTTCATGATCACGATGGGTTTGACTTTTAGGATGATGTAGATGTTCAGGTTGATCTTGAGGATCAGGTTGATGTTGATATTCAGGATGATGTTGATGTTCAGGATAATGTTGATATTTAGGTTGATGTTGATGTTCAGGTTAATGTTGATGTTCAGGATGATGTTGATGTTCAGGTTGATGTAGATGTTCACGATGATGTTGATGTTCTGGTTGATGTTGATGTTCAGGTTAATCTTGATGTTCAGGTTGATGTTAAGGTTCAGGTTGATGTTGATGTTCAGGATGATGTTGATGTTCGTGTTGATTTTGCTGTTCAGGTTTATGTTGAGGTTCACGATGATGGTCACGATGATGTTGATGTTCAGGATTATGTTGATGTTCAGTTTGATGTTGATGTTCAGGTTGATGTTGATGTTCAGGATGATGTTGATGTTCAGGTTGATGTTAAGGTTCAGGTTGATGTTGATGTTCAGGATGATGTTGATGTTCGTGTTGATTTTGCTGTTCAGGTTTATGTTGAGGTTGACGATGATGTTCACGATGATGTTGATGTTCAGGATGATGTTGATGTTCAGGTTGATTTGATGTTCAGGTTGATGTTGATGTTCACGATGATGATGATGTTTAGGATGATGTTGATGTTCAGGTTATTTTGATATTCAGGTTAATATTGATGTTCATGTTCAAGATGGGTTTGATTTTTAGGATGATGTAGATGTTCAGGCTGATGTTGATGTTCAGGTTGATCTTGAGGATCAGGTTGATGTTGATATTCAGGATGATGTTGATGTTCAGGATAATGTTGATGTTTAGGTTGATGTTGATGTTCAGGTTGCTGTCGATGTTCAGGATGATGTTGATGTTCAGGTTGATGTTGATGTTCACGATGATGTTTATGTTTATGATGATGTTGATGTTCAGGTTATTTTGATATTCAGGTTAATATTGATGTTCATGTTCACGATGGGTTTGCTTTTTAGGATGATGTAGATGTTCAGGTTGATGTTGATGTTCAGGTTGATCTTGAGGATCAGGTTGATGTTGATATTCAGGATGATGTTGATGTTCAGGATAATGTTGATGTTTAGGTTGATGTTGACGTTCAGGAATATGTTGATGTTCAGTTTGATGTTGATGTTGATGTCCAGGATGATGTTTATGTTCAGGTTGATATTAAGGTTCAGGTTGATGTTGATGTTCAGGATGATTTGATGTTCAGGTTGATGTTGACGTTCAGGAATATGTTGATGTTCAGTTTGATGTTGATGTTGATGTCCAGGATGATGTTTATGTTCAGGTTGATATTAAGGTTCAGGTTGATGTTGATGTTCAGGATGATGTTGACGTTCGTGTTGATTTTGCTGTTCAGGTTTATGTTGAGGTACACGATGATGTTCACGATGATGTTGATGTTCAGGATGATATTGATGTTCAGGTTGATTTGATGTTCAGATTGATGTTGATGTTCACGATGATATTGATGTTCAGGATGATGTTGACGATCGGTTGATGTTGATGATCGGTTGATGTTGATGTTCAGAATTATGTTGATGTTCAGCTTGATGTTGATGTTCAGGTTGATGTTGATGTTCACGATGATGTTGATGTTCAGGATGATGTTGATGATCAGGTTAATGTTGACGATCGGTTGATGTTGACGTTGGCGATCGATTGATGTTGATGATCGGTTGATGTTGATGTTCAGGATTATGTTGATATTCAGGTTGATGTTGATGTTCAGGATTATGTTGATGTTCAGGTTGATGTTGATGTGTCAGGTTGATATTGATGTTCACGATGATATTGATGTTTAGGATGATGTTGATGTTCAGGTTTATTGTGATGTTGAGATTAATGTTGATGTTAATGTTCACGATAGGGTTGATGTTTAGGCTGATGTAGATGTTCAGGTTGATATTGACGATCGGTTGATGATCGGTTGATGTTGCTGTTCAGAATTATGTTGATGTTCAGCTTGATGTTGATGTTCAGGTCGATGTTGATGTTCACGATGATGTTGATGTTCACGATGATGTTGATGTTCAGGTTGATGATGATATTCATAATGATGTTGATGTTCAGGTTGATTTTGATGTTCAGGTTGATGTTAATGTTCAGGTTGATGTTGATGTTCATGTTCAGGATGATGTTGATATTCATGATGGAGTTGATGTTCAGGATGATGTAGATGTTCAGGTTGATGTTGATGTTCAGAATGATGCTGATAATCGGTTGATGTTGATATTCAGGATGATGTTGATTTTCGGGATGATGTTAATGACCAGGATGATGATGATGTTGATAATCCGTTGGTATTGATGTTCAGGTTGATGTTGATGTTCAGGATGATTTTGATGTTCAGGTTGATGTGGATGTTCACGATGATGTGGATATTCAGGCTGATTTTGATGTTCAGGTTGATGTTGATATTCAGGTTGATGTTAATGTTCATGTTCTGGATAATGTTGATCTTCACGATGGGCTTGATGTTCGGGATGATGTAGATGTTCAGGTTGATGTTGATGTTCACGATGATGTTGATGTTTAGGATGATGTTGATGTTCAGGTTATTTTGATGTTCAGCTTAATATTGATGTTCATGTTCACGATGGGTTTGATGTTTAGGATTATGTAGATGTTCAGGTTGATGTTGATGTTCAGGTTGATCTTGAGGATCAGGTTGATGTTGATATTCAGGATGATGTTGATGTTCAGGATAATGTCGATGTTCAGGTTGATGTTGATGTTCATGTTGATGTTGATGTTCAGGATGATGTTGATGTTCAAGTTGATGTAGATGTTCACGATGATGTTGATGTTCAGGTTTATCTCGATGTTCATTTTAATGTTGATGTTCATGTTCACGATGGGGTTGATGTTTAGGATGATGTAGATGTTCAGGTTGATGTT
Source organism: Thecophora atra (assembly GCA_937620795.1). Lineage (NCBI taxonomy): Eukaryota > Metazoa > Arthropoda > Insecta > Diptera > Conopidae > Thecophora > Thecophora atra. The sequence continues at coordinate 65,554,895 of OW569398.1, forward strand.
GACGATCGGTTGATGTTGATGATCGGTTGAGGTTGATGTTCAGGATTATGTTGATGTTCAGGTCGATGTTGATGTTCACGATGATGTTGATGTTCAGGATGATGTTGATGATCAGGTTAATGTTGACGATCGGTTGATGTTGACGTTGGCGATCGGATGATGTTGATGATCGGTTGATGTTGATGTTCAGGATTATGTTGATATTCAGGTTAATGTTGATGTTCAGGATTATGTTGATGTTCAGGTTGATGTTGATGTTCAGGTTGATGATGATATTCACGATGATGTTGATGTTCAGGTTGATTTTGATGTTCAGGTTGATGTTGATGTTCTTGATGTTGATGTTCACGATGATGTTGATGTTTAGGATGATGTTGATGTTCAGCTTGATGATGAAATTCACTATGATGTTGATGTTCAGGTTGATTTTGATGTTCAGGTTGATGTTGATGTTCAGGTTGATGTTGATGTTCAGGATGATGTTGATGTTCAGGTGAATGTTGATGTTGTGACGAACCTTTTTCTTCGTTACGCTCCGGATCGGCTCGCCGGATGCCGAGGGTTCTGCCTCACAGAAATTTATACTTGTGATTGACCGTCGAGAGAGGATTTTATTAAATGAAACACGACCGCACTAAATTTTCGTTGTATATATTTTATTCTTAATAAAACCGAATTAATTACGTGATTTCGCTAAGTCTAAAATTAATTATTTTTTTATTTCACTAAGACTGCATTTCGTATCTGTGGCGGCTGTCGGGTCCTTTGTTGTCCAACGTTGATCCTTGTGAGAGTCCGAACTGGGTCCTTCTTCGTTGTCAGTCCTCGGAAATGCTCGGCGGGAGTCGGGATTTAGACGAGTAGCCGACAGGGCTCTTCGTCAACTCGCTTCGGGGATGCTCGGCGGGTCTCGGGATTTTTGACGCGTCAGGGTGCTTCGTAAACCTTCGGCGCACTTCGGCTTATTGGCGAACAACCGACAAGGCTCTCCGTCAAAGGGCTTCGGGCGTCGTCGGCGTACTTCGGCTCGTTGGCGAACAACCGACAAGGCTCTTCGTCAACTCGCTTCGGGGATGCTCGGCGGGCGTCGGGATTTCGACGAACAAGGTACTTCGTAAACCTTCGGCGCACTTCGGCTCGTTGGCGAACAACCGACAAGGCTCTCCGTCAAAGGGGCTTCGGGCGTCGTCGGCGTACTTCGGCTCGTTGGCGAACAACCGACAAGGCTCTTCGTCAACTCGCTTCGGGGATGCTCGGCGGGTGTCGGGATTTCGACGAACAAGGTACTTCGTAAACCTTCGGCGCACTTCGGCTCGTTGGCGAACAACCGACAAGGCTCTCCGTCAAAGGGGCTTCGGGCGTCGTCGGCGTACTTCGGCTCGTTGGCGAACAACCGACAAGGCTCTTCGTCAACTCGCTTCGGGGATGCTCGGCGGGTGTCGGGATTTCGACGAACAACCGACAAGGCTCTTCGTGAAGGTACTTCGTAAACCTTCGGCGCACTTCGGCTCGTTGGCGAACAACCGACAAGGCTCTCCGTCAAAGGGGCTTCGGGCGTCGTCGGCGTACTTCGGCTCGTTGGCGAACAACCGACAAGGCTCTTCGTCAACTCGCTTCGGGGATGCTCGGCGGGTGTCGGGATTTGGACGCGTCAAGGTACTAAGCTACTGTAGTTGTGACTTACCTAGTTGGCTGCCGGCGTAGAACTCTCCTTTGTTCTGAGTTGATGCTGCTTTTATAGGCTGGCAGTCAGCTGTTCGACGACCAGCGTTGTTCGTTTCAATTCAATATTTTAATACATTTTAATACCTTACTAACTACTATTTTACTACATTCTTCATTGGGGTGGTTTATGTATAAATATTTTAGAATGATGACTTAATTATGGAAACAATGTAGTAAATGATTGAAAATAATATTAATTAATAATAATAATCTTATTATCATGATGACTTTAGCTACTGAATTCAATTCAATGGGATTAACTAACAATGGAAAGTAATACATGGCTAGATGTAAATATCGTATATTTCTGTATATATATATGTGAAACTAAAAAATGCGCTGAGCTAACAATTTAAGTTTCTTAGACTAGTATCTTAGTTTCTTATTAGTATCTGCCGTATATGGAGTTCGTGTGGGTGCAAACGAGCCTATGGCGACTTGCTCCGTCACACTCCCCTCTCACTTCCGGGGCGAGCTCTCTTCTACGCGAACTACGCCGCTACGGAAGACCGCGAAATTGATGAGGTGGTCCCCAAAAGACCGGAGGAAATATTTGCGCTGCTTTTCCTGCCGTCGCGACCACGCCTCCCGTACCGTCTGGGTGATTTCGTTCTGGATGGCTGTTGGGAACGGGCGGCCCCTCTTGTCTAGCCATGGACCCGTGGGTGGGCCTTCTATTTCCGTGATGTCGTCGTTGTGGCTTGTCCTGCTGGGTTCGAGACGAGGGTTTACTCGTGCCCTTTTTGGCGGGACCTCGGCTAGTCCTGGGGTGTTGGTGTCGTGATTGCGTGTCGTATGGACGCCCATGGTGCTAGGTTCGTTGGCGCCGCTATCGCCGTGGCTCGCGTTGCTGTCACTGCTGCTGCTGCTGCTACTACTGCTGCTAGTACTATTGCTGCTAGTGCTACTGCTGCTGCTGCTTGTATTCTTGTTGCGGTTGCTTTGTTTTCTGCCCTCGCTGTCGGTGCTGCTGGTGGCACTGCTACTTGTGGTGACGTCTGGAAGCCGGATGTTTGGTAGCGTTTGTCCGTTGCCCATGCTTCCGTGGATGACTCTTAACAGACGGACTAGCTTCCTCCTCTGCCTTTCGAAGGTGTGCACGTTGCCCCATGCGTTTGGTGTGACACTCGCCGTGTCGCCTCCTTGCCCCAAAATTACTTCCGCGAAGCGCAGTATGCACACCCCGCAGTCGTTGGTGTTGTCCTGCTGCGGCACGGTAATCACTTTTACTGGCAGCCGCTCCGACGTGAAGAGCAGGTGGCCGTTGGGATTCGCCTTTCGGTTTGCGTACTCCTGGCCGAGGTAGTCGCGAACTAGGTCTGTGATGACATCGTACGCGTGTGGTGCTAGTGAATCCAGTACATGGATTGCTGCGCTGGGTGGCCCTGCTTTGTTGATTGTGTTGAGCCCTTGTACATCGAGGAGGTACCAATGCTTCTGCTCATTCACCGGTATCAGCACGTGTTCTTTTTCGAATAGGTCTACACTTTTGGTCCAGCGGCGCACCTGCCAGTGGCGGAGGTACGGGCTCATTTGTACGTCGGCGGCGAGCAGTTTGTACGCAAAGAGCGACGGGAAGCTGTAACTTCGCTGTCGGTGTGTTAGTGGTAGGCCCTGGAGGTGTAACCACTTGAGGTACACGTCTATCAAGACGTCGTTGAGCCAGTGTCCGCTGGCTGCCCTCTCGTAATCTTGTATGTAGATGTTGTGACCCCGCTCGGCGGGATAGCTGAATAGCAAGGAGCCGCCCCTACCAGGTGTAGGAGGGGGTGTCACCGTCGTCGTGTTGGTAGTAGGAGGCGGTGGTGAACAGTCCGTTCGGCGGACTTGTGGCGTCGTACGCTGACCCTTTGGCCGCGTCGGCGTCGTTGAGTCGGCGCGCTGAATTCTGGGTGGTGTCACCATCAGCGTTGGTATGGACGGCGTTGGGGGCCGTTGGGCGATCCAGCCCTCGGAGTCGGAGCCTGCTGTAGGGGATCGGGCTGAGGTCGGGTTGGCATCGTGTTTGCGGTGGTCGGCTGGAACCGTGCTGTTGCTGGTGGGTGACGGTGTGGGCGCTAGTGCGGCTAGCGGCGGTGCGCCGGTGCTTTGCGTGACCCAGCCCTCGGAGGCAGATGGTGCCGTAGCGGGTAGGGCCGGCGTCGGGTTGACAACACTCATACGTCGCTCGGACGGTATTGTGTTGTAAGTGTGGAGCTTCTGTCGTGATGGCGGCGTCAGTGTGGCTAACGGCGGTGCGCCGGTGCGTTGCGTGACCCAGCCCTCGGAGGCAGATGGTGCCGTAGCGGATAGGGCCGGCGTCGGGTTGACAACACTCATACGTCGCTCGGACGGTGTTGTGTTGTGAGTGTGGAACTTCGGTCGCGGTGGCGGCGTCAGTGTGGCTAACGGCGGTGCGCCGGTGCGTTGCGTGACCCAGCCCTCTGAGGCAGATGGTGCCGTAGCGGGTAGGGCCGGCGTCGGGTTGACAACACTCATACGTCGCTCGGACGGTGTTGTGTTGTAAGTGTGGAACTTTGGTCGCGGTGGCGGCGTTAGTGCGGCTAACGGCGGTACACTGATGACTTGTGTGACCCAGCCCTCGGAGGCAGATGGTGCCGTAGCGGGTAGGGCTGGCGTTGGGTTGACCGCATTTTTGTGGCGGAGCGTTTTGGTCGGAGGGTTGGCCTGTCGTACCGCGAGTGTCTTAGGCACGGCAACCACGAGTGGTAATTTAGAGCGTCGCAACACGGGTGCGTCTCCTCGACAATTGCTCGGTATCGGTGGTGGTGTCGGCCTCCGTCGCTGTAGGCTGGGTTCGCGGCGGCGACGTACTCTCTTGGCCGGTGGTCCTGACGGTGTCTGTGGCAAGAACTTAATACGGGGTCGGGCATCCCGCTCCGCTTGGGTATGGCGTCGAAATGTGTCGGCGGTACGCTGAAACTTCTGCAGAGTCTTCGGGCTATTATTAGGCATTGTGTCTGGAAAAGAAGAGGAGGGTATTATTTTCTCGCCTGGTTCTCTTCTCGGGAGATCGTTCGTATGGTAAGTTTTCAGTTCGCTGATGTGAGCGGTGCGTAGTTTAGAGGTCGATTGGGATCGCAGTTGGACGATTACGGGGGACGTGAATCCCACGACCGTGTAAGGTCCTGAGTACTTAGGTCCAAGTTTGGCGTTAAAGTCGTCCGCGGCTTTCGAAATATGGTGTTGCTTCACCAGCACCCGTTGGCCGATGGTCGGAATCCATTTCCGTCTGCGTAGGTTGTAATGTCGGGATTGTTCTTGCGATGCTCGTGTGATGTTGTGACGTATGATCTCGATGACTTCTTGCAGCTGTTTCGCTAGCTCGGCGGGTGGTCTGGGTTCGGTACCTGTTCCCAGAGTAACTCTGTCATACATGGCTCCTGGCAGCCTTGGTTCTCGGCCCTGTGTGATGAACGCGGCGCTGAATCCTGTTGATTCTGAGACACTGGTGTTGATTGCCAAGGAGATCTCTGGCAGTAGGTCGTCCCAATTCCGTTGTTGATTTCCTGCGAGTTGTGCTATCATTGTCTTTACGGTGCGGTTGGTCCTTTCCGTGGGATTCTCTTGGGGCATATAAGGCGCGGTGAACTGCTGGCGGGTTCCGATGGTTTCAAGATACTGTCTGAATTTCCGGCTAGCGAACTGGGTGCCATTGTCGCTCAGAAAGATCTTCGGCGATCCGTAGCGGGCGAGGATCCGCTCCCGAACCGATTTGATCAGTGTGTCCGCGGTGGCTTTTCGGAGGGGTATTAACTCTGTCCATTTCGAGAATCGGTTAACTAAGACGAGTAACATCGAGTTTCCGTGCTTAGAGCGTGGCAAAGGTCCAACGAAGTCAGCGCAGATTGTGTTCCATGGTTCCTCGGGTATCCTCGTAAGCATCTCGCCTGCCGGTGCCATTTGGCTCGCTTTGTACCGTTGGCATGAGTCACAATTTCGTACATACCTGCTAATGTCTCGAAACATCCCGGGCCAGTAGTAGCGATTCACTATCCGGTGAATGGTCTTCCTGACTCCCGTATGTCCAGCGGAGGGGTTATCGTGGTTCTCGTGAATTACCTGCCTGCGAAGTGGTGTCTTCACACAGAGCTTCCATGGGGCGCAGTCTTCATCGGGTGCGCTTCGAGGAAAGTGTCGATAGAGTTGGCCGTCAACCATCATGTATTCCGGGTATCTCTCGGGCTGCTTTTGGACTTCGTCGCACTTCGTCTGATACCATGAGCAGTCCTCTAAATCTTCGTAATCGATGACCTGCGGGGTAGTCTTGGTGAGTCGCTGTAATGTCTCCCGCGGCTGGCGAGAAAGCGCATCTGCCACCACGTTGCTCTTGCCTCTTCTATATTGCACGATGAATTGGTATTGCTGTAATTCTAAGGCCCATCGCGCAATCCGTCCGGTTGGGCTTTCGATGGAATTCAGCCATTTTAAAGAGAGATGGTCGGTTATGACCGTGAACCTGTAGCCCTCTAGGTAGGGTCGCATCTTCCGCACTCCCCATACGATCGCCAGGCACTCTTTCTCTGTAGGCGAGTAGTTTTTCTCAGCGTTGTTCAGGTGTCGGCTAGCATAAGCAATCACCCGTTCGGCTCCGTCGATGGCTTGGGTCAGCACGGCGCCTAGTCCAAAATCGCTGGCGTCTGTCTGTAAGGTAAACATCTGTGAAAAATCCGGACAAGCCAAGACTGGTGCTTCGGTCAGTTTTTGTTTCAGGTCCTCGAAAGCTTTCTGTTGCTCCGAACCCCACTTCCAGTGTTTGCCCTTTTTAAGCTGGGCCGTTAGTGGTTGTACTATGCTAGCGAAGTCCAGCACAAAGCGTCTGTACCAAGAGGCGATCCCTAAAAATCGGCGTATCTCCCGCACGTTTCGTGGTGATTCAAGTTCTTGAATGGCCGCCACTTTGCCCGGGTCAGTGTGTATTCCCTCGTTGCTCACGACGTGCCCCAGGTATTTGACTTTGGTCTGGAAAAACTCACATTTCTCGGGATTAATTCGCAGGTTTGCTGCCCTGAGTCTCTTGAAGACCTCTCGTAGGTTCCGCGTATGTTCGTCGAGTGTTGCTCCGGTCACGACGATGTCATCTAGGTACGCGAAAGCGTGCGGCTCTAGGTCGGGCCCAATTACTTGGTCTAACGCGCGCTGGAAGGTGGCAGGTGCAGAGTGAAGGCCGAAAGGCATTACCCGCCATTGGAATAGGCCACGGCCTGGTACCGTAAACGCAGTGTACTTCTTGCTGTTAGCTGCCATCGGGATCTGCCAGTAGCCATCCTTCAGATCCAGGCTGCTAATGAACTTTGTGTTGCGTAGTCGATCCAAGATGTGATTGATGCGTGGTAAAGGATATGCATCAGGTATGGAGCGGCTGTTGAGTTGACGATAGTCGATGCAGAGGCGCCATGCTCCCGTCTTCTTCCTTACCAGTACAATCGGGGCGCTGTACGGGCTGTGCGATGCTTCGATGCAGCCTTTCTCCAGCAGCTTGTTGACTTCTTCATCTATTACCGCTTGCATGGCGGGGTTCCTGGGTAGATAGCGTTGCTTGATCGGCCGGTCATCGCTCATCACAATGTGGTGCTCGGCCACGTTTGTGACACCGGTCATTTCCTGGAATGGCTGCAGTTCGTGTTTGAGGAACGTTTCAATGTTTTTTTCCTCAGAAGCCTTGTCTTCGGTATCCATCAGGCAGTTTCGTGCGGTTCTGTTGTTGTCCTCGGTGCTCATTATGAGTTGTCCTCCGCCACAGGTGAGTGTTGCGCCGGCGACCCGGAGGAAATCGAGTCCTAGGATGACATTGTCGGTGGTGGATGGCATCACTATAAACGTCGTCTGTGCAAGGAAGTCGCCTAATTTCACTCGTGTCACCACTGCCTGTCTCAGCGCTTGGGTGGATCCGTCTGCCAGAGTGACGTCGGTTTCGATGGGAATCCTTTCGCAATCAGGGCAGATCTGGTTGGCGACTTGCTGACTGATGAAGCTGGCAGAAGCTCCGGTGTCGATGGTAGCTTTGGTCTCTTTAGTGCCTACCACTATGGCGGCGCGGATTCGATTTCCTTCGTCGCGGAAGATGTTTGGAGCAGATTTTTTTTACTGGGAGGTGGTCGGTCCGCGTTTCTGGCCACCTCCGCCTTCGTTTCCCTGTCGCCTGCAGCATTGAATGGTGCGGACCCCTTGCCGGCCGCATTCCCAGCAGAACAGCAGCGGTGGGTTCTGACAACCCCGTGATATGTGTCCTTCTTGGCCACATCGGCGACAAGCGGTTTTTGGGTTGATGTTCCTAGGCGCTGGAGTTGTTCTCCTCTCTCGGGGCTGTGGCGTGGGTGCCGGTCTATCGTCTGCTTGCGTGAGGCGCCTGTGTTGTTCATGCCGCGCTGGTTCAGGGTACCTCTCCCGGATTCGCTCCAGGTCTTCAGCCAGATCGACTAATTCGTCAAGGGTATCAAAGTCTCGTCGTCGGATGTACCGTTGGTAATCTGGGTGCAAGTTTTCATACATGCGCTCGAGCTTTTGTGCTTCGGAGTAGTTCGCATGCCGCATCAGTTTCTGCATTTCGAGCATGTATGCCTTGAATGGCTCCTTTGGTTTCTGCATTCTGCTCCGGATGTCGTCGTCGAGCCGGGTCCAGAATCGTGATGGTAGGAAAAACTTAAGGAAGTCTTTCCTGAAGCCTGTCCAGTCCGGCCAGCGCTTGTTATTGTTCCTGAACCAGGTCAGGGCGTTGTCCTTTAGTAACTCCGGCATAGTGCGTGGCAGCGCGTTGATATTCATTCCGTAGGCGTCAGCAAGTTCCTCGATTCGTTCAATAAAGGTGAGGGTATCCTTTGTTCCGTCATACTTCACTGTCCATTTCCGTACTTGCTCGATGAGAATGGGTGTGGCTTCGCCGTGGTGTTGTTGCTGAGGTGCTTCTGGGGAGGCGGTGGTTTGCGCGTATCTTACCCTCATGGTGGGAGCGGCATGCTGCGGTGTCTGACTATTGAGGGCATCTTCTGTGTGTTCTCCTCCTGTGGGTGACTTTGCCTGAGGCGTCGTAAAGAGGCTATTGGAGCCTCCTGCCGCACCTGTTGCCGGAATTAACAGTGTCAAGTCTCTCTGCTCGTGTACTTTTGCCGTTTCTGCTTGCGCGTGGACTTCCTCTAGCTCGGATATGCGCTCCCGCGTCCTTTTGTCATGATCAGCTTGGCGGAGGAATGTGGCGAGTTGCTTCCGTAGTTCCTGGACCGTACCGGATGTATCGACCCCGCATTCTTCGCAGTGGGCGACCAAGTCTTCCCTTTTCAGGTAATACACCCAGCTCGTTGCAGGCATGTTGCTTCACCGACGCGTGTGCTGTTCTCAAAAGCTAGGATTTAATTTTATAAAGATTAAACAATGACAAAAGGAATGAAACAACTTATATGGAGAATTTTTTCCCCGGGGCTGATTTTATTTTATCTTATTTTATTCTAAGTTTTTACATGTATATAGTTTGTGGCAGGAGTACGACAACACGTGAATTAGATCTGTTGTCCTTTTCTCTCTGCCGTACCTGTTGTGGTTACTTCTTGCCCACCTTCAGCAAGAAGATTTTTTTTTTTTGTTAACTGCGGATATTTAGCACAATTCTTACTTTTCCGTTTGCCACTTTGCACCTCGAGATTACCTTTTAAGGTAATATGTTATTTGTTAAGTAATACGCGTTAGTTAAATCAACGCGTTTTCCAATGTTATTGTTTTTTTTTTTCGTTGTATGCTAAACCGACACAAGCACTGGTCGAATGAGTATTCGATTAATGAAATTTTACCTTTCTTTCTTTGGAAATTGATGAATTTGTTGCAATTTTCTTGTTCGAATCAATAAATGCACATAAATGTTTCCTTGAATTTTCCTATTTCGCACTTTATAGTTTTTATTGTTCACTTTTCCTATTTCGCACTTTATCGTTTGATTTGTTCACTTTCCTTCGTTCTCTTCCGCACAGGGTTAACTTTGTTTTAGGTCCGTTTACACGCGTTCTTGTTTTTATTTTTCTCGTTTCATAAGCACTTGCGTTTTTTTTTTTCGCCGCTTAGTAAGCACTTGCGTTTTTTCTTATTATAGTTTTCTTCATTGTTTATGTGAGCACTAATTGTTCTCGAGCTATTGTTTACTGGGAGTTTTTTTCCCTTCCGAGAATAGAATGCACTTGATATTGTATGTTTTTTTTTTCTTTGCACTTTTGTTACATTCGATGTGTTTTCCTCTCTCAGGTCCCTGCTCGGGCGCCACTGTGACGAACCTTTTTCTTCGTTACGCTCCGGATCGGCTCGCCGGATGCCGAGGGTTCTGCCTCACAGAAATTTATACTTGTGATTGACCGTCGAGAGAGGATTTTATTAAATGAAACACGACCGCACTAAATTTTCGTTGTATATATTTTATTCTTAATAAAACCGAATTAATTACGTGATTTCGCTAAGTCTAAAATTAATTATTTTTTTATTTCACTAAGACTGCATTTCGTATCTGTGGCGGCTGTCGGGTCCTTTGTTGTCCAACGTTGATCCTTGTGAGAGTCCGAACTGGGTCCTTCTTCGTTGTCAGTCCTCGGAAATGCTCGGCGGGAGTCGGGATTTAGACGAGTAGCCGACAGGGCTCTTCGTCAACTCGCTTCGGGGATGCTCGGCGGGTCTCGGGATTTTTGACGCGTCAGGGTGCTTCGTAAACCTTCGGCGCACTTCGGCTCATTGGCGAACAACCGACAAGGCTCTCCGTCAAAGGGCTTCGGGCGTCGTCGGCGTACTTCGGCTCGTTGGCGAACAACCGACAAGGCTCTTCGTCAACTCGCTTCGGGGATGCTCGGCGGGCGTCGGGATTTCGACGAACAAGGTACTTCGTAAACCTTCGGCGCACTTCGGCTCGTTGGCGAACAACCGACAAGGCTCTCCGTCAAAGGGGCTTCGGGCGTCGTCGGCGTACTTCGGCTCGTTGGCGAACAACCGACAAGGCTCTTCGTCAACTCGCTTCGGGGATGCTCGGCGGGTGTCGGGATTTGGACGCGTCAAGGTACTAAGCTACTGTAGTTGTGACTTACCTAGTTGGCTGCCGGCGTAGAACTCTCCTTTGTTCTGAGTTGATGCTGCTTTTATAGGCTGGCAGTCAGCTGTTCGACGACCAGCGTTGTTCGTTTCAATTCAATATTTTAATACATTTTAATACCTTACTAACTACTATTTTACTACATTCTTCATTGGGGTGGTTTATGTATAAATATTTTAGAATGATGACTTAATTATGGAAACAATGTAGTAAATGATTGAAAATAATATTAATTAATAATAATAATCTTATTATCATGATGACTTTAGCTACTGAATTCAATTCAATGGGATTAACTAACAATGGAAAGTAATACATGGCTAGATGTAAATATCGTATATTTCTGTATATATATATGTGAAACTAAAAAATGCACTGAGCTAACAATTTAAGTTTCTTAGACTAGTATCTTAGTTTCTTATTAGTATCTGCCGTATATGGAGTTCGTGTGGGTGCAAACGAGCCTATGGCGACTTGCTCCGTCACAATGTTCACGATGATGTTGGTGTTCACGATGATGTTGATGTTCACGATGATGTTGATGTTCAGGTTGATGATGATATTCATAATGATGTTGATGTTCAGGTTGATTTTGATGTTCAGGTTGATGTTAATGTTCAGGTTGATGTTGATGTTCATGTTCAGGATGATGTTGATATTCATGATGGAGTTGATGTTCAGGATGATGTAGATGTTCAGGTTGATGTTGATGTTCAGAATGATTCTGATAATCGGTTGATGTTGATATTCAGGATGATGTTGATTTTCGGGATGATGTTAATGACCAGGATGATGATGATGTTGATAATCGGTTGGTATTGATGTTCAGGTTGATGTTGATGTTCAGGATGATTTTGATGTTCAGGTTGATGTGGATGTTCACGATGATGTGGATATTCAGGCTGATTTTGATGTTCAGGTTGATGTTGATATTCAGGTTGATGTTAATGTTCATGTTCTGGATAATGTTGATCTTCACGATGGGCTTGATGTTCGGGATGATGTAGATGTTCAGGTTGATGTTGATGTTCACGATGATGTTGATGTTTAGGATGATGTTGATGTTCAGGTTATTTTGATGTTCAGCTTAATATTGATGTTCATGTTCACGATGGGTTTGATGTTTAGGATTATGTAGATGTTCAGGTTGATGTTGATGTTCAGGTTGATCTTGAGGATCAGGTTGATGTTGATATTCAGGATGATGTTGATGTTCAGGATAATGTCGATGTTCAGGTTGATGTTTATGTTCATGTTGATGTTGATGTTCAGGATGATGCTGATGTTCAAGTTGATGTAGATGTTCACGATGATGTTGATTTTTAGGAAGATGTTGATGTACAGGTTTACTTTGATGTTCATGTTAATGTTGATGTTCATGTTCACGGTGGGGTTGATGTTTAGGATGATGTAGATGTTCAGGTTGATGTTGATATGCAGGTTGATCTTGAGGTTTAGGTTGATGTTGAGGTTTAGGATGATGTAGATGTTCAGGTTGATATTGATGTTCAGGTTGATATTAATGTTCATGTTCAGGATGATGTTGATCTTCACGATGGGCTTGATGTTCAGGATGATGTAGATTTTCAGGTTGATGTTGATGTTCACGATGATGTTGATATTCAGGATGATGTAGAAGTTCAGGTTGATGTTGATGTTCACGATGATGTTGATGTTTAGGTTGATTTTGATGTTCAGTTTGATGTTGATGATCGGTTGAGGTTGATGTTCAGCATTATGTCGATGTTCAGGTTGATGTTGATGTTCAGTTTGAAGTTGATGTTCACGATGATGTTGATGTTCAGGTTTATTTTGATGTTCAGGTTAATGTTGATGTTCATGTTCACGATCGGGTTGATGTTTAGGATGATGTAGATGTTCAGGTTGATGTTGAAGATCGGTTGATGTTGATGATCGGTTGAGGTTGATGTTCAGGATTATGTTAATGTTCAGGTTAATGTTGATGTTGATGTTCACGTTGATGTTGATGTTCAGGTTGATGTTGATGTTCACGATGATGTTGATGTTTAGGATGATGTTGATGTTCAGGTTATTTTGATATTCAGGTTAATATTGATGTTCATGATCACGATGGGTTTGACTTTTAGGATGATGTAGATGTTCAGGTTGATGTTGATGTTCAGGTTGATCTTGAGGATCAGGTTGATGTTGATATTCAGGATGATGTTGATGTTCAGGATAATGTTGATATTTAGGTTGATGTTGATGTTCAGGTTAATGTTGATGTTCAGGATGATGTTGATGTTCAGGTTGATGTAGATGTTCACGATGATGTTGATGTTCTGGTTGATGTTGATGTTCAGGTTAATCTTGATGTTCAGGTTGATGTTAAGGTTCAGGTTGATGTTGATGTTCAGGATGATGTTGATGTTCGTGTTGATTTTGCTGTTCAGGTTTATGTTGAGGTTCACGATGATGTTCACGATGATGTTGATGTTCAGGATTATGTTGATGTTCAGTTTGATGTTGATGTTCAGGTTGATGTTGATGTTCAGGATGATGTTGATGTTCAGGTTGATGTTAAGGTTCAGGTTGATGTTGATGTTCAGGATGATGTTGATGTTCGTGTTGATTTTGCTGTTCAGATTTATGTTGAGGTTGACGATGATGTTCACGATGATGTTGATGTTCAGGATGATGTTGATGTTCAGGTTGATTTGATGTTCAGGTTGATGTTGATGTTCACGATGATGATGATGTTTAGGATGATGTTGATGTTCAGGTTATTTTGATATTCAGGTTAATATTGATGTTCATGTTCACGATGGGTTTGATTTTTAGGATGATGTAGATGTTCAGGCTGATGTTGATGTTCAGGTTGATCTTGAGGATCAGGTTGATGTTGATATTCAGGATGATGTTGATGTTCAGGATAATGTTGATGTTTAGGTTGATGTTGATGTTCAGGTTGATGTCGATGTTCAGGATGATGTTGATGTTCAGGTTGATGTTGATGTTCACGATGATGTTGATGTTTATGATGATGTTGATGTTCAGGTTATTTTGATATTCAGGTTAATATTGATGTTCATGTTCACGATGGGTTTGCTTTTTAGGATGATGTAGATGTTCAGGTTGATGTTGATGTTCAGGTTGATCTTGAGGATCAGGTTGATGTTGATATTCAGGATGATGTTGATGTTCAGGATAATGTTGATGTTTAGGTTGATGTTGACGTTCAGGAATATGTTGATGTTCAGTTTGATGTTGATGTTGATGTCCAGGATGATGTTTATGTTCAGGTTGATATTAAGGTTCAGGTTGATGTTGATGTTCAGGATGATTTGATGACGATCGGTTGATGTTGATGATCGGTTGATGTTGATGTTCAGAATTATGTTGATGTTCAGCTTGATGTTGATGTTCAGGTTGATGTTGATGTTCACGATGATGTTGATGTTCAGGATGATGTTGATGATCAGGTTAATGTTGACGATCGGTTGATGTTGACGTTGGCGATCGATTGATGTTGATGATCGGTTGATGTTGATGTTCAGGATTATGTTGATATTCAGGTTGATGTTAATGTTCAGGATTATGTTGATGTTCAGGTTGATGTTGATGTGTCAGGTTGATGTTGATGTTCACGATGATGTTGATGTTCACGATGATGTTGATGTTCAGGTTGATGATGATATTCATAATGATGTTGATGTTCAGGTTGATTTTGATGTTCAGGTTGATGTTAATGTTCAGGTTGATGTTGATGTTCATGTTCAGGATGATGTTGATATTCATGATGGAGTTGATGTTCAGGATGATGTAGATGTTCAGGTTGATGTTGATGTTCAGAATGATGCTGATAATCGGTTGATGTTGATATTCAGGATGATGTTGATTTTCGGGATGATGTTAATGACCAGGATGATGATGATGTTGATAATCGGTTGGTATTGATGTTCAGGTTGATGTTGATGTTCAGGATGATTTTGATGTTCAGGTTGATGTGGATGTTCACGATGATGTGGATATTTAGGCTGATTTTGATGTTCAGGTTGATGTTGATATTCAGGTTGATGTTAATGTTCATGTTCTGTATAATGTTGATCTTCACGATGGGCTTGATGTTCGGGATGATGTAGATGTTCAGGTTGATGTTGATGTTCACGATGATGTTGATGTTTAGGATGATGTTGATGTTCAGGTTATTTTGATGTTCAGCTTAATATTGATGTTCATGTTCACGATGGGTTTGATGTTTAGGATTATGTAGATGTTCAGGTTGATGTTGATGTTCAGGTTGATCTTGAGGATCAGGTTGATGTTGATATTCAGGATGATGTTGATGTTCAGGATAATGTCGATGTTCAGGTTGATGTTGATGTTCATGTTGATGTTGATGTTCAGGATGATGTTGATGTTCAAGTTGATGTAGATGTTCACGATGATGTTGATGTTCAGGTTTATCTCGATGTTCATTTTAATGTTGATGTTCATGTTCACGATGGGGTTGATGTTTAGGATGATGTAGATGTTCAGGTTGATGTTGACGATCGGTTGATGTTGATGATCGGTTGAGGTTGATGTTCAGGATTATGTTGATGTTCAGGTCGATGTTGATGTTCACGATGATGTTGATGTTCAGGATGATGTTGATGATCAGGTTAATGTTGACGATCGGTTGATGTTGACGTTGGCGATCGGATGATGTTGATGATCGGTTGATGTTGATGTTCAGGATTATGTTGATATTCAGGTTGATGTTGATGTTCAGGATTATGTTGATGTTCAGGTTGATGTTGATGTTCAGGTTGATGATGATATTCACGATGATGTTGATGTTCAGGTTGATTTTGATGTTCAGGTTGATGTTGATGTTCTTGATGTTGATGTTCACGATGAAGTTGATGTTTAGGATGATGTTGATGTTCAGCTTGATGATGAAATTCACTATGATGTTGATGTTCAGGTTGATTTTGATGTTCAGGTTGATGTTGATGTTCAGGTTGATGTTGATGTTCAGGATGATGTTGATGTTCAGGTGAATGTTGATGTTCACGATGATGTTGATGTTCACGATGATGTTGATGTTCAGGTTGATTTTGATGTTCAGGTTGATGTTGATGTTCTTGATGTTGATGTTCACGATGATGTTGATGTTTAGGATGATGTTGATGTTCAGGTTGATGATGATATTCATAATGATGTTGATGTTCAGGTTGATTTTGATGTTCAGGTTGATGTTAATGTTCAGGTTGATGTTGATGTTCATGTTCAGGATGATGTTGATATTCATGATGGAGTTGATGTTCAGGATGATGTTGATGTTCAGAATGATTCTGATAATCGGTTGATGTTGATATTCAGGATGATGTTGATTTTCGGGATGATGTTAATGACCAGGATGATGATGATGTTGATAATCGGTTGGTATTGATGTTCAGGTTGATGTTGATGTTCAGGATGATTTTGATGTTCAGCTTGATGTGGATGTTCACGATGATGTGGATATTCAGGCTGATTTTGATGTTCAGGTTGATGTTGATATTCAGGTTGATGTTAATGTTCATGTTCTGGATAATGTTGATCTTCACGATGGGCTTGATGTTCGGGATGATGTAGATGTTCAGGTTGATGTTGATGTTCACGATGATGTTGATGTTTAGGATGATGTTGATGTTCAGGTTATTTTGATGTTCAGCTTAATATTGATGTTCATGTTCACGATGGGTTTGATGTTTAGGATTATGTAGATGTTCAGGTTGATGTTAATGTTCAGGTTGATCTTGAGGATCAGGTTGATGTTGATATTCAGGATGATGTTGATGTTCAGGATAATGTCGATGTTCAGGTTGATGTTTATGTTCATGTTGATGTTGATGTTCAGGATGATGTTGATGTTCAAGTTGATGTAGATGTTCACGATGATGTTGATGTTCCGGTTTATCTCGATGTTCATTTTAATGTTGATGTTCATGTTCACGATGGGGTTGATGTTTAGGATGATGTAGATGTTTAGGTTGATGTTGATGTTCAGGTTGATCTTGAGGATCAGGTTGATGTTGATATTCAGGATGATGTTGATGTTCAGGATAATGTTGATGTTTAGGTTGATGTTGATGTTCAGGTTGATGTTGATGTTCAGGATGATGTTGATGTTCAGGTTGATGTAGATGTTCACGATGATGTTGATGTTCTATGATGTTGATGTTCAGGTTGATTTGATGTTCAGGTTGATGTTGACGTTCAGGATTATGTTGATGTTCAGTTTGATGTTGATGTTCAGGTTGATGTTGATGTTCAGGATGATGTTGATGTTCAGGTTGATATTAAGGTTCAGGTTGATGTTGATGTTCAGGATGATGTTGATGTTCGTGTTGATTTTGCTGTTCAGGTTTATGTTGAGGTTCACGATGATGTTCACAATGATGTTGATCTTCAGGATGATGTTGATGTTCAGGTTGATTTGATGTTCAGGTTGGTGTTGATGTTCACGATGATATTGATGTTCAGGATGATGTTGACGATCGGTTGATGTTGATGATCGGTTGATGTTGATGTTCAGGATTATGTTGATGTTCAGCTTGATGTTGATGTTCAGGTCGATGTTGATGTTCACGATGATGTTGATGTTCAGGATGATGTTGATGATCAGGTTAATGTTGACGATCAGTTGATGTTGACGTTGGCGATCGGTTGATGTTGATGATCGGTTGATGTTGATGTTCAGGATTATGTTGATATTCAGGTTGATATTGATGTTCAGGATTATGTTGATGTTCAGGTTGATGTTGATGTTCAGGTTTATTGTGATGATGAGATTAATGTTGATGTTCATGTTCACGATGGGTTTGATGTTTAGGATGATGTAGATGTTCAGGTTGATGTTGATGTTCAGGTTGATCTTGAGGATCAGGTTGATGTTGATATTCAGGATGATATTGATGTTCAGGATAATGTTGATGTTTAGATTGATGTTGATGTTCAGGTTGATGTTGATGTTCAGGATGATGTTGATGTTCAGGTTGATGTAGATGTTCACGATGATGTTGATGTTCTATGATGTTGATGTTCAGGTTGATTTGATGTTCAGGTTGATGTTGACGTTCAGGATTATGTTGATGTTCAGTTTGATGTTGATGTTCAGGTTGATGTTGATGTTCAGGATGATGTTGATGTTCAGGTTGATATTAAGGTTCAGGTTGATGTTGATGTTCAGGATGATGTTGATGTTCGTGTTGATTTTGCTGTTCAGGTTTATGTTGAAGTTCACGATGATGTTCACAATGATGTTGATCTTCAGGATGATGTTGATGTTCAGGTTGATTTGATGTTCAGGTTGATGTTGATGTTCACGATGATATTGATGTTCAGGATGATGTTGACGATCGGTTGATGTTGATGATCGGTTGATGTTGATGTTCAGGATTATGTTGATGTTCAGCTTGATGTTGATGTTCAGGTCGATGTTGATGTTCACGATGATGTTGATGTTCAGGATGATGTTGATGATCAGGTTAATGTTGACGATCAGTTGATGTTGACGTTGGCGATCGGTTGATGTTGATGATCGGTTGATGTTGATGTTCAGGATTATGTTGATATTCAGGTTGATGTTGATGTTCAGGTTGATGTTGATGTTCAGGTTTATTGTGATGATGAGATTAATGTTGATGTTCATGTTCACGATAGGGTTGATGTTTAGGCTGATGTAGATGTTCAGGTTGATATTGACGATCGATTGATGTTGATGATGGGTTGAGGTTGATGTTCAGGATTATGTTGATGTTCACGATGATGTTGATGTTCACGATGATGTTGATGTTCAGGTTGATGATGATATTCACGATGATGTTGATGTTCAGGTTAATTTTGATGTTCAGGTTGATGTTAATGTTCAGGTTGATGTTGATGTTCACGATGATGTTGATATTTAGGATGATGTTGATGTTCAGGTTATTTTGATGTTCAGGTTGATGTTGATGTTCAGGATGATGTTGATGTTCAGGTGAATGTTGATGTTCAGGTTGATGTTAATGTTCAGGTTGATGTTGATGTTCATGTTCAGGATGATGTTGATATTCACGAAGGAGTTGATGTTCAGGATGATGTAGATGTTCAGGTTGATGTTGATGTTCAGAATGATGCTGATAATCGGTTGATGTTGATATTCAGGATGATGTTGATTTTCGGGCTGATGTTAATGACCAGGATGATGATGATGTTGATAATCGGTTGGTAATGATGTTCAGGTTGATGTTGATGTTCAGGATGATTTTGATGTTCAGGTTGATGTGGATGTTCATGTTCTGGATAATGTTGATCTTCACGATGGGCTTGATGTTCAGGATGATGTTGATGTTCAGGTTGATGTTGATATTCAGGTTGATGTTGATGTTCAGGTTGATGTTGATGTTCACGATGATGTTGATGTTTAGGATGATGTTGATGTTCAGGTTATTTTGATGTTCAGCTTAATATTGATGTTCATGTTCACGATGGGTTTGATGTTTAGGATTATGTAGATGTTCAGAATGATGTTGATGTTCATGAAAATGTCGATGTTCAGGTTGATGTTGATGTTCATGTTGATGTTGATGTTCAGGATGATGTTGATGTTCAAGTTGATGTAGATGTTCACGATGATGTTGATGTTCAGGTTTATTTTGATGTTAATTTTAATGTTGATGTTCATGTTCACGATGGGGTTGATGTTTAGGATGATGTAGATGTTCAGGTTGATGTTGACGATCGGTTGATGTTGATGATCGGTTGAGGTTGATGTTCAGGATTATGTTGATGTTCAGGTTGATGTTCAGGTTGATTTTGATGTTCAGGTTGATGTTGCTGTTCAGGTTGATGTTAATGTTCACGATGATGTTGATGTTTAGGATGTTGTTGATGTTCAGGTTACTTTGATGTTCAGGTTAATATTGATGTTCATGTTCACGATGGGTTTGATGTTTAGGATGATGTAGATGTTTAGGTTGATGTTGATGTTCAGGTTGATCTTGACGATCAGGTTGACGTTGATGTTCAGGATGATTTTGAATTTCAGGTTGATGTGGATGTTCACGATGATGTGGATATTCAGGCTGATTTTGATGTTCAGGTTGATGTTGATGTTAAGGTTGATGTTAATGTTCATGTTCAGGATGATGTTGATCTTCACGATGGGCTTGATGTTCAGGATGATGTAGATGTTCAGGTTGATGTTGAAGTTCACGATGATGTTGATGTTCAGGATGATGTAGATGTTCAGGTTGATGTTGATGATCGGTTGAGATTGATGTTCAGGATTATGTTAATGTTCAGGTTGATGTTGACGTTGATGTTCACGTTGATGTTGATGTTCAGGTTGATGTTGATGTTCACGATGATGTTGATGTTTAGGATGATGTTGATGTTCAGGTTATTTTGATATTCAGGTTAATATTGATGTTCATGTTCACGATGGGTTTGATGTTTAGGATGATGTAGATGTGCAGGTTGATGTTGATGTTCAGGTTGATCTTGAGAATACGGTTGATGTTGATATTCAGGATTATGTTGATGTTCAGTTTGATGTTGATGTTCAGGTTGATGTTGATGTTCAGGATGATGTTGATGTTCAGGTTGATGTTGATGTTCAGGATGATGTTGATGTTCAGGTTGATGTAGATGTTCACGATGATGTTGATGTTCTATGATGTTGATGTTCAGGTTGATTTGATGTTCAGGTTGATGTTGACGTTCAGGATTATGTTGATATTCAGTTTGATATTGATGTTCAGGTTGATGTTGATGTTCAGGATGATGTTGATGTTCAGGTTGATATTAAGGTTCAGGTTGATGTTGATGTTCAGGATGATATTGATGTTCGTGTTAATTTTGCTGTTCAGGTTTATGTTGAGGTTCACGATGATGTTCACGATGATGTTGATCTTCAGGATGATGTTGATGTTCAGGTTGATTTGATGTTCAGGTCGATGTTGATGTTCACGATGATATTGATGTTCAGGATGATGTTGACGATCGGTTGATGTTGATGATCGGTTGATGTTGATGTTCAGGATTATGTTGATGTTCAGCTTGATGTTGATGTTCAGGTCGATGTTGATGTTCACGATGATGTTGATGTTCAGGATGATGTTGATGATCATGTTAATGTTGACGATCAGTTGATGTTGACGTTGGCGATCGGTTGATGTTGATGATCGGTTGATGTTGATGTTCAGGATTATGTTGATATTCAGGTTGATATTGATGTTCAGGATTATGTTGATGTTCAGGTTGATGTTGATGTTCAGGTTGATGTTGATGTTCACGATGATATTGATGTTTAGGATGATGTTGATGTTCAGGTTTATTGTGATGATGAGATTAATGTTGATGTTCATGTTCACGATAGGGTTGATGTTTAGGCTGATGTAGATGTTCAGGTTGATATTGACGATCGATTGATGTTGATGATCGGTTGAGGTTGATGTTCAGGATTATGTTGATGTTCACGATGATGTTGATGTTCACGATGATGTTGATGTTCAGGTTGATGATGATATTCACGATGATGTTGATGTTCAGGTTGATTTTGATGTTCAGGTTGATGTTAATGTTCAGGTTGATGTTGATGTTCACGATGATGTTGATATTTAGGATGATGTTGATGTTCAGGTTATTTTGATGTTCAGGTTGATGTTGATGTTCAGGTTGATGTTGATGTTCACGATGATGTTGATGTTCAGGATGATGTTGATGTTCAGGTTGATGATCATATTCACGATGATGTTGATGTTCAGGTTGATTTTGATGTTCAGGTTGATGTTGATGTTCAAGTTGATGTTGATTTTCAGGATGGTGTTGATGTTCAGGTTGATGTTGATGTTCAGGTTGATGTTGATGTTCACGATGATGTTGATGTTCACGATGATGTTGATGTTGAGGTTGATGATGATATTCATGATGATGTTGATGTTCAGGTTGATTTTGATGTTCAGGTTGATGTTAATGTTCAGGTTGATGTTGATGTTCATGTTCAGGATGATGTTGATATTCACGATGGAGTTGATGTTCAGGATGATGTAGATGTTCAGGTTGATGTTGATGTTCAGAATGATGCTGATAATCGGTTGATGTTGATATTCAGGATGATGTTGATTTTCGGGCTGATGTTAATGACCAGGATGATGATGATGTTGATAATCGGTTGGTAATGATGTTCAGGTTGATGTTGATGTTCAGGTTGATGTTAATGTTCATGTTCTGGATAATGTTGATCTTCACGATGGGCTTGATGTACAGGATGATGTAGATGTTCAGGTTGATGTTGATGTTCAGGTTGATGTTAATGTTCATGTTCTGGATAATGTTGATCTTCACGATGGGCTTGATGTACAGGATGATGTAGATGTTCAGGTTGATGTTGATGTTCACGATGATGTTGATGTTCAGGATGATGTAGATGTTCAGGTTGATGTTGATGTTCACGATGATGTTGATGTTCAGGTTGATTTTGATGTTCATTTTGATGTTGATGATCGGTTTGAAGTTGATGTTCACGATGATGTTGATGTTTAGGATGATGTTGATGTTCAGGTTGATGTTGATGTTCATGTTGATGTTGATGTTCAGAATGATGTTGATGTTCAGGTTTATGTAGATGTTCACGATGATGTTGATGTTCAGGTTTATTTTGATGTTCAGGTTAATATTGATGTTCATGTTCACGATGGGTTTGATGTTTAGGATGATGTAGATGTTCAGGTTGATGTTGATGTTCAGTTTGAAGTGGATGTTCACGATGATGTGGATATTCAGGCTGATTTTGATGTTCAGGTTGATGTTGATGTTCAGGTTGATGTTAATGTTCATGTTCCGGATGATGTTGATCTTCACGATGGGCTTGATGTTCAGGTTGATGTTGATGTTCAGGTTGATGTTAATGTTCATGTTCCGGATGATGTTGATCTTCACGATGGGCTTGATGTTCAGGATGATGTAGATGTTCAGGTTGATGTTGATGTTCACGATGATGTTGATGTTCAGGATTATGGTTATGTTCAGGTTGATGTTGATGTTCAGGTTGATGTTGATGTTTAGATTGATGTTGATGTTCACGATGATGTTGATGTTTAGGATGATGTTGATGTTCAGGTTATTTTGATGTTCAGTTTAATATTGATGTTCATGTTCACGATGGGTTTGATGTTTAGGATGATGTTGATGTTCAGGATGATGTTGATGTTTAGGTTGATGTAAATGTTCACGATGATGTTGATGTTCAGGTTGATGTTGATGTTCAGGTTAATGTTGATGTTAATGTTCACGATGATGTTGATGTTCAATGATGTTGATGTTCAGGTTGATTTGATGTTCAGGTTGATGTTGATATTCACGATGATATTGATCTTCAGGACGATGTTGATGATTAGGTTAATGTTGACGATCGGTTGATGTTGACATTCAGGATTATGTTAATGTTCAGTTTGATGTTGATGTTCAGGTTGATGTTGATGTTCACGAAGATGTTGATTTCCAGGATGATGTTAATGATCAGGATGATGTTGATGTTCACGATGATGTTGATGTTCAGGTTGGTGTTGATGTTCAGGTTGATGTTCATGTTCAGGATGATGTTGATGTTCAAGTTGATGTTGATGTTCACAATGATGTTGATGTTCAGGTTGATTTTGATGTACAGGTTGATGTTGATGTTCAGGTTGATGGTGATGTTCACGTTAAGGATGATGTTGATGTTCACGATGGTGTTGATGTTCAGGATGATGTTGATGTTCAGGTTGATGATCGGTTGATGTTGATGTTCAGCTTGATGTTGATGTTCAGGTTGATGTTGATGTTCACGATGATGTTGATGTTCAGGATGATGTTGATGATCAGGTTAATGTTGACGATCGGTTGATGTTGACGTTGGCGATCGGTTGATGTTGATGATCGGTTGATGTTGATGTTCAGGATTATGTTGATATTCAGGTTGATGTTGATGTTCAGGATTATGTTGATGTTCAGGTTGATGTTGATGTGTCAGGTTGATGTTGATGTTCACGATGATATTGATGTTTAGGATGATGTTGATGTTCAGGTTTATTGTGATGTTGAGATTAATGTTGATGTTAATGTTCACGATAGGGTTGATGTTTAGGCTGATGTAGATGTTCAGGTTGATATTGACGATCGGTTGATGTTGATGATCGGTTGATGTTGCTGTTCAGAATTATGTTGATGTTCAGCTTGATGTTGATGTTCAGGTCGATGTTGATGTTCACGATGATGTTGATGTTCAGGATGATGTTGATGATCAGGTTAATGTTGACGATCGGTTGATGTTGACGTTGGCGATCGGTTGATGTTGATGATCGGTTGATGTTGATGTTCAGGATTATGTTGATATTCAGGTTGATGTTGATGTTCAGGATTATGTTGATGTTCAGGTTGATGTTGATGTTCAGGTTGATGATGATATTCACGATGATGTTGATGTTCAGGTTGATTTTGATGTTCAGGTTGATGTTGATGTTCTTGATGTTGATGTTCACGATGATGTTGATGTTTAGGATGATGTTGATGTTCACGATGATGTTGATGTTCAGGTTGATGATGATATTCATAATGATGTTGATGTTCAGGTTGATTTTGATGTTCAGGTTGATGTTAATGTTCAGGTTGATGTTGATGTTCAGGTGAATGTTGATGTTCACGATGATGTTGATGTTCACGATGATGTTGATGTTCACGATGATGTTGATGTTCAGGTTGATGATGATATTCATAATGATGTTGATGTTCAGGTTGATTTTGATGTTCAGGATTATGTTGATATTCAGGTTGATGTTGATGTTCAGGATTATGTTGATGTTCAGGTTGATGTTGATGTTCAGGTTGATGATGAAATTCACTATGATGTTGATGTTCAGGTTGATTTTGATGTTCAGGTTGATGTTGATGTTCAGGTTGATGTTGATGTTCAGGATGATGTTGATGTTCAGGTGAATGTTGATGTTCACGATGATGTTGATGTTCACGATGATGTTGATGTTCACGATGATGTTGATGTTCAGGTTGATGATGATATTCATAATGATGTTGATGTTCAGGTTGATTTTGATGTTCAGGTTGATGTTAATGTTCAGGTTGATGTTGATGTTCATGTTCAGGATGATGTTGATATTCATGATGGAGTTGATGTTCAGGATGATGTAGATGTTCAGGTTGATGTTGATGTTCAGAATGATGCTGATAATCGGTTGATGTTGATATTCAGGATGATGTTGATTTTCGGGATGATGTTAATGACCAGGATGATGATGATGTTGATAATCGGTTGGTATTGATGTTCAGGTTGATGTTGATGTTCAGGATGATTTTGATGTTCAGGTTGATGTGGATGTTCACGATGATGTGGATATTCAGGCTGATTTTGATGTTCAGGTTGATGTTGATATTCAGGTTGATGTTAATGTTCATGTTCTGGATAATGTTGATCTTCACGATGGGATTGATGTTCGGGATGATGTAGATGTTCAGGTTGATGTTGATGTTCACGATGATGTTGATGTTCAGGATGATGTAGATGTTCAGGTTGTTGTTGATGTTCAGGTTAATGTTCATGTTCATGTTCACGATGGGGTTGATGTTTAGGATGATGTAGATGTTCAGGTTGATGTTGACGATCGGTTGATGTTGATGATCGGTTGAGGTTGATGTTCAGGATTATGTTGATGTTCAGGTTGATGTTGATATTCAGGTTGATGTTGATGTTCAGGTTGATGTTGATGTTCACGATGATGTTGATGTTTAGGATGATGTTGATGTTCAGGTTATTTTGATGTTCAGCTTAATATTGATGTTCATGTTCACGATGGGTTTGATGTTTAGGATTATGTAGATGTTCAGGTTGATGTTGATGTTCAGCTTAATATTGATGTTCATGTTCACGATGGGTTTGATGTTTAGGATTATGTAGATGTTCAGGATAATGTCGATGTTCAGGTTGATGTTGATGTTGATGTTCAGGATGATGTTGATGTTCAAGTTGATGTAGATGTTCACGATGATGTTGATGTTCAGGTTTATCTTGATGTTCATTTTAATGTTGATGGTCATGTTCACGATGGGGTTGATGTTTAGGATGATGTAGATGTTCAGGTTGATGTTGACGATCGGTTGATGTTGATGATCGGTTGAGGTTGATGTTCAGGATTATGTTGATGTTCAGGTTGATTTTGATGTTCAGGTTGATGTTGCTGTTCAGGTTGATGTTGATGTTCACGATGATGTTGATGTTTAGGATGTTGTTGATGTTCAAGTTATTTTGATGTTCAGGTTAATATTGATGTTCATGTTCACGATGGGTTTGATGTTTAGGATGATGTAGATGTTTAGGTTGATGTTGATGTTCAGGTTGATCTTGAGGATCAGGTTGATGTTGATGTTCAGGATGATTTTGAATTTCAGGTTGATGTGGATGTTCACGATGATGTGGATATTCAGGCTGATTTTGATGTTCAGGTTCATGTTGATGTTAAGGTTGATGTTAATGTTCATGTTCAGGATGATGTTGATCTTTACGATGGGCTTGATGTTCAGGATGATGTAGATGTTCAGGTTGATGTTGATGTTCACGATGATATTGATGTTTAGGATGATGTTGATGTTCAGGTTTATTGTGATGTTGAGATTAATGTTGATGTTAATGTTCACGATAGGGTTGATGTTTAGGCTGATGTAGATGTTCAGGTTGATATTGACGATCGGTTGATGTTGATGATCGGTTGATGTTGCTGTTCAGAATTATGTTGATGTTCAGCTTGATGTTGATGTTCAGGTCGATGTTGATGTTCACGATGATGTTGATGTTCAGGATGATGTTGATGATCAGGTTAATGTTGACGATCGGTTGATGTTGACGTTGGCGATCGGTTGATGTTGATGATCGGTTGATGTTGATGTTCAGGATTATGTTGATATTCAGGTTGATGTTGATGTTTAGGATGATGTTGATGTTCAGGTTATTTTGATATTCAGGTTAATATTGATGTTCATGTTCACGATGGGTTTGATGTTTAGGATGATGTAGATGTTCAGGTTGATGTTGATGTTCAGGTTGATCTTGAGGATCAGGTTGATGTTGATATTCAGGATGATGTTGATGTTCAGGATAATGTTGATGTTTAGGTTGATGTTGATGTTCAGGTTGATGTTGATGTTCAGGTTGATGTTCAGGTTGATGTAGATGTTCACGATGATGTTGATGTTCTATGATGTTGATGTTCAGGTTGATTTGATGCTCAGGTTGATGTTGACGTTCAGGATTATGTTGATGTTCAGTTTGATGTTGATGTTCAGGTTGATGTTGATGTTCAGGATGATGTTGATGTTCAGGTTGATATTAAGGTTCAGGTTGATGTTGATGTTCAGGATGATGTTGATGTTCGTGTTGATTTTGCTGTTCAGGTTTATGTTGAGGTTCATGATGATGTTCACGATGATGTTGATCTTCAGGATGATGTTGATGTTCAGGTTGATTTGATGTTCAGGTTGATGTTGATGTTCACGATGATATTGATGTTCAGGATGATGTTGACGATCGGTTGATGTTGATGATCGGTTGATGTTGATGTTCAGGATTATGTTGATGTTCAGCTTGATGTTGATGTTCAGGTCGATGTTGATGTTCACGATGATGTTGATGTTCAGGATGATGTTGATGATCAGGTTAATGTTGACGATCAGTTGATGTTGACGTTGGCGATCGGTTGATGTTGATGATCGGTTGATGTTGATGTTCAGGATTATGTTGATATTCAGGTTGTTATTGATGTTCAGGATTATGTTGATGTTCAGGTTGATGTTGATGTTCAGGTTGATGTTGATGTTCACGATGATATTGATGTTTAGGATGATGTTGATGTTCAGGTTTATTGTGATGTTGATGATCGGTTGAGGTTGATGTTCAGGATTATGTTGATGTTCACGATGATGTTGATGTTCACGATGATGTTGATGTTCAGGTTGATGATGATATTCACGATGATGTTGATGTTCAGGTTGATTTTGATGTTCAGGTTGATGTTAATGTTCAGGTTGATGTTGATGTTCACGATGATGTTGATATTTAGGATGATGTTGATGTTCAGGTTATTTTGATGTTTAGGATGATGTTGATGTTCAGGTTTATTGTGATGATGAGATTAATGTTGATGTTCATGTTCACGATAGGGTTGATGTTTAGGCTGATGTAGATGTTCAGGTTGATATTGACGATCGATTAATGTTGATGATCGGTTGAGGTTGATGTTCAGGATTATGTTGATGTTCACGATGATGTTGATGTTCACGATGATGTTGATGTTCAGGTTGATGATGATATTCACGATGATGTTGATGTTCAGGTTGATTTTGATGTTCAGGTTGTTGTTAATGTTCAGGTTGATGTTGATGTTCACGATGATGTTGATATTTAGGATGATGTTCAGGTTATTTTGATGTTCAGGTTGATGTTGATGTTCAGGTTGATGTTGATGTTCACGATGATGTTGATGTTCAGGATGATGTTGATGTTCAGGTTGATGATGATATTCACGATGATGTTGATGTTCAGGTTGATTTTGATGTTCAGGTTGATGTTGATGTTCAAGTTGATGTTGATGTACAGGATGATGTTGATGTTCAGGTGAATGTTGATGTTCACGATGATGTTGATGTTCAGGTTATTTTGATGTTCAGGTTGATGTTGATGTTCAGGTTGATGTTGATGTTCACGATGATGTTGATGTTCAGGATGATGTTGATGTTCAGGTTGATGATGATATTCACGATGATGTTGATGTTCAGGTTGATTTTGATGTTCAGGTTGATGTTGATGTTCAAGTTGATGTTGATGTTCAGGATGATGTTGATGTTCAGGTTGATGTTGATGTTCAGGTTGATGTTGATGTTCACGATGATGTTGATGTTCACGATGATGTTGATGTTGAGGTTGATGATGATATTCATGATGATGTTAATGTTCAGGTTGATTTTGATGTTCAGGTTGATGTTAATGTTCAGGTTGATGTTGATGTTCATGTTCAGGATGATGTTGATATTCACGATGGAGTTGATGTTCAGGATGATGTAGATGTTCAGGTTGATGTTGATGTTCAGAATGATGCTGAAAATCGGTTGATGTTGATATTCAGGATGATGTTGATTTTCGGGCTGATGTTAATGACCAGGATGATGATGATGTTGATAATCGGTTGGTAATGATGTTCAGGTTGATGTTAATGTTCAGGATGATTTTGATGTTCAGGTTGATGTGGATGTTCACGATGATGTGGATATTCAGGCTGATTTTGATGTTCAGGTTGATGTTGATGTTCAGGTTGATCTTGAGGATCAGGTTGACGTTGATGTTCAGGATGATTTTGAATTTCAGGTTGATGTGGATGTTCACGATGATGTGGATATTTAGGCTGATTTTGATGTTCAGGTTGATGTTGATGTTAAGGTTGATGTTAATGTTCATGTTCAGGATGATGTTGATCTTCACGATGGGCTTGATGTTCAGGATGATGTAGATGTTCAGGTTGATGTTGAAATTCACGATGATGTTGATGTTCAGGATGATGTAGATGTTCAGGTTGATGTTGATGATCGGTTGAGGTTGATGTTTAGGATTATGTTAATGTTCAGGTTGATGTTGATGTTGATGTTCACGTTGATGTTGATGTTCAGGTTGATGTTGATGTTCACGATGATGTTGATGTTGATGTTCAGGTTATTTTCATATTCAGGTTAATATTGATGTTCATGTTCACGATGGGTTTGATGTTTAGGATGATGTAGATGTTCAGGTTGATGTTGATGTTCAGGTTGATCTTGAGGATCAGGTTGATGTTGATATTCAGGATGATGTTGATGTTCAGGATAATGTTGATGTTTAGGTTGATGTTGATGTTCAGGTTGATGTTGATGTTCAGGATGATGTTGATGTTCAGGTTGATGTAGATGTTCACGATGATGTTGATGTTCAGGTTTATGTTGATGTTCAAGTTAATCTTGATGTTAATGTTCACGATGATGTTGATCTTCTATGATGTTGATGTTCAGGTTGATTTGATGTTCAGGTTGATGTTGACGTTCAGGATTATGTTGATGTTCAGTTTGATATTGATGTTCAGGTTGATGTTCATGTTCAGGATGATGTTGATGTTCAGGTTGATATTAAGGTTCAGGTTGATGTTGATGTTCAGGATGATGTTGATGTTCGTGTTGATTTTGCTGTTCAGGTTTATGTTGAGGTTCACGATGATGTTCACGATGATGTTGATGTTCAGGATGATGTTGATGTTCAGGTTGATTTGATGTTCAGGTTGATGTTGATGTTCACGATGATATTGATGTTCAGGATGATGTTGACGATCGGTTGATGTTGATGATCGGTTGATGTTGATGATCGGTTGAGGTTGATGTTTAGGATTATGTTAATGTTCAGGTTGATGTTGATGTTGATGTTCACGTTGATGTTGATGTTCAGGTTGATGTTGATGTTCACGATGATGTTGATGTTTAGGATGATGTTGATGTTCAGGTTATTTTCATATTCAGGTTAATATTGATGTTCATGTTCACGATGGGTTTGATGTTTAGGATGATGTAGATGTTCAGGTTGATGTTGATGTTCAGGTTGATCTTGAGGATCAGGTTGATGTTGATATTTAGGATGATGTTGATGTTCAGGATAATGTTGATGTTTAGGTTGATGTTGATGTTCAGGTTGATGTTGATGTTCAGGATGATGTTGATGTTCAGGTTGATGTAGATGTTCACGATGATGTTGATGTTCAGGTTTATGTTGATGTTCAGGTTAATCTTGATGTTAATGTTCACGATGATGTTGATCTTCTATGATGTTGATGTTCAGGTTGATTTGATGTTCAGGTTGATGTTGACGTTCAGGATTATGTTGATGTTCAGTTTGATATTGATGTTCAGGTTGATGTTGATGTTCAGGATGATGTTGATGTTCAGGTTGATATTAAGGTTCAGGTTGATGTTGATGTTCAGGATGATGTTGATGTTCGTGTTGATTTTGCTGTTCAGGTTTATGTTGAGGTTCACGATGATGTTCACGATGATGTTGATGTTCAGGATGATGTTGATGTTCAGGTTGATTTGATGTTCAGGTTGATGTTGATGTTCACGATGATATTGATGTTCAGGATGATGTTGACGATCGGTTGATGTTGATGATCGGTTGATGTTGATATTCAGGATTATGTTGATGTTCAGCTTGATGTTGATGTTCAGGTCGATGTTGATGTTCACGATGATGTTGATGTTCAGGATGATGTTGATGATCAGGTTAATGTTGACGATCAGTTGATGTTGACGTTGGCGATCGGTTGATGTTGATGATCGGTTGATGTTGATGTTCAGGATTATGTTGATATTCAGGTTGGTATTGATGTTCAGGATTATGTTGATGTTCAGGTTGATTTGATGTTCAGGTTGATGTTGATATTCACGATGATATTGATCTTCAGGACGATGTTGATGATTAGGTTAATGTTGACGATCGGTTGATGTTGACATTCAGGATTATGTTAATGTTCAGTTTGATGTTGATGTTCAGGTTGATGTTGATGTTCAGGATGATGTTGATTTCCAGGATGATGTTAATGATCAGGATGATGTTGATGTTCACGATAATGTTGATGTTCAGGTTGGTGTTGATGTTCAGGTTGATGTTCATGTTCAGGATGATGTTGATGTTCAAGTTGATGTTGATGTTCACAATGATGTTGATGTTCAGGTTGATTTTGATGTTCAGGTTGATGTTGATGTTCAGGTTGATGGTGATGTTCACTTTAAGGATGATGTTGATGTTCACGATGGGGTTGATGTTCAGGATGATGTTGATGTTCAGGTTGATGTTCAGGTTGATGTTAAGGTTCATGTTGATGTTCAGGGTGATGTTGATATTCATGTTGATGTTCAGGGTGATGTTGATGTTCACGATGATATTGATGATCAGGATGATGTTGACGATCGGTTGATGTTGATGATCGGTTGATGTTGATGTTCAGGATTATGTTGATGTTCAGCTTAATGTTGATGTTCAGGTCGATGTTGACGTTCACGATGATGTTAATGTTCAGGATGATGTTGATGATCAGGTTAATGTTGACGATCGGTTGATGTTGACGATCGGTTGATGTTGGCGATCAGTTGATGTTGATGATCGGTTGATGTTGATGTTCAGGATTATGTTGATGTTCAGGTTGATGTTCAGGTTGGTGTTGATGTTCACGATTATGTTGATGTTCAGGTTGATGTTCAGGTTGATGTTGATGTTCCCGATGATATTGATGTTTAGGATGATGTTGATGTTCAGGTTTATTGTGATGTTGAGATTAATGTTGATGTTCATGTTCACGATGGGGGTTGATGTTTAGGCTGATGTAGATGTTCAGGTTGATATTGACGATCGATTGATGTTGATAATCGGTTGAGGTTGATGTTCACGATGATGTTAATGTTTAGGATGATGTTGATGTTCATGTTCACGATGGGGTTGATGTTCAGGATGATGTTGATGTTCAGGTTGATGTTCAGGTTGATGTTAAGGTTCATGTTGATGTTCAGGGTGATGTTGATGTTCATGTTGATGTTCAGGGTGATGTTGATGTTCATGTTGATTTTGCTGTTCAGGTTGATGTTGATGTTCACGATGATATTGATGTTCAGGATGATGTTGACGATCGGTTGATGTTGATGATCGGTTGATGTTGATGTTCAGGATTATGTTGATGTTCAGCTTAATGTTGATGTTCAGGTCGATGTTGACGTTCACGATGATGTTGATGTTCAGGATGATGTTGATGATCAGGTTAATGTTGACGATCGGTTGATGTTGACGATCGGTTGATGTTGGCGATCAGTTGATGTTGATGATCGGTTGATGTTGATGTTCAGGATTATGTTGATGTTCAGGTTGGTGTTGATGTTCACGATTATGTTGATGTTCAGGTTGATGTTGATGTTCCCGATGATATTGATGTTTAGGATGATGTTGATGTTCAGGTTTATTGTGATGTTGAGATTAATGTTGATGTTCATGTTCACGATGGGGGTTGATGTTTAGGCTGATGTAGATGTTCAAGTTGATAATGACGATCGATTGATGTTGATGATTGGTTGAGGTTGATGTTCAAGATTATGTTGATGTTCAGGATGATGTTGATGTTCAGGTTGATGTTGATGTTCACGATGATGTTGATATTTAGGAGGATTTTGATGTTCAGGTTATTTTGATGTTCAGGATTATGTTGATGTTCAGGTTGATGTTGATGTTCACGATGATGCTGATGTTCAGGATGATGTTGATGTTCAGGTTGATGATGATATTCACGATGATGTTGATGTTCAGGTTGATTTTGATGTTCAGGTTGATGTTAATGTTCAGGTTGATGTTGATGTTCAGTATAATGTTGATGATCAGGTTGATGTTGATGTTCACGATGATGTTGATATTTAGGATGATGTTGATGTTCAGGTTATTTTGATGTTCAGGATGATGTTGATGTTCAAGTTGTTGTTGATGTTCACGATGATGTTGATGTTCAGGATGAAGTTGATGTTCAGCTTGATGTTGATATTCAGGATGATGTTGATGTTCAGGTTGATGTTGATGTTCACGATGATGTTGATGTTCACGATGATGTTGATGTTCACGATAATGTTGATGTTCAGGTTGATGATGATATTCACGATGATGTTGATGTTCAGGTTGATTTTGATGTTCAGATTGATGTTAATGTTCAGGTTGATGTTGATGTTCATGTTCAGGATGATGTTGATATTCACGATGGAGTTGATGTTCAGGATGATGTAGATGTTCAGGTTGCTGTTGATGTTCACGATGATGTTGATGTTTAGAATGATGCTGATAATCAGTTGATGTTGATATTCAGGATGATGTTGATTTTCGGGATGATGTTAATGACCAGGATGATGATGATGTTGATAATCGGTTGGTATTGATGTTCAGGTTGATGTTGATGTTCAGGATGATTTTGATGTTCAGGTTGATGTGGATGTTTACGATGATGTGGATATTCAGGCTGATGTTCAGGTTGATGTTGATGTTCAGGTTGATGTTGATGTTCAGGATGATGTTGATCTTCACGATGGGCTTGATGTTCAGGATGATTTTGATGTTCAGGATAATGTTGATGTTGATGTTCAGGTTGATGTTGATGTTCAGGATGATGTTGATGTTTAGGTTGATGTAGATGTTCACGATGATGTTGATGTTCAGGTTGATGTTGACGTTCAGGTTGATGTTGATGTTCAGGTTAATGTTGATGTTAATGTTCACGATGATGTTGATGTTCAATGATGTTGATGTTCAGGTTGATTTGATGTTCAGGTTGATGTTCATGTTCACGATGATATTAATCTTCAGGACGATGTTAATGATTAGGTTAATGTTGACGATCGGTTGATGTTGATGATCGGTTGATGTTGACGTTCAGGATTATGTTGATGTTCAGTTTGATGTTGATGTTCAGGTTGATGTTGATGTTCAGGATGATGTTGATTTCCAGGATGATGTTAATGACCAGGATGATGTTGATGTTCACGATGATGTCTATGTTCAGGTTGGTGTTGATGTTCAGGTTGATGTTCATGTTCAGGATGATGTTGATGTTCAAGTTGATGTTGATGTTCACAATGATGTTGATGCACAAGTTGATGGTGATGTTCACGTTAAGGATGATGTTGATGTTCACGATGGGGTTGATGTTCAGGATGATGTTGATGTTCAGGTTGATGTTAAGGTTCAGGTTGATGTTGATGTTCAGGATGATGTTGATGTTCATGTTGATTTTGCTGTTCTGGTTCATGTTGAGGTTCACGATGATGTTCACGATGATGTTGATGTTCATGATGATGTTGATGTTCAGGTTAATTTGATGTTCAGGTTGATGTTGACGATCGGTTGATGTTGGTGATCGGTTGATGTTGATGTTCAGGATTATGTTGATGTACAGCTTGATGTTGATGTTCAGGTCGATGTTGATGTTCACGATGATGTTGATGTTCAGGATGATGTTGATGATCAGGTTAATGTTGACGATCGGTTGATGTTGACGATCGGTTGATGTTGGCGATCGGTTGATGTTGATGATCGGTTGATGTTGATGTTCAGGATTATGTTGATGTTCAGGTTTATTGTGATGTTGAGATTAATGTTGATGTTCATGTTCACGATGGGGTTGATGTTTAGGCTGATGTAGATGTTCAGGTTGATATTGACGATCGATTGATGTTGATGATCGGTTGAGGTTGATGTTCAGGATTATGTTGATGTTCAGGATGATGTTGATGTTCAGGTTGATTTTGCTGTTCACGATGATGTTGATATTTAGGATGATGTTGATGTTCAGGTTATTTTGATGTTCAGGATGATGTTGATGTTCAGGTTGATGTTGATGTTCACGATGATGTTGATGTTCAGGATGATGTTGATGTTCAGGTTGATGATGATATTCACGATGATGTTGATGTTCAGTTTGATTTTGATGTTGAGGTTGTTGTTGATGTTCAGGATGATGTTGATGTTCAGGTTGATGTTGATGTTCACGATGATGTTGATGTTCATGATGATGTTGATGTTCACGATGATGTTTATGTTCAGGTTGATGATGATATTCACGATGATGTTGATGTTCAGGTTGATTTTGATGTTCAGGTTGATGTTAATGTTCAGGTTGATGCTGATGTTCAGGATGATTTTGATGTTCACGATGATGTTGATGTTTAGGATGATGTTGATGTTCAGGTTATTTTGATGTTCACGTTAATATTGATGTTCATGTTCACGATGGGTTTGATGTTTAGGATGATGTAGATGTTCAGGTTGATGTTGATGTTCAGGTTGATCTTGAGGATCAGGTTGATGTTGATATTCAGGATGATGTTGATATTCAGGATAATGTCGATGTTCAGGTTGATGTTGATGTTCAGGTTGATGTTGATGTTCAGGATGCTGTTGATGTTCAGGTTGATTTTGATGTTGAGGTTGTTGTTGATATTCAGGATGATGTTGATGTTGATGTTCACGATGATGTTGATGTTCATGATGATGTTGATGTTCACGATGATGTTGATGTTCAGGTTGATGTGGATGTTTACGATGATGTGGATATTCAGGCTGATTTTGATGTTCAGGTTGATGTTGATGTTCAGGATGATGTTGATCTTAACGATGGGCTTGATGTTCAGAATGATGTAGATGTTCAGGTTGATGTTGATGTTCACGATGATGTTGATGTTTAGAATGATGTAGATGTTCAGGTTGATGTTGATGTTCACGATGATATTGATGTTCGGGTTGATTTTGATGTTCAGTTCGATGTTGATGATCGGTTGAGGTTGATGTTCAGTATTATGTTGATGTTCAGGTTGATGTTGATGTTCAGTTTGAATTTGATATTCACGATGATGTTGATGTTTAGGATGATGTTGATGTTCAGGTTGATGTTGATGTTCACGATGATGTTGATGTTCAGGTTGATTTTGATGTTCAGTTTGATGTTGATGATCGGTTGAGGTTGATGTTCAGGATTATGTTGATGTTCAGGTTAATGTTGATGTTCATGTTCACGATGGGGTTGATGTTTAGGATAATGTAGATGTTCAGATTGATGTTGACGATCGGTTGATGTTGATGATCGGTTGAGGTTGATGTTCAGGATTATGTTGATGTTCAGGTTGATGTCGATGTTCAGGTTGATGTTGATGTTCACGATGATGTTGATGTTTAGGATGATGTTGATGTTCAGGTTATTTTGATGTTCACGTTAATATTGATGTTCATGTTCACGATGGGTTTGATGTTTAGGATGATGTAGATGTTCAGGTTGATGTTGATGTTCAGGTTGATCTTGAGGATCAGGTTGATGTTGATATTCAGGATGATGTTGATATTCAGGATAATGTTGATGTTCAGGTTGATGTTGATGTTCAGGTTGATGTTGATGTTCAGGATGCTGTTGATGTTCAGGTTGATTTTGATGTTGAGGTTGTTGTTGATATTCAGGATGATGTTGATGTTCAGGTTGATGTTGATGTTCACGATGATGTTGATGTTCATGATGATGTTGATGTTCACGATGATGTTGATGTTCAGGTTGATGATGATATTCACGATGATGTTGATGTTAAGGTTGATGTAGATGTTCAGGTTGATGTTAATGTTCAGGTTGATGCTGATGTTCATGTTCAGGATGATGTTGATATTCACGATGGAGTTGATGTTCAGGATGATGTAGATGTTCAGGTTATTTTGATGTTCACGTTAATATTGATGTTCATGTTCACGATGGGTTTGATGTTTAGGATGATGTAGATGTTCAGGTTGATGGTGATGTTCAGGTTGATCTTGAGGATCAGGTTGATGTTGATATTCAGGATGATGTTGATATTCAGGATAATGTTGATGTTCAGGTTGATGTTGATGTTCAGGTTGATGTTGATGTTCAGGATGATGTTGATGTTCAGGTTGATGTAGATGTTCACGATGATGTTGATGTTCAGGTTGATGTTGTTGTTCAGGTTAATGTTGATGTTAATGTTCACGATGATGTTGATGTTCAATGATGTTGATGTTCAGGTTGATTTGATGTTCACGTTGATGTTTATGTTCACGATGATATTGATCTTCAGGACGGTGTTGATGATCAGGTTAATGGTGACGATCGGTTGATGTTGATGATTGGTTGATGTTGAGGTTCAGGATTATGTTGATGTTCAGTTTGATGTTAATGTTCAGGTTGATGTTGATGTTCAGGATGCTGTTGATGTTCAAGTTGATGTTGATGTTCACGATGATGTTGATGTTCAGGTTGATTTTGATGTTCAGGTTGATGTTGATGTTCAGGTTGATGGTGATGTTCACGTTAAGGATGATGTTGATGTTCATGATGGGGTTGATGTTCAGGATGATGTTGATGTTCAGGTTGATGTTGATGTTCAGGATGATGTTGATGTTAAGGATGATGTTGATGTTCATGTTGATTTTGCTGTTCAGGTTGATGTTGAGGTTCACGATGATGTTGATGTTCAGGATGATGTTGATGTTCCGGTTGATTTGATGTTCAGGTTGTTGTTGATTTTCACGATGATGTTGATGTTCACGATGATGTTGATTTTCACGATGATGTTGATGTTTAGGTTGATGATGATATTCACAATGATGTTGATGTTCAGGTTGATTTTGATGTTCAGGTTGATGTTAATGTTCGGGTTGATGTTGATGTTCACGATGATGTTGATGTTCAGAATGATGCTGATAATCGGTTGATGTTGATATTCAGGATGATGTTGATTTTCGGGATGATGTTAATGAGCAGGATGATGATGATGTTGATAATCGGTTGGTATTGATGTTCAGGTTGATGTTGATGTTCAGGATGATTTTGATGTTCAGGTTGATGTGGATGTTCACGATGATGTTGATGTTCAGGATGATGTTGATGTTCCGGTTGATTTGATGTTCAGGTTGTTGTTGATTTTCACGATGATGTTGATGTTCACGATGATGTTGATTTTCACGATGATGTTGATGTTTAGGTTGATGATGATATTCACAATGATGTTGATGTTCAGGTTGATTTTGATGTTCAGGTTGATGTTAATGTTCGGGTTGATGTTGATGTTCACGATGATGTTGATGTTCAGAATGATGCTGATAATCGGTTGATGTTGATATTCAGGATGATGTTGATTTTCGGGATGATGTTAATGACCAGGATGATGATGATGTTGATAATCGGTTGGTATTGATGTTCAGGTTGATGTTGATGTTCAGGATGATTTTGATGTTCAGGTTGATGTGGATGTTCACGATCAACCTGATCGTGATCAACCTGATTTTGATGTTCAGGTTGAAGTTGATGTTCAGGTTGATGTTAATGTTCATGTTCAGGATGATGTTGATATTCACGATGGCTATAAACGAAGACTTAATACTCGGCATGGACTTGTTAGAAGTAATCGGCATTAACATCATCGTTGGTGGGTACGAACTAAAACCGAGATCATCAAATAACAATCTTGCTCTCTACTCCAATCAAAATGTAGAACACATACAAGTCTCAAAATTGATAAGCGAGACAAAGAATCACGGTGAGACAACACATACACCATATAACATAGCACAACCACGACCACACGTGTAAACACCGACGCATCTTTTAAACAAAGGTACTACTATATCCGCGAAACACAGCAAAACAAAAAGTAATGGAACAACGCAATTGCCATAACGAAGAGTATATGACTAAAGGAGTCAACCTCTACCGATACAACCGAAAGCCAGAACACACCTCACCACGGCAGACCCACTCACCACACCCACTGCAATCAGTCACGCAAAACAAACAAACGATCAGTCACACTCGATCAGGTGCACTAAGCGGACATCAATCAAAATTCTGTCACGAGAAGAAAATCAAACAAAAAAACAAATCAACAAGGATGGCGCATCTACGCAAACCTACCCGACGACGGCATCCGAATGTACCAAAAACTGAGTATGTCGGACCAGTACCACAATTCAAGCCTCCGGCAGAAGCAAGCCGCACAAAGAAGGAAATACTCCACCGGGCAATGGCGGGGTCAGCAAAACCAAAGCTAAAAGCTGCACAGCTAAAGAAAATTCGAGCTGCTCTAAAGAAACACAGACCAGAATTGCGAACACTACGAACACCACAACCCCGAAAGACACCAACAAGACAAACACATAAACTTTAAACCCAAGCACCATCAGCCAAACCAAAAAGATAGCAGCAAAACGCAAGAACCACTGAGGAATGGTTAAAGCAAATCAAAATATCACCACAACATACACCGGAGCGACGATCGTTCACCGCAGATCCGAGGGAGTGGCAACCGTAATCGTTCAAGATGGGTGGGCCAAAATCAGCCACGGCGGCATATGGCGACATGCACAAGCAGTACAATTGCAAACACACAACAAATACATCGATATGTATACAAAGTATTATGGACAATATATTAATTATAAGTGAAACGAAAACTACAAAAAAAAAGGGGAAACACAATATTTTCATAATCACATTATATTCACAAATTATGATATCATAAAACAAAACTACTTCTATTACAAAATGAAATAAAACACTAAATATAAATATATAAGATAAA
This sequence comes from Thecophora atra, assembly GCA_937620795.1. Taxonomy (NCBI): domain Eukaryota; kingdom Metazoa; phylum Arthropoda; class Insecta; order Diptera; family Conopidae; genus Thecophora; species Thecophora atra. Next base: position 65,594,853 of record OW569398.1, read on the forward strand.
TATAGGTATAAATAATATATATATATAATAAATCCTTTTTTTTCCTTTTTTTTCCGCCAAGTACGGGTTTCGAAGACACTAACATACGTCACACAAGCAAAAACATTTTATTCGCTTTTGCTTTTCCGATGATTCGTAATCAGAGGTTTGAATTATCAAACCTTTTAACCATCACACCACGTAAAAGATGCGCAAACTGCAAAGTATTTTGAGAGTTGGAAACCGATCAAAGTCGTTTGCAGTAGTTGCAAGGTCTTTGTGTTTTGAATCCCTTTCCCTTTCCCCCTTCCAGCTGTTTCGGCCTCGGCCTCACTCACAGAACTAACAGTGGCTTTCGACTTCGGTCTCAGCGTTCAGAAATAACTGATGCTTTCGGCTTTGGCCGCAGTCACAGAACTAACAGTGGCTTTCGACTTCGGTCTCAGCGTTCAGAAATAACTCACGCTTTCGGCTTTGGCCTCAGTCACAGAACTAACAGTGGCTTTCGACTTCGGTCTCAGCGTTCAGAAATAACTGACGCTTTCGGCTTTGGCCTAAGTCACAGAACTAACACTGGCTTTCGACTTCGGTCTCAGTGTTCAGAAATAACTGACGCTTTCGGCCTCGGCCTCAGTCAGAGAACTAACAGTGACTTTCTACTTTGGTCTATGTTGTGCAAAAATAATTGTACAACAACTAGGTAGGACACCTACACAAGGTACCAAACCAGAGACTTTTTGTTGGTGGACGCTCTGACGTCACCGAATAAATTTAAGGCCATCTGCCGAGTAGCACTTTTGCTCTCACTTTAATCGCATATTAAGGCCTTCTGCCAGGAAGTTGTTGTACTTCCTACCAACCAACGCGTCTCCCTTTGGTGGTTTGAATAGGTGATACACATTGTTCAGCCTTCTGCTGCGGCATACTCTATCCCCCTCTTTCATTGTACGTATCATTAGTATAAGTATAAGAATTGTTAAGCAAATAATAATAAAATAATAAAAATTAAACACAATAACGTCCGAGCTGAACTCTTTACAGAGTCAGTGCTCGACTGTCGTGAGTAATTCGGAAATACGTTGTATGTTAGAGGGTTGCGAGACCCCTTTAACGAACCCTGGACAGTCTGAGTTTTATCCGAGCCTAAGAAGCAAAACTCGTTATAATGTTGAGAATCGGTTGATGTTGGCGAACGGTTGATGTTGATGATCGGTTGATGTTGATGTTCAGGATTATGTTGATGTTCAGGTTGATGTTGATGTTCACGATGATGTTGATGTTCGGGATGATGTTGGTGTTCAGGTTGATGTTAATGTTCAGGTTGTTATTGATGTTCATGTTCAGGGTGATGTTGATGTTTAGATTGATGTTGATGTTCACGATGATGTTGATGTTCGGGATGATGTTGATGTTCAGGATGATGTTGATGTTCAGGTTGATGTTGATATTCAGGATTATGTTGATGTTCAGGTTGATGTTGATGTTCACGATGATGTTGATGTTCGGGATGATGTAGATGTTCAGGTTGATGTTGATGTTCAGGTTGTTATTGATGTTCATGTTCAGGGTGATGTTGATGTTCAGGTTGATGTTGATGTTCACGATGATGTTGATGTTCAGAATGACGCTGATAATCGGTTGATGTTGATATTCAGGATGATGTTGATTTTTAGGATGATGTTAATGACCAGGATGATGATGATGTTGATAATCGGTTGGTATTGATGTTCAGGTTGATGTTGATGTTCAGGATGATTTTGATGTTCTGGTTGATGTGGATGTTTACGATGATGTGGATATTCAGGCTGATTTTGATGTTCAGGTTGATGTTGATGTTCAGGTTGATGTTAATGTTCATGTTCAGGATGATGTTGGTTTTCACGATGGGCTTGATGTTCAGAATGATGTAGATGTTCAGGTTGATGTTGATGTTCACGATGATGTTGATGTTCAGAATGATGTAGATGTTCAGGTTGATGTTCACGATGATGTTGATGTTCGGGTTGATTTTGATGTTCAGTTCGATGTTGATGATCGGTTGAGGTTGATGTTCAGTATTATGTTGATGTTCAGGTTGATGTTGATGTTCAGTTTGAATTTGATGTTCACGATGATGTTAATGTTCAGGATTATGTTGATGTTCAGGTTAAAGTTGATGTTCATGTTCACGATGGGGTTGATGTTTAGGATGATGTAGATGTTCAGATTGATGTTGACGATCGGTTGATGTTGATGATCGGTTGAGGTTGATGTTCAGGATTATGTTGATGTTCAGGTTGATGTCGATGTTCAGGTTGATGTTAATGTTCAGGTTGATGTTGATGTTCACGATGATGTTGATGTTTAGGATGATGTTGATGTTCAGGTTATTTTGATGTTCAGGTTAATATTGATGTTCATGTTCACGATGGGTTTGATGTTTAGGATGATGTAGATGTTCAGGTTGATGTTGATGTTCAGGTTGATCTTGAGGATCAGGTTGATGTTGATATTTAGAATGATGTTGATGTTCAGGATAATGTTGATGTTCAGGTTGATGTTGATCTTCAGGTTGATCTTGATGTTCAGGATGATGTTGATGTTCAGGTTTATGTAGATGTTCAAGTAGTGGTAATTGGGGGGTTCTGGGCCAAAGGAAATCGAGGGTGCTAGTATTTGGGTTGGTGTCTTCGCTGTAAAATTGGGTAAGTATTGTTATAGTTGGTTTATGTCTGTGCTATATTTGCTTTTTTGGTATCGAAAAATTATCGATTTCGCATTATAGGTTTGTGGCTTTACTACAAAAAATGTATTTTCTTGTTATAGGTTGGTATAATTGCTAATGTTATTCTGATTTAGTGAATTTAATTTTTTTGTAGCATCCTTTTGAGGGTATTACTTTTAAATAGTGGTTGGTATATTTAGTTTGGTTATTGTCCAGGGTATTTTGTAGATTTTTATACACGTAAATTTGTATTTCTTTTGTGCAATAATATCATTAGCCACGTTAGGTGGCAGCACTCTTTTTGCTGGTTTTAGGAGACCCAAGTGGGAAAATTGATAGTTGTTCAAGATAAAATTAAATTTAAAAAGCGTGTGTTTTGTTTTATTTTTGAATTGCGTTACCAATTTATATAATTGTCTTTTATTTAGGGTAAGAAGCACTAGGTAAAGAGCTAAGCTATGAGTTTATTGTAGATGGCGTAATCGTGGGTATTTTCCTTTTTGACTGAGTACAGCATTTTCCAATTGTGTTGCAGTTGCTTGTATGTATTTTAACTGCTAAAAAATTCCTATCGTGGATGTTTTTCTTGTTGGCCTGAGTTCAAGTTTTTGCTTATTGTCTTCTACTTTGGTTTGTGTGTATTTTAACTGCTAAAGAATTCCTACAACAAGATCGTGGGCGTTTTCCTTTTTGAATGAGTACAGTATTTTCCAATTGTGTTGTAGTTCATGCAGTTTGTGTGTGTATGTATTTTATATGTTGACAAATTCCTATGGTGCGATCGAGGATGTGTTTCTTGTTGGCCTGAGTTCAGGTTTTGCTTATTGCCTTGTAGTTGTTGTTGTTGTTTTGTGTATTTTAACTGTGATCATCCCTTAAAATTAAGGTGCACCAAGTGTGGCAGCAAACGCTATTTAGAAGCGTTTTTGCAGGTGTGCATGAATTTAAACATGTTTCAACATGATTGACTAACGTACAAATGAAAAACGTTGAAAGTAGTACATATAAGACAGTTGTTGAGTAAAGATGCCTCAAATAAATATCTCAGAGTTTTTGTTCTGTGTTCAAGAGTTTCTAAGAAAATATAAAGAAACATTGCTTGAAGAGCATTTCATAGAGATTCTTAATTGCTACATCAAACTAAGCAATTATCAACATCAATTTTTAATAAAATCATCCCACGGACATCATTATTCAGCTTGTTGTTGGTCTTCCGATGAATGTTTGGATGGTCCTGATACATGTGCCTGCTATATGTTAGAACATATAATTTTAAGAATACAGAAATTGATGCTATTGTATTCTAGATTGAACAAAATTCAAGCCAATAAATAGACGATTATTCTTTAAAAAATTATGTTTATTTATTTATTTACTATATAAGAACATTTAATTTAAAAAATACATTTCAGGTTGATCTACAGGAAAATCTACCATAACTTCCAGCCAGAATCCATTTTTATCCTCCTTCATAAGTTTAATTAAGTAATAAGATCCGTTGCAGAACTCCTTTATAGTTTCATCACTTATATTATTGAATCTAGGCGGTAGGAAAATTAGACTATTCTCCACTTCCGTTAATATGCGCTGTCCATACTTGGTGTTGGTTTTTCTAACATGTTTTATTGCGTAGCTTTTATTAATTTCCATATCTTTTACGGACATCACGTTTTTCCTTGTATAATTGTTTTTGTTAAAATCTTCGACTGCACTTATTGAATAGAATGTTGCTGGTTGTTGATTCATTTTTTAGACTTTTCTTAATGCTGTATAAATGCTTAAACACTGTTTGGTTGCTTGGTTGGTTGAAGAGACTTCTAATTGAAATTGAATTCGGACAAGAACTAAATGCTAATGATCGAAGAACTTCTCATTTATAACATTTATTTTGAGTAGAAATGGAAGATTTACTTTGAGTAGAATCAGAGAATATACAATGAGTAGAATTTGTAAAACATTTGAGAAATTGAATTGGACACCAGCATATATTGTAATATATTTATATACATGTAGACATAAGGAAAGAGAGTAAGAAATACTCTTACATATTAATGTGCTATGGTAAACTAACTCATAAGTAAGAAAAACTCAATTTTGCTTTTTCTATGTAATGTTAACAGATTTTCTGATCAAACTTTATTGACTACTTTTATTTACATTGTAAAGAAATTCTAGACATAAATGACCACAATTAAAAGAATTATAGTTTTGATATTGAGTGTAATTATAGTGTATATTTAGACCCATGTACTTTAAAATTTCTTTTGGTGGCTGCAAATTTCCAAAGCTATCAAAGTATTCCTTTCTATTTCCATTTTTATAATAAGCTACCCAGTGAGTTCCCGGACCACTGCAAGTATCCAGATTAACAATTCCACATTCTTTTTGATGTATTCGCTTTGGTAGGCTATCCCTCATGAAAACACCTCTAAAATGTGATAATTTACTGGCATGTTTCATCAAATCGATATCAGTGAGTACTCTTTTGGGTAGCTTCTTTAATCGTTTTTTGCCTGGGGGTTATAATATAAACCTAATCCTTTATTGTATGGCTTTAGGTATAAACCTTTTCCCATTATAATTGCTTCCATAGTTTTGTTATGGCGATTTGCTTCCTTCAACTGTTCTCTGCCATTTCTAGCATCATTAATAGCTTTGACGATCGCAGATCCACCAGATGCTAACCCTCCAAGTGCTCCAAGTGCAGTCAAGATTGGCACCAGTGGTAGTAAACCTCCTCTATTAGGTAATAATATAACACGCGGTATCTCGATTGCCCTTTTCTTTTTCCTGAAGGAATTGTTCAGTACTTTTCTTGCAATTTTAATAGCACCGGGAATATCTTCAGGTTTTTGCTGAGTTATCGTTTTCATTGCCTTTTTTACGGCATTAGTAAAAATTTTTTTCATACATTTCCTTTTAATGGTCTTCTTTATTTTCCTGACATTCAATACGTTTCCCATGCCAAATTTAGTTTTAGCTTTCATAGCAGCCGCAACTAGAAAAGCGTTTCGCCTTTCTGAAAAGTCGTTGTCTGCCGATTTTGCGCTTTGTAAAGCCTTTTCTGCTAATAATTTATCTGCAATATGCCTTTTATTAATATCTTTCGCCTGAGAATAAGCAATGTCATGCTCTCTGCACGCGGCATCTAAGGAATTAATTCCTTTATCACCTCGTGCTCAGCGTTCTTTTAGTTTTGTTCCTGGTCCACAAAATTGATAACCCGGTAAATGAAGTTCAATTGGCAGTGAGTCTATTAAAGTATTTTTTAAACCTTTGCCAACTACGTTTGACTTATGACTAAATCTCTTTTTATAGCATACAACCATTTTATATGTTATCAACTAAACTATATGTTTTAATTGAAATGAATATAAGTACGGAACATATTTGTTTATATATCAATTGCCAAAATGCATTTCGTTAAGCAAGACAAGGATATTGTTGTTAAAAATTTCGATTTTTCGTTAAATAAAACATCACAACTAAGACACAGTTCATTGTTACCGAATTCTATACGAGGGCTTATAGTTGGACCATCGAATTGCGGAAAGACTAATGCAATGCTGAGTTTAATTGAGAGTCCAAATGGTCTAAGTTTTCGCAATATATATTTGTATTCAAAGTCGTTATATCAACCAAAATATTAATACCTGAAACAGTTATTACATCCAATAAAAGGATTGGGTTTCTACACATTTTCTGAAAATGCCGATGTGTTAGCACTAGAAGAAGCTAAAACCAACTCTATTTTTATATTCGATGATGTTGCATGCGAAAAACAAAATAATATTCGAGCATACTTTTGTATGGGGCGACACAAAAATATTGATAGTTTTTACTTGTGCCAAACATATACAAGAATTCCCAAGCATTTGGTGCGCGATAATGCAAATTTTTTAATTATATTCAAACAAGATGAACTGAATATGAAGCATATCTATAGCGATCATGTGTGTACAGATATGTCATTTGAAAAGTTTTCCCAAATTTGCAAAGAGTGTTGGAAGGATAAATATGGGTTTATGGTTGTAAGCAAGGACGATCCGATCGATGTTGGACGTTATAGAAAGGGATTTGATTTATACATTCAACTATAAAACTGCATGCATTTTACTATAATTTGTCAGTATCTTCCTGCATTCGATACGATTAAGCTGATAAAGTTAATCATCAACATCAACCTGATCATCATCTGATCATCAACATCAACATCAACCTGATCATCAACATCAACCTGATCATCAACATCAACCTGAACATCAACATCAACCTGATCATCATATGATCATCAACATCAACATCAACCTGATCATCAACATCAACCTGAATATCAACATCAACCTGATCATCATCTGATCATCAACATCAACATCAACCTTATCATCAACATCATCCTGATCATCAACATCAACCTGATCATCATCTGATCATCAACATCAACCTGATCACAAAAAAAAAAAAATTTGGTAATAAAGTGGAAAATGGATGGAAAATTACTCAAAGAAATTGTAAAGACTAGAAATATATTGAAGAAAAAATTTAATAGCTTAAAGTTGAATGAAGCCGATATGGAAAAAAGATTAGAAGAAACATTTAGCCCCATCACAAAACCTCTAAAAGAAATAGTTAAACAGACAAAGTTAAATGATAGCACTAATAACCAACCAAGTATAAGTGAAGGCCGAAAACATTTTCTAAAAACAAGTACACCGTTTAAATTAAAAAGTGAATTCCAATTCAAGGATGACACTGAAAACACTATGCAGAGCAATGATGAAACTGAAGATAGATTTTTCTCACAAATAAATGACAGTCAAAATGATAGTAAATCATCAATGCTCCCGAAAACACAGCTATCTAAATTATTAGGAGAGCGCAAAAAGTTAGATACGTTGTATGGACCTCATAAGGATTCAGATGGTACATGGAGGATTGGTAACAGTACTTTTCAATTAACTGATAACAAGATATCTATATCTAATCATAATTGGAGCTTAACACCAGGATTGTTTGAACTGTTATTTCACAAGGAACCAAAAAACTATAACAACACAGAGCTAGAAGCTTATAAACAAAATTTAAATAGTACAAATGCTCATAGACGTAAATACAAAGAGACGGACCATTTAACGAGACAAAAGCAGTCAAGTATAAAATAATAAAAAAGCTATTTAGAGAAAATAATTCAGCAATCTTGTATAAAGGAAACGGTTTGATGAAAGTTAATAGACATAAAACAAATTATATATATTGGGATGATCCAAATGAGTTGGTTGAAAGGTTAAGACTTTTACTATCATCAGAATCTGCCGGTAACAACAATCATAATAATGAGGTAGTTTCCATACTGGAAGAACTTAGAGTAGCAGAAATAATTGTATAAATTGGGTTACAATAATAGTTATAGCATTAATTCCAATATGAGTGTTGACAAATTCGGTCATTATTCTCATCAAGGTGAGAACCAAATCAAATATAGAAGAAATATTGTACGGATTTTAGGCTTCGGTTTGGACTATGATAAAAATTTAAACCTACACCAAAGGCGCTTGAAAAATATTGGAGCACCTAAGGACGAAAATGATGCTGCTACAAAAACTTTTGTTGTTGAAAGTATGAATCAGATTATTTCCAGAATTCGAGAAGAAAATACATTGATCTACACCAAAATACATGACGAGACTTCAGTGTTAAAGGAATATATTTCGGAAGAAATTAATAAAAATAACACAAAACTACGACGAGAAATTGAATTGTTGAGAATATACATAGATATAACTTTTAAGCAGATAAAGACTGAATTTAAAGAAGAGTACGATATACTGAGAGAAGAAATAAATAAAAACATCGACGTGGTAGTCTCTCGAAAACTACAGATCACAAAAGACGATATTGAAAGTAATGTTCAAGATTTTGTAAAATATACTAGTGAACAAATTGAGCGAATTGAAAGCTATATATTTCAAGAACTACAGAAAATACCGAAATCCGTAGCTGATTTAGAAGAGAAAATTCTCAATGAATTGCAGAAAAGAAAAGATTCTCACAGAGTTATTAAGATATGAGTAAAAAGCAAGCTTTGGTGGAAGAGCTTCACAGACAAGCACGTAAGAACTTTAAGCGAAGGCGTGTAATAACAAAAGGAATAGATGACCTTTGGCAGGCAGATTTAGTGGAAATGGGTACTTATTCTACATATAATAATGGGTATCGTTATCTTCTTACAATCATCGATACGTTTTCGAAATTTGCTTGGGCTGTAGCTGTAAAAAATAAAAACTCCTCTGATGTGAGCAAAGCTATGCAAAATATATTAAAAACTGGTCGAATACCAAAAAATTTACAAACTGATGATGGTAAAGAATTTTTCAACAAACAATTTCAAAGTTTAATGAAACAATATCACATCAATCATTATTCAACCTATAGCATATTGAAAGCCTCAATTGACGAACGTTTTAACAGAACGCTAAAAGGAATGATGTGGAAGGAATTCAGTTATAATGGTTCATATCGATGGATAGAAAATTTTCAGAATTTAGTAGATATATATAATGCGAAAAAGCATAGAACTATTAAAATGGCTCCACAGAATGTCGACGTATCCAATGAGTCTTCGCTATTAAAGACGACATATAATAACTTAAAAATTTTTAACAAACCCAAATTCTGTAAAGGCGACTTTGTAAGAATTAGCAAATACAAACATGTCTTTGAGAAAGGCTATACACCGAATTGGACTACGGAAATATTCAGAATCAAAACTGTGCAAATCACCAATCCGACAACATATATTTTAGAGGACTATCAAGGCAATCCAATTACGGGTGGATTCTATGAAAGTGAATTATTAAAGACTAAACATCCGAATACATACCTCGTCGAAAAAGTTATTAAAACAAAGGGGAACAGGTGTTTGGTTAAATGGTTGGGATTTTCAAACGAACATAATTCCTGGATTAGCAACAACGCCAACTGAAGAAAATATGATAAATAATTAATGTAGTTTAACCTTAATTTTTTATTATGTATCTCGTATAAATAAACACCTTATAAACATTATTCAAGTCTTTTCATTTCATTATATTATTAGCCTTCGAGATGTCTATAACACTTACTCTGAGCGGTAACGAATCTATTTTTGTAGCAGATTATTTTCCACCAATAGATTTGAAGAGAAATTATGTGTGTGGCCTTGTGGATTTTCACACTTATAACTCTATACCCAATATAGATGTCGACAACAATTTATTTCACATAGGTAAACACATCATAGAAATTCCAGTTGGTGCTTATGAACTTGATGATATTGCCGATTATATTCATGAGGAATACAATAGATTAGAGCCAGGCGAAAACCTTAAAATATTTGCTAATCGTAACACACTTCAAGCAGTTGTAAAGTCAAGCAAAGATATAATATATTTTAATAAAACCCGTTCCATTGGTTCATTGTTCGTTGGTTCCATTCATTGGTTCATTCGTCAGATTTGCCTTTGAATATAACAAACATTTCTGCAATACACCTAGAATGTAACATAGTGAATGGTTCATATATTAACAACGAGCCTGCTCATACAATTCATATGTTTGCAGTGAATGTCAGTTCTGGTAATAAAATAGACGAAATTCCGAAGAATTTTATCTATTTACCAGTAAACACCAAACAGATAAGTTCAGTAACAGTTAAGGTTGTCGATCAAAGTGGAAAATTAATAAATTTTTGTGGAGAAACAATCACTCTTCGACTTCATTTGAAACCTTTGGATTAATATGATTATTTACAATAAAAACACGGTAACACCTGGAACTTCAATCATTCCTTTATTGGCAGTTAAACAATCAAGATTAAACAACGGCAGCAAGACAACGGTGCCAATTAAGAAAACAAGGACATTATCAATCATAAACCAAAAATTTTTAAAATCCTTGGGACTTGTACTACAAAAAAATAAGTTATGAGCGAGATAATAAACGTTTTACAAAAACCTGTTTATGATGAAACTATTATTAAAAAAGACTATCACATTTATTCGCCATATTTACAATCTTTTAAAAACAACGATGAAATTAGAATATCAATTCAAAACCAGGATCTTTATGTGTTGCCCACTGAGAGTTATATTTACATTGAAGGATTCGTGGCTTTAGAAAATGGAACACTGTCAAAAAATGGAATATTGAGGAACAATTTTATGGCATATCTGTTTGAAGAGATCCGCTATGAGCTTAATGGTATGGAAATTGATCGCACTCGACACTTGGGTGTCACATCTACTATGAAAAATTATGTGTCTCTGAGCATGAATGAGAGCAACATGTTAAAAAATGCTGGATGGTTTTTTGACGAAGATGTAAATGCGGAAAGCGGATATTTTAATTTCTGTATGCCGTTAAAAAATCTACTTGGCTTTGCTGAAGACTTTAATAAAATTCTGTTAAATTCTAAACATGAGCTAATCTTATCGCGCTCCAAGTCTGATGCAAATATTTTGTTCTCAAATAATCAAACTGGCGAGATTTTGAAATTGCATATTACAAACATCACATGGAAAATTCCACACATTAAATTGGCTGATTTCACAAAATTAAAAATTTTCAAAACCATTCAGAGCGCGCAGCCTTTGACTATATCATTCCGCAGTTGGGATTGCCATTTTAATCCTTCGCTTACTCAAGGAACGAATCATTTATGGAACGTAAAGTTAGCTGCACAAAATGAAAGGCCACGCTATATTTTGATTGCCTTCAGAAGAGAAAATGAATTCACACATTGTGATTTAACGGATATAAAAGTACATCTCAATTCCGAAACGTATCCATACGATGATCTTAATCTGAAATTTGATTCGGATCGCTATGCTATTTTATATGATATGTATGCAAAATTCCAACAAAGTTATTTTATGCGTGAACCACAACCTTTACTTCGACGTGAAGAATTTAAAGAAAAAGCACCAATAATTGTTTTGGATGTAACACATCAGAATGAATCAATAAAAAGTGGGCCTATTGATATTAGAATTGAGTTCAAAACAATGAAGAACATTCCAGCTGGTACATCTGCATACTGTGTACTGATACATGATAGAATCCTTGAATATATTCCAGTCAGCGGCGAAATAAAGAAAATAGTCTAAGTTGATTACATCGCCTACAGTTGATATAAATAAAAAGCATGATTTGTATAATTATATTTACAATTCAATAAAAACTTTATTAAAAATATATATTACATGGTCATTTATTATTTGCTTTTGTTAATCTTAACTTATTTCACAAAATACAATTGGATAAGGACTGTTATTTGGATAGATTTCTTTCATTGTGTTGTTGAATAAATGGTATTTAAAAATCCAAATTCTCAAAGAACTGTTCATTGTCACTTAGTTCCAAGTCCCTTATGACATCTATTTTGTAATGTCCCCAGGCATATGTGTGAAAGCGATCGGATTTTATAAAGCGCTTATCATCTAAATAACTCAGAGCTATCTTACGAATATGTTGCGTATATACTTAATGGAGCTTAGATCTAAATGTATACATGTCTCCATATATAATCTTATTATTAAATAGGCAGTCCCTATAATCGCTTAAAGTTAACTTATTTAATACGGTACCCTTGACGCCTTTAGCTTTTTTAACTTCTTCGCAGCCAACGACATCAATCGAATACATTTTTGATCGTAATCCTATGAACTCCTTCATAATTTTTCCCTTGTTTTCGTCTTTCATCATTCCCAAGACTTTACCATTTTTTAGCGGCATATGGAAAGGATTTGTAGGTAAATATTCAGATGTGTCGAATTTCGAGTCGATATCGTCACGAATATCGTTATAAAAATCGTCACACCTAATGGAGTATATAAAGGAATCCGTATCCATATAATTTAAACTGAGACTTGTTGTGAATTTTGGCTTCATGTAATTATAATGGAAATCATACATTTTCCACTTTGAAAGCTCTAACACAACAAATGCCAAATATATTGGCTTATTGTAGGTGGAGCGTGCTCTTCTCATCTGTATAGCTATCATATCGTCTGTGAAACGTGATATGCTATGAAAATTTGGTTTTGCTATAAGAGCTCGAGCTCCTAAACGTCTTCCTTTACTCTCCCATCCATCAACGATTTTCACATCTTTTCTTTTATCGACATTTTCCATAGTCTTTCCATACACCGCATTATTAAGTAATTTAAAAAAGTTTTTCTCAAAAGTGGTTTTAGCCAATGTTCTATGATGCGTATTTAAGTCAATATACTGCTTTAACCAACAAGACTGCTTATACCTTAAGATTCTATGTATTTTACTTAGATGTAAGCCGTTCTTCAGGCATTGTTGTAGATTCTTATAATGTATTGTACAAGAAGTCTTGTTAGTCAGATCAGTAATAAGTTTTACATACTTAGAATTGGGAGGTGTTTTATTTTCTGCACAGCACGGTAAATCATTATGGATTTCATGAAGATATGTTGGATATTCTAGATCTACTTCAAAGATATAGCCGAAGGATGAGTTTTCATCAATTTTCCAGACATCAACGGGTCAACATCTTTGACCCATTCGAAACCTCCGTAAGGAAGGTATTGAGACATTGCCCAACCATACAAATTATTAGCATCCAGATACATTAAATATTCTGATGGCTTATTACAATCATAATCCACCATATATTTATTGTTCGCCTTTGCATGTCTCTTAGAGCATTGGACAATGCCTCCCCTTATACTCCTCTGAATAAAAAGATACATGTCTACATCTGTAAACAGTTCCAGTTCTACTTGAGTGGTCTTGAGCATTGCATCCCAGGATAGGCCTGGTGCGGTGTAGTATTGGCAAGGATCCAACTCATAAATATTTTTGCATACTTTTCTGAAATTTTCAAATATATCTGTTAAAATAAGAACATCTGTTTTGAGATATAGGAGCATGTAGTCTTTGAGGTTTTTACATTGGAATGTTTGCCAAATTTTAACAGCATGCTCATAATCCTCATGTGAACATGTCTTGTCTATCAAACGGCTGTAAAATTTATCAAGAGAAGGAAGGGAGGTTTCGTTAAGGCGTTCAGTCGAGTTTACGTATTCGTAGGGAAATACACCTTTTCGGGTTAGAAGGCTAAACTCATCTTCCACTGGATACATTTTGCGAACTGTTTCAAAGTTGGATGTTGATAAGTTTTGAGCTAGATCATCTAAACTTGCGGCCATAAATCGAAATGAATCTAAAAACCGTAATTCTATTGTTTTCTTTTCGCTTACTTGGATATGTTTTAAAAAGGGATACGTACAACTCCTTGTTCAGAGGTGTAACATTTATTTTACCCTCAATGAGGTTAAGTTCTTTCATGAACAAGTGAGCGTCGTACCCGGAAAAATTATGAAAAAATATTGGGATGAAATTGGCAATTTGGTGTTGTAGATTGCAGCTATTGTGTGCTGGACCTCTATATTTGCCAGTAAGGTGGCAATGGTCTGCTACTCTATCTGCACCTAGCTCTTTCCTACAAATGTGACAAGTTTTGCTTTCAAATTGATGTCTTGACTGCTCGGTTGTTAAGGGGGCCATAGGTATATTTACACTTAAATGATTATTGTAAATATCTAAAATATCCCTAACTATGTATTCTACAAACTTTTTAGGGGCATCCTCCCCCGAATATATTACGAATTTGCTAAACCTATCATTAAAGCTACAATGTATATTATAGCTAAACGCTACCGGTATGTGCTTATTGACTAACTTATTGTTACCACTGTCATCTACACTACTGAGTATACACTCGAAATCAGCGTAGACAACGAATGGAACGTCTAATTTTCTCTCATAATGTTTAAAAAATATACTACTGTGCTCCTCGTTCGGCATCACCGTCACAGTCTTTGTGCATATATGGCGATGCTGCATAATATCAGCATTCCTAGAGTACTGCAAGCAACCATTGCAGAAATACGCTGAGCATTTGTTATGTGTAACTTGCGACCGTACAAGTCTATTAAAAAGAAACAATTAAAACACATCAATTATAAAATTTGGTAAAATAATACATTCTAATCAATTAAATAACTTTCATAATAAAATGTTGAAAAATATTAAGTATAAATTGGGAAATAGTATTGTAAAATATTTATATCTTACCTTGAAATAGATTTAATCCATACATAATGCGAAAGTTCCAAGTCCTGGATAAGAAGCATGTTGACATGATGTCTTCTTTCCATTTTTGTGCTGTAGTATGGCCCTATTATAGCATTAACTTCTTCATCATATCCAAATACATTGACGCTTATGTATCTGTTGTTTTTCTCAAACTGCTCAATATCTTTCAAAGGTAGAGGGAATCTTAAACATTCAAAATTTAAAACGATTCCATTCGATAGAGTTATGATGTTATCCTCAATATTGGGAATGTTGTAAACTTGCGGTCTATAAGAATGGCATTCCTTCGGACACAGAGCAGCGATGAGAGTCCATTTAAAGCAGTATTCGTCGTTGTTTTGGACATTAATGCAGGCCTTCTTCCTATCCAGGACTGTTGGTAAAGGCAAGTATGATGAACCTCTTATTGGCCGGTACTGATTTATATTTATTTCAATATGGCAGATTTTCGCCAAGCTCCACCCACTATCTCTCTCCTGAAATTCGCTCATTTTTCTGCTAATCACCTCAAATTTTTCCCTGAGAAGTGGCACTATTTGTTGCTCCAGCTGAAGTATTTGCATTCTCGTTTGGAATGCTTTTAATTCCACGATCATATCATCATCTGAGGTAATTTTTATATATTCGCAAAAGAGCTCAATATTAAATTTCAATGACATGTGCTTATCTAAGCTACTTTTTAGCTCTTGCACTATGTCAATCTCACTTCTCAGAAAGAATTCTTCGGGTATTAGCAAACCTTCATATTTGTTTTCATAAACAAAAGATTCAATCCTTTTATTGAAGGCGGACCTTATATATTTAATGTTGCTGTTAGGAGTAGATACGTAGCAATTCTTTTTGTGTTTATTGGTTCTTATATGAAATGCCCAATTTTTGATTTCTACGTTGGTTTTGCATTCTTTGCAATAAGAATTGCTGCTTTGTATATTTTTCAGCGCAACTAAAGGCCCACCTTCTACTTTTGCATGCACTGCCTTTTTGTGTTCCACCAATTTATAATTTCTGGCGAATTCTTGTTGGCCTCGTCACATTTGAACAATTCGTTCATGTGCTTTGTTTTAATATGCCTCAATAAATTGCGCTTTGCAGTGAAGGTTGTCGAACACTTTTCACAGATGAAATTCATTTTGAAATTTTTATGTGGTTTTTAAAATGAGCACAGCAAATGTTGTTTAAATGTATGTAAAATAAATTAAAAAACGAAACACAAAACAAAGGAATTTTAAACTATGCAAACTATGGACAAAACAAAAAAAAAAAAAAAAAAAAAAAATATAAAAAAAGAAGAACTTAGATGTAATTATACTCACCGATTGAAATTTTCTGCTTCGATATTCTTTCACTATTTAGGTATTGTCTTCTTTCACAATTTTAAGTTGCTTCACTTTTACTATTTCACTTTATATTGATTATTTTTGCTGTTTTAATTTTCGGTGGCTGTGTGGTGACTGAGTGATATCAGAAACTGAACTCTTGTCTGAAATTTTGTTGCTTTTTATATAAAATTTTCTTCTTCTTCTTCATTTTCTTCTTCTTCTTCTCTCCTTTCGAAAAAATTCCTGCAAAACGTTCAAACAAACGAATTTCCTCTAATTGGCTTTGTTAGTTAAGGGATAATTGGTTTATGGGACGATTCCATTACGAATCACGTTTATTTGTACACCTGCACAAGGAATCCTGTGAATTCAGAGTCTCATCACTTCTTCCTAATTTATTGCCTTTCGATATAAATATTTTTTCTCTTCTAATGGAAAATTCCTGAAAAAACCCATAAAACGTCAATGAAATTTTTCCTTTTGTAATTTACGGCTTGATCAGCGATAATTTTAGTACGGCGATCATGTGAATAGCGTATGCTGCCACACTTGGTGCACCTTAATTTTAAGGGATGATCACAGTTAAAATACACAAAACAACAACAACAACTACAAGACAATAAGCAAAACCTGAACTCAGGCCAACAAGAAACACATCCTCGATCGCACCATAGGAATTTGTCAACATATAAAATACACACACACACAAACTGCATGAACTACAACACAATTGGAAAATACTGTACTCATTCAAAAAGGAAAACGCGCACGATCTTGCCGTAGGAATTCTTTAGCAGTTAAAATACACACAAACCAAAGTAGAAGACAATAAGCAAAAACTTGAACTCAGGCCAACAAGAAAAACATCCACGATAGGAATTTTTTAGCAGTTAAAATACATACAAGCAACTGCAACACAATTGGAAAATGCTGTACTCAGTCAAAAAGGAAAACACCCACGATTACGCCATCTACAATAAACTCATAGCTTAGCTCTTTACCTAGTGCTTCTTACCCTAAATAAAAGACAATTATATAAATTGGTAACACAATTCAAAAAGAAAACAAAACACACGCTTTTTAAATTTAATTTTATCTTGAACAACTATCAATTTTCCCACTTGGGTCTCCTAAAACCAGCAAAAAGAGTGCTGCCACCTAACGTGTATTGATATTCTAGCTACGAAATACACCTAAATGATATTATTGCACAAAAGAAATACAAATTTACGTGTATAAAAATCTACAAAATACCCTGGACAATAACCAAACTAAATATACCAACCACTATTTAAAAGTAATACCCTCAAAAGAATGCTACAAAAAAATTAAATTCACTAAATCAGAATAACATTAGCAATTATACCAACCTATAACAAGAAAATACATTTTTTGTAGTAAAGCCACAAACCTATAATGCGAAATCGATAATTTTTCGATACCAAAAAAGCAAATATAGCACAGACATAAACCAACTATAACAATACTTACCCAATTTTATAGCGAAGACACCAACCCAAATACTAGCACCCTCAGCACCCTCGATTTCCTTTGGCCCAGAACCCCACAATTACCACTACTTGTTCACGATGATGTTGATGTTCAGGTTGATGTTGATGTTCAGGTTAATGTTGATGTTAATGTTCACGATGATGTTGATGTTCAATGATGTTGATGTTCAGGTTGATTTGATGTTCACGTTGATGTTGATGTTCACGATGATATATTCTTCAGGACGATGTTGATGATCAGGTTAATGGTGACGATCGGTTGATGTTGATGATTGGTTGATGTTGACGTTCAGGATTATGTTGATGTTCACGATGATGTTGATGTTCACGATGATGTTGATGTTCAGGATGCTGTTGATGTTCAAGTTGATGATGATATTCACGATGATGTTGATGTTCAGGTTGATTTTGATGTTCAGGTTGATGTTAATGTTCGGGTTTATGTTGATGTTCAGGATGATTTTGATGTTCAGGTTGATGTGGATGTTCACGATGATGTGGATATTCAGGCTGATTTTGATGTTCAGGTTGATGTTGATGTTCAGGTTGATGTTAATGTTCATGTTCAATATGATGTTGATATTCACGATGGCTATAAACGAAGACTTAATACTCGGCATGGACTTGTTAGAAGTAATCGGCATTAACATCATCGTTGGTGGGTACGAACTAAAACCGAGATCATCAAATAACAATCTTGCTCTCTACTCCAATCAAAATGTAGAACACATACAAGTCCCAAAATTGATAAGCGAGACAAAGAATCACGGTGAGACAACACATACACCATATAACATAGCACAACCACGACCACACGTGTAAACACCGACGCATCTTTTAAACAAAGGTACTACTATATCCGCGAAACACAGCAAAACAAAAAATAATGGAACAACGCAATTGCCATAACGAAGAGTATATGACTAAAGGAGTCAACCTCTACCGATACAACCGAAAGCCAGAACACACCTCACCACGGCAGACCCACTCACCACACCCACTGCAATCAGTCACGCAAAACAAACAAACGATCAGTCACACTCGATCAGGTGCACTAAGCGGACATCAATCAAAATTCTGTCACGAGAAGAAAATCAAACAAAAAAACAAATCAACAAGGATGGCGCATCTACGCAAACCTACCCGACGACGGCATCCGAATGTACCAAAAACTGAGTATGTCGGACCAGTACCACAATTCAAGCCTCCGGCAGAAGCAAGCCGCACAAAGAAGGAAATACTCCACCGGGCAATGGCGGGGTCAGCAAAACCAAAGCTAAAAGCTGCACAGCTAAAGAAAATTCGAGCTGCTCTAAAGAAACACAGACCAGAATTGCGAACACTACGAACACCACAACCCCGAAAGACACCAACAAGACAAACACAAAAACCTTAAACCCAAGCACCATCAGCCAAACCAAAAAGATAGCAGCAAAACGCAAGAACCACTGAGGAATGGTTAAAGCAAATCAAAATATCACCACAACATACACCGGAGCGACGATCGTTCACCATCCGCAGATCCGAGGGAGTGGCAACCGTAATCGTTCAAGATGCGTGGGCCAAAATCAGCCACGGCGGCATATGGCGACATGCACAAGCAGTACAATTGCAAACACACAACAAATACATCGATATGTATACAAAGTATTATGGACAATATATTAATTATAAGTGAAACGAAAACTACAAAAACAAAGGGGAAACACAATATTTTCATAATCTCATTATATTCACAAGTTATGATATCATAAAACAAAACTACTTCTATTACAAATTGAAATAAAACACTAAGTATGAATATATAAGATAAATATAGGTATAAATAATATATATATATAATAAATTCTTTTTTTTCCTTTTTTTTCTGCCAAGTACGGGTTTCGAAGACACTAACATACGTCACACAAGCAAAAACATTTTATTCGCTTTTGCTTTTCCGATGATTCGTAATCAGAGGTTTGAATTATCAAACCTTTTAACCATCACACCACGTAAAAGATGCGCAAACTGCAAAGTATTTTGAGAGTTGGAAACCGGTCAAAGTCGTTTGCAGTAGTTGCAAAGTCTTTGTGTTTTGAATTCCTTTGCCCTCCCCCCTTCCAGCTGTTTCGGCCTCGGCCTCAGTCACAGAACTAACAGTGGCTTTCGACTTCGGTCTCAGCGTTCAGAAATAACTGACGCTTTCGGCTTTGGCCTCAGTCACAGAACTAACAGTGGCTTTCGACTTCGGTCTCAGCGTTCAGAAATAACTGACGCTTTCTGCTTTGGCCTCAGTCACAGAACTAACACTGGCTTTCGACTTCGGTCTCAGTGTTCAGAAATAACTGACGCTTTCGGCCTCGGCCTCAGTCACAGAACTAACAGTGACTTTCTACTTCGGTCTCCGTTGTGCAAAAATAATTGTACAACAACTAGGTAGGACACCTACACAAGGTACCAAACCAGAGACTTTTTGTTGGTGGACGCTCTGACGTCACCGAATAAATTTAAGGCCATCTGCCGAGTAGCACTTTTGCTCTCACTTTAATCGCATAGTTGTTGTACTTCCTACCAACCAACGCGTCTCCCTTTGGTGATTTGAATAGGTAATACACATTGTGCAGCCTTCTGCTGCGGCATACTCTATCCCCCTCTTTCATTGTATGTATCATTAGGTATAAAAATGGTTAAGCATTGTTAGTATAAGTATAAGAATTGTTAAGCATAATAATAATAAAATAATAAAAATTAAACACAATAACGTCCGAGCTGAACTCTTTACAGAGTCAGTGCTCGACTGTCGCGAAGACAGTCGTGAGTAATTCGGAAATACGTTGTATGTTAGAGGGTTGCGAGACCCCTTTAACGAACCCTGGACAGACTGAGTTTTATCCGAGCCTAAGAAGCAAAACTCGTTTTAATGTTGAGAATCGGTTGATGTTGGCGAACGGTTGATGTTGATGATCGGTTGATGTTGATGATCGGTTGATGTTGATGTTCAGGATTATGTTGATGTTCAGGTTGATGTTGATGTTCACGATGATGTTGATGTTCGGGATGATGTTGATGTTCAGGTTGATGTTGATGTTCAGGTTGTTATTGATGTTCATGTTCAGGGTGATGTTGATGTTTAGGTTGATGTTGATGTTCACGATGATGTTGATGTTCGGGATGATGTTGATGTTCAGGATGATGTTGATGTTCAGGTTGATGTTGATATTCAGGATTATGTTGATGTTCAGGTTGATGTTGATGTTTAAGCTAATGTTGAGAATCGGTTGATGTTGGCGAACGGTTGATATTGATGATCGGTTGATCTTGATGTTCAGGATTATGTTGATGTTCAGGTTAATGTTGATGTTCACGATGATGTTGATGTTCAGGTTGATGTTGGTGTTCAGATTGATGTTCATGTTCAGGATGATGTTGATGATCAGGTTGATATTGACGATCGGTTGATGTTGATGATCGGTTGAGGTTGATGTTTAGGATTATGCTGATGTTCAGGTTGATGTTGATGTTCAGGTGGTTGGTGTTGATGTCCAGGATGATGTTGATGTTCAGGATGATGTTGATGTTCAGGTTCATTTTAATGTTCGGGTTAATGTTGATATTCATGTTCACGGTGGGGTTGATGTTTAGGATGATGCAGATGTTCAGGTTGATGTTGATAATCAGGTTGATCTTGACGTTTAGGTTGATTCTGATGTTCAAGATGATGTTGATGTTCAGGTTGATGTTGATATTCAGGTTGATGTTGATGTTCAGGTTGATATTGAGGTTTAGGTTGATGTTGATGTTCAGGATGATGTTGATGTTCAGGTTGATGTTGATGTTCAGGTTGATGTTGATGTTCAGGTTGATTTGATGTTCAGGTTGATGTTTATGTTCAGGTTGATGTTGATGTTTAGGTTGATTTGATGTTCAGGTTGATGTTGATGCTCAGGTTGATGTTGATGTTCACGATGATATTGATGTTCAGAATGATGTTGATGATCAGGTTAGTGTTGACGATCGGTTGATGTTGACGATCGGTTGATGTTGATGATCGGTTGAGGTTGATGTTTAGTATTATGCTGATGTTCAGGTTGATGTTGATGTTCAGGTTGGTGTTGATGTCCAGGATGATGTTGATGTTCAGGATGATGTTGATGTTCAGGTTCATTTTAATGTTCGGGTTAATGTTGATATTCATGTTCACGGTGGGGTTGATGTTTAGGATGATGCAGATGTTCAGGTTGATGTTGATAATCAGGTTGATCTTGACGTTTATGTTGATTTTGATGTTCAAGATGATGTTGATGTTCAGGTTGATGTTGATATTCAGGTTGATGTTGATGTTCAGGTTGATCTTGAGGTTTAGGTTGATGTTGATGTTTAGAATTATGTTGATGTTCAGGTTGATGTTAATGTTCAGGATGACGTTGATGATCGGTTGGTGTTGATTTTCACGATGATGTTGATGTTCAGTATGATGTTGATGTTCAGGTTTAATTTGATGTTCAGGTTGATGATGATGTTCAGGATGATGTTGATGTTCAGGATGATGTTGATGTTGATGTTCAGGTTGATGTTGATGTTGATGTTCAGGATGATATTGACTTTCAGGATCATGTTAATGACCAGGATGATGTTGATGTTCAGGTTGATGTTGATGTTCAGGATGACGTTGATGATCAGTTGGTGTTGATGTTCGCGATGATGTTGTTGTTCAGGATGATGTTGATGTTCAGGTTGATGTTAATGTTCAGATTGATGTTGATGTTCACGAGATGTTGATGTTTAGGATGATGTTGATGTTCAGGTGTATTGTGATGTTCAGATTAATGTTGATGTGCATGTTCACGATGGGGTTGATGTTTAGGCTGATGTAGATGTTGATGTTTAGGATTGTGTTGATGTTCAGGTTGATGTTGATGTTCAGGATGACGTTGATGATCGGTTAGTGTTGATGTTTACGATGATTTTGATGTTCAGGATGATGTTCACGTTCAGGTTTATTTTGATGTTCGGGTTAATGTTGATGTTCATGTTCACGATGGGGTTGATGTTTAGGATGATGTAGATGTTCAGGTTGATGTTGATGTTCAGGTTAATGTTGATGTTCAGGTTGATGTTGATGTTCACGATGATGTTGATATTTAGGATGATGTTGATGTTCAGGTTTATTGTGATGTTCAGGTTGATGTTGATGTTCAGGTTGATGTTGATGTTCATGTTCAGGATGATTTTGATCTTCACGATGAGGTTGATGTTCAGGATGATATAGATTTTCAGGTTGATGTTGATGTTCACGATGATGTTGATGGTTAGGATGATGTTGATGTTCAGGTTATTTTGATGTTCAGGTTAATGTTGATGTTCATGCTCACGATGGGGTTGATGTTTAGGATGATGTAGATGTTCAGGTTGATGTTCACGATCGGTTGATGTTGATGATCGGTTGATGTTGATGTTTAGGATTATGTTGATGTTCAGGTTGATGTTGATGTTCAGGATGACGTTGGTGATCGGTTTGTGTTGATGTTTACGATGATTTTGATGTTCAGGATGATGTTCACGTTCAGGTTTATTTTGATGTTCGGTTTAATGTTGATGTTCATGTTCACGATGGGGTTGATGTTAAGGATGATGTAGATGTTCAGGTTGATGTTGATGTTCAGGTTAATGTTGATGTTCAGGTTGATGTTGATGTTCACGATGATGTTGATGTTTACGATGATGCTGATGTTCAGGTTTATTGTGATGTTCAGGTTGATGTTGATGTTCAGGTTGATGTTGATGTTCATGTTCAGGATGATGTTGATCTTCACGATGGGGTTGATGCTCAGGATGATGTCGATTTTCAGGAATATGCTGATGTTCAGGTTGATGTTGATGTTCAGGTTGGTGTTGATGTCCAGTATGATGTTGATGTTCAGGATGATGTTGATGTTCAGGTTCATTTTAATGTTCGGGTTAATGTTGATATTCATCTTCACGGTGGGGTTGATGTTTAGGATGATGCAGATGTTCAGGTTGATGTTGATAATCAGGTTGATCTTGAGGTTTAGGTTGATTTTGATGTTCAGGATGATGTTGATGTTCAGGTTGATGTTGATGTTCAGGTTGATGTTGATGTTCAGGTTGATTTGATGTTCAGGTTGATGTTGATGTTCAGGTTGATGTTGATATTCACGGTGATATTGATGTTTAGGATGATGTTGATGATCAGATTAGTGTTGACGATCGGTTGATGTTGACGATCGGTTGATGTTGATGATCGGTTGATGTTGATGTTCAGGACGATGTTGATGTGCAGGTTGATGTTGATGTTTAGGTTGATGTTGATGTTCAGGTTGATGTTGATGTTCAGGATGATGTTGATTTTCAGGATCATGTTAATGACCAGGATGATGTTGATGTTCATGTTCACGATGGGGTTGATGTTTAGGATGATGTAGATGTTCAGGTTGATGTTGATGTTCAGGTTAATCTTCAGGTTCAGGTTGATGTTGATGTTTAGGTTGATGTTGATGTTCAGGTTGATGTTGATGTTCAGGATGATGTTGATTTTCAGGATCATGTTAATGACCAGGATGATTTTGATGTTAATGTTGATGTTCATGTTCAGGATGACGTTGATGATCAGTTGGTGTTCATGTTCGCGATGATGTTGTTGTTCAGGATGATGTTGATGTTCAGGTTGATGTTGATGTTTACGATGATGTTGATGTTCGGGATGATGTTGATGTTCAGGTTAATGTTGATGTTCAGGTTAATGTTGATGTTCACGATGATGTTGATGTTCAGGTTGATGTTGGTGTTCAGATTGATGTTCATGTTCAGGATGATGTTGATGATCAGGTTGATATTGACGATCGGTTGATGTTGATGATCGGTTGAGGTTGATGTTAAGGATTATGCTGATGTTCAGGTTGGTGTTGATGTCCAGGATCTTGTCGATGTTCAGGATGATGTTGATGTTCAGGTTCATTTTAATGTTCGGGTTAATGTTGATATTCATGTTCACGGTGGGGTTGATGTTTAGGATGATGTAGATGTTCAGGTTGATGTTGATGTTCAGGTTAATCTTCAGGTTCAGGTTGATGTTGATGTTTAGGTTGATGTTGATGTTCAGGTTGATGTTGATGTTCAGGATGATGTTGATTTTCAGGATCATGTTAATGACCAGGATGATTTTGATGTTAATGTTGATGTTCATGTTCAGGATGACGTTGATGATCAGTTGGTGTTCATGTTCGCGATGATGTTGTTGTTCAGGATGATGTTGATGTTCAGGTTGATGTTGATGTTCACGATGATGTTGATGTTCGGGATGATGTTGATGTTCAGGTTAATGTTGATGTTCAGGTTAATGTTGATGTTCACGATGATGTTGATGTTCAGGTTGATGTTGGTGTTCAGATTGATGTTCATGTTCAGGATGATGTTGATGATCAGGTTGATATTGACGATCGGTTGATGTTGATGATCGGTTGAGGTTGATGTTAAGGATTATGCTGATGTTCAGGTTGGTGTTGATGTCCAGGATCTTGTTGATGTTCAGGATGATGTTGATGTTCAGGTTCATTTTAATGTTCGGGTTAATGTTGATATTCATGTTCACGGTGGGGTTGATGTTTAGGATGATGCAGATGTTCAGGTTGATGTTGATAATCAGGTTGATGTTGTAACGATAAATTTTTCTGATAAAATTTAACGTTCATACTAAGAAGTACACTCAGCATCAAAGTCAAGGACAAAGCACAGCAAACTCGTTTTCGCAAAGTAAATAGAGAAAACTAGTCAAACGAGTTTGCTGGATAGCTCGTAAACACTGGAAGCGACGAACATGTCGCATCATTTCCAGCGAACAAGTCCGAAGTTCGGAGAAAGCTTTAAAGCTCCTCACAGAACGAGGAGCAGAGTATAAAAGAGCGCGTACATCAGGACGGTCGTTCAGAAACCACACCCGTGGACAGTCGTTCAGAAACCACACCCGTGGACAGTCGTTCAGGAACCACACCCGTGAACAGTAATTTCAAAACCACACCATAAGGACTCGCAGTCAGTATCGCAAGGACCTCAAGTCGGCATCGCAAGGACCTCAAGTCGGCATCGCAAGGACTCGCAGTCAGCATCGCAAGGACCTCAAGTCGGCATCGCAAGGACTCGCAGTCAGCATCGCAAGGACCTCAGCCGACGTCGCAGTCAACGTCTCAGTCGACGTCGCAGCCAACGTCTCAGCCGACGTCGCAGTCAACATCTCAGTCGACGTCGCAGCCAACGTCGCAGTCAACATCTCAGTCAACGTCTCAGTCGACGTCGCAGTCAACGTCTCAGCCGACGTCGCAGTCATCGTCTTAGTTTACGCCGCCGCATCTACGCCGCCGCGTCATAAATCTACAACATCAGCTACAGCACCGTGGAGGTTTAAATCAGGTGAGAAAACATAAGAAACGTCGTTTCTTGCAAGCGTAACTACATAGTTACAACGCCCTGTCGGTCTGTTGGGTTTTTACTCCGCGACAGTAGGACGGCCGGTCTGTTGGGTTTTTACTCCGCAGCTATTTACATTTAACGCTCTGTCGGTCTGTAGGGTTTTTACTCCGCGACAGTAGGACAGCCGGTCTGTTGGGTTTTTACTCCGCGGCTATTTACATTTAACGCCCTGTCGGTCTGTTGGGTTTTTACTCCGCGACATTTACACACTGCGTAAAGACGAACTGATCGAATACGCCAAGGAGTTCGAATTGGACGAAACAGGAAACGCCGATGAACTAAGGAAACAATTCGTCGCTTTCGTAATAGCAGCTGAGAACGATCCTGTAGTACACGCGCGCTTGCTGGAATTAGAGGCAGCGCACACCGCGGCCCGAGGGCCATCACCGACCAGTCACGATCAGGAGATGATCGGAACGAGATGCAGACTAGATCAGCTTCACCTAAGCTAAGTGAAAAAGAATTTCACCTAGCGATACCTGCAGCCAGCGAACACATCCTCACCGAACCCAGACGGAGTTCGATATACACGAGACCACGGGAAATGACGATGGACCCAGCAAGCATCATAGACAAAGTTCGAAAATGGAACGTCCGATACGACGGTGGCAAGGACCCGTTACTTTTTATTGAAAGGGTCGAAGAATTGACCGGAGTTTACCGGTTACCCATAGACTATTTACCGCAGATGATGCCGGAACTACTTCGCGATCGTGCACTCACATGGCTAAGAAATAATCAACGCGACTGGGGAAGCTGGAGCAACTTCAAAACAGCGTTCTTTAAATTCTTTTTATCGAGCAGGTACTTCGAACAAATAGAGGACCGAATTCGAATGCGCACGCAGCGACAGCGAGAATCTTTCAAAGATTTTGTATTGGACATCTGCGATCTTATGCGAACAGCGAACTTCACAGAGGCGCAAAAACTAGAACGAGTGTTTCGAAATTCGCGACAAGAATTTCAACTTTATATAAAGAGGAGGGACTTTTCGAGCCTCGACAAATTAGTCAGTCTAGCGGAGGACTTAGAATGTATCCAGGGGAAGCCAGACGAGACGATGCGCCAGAGCAGTCGCCCACATGATGAACTTCGACAACCTGCACCAAGAGCACGTTACGAAAACAGGCCACCAACGAACAGAGTACACAACGAGAGGCACATGGAAATCACGCAACCTGAAGCACGACCCATCAACACCAGCACCGCGTGCCGACGCTGCGGCCAAGATGGACATCACCAGAGAAACTGTCGAAATCCGCAACGGTTGTTTTGTTGGACGTGCGGAAAACTAGGAGTTCGGAGCATCGATTGTTGCTATCGCCGTCCTAGTGGAAGACATGAGAACCATCAGGGAAACGAAGAGCGCCCCCGCCAGATCCGAGACTCGGCGGGACCTTTCGGAAAAATTAGAAGTGTTACGCTGCCATAAGGGCCAACTGATAGCGAAGATAAAGGTTGAAGGACGATGGGTGGATGCAACAGTGGACACTGGAGCAACACGCAGCTTCGTTAGCACTCGAATGGAGCAGTCCCTCGGAATAGACCGAAAACCGCTCACGGCGCCGCGATACATACGGATGGCCGATGGTTCACAGGGAACAGTGACACATTATCTTGATACGCTACTCAGTTTAGGGCAGGACACGATTCGTACCATGTTGCTTATTCTTCCAGGTGCAGTGGACGACTTACTCCTGGGAATGGATTTCCTTGCAAACGTTGGAGCCAGCTTGACTTGCGGAGAGTTCACTTTGAACTTTCGAGATGCTCACCAACCATCAGAGACAATGGTAATCAATACATGCGCCGACAGCGAAGGTGACAAGGAGAATCAGCACACATCCGAAGACACAGAAACCACCCTGCGGAAAGAATTACAGATATTTGAGAGACTAGAAGGTCCAACGAACATTACTTCCCATAGAATCACAATGATAGACGACAAACCCATCAAACAGCGCTACGCTCCTCGGAATCCAGCGATGCAGGAAATTATTCATAAAGAGGTGGACGAATTAATCCAAAAGGGATGCATTGAACCATCGACAAGCGGCTTCAGCGCTCCGATCGTTTTAGTAAAGAAGCATAGGCACTTGGCGCCTATGTATAGATTACCGCCAATTGAATTCTCGATCGAGACCAGACGCTTACCCATTGCCGCGCATTCAACACATACTCGATCGACTCAAGAACGCAAGATTCATCAGTACGCTTGACTTAAAATATGGTTATTGGCAGATTCCGATGGAGGAAAGCAGTAAACCCTACACAGCCTTCACCGTTCCCGGCCGAGGTCTCTTTCAGTGGAAGGTCATGCCGTTTGGACTACACTCTGCACCTGCGACGTTTCAACGAGCTCTCGATAAGGTGATCGGTCCAGAATTGGAGCCCAACGCTTTCGCCTACTTGGACGACATAATTGTAACAAGCGCAACGAAGGAGGAACACATGCTACATCTCAAAGAGGTTTCTAGACGCTTACGGAACGCGAACCTGGAGCTCAACGTAGACAAATGCGAGTTTTTCCAGAAGGAAACAAAATACTTGGGACATGTGGTAAGTGAACATGGCATTCAAACCGACCCGGAGAAGATCGCGGCGATAAAAGCGCTCGAACCACCGAAGAATCTACGTGAACTACGACGATGCTTAGGAATTGCATCATGGTACAGACGCTTTGTACCCGAGTTTGCGACGATAGTTCATCCAATGACCAATCTGCTGAAGAAAGGGAAACACTGGAAGTGGCAGTCCGAACAACAGGAGGCGTTTGAAAATCTCAAGAAATCGCTGATAAGCGCCTCAATACTTACGTGTCCAGATTTTACGAAGCCATTCACGCTCCAAACTGACGCCAGCGACGTTGGACTAGGAGCCGTGCTCACGCAAGCGATCGATGATGCAGAGAAGGTGATAGCATATGCGAGTCGTAGTTTGAACCAGGCGGAAAGAAACTATTCAGCAACCGAGAAGGAATGCTTGGCCATCATATGGGGAATTCGGAAGATGAGGTGCTACCTCGAAGGCTACAAGTTCACAGTGATCACGGACCACCTATCGCTCAAATGGCTCAACAGCATCGAGAGCCCGTCAGGACGCATTGCTCGCTGGGCGTTGGAATTACAACAGTTTAACTTCGACATCAAGTATCGAAAAGGGAAACTAAACGTTGTCGCTGATGCCCTTTCCCGTCAACCATCGAACGCCATCGCCAACGCCGTAGGAGACAGCATGACTCAACCAACCTGCTCATGGACCGAAAGACGACTACAAGAGATCAGAGAGAAGCCGGAAAAATTTTCCGACTACAGAATAGAGGCAGGCCAGCTATACAGACACATCCAAAGTCAGCTTGGCAACGATGACAACGCACCGTGGAAACTCTGCGTTCCTCATACCTGCACGCACGCGTTCTTCACGAGAATCACGGCACCCCGACTGCAGGTCACCTAGGAATCCGAAAAACAACAGCACGAGTTATGAATCGTTACTATTGGCCAGGTATGATGCGCGATATTAGCCTCTACGTCCGCCGTTGCGACTCATGTCAACGGTATAAAACACAACAACGACAGCAGGCAGGTAAGATGTTGACGCAGCTAGCAGAGGAGCCCTGGGCAATCGTGTGTGCCGATTTCGTCGGTCCACTGCCACGCTCCGTACATGGAAATACGTCATTATTAATCTTCTTCGACAAGTTCACGAAATGGACTGAAATAATACCACTTCGGAAAGCCACTGGCGACAACTTACTAAAAGGATTTCGAGAGCGGATTCTAGCGAGATTTGGCATGCCTAAAGTTCTCGTCACCGACAACGGAAAGCAGTTTAAAAGTAAACACTTCAAAAATTTTCTTGCAGACATTGGAGTCAAACACCAGTTCACCGCGCCTTATACACCTCAAGAAAACCCCACGGAACGCGTTAACAAAACAGTGAAGACTATGATCGCACAGCTAACAGCCGGAGAACAGCGCAAATGGGACGAAAGCCTACCAGAGGTAATGCTCGCTATAAACTCTTGCAGGTCAGAGACGACGGGCTTCAGCCCTGCATTTCTGGTTCAAGGACGGGAACCGAGACTGCCAGCAGCGCTATTTGATGAAGAGACGCAAGGAACTGGACAACCGGAACAGAGCGCCAACACGAGAGCAAAGCAACTAAGAGAAGTCTTCGAAATTGTGCGAGGCAGACAAGCACAAGCAACAGCTGACCAAGCCAGATACTATAATCTGAGGCGTCGACAGTGGTCACCAAAGATTGGAGAATTGGTGTTAGCCAAACAACACAATTTATCGAAGGGAATTGATTACTTCGCTGCAAAGCTCGCACCCAAGTACAAAGGACCCTTCAGAGTAATATCACTTATATCACCGGTCATTGCAAGGATAAAAGATTTAAAACACGCCAAAATGCACACGGTTCACGTTAGCGAGTTAAAACCGTATGTCACCGTCGATACAAGTGGACAGCGCAAACAGACGCCACAGCAGTAATTAAAAACACTCAAAGAAAACACATGACGCGGGAGCAACAACAACAATTGTCATGAATGGCACAACAAACATTTATTTAATTTCATGTTGTCATCCCAAATTTCTATATTACTCGTTTCCTTTAGATATTACATCACCACCGTTAATCAAACTACGACTTTATGAGTTATAGTGGCTTAGTACAATTGCAAACCAATTCCGAGGAAAATGCAGACAACTCGGTTACCGCGGCAATTAGCGACAAACGAGAGCAACAAATCAAGCAAAACGAAGCAACAGATTCCAGCACGCCGAAATATATTCAGAGGAATCGCCGCTGCCTGCAGAAGACGCCGATTTCCTACAGGGTACACGACCCTGAAAATTTAAGTGCGTAAACGAAACAGTGTTAATGCATTCGAACCTCAACACCTCAACACAAGAAACAACAAATTCCTGTTAATCAACGAACCAAAAAAAAAAAAAATATCGCTAAGAAAAATTTCTTCACAGAATTGAACGCACACATATGACAATACCACTCAGCGCAACGGAAATCACAGAGGACAACGAGAGTCATCGAGCGGCGCAAGACGCTACACACAACGCAACGCTGCCTCGCAGCTCGCCGCTGACCTCACGCATAGAAGCAATAAAAAAAACCATAAAACAACCCTCATCAAGCCAGCCAAAGAAATAACAACGCAAACCGTGAACCTACAACGCGGGGAAAAGGGGTTTTCGCACACACAACATAACGGGAAACTGCATCACAAACGTAAAATAAGTAATTTGAAAACCAGAGGAAACGGAGCAAGTTTTAAGCAACGAGAGGAAAAGGAAACGCCGTATCGACATTGAAAGACTGAACAAAACGCCGTTTCCGCTGACTTCGTTTCATACTCATCTCCGCTGCACAAAGGGTTGCGACGGAAATGCAAAAGCCGGGGAGGAAAGGGAAGGAGATAAAACGTGTGTGTGTTGGTTGAGACGACGTTTAGCGAGGGAAGCTATGAGACAGCAGACAGGAACCGTTATGACGCCTTGAAGTTTGATACATGAAGACATTAGAAGACTCCGAGTGACCGCAGAGCAGGCAGTCGGAAACGAATCATCAACCGAAACGGTCGTCCGCAGTAAGTAAAAAAATAAACGCAAGTCAACAATTCCACATGTCGTCCTCAGCGCCAAAGTCGAAGTCGCCGTCGCGGCAGCCGTCGCCGCCGACGCTGCCGTCAGTGACAACGCCAGCGTACGGCGTCATCGTGCTGTCGAGTGACGAGGAAGGGGAGCGTCGCCGACCACTCCTCACACACCGCGGACTGCGCATCTATCGCGACGATTATGAGCGGATTTCGGCAGGTCGTTTCTTGAACGACACGCTGATTGATTTCTACCTACCGCTGATGCTCAGTCGCAGATCGACTGAACTGTGTAGGAATACACACATCTTCAGCACGCATTTCTTCTCACAGTTGAAGAATTGTTACCACTCGGAAAGTGGGCGAAAGCGAATGCGAGCATGGACGCGCGGCGTCGACGCCGCGTCGAAGGCATTGATAGTGGTGCTAATCAATGAAGACTGCCACTGGATTCTGGCCATTATTCGGCGGTACAACACACCGGAGGGGCGAAAGGACATCCTCGTATTCGACTCCCTACAGCAACACGAGAAGGCACACGTCCCGCGACTACTACGAGAATATTTGACGGACGTGTTGCATACGGCCGTTACGGCAGAGACGCTGCCAGCGTTTAACGTGCAAGTTCCACAACAGCGAAACTCGACGGACTGTGGCGCATTCCTGCTTCACTTTGCGAGTCTTTTCCTACGAAGGCCGACACTACCATATCACAGAAGGGATTTCAGCCGATGGTTTCCCCCAAACGACGCTGAAGACAAAAGACGCAACCTGGCCTGGGCAGTTCAGTTGCTGTTAACACCGGACGAGCGGGAGGCACTGCCGAAACTTTACCTGCCACAGGAAAAGATGCTGCCGACAGCGATGCCACCAATAGAGGAGATATCGGCAAGAAGGATCAAGGAGCAGGAAGTCACCGCACATCCCGACAGAAACGAAAGCAGCAGCAGCAGCAACAGCAGCAGCAGAAGCAGCAGCAGCAACAGCAGCAGCAGCAGCGAAGATAGCGACAACGACGCTAAGAGAGAGATGGCGCCCATCAGAGCAAAAACCACGAAACAGCCACGCCCAGTAACGCCCCACACGCCAACCCAGAGACCCACGGCCGTTGTAACCACCCCTCACCGCCGGGCGCTAGGAGGAGGGAACGACAACAGACTGGACCAGAAGCCGCGGTCCCAATGGCGCCCGGACGAGGGTTTCTGGAGGGGTTGCCAGCTTCGCTTCCGGCATCGCCTACAGGCACCGCGATGAGCATAGACACCGACTGGGACACAGAAACCACACCCGTGGACAGTCGTTCAGGAACCACACCCGTGAACAGTAATTTCAAAACCACACCATAAGGACTCGCAGTCAGCATCGCAAGGACCTCAATTCGGCATCGCAAGGACTCGCAGTCAGCATCGCAAGGACCTCAAGTCGGCATCGCAAGGACTCGCAGTCAGCATCGCAAGGACCTCAAGTCGGCATCGCAAGGACTCGCAGTCAGCATCGCAAGGACCTCAGCCGACGTCGCAGTCAACGTCTCAGTCGACGTCGCAGCCAACGTCTCAGCCGACGTCGCAGTCAACATCTCAGTCGACGTCGCAGCCAACGTCGCAGTCAACATCTCAGTCAACGTCTCAGTCGACGTCGCAGTCAACGTCTCAGCCGACGTCGCAGTCATCGTCTCAGTTTACGCCGCCGCATCTACGCCGCCGCGTCATAAATCTACAACATTAGCTACAGCACCGTGGAGGTTTAAATCAAGTGAGAAAACATAAGAAACGTCGTTTCTTGCAAGCGTAACTACATAGTTACAACGCCCTGTCGGTCTGTTGGGTTTTTACTCCGCGACAGTAGGACGGCCGGTCTGTTGGGTTTTTACTCCGCAGCTATTTACATTTAACGCTCTGTCGGTCTGTAGGGTTTTTACTCCGCGACAGTAGGACAGCCGGTCTGTTGGGTTTTTACTCCGCGGCTATTTACATTTAACGCCCTGTCGGTCTGTTGGGTTTTTACTCCGCGACAGTAGGACGGCCGGTCTGTTGGGTTTTTACTCCGCGGCTATTTACATTTAACGCTCTGTCGGTCTGTAGGGTTTTTACTTCGCGACAGTAGGACAGCCGGTCTGTTGGGTTTGTACTGTTGGGTTTTTACTCCGCGGCTATTTACATTTAACGCCCTGTCGGTCTGTTGGGTTTTTACTCCGCGACAGTAGGACGGCCGGTCTGTTGGGTTTTTACTCCGCGGCTATTTACATTTAACGCCCTGTCGGTCTGTTGGGTTTTTACTCCGCGACAGTAGGACGGCCGGTCTGTTGGGTTTTTACTACGCGGCTATTTACATTTAACGCCCTGTCGGTCTGTTGGGTTTTTACTCCGTGACAGTAGGACGGCCGGTCTGTTGGGTTTTTACTCCGCGGCTATTTACATTTAACGCCCTGTCGGTCTGTTGGGTTTTTACTCCGCGACAGTGGACACACTAATCAAAGTCTCTTTTCAGCATAGATTTGTAAGATAACCAAATAATCGACATGCTCTTAATCACAACCTCTGTTTCAGCCTAACGATCATAAACTTTGTTTCAGGCTCTTAATCATAAACTCTGTTTCAGCCTAACGATCATAAACTTTGTTTCAGGCTCTTAATCATAAACTCTGTTTCAGCCTAACGATCATAAACTCTGTTTCAGCCAAACGATTGTAAACTTGTTAAATAAAACTTATCTTAGCTAAAACGTATCTATAAGCATATTTCAAACTATTATAATTTCTGTCAAGATTTAATTAAATAAAGTTGTTAGTATCGAAATCGGTGTATTGCGTTCAAATTAATAAATAACTGGACGAGACCTTGGACTGGACTGAGTGATATCCAGGCGAGAGAGGAAAAGCATCGTTACAGTCGGTAGAGCATTGGACTGGACTGAGTGATATCCAGGCGAGAGAGGAAAAGCATCGTTACAATGTTCATATTCAGGATTATGTTGATGTTCAGGTTGATGTTGATGTTTAAGCTAATGTTGAGAATTGGTTGATGTTGGCGAACGGTTGATGTTGATGATCGGTTGATGTTGATGTTCAGGATTATGTTGATGTTCAGGTTGATGTTGATGTTCACGATGATGTTGATGTTCGGGATGATGTTGATGTTCAGGTTGATGTTGATGTTCAGGTTAATGTTGATGTTCACGATGATGTTGATGTTCAGGTTGATGTTGATATTCAGGATTATGTTGATGTTCAGGTTGATGTTGATGTTTAAGCTAATGTTGAGAATCGGTTGATGTTGGTGAACGGTTGATGTTGTTGATCGGTTGATCTTGATGTTCAGAATTATGTTGATGTTCAGGTTAATGTTGATGTTCACGATGATGTTGATGTTTAGGTTGATGTTGGTGTTTAGATTGACGTTCATGTTCAGGATGATGTTGATAATAAGGTTGATATTGACGATCGGTTGATGTTGATGATCGGTTGAGGTTAATGTTCAGGATTATGCTGATGTTCAGGTTGATGTTGATGTTCAGGTTAGTGTTGATGTCCAGGATGATGTTGATGTTCAGGATGATGTTGATGTTCAGGTTCATTTTAATGTTCGGGTTAATGTTGATATTCATGTTCACGGTGGGGTTGATGTTTAGGATGATGTAGATGTTAAGGTTGATGTTGATAATCAGGTTGATCTTGACGTTTAGGTTAATTTTGATGTTCAGGATGATGTTGATGTTCAGGTTGATGTTGATATTCAGGTTGATGTTGATGTTCAGGTTGATCTTGAGGTTTAGGTTGATGTTGATGTTCAGGATGATGTTAATGTTCAGGTTGATGTTGATATTTAGGTTGATTTGATGTTCAGGTTGATGTTGATGTTCAGGTTGATGTTGATGTTCACGATGATATTGATGTTCAGGATGATCTTGATGATCAGGTTAGTGTTGTGGATCGGTTGATGTTGACGATCGGTTGATGTTGATGATCGGTTGATGTTGATGTTTAGAATTATGTTGATGTTCAGGATGACGTTGATGATCGGTTGGTGTTGATTTTCACGATGATGTTGATGTTCAGGATGATGTTGATGTTCAGGTTTAATTTGATGTTCAGGTTGATGATGATGTTCAGGATGATATTGATTTTCAGGATCATGTTAATGACCAGGATAATGTTGATGTTCAGGTTGATGTTGATGTTCATGTTCACGGTGGGGTGATGTTTAGGATGATGTAGATGTTCAGGTTGATGTTGATAATCAGGATGATGTTGATGTTCGGGTTGATGTTGATGTTTAGATTGATGTTGATGTTCAGGTTGATGTTGATGTTCAGGATGATGTTGATTTTCAGGATCAAGTTAATGACCAGGATGATGTTGATGTTAATGTTGATGTACATGTTCAGGATGACGTTGATGATCAGTTGGTGTTGATGTTCGCGATGATGTTGTTGTTCAGGATGATGTTGATGTTCAGGTTGATGTTGATGTTCAGGTTGATGTTGATGTTCAGGTTGATGTTGATGTTCACGATGATGTTGATGTTTAGGATGATGTCGATGTTCAGGTGTATTGTGATGTTAAGGTTAATGTTGATGTGCATGTTCACGATGGGGTTGATGTTTAGGCTGATGTAGATGTTGATGTTTAGGATTGTGTTGATGTTCAGGTTGATGTTGTTGTTCAGGATGACGTTGATGATCGGTTGGTGTTGATGTTTACGATGATTTTGATGTTCAGGATGATGTTCACGTTCAGGTTTATTTTGATGTTCGGGTTAATGTTGATGTTCATGTTCACGATGGGGTTGATGTTTAGGATGATGTAGATGTTCAGGTTGATGTTGATGTTCAGGTTAATGTTGATGTTCAGGTTGATGTTGATGTTCACGATGATGTTGATATTTAGGATGATGCTGATTTCAGGTTTATTGTGATGTTCAGGTTGATGTTGATGTTCAGGTTGATGTTGATGTTCACGATGATGTTGATGGTTAGGATGATGTTGATGTTCAGGTTATTTTGATGTTCAGGTTAATGTTGATGTTCATGCTCACGATGGGGTTGATGTTTAGGATGATGTAGATGTTCAGGTTGATGTTCACGATCGGTTGATGTTGATGATCGGTTGATGTTGATGTTTAGGATTATGTTGATGTTCAGGTTGATGTTGATGTTCAGGATGACGTTGATGATCGGTTTGTGTTGATGTTTACGATGATTTTGATGTTCAGGATGATGTTCACGTTCAGGTTTATTTTGATGTTCGGGTTAATGTTGATGTTGATCTTCACGATGGGGTTGATGCTCAGGATGATGTAGATTTTCAGGTTGATGTTGATGTTCAGGTTGGTGTTGATGTCCAGGATGATGTTGATGTTCAGGATGATGTTGATGTTCAGGTTCATTTTAATGTTCGGGTTAATGTTGATATTCATCTTCACGGTAGGGTTGATGTTTAGGATGATGCAGATGTTCAGGTTGATGTTGATAATCAGGTTGATCTTGAGGTTTAGGTTGATTTTGATTTTCAGGATGATGTTGACGATCGGTTGATGTTGATGATCGGTTGATGTTGATGTTCAGGACGATGTTGATGTGCAGGTTGATGTTGATGTTTAGGTTGATGTTGATGTTCAGGTTGATGTTGGTGTTCAGGATGATGTTGATTTTCAGGATCATGTTAATGACCAGGATGATGTTGATGTTCATGTTCACGATGGGGTTGATGTTTAGGATGATGTAGATGTTCAGGTTGATGTTGATGTTCAGGTTGATCTTCAGGTTCAGGTTGATGTTGATGTTTAGGTTGATGTTGATGTTCAGGTTGATGTTGATGTTCAGAATGATGTTGATTTTCAGGATCATGTTAATGACCAGGATGATTTTGATGTTAGTGTTGATGTTCACGTTCAGGATGACGTTGATGATCAGTTGGTGTTCATGTTCGCGATGATGTTGTTGTTCAGGATGATGTTGATGTTCAGGTGTATTGTGATGTTCAGATTAATGTTGATGTGCATGTTCACGATGGGGTTGATGTTTAGGCTGATGTAGATGTTGATGTTTAGGATTAGTTTGATGTTCGGGTTAATGTTGATGTTCATATTCACGATGGGGTTGATGTTAAGGATGATGTAGATGTTCAGGTTGATGTTGATGTTCAGGTTAATGTTGATGTTCAGGTTGATGTTGATGTTCACGATGATGTTGATGTTTAGGATGATGCTGATGTTCAGGTTTATTGTGATGTTCAGGTTGATGTTGATGTTCAGGTTGATGTTGATTTTCATGTTCAGGATGATGTTGATCTTCACGATGGGGTTGATGCTCAGGATGATGTAGATTTTCAGGTTGATGTTGATGTTCAGGTTGATGTTCATGTTCAGGATGATGTTGATGATCAGGTTGATATTGACGATCGGTTGATGTTGATGATCGGTTGAGGTTGATGTTCAGGATTATGCTGATGTTCAGGTTGATGTTGATGTTCAGGTTGGTGTTGATGTCCAGGATGATGTTGATGTTCAGGATGATGTTGATGTTCAGGTTCATTTTAATGTTCGGGTTAATGTTGATATTCATCTTCACGGTGGGGTTGATGTTTAGGATGATGCAGATGTTCAGGTTGATGTTGATAATCAGGTTGATCTTGAGGTTTAGGTTGATTTTGATGTTCAGGATGATGTTGATGTTCAGGTTGATGTTGATGTTCAGGTTGATGTTGATGTTCAGGTGGATTTGATGTTCAGGTTGATGTTGATGTTCAGGTTGATGTTGATGTTCACGATGATGTTGATGTTTAGGATGATGCTGATGTTCAGGTTTATTGTGATGTTCAGGTTGATGTTGATGTTCAGGTTGATGTTGATGTTCATGTTCAGGATGATGTTGATCTTCACGATGGGGTTGATGTTCAGGATGATGTAGATTTTCAGGTTGATGTTGATGTTCAGGTTGATGTTGATGTTCAGGATGATGTTCACGTTCAGGTTTATTTTGATGTTCGGCTTAATGTTGATGTTCATGTTCGCGATGATTTTGATGTTCAGGATGATGTTCAAGTTCAGGTTTATTTTGATGATCGGGTTAATGTTGATGTTCATGTTAACGATGGGGTTGATGTTTAGGATGATGTAGATGTTCAGGTTGATGTTGATGTTCAGGTTAATGTTGATGTTCAGTTTGATGTTGATGTTCACGGTGATGTTGATGTTTAGGATGATGCTGATGTTCAGGTTTATTGTGATGTTCAGGTTGATGTTGATGTTCATGTTCAGGATGATGTTGATCTTCACGATGGGGTTGATGCTCAGGATGATGTAGATTTTCAGGTTGATGTTGATGTTCAGGTTGATGTTCATGTTCAGGATGATGTTGATGATCAGGTTGATATTGACGATCGGTTGATGTTGATGATCGGTTGAGGTTGATGTTCATGATTATGCTGATGTTCAGGTTCATTTTAATGTTCGGGTTAATGTTGATATTCATCTTCACGGTGGGGTTGATGTTTAGGATGATGCAGATGTTCAGGTTGATGTTGATAATCAGGTTGATCTTGAGGTTTAGGTTGATTTTGATGTTCAGGATGATGTTGATGTTCAGGTTGATGTTGATGTTAATGTTCAGGTTGATGTTGATGTTCAGGTTGATTTGATGTTCAGGTTCATTTTAATGTTCGGGTTAATGTTGATATTCATCTTCACGGTGGGGTTGATGTTTGGGATGATGCAGATGTTCAGGTTGATGTTGATAATCAGGTTGATCTTGAGGTTTAGGTTGATTTTGATGTTCAGGATGATGTTGATGTTCAGGTTGATGTTAATGTTCAGGTTGATGTTGATGTTCAGGTTGATTTGATGTTCAGGTTGATGTTGATGTTCAGGTTGATGTTGATATTCACGATGATATTGATGTTCAGGATTATGTTGATGATCAGGTTAGTGTTGACGATCGGTTGATGTTGATGTTCAGGACGATGTTGATGTGCAGGTTGATGTTGATATTTAGGTTGATGTTGATGTTCAGGTTGATCTTGAGGTTTAGGTTGATTTTGATGTTCAGGATGATGTTGATGTTCAGGTTGATGTTAATGTTCAGGTTGATGTTGATGTTCAGGTTGATTTGATGTTCAGGTAGATGTTGATGTTCAGGTTGATGTTGATATTCACGATGATATTGATGTTCAGGATGATGTTGATGATCAGGTTAGTGTTGACGATCGGTTGATGTTGACGATCGGTTGATGTTGATGATCGGTTGATGTTGATGTTCAAGACGATGTTGATGTGCAGGTTGATGTTGATGTTTAGGTTGATGTTGATGTTCAGGTTGATGTTGATGTTCAGGATGATGTTGATTTTCAGGATCATGTTAATGACCAGGATGATGTTGATGTTCATGTTCACGATGGGGTTGATGTTTAGGATGATGTAGATGTTCAGGTTGATCTTCAGGTTCAGGTTGATGTTGATGTTTAGGTTGATGTTGATGTTCAGGTTGATGTTGATGTTCAGGATGATGTTGATTTTCAGGATCATGTTAATGACCAGGTTGATGTTGATGTTAATGTTGATGTTCATGTTCAGGATGACGTTGATGATCAGTTGGTGTTGATGTTCGCGATGATGTTGTTGTTCAGGATGATGTTGATGTTCAGGTTGATGTTGATGTTCAGGTTGATGTTGATGTTCAAGTTGATGTTGATGTTCACGATGATGTTGATGTTTAGGATGATGTTGCTGTTCAAGTGTATTGTGATGTTCAGAGTAATGTTGATGTGCATGTTCACGATGGGGTTGATGTTCAGGTTGATATTGACGATCGATTGATGTTGATGATCGGTTGAGGTTGATGTTCAGGATTATATTGATGTTAAGATGATGATGCTGTTCAGTTTGATGTTTATGTTCACGATGATGTTGATATTTAGGATGATGTTGATGTTCAGGTTATTTTGATGTTCAGGTTAATGTTGATGTTCATGTTCAAGATGGGGTTGATGTTTAAGATTATGTAGATGTTCAGGTTGACGTTGATGTTTAGGTTGATGATGAGGATCAGGTTGATGTTGATGTTCATGATGATGTTGATATTCAGGCTGATTTTGATGTTTATGTTGATGTTGATGTTGATGATCAGTTGATGTTGTTGTTCAGGTTGATGTTGATGTTCAGGATGATGTTGATGATCGTTTGGTTTTGATGTTCATGTTGATGTTGATGTTAACGATGATGTTGACGTTCAGGTTGATTTGATGTTCAGGTTGATGTTGATGTTCAGGTTGATGTTGATGTTCACGATGATATTGTTGTTCAGGATGATGTTGATGATCAGGTTAGTGTTGACGATCGGTTGATGTTGACGATCGGTTGATGTTGATGATCGGTTGATGTTGATGATCGGTTGATGTTGATGTTTAGGATTATATTGATGTTGATGTTCAGGATGACGTTGATGATCGGTTGGTGTTGATGTTTACGATGATTTTGATGTTCAGGATGATGTTCACGTTCAGGTTTATTTTGATGTTCGGGTTAATGTTGATGTTCATGTTCACGATGGGGTTGATGTTTAGGATGATGTAGATGTTCAGGTTGATGTTGATGTTCAGGTTAATGTTGATGTTCAGGTTGATGTTGATGTTCACGATGATGTTGATGTTTAGGATGATACTGATGTTCAGGTTTATTGTGATGTTCAGGTTGATGTTGATGTTCAGGTTGATGTTGATGTTCATGTTCAGGATGATGTTGATCTTCACGATGGGGTTGATGTTCAGGATGATGTAGATTTTCAGATTGATGTTGATGTTCACGATGATGTTGATGTTGTTGATGTTTAGGATGATGTAGATTTTCAGGTTGATGTTGATGTTCAGGTTAATGTTGATGTTCAGGTTGATGTTGATGTTCACGATGATTTTGATGTTCAGGATTATGCTGATGTTCAAGTTGATGTTGATGTTCAGGTTGATGTTGATGTTTAGGATTATGTTGATGTTCAGGTTGATGTTGATGTTCAGGATGACGTTGATGATCGGTTGGTGTTGATGTTTACGATGATTTTGATGTTCAGGATGATGTTCACGTTCAGGTTTATTTTAATGTTCGGGTTAATGTTGATGTTCATGTTCACGATGGGGTTGATGTTTAGGATGATGTAGATGTTCAGGTTGATGTTGATGTTCAGGTTAATGTTGATGTTCAGGTTGATGTTGATGTCCAGGATGATGTTGATGTTCAGGATGATGTTGATGTTCAGGTTCATTTTAATGTTCGGGTTAATGTTGATATTCATCTTCACGGTGGGGTTGATGTTTAGGATGATGCAGATGTTCAGGTTGATGTTGATAATCAGGTTGATCTTGAGGTTTATGTTGATTTTGATGTTCAGGATGATGTTGATGATCAGGTTAGTGTTGATATTCACGATGATATTGATGTTCAGGATGATGTTGATGATCAGGTTAGTGTTGACGATCGGTTGATGTTGACGATCGGTTGATGTTGATGTTCTGTTGATGTTGATGTTCAGGACGATGTTGATCTGCAGGTTGATGTTGATGTTTAGATTGATG
Source organism: Thecophora atra (assembly GCA_937620795.1). Classification (NCBI taxonomy): domain Eukaryota; kingdom Metazoa; phylum Arthropoda; class Insecta; order Diptera; family Conopidae; genus Thecophora; species Thecophora atra. Next base: position 65,637,175 of record OW569398.1, read on the forward strand.
TTGATGTTCAGGTTGATGTTGATGTTTAGGATGTTGTTGATTTTCAGGATCATGTTAATGACCAGGATGATGTTGATGTTCATGTTCACGATGGGGTTGATATTTAGGATGATGTAGATGTTCAGGTTGATGTTGATGTTCAGGTTGATCTTCAGGTTCAGGTTGATGTTGATGTTCAGGATGATGTTAATGTTCACGATGATGTTGATTTTTAGGATGATTTTGATGTACAGGTTTATTTTGATGTTCATGTTAATGTTGATGTTCATGTTGTAACGATCAAACCTCGTTACAAGAATAAATTCCCATATGGAAGTAATTAAGCTTGAACAATAACACTTACGCACAAATATTTATCGTTTAAGAAGAACAGAACTAGCAACAAAACATTTACATATCGATCAAACAAGACGAAACACAGTAGAATATACACACTGATATACATGCCGACATACGAAGAGAGACGTACGCCGAAATCAACGAGAGACAACAACAACAACACCAGGCAACGCTTACTACAACCAGCTACACACATATTAAAGATAACAAAACCGGATTCTGCATTAAGAGAATACAAAAATAAGCAAACTTACACTCGCGTTGACCAGATATACATTCCTACATACGACAACCAGAGTAAAATAAAACAGAAGGAATACAAACAGACCACGAAGAATAGAAAGGGAATTAACACAGGAAACCTGTTTCTTCCAAGTGACCGCATGTAAACAAGTATACATCTACTGACATATATGAAGATATGCGAATAAATAGCAACCAGCCGACGGACAAAATAATGATTGGAATTTGCCTCCGTTCACGGCCGATTCCATTGGAAATATCGTATGATTCACACATGATTTATTTCGAGTGTCGCTTTTAACGAGCTCATCCGAACATTTTAGATCAGCTCTTGATCGACACAAGCACTGATATCCACGCATAGCAGTGCCGTTGGCAAGGTTAGCTCTTTTGGATAGGTATTCTAGTGGCCCTAGAAAACCTTTTTAAATACATATCGACCACATTTGTGGCTCTTTTATTTTTAAGTATTTGTAAGGAAAACGACCCTTAGTTGGCTCTCGACCGCAAAAGCGGCTCTTTAAACGACCCTTAGTTGGCTCTTTAAACGACCCTTAGTTGGCTCTTTAAAACGACCCTTAGTTGGCTCTTGACCGCAAAAGCGGCTCTTTAAACGACCCTTAGTTGGCTCTTTAAAACGACCCTTAGTTGGCTCTTGACCGCAAAAGCGGCTCTTTAAACGACCCTTAGTTGGCTCTTTAAAACGACCCTTAGTTGGCTCTTGACCGCAAAAGCGGCTCTTTAAACGACCCGTAGTTGGCTCTTTAAACGACCCTTAGTTGGCTCTTGACCGCAAAAGCGGCTCTTTAAACGACCCGTAGTTAGCTCTTTAAACGACCCTTAGTTGGCTCTTTAAAACGACCCTTAGTTGGCTCTTGACCGCATAAGCGGCTCTTTAAAAACGACCCTTAGTTGGCTCTTGACCGCCACAGCGGCTCTTTATAAATTATAAGGTATTCTAAGTATTATAAAAATTGTTAAGGAAATTAAATAAAAACGATATTAGGAATCGCGTCCGAGCTGAACTCTCTGAGTCAGTGCTAGATTGGTTGAAACACCAATCGAACGAAATTCGGAAACGCAGCTTAAAATATTGTTCGCAAGAGGTTACGAGACCCACTTGCCACGAACCCTGGGACGAGTGAGCTATTCCCGGCTGGGAAAGGAAAACTCGTCGTTACAAATGGCGCCCGAGCAGGGACCGCTTCCCTCTGGAAGCGGCTCATTAGATATACAAAACGAACAACAGATTGTTCAAAGCGGCGGTGCTTCGACACAAAGAAGTAACTCACCACAGCCGCGAAACAACTCCTCTGGTAGCTGTTCGTCAAACGCATCAAACGAACAGCAGATTACTCAAGCAGGCGGTGCTCCCGTAAGAGAAGTAACTCACCGCATCAGCAAAACACGCCAAGCGTCTCGCCAGATCAACTCAGCAACACAAAAATTAGCAATGCTCCGAACCTACAACCGAGTAGTTCAGTACATCACCACGACAGTAAGGAAGAACCTCTGCCAGAGGGCTTAAGCTTCATCTATAAACTAAGAAAAGATGAACTAGAAGCACAAATGAAACTTCTAAACTTGCCAATAGAGGACACTGAGCAATTCATGGCAGCAATTCAAAGACGCCGCCATGACATTTTTCTTAACTCCACGATACCTGCAAAGGTTAGAGGAAGAGATAATCCGTAAACGGCAAGGGCCTCGTGAAAAGGCAAAAGAATATATTATGAGTGTCATGAACATGATACGACAACACCCACGCATGCACCAAGCCGACCATTTAGATCGGATCTACGAAGGTTTGCGACCCGAATATCGCCTTTACATAAGACGCCGTGATTTCACCAACTTGGACTCCCTCATGAGCCAAACAGATGAGTACGATCACATTCGCGGCGAAGAAGGACGACAACAACGGCCTCATATGTCCCACTGTGTCACGACTCAACCATATTGCCGGAAAACTCACTGCTGGCGGTGCGGGAAACCTGGCCATAAAAGAAGGAATTGCCGAGGAAGACCCCGATTATTCTGCTCCCACTGTGGCGGAGCTGGGACATTAACCAAAAATTGTAGTTGTCACAAGGTAACCACCAGCCTCGACATCAACCCAACGCACATACCAATGCTTAGAGTGCCAGTTCGCTGCCACAATAAATACCTCGATGCGCTCATAGACACAGGTGCCTCGCTGACATTCATTGGGACGAAGCTAAACAATTATCTCCAAAGAAACCACGTCGAATGGTCAGACAACACCCAATGGCTGGCGCTGGCAAATAATCAACAAATATCGATTACGAGGAGCTACACTGTGAGACTCACCATCCACGACTATTCGGTGAAACACACCGTACATTTCCTCCCAGGTCTACAAGAAGACTTGATCGTCGGTATGGACTTGCTGGCGCGACTCCAGTACAAATTTGAAATAATAGGAAGAAACGTAATTACGACATCGTTGTCAACACGACCACAACTCTACCGTATCACCACCCAAACTGACGCTGAAGACATCATCCAAAGGTTTTGCGAAAAGGAGCGCAACAAAATGGAAATGATCTCTACACTCTGCAATATCGACCAACACACGATTCGAGTAAACACCGAGGTGCCATTTAAACAGCGCTATTATCCCCGCAACCCGGCCATGCAGCACGTTATTAATAAAAAAATTGATGAGCTACTTAAAGAGAAGAAAATCGAACCATCTAAGAGCTCCTACAGCTCAGCTATCGTCCTCGTGCGGAAGAAACAGGGGACCTGGAGGTTATGCATCGATTATCGACAGCTTAATAAAATCAGCACTCGCGATGCATACCCCCTACCTCAAATTCATTCGGCATTCACACAGATCCAGAAAAAATCCGCGCCATGCGAGATCTCCTGCCCCCAAAGAATGTTAAACAACTGCGGCAAGTATTAGGTACCGCCTCATGGTATCGCCGTTTCGTCAAAGACTTCTCCACCACTACAGCGCCGCTCACGCTGCTACTCAAAAAGAGAAGCGCTTGGGCGTGGGGCCCGCTGCAAGAAGACGCCTTTAATAAACTCAAAACCGCCCTCACCAGCGCACCTGTATTGGGCTGCCCCGACTTCAGTAAACCGTTTATATTGCAGACCGATGCCAGCGACACTGGGCTCGGAGTAGTGTTAACGCAGAAGAACGAATCAGACGAGAGTGTCATAGCTTATGCCAGCCGAATGTTAAACGAGTTGGAAAGAAAGTATTCCACCACAGAAAAAGAATGTTTGGCAATCCTGTACGGCATCCGGAAACTACGGCCATACTTGGAGGGTTACAGATTTACCGTCATCACCGATCACCACTCGCTCCGCTGGTTACATACACTACAAAACCCGTCAGGTCGACTTGCTCGTTGGGCCCTTGAACTCCAACAGTATGATTTCGAAATAGTATACCGCAAGGGAGCATTAAACGTGGTAGCTGATACGTTGTCCAGGCAGGCTACTCCCCCCGCCGACCCAACCAGTAGCGTCCAGTTGTTGAATATTCAACACACCGACTGGTATGAGGAAACCTTCCGCCACACCCAAGAACGGACCCCCGACAGCACCCCCTTTCGCATTCATCACGGGAAATTGTATAAGCAGATTCGAAATCAATGGAAGTTGGTCATTCCGTCGCAACAAGTCTCACAGGTGCTGAACGAAGTTCATGACCACGCTACCGCCGGTCATTACGGCTACCGAAAAACCCTACGACGAGCACAGGAAAATTTCTTTTGGCCCAGAATGCATGCCGACATTCGAAACCATATCAAAACATGCATACCGTGTGCCCAGTATAAACCCAGAGTAGGAGCCCCAGTAGGACTTATGACTACCACAACCGCAAAGGAGCCGTGGCAGATAGTTAGCACTGATTTTATTGGCCCCCTACCGCGTTCGAAAAAGGGTAACACTGCTCTCCTGGTCTTCATGGACAAATTCACCAAATGGGTCGAACTCATACTCGTGCGCCAAGCCACTAGCAGTATGGTTGCCCACTACTTACGAGAACGGGTGATATTCCGCTACGGCTGCCCCAGGCTACTCATTTCAGACAACGGCACACCATACACGAGCTTACTAGTCAAACAACTTATTAACGACTTCGGCATCCAACATCAATTTACCGCCGCATACGCACCTCAAGGGAACCCCACGGAACGCATTAACCGCGTCATCAAAACCATGATGGCCATATATAACAAAGACGATCATCGGGACTGGGACGTCCGCCTACCGGAGATGATGTTCGCCATAAATACGGCTATTCAAGATTCTACTCAGCTCAGTCCAGCCGAATTAAACTATAGTAGGAACCAAAAGGCCACTCAACAGCAAAAAAGGTACTATGACCTACGAAGGCGCGAATGGCGGCCCCAACTAGGCGACACCGTGCTCCGGAAGAATCACGTGTTATCCTCGGCAGAGAAAAACTTTCCTTTTATTATACATTCTTTTATTTCACCGAATATCGTGTTATTAAGAAAAGACCCACACCAATCGGGAAAATGTGTCAAGGTTCATATTAACGACCTGAAGCCATTTGCCTTAAGCCAGCTCGCTAAGGGTCGCTCATCTTTAAATTTACTAAACTCAGCCGGAGACTATAAATACAACGCATCCTCTCCTTTACAGCCAGTACGACATGAACAGCCAAAGGAGACGCACGCAACCGCAACGTCCAGGCAAGCCCTGGGACCAACCCATGCCGCCACTGGAGTATCGGCCACCGTTCGAAGGTCGCGTAAACGTAGCAGCGAAACAGCCACTGCAAATATTAAGTGTCCGCACCATCCAACCAGTCACACTGAAGAAAAAGGCACGTGTGGCTCATACTCCGAAGCCGACGCAAAGAGCGTACCACCCAGCAAGCAACACCACAACCCTCCGCAACTCATAAAGGATGCCGAGAAACCCACCACCAATACCGCCAGTGAACCGGACAGCAAACCAACAACCTCGCGACAAGCTCCCATACCAACCGTGGCCTTAACATCACGTCCCGACAAACGCATCCGGAAAATCAACGATCCACTCCCGGCCATCCATCTCGAACCACAGCCGACCACCGAACGACGCCAGTTCATCTTGAAGAGACGTGGTGGTCCCGTTCACGTAACAACACAAGACGGTTGGGCTTGTTTACAGTGGAGACAAAAAAGGCGCATCATAGCCACCAACCAGGACCGGTCTGACAACACTCCTGACTTCACTCAGAAGAAGAAGGAGTAACTATCATCACTTATCGATTTGCAATTTCTGAAATATACTTTTATATATACTGTATACGTTTTTTTTATATATATATCTCTTGAATTATATACTTTTTATTTTCTTATTAAAAACAAATGAATTATGATTACTTTAAAATATTGTCTTTAGATTCAATAATAAATAAATAAATGAATAAATAACAATAAAAAAAAAAAAAAAAAAAAGGAAAAAAAAAAAATAAATAATGTATATGTATATATAAATATATATATATATATATTTATCGGGAAGTCGTGCTGAACCCGCTCGAGTCAGTGAAAGTTTCTGCCTCGGCAGAAGTGCATAAGTCGCTTCCACGATAATTATCAATATTATTATTTTCTTATTTCTATTTCGCTCTAAGTAGGGATAGGATGTAACGATCAAACCTCGTTACAAGAATAAATTCCCATATGGAAGTAATTAAGCTTGAACAATAACACTTACGCACAAATATTTATCGTTTAAGAAGAACAGAACTAGCAACAAAACATTTACATATCGATCAAACAAGACGAAACACAGTAGAATATACACACTGATATACATGCCGACATACGAAGAGAGACGTACGCCGAAATCAACGAGAGACAACAACAACAACACCAGGCAACGCTTACTACAACCAGCTACACACATATTATAGATAACAAAACCGGATTCTGCATTAAGAGAATACAAAAATAAGCAAACTTACACTCGCGTTGACCAGATATACATTCCTACATACGACAACCAGAGTAAAATAAAACAGAAGGAATACAAACAGACCACGAAGAATAGAAAGGGAATTAACACAGGAAACCTGTTTCTTCCAAGTGACCGCATGTAAACAAGTATACATCTACTGACATATATGAAGATATGCGAATAAATAGCAACCAGCCGACGGACAAAATAATGATTGGAATTTGCCTCCGTTCACGGCCGATTCCATTGGAAATATCGTATGATTCACACATGATTTATTTCGAGTGTCGCTTTTAACGAGCTCATCCGAACATTTTAGATCAGCTCTTGATCGACACAAGCACTGATATCCACGCATAGCAGTGCCGTTGGCAAGGTTAGCTCTTTTGGATAGGTATTCTAGTGGCCCTAGAAAACCTTTTTAAATACATATCGACCACATTTGTGGCTCTTTTATTTTTAAGTATTTGTAAGGAAAACGACCCTTAGTTGGCTCTCGACCGCAAAAGCGGCTCTTTAAACGACCCTTAGTTGGCTCTTTAAAACGACCCTTAGTTGGCTCTTGACCGCAAAAGCGGCTCTTTAAACGACACTTAGTTGGCTCTTTAAAACGACCCTTAGTTGGCTCTTGACCGCAAAAGCGACTCTTTAAAGGACCCTTAGTTGGCTCTTTAAAACGACCCTTAGTTGGCTCTTGACCGCAAAAGCGGCTCTTTAAACGACCCGTAGTTGGCTCTTTAAACGACCCTTAGTTGGCTCTTGACCGCAAAAGCGGCTCTTTAAACGACCCGTAGTTGGCTCTTTCAAACGACCCTTAGTTGGCTCTTTAAAACGACCCTTAGTTGGCTCTTGACCGCATAAGCGGCTCTTTAAAAACGACCCTTAGTTGGCTCTTGACCGCCACAGCGGCTCTTTATAAATTATAAGGTATTCTAAGTATTATAAAAATTGTTAAGGAAAATAAATAAAAACGATATTAGGAATCGCGTCCGAGCTGAACTCTCTGAGTCAGTGCTAGATTGGTTGAAACACCAATCGAACGAAATTCGGAAACGCAGCTTAAAATATTGTTCGCAAGAGGCTACGAGACCCACTTGCCACGAACCCTGGGACGAGTGAGCTATTCCCGGCTGGGAAAGGAAAACTCGTCGTTACAAATGGCGCCCGAGCAGGGACCGCTTCCCTCTGGAAGCGGCTCATTAGATATACAAAACGAACAACAGATTGTTCAAAGCGGCGGTGCTTCGACACAAAGAAGTAACTCACCACAGCCGCGAAACAACTCCTCTGGTAGCTGTTCGTCAAACGCATCAAACGAACAGCAGATTACTCAAGCAGGCGGTGCTTCCCGTAAGAGAAGTAACTCACCGCATCAGCAAAACACGCAAAGCGTCTCCCCAGATCAACTCAGCAACACAAAAATTAGCAATGCTCCGAACCTACAACCGAGTAGTTCAGTACATCACCACGACAGTAAGGAAGAACCTCTGCCAGAGGGCTTAAGCTTCATCTATAAACTAAGAAAAGATGAACTAGAAGCACAAATGAAACTTCTAAACTTGCCAATAGAGGACACTGTGAAAGAAATGAGACAACGCTTGAGCCAATACATAAAAGGACAGCGATCCCGACGGAATTCCGCAGAAAGCGGAGACTTAAAAAGCGATTCACTCACAGTACCTGTGACGCAGTCAAGGACTCTTCCACAAATTATGGTCCACGAGGTACAGCAACACAACTACCCCATGCAACAACCGCATGACAGTCGAGAGTGTGACGGTACGCAAATGGAATTTGCATTTTAACGGCTCACGCTCCGTTTTAGAATTTATAGAAAATATGGAAGAGCTGGCAAGCTGTTATAGCATTGATTACAACCGCTTGCTTTTGCCACTAAACGAACTGCTTCGCGACCGTGCCAGAGACTGGTGGCGCTACAAGCGAAGCGACGTAAAAACATGGCAGCAATTCAAAGACGCCGCCATGACATTTTTCTTACCTCCACGATACCTGCAAAGGTTAGAGGAAGAGATAATCCGTAAACGGCAAGGGCCTCGTGAAAAGGCAAAAGAATATATTATGAGTGTCATGAACATGATACGACAACACCCACGCATGCACCAAGCCGACCATTTAGATCGGATCTACGAAGGTTTGCGACCCGAATATCGCCTTTACATAAGACGCCGTGATTTCACCAACTTGGACTCCCTCATGAGCCAAACAGATGAGTACGATCACATTCGCGGCGAAGAAGGACGACAACAACGGCCTCATATGTCCCACTGTGTCACGACTCAACCATATTGCCGGAAAACTCACTGCTGGCGGTGCGGCAAACCTGGCCATAAAAGAGGGAATTGCCGAGGAAGACCCCGATTATTCTGCTCCCACTGTGGCGGAGCTGGGACATTAACCAAAAATTGTAGTTGTCACAAGGTAACCACCAGCCTCGACATCAACCCAACGCACATACCAATGCTTAGAGTGCCAGTTCGCTGCCACAATAAATACCTCGATGCGCTCATAGACACAGGTGCCTCGCTGACATTCATTGGGACGAAGCTAAACAATTATCTCCAAAGAAACCACGTCGAATGGTCAGACAACACCCAATGGCTGGCGCTGGCAAATAATCAACAAATATCGATTACGAGGAGCTACACTGTGAGACTCACCATCCACGACTATTCGGTGAAACACACCGTACATTTCCTCCCAGGTCTACAAGAAGACTTGATCGTCGGTATGGACTTGCTGGCGCGACTCCAGTACAAATTTGAAATAATAGGAAGAAACGTAATTACGACATCGTTGTCAACACGACCACAACTCTACCGTATCACCACCCAAACTGACGCTGAAGACATCATCCAAAGGTTTTGCGAAAAGGAGCGCAACAAAATGGAAATGATCTCTACACTCTGCAATATCGACCAACACACGATTCAAGTAAACACCGAGGTGCCATTTAAACAGCGCTATTATCCCCGCAACCCGGCCATGCAGCACGTCATTAATAAAGAAATTGATGAGCTACTTAAAGAGAAGAAAATCGAACCATCTAAGAGCCCCTACAGCTCAGCTATCGTCCTCGTGCGGAAGAAACAGGGGACCTGGAGGTTATGCATCGATTATCGACAGCTTAATAAAATCAGCACTCGCGATGCATACCCCCTACCTCAAATTCATTCGGCATTCACACAGATCCAGAAAAAATCCGCGCCATGCGAGATCTCCTGCCCCCAAAGAATGTTAAACAACTGCGGCAAGTATTAGGTACCGCCTCATGGTATCGCCGTTTCGTCAAAGACTTCTCCACCACTACAGCGCCGCTCACGCTGCTACTCAAAAAGAGAAGCGCTTGGGCGTGGGGCCCGCTGCAAGAAGACGCCTTTAATAAACTCAAAACCGCCCTCACCAGCGCACCTGTATTGGGCTGCCCCGACTTCAGTAAACCGTTTATATTGCAGACCGATGCCAGCGACACTGGGCTCGGAGTAGTGTTAACGCAGAAGAACGAATCAGACGAGAGTGTCATAGCTTATGCCAGCCGAATGTTAAACGAGTTGGAAAGAAAGTATTCCACCACAGAAAAAGAATGTTTGGCAATCCTGTACGGCATCCGGAAACTACGGCCATACTTGGAGGGTTACAGATTTACCGTCATCACCGATCACCACTCGCTCCGCTGGCTACATACACTACAAAACCCGTCAGGTCGACTTGCTCGTTGGGCCCTCGAACTCCAACAGTATGATTTCGAAATAGTATACCGCAAGGGAGCATTAAACGTGGTAGCTGATACGTTGTCCAGGCAGGCTACTCCCCCCGCCGACCCAACCAGTAGCGTCCAGTTGTTGAATATTCAACACACCGACTGGTATGAGGAAACCTTCCGCCACACCCAAGAACGGACCCCCGACAGCACCCCCTTTCGCATTCATCACGGGAAATTGTATAAGCAGATTCGAAATCAATGGAAGTTGGTCATTCCGTCGCAACAAGTCTCACAGGTGCTGAACGAAGTTCATGACCACGCTACCGCCGGTCATTACGGCTACCGAAAAACCCTACGACGAGCACAGGAAAATTTCTTTTGGCCCAGAATGCATGCCGACATTCGAAACCATATCAAAACATGCATACCGTGTGCCCAGTATAAACCCAGAGTAGGAGCCCCAGTAGGACTTATGACTACCACAACCTCAAAGGAGCCGTGGCAGATAGTTAGCACTGATTTTATTGGCCCCCTACCGCGTTCGAAAAAGGGTAACACTGCTCTCCTGGTCTTCATGGACAAATTCACCAAATGGGTCGAACTCATACCCGTGCGCCAAGCCACTAGCAGTATGGTTGCCCACTACTTACGAGAACGGGTGATATTCCGCTACGGCTGCCCCAGGCTACTCATTTCAGACAACGGCACACCATACACGAGCTCACTAGTCAAACAACTTATTAACGACTTCGGCATCCAACATCAATTTACCGCCGCATACGCACCTCAAGGGAACCCCACGGAACGCATTAACCGCGTCATCAAAACCATGATGGCCATATATACCAAAGACGATCATCGGGACTAGAACGTCCGCCTACCGGAGATGATGTTCGCCATAAATACGGCTATTCAAGATTCTACTCAGCTCAGTCCAGCCGAATTAAACTATGGTAGGAATCCCACACCACCTTTGAGCCTCGCCAACCCCCTGACTTCCCAGAAACCTACTCTCGACTTCAAACAACTATATGAAACTGCATTAAGACGGAACCAAAAGGCCACTCAACAGCAAAAAATGTACTATGACCTACGAAGGCGCGAATGGCGGCCCCAACTAGGCGACACCGTGCTCCGGAAGAATCACGTGTTATCCTCGGCAGAGAAAAACTTTGCGGGGAAATTAGCACCGAAGTTTGTCGGGCCTTTTATTATACATTCTTTTATTTCACCGAATATCGTGTTATTAAGAAAAGACCCACACCAATCGGGAAAATGTGTCAAGGTTCATATTAACGACCTGAAGCCATTTGCCTTAAGCCAGTTCGCTAAGGGTCGCTCATCTTTAAATTTACTAAACTCAGCCGGAGACTATAAATACAACGCATCCTCTCCTTTACAGCCAGTACGACATGAACAGCCAAAGGAGACGCACGCAACCGCAACGTCCAGGCAAGCCCTGGGACCAACCCATGCCGCCACTGGAGTATCGGCCACCGTTCGAAGGTCGCGTAAACGTAGCAGCGAAACAGCCACTGCAAATATTAAGTGTCCGCACCATCCAACCAGTCACACTGAAGAAAAAGGCACGTGTGGCTCATACTCCGAAGCCGACGCCGTCAGCCGACGCAAAGAGCGTACCACCCAGCAAGCAACACCACAACCCTCCGCAACTCATAAAGGATGCCGAGAAACCCACCACCAATACCGCCAGTGAACCGGACAGCAAACCAACAACCTCGCGACAAGCTCCCATACCAACCGTGGCCTTAACATCACGTCCCGACAAACGCATCCGGAAAATCAACGATCCACTCCCGGCCATCCATCTCGAACCACAGCCGACCACCGAACGACGCCAGTTCATCTTGAAGAGACGTGGTGGTCCCGTTCACGTAACAACACAAGACGGTTGGGCTTGTTTACAGTGGAGACAAAAAAGGCGCATCATAGCCACCAACCAGGACCGGTCTGACAACCCTCCTGACTTCACTCAGAAGAAGAAGGAGTAACTATCATCACTTATCGATTTGCAATTTCTGAAATATACTTTTATATATACTGTATACGTTTTTTTTATATATATATCTCTTGAATTATATACTTTTTATTTTCTTATTAAAAACAAATGAATTATGATTACTTTAAAATATTGTCTTTAGATTCAATAATAAATAAATAAATGAATAAATAACAATAAAAAAAAAAAAAAAAAAGGAAAAAAAAAATAAATAATGTATATGTATATATATATATATATATATATAAATATATATATATATATTTATCGGGAAGTCGCGCTGAACCCGCTCGAGTCAGTGAAAGTTTCTGCCTCGGCAGAAGTGCATAAGTCGCTTCCACGATAATTATCAATATTATTATTTTCTTATTTCTATTTCGCTCTAAGTAGGGATAGGATGTAACGATCAAACCTCGTTACAAGAATAAATTCCCATATGGAAGTAATTAAGCTTGAACAATAACACTTACGCACAAATATTTATCGTTTAAGAAGAACAGAACTAGCAACAAAACATTTACATATCGATCAAACAAGACGAAACACAGTAGAATATACACACTGATATACATGCCGACATACGAAGAGAGACGTACGCCGAAATCAACGAGAGACAACAACAACAACACCAGGCAACGCTTACTACAACCAGCTACACACATATTAAAGATAACAAAACCGGATTCTGCATTAAGAGAATACAAAAATAAGCAAACTTACACTCGCGTTGACCAGATATACATTCCTACATACGACAACCAGAGTAAAATAAAACAGAAGGAATACAAACAGACCACGAAGAATAGAAAGGGAATTAACACAGGAAACCTGTTTCTTCCAAGTGACCGCATGTAAACAAGTATACATCTACTGACATATATGAAGATATGCGAATAAATAGCAACCAGCCGACGGACAAAATAATGATTGGAATTTGCCTCCGTTCACGGCCGATTCCATTGGAAATATCGTATGATTCACACATGATTTATTTCGAGTGTCGCTTTTAACGAGCTCATCCGAACATTTTAGATCAGCTCTTGATCGACACAAGCACTGATATCCACGCATAGCAGTGCCGTTGGCAAGGTTAGCTCTTTTGGATAGGTATTCTAGTGGCCCTAGAAAACCTTTTTAAATACATATCGACCACATTTGTGGCTCTTTTATTTTTAAGTATTTGTAAGGAAAACGACCCTTAGTTGGCTCTCGACCGCAAAAGCAGCTCTTTAAACGACCCTTAGTTGGCTCTTTAAAGGACCCTTAGTTGGCTCTTTAAAACGACCCTTAGTTGGCTCTTGACCGCAAAAGCGGCTCTTTAAACGACCCGTAGTTGGCTCTTTAAAACGACCCTTAGTTGGCTCTTGACCGCAAAAGCGGCTCTTTAAACGACCCTTAGTTGGCTCTTTAAAACGACCCTTAGTTGGCTCTTGACCGCAAAAGCGGCTCTTTAAACGACCCGTAGTTGGCTCTTTAAACGACCCTTAGTTGGCTCTTGACCGCAAAAGCGGCTCTTTAAACGACCCGTAGTTGGCTCTTTCAAACGACCCTTAGTTGGCTCTTTAAAACGACCCTTAGTTGGCTCTTGACCGCATAAGCGGCTCTTTAAAAACACCCTTAGTTGGCTCTTGACCGCCACAGCGGCTCTTTATAAATTATAAGGTATTCTAAGTATTATAAAAATTGTTAAGGAAATTAAATAAAAACGATATTAGGAATCGCGTCCGAGCTGAACTCTCTGAGTCAGTGCTAGATTGGTTGAAACACCAATCGAACAAAATTCGGAAACGCAGCTTAAAATATTGTTCGCAAGAGGTTACGAGACCCACTTGCCACGAACCCTGGGACGAGTGAGCTATTCCCGGCTGGGAAAGGAAAACTCGTCGTTACAATGTTCACGGTGGGGTTGATGTTTAGGATAATGTAGATGTTCAGGTTGATGTTGATAATCAGGTTGATCTTGAGGTTTAGGTTGATGTTGATATTTAGGATGATGTAGATGTTCAGGTTGATGTTGATGTTCAGGTTGATCTTCAGGTTCAGGTTGATGTTGATGTTCAGGATGATGTTAATGTTCACGATGATGTTGATTTTTAGGATGATTTTGATCTACATTTTTATGTTGATGTTCATGTTAATGTTGATGTTCATGTTCACGGTGGGGTTGATGTTTAGGATGATGTAGATATTCAGGTTGATGTTGATAATCAGGTTGATCTTGAGGTTTAGGTTGATGTTGATGTTAAGAATGATGTAGATGTTCAGGTTGATGTTGATAAACAGGTTGATCTTGAGGTTTAGGTTGATGTTGATGTTCAGGATGATGTTCATTTTCAGGATGATGTTGATCTTCACGATGGGGTTGATGTTCAGGATGATGTAGATGTCAGGTTAATGTTGATGTTCAGGTTGATCTTCAGGTTCAGGTTGATGTTGATGTTCAGGATGATGTTAATGTTCACGAAGATGTTGATTTTTAGGATGATGTTGATGTACAGGTTTATTTTGATGTTCATGTTAATGTTGATGTTCATGTTCACGGTGGGGTTGATGTTTAGGATGATGTAGATGTTCAGGTTGATGTTGATAATCAGGTTGATCTTGAGGTTTAGGTTGATGTTGATGTTAGGATGATGTAGATGTTCAGGTTGATGTTGATAATCAGATTGATCTTGAGGTTTAGGTTGATGTTCATGTTAAGGATGATGTAGATGTTCAGGTTGATGTTGATAATTAAGTTGATCTTGAGGTTTAGGTTGATGTTGATGTTCAGGATGATGTTGATATTTAGGATGATGTTGATGTTGATGTTTAGGTTGATGTTGATGTTCAGGTTAATGTTGATGTTCAGGATGATGTTGATTCTCAGGATCATGTTAATGACCAGGATGATGTTGATGTTAATGTTCATGTTCATGTTCACGATGGGGTTGATGTTTAGGATGATGTAGATGTTCAGGTTGATGTTGATGTTCAGGATGACGTTGATGATCGCTTGGTGTTGATGTTTACGATGATTTTGATATTCAGGATGATGTTCACGTTCAGGTTTATTTTGATGTTCATGTTAATGTTGATGTTCATGATCACGATGGGGTTGATGTTAAGGCTGATGTAGATGTTCAGGTTGATATTGACGATCGATTGATGTTGGTGATCGGTCGGATTATGTTGATGTTCAGGAAGATGTTGATTTTTAGGATCATGTTATTGACCAGCATGATGTTGTTGTTGGTGTTGATGTTCAGGTTGATGTTGATGTTCAGGTTATTTTGATGTTCAGAATAATGTTGATGTGCATGTTCACGATGGGGTTGATGTTTAGGATAATGTAGATGTTCAGGTTGATGGTGATGTTCAGGTTGATCTTGAGAATCAGGTTGATAATGATGTTCAGGATGATGTTGATGTTCAGATTGATGTTGATGTTCAGGATGATGTTGATTTTCAGGATCATGTTATTGACCAGCATGATGTTGATGGTCAGGATGATGTTGATGATCGGTTGGTGTTGATGTTCAGGATAATGTTGATGTTCACGATGATGTTGATGTTCAGGATGATGTTGATGTTCAGTTTGATGATGATATTCACGATGATGTTGATGTTCAGGTTGATTTTGATGTTCGGGTTGATGTTAATGGTCAGGTTGATGTTAATGTTCAGGTTGATGTTCATGTTCATGTTCAGGATGATGCTGATATTCACGATGGGGTTGATGTTCAGGATGATGTAGATTTTAAGGTTAATGTTGACGATCGGTTGACGTTGACGATCGGTTAATGTTGATGTTCAGGATGATGTTGATGTTCAGGATGTTGTTGATGTTCAGGTTAATGTTGATGTTCACGATGAGGTTGATGTTCACGATGAGGTTGATGTTCAGGTTGATTTTGACGTTCAGGTTGATGTTGATGTTCAAGTTAATGTTGATGTCAATGTTCATGATGATGTTGATGTTCAGGATGATGTTGATGTTCAGGTTGATTTGATGTTCACGATGATATTGACCTTCAGGACGATGTTGATGATCAGGTTTGTTGCCGAGATCTTGCCGTTTGACATTTGACATCTCTCGTTTGACATTTACACATAATTTTAGTTCGTATATTGTAAAGCTTCTGTCTGACTTTCTTTTTGGTTTTTGAAGTCGAGCGAGGTAGTCGTGCCAAACTAGAATTTTTTAAAGCGGTTCCTTGGTAATACATATTGAATTTAAATAAAATAAATATTGAAATCGCCACGAAAGTTTGGTGTAAGTTTATTTCGTAACAATTTCTTTAAAAAATTTTGTACGATTGAACGGATAATGGCGGATGAAGACGCGGTCTCAGCTAAGAATAATTGCAAATCGTGCGAAACCGCATGCGAAGAAGATTCGGTGCAATGCGTCACATGCAAAGATTACTACCACGCCGCCTGTGCCGGTATAGATGGAGAAGCGTCGTGCAGTCAGTGGAAGTGCTCAGAATGCACACAATCAATATATTCACAGTTGTACAATCAAGCAATTCCATTAACAAGGGGAACAGACCATATCATCAATGCATCACTGACGGGAGCGGTTAAAGAGAGTCAAGTCGCCAAAGGCAAGACAACCCCTGAGTTATCAATACAAAAGAAGCTAAAGCTACAACAACTCGAAGAAGAAATGCGTGTTCGAACAGAATTCTTGCAGAGGAAATACGCAATACTATCTGAAGTGGACGAGGAAGCAAGTTGTGAAACAACGGAATCAGTTAAAAGGCAGTGGTTCCGTGATCCAAGCTTCACATCACAGCCAAGAGTAGTTGGCCAAGATATTCCAGTACAAGTTCCAGGTGTAAGTAGTCAAAATTTTCATTCTACTATAGACCCAACGTTCGGTGAAAGCGGAAGGCAAAGTACACCTCGAAATCATAATTTTAACGTACCAGCAAATAGTATGTATGTTGATCTGACAGCAACCCACTTGGCGGCAAGACAAGCGGTCAATAAGGACCTGCCAAACTTCAGTGGAGACCCGACGGAGTGGCCTATATTCATAAGCGCCTTCGAGTAAAGCACCCGCATTGCGGGCTACTCCAATGAAGAGAACATGATTCGCTTGCAAAAATGCCTGCAAGGGAAAGCGAAAGAAGCAGTTCGAAGTTGTCTTCTTATACCGGATATGGTTCCAGATGTAATCAGGACGTTAAAGATGTATTTTGGACGCCCAGAGTTCATTCTTAATACGCAGATAGAGGTCGCACGTAAGTTTTTAGTGCCAAGAGAAAAATTAGAGTCACTTATCCAATACGCCTTTCTGATTAAAAATATCTGTGCGACTATTCGCGCTAGTAATTTGTTGAGCTACATGAATAGCCCCACTCTAATCAAAGAATTCGTGGATAAGCTGAATTCAGACATGAAACTCTCTTGGGCACTCCATTTAAGAACACACAATAATCAAAGCCTTCAAGAATGCGTAGTGTACATACTGTCACGAACCTAAATTTGGCATCGGAATCCATGTTGGCAGAAAGCGTTAAGGATAAGTATCCGTATTAAAAGATATCCCTCTGAGCTCCTACATAGATGTCGTTCCCAAATTAATAATAGGAGTCAACAATCCAAATTTATCGGTGTCGTTGAAAGTTAGAGAAGGCAAATGGCATGAACCTATAGCTGTAAAAACGCGTTTAGGGTGGACGCTTTTCTGCGGGAACTCATCATGCTCCAAAGGAAGTTTAAACATTCATAGATGCATCTGTGAGAGCAATAACGAGATGCATACTATCCTAAGAAATTATTTTTCAGAAGACACTATGGGTATCGAGAAGTTGGAGTCAAGCTCGATCAGTAAAGATGAGCAACGTGCCATGAAACATTTAGAAGAGAAAACTATATGGAATGGCAACCGTTACACTGTAGAGTTGTTGTGGAAAAACCAATTTCAAGAGCTACCGGCAATTTTGTCCACAGCGATGATGCGAA
Organism: Thecophora atra; assembly: GCA_937620795.1. Classification (NCBI taxonomy): domain Eukaryota; kingdom Metazoa; phylum Arthropoda; class Insecta; order Diptera; family Conopidae; genus Thecophora; species Thecophora atra. The sequence goes on from OW569398.1 coordinate 65,655,414, forward strand.
CGCAATGCCTCAAACGAAAGATGGCAAAGGATCCTGAGCTTGGAGCAAATTTACAAAAACAAATTGATAATCTAATCATAAAAGGTTACGCAACATGCCTCCCACATGAGTCTTTGTCGTTCGAAATCCTCATAAGCCAAATAAAATTCGTCTCGTGTGGGACGCTGCGGCAAAAACAAACGGTAATTCGCTTAATGACTTCTTGTTCAAGGGTCCTGATCTCCTCAAACATTTAATATACATACTCTTTAACTCTCGAATACGGCCAGTAGCTATTTGCGGCGACATTGCAGAGATGTTCCATCGCATTGGAGTTAGTGAAAATGACGCAGACGCTCAACGCTTCTTTGGTGGAATGAAAGCAAAAATACCATAATGGTCTACCGACTGAATGTTCTATCCTTCGGAGCATGCTGCTCTCCATGCATTGCGCATTTTGTACGGGATCAAAACGCTAAAGTCCATGCGGCAGGCAACTCCAAAGTTCTAGAATCTATAACTGAGCACCACTATGTGGATGATTTCATTGACTTAACAGAAACGATTGACGAGGCCATATCTCTGGCAGAAGAAGTTCGCAACGTGCATTCACAAGGAGGTTTTCACATGCGTAATTGGGTTTCGAACTCACAAGAAGTACTATACGCTCTCAGTGACAACAGTGAGATGGAACATAAATCATTTCAACGCAACGACAACGCAGCGGAATATGAGAAAGTATTAGGGATGTGTTGGGACGCGAAAAACGACGTTTTTAAATATAATTTAAAATTTGTTCATCTTCGAAGAGATATCTTTAACACAAAAGTAGTTCCCACTAAGCGCGAACTTTTAAGAGTACTCATGTCGGTTTTTGACCCAATGGGGTTCGTTTGTTGCATTATGTCGTATCTCAAAATGCTTCTTCAGGAGATATGGCGATGTGGTACGGAATGGGATGAGCCACTTAACACTGATTTACATGAAAAATGGTGCGATTGGATTTTATATCTTCCAATAATAGCTACTGTGTCTATACCACGTTGCTATTTTACGAAAAATAATAGAAAGGATAGCAATGTGCAAGTGCACACGTTCGTAGATGCTAGTGAGAAGGCTTATGCAGCTGTACCCTATCTTCGCATCAGCTATAAGGGTGACACGGAGATAAGCTTTGTTGCTGCAAAGTCGAAGGTAGCACCACTACGTCCACTTTCAATACCTCACTTAGAACTACAGGCCGCAGTAATTGGAGCGAGATTAACGCATGTTGTTTGCAAGAATCATAAGGTAGACGTAGAAAAGTGCATAATATGGACGGACTCCAAAACAGTTTTGAATTGGCTGAGAAATGATTGTCGCCGATTCCAACAGTATGTAATGTATCGTACGGCGGAGATTCACACGCTAACTGATATATCACAATGGAGATGGGTGCCGTCGAAGATGAATGTAGCAGATGTTGCAACAAAAAATAGACGGAAAAGTGATATACCCGATGAATGGATCAAAGGGCCTAAGTTTCTACATTTGCCAGAACACGATTGGCCTACAGGTGAAGATCTTGGTGAGGTAGACAATAGCGAGGTGCGCCCAAGTTTTTTATACCATCGCACTCAAAATGCAAGTTAGGTAAACTTTGATTACTAGTCCAGCTGGTTTAGTTTGTATCGTGCTATAGCCAACTGGTTACTATATTTAAATAAATTGAATAACAAAGTAAAAAAAGAAGATTACGCCAATTTGTCACTTTCTTCAGATCACCTAAAGAAGGCTAAAATCTTTGTTTATAAGACCGTGCAAGCAACATATTTTAGCGACGAATGGAGCTCACTTAAGCTGAGGAAAACACTTCCAACCGGAAGCTCACTTGGAAGGCTTCAAATTTACGTAGACGACGAGGGACTACATAATATTGCCATCACAAAGTTATGTAACTCATTTAATCGTCGATCATCACCACAGTATTTATCATCATATCAACCACGAGACCGTGATTAATGAGCTGAGACAAACTTAATACATTCCTAAACTGCGTCCATTATATAAAACTTTGTCAAATTTGCAAAATAAATAATGCAACTCCACACCCTCCGCAAATGGCACCTTTGCCCCGCGAGCGACTGGCTGCATTCTCGCGACCCTTCACTCATGTAGGAATGGACTATTTTGGTCCCATAAACGTTATTGAAAATAGAAGAGCAAAAAAGAGATGGGGTGTGTTATTTACGTGCCTTACTATTAGAGCTGTGCACATAGAAATTGCACACAGTCTTAGCACAGATTCTACTTTAATGACCTTGAGGATTTTTCTGGCAAGGCGTGGCACTCCAATAACGATTTATAGCGATAATGGTACGAACTTCCGGGGTGCAGATAATCTGCTAAGAGAAGAGCTTAGCAAGCAGAACAATAATGAGATACAACGGCAATTGGCGCACAAAGAAATTGATTGAAAATTTAATCCACCTGCAACCCCACATATGGGAGGCGTATGGGAACGTTTGGTGTGGTCGGTCAAGACTATACTGAGAAAAATAATACCTAACCAAAGGTTTACGGATGAAAGCCTGAGAACGGCGCTATTAGAAGTCGAATTAATCATCAATTCACGCCCTCTAACATATGTGTCATTAGACAGCGAAGACCAAGAAGCTATAACACCCAACCATTTTTTGTTGGGAAGCTCGAATGGTGCAAAACCATTGTGTCAACTAGAAAGTTTGGACTACAAAATGAATTTAAGGCAAAGCGAAGTCGTCGCTAATTTATTCTGGCGTCGGTGGTTGAAGGAAATGTTGCACTTACCAGAAGGTCCAAATGGTTTCAAAAGGTGAAACCTATAGCGGTAGGAGATATTGTGATCATCGTAGACGAAAATCAGCCTAGAAATACTTGGAAAAAAGGCAGAGTTATCGAAACCGTAATAGCTAAAGACGGTCAGGTACGAAGGGCGACCATCCAAACCAAAGAGGGAATCATGTTGCGGCCAGCAGTTAAATTAGCTGTACTGGATGTCGACAAAAAATTATGCAAGCTGTCTACGGGAATCGCATACGGGGAGGGGAATTGTTGTCGACATCTGGCAACCCTGCATTCGTTTGACATTTACACATAATTTTAGTTCGTATATTGTAAAGCTTCTGTCTGACTTTCTTTTTGGTTTTTGAAGTCAAGCGAGGTAGTCGTGCCAAACCAAAATTTTTTAAAGCGGTTCCTTGGTAATACATATTGAATTTAAATAAAATAAATATTGAAATCGCCACGAAAGTTGGTTTAAGTTTATTTCGTAACAAGGTTAATGTTGACGATCGGTTGATGTTGATGATCGGTTGATGTTGATGATCGGTTGATGTTGACGTTCAGGATTTGTTGATGTTCCGGTTGATGTTGATGTTCAGGTTGATGTTGATGTTCACGATGATGTTGATGTTCAGGTTGATGTTGATGGTCAGGTTGATGTTGATGTTCAGGATGATGTTAAGTTCCAGGATGATGTTAATTTCCAGGATGATGTTAATGACCAGGATGATGTTGATGTTCAGGATGATGTTGATGAATGGTTGTTGTTGATGGTCATGTTCAGGATGATGTTGATGTTCAGGGTGATGTAGATGTTCTGGTTGATGTTGATGTTCACGATGATGTTGATGTTCGGGTTGATGTTGATGTTTAGGTTGATGTTGATGTTCAGGTTAATGTTGATGTTCAGGATGATGTTGATTTTCAGGATCATGTTAATGACCAGGATGATGTTGATGTTAATGTTGATGTTCATGTTCACGATGGGGTTGATGTTAAGGCTGATGTAGATGTTCAGGTTGATATTGACGATCGATTGATGTTGATGATCGGTTGAGGTTGATGATCAGGATTATGTTGATGTTCAGGAAGATGTTGATTTTTAGGATCATGTTATTGACCAGCATGATGTTGATGTTGGTGTTAATGTTCAGGTTGATGTTGATGTTCAGGTTGATGGTGATGTTCAGGTTGATCTTGAGAATCAGGTCGATAATGATGTTCAGGATGATGTTGATGTTCAGGATAATGTTGATGTTCAGGTTGATGTTGATGTTCAGGTTGATGTTGATGTTCAGGATGATGTTGATTTTCAGGATCATGTTATTGACCAGCATGATGTTGATGGTCAGGATGATGTTGATGATCGGTTGGTGTTGATGTTCAGGATAATGTTGATGTTCAGGTTGATGTTTATATTCAGGTTGATGTTGATGTTCAGGATGATGTTGATTTTCAGGATCATGTTAATGACCAGCATGATGTTGATGTTAATGATCGGTTGGTGTTGATGTTGATGTTCAGGATCATGTTATTGACCAGCATGATGTTGATGGTCAGGATGATGTTGATGATCGGTTGGTATTGATGTTCAGGATGATGTTGATGTTCAGTTTGATGATGATATTCACGATGATGTTGATGTTCAGGTTGATTTTGATGTTCGGGTTGATGTTAATGGTCAGGTTAATGTTAATGTTCAGGTTGATGTTGATGTTCATGTTCAGGATGATGCTGATATTCACGATGGGGTTGATGTTCAGGATGATGTAGATTTTAAGATTAATGTTGACAATCGGTTGACGTTGACGATCGGTTAATGTTGATGTTCAGAATGATGTTGATGTTCAGGATGTTGTTGATGTTCAGGTTAATGTTGATGTTCACGATGAGGTTGATGTTCAAGTTGATTTTGACGTCCAGGTTGATGTTGATGTTCAAGTTAATGTTGATGTCAATGTTCACGATGATGTTGATGTTCAGGATGATGTTGATGTTCAGGTTGATTTGATGTTCATGATGATATTGACCTTCAGGACGATGTTGATGATCAGGTTAATGTTGACGATCGGTTGATGTTGATGATCGGTTGATGTTGACGTTCAGGATTTGTTGATGTTCAGGTTGATGTTGATGTTCAGGTTGATGTTGATGTTCACGTTGATGTTGATGTTCAGGTTGATGTTGATGGTCAGGTTGATGTTGATGTTCAGGATGATGTTAATTTCCAGGATGATGTTAATGACCAGGATGATGTTGATGTTCAGGATGATGTTGATGAATGGTTGTTGTTGATGGTCATGTTCAGGATGATGTTGATGTTCAGGTTGATGTTTATATTCAGGTTGATGTTGATGTTCAGGATGATGTTGATTTTCAGGATCATGTTAATGACCAGCATGATGTTGATGTTAATGATCGGTTGGTGTTGATGTTTAGGTTGATGTTGATGTTCAGGATGATGTTGATGTTCAGGTTGATTTTGATGTTCGGGTTGATGTTAATGGTCAGGTTGATGTTGATGTTCAGGATGATGTTGATTTTTAGGATCATGTTATTGACCAGCATGATGTTGATGGTCAGGATGATGTTGATGATCGGTTGGTGTTGATGTTCAGGATGATGTTGATGTTCAGTTTGATGATGATATTCACGATGATGTTGATGTTCAGGTTGATGTTGATATTCAGGTTGATGTTGATGTTCACGATGATGTTGATTTTCAGGATGATGTTAATGACCAGGATGATGTTGATGTTAATGTACATGTTGTAACGGGGTTTTCCTCGTGTTGCCGGGATATACTCAGTCTGTCCGGGGTTCTTGACTCGACAAATAAAACTCAAGTGTTTCGTCTTAATTCTTTTCTTTATTATTAGTTAAATTTACATAAACTCGGATAACTATGTCTGAGGTTACATGTATTGCTTAATATATTTAATTCTTTTCGCTACCTTAGGTGAAATAGTTAGTGTAACTACGTTAGTATCGTTAGTTCTACCCAGTACTTGGTCTGGTAGTGAGTTGCGTGTGGCCTCTTTGAGAACCGAAGTACACCGTTCACGGTTATTCTACTGGAAGTTTGTTTTTACGAAGTTTCACATAAATGAATTTGTCCACACTTGCAAGCACTGGACGCAAATAACTTTGTACCTTAGTTGTGATTCAATCGTGATTCAATGATTGCGTTACGGCGATTGTCCACACTTAAAAATGATTTAAATGATTCAACGATTAGCTTTACGGCGATTGTCCACACTTAAAAGCACTGGACTCAAGTGATTCTAAATGATTCAAAGATTCGTTTTATGCTGAGTGCCCACGCTAACAAGCACTGGACTCAAGTGATTCTAAATGATTCAAAGATTCGTTTTATGATGAGTGTCCACACTAACAGCACTGGACTCAAGTAACTTTCAGTGATTCGAGGATTTGTTTTAGGGTGACTGTCCACACTTAAAAGCACTGGACTCAAAAATTCAAAAGTTATTCAAGGATTCGTTTTAGGATGACTGTCCACACTTAAAAGCACTGGACTCAAAAAATTCAAAAGTTATTCAAAGATTCGTTTTAGGATGACTGTCCACATTTAAAAGCACTGGACTAAAAAAATTCAAAAGTTATTCAAGAATTCGTTTTAGGATGACTGTCCACACTTAAAAGCACTGGACTCAAAAAATTTAAAAGTTATTCAAGGATTCGTTTTGGATGACTGTCCACACTTAAAAGCAAAAAATTCAAAAGTGATTCAAGGATTCGTTTTAGGATGACTGTCCACACTTAAAAGCACTGGACTCAAAAAATTTAAAGGATTCCAGGATTCGTGTTGTGTCCACACTTGCAAGCACTGGACACAAATAATATTAGTTGATAACAAATTCGACTCACCCGTACAGCGTATGTTCACCAAAGAGGCAGAGTCTTCGTTGACGGTGGCTTTTATACCTCGACGGTTAACCGTAATTTTCTTGATTGCTTATTGGCGACCTTGAATTAATCCCTTTGTTTATTTCAATTGGGTATGTAATTTTTTATATTCGCGTTTGTTTACTCTAATTGCACATGTAATTTTTTATATTCACAATCTTCTGTGGCGGCCTTGAACTAGTCGCTTTGTGAGGTGTGTCGAGGACCACGCTCTGTGTCGGAGCGCGGAGAGTGAGTGGACGGTAAATTCGCTCATTTCAGATCGTTGCCGCAATGCGGTTATCGGCATCTCCTCTTTCCATCATGACGACGGAGAGAGTAGTCCCGTAAAGTGGCGTGATCGAAGTTTCTAGAAGAATTTTTTTTTCTATGAACTTCACATCACGCCATCCTACGGGACTTGCAATAAAAGTCGATCATGGTGAGAGGGAGTGAAATGTCGCTAGCTGCGCAGCGGCGGCGACTGGCATGAGCGAAGCAAACCAGTTTGCTTTCTGTCGCTTCGAAGCAAAGCGTGGTTTGAGACACAGTGAGTCGGGAAGAAAGAATAGAAACGCAAACAAGTGGGGAGTCGAAGTTGAGTTGGTCGGTTGGAAGCACTTGATTCGAGAAATAAAAAAAAAAAAAAAAACAAAAAACGATTATTATAAACTCGAGAAGTGATGATATCGTTATAGAAAAGACAAGCAAAAAAATGTTGTAAAATATGTGTACCGATGGAAATCAAAAACCAAGAAAAGATTTACCAAAAATTATCTTTGGAGTGCTTTTAAAACTTGACAACTTAAAAATTATCACGAAAACTCCATGCTGTTGACTACCAGCACAAAGCAAAAATAGTGAAATATATAAAAAAAAAAAAAAATATAGTACCAGAGTGTTTAGATTTTCAATTATAATTAAAGTTGAGACGATTCATGAATTGAGCTGCAAAATCAGTGACTTTGCAAAGGAAATGCTAAGAAAAAAAAATAAAAACAAAAAAAAAAAACTGTTCACTATTTAAATACCTTGAAGTAAAATAGAGAAATTGTTAATTTATTTCCGCTTATAATCGAGCACTAATTTAAATCGTCTAAAACCCAGCAAGAAGCGATAGCCAATATGATTTGTGGATTTATTGGAATAAGGCAAAAATTGGATTGATAAGCAAAAATACTCCATTCAACACTAAGTTTAATCTTCAAGCCGATGAACACCTGTTTTTTTTTTATCATATTTGAATCATCTTCCAGAACGGAATCACAACCGAATTCAAGTAACTTTTATATGGCGATATTATTTTTAATGATACTTGTGGAAATTTGTTTAACTGTTCATCATGCTGAAAACTTGAAACAAAAGAGAAAACACGTAATCAGCAAAGAAGAATTTTTGCAATACTGTAGTAAATCAAAACACAACGTATTGGTATAGTAAGAAACTTTATTTCCAATGTTAAACTAAGTATGAATAAAACAATTTTGTTTTAAGATTAAGGACTGTTTTAATGAAAACAGTTAGATAAGAACGAAAAACACGAAAAAAAAAAAACGCAACATTTTTTGTAATATTTTAAAACGTTAGTCAAAATCATAGTTGCAACATTTGCTGAAATTTTTTTTTTGGTATTAATTCTCTGTATACGTTCTTATGATTTTCGGGTTTTTTTTGTAGTCATTTGCAAATGAATACAAGCGTTTCCCGTACTGACGTCAGAATTGTTTGATTTACACATTAAGCCAAGTAGAAACTGTATTTCGCGGCATGAATTTCTTTTGGAATTATTAGGTTTAAAAGCTGTTGTATAAAAAAGTCTTTATAAGCAATAAATTATTATGTATTGAAAATTAATTAGATTTTTCTGGATAATGAAGTAAACTATAACTTAGGTTAACAGGTGAGTTAGCGGTTTCACTCCGCGCAGCCAGGCGACACTCGGAAAAGGGGTTGGCGCACAAACTTGCAACGCGCCAACCATGGTAGGGCGGGTATAGAAAGGGGGAGGGAAATAACATCAACTCCTCCTCCCCCCTCCTCCTCTCATCTCTCTCTCCCACCGATCCTCTGCGTACGTGAATTTTTTTTTTACTTTGTACGTTGGTTTTTGCCGCCACCAGCCTTGTATCGATCGCGAGCGGATTTCGTCGTGTAAATTTTCGGTTATCGGTCTTGTCTTTGGCTGTAGAGCCAATGTAAGCCTCAGCTCCGATCTGTTTTTTTGTAACTGGGGTTTAAAGACACTGTCGGGGTTGTTGAAGAACCCCCCCCCCCCCCCCCCCCCTTTCCCTGAGCACGGCCGGACGAGCTGAGCTGCCCTGACAGTGGTCATATCTTCGTTTTTGAATTTTTTTTTGGTTATTAAATTAGTTTATCGCGCTCTGCCCACCCCCGAACGTTACAAAATGGCGCCCAACGTGGGGCCCACTGTAGAAGTTTTTTTTTGTCGGTCAGTTTGCTTTTGAGTTTCCGTACAGTGGTGCCCAAACTTTTGATAGCAACAGTAAATTTTTTCTTGAATACTTAAAAGGTTAAATTAAATTTTTTTTTGGTCATCGGTTTTCTGTTGTTTTCTTGTTGGATTTACGCAACTGGTTTTGTCTGACCACCGCGGTCCACAGAATCAACCCTTCGTGCGATTGTTTGGCCTCGGTCATTCCGCCGAAGAAGAAGATATTACGATTTTTAGTTTTTTTTTGCAAATTTGTAATTTTCTGCCGCTGACACAAAGAAACAAAAACTTCCTTTTGGTGTTGTTTAATTCTGAAGACTCTCTTGGCTTGAGATTTTGTGTTAATGGATTTAATGGCTGTTCACAACTCGTCAAGAACTCGGAAGATATTTTGTGCTGTTTACCCTCGTGGAATTTATTGGCTCGAGATTTTACGTTAATGGATTTAATGGCTGTTCGTAACTCGTCAATAATTCCCGAGCAGATATTTGTTTAGTATTAGAATTTTAGGTTAGATAGTCGTGGTGAAGTTGGCTTGAGACTTTGTACCGGGTACTTGTTTAGGTAACGGGCAACTCGTTGAACGGATGCCGACTAAATTATGTTTTTCCTCTTTTAAAATTTAATTTCATCTAAGTTCCTTTGAGTCACCGAATTAAAGTGAGGCCTCGTTCAATTAGAGACTTCATCTGAAAGATTTCATCTGAATCATTGGTGACTTGTTGGATGACGCCCACTGTCAGAATTATTTTTTAGTTTAGCCCATGTTTTCTATTGATTATCTCTAGTGGTTGCTATCAAAAACCACTCGTGATCGATACATTGGCTGGTTTGATCATTGGATGACGAGAGAGTATAGATGAGAGAGGTTTGTGTCGTCGGGTGCGGTGAAGCCGCTACTCGACCTGGTTTTTTTTTGTAGCATGTAAGTTTCTTTCTATGATTTAAGTTTCGTAGTTTATCGTTTTTTTTTAGTTTCGTTAAAGCTAATTTCTTTTTATCTAGTTACTTAATATTATTTTCGAATTATTTTTGGTTACCGCTCTAGTAATATTTGGTGTCTTAGCTTTTTTCTTAGCTAGTTTTTTTTCGCAGAGGTTTACTGATTTTATCTTAATTTTTTTTGTTCTTAAAATTTAGTTTTTATTCCTTATCTTGTCGCTTTATCGTTCTTTTGTTTTTTTTTTATTATTATCATTTTTTTTTTTTGTTAATTTTCTTTCTTCTCGTTAAGTCTTTACTAATAATTTTTTTTTATCGTTTTGGATTAGTTTAGAACTTTAATCTCGTTTAAGTGATTATGTTTAATGATAACTTTAAATTTTCTTTTCATGGTTCTTTAATTTTTTATTTCGTTACTTTTACCTTAAAAATTGATTCTGGCTTATTCTTTTTTTTTGGTTATTTGCCTTTTGATTATTAATTTTAGCAAAGTAAGTTTAAATTCGTTTTAATATTACATTAATTTTTTTTTATTTCGATATAAATTCTTATTTTGTATTATGGAAGGAATTTTTTTTTTTTTTTTGAATTACAGGTAGCTTATATTTTTTTTATTATTCTAGTTGACATTTCTTCTTTTTTTCTGTTTAGTTAGTTTTTTTTCGCTCGATTTCTTTTTGCTTGTTGTTAATTATTTTTTTTCCTTGCGATCATTTTTATCCAGGGTTTAGTTTTATATTCAGGTTCATGTTTTTTTTTTATCTCGATTAAATGCAGTTTTCTTTTATATTTTTTTTTTAGTCTTCGATTTTGCAGTCTCAGGCCGTGGGTTCGAATAAGCCCATCGAAACATTTTTTTTTTTGCGTATGTGTTGGGAAAATACCACCTTTTCCAGCTGTTGCTCTGGCCACAGGTGACCGAGCATCACCTGTTTTGTGAGGTGTGTCGAGGACCACGCTCTGTGTCGGAGCGCGGAGAGTGAGCGGACGGTAAATTCGCTCATTCCAGATCGTTGCCGCAATGCGGTTATCGGCATCTCCTCTTTCCATCATGACGACGGAGAGAGTAGTCCCGTAAAGTGGCGTGATCGAAGTTTCTAGAAGAATTTTTTTTTTCTATGAACTTCACATCACGCCATCCTACGGGACTTGCAATAAAAGTCGATCATGGTGAGAGGGAGTGAAATGTCGCTAGCTGCGCAGCGGCGGCGACTGGCATGAGCGAAGCAAACCAGTTTGCTTTCTGTCGCTTCGAAGCAAAGCGTGGTTTGAGACACAGTGAGTCGGGAAGAAAGAATAGAAACGCAAACAAGTGGGGAGTCGAAGTTGAGTTGGTCGGTTGGAAGCACTTGATTCGAGAAATAAAAAAAAAAAAAAAAAACAAAAAACGATTATTATAAACTCGAGAAGTGATGATATCGTTATAGAAAAGACAAGCAAAAAAATGTTGTAAAATGTGTGTACCGATGGAAATCAAAAACCAAGAAAAGATTTACCAAAAATTATCTTTGGAGTGCTTTTAAAACTTGACAACTTAAAAATTATCACGAAAACTCCATGCTGTTGACTACCAGCACAAAGCAAAAATAGTGAAATATATAAAAAAAAAAAAAAAAAATATAGTACCAGATTGTTTAGATTTTAAATTATAATTAAAGTTGAGACGATTCATGAATTGAGCTGCAAAATCAGTGACTTTGCAAAGGAAATGCTAAGAAAAAAAAAATAAAAACAAAAAAAAAAACTGTTCACTATTTAAATACCTTGAAGTAAAATAGAGAAATTGTTAATTTATTTCCGCTTATAATCGAGCACTAATTTAAATCGTCTAAAACCCAGCAAGAAGCGATAGCCAATATGATTTGTGGATTTATTGGAATAAGGAAAAAGTTGGATTGATAAGCAAAAATACTCCATTCAACACTAAGTTTAATCTTCAAGCCGATGAACACCTGTTTTTTTTTTATCATATTTGAATCATCTTCCAGAACGGAATCACAACCGAATTCAAGTAACTTTTATATGGCGATATTATTTTTAATGATACTTGTGGAAATTTGTTTAACTGTTCATCATGCTGAAAACTTGAAACAAAAGAGAAAACACGTAATCAGCAAAGAAGAATTTTTGCAATACTGTAGTAAATCAAAACACAACGTATTGGTATAGTAAGAAACTTTATTTCCAATGTTAAACTAAGTATGAATAAAACAATTTTGTTTTAAGATTAAGGACTGTTTTAATGAAAACAGTTAGATAAGAACGAAAAACACGAAAAAAAAAAACGCAACATTTTTTGTAATATTTTAAAACGTTAGTCAAAATCATAGTTGCAACATTTGCTGAAATTTTTTTTTTGGTATTAATTCTCTGTATGCGTTCTTATGATTTTGGGGTTTTTTTTTGTAGTTATTTGTCGCTCTGCCAACCCCGAACGTTACAGCTTTATTTACAAAGTTCAATAATTGTGACCTTCGATTCCGCTTTCTATTATCTTGTACTCTTCGTGCATAGACCTTTGCCTTTGTTGTTGCAATCAATGTTCTTTTCTTCTAAGACTCGGTGACTTTTTCATACTGGGTCTTCGTTGTTCCGTTGTGCTTGTAAATCTGGGTCCGATTTATTGCATGTGCTTGTTGTTGTCTTTAATTGCTAATTTTCGGTCCGATTTCTTCTGTGTGTTTGTTGTTGTCTTTAATTGCTACTTTTCGGTCCGATTTCTTCTGTGTGTTTGTTGTTGTCCAGCTTCGATTTGTGAACCTGAGTGCACTTTTTTTATTACGTATATTTGTTGTTTCAAGTTCGGCTTCTAGATTTCAGTGGCTATTTCAGCAAGCGTTCTTTTTCGTTTTATTTCTTTGCTAAGGTTGTTCCAGTCTTAGCATGTGGTTGTTGTAGCCGAAATTTTAACATGTTTATTTTCCCCTTTTTTCTTCTTTTGTGTTTTGTTTGTTGTTGTACAAGTGTGCGTTTCCCGCTTGTGCTTTCAAGTTTGTTTTCCCCGCTTGTGCTTTCAAGTTTGGTTTATTCTTGAAAAGCTTCGCGCGATGTTTTGTGCGGCTTTGGGCGTTTGGGTTTATCGATGCTGAGTAACTTTTTTTTTTCATCGTTTGTTGTTAGTTATTGTGAGTAATTTTGGTTTTGCCTAGTTTGTAAGGAAGATATACTCTTCCTTACACTCCCTCTTTGCTTTCCGGAGATTGAAGAATCACGATTTTGTTGGGGGTGATCGTGATTCTGGCGTCCTGAGTCCGCCACTGCAGACATCGGCGTTTCTTCCTGCTTTCTAGGCGACTATACCGCATCCGCATCGCCTCGATTAGTTCCGGATTGAACATTGGTGTCGTGTGTCTCTCCACTTCGGCGAAGTTATGGAATACCCATTCGTTTGTTTCTTTGTTAGTATTCGCCTGGTTATCCGCTAGTGTGTCGGTTTGCGAAATTCTGGGAGGCAGTGCTGGTGCATTTCCTTGTTGAGGTCGTCGTAAGGGCTTCCGGTTAGTGGGTCGACGTATAGGGGCGGTACGGCTTCATGGAGCTTTATCGCGTCCGCGTTCCTTGCTACGGGGCTTGCAGCCTGAGTAACACCGGTGGCAATGGGTTTCTACTGCGTCGGTCCCACACGTTTCTGGTCGATGTCGGCAGCAGGAAACCAGTTCGGCCGGTGAATTCGCCCCTCCCGATGGTCCGACCATAGTCTCCAATGTGTTTAGTTCTTTGCTGGTGTATGTTTCTTTGATATCGTCTTCGCTTTGCGTCTCCAGTGTTTGGCTACCGCTTTGCTGTGTTGCTTCTTCTATGGCGTTGTCCTCTGTCGCTGTTTGGAGTGTCGAACATGTCGTCTGTTCTTCTTGTGGTTCATCTTTTCGTGTGTGTAAAACAATAGTCTCGCCCCGCAACTAATGGATGCACCGATGTTTATTAGAAAATCTAAGCCTAGAATTACCTTGTCGGTGGCATCTCGGAGTAGGAGGAATGACGCCATGGTATCTATGGTTCCCAGTCTCACCCTCACTTGCACCTCTTCTTCGTCGTGCTGTACCATCCGCCATTCTGACCTGGATGTTCACCTTCGTCCAGATACTATTTCGATCCAGTTTCTTTGCCATTTCTTCACTCAGGAAGCTCCTCGACGCTCCGGTGTCTAAAGTGGCCGTCACTAGTTCACTCCCAAGAACCACTCTAGCGGAGACTCGTTTTTTGTTGTAGCTGAGGTTCTTGAACGGGGTACGAGGAGACTCACGGTTCTGTCTCAGTGGTCCTCGCGTCCGCTGTGTACCCTGACCGTTTCCCTGCTTGGTTTCTCCGCAACACTCCTTGGTGAGGACGTCCGCTTTCCCGCATTCCCAACAAAATAATTTTCTTGCGTTGTTACACTCGCGCTGAAAGTGTCCGTTCAGGCCGCACCGTCGACAGGCCCGTTTCGAACGTCCTGCGGCGTTCGTAGTGGTGTCGCTGAGACCATCCTATGTAGCTGGCTCGTGGTCGCCACGGCTCTCGGTTGATTCGCACCGGCTCCGGCTCCTGGCGAATACTTTCGAAGTCCTCTGCTCTGGCCATTAGCTCTTCCATTGCGGTGAAATCCGTCCGTCTGATGTAAAGAAGGTAATCCCGATGGCAGTTTCGGTATATACGTTGAAGGCGTTGCTCCTCGCTGTAGTCGACGTGTCGCATTAATGTTTGCATGGCAAGAACGTATTCCTTGAATTTCTCCCGTTGTCCTTGCACTCTTTTTCTAATATTATCTTCCAACTCCTCAGCAAATGGAGCAGGTACGAAAAATCTGTGGAAATCTGTTTTAAACGATTGCCATGTAGTCCAGCCGCGGTTGTTGTTTCTGAACCAGCAAAGGGCCCTGTCCTTCAGCAACTCTGGCATCGTCCGTGGCAGCGCATCTTTGGATATCTCGTATGCCTCAGCCAGTTCCTCGATCCTTTCGAGGAATCCGATCGGATCCTTCCCCCCATCGTAGCGACATGACCATTTACGCACCTTGTCCATTACCTCCGCGTAATTGCAAGGGTTTCTGTTATGCTGCACGGACTCGTGTCTCACTGTATGGCTCGGTAATTGCGGATTCGGATTTGGCTGACCTGTTGACGTGGTGATTGCACCCTGTACATTTACTGCCCCTGTTGCTTGCGTTGAGCTGCGCGTCCAATATTCCTCGAGCTCGTTTAGACGGTCGATCTGGAGATCCGTTAGGTCGGTTGATCCGATCAAGTTGACTACTGCCTTTCGGAGCTCTTCGGTCGCTCCGGTATTTGCAATTCCAAATTCCGCAAGAATCTTCTGTAGGCTTGCCTTGGGCACGTAGTAGACCCAACTCTTTCCCATCGTGTGATTGGATACTGTTGTTTTCCTTGTTGCGCGTTATCACTGACTTGTTTGTTCACTGTTCTAAATTTTTTTCAATGTCCTTTTGTTTTTTTTTTGTTTTAATGTCCTTTCGTTTTCTTTTTTTCACTAAAGTTTCTTATGGTTCGCACTGTGGTTTTTTTTCCGAGTTTATTTTATCGAGTTTTCACTGTTCTGATTTTACTTCTTAAAATTTTTTCCTTTTTTTTCACTGTTCTCCTAATCTGATTTTTACTCTAGATTGTTTTTTTTTGTCACTTCAGAGTTTTCTTTCACTGTTCAATGTTCTTTTAATTTTTGTTTCTTTCACTGTTCAGTGTATCGGGGTTTCACTGTAGAGTTTTTCCACTGTTCAATGTTCTTCTAGAATGTTTTTTTCTCCGTATTTTTTTTTTCCTTCACTGTTCAATGTATCGGGGTTTCACTGTGAAATTTTCCCACTGTTCAATGTTCTTCTAGAGTTTTTCACTATATTGTTTTTTTTTTCACTTTTCTCTTTTCTCGACCGCACCGTGATGTATATTTTTGTAACCGTGTCTCTTGATATATTTTCCTTGTTCCTTGTATTTGGGAATCTATAATCCCTGCTCGGGCGCCACTTTGTAACGAGGTTTTCCACGTGTTGCCGGGATATACCCAGTCTGTTCGGGGTTCTTGACTCGACAAATAAAACTCAAGTGTTTCGTCTTAATTCTTTTCTTTATTATTAGTTAAATTTACATAAACTCGGATAACTATGTCTGAGGTTACATGTATTGCTTAATATATTTAATTCTTTTCGCTACCTTAGGTGAACTAGTTAGTGTAACTACGTTAGTATCGTTAGTTCTACCCAGTACTTGGTCTGGTAGTGAGATGCGTGTGGCCTCTTTGAGAACCGAAGTACACCGTTCACGGTTATTCTACTGGAAGTTTGTTTTTACGAAGTTTCACATAAATGAATTTGTCCACACTTGCAAGCACTGGACGCAAATAACTTTGTACCTTAGTTGAGATTCAATCGTGATTCAATGATTGCGTTACGGCGTTTGTCCACACTTAAAAATGATTTAAATGATTCAACGATTAGCTTTACGGCGATTGTCCACACTTAAAAGCACTGGACTCAAGTGATTCTAAATGATTCAAAGATTCGTTTTATGCTGAGTGCCCACGCTAACAAGCACTGGACTCAAGTGATTCTAAATGATTCAAAGATTCGTTTTATGATGAGTGTCCACACTAACAAGCACTGGACTCAAGTAACTTTCAGTGATTCGAGGATTTGTTTTAGGGTGACTGTCCACACTTAAAAGCACTGGACTCAAAAAATTCAAAAGTTATTCAAGGATTCGTTTTAGGATGACTGTCCACACTTAAAAGCACTGGACTCAAAAAATTCAAAAGTTGTTCAAGGATTCGTTTTAGGATGACTGTCCACAATTAAAAGCACTGGACTCAAAAAATTCAAAAGTTATTCAAAGATTCGTTTTAGGATGACTGTCCACACTTAAAAGCACTGGACTCCAAAAATTTAAAAGTTATTCAAGGATTCGTTTTAGGATGACTGTCCACACTTAAAAGCACTGGACTCAAAAAATTCAAAAGTTATTTAAGGATTCGTTTTAGGATGACTGCCCACACTTAAAAGCACTGGACTCAAAAAATTCAAAAGTGATTCAAGGATTCGTTTTAGGATGACTGTCCACACTTAAAAGCACTGGACTCAAAAAATTCAAAGGATTCAAGGATTCGTGTTGTGTCCACACTTGCAAGGTACTCTTCCTTACAATGTTCATGTTCACGATGGGGTTGATGTTTAGTATGATGTAGATGTTCAGGTTGATGTTGATGTTCAGGTTGATCTTCAGGTTCAGGTTGATGTTGATGTTCAGGATCATGTTAATGTTCACGATGATGTTGATCTTTAGGATGATGTTGATGTACAGGTTTATTTTGATGTTCATGATCACGATGGGGTTGATGTTAAGGCTGATGTAGATGTTCAGGTTGATATTGACGATCGATTGATGTTGATGATCGGTTGAGGTTGATGTTCAGGATTATGTTGATGTTCAGGAAGATGTTGATTTTTAGGATCATGTGATTGACCAGCATGATGTTGATGTTGGTGTTGATGTTCAGGTTGATGTTGATGTTCAGGATGGTGTTGATGTTCAGGTTGATGTTGATGTTCAGGTTATTTTGATGTTCAGAATAATGTTGATGTTCATGTTCACGATGGGGTTGATGTTTAGGATAATGTAGATGTTCAGGTTGATGGTGATGTTCAGGTTGATCTTGAGAATCAGGGTGATAATGATGTTCAGGATGATGTTGATGTTCAGGATAATGTTGATGTTCAGGTTGATGTTGATGTTCAGGTTGATGTTGATATTCAGGATGATATTGATTTTCAGGATCATGTTATTGGCCAGCATGATGTTGATGGTCAGGATGATGTTGATGATCGGTTGGTGTTGATGTTCAGGATAATGTTGATGTTCAGGTTGATGTTTATATTCAGGTTGATGTTGATGTTCAGGATGATGTTGATTTTCAGGATCATGTTAATGACCAGCATGATGTTGATGTTAATGATCGGTTGGTGTTGATGTTTAGGTTGATGTTGATGTTCAGGATGATGTTGATGTTCAGGTTGATGTTGATGTTCAGGTTGATGTTGATGTTCATGTTCAGGATGATGCTGATATTCACGATGGGGTTGATGTTCAGGATGATGTAGATTTTAAGGTTAATGTTGACGAACGGTTGACGTTGACGATCGGTTAATGTTGATGTTCAGGATGATGTTGATGTTCAGGTTGATTTTGACGTTCAGGTTGATGTTGATGTTCAAGTTAATGTTGATGTCAATGTTCACGATGATGTTGATGTTAAGGCTGATGTAGATGTTCAGGTTGATATTGATGATCGCTTGATGTTGATGATCGGTTGAGGTTGATGTTCAGGATTATGTTGATGTTCAGGAAGATGTTGATTTTTAGGATCATGTTATTGACCAGCATGATGTTGATGTTGGTGTTGATGTTCAGGTTGATGTTGATGTTCAGGATGGTGTTGATGTTCAGGATGATGTTGATGTTCAGGTTGATGTTGATGTTCACGATGATGTAGATGTTTAGGTTGAAATTGACGATCGATTGATGTTGATGAACGGTTGAGGATGTTCAAGATTATGTTGATGTTCAGGATGATGTTGATGTTCAGGTTGATGTTGATGTTCACGATGATGTTGATATATAGGATGATGTTGATGTTAAGGTTGATGTTGATGTTCAGGTTGATGTTGATGTTCAGGATGATAATGATGTTCGGGTTGATGTTGATGTTCACGATGATGTTGATGTTCAGGATGATGTTGATGTTCAGGTTGATGTTGATGTTCACGATGATGTTGATATATAGGATGATGTTGATGTTAAGGTTGATGTTGATGATCGGTTGGTGTTGATGTTCAGGATAATGTTGATGTTCAGGTTGATGTTTATATTCAGGTTGATGTTGATGTTCAGGATGATGTTGATTTTCAGGATCATGTTAGTGACCAGCATGATGTTGATGGTAATGATTGGTTGGTGTTGATGTTCAGGTTGATGTTGATGTTCATCAATGATGATGTTGATGTTCAGGTTGATGTTGATGTTCGCGATGATGTTGATGTTCAGGATGATGTTGATGTTCAGTTTAATGATGATATTCACGATGATGTTGATGTTCAGGTTGATTTTGATGTTCGGGTTGATGTTAATGTTCAGGTTGATGTTAATGTTCAGGTTGATGTTGATGTTCATATTCAGGATGATGCTGATATTCACGATGGGGTTGATGTTTAGGATGATGTAGATTTTAAGGTTAATGTTGACGATCGGTTGACGTTGACGATCGGTTAATGTTGATGTTCAGGATGATGTTGATGTTCAGGATGTTGTTGATGTTCAGGTTAATGTTGATGTTCACGATAAGGTTGATGTTCAGGTTGATTTTGATGTTCAGGTTGATGTTGATGTTCAAGTTAATGTTGATGTCAATGTTCACGATGATGTTGATGTTCAGGATGATGTTGATGTTCAGGTTGATTTGATGTTCACGATGATATTGACCTTCAGGACGATGTTGATGATCAGGTTAATGTTGACGATCGGTTGATGTTGATGATCGGTTGATGTTGACGTTCAGGATTTGTTGATGTTCAGGTTGATGTTGATGTTCAGGATGATGTAGATGTTCAGGTTAATGTTGATGGTCAGGTTGATGTTGATGTTCAGGATGATGTTAATTTCCAGGATGATGTTAATGACCAGGATGATGTTGATATTCAGGATGATGTTGATGAATGGTTGTTGTTGATGGTCATGTTCAGGATGATGTTGATGTTCAGGGTGATGTAGATGTTCTGGTTGATGTTGATGTTCAGGTTGATGTTGATGTTCAGGATGATGTTGATTACCAGGATGATGTTAATGACCAGTATGATGTTGATGTTCAGGTTGATGGTGATGTTCACGATGATGTTGATATTTAGGATGATGTTGATGTTAAGGTTGATGTTGATGTTTAGGTTGATGTTGATGTTCAGGATGATAATGATGTTCGGGTTGATGTTGATGTTCACGATGATGTTGATGTTCAGGTTGATGATGATATTCACGATGATGTTGATGTTCAGGTTGATTTTGATGTTCAGGTTGATGTTAATGTTCACGTTGATGTTGATGTTCATGTTCAGGATGATGTTGATATTCACGATGGCTATAAACGAAGACTTAATACTCGGCATGGACTTGTTAGAAGTAATCGGCATTAACATCATCGTTGGTGGGTACGAACTAAAACCGAGATCAGCAAGTAACAATCTTGCTCTCTACTCCAATCAAAATGTAGAACACATACAATTCCCAAAATTGATAAGCGAGACAAAGAATCGCAGTGAAACAACACATACACCATATAACATAGCACAACCGACCATACGTGTAAACACCGACGCATCTTTTAAACAAAGGTATCACTATATCCGCGAAACACAGCAAAACAAAAAATAATGGAACAACGCAATTGCCATAACGAAGAGTATATGACTAAAGGAGTCAACCTCTACCGATACAACCGAAAGCCAGAACACACCTCACCACGGCAGATCCACTCACCACACCCACTGCAATCAGTCACGCAAAATAAACAAACGATCAGTCACACTCGATCAGGTGCACTAAGCGGACATCAATCAAAATTCTGTCACGAGAAGAAAATCAAACAAAAAAACAAATCAACAAGGATGGCGCATCTACGCAAACCTACCCGACGACGGCATCCGAATGTACCAAAAACGGAGTATATCATACCAGTACCACAATTCAAGCCTCCGGCATAAGCAAGCCGCACAAAGAAGAAAATACTCCACCGGGCAATGGCGGGGTCAGCAAAACCAAAGCTAAAAGCTGCACAGCTAAAGAAAATTCGAGCTGCTCTAAAGAAACACAGACCAGAATTGCGAACACTACGAACACCACAACCCCGAAAGACACCAACAAGACAAACATAAAAACCTTAAACCCCAGCGCCATCAGCCAAACCAAAAAGATAGCAGCAAAACGCAAGAACCACTGAGGAATGGTTAAAGCAAATCAAAATATCACCACAACATACACCGGAGCAACGATCGTTCACCATCCGCAGATCCGAGGGAGTGGCAACCGTAATCGTTCAAGATGGGTGGGCCAAAATCAGCCACGACGGCATATGGCGACATGCACAAGCAGTACAATTGCAAACACACAACAAATACATCGATATGTATACAAAGTATTATGGACAATATATTAATTATAAGTGAAACGAAAACTACAAAAACAAAGGGGAAACACAATATTTTCATAATCACATTATATTCACAAATTATGATATCATAAAACAAAACTACTTCTATTACAAAATGAAATAAAACACTAAATATAAATATATAAGATAAATATAGGTATAAATAATATATATATATAATAAATCCTTTTTTTTCCTTTTTTTTCCGCCAAGTACGGGTTTCGAAGACACTAACATACGTCACACAAGCAAAAACATTTTATTCGCTTTTGCTTTTCCGATGATTCGTAATCAGAGGTTTGAATTATCAAACCTTTTAACCATCACACCACGTAAAAGATGCGCAAACTGCAAAGTATTTTGAGAGTTGGAAACCGATCAAAGTCGTTTGCAGTAGTTGCAAGGTCTTTGTGTTTTGAATCCCTTTCCCTTTCCCCCTTCCAGCTGTTTCGGCCTCGGCCTCAGTCACAGAACTAACAGTGGCTTTCGACTTCGGTCTCAGCGTTCAGAAATAACTGATGCTTTCGGCTTTGGCCGCAGTCACAGAACTAACAGTGGCTTTCGACTTCGGTCTCAGCGTTCAGAAATAACTCACGCTTTCGGCTTTGGCCTCAGTCACAGAACTAACACTGCCTTTCGACTTCGGTCTCAGTGTTCAGAAATAACTGACGCTTTCGGCCTCGGCCTCAGTCACAGAACTAACAGTGACTTTCTACTTCGGTCTCCGTTGTGCAAAAATAATTGTACAACAACTAGGTAGGACACCTACACAATGTACCAAACCAGAGACTTTTTGTTGGTGGACGCTCTGACGTCACCGAATAAATTTAAGGCCATCTGCCGAGTAGCACTTTTGCTCTCACTTTAATCGCATAGTTGTTGTACTTCCTACCAACCAACGCGTCTCCCTTTGGTGGTTTGAATAGGTAATACACATTGTGCAGCCTTCTGCTGCGGCATACTCTATCCCCCTCTTTCATTGTATGTATCATTAGGTATAGAAATTGTTAAGCATTGTTAGTATAAGTATAAGAATTGTTAAGCAAATAATAATAAAATAATAAAAATCAAACACAATAACGTCCGAGCTGAACTCTTTACAGAGTCAGTGCTCGACTGTCGCGAAGACAGTCGTGAGCAATTCGGAAATACGTTGTATGTTAGAGGGTTGCGAGACCCCTTTAACGAACCCTGGACAGACTGAGTTTTATCCGAGCCTAAGAAGCAAAACTCGTTATAATGTTGAGAATCGGTTGATGTTGGCGAACGGTTGATGTTGATGATCGGTTGATGTTGATGATCGGTTGATGTTGATGTTCAGGATTATGTTGATGTTCAGGTTGATGTTGATGTTCACGATGATGTTGATGTTCGGGATGATGTTGATGTTCAGGTTGATGTTGATGTTCAGGTTGTTATTGATGTTCATGTTCAGGGTGATGTTGATGTTTAGGTTGATGTTGATGTTCACGATGATGTTGATGTTCGGGATGATGTTGATCTTCAGGATGATGTTGATGTTCAGGTTGATGTTGATATTCAGGATTATGTTGATGTTCAGGTTGATGTTGATGTTTAAGCTAATGTTGAGAATCGGTTGATGAACGGTTGAACGGTTGATGAACGGTTGATATTGATGACCGGTTGATCTTGATGTTCAGGATTATGTTGATGTTCAGGTTAATGTTGATGTTCACGATGATGTTGATGTTCAGGTTGATGTTGGTGTTCAGATTGATGTTCATGTTCAGGATGATGTTGATGATCAGGTTGATATTGACGATCGGTTGATGTTGATGATCGGTTGAGGTTGATGTTTAGGATTATGCTGATGTTCAGGTTGATGTTGATGTTCAGGTTGGTGTTGATGTCCAGGATGATGTTGATGTTCAGGATGATGTTGATGTTCAGGTTCATTTTAATGTTCGGGTTAATGTTGATATTCATGTTCACGGTGGGGTTGATGTTTAGGATGATGCAGATGTTCAGGTTGATGTTGATAATCAGGTTGATCTTGACGTTTAGGTTGATTCTGATGTTCAAGATGATGTTGATGTTCAGGTTGATGTTGATATTCAGGTTGATGTTGATGTTCAGGTTGATCTTGAGGTTTAGGTTGATGTTGATGTTCAGGATGATGTTGATGTTCAGGTTGATGTTGATGTTCAGGTTGATGTTGATGTTCAGGTTGATTTGATGTTCAGGTTGATGTTTATGTTCAGGTTGATGTTGATGTTTAGGTTGATTTGATGTTCAGGTTGATGTTGATGCTCAGGTTGATGTTGATGTTCACGATGATATTGATGTTCAGAATGATGTTGATGATCAGGTTAGTGTTGACGATCGGTTGATGTTGACGATCGGTTGATGTTGATGATCGGTTGAGGTTGATGTTTAGTATTATGCTGATGTTCAGGTTGATGTTGATGTTCAGGTTGGTGTTGATGTCCAGGATGATGTTTATGTTCAGGATGATGTTGATGTTCAGGTTCATTTTAATGTTCGGGTTAATGTTGATATTCATGTTCACGGTGGGGTTGATGTTTAGGATGATGCAGATGTTCAGGTTGATGTTGATAATCAGGTTGATCTTGACGTTTAGGTTGATTTTGATGTTCAAGATGATGTTGATGTTCAGGTTGATGTTGATATTCAGGTTGATGTTGATGTTCAGGTTGATCTTGAGGTTTAGGTTGATGTTGATGTTTAGAATTATGTTGATGTTCAGGTTGATGTTAATGTTCAGGATGACGTTGATGATCGGTTGGTGTTGATTTTCACGATGATGTTGATGTTCAGTATGATGTTGATGTTCAGGTTTAATTTGATGTTCAGGTTGATGATGATGTTCAGGATGATGTTGATGTTCAGGATGATGTTGATGTTGATGTTCAGGTTGATGTTGATGTTGATGTTCAGGATGATATTGACTTTCAGGATCATGTTAATGACCAGGATGATGTTGATGTTCATGTTCACGGTGGGGTTATGTTTAGGATGATGTAGATGTTTAGGTTGATGTTGATAATCAGGATGATGTTGATGTTCAGAATGATGTTGATGTTTAGGTTGATGTTGATGTTCAGGTTGATGTTGATGTTCAGGATGATGTTGATTTTCAGGATCATGTTAATGACCAGGATGATGTTGATGTTAATGTTGATGTTCATGTTCAGGATGACGTTGATGATCAGTTGGTGTTGATGTTCGCGATGATGTTGTTGTTCAGGATGATGTTGATGTTCAGGTTGATGTTGATGTTCACGATGATGTTGATGTTCAGGTTATTTTGATGTTCAGAATAATGTTGATGTTCATGTTCACGATGGGGTTGATGTTTAGGATAATGTAGATGTTCAGGTTGATGGTGATGTTCAGGTTGATCTTGAGAATCAGGGTGATAATGATGTTCAGGATGATGTTGATGT
The DNA here is from genome assembly GCA_937620795.1 of Thecophora atra. Lineage (NCBI taxonomy): Eukaryota > Metazoa > Arthropoda > Insecta > Diptera > Conopidae > Thecophora > Thecophora atra. The sequence continues at coordinate 65,680,101 of OW569398.1, forward strand.
TCAGGATAATGTTGATGTTCAGGTTGATGTTGATGTTCAGGTTGATGTTGATATTCAGGATGATATTGATTTTCAGGATCATGTTATTGGCCAGCATGATGTTGATGGTCAGGATGATGTTGATGATCGGTTGGTGTTGATGTTCAGGATAATGTTGATGTTCAGGTTGATGTTTATATTCAGGTTGATGTTGATGTTCAGGATGATGTTGATTTTCAGGATCATGTTAATGACCAGCATGATGTTGATGTTAATGATCGGTTGGTGTTGATGTTTAGGTTGATGTTGATGTTCAGGATGATGTTGATGTTCAGGTTGATGTTGATGTTCAGGTTGATGTTGATGTTCATGTTCAGGATGATGTTGATATTCACGATGGCTATAAACGAAGACTTAATACTCGGCATGGACTTGTTAGAAGTAATCGGCATTAACATCATCGTTGGTGGGTACGAACTAAAACCGAGATCAGCAAATAACAATCTTGCTCTCTACTCCAATCAAAATGTAGAACACATACAATTCCCAAAATTGATAAGCGAGACAAAGAATCGCAGTGAAACAACACATACACCATATAACATAGCACAACCGACCATACGTGTAAACACCGACGCATCTTTTAAACAAAGGTATCACTATATCCGCGAAACACAGCAAAACAAAAAATAATGGAACAACGCAATTGCCATAACGAAGAGTATATGACTAAAGGAGTCAACCTCTACCGATACAACCGAAAGCCAGAACACACCTCACCACGGCAGATCCACTCACCACACCCACTGCAATCAGTCACGCAAAATAAACAAACGATCAGTCACACTCGATCAGGTGCACTAAGCGGACATCAATCAAAATTCTGTCACGAGAAGAAAATCAAACAAAAAAACAAATCAACAAGGATGGCGCATCTACGCAAACCTACCCGACGACGGCATCCGAATGTACCAAAAACGGAGTATATCATACCAGTACCACAATTCAAGCCTCCGGCATAAGCAAGCCGCACAAAGAAGGAAATACTCCACCGGGCAATGGCGGGGTCAGCAAAACCAAAGCTAAAAGCTGCACAGCTAAAGAAAATTCGAGCTGCTCTAAAGAAACACAGACCAGAATTGCGAACACTACGAACACCACAACCCCGAAAGACACCAACAAGACAAACATAAAAACCTTAAACCCCAGCGCCATCAGCCAAACCAAAAAGATAGCAGCAAAACGCAAGAACCACTGAGGAATGGTTAAAGCAAATCAAAATATCACCACAACATACACCGGAGCGACGATCGTTCACCATCCGCAGATCTGAGGGAGTGGCAACCGTAATCGTTCAAGATGGGTGGGCCAAAATCAGCCACGGCGGCATATGGCGGATTACCACCACAAACCCCAAGCACTCAAAGAACCTGCCCTTTTAAAAAGAATACCGCTATAGCGACATACACAAGCAGTACAATTGCAAACACACAACAAATACATCCACATGCTTTAAATAATATATATATAATAAATCCTTTTTTTTCCTTTTTTTTCAGCCAAAATAGGGATAGACTGTAACAGGCATAATTAATGCCATGTTACATTTCTTTTTAGTATACACAAAACACTGCTCTCTGAGCTTCCATATAAAAATCCCAACACGAGGGAAGCCAGTTCGAAACCGAACAGCGGCAATCAATTTCTTTATATTCTTTTTTTTATTCTTTAACTATGTTTTCTATTTTTTTATTGAAGCAGATTAATAGAAATAAGTTATAAACAAATAAAACATAAAAAAAAGCATCAAATTAAACAAACGATGAAATCCGCCAAGTACGGGTTTCGAAGACACTAACATACGTCACACAAGCAAAAACATTTTATTCGCTTTTGCTTTCCCGCTGATTCGTAATCAGAGGTTTGAATTCTCAAACCGTTTAACCATCACACCACGTAAAAGATGCGCAAACTGCAAAGTATTTTGAGAGTTGGAAACCGATCAAAGTCGTTTGCAGTAGTTGCAAAGTCTTTGTATTTTTGAATCCCTTTCCCCTCCCCCCTTCCAGCGGTTTCGGCCTCGGCCTCACTCACAGAACTAACAGTGGCTTTCGACTTCGGTCTCAGCGTTCAGAAATATCTGACGCTTTCGGCTTTGGCCTCAGTCACAGAACTTACAGTGGCTTTCGACTTCGGTCTCAGCGTTCAGATATAACTGACGCTTTCGGCTTTGGCCTCAGTCACAGAACTAACAGTGGCTTTCGACTTCGGTCTTAGTGTTCAGAAATAACTGACGCTTTCGGCCTCGGCCTCAGTCACAGAACTAACAGTGACTTCGACTTCGGTCTCCGTTGTGCAAAAATAATTGTACAACAACTAGGTAGGACACCTACACAAGGTACCAAACCAGAGAATTTTTGTTGGTGGACGCTCTGACGTCACCGAATAAATTTAAGGCCATCTGCCGAGTAGCACTTTTGCTCTCACTTTAATCGCATATCAAGGCCTTCTGCCAGGAATTTGTTGTACTTTATACCAACCAACGCGTCTCCCTTTGGTAGTTTGAATAGGTGATACACATTGTGCAGCCTTCTGCTGCGACATACTTTATCCAAAAATTGTTAAGCATTGTTAGTATAAGTATAAGAATTGTTAAGCACATAATAATAAAATAATAAAAATTAAACACAATAACGTCCGAGCTGAACTCTTTACAGAGTCAGTGCTCGACTGTCGCGAAGACAGTCGTGAGTAATTCGGAAATACGTTGTATGTTAGAGGGTTGCGAGACCCCTTTAACGAACCCTGGACAGACTGAGTTTTATCCGAGCCTAAGAAGCAAAACTCGTTATAATGTTGAGAATCGGTTGATGTTGGCGAACGGTTGATGTTGATGATCGGTTGATGTTGATGTTCAGGATTATGTTGATGTTGAGGTTGATGTTGATGTTTAAGCTGATGTTGATTTTCAGGATGATGTTAATGACCAGGATGATGTTGATGTTCACGATGATGTTGATGTTCAGGTTGATGTTGATGATCGTTTGGTGCTGATGTTCATGTCGTTGATGTTCAGGATGATGTTGATGTTCAGTTTGATGATGATATTCACGATGATGTTGATGTTCAGGTTGATTTTGATGTTCGGGTTGATGTTAATGTTCAGTTTGATGTTAATGTTCAGGATGTTGATGTTCATGTTCAGGATGATGCTGATATTCACGATGGGGTTGATGTTCAGGATGATGTAGATTTTAAGGTTAATGTTGACGATCGGTTAATGTTGATGTTCAGGATGATGTTGATGTTCAGGATGTTGTTGATGTTCAGGTTAATGTTGATGTTCACGATTAGGTTGATGTTCAGGTTGATTTTGATGTTCAGGTTGATGTTGATGTTCAAGTTAATGTTGATGTCAATGTTCACGATGATGTTATGTTTAGGATGATGTTGATGTTAAGGTTGATGTTGATGGTCAGATTGATGTTGATGTTCAGGATGATGTTGATGTTCAGGACGATGTTGATGATCAGGTTAATATTGACGATCGGTTGATGTTGATGATCGGTTGGTGTTGATGTTCAGGATAATGTTGATGTTCAGGTTGATGTTTATATTCAGGTTGATGTTGATGTTCAGGATGATGTTGATTTTCAGGATCATGTTAATGACCAGCATGATGTTGATGGTAATGATTGGTTGGTGTTGATGTTCAGGTTGATGTTGATGTTCATCAATGATGATGTTGATGTTCAGGTTGATGTTGATGTTCGCGATGATGTTGATGTTCAGGATGATGTTGATGTTCAGTTTAATGATGATATTCACGATGATGTTGATGTTCAGATTGATTTTGATGTTCGGGTTGATGTTAATGTTCAGGTTGATGTTAATGTTCAGGTTGATGTTGATGTTCATATTCAGGATGATGCTGATATTCACGATGGGGTTGATGTTTAGGATGATGTAGATTTTAAGGTTAATGTTGACGATCGGTTGACGTTGACGATCGGTTAATGTTGATGTTCAGGATGATGTTGATGTTCAGGATGTTGTTGATGATCAGGTTTATATTGACGATCGGTTGATGTTGATGATCGGTTGAGGTTGATGTTCAGGATCATGCTGATGTTCAGGGTGATTTTGATGGTCAGGTTGATGTTGATGTTCAGGATGATGTTGATGTTCAGGACGATGTTGATGATCAGGTTAATATTGACGATCGGTTGATGTTGATGATCGGTTGAGGTTGATGTTTAGGATTATGCTGATGTTCAGGTTGATGTTGATGTTCAGGTTGATGTTCATGTTCAGGATGATGTTGATGATCAGGTTGATATTGACGATCGGTTGATGTTGATGATCGGTTGATGTTCAGGATCATGCTGATGTTCAGGGTGATGTTGATGGTCAGGTTGATGTTGATGTTCAGGATGATGTTGATGTTCAGGTTCATTTTAATGTTCGGGTTAATGTTGATGTTCATGTTCACGTTGATGTTGATAATCAGGTTGATCTTGAGGTTTAGGTTGATGTTGATGTTCAGGATGCTGTTGATTTTCAGGATGATGTTGATGTTCAGGTTGATGTTGATGTTCAGGTTGATGTTGATGTTCACGATGATTTTGATGTTCAGGATGATGTTAATGATCAGGTTAGTGTTGACGATCGGTTGATGTTGACGATCGGGTGATGTTAATGATCGGTTGATGTTGATGTTCAGGATGCTGTTGATTTTCAGGATGATGTTGATGTTCAGGTTTAATTTGATGTTTAGGTTGATGTTGATGTTCAGGATGATGTTGATGTTCAGGATGATGTTGATGTTCAGGTTATAACGAAACTCCGTTTTCGGATTTATAGCCGGGGTATGCTCGGCGAGTAACCAGGGCTTCAGTTACAAAATTTATTTAATGAGACGTTCTGAGTTGGTTTTCTGAGTTCAATTTTATTTAATTGTTTCATCCGTTTTAGGTCCTTATTTACAATCTAAACACATCTTTGCAATTTCTGTGAAGCTCTATCGGGCGAAAGAGAGATCGGTCAAGCTGGCCGCAGTCGTTGGAGTCTGCTTTGGACGCGGATCACCTAGGGTATGCGGTCGGCGCGCACGCGGTAAAAGTATGTGCTGAGGGAGTGCTTAGTACAGCATATGTATGCGTACTCGTTGCGAAGGTTATGCCACACAATGTTCGATGGTTTCGGATTCGCGTAGTGAATGACGTGCGTAGGTGTGAAAGAAAACAAAATGGATGGCAACGCTGAGTTATAATACGATTTCGTACAAGGCATATAGAATTATTTGGTCCAGACACTAGTTAATTTAGAGCCCCGATCCTGAGGTCGTGAAACTATATAACTTAAAGCCCCGACCCTAAGGCGGTGAAACTATATAATTTAGAGCCCCGACCCTGAGGCCGTGTAACTATATAATTTGGAGCTCCGACCCTGAGGTCGTGAAACTATATAACTTAGAGCCCCGACCCTGAGGCCGTGAAACTATATAAATTTATTTAATAGTATTTGTATTTTTCTGGACCAAATAACCTTACTGTGCAAACTTTATAGTTAAATTCGCGAGCACGTCGTTCACACTACACTGTCGAGATTGTACTGCCGAACGTTGTCTGCCGAACGTCCGCTCTCGTTGACTCGCTGTGGTCCACTCTCTGCTTGCAGTCCATGCTGTTGTCTCTGCGACTATCTTCGGCGGGTGACTGTGGCTGACTGTCTATTCAGCGTTTAGTTGTTTCGCTACGAAGCGTTGGCTCTAGCTGACGACTTTCTTCGGCAAGGGTCTGTGAATAACTGTTTACGGCGAGCGCCTTTAATTGCTTGCTTGCTGGCCTTTTCTGCGACTGTCTTCGGCGAGCGATTCTCAAGAACTGATATTCGCTGTTTGCATATCGTTTGACTCATCTCAGCGTGCTTCTTCTTGTTCCGTGTATGTTCGTTGTCGTCAGTGGTGAGTGTGTATTCATTATTGGTTTCGTTCCAGCGGTGAACTGGAAAGTCGTAGCCACCGATCTCTCTCTCTCTCTCTTTATACAAAATTCTTATCATATATTCACATGAGTATTTGCTTATGTATATAGCTATTTAGATAGCTGTTTCTTTCTTAAACATAAATATATAGTCCATAATTCTGCTATGATAATTAAATTCCAAATTCAATAACTTAAGTATATAATCCATCAGCTTGTAGTTTAAGTAGTTACCAAAAATAATTCGCTCTCCTTAGCAATTTACAGAAAAATAAATGAAATAAATGTAGAGGAAAAATATAGAAATTTGAGTTTGTGTACGCCAGAATTGCCTAAAATTGTGGTCGTTACAAGGTTGATGTTGATGTTCAGGTTGATGTTGATGTTCAGGTTGATGTTGATGTTCAGGATGATATTGATTTTCAGGATCATGTTAATGATCAGGTCAGGTTGATGTTGATGTTCAGGATGATGTTGATGTTCAGGACGATGTTGATGATTAGGTTGATATTGACGATCGGTTGATGTTGATGATCGGTTGAGGTTGATGTTCAGGTTGATGTTGATGGTCAGGTTGATGTTGATGTTCAGGATGATGTTGATGTTCAGGATGATGTTGATGTTCAGGATGATGTTGATTTCCAGGATGATGTTAATGACCAGGATGATGTTGATGTTCAGGATGATGTTGATGAATGGTTGTTGTTGATGTTCATGTTCAGGATGATGTTGATGTTCAGGATGATGTTGATGTTCAGGATGATGTTGATGTTCAGGTTGATTTTCATGTTCAGGTTTATGTTGATTTTCACGATGATAATAATGGTCACGATAATGTTGATGTTCAGGTTGATGTTGATGTTCAGGTTGATGTTCATGTTCAGGATGATGATGATGATCAGGTTGATATTGACGATCGGTTGATGTTGATGATCGGTTGAGGTTGATGTTCAGGATTATGCTGATGTTCAGGGTGATGTTGATGTTCAGGTTGATGTTCATGTTCAGGATGATGTTGATGATCAGGTTGACATTAACGATCGGTTGATGTTGATGATCGGTTGAGGTTGATGTTCAGGATCATGCTGATGTTCAGGTTGATGTTGATGGTCAGGTTGATGTTGATGTTCAGGATGATGTTCATGTTCAGGATGATGTTGATGTTCAGGTTCATTTTAATGTTTGGGTTAATGTTGATGTTCATGTTTACGGTGGGGTTGATATTCACTTTCATGTTGATGTTCAGGATGACGTTGATGATCGGTTGGTGTTAATTTTCACGATGATGTTGATGTTCAGGATGATGTTGATGTTCAGGTTTAATTTAATGTTTAGGTTGATGTTGATGTTCAGGATGATGTTGATGTTCAGGTTGATTTGATGTTAAGGTTGATGTTCAGGTTGATGTTGATGTTCAGGATGATGTTGATGTTCAGGATGATGTTGATGTTCAGGATGATGTTGATGTTCAGGTTCATTTTAATGTTCGGGTTAAAGTTGATGTTCATATCCACGGTGGGGTTGATGTTTAGGATGATGTAGATGTTCAGGTTGATGTTGATAATCAGGTTGATCGTGAGGTTTAGGTTGATGTTGATGTTCAGGATGATGTTGATGTTCAGGATGATGTTGATGTTCAGGTTGATGTTGATGTTCAGGTTGATGTTGATGTTCAGGTTGATGTTGATGTTCAGGATGATGTTAATGTTCAGGATGATGTTGATGTTTAGGTTGATGATAACGTTCAGTTTAATGTTGGTGTTGATTTTCACGATGATGTTGATGTTCAGGATGATGTTGATGTTCAGATTTAATTTAATGTTTAGGTTGATGATGATGTTCACGATGATGTTGAAGTTCAGGATCATGTTGATGTTCAGGTTGATTTGATGTTATTAAATAATCGTACAAATTATTATATGCAACAATATTTCTTCTTTATTCTTAATAATTCTTCTTATACTTATAACGATTTAATATATATGTATGTGTGCTTCTCAGCTACGAGCGCAATAACGCGTGCTTGTCTTTTGATGTCGAATTGCAAACTCTGACTGACTTCGGCTTTCGTTAGAACACGACACCCCTTAACGCCCAGTTGCTACGTAGAAATCTGGCGGACGCCTCGAACGACTGGGTCTGCACGGCCTTGATTCGGCCTGAGGTGACGGTGTTGATTCGGCTGGAGTGGACGAATAATTTCCTTGACCGTTCGGCGAACTGGATAATGATTCGGTCGAGGACGAAAATGATGTCGATAACGGACGTGAAGATGGTGATGCCGAACGGATCGGAGTGGAGTGCATTTGATATGGTTCTGTTTCCAAAGGTTACTCGATATTAACTGGAATGTCCGCGAATCGACTACGCATTTGGTCTATGTGGCGCTTCACATTTTTTCCGTCTGCCACTTTGACTGTATAGGAGACCGGTCCTGTTTGCGATTGAACAACGCCCTCAATCCATTTGGACCCCGCAGAATAGTTCCGAATCCAGACAGAATCACCCTTTTTAAAATTTGTGGTTGCCGATGATCCACTGGCAACTGCAGAGAAATTGTTTGGATGAATTTTATCGAAATATGTTTTTAGCTGGCGGTTGAATAACAACTCAGCTGGTGAACGACCTGTTTCGGAATGCGGTGTAATGTGCTGATTAAAGACGAATCTTGTCAGATTCAAATCTAACTCCGTCTTTGCTGGAACCTTTTTTAAGAAATCCTTTGTTGTCTGCACCATCCGTTCTGCCTGCCCGTTTGATGACGGGTGATACGGTGCACATAGAATTTGACGAATACGATTATTTCTCAAGAATGTTTTGAACTCTTCCGATGTAAATGCTGTTCCATTGTCCGATACAATAGCATCAGGAAGTCCGTGAGTTGCGAAGAGTGAACGTAGAGGTTTGATAGCAGCTTGTGACGACGTTGATGGCGCGATGAACACTTCCAACCATTTGGAGTACGAATCGACAACGATGAAGAATAGTTTGTTTTGAAACGGACCTGCAAAATCAACGTGCAGTCGAGACCACGGAGATTTAGTGGTCTCCCAAGGATGCAGTGGCTCGTGTGCTTTTTCATGTCGCGTCTGTTGACAAGGAATACACTGTTTAACCAACCGTTCTACGTCCGCATCTAAACTTGGCCACCATACGTAACTCTGAGCTAACGCATTCATTTTCATAATGCCGGGATGCGCAGTGTGTAAGGCGTCGAGAATTTTCTGCCGACTAACATGTGGAATAATAATGCGATTTCCATATAAAAGACATCCTTTCAACGTTGAGATTTCCACTCGGCGAGCAAAGTATGGAAACAGCTTGGCGATCTACTTTCTCTGGCCAGCCCTTTAACGCCCAGCTGAGCACCCTGCTGAGATCAGGATTTTTTGTTGTTTGTTTGGCTAATAGTGCTGCATCAAGTATAGATGTTTCTGTCATTTCGATCATCAATACTTCGTCATGCTCATTTTCGAATGAGATCTCTGAGGCAATTGGTAATCTACTCAAGCAATCCGCATTGCCCATTTTATGACCTTGGCGGTATATCAATTCATAGTCGTAGGCATTTAAGAATATTCGTTTGCGAAGCATGTGATTTGAAATGACCGCCGGTATCGGTTTGGTTGGATTAAAAATCCCAAGCAGAGGCTTGTGATCTGTTACAAGCGTGAACTGCCGACCATGCAAATAGTCGTGAAATTTTTTAACACCCGATACCATAGCTACTGCTTCTCTATCTATTTGCGCATAATTCCTTTCGGTTTTCGACAAGGATCGTGAATAAAATGCAATTGGTTTTTCTGACCCATCGTACATACGGTGACTGAGCACAGCTCCAATTCCGTACGGAGATGCATCGCAAACGACGAGTAGGGGTAATTTTTCATTGAAATGAACTAATACACGATCAGATGTTACCAGATTTTTTAGATTATCGAAAGCAGCCTGGTGCATCTTTGACCAAGTCCACTTAGCTGACTTATCTAAAAGTCGATGTAACGGCTCTGCTAATGTTGCCTTATGAGGCAAAAATGAGTGGTAGAAATTTATAAGACCAAGAAAAGCCTGTAACTCTTTCTTGTGTTTAGGTGATGTAGCATTAAGAATCGCTTCCAACTTCCTTTGTGATGGCCTAATTCCGATGGAATCTAGTTTGAAACCAAGAAATTCAATTGTAGAAACGCCGAAACTGCATTTCTCTTTCCGCAGACGAAGGCCTGAAGAGTTTAAACGCGCGAAAACTTCTTCTAGACGTTCAGCAAGCTCCGTTTCGTTTTTTCCCATAATGATGATATCGTCGAAATATGGGAGTACCCCTGGAATATTTCGAAGTAACGTTTCAATAAAATTTTGGAAAATACCTGGGGCTGAAGAAATTCCAAACTGAAGTCTCTTAACTCTGAACGCTCCCTTATGAGTAACGATCGTTTGAAGTTCTGATGATTTTTTATCCACTTCTAACTGCTGGTAAGCCTAAGCAAGGTCTAATTTGGCAAAAATGTTTCCACCTTCTATAGAAGACAAAAGGGTACTGATAGCGGGTATTTGGAAACAATGTGGCTTCAATGCTTTATTTAAAGTTGACTTGTAATCAGCGCAAATACGAATGGAGCCGTCCTTTTTGGGAACTGGCACTATTGAAGTGGCCTTCCTTGAGTGCACAATCGATCTAATTCAGCTTCGACTAAACTCCGGGTTGCTAAGGGTATCCTGCGTGGAGGGTAGCGAATTGGTTGAAAAGATGGATCGAGTCGAAGTGCCACAGGTTTACCGCAAAAACGGCCGAGCTCATCAGAAAATAAGGTTTGGAACTTATTGAGGAGTCGTGTAACTGGTGATTCTTGTTTAATAACGTTAATTGCTTGAATACTAATCCCAAGTGCATCGAACAAATTACACCCCAGAATGTTTGTTAGATCTCCAGCCACAACGGTCAGAGGTAAATTGTTAATTTGTCTATTTTTGAAGGTGACGTTTACATCAAAGACGCCTTTAACGGGAATGCGATTCTTCTGGAAATCTACGAGATGAACGTTGCTCTGTTGTAACGGTGGCATTGCGGTCGGCCACAAATTTTCGAATTCTCTTGATGAAATTATTGTATAGTTCGATCCCGAGTCTATCTCAAATTGACAAGACAAGTTATTGATTTTAACAATCACCTGTTTCTTCAGGTTAGTGATTGTTGATATTTGATGTATAGCGTGCTGCTTTGTATTCTTGGCATGGCGAGCTACACGTTGAGTCTGTTGTGATGAGTTTGCAGAACTATGCACCGAAGAACGACAAACGCGCTGAAGGTGACCCCTAACTCCGCATGCTGAGCAGTTGGTCTCTTTATGTGGGCATCGAATGCGAGGGTGAGGTCCTCCACAACCGTTGCACAACTTAGCGTGCACCTCGTCACGGTTTTTGTCTTTGCGGCGCTGCTGATTATTTGAAAATGTGTGAGGACGATTTGCAATAAATTTGACATTTGCAAATCCGAATCTCGCCCTGATTCTTGGTAGCTGCTTCAGCGATTGCAGCACGCGATATGACTTTAGATAGCTGTAGATCGCTTTCGGCAAGAAAAGCCTTTTGAAGTGCTTCATCCCGGAGACCGCAGACAAGACGATCACGAAGCATTCGATCTAGAGCTGCGCCGAAATTGCAGTCTAGTGAGAGCTTCCGCAGTGCCGCTAAATAGTCTGAGAACCCTTCGTCTGGGTGCTGGTCACGTTTGTGGAACTTGAAAAATGCCGCGATTTCCGATGGCCGCGGTGTGAAGTGATTAGTCAATACATTTTTGATCTCAGCCAAACTCACCTCACCTACTGACTTCGGCGATGCCAATGACGCTAGAAGGTCATACAACGGTGCTCCTGCCAAGGTTAGGAATGTAGCTTTCTGTCGACCAAACTCCTCTATGTTATTGGCTACTGAAAATAGCTCAAAACGTGCATAATAAGTTGTCCACAACTCCGGGTGAGCTAAATCGAATGGTTCCATGTTACCAACACACGACATTTCAACAACTTTTTTGTGCGTTGTCACTAGAGTTTGAGGCGATGTTTTAGGTGTTTGTTCTTCTTGCGAACTTGTCGACTCTGACATGCCGTTAACTAGCGTGCCAGCTTATATATATTTTTGGAGAATGCAGAGTAACTCGTCATTGCACATTACTTATGCGTGTTCAATGTAAACCGGTTTTTTCGTTTAAAGAAATATTTTTTGCTCATCCATTTGTGCTCTTATTTAACTAAATTTGAGATTAACACAAACATCCCATCCTCGTCGCCAGTATTAAATAATCGTACAAACAATATTTCTTCTTTATTCTTAATAATTCTTCTTATACTTATAACGATTTAATATATATGTATGTGTGCTTCTCAGCTACGAGCGCAATAACGCGTGCTTGTCTTTTGATGTCGAATTGCAAACTGTGACTGACTTCGGCTTTCGATAGAACACGACAGATGTTCAGGTTGATTTGATGTTCAGGTTGATGTTTAGGTTGATGTTGATGTTCAGGATGATGTTGATGTTCAGGATGATGTTGATGTTCAGGTTCATTTTAATGTTCGGGTTAATGTTGATGTTCATGTCCACGGTGGGGTTGATGTTTAGGATGATGTAGATGTTCAGGTTGATGTTGATAGTCAGGTTGATCTTGAGGTTTAGGTTGATGTTCAGGATGATGTTGATGTTCAGGATGATGTTAATGTTCAGGTTGATGTTAATGTTCAGGTTGATGTTAATGTTCAGGATGATGTTGATGTTTAGGTTGATGATAATGTTCGCGATGGGCTTGATGTGCAGGGTGATGTAGATGTTCAGGTTGATGTTGATGTTCAGGTTGATGTTGATGATCACGATGATGTTGATGTTCAGGTTGATGTTGATGTTCAGGTTGATGTTGATGTTCAGGTTAATGTTGATGTTCAGATTGACGTTGATGTTCGCGATGGGCTTGATGTGCAGGGTGATGTAGATGTTCAGGTTGATGTTGAGGTTCAGCTTGATGTTTATGATCACGATGATGTTGATGTTCAGGATGATGTTAATATTCAGGTTGATGTTGATGTTCAGGATGATGTTGATGTTCAGGATGATGTTGATTTTCAGGATGATGTTAATGACCAGGATGAAGTTGATGTTCAGGATGATGTTGATGTTCACGACAATGTTGATGTTCAGGTTAATTTTGATGTTCAGGTTTATGTTCATGTTCAGGGTGATGTTGATGCTCAGGATGATGTTGATGTTCAGGTTGATTTGATGTTCAGGTTGATGTTCATGTTTAGGTTGATGTTGATGTTCTCGACGCTATTGATGATAGGATGATGTCGATGATCAGGTCAATGTTGACGATCGGTTGATGTTGATGATCGGTTGATGTTGATGTTCAGGATTAAGTTGATATTCAGGATGATGTTGATTTTCAGGATGATGTTAATGACCAGGATGATGTTGATGTTCAGGATGATGTTGATATTTACGATGATGTTGATGTTCAGGATGATGTTGATGTTCAGGTTGATTTTGATGTTCAGGTTGATGTTGATGTTCACGATGGGGTTGATGTTCAGGGTGATGTAGATGTTCAAGTTGATGTAGATGTTCAGGTTGATTGTGATGATGATGTTGATGTTCAGGTAGATGTTGATGATCACGATGATGTTGATGTTCAGGATTATGTTGATGTTCAGGTTGATGTTGATGGTCAGGTGGATGTTGATGTTCAGGATGATGTTGATTTTCAGGATGATGGTAATGACCAGGATGATGTTGATGTTCAGGATGATGTTGATGTTCACGATGATGTTGATGTTCACGTTGATTTTTATGTTCAGGTTGATGTTCATGTTCACAACGGGGTTGATGTTCAGGGTGATGTAGATGTTCAGGTTGATGTTGATGTTCAGGTTGATGTTGATGATAATAGAATTAAACGATCTGATTCGAAGATAATTTTTAAGGGAATAAAAATTTATTAGAGAAAAATTCTAGAACACAATAACAAATTTTTCTGAAGTAAACAGATATAAAATCATTTCGATTTTTCAAGTGTTAACAAACAAAGTATATCAATTTCAACACCCCCACTCGAAATATATTTATATCTTGTGCAAAAATATTTGTGCTTTTCAGAACATACTCCTTTGGTCAGAAAAACAGCCAACATTTCATTTGTCGAGACACCGGAAAAGGTTACTTCGTTCTTCATCCTCATTTCTCTAACAAAATGATGACGAACATCTATATGTTTCGTTCTTGGATGATAACCGTCGTTTGAAGCTTAGTGAATTGCGCTCTGATTGTCACAATACAATTTCGTTGGTTGTTTTTTTTTTGAAAATTAATATTGAGCTCACTTTCAAGTGAACGTAGCCATATGAGTTCTTGAGTAGCTGCAGAAATCGCCATATATTCCGCTTCAGTAGTCGATAGAGCTACCGCTGTTTGACGTTTGCTACTCCAAGAGATTGCTCCACCTTGGAAAATATTCACAAATCCTGTTACCGATCGACGCTCTTCAGTATCGTTTGCCCAATCGGAGTCAGAATATGTTATTAAATCTGAATTACCTTTACTTGAGAATCCGAGTTTCATGTCTATTGTACCTTTCAAATACCGAAAAACACGCTTCACTGCCGTCCAGTGAATTTTATGTGGATTATTGTTGAATGTGCTTAGATGATTTACAGCTTGACAAATGTCGGGGCGCGTACATTGCGCTGTAAATAAAAGACTTCCAATCGCTTGCTGATAAGGAACGTCCTTCATCGACTCGTCAACACCATCCACTTTTCTTAGTTTTACATTTATGTCAATTGGAGTTGAAATAGCATTGCGGTCTTCCATGTTGTATCTTCGTAACATCTGCTTGACGTAATTTTCCTGATCTAAATATAAATTACCATTTACTCTTGTAATTCGCATTCCCAGACACTGCATTGCTTTTCCTAAAAACTTCATTTTAAAAGTAGACATTAATTTTGATTTAAGCTCGTCTCGAAATTTTGTATCGTTGCTAAAAATCAGCATGTCGTCTACATAAAGCGCGAGATATGTAAATTTGTCTTCTTCAATATGAAAATAAATGCAAGGATCAACTTTGGAACGATTTAGACCATATTCTTTTAATGCTGAATTTAGTTTCATATTCCAAACGAGACTAGCCTGCTTCAGACCATAAAGTGCTTTTTTTAGCTTCATAACATGACCGCCTTTGACATCTATGACATACGGTGGTTCAACATAAATATCCTCTGATAAGTCGCCTTGAAGAAAAGCAGTAACTGCATCCATTTGCTCGATTTGTAAATTGAATCGCACAGCTAAGGCCATCAAATAACGGATTGACGTGTAACGCACTACAGGGGAAAGAGTTTCCTCGTAATCAATTCCTTTACGCTGTGTATATCCTTTAGCAACTAATCTAGCCTTGTAGAGAATGCTGTTATCAGGTTCCTTCTTCCTTTTAAACACCCACTTTGTCTTTATAACGTTGCAATTGATTGGCGCAATTGACCATATTCTTTTAATGCTGAATTTAGTTTCATATTCCAAACGAGACTAGCCTGCTTCAGACCATAAAGTGCTTTTTTTAGCTTCATAACATGACCGCCTTTGACATCTATGACATACGGTGGTTCAACATAAATATCCTCTGATAAGTCGCCTTGAAGAAAAGCAGTAAGTGCATCCATTTGCTCGATTTGTAAATTAAATCGCACAGCTAAGGCCATCAAATAACGAATTGACGTGTAACGCACTACAGGGGAAAAAGTTTCCTCGTAATCAATTCCTTTACGCTGTGTATATCCTTGGGCAACTAATCTAGCCTTGTAGAGAATGCTGTTATCAGGTTCCTTCTTCCTTTTAAACACCCACTTTGTCTTTATAACGTTGCAATTGATTGGCTTTGGAACAGGCGTCCATGTTTGGTTTTCTTCTAACGATTTCAGTTCACTGTTAATGGCATCTTTCCATTGTTCACGTTCATCACCCGATAATGCTTCTTCAATTGTTGACGGTTCGTTTTCTGGTAGTCTTGCAATATAACCAATCGCGCTTCTTTGTTTTCGCTTAGCAATTTGTTCGCTTCGCCTTACTGTTACTTGAGGTTTCGAATTTCGACTGCCACTATCTTGTTGAGCAGAATCCAGTACTCTATCAAGATTTTCTTGAACCGAACTTTGGTTGTCAACTTCTTCATGACATTGAATGATTTCAGGATCTGGGAAATTTGTTCAGTTTCTTCGTGACCTTGAATGATTTCCCCCACTTCATTGTCATCTTCTAATGAATTAAATGACAATGAACTACTTTCTGAATCAGAAGAACTATCAGTGTCATCATCCACCAAATGTTCTTCTTTATTTCTAAAATCGAAATAATAGAACTTACGTTTGTTAGCTTTCATTGCTGAATATTCTTTCACGTTCTCGTCGAATATAACATCTCTGCATGTGACTATTTCCTGTTTCTGAATATCATACACACGATATCCTTTAACATTCATACCATAACCGACGAATGTACACCTCTTCGACTTCGCGTCCCATTTTCTCCTTCGTTGTTTCGGTACAAGCGCCATTGCCATACAACCAAAAATCTTTAGATAACTGATATCAGGCTTTTTATCAGACAACATTTCCTCTGGAGTTGTATTTAACAATTTATGGGGACTTTTATTTGTGACGTAAACTGCTGTCTGTATAGCTTCGGCCCAGAAAGTTTTCGGAAGTTTCGCGTCATACAGCATACACCGTGCCTTCTCAGTCAGTGTCCTATTCACTCGTTCTGCTAAGCCATTCTGTTCAGGATTATACGGTACAGACGTTTGATGTAAAATGCCGCAACGTTTTAAAGTATTCTGCATTTGATTGTTGATGTACTCGGTGTCATTGTCACTTCGTAGAATTTTAATCTTCTTACCAGATTGATTTTCAGCTACTGACTTAAATTCCAAAAACTTTTCATGTACTTCTAACTTGTTTTTCATGAAATAGACGAAAATTTCTCGAGAATAGTCATCAATGAATACAACGTAGAATCGGCTTCCACCCAACAATTTTGCCTCCATAGGTCCGCAGACATCAGAATGAACTATTTCTAGCTTGGTTGAGGTTCGATGACCGTCTGATGGAAAACTCATTTTAATGTGTTTCCCTTCTGCGCAACCTTCACATACTGCGGTTAATTTATCAGCTAGGAACTTCACACCAGTGACCATACCATTCCTCAGTTTCTTGATACTTTCTACATTCAGGTGACCCAAACGCCTATTTTCAATTTTGTCGTCTTCTTTTGATGAAAACGCCTTGTCAACTGAAGCTAAATTCACCACGTACATTCCGCCAACCAATTAAGCAGTTGCTATGACCATGTTATCTTCATTGTAAACTCTGCAGCCACACGATTTCGAATCGTGTCCAACACCACACGATTTCCACGCCCTACTATTTGACTTACGGAAAGTAGATTATCAGCTACTCCAGGAACATGTAAAACACTTTTAACTAGTATTGAGCATACAGCACCGTCTCTGATTACATTCAGATTAATTTCACTTCTGGAAACTGCATTGAGAGAAGTATCGTTAGCAATTTTGACTTCTCCATGATGCACCTTTGGGTTTTTGATAAGGCTTGCATCTTTAGTCATGTGACACGAAGCGCCACTATCAACATACCATGCGTCTTTACCGGAACTTTGTGAGAAATTATTAACATAAAGCGCAGAATTTTTCTTCCAATTCCTTTTAAAATCTTTTTTTCGATTGGGGCATTCAGCACTAAAATGGCCAAGTCCATTGCATGTAAAGCATCTACGATCGGTAGCAGAAGACGTCTGCCACGGTATTTTTTACTTTCCTTTACTTTTATCGAATGCTTTCTTGCTTATCAGTGCATGATTCGGATTTTGAATGCAAACATCTTGCGGAAGCTTCATTTTTATGGAATCGGCTGAAATCTTAGTTCCGGTACTCCCTAACGACATTATCATGGGCCTATACACCTCAGGCAACCCTTTCAACAGCAAACAGCCTAGCCATTCATCATTCACGATGAAACCAATAGATGCTAACTTCTGTGAAGTACATATTCTTCTACGGAACTACAATCTTCCAATTGTACCGAGCATAGCTTTTGCAATAAACCAAACTTTCTATCCAATCCAGAGTCTTCAAAAAGATCCTTCAACACTTTCCAGACATCTTTAGCTTTTTTAGATTCTCTCACATAAACGAAAAGACTCTTATCTAGGGAGAGAATTAAGCGCCATCGTGCTTTTTCTTCCTTTTCAGCGTTCACAGTTTCAGCTGATCCATCCACGTACTTCCACAAGCCTTCTAGCTTCAATTGAGTCTCAATTGCAAAACTCCAAGTCATCCAGTTTTCCGACCCAGTCAGTTTTTCAAATTTATGCAATTCTCCTTCCATCTTAGCAGCTTAAGGTTCTTGCACGTATATATATTATTTAAAAATTATATCAGAACTTAATGTGACTGGGCCCATAACCTAATAGAATTAAACGATCTGATTCGAAGATAATTTTTAAGGGAATAAAAATTTTTTAGAGAAAAATTCTAGAACACAATAACAAATTTTTCTGAAGTAAACAGATATAAAATCATTTTGATTTTTCAAGTGTTAACAAACAAAGTATATCAATTTCAACAGATGATCACGATGCTGTTGCTGTTCAGATCGATTTGATGTTCAGGTTCATGCTGATGTTCATGATGATATTGATGTTCAGGATGATGTCGATGATCAGGTCAATGTTGACGATCGGTTGATGTTGACGATCGGTTGATGTTGATGATCGCTTGATGTTGATGATCGGTTGATGTTGATGTTTAGCATTATGTTGATGTTTAGGATGATGTTGATGTTCAGGTTGATTTTGATATTTAGTTTGATGTTGATGATCGGTTGAGGTTGATGTTCAGGTTGATGTTGATATTCATGTTGATGTTGATGTTTAGCTTTATTTTGATGTTCAGGTTAATGTTGATGTTCATGTTCACGATGGGGTTGATGTTTAGGATGATGTAGATGTTCAGGTTGATGTTAACGATCGGTTGATGTTGATGATCGGTTCAGGTTAATGTTCGGGATTATGTTGATGTTCAGGTTGATGTTGATGTTCATGTTCACGATGGGGTTGATGTTTAGGATGATGTAGATGTTCAGGTTGATATTAACGATCGATTGATGTTGATGATCGGTTGAGGTTAATGTTCGGGATTATGTTGATGTTCAGGTTCAGATGTTGAGGTTCAGCTTGATGTTGATGATCACGATGATGTTGATGTTCAGGATGATGTTAATGACCAGGATGAAGTTGATGTTCAGGATGATGTTGATGTTCACGACGATGTTGATGTTCAGGTTAATTTTGATGTTCAGGTTGATGTTCATGTTCAGGGTGATGTTGATGCTCAGGATGATGTTGATGTTCAGGTTGATTTGATGTTCAGGTTGATGTTCATGTTTAGGTTGATGTTGATGTTCTCGACGCTATTGATGATAGGATGATGTCGATGATCAGGTCAATGTTGACGATCGGTTGATGTTGATGATCGGTTGATGTTGATGTTCAGGATTAAGTTGATATTCAGGATGATGTTGATTTTCAGGATGATGTTAATGACCAGGATGATGTTGATGTTCAGGATGGTGTTGATATTTACGATGATGTTGATGTTCAGGATGATGTTGATGTTCAGGTTGATTTTGATGTTCAGGTTGATGTTGATGTTCACGATGGGGTTGATGTTCAGGATGATGTTGATGTTCAGGATAATGTTGATGTTCAGGTTGATGTTTATGCTCAGGTTGATGTTGATGTTCAGGATGATGTTGATTTATAGGATCATGTTAATGACCAGTATGATGTTGATGTTCAGGATGATGTTAATGATCGGTTGGTGTAGATGTTCAGGTTGATGTTGATGTTCAGGATGATGTTGATGTTCAGGATGATGTTGATGTTCACGATGATGTTGATGTTCAGGTTGATGTTGATAATCAGGATGATGTTGATGTTCACGTTATTTTGATGTTCAGGATAATGTTGATGTTTATGTTCACGATGGGGTTGATGTTGGGGATGATGTAGATGTTCAGGTTGATGGTAATGTTCAGGTTGATCTTGATGATCAGTTTGATGTTGATGTTCAGGATGATGTTGATGTTCAGGATAATGTTGATGTTCAGGTTGATGTTTATGCTCAGGTTGATGTTGATGTTTAGGATGATGTTGATTTATAGGATCATGTTAATGACCAGTATGATGTTGATGTTCAGGATGATGTTAATGATCGGTTGGTGTTGATGTTCAGGTTGATGTTGATGTTCAGGATGATGTTGATGTTCAGGATGATGTTGATGTTCACGATGATGTTGATGTTTAGGATGATGTTGATGTTCAGGATATTTTGATGTTCAGGATAATGTTGATGTTCATGGTCACGATGGAGTTGATGTTTAGGATGATGTAGATGTTCAGGTTGATGGTGATGTTCAGGTTGATCTTGAGGATCAGGTTGATGTTGATGTTTAGTATGATGTTGATGTTCCGGATAATGTTGATGTTCAGGTTGATGTTGATGTTCAGGTTGATGTTGATGTTCAGGATGATGTTGATGTTCAGGTTGGTGTTGATGTTCAGGTTATTTTGATGTTCAGGATAATGTTGATGTTCATGTTCACGATGGGGTTGATGTTTGGGATGATGTAGATGTTCAGGTTGATGGTAATGTTCAGGTTGATCTTGAGGATCAGGTTGATGTTGATGTTCATGTTCAGGATGATTTTGATGATCAGGTTAATGTTGGCGATCGGTTGAAGTGGACGATCGGTTGATGTTGCTGATCGGTTGATGTTGATGTTCACGATTATGTTGATGTTCAGGTTTATGCTGATGTTCAGGTTGATGTTGATGTTCACGATGATGTTGATGCTCAGGTTGATTTTGTTGTTCAGGTTGATGTTCATGTTCACGATGATGTTGATGTTCAGGTTAATGTTGATGTTCACGATGATGTTGATGTTCAGGATGATGTTGATGTTCAGGATATTGTTGATGGTCGGTTGGTGTTGATGTTAAGGTTGATGTTCATGTTCAGGATGATGTTTATGTTCAGGTTGATGTTCACGATGATGTTGATGTTCAGGATGATGTTGATGTTCAGGATGATGTTGATGTTCAAGTTGATGTTGCTGTTACCGATTATGTTGATGTTCAGGATGATGTTGATGTTCAGGTGGATGTTGATGTTCACGATGATGTTGATGTTCAGGATGATGTTGACAATCAGGTTAACATCATAACGATCGGTTGATGTTGATGATCGGTTGAGGTTGATGTTCATGATGATGTTGATGATCAGGTTAATGTTGACGATCGGTTGATGTTGACGATCGGTTGATGTTGATGATCGGTTGATGTTGATGTTCAGGATTATGTTGATGTTAAGGATTATGTTGATGTTCAAGTTGATGTTGATGTTAAGGTTGATGTTGATGTTTACCTCGAATAGATGTTCAGCTTGAACTTGTTGTTCAGGTTGATGTTCACGATAATGTTGCTGTTCAGGATAATGTTGACGTTCAGGTTTATTTTGATGTTCAGGTTAATGTTGATGTTCAGGTTGATGTTTATGCTCAGGTTGATGTTGATGTTCAGGATGATGTTGATTTATAGGATCATGTTAATGACCAGTATGATGTTGATGTTCAGGATGATGTTAATGATCGGTTGGTGTTAATGTTCAGGTTGATGTTGATGTTCAGGATGATGTTGATGTTCAGGATGATGTTGATGTTCACGATGATGTTGATGTTCAGGTTGATGTTGATGTTCAGGATGATGTTGATGTTCAGGTTGATGTTTATGCTCAGGTTGATGTTGATGTTCAGGATGATGTTGATTTATAGGATCATGTTAATGACCAGTATGATGTTGATGTTCAGGATGATGTTAATGATCGGTTGGTGTTGATGTTCAGATTGATGTTGATGTTCAGGATGATGTTGATGTTCAGGATGATGTTGATGTTCACGATGATGTTGATGTTCAGGTTGATGTTGATGTTCAGGATGATGTTGATGTTCACGTTATTTTGATGTTCAGGATAATGTTGATGTTTATGTTCACGATGGGGTTGATGTTGGGGATGATGTAGATGTTCAGGTTGATGGTAATGTTCAGGTTGATCTTGATGATCAGTTTGATGTTGATGTTCAGGATGATGTTGATGTTCAGGATAATGTTGATGTTCAGGTTGATGTTTATGCTCAGGTTGATGTTGATGTTCAGGATGATGTTGATTTATAGGATCATGTTAATGACCAGTATGATGTTGATGTTCAGGATGATGTTAATGATCGGTTGGTGTTGATGTTCAGGTTGATGTTGATGTTCAGGATGATGTTAATGTTCAGGATGATGTTGATGTTCACGATGATGTTGATGTTCAGGTTGATGTTGATGTTCACGATGATGTTGCTGTTTAGGATGATGTTGATGTTCAGGATATTTTGATGTTCAGGATAATGTTGATGTTCATGGTCACGATGGAGTTGATGTTTAGGATGATGTAGATGTTCAGGTTGATCTTGATGATCAGGTTGATCTTGAGGATCAGGTTGATGTTGATGTTTAGGATGATGTTGATGTTCACGATGATGTTGATGTTCAGGTTGATGTTGATGTTCACGATGATGTTGCTGTTTAGGATGATGTTGATGTTCAGGATATTTTGATGTTCAGGATAATGTTGATGTTCATGGTCACGATGGAGTTGATGTTCAGGTTGATGTTGATGTTCAGGATGATGTTGATGTTCAGGTTGCTGTTGATGTTCAGGTTATTTTGATGTTCAGGATAATGTTGATGTTCATGTTCACGATGGGGTTGATGTTTGGGATGATGTAGATGTTCAGGTTGATGGTAATGTTCAGGTTGATCTTGAGGATCAGGTTGATGTTGATGTTCATGTTCAGGATGATTTTGATGATCAGGTTAATGTTGGCTATCGGTTGATGTGGACGATCGGTTGATGTTGCTGATCGGTTGATGTTGCTGATCGGTTGATGTTGATGTTCACGATTATGTTGATGGTCAGGTTTATGCTGATGTTCAGGTTGATGTTGATGTTCACGACGATATTGATGTTCGAGATGATTTTGATGATCAGGTTAATGTTGACGATCGGTTGAATTGGATGATCGCTGGATGTTGCTGATCGGTTGATGTTGATGTTCACGATTATGTTGATGTTCAGGTTTATGCTGATGTTCAGGTTGATGTTGATGTTCGCGACGATATTGATGTTCAGGATGATTTTGATGATCAGGTTAATGTTGACGATCGGTTGAAGTGGACGATCGGTTGATGTTGCTGATCGGTTGATGTTGATGTTCACGATTATGTTGATGTTCAGGTTTATGTTGATGTTCAGGTTGATGTTGATGTTCAGACTGATAAAGATGTGCAGGTTGATTTTGTTGTTCAGGTTGATGTTCATGTTCACGATGATGTTGATATTCAGGTTAATGTTGATGTTCACGATGATGTTGATGTTCAGGATGATGTTGATGTTCAGGATATTGTTGATGGTCGGTTGGTGTTGATGTTAAGGTTGATGTTCATGTTCAGGATGATGTTTATGTTCAGGTTGATGTTCACGATGATGTTGATGTTCAGGATGATGTTGATGTTCAGGATGATGTTGATGTTCAAGTTGATGTTGCTGTTAACGATTATATTGATGTTCAGGATGATGTTGATGTTCAGGTTGATGTTGATGTTCACGATGATGTTGATGTTCAGGATGATGTTGACAATCAGGTTAACATCATAACGATCGGTTGATGTTGATGATCGGTTGAGGTTGATGTTCATGATGATGTTGATGATCAGGTTAATGTTGACGATCGGTTGATGTTGACGATCGGTTGATGTTGATGATCTGTTGATGTTGATGTTCAGGATTATGTTGATGTTAAGGATTATGTTTATGTTCAAGTTGATGTTGATGTTAAGGTTGATGTTGATGTTTACCTCGAATAGATGTTCAGCTTGAACTTGTTGTTCAGGTTGATGTTCACGATAATGTTGCTGTTCAGGATAATGTTGACGTTCAGGTTTATTTTGATGTTCAGGTTAATGTTCACGATGGGGTTGATGTTCAGGATGATGTAGATGTTCAGATTGATGTTGATGTGCAGGTTGATGTTGAGAATCAGGTTGATGTTGATGTTCAGGATGATGTTGATGTTCAGGATGACGTTGATGTTTAGGTTGATGTTGATGTTCACGTTGATGTTGATGTTCAGGATGATGTTGATTTTCAGGATCATGTTAATGACCAGATGTTGATGTTCAGGATATTGCTGATGATCGGTTGGTGTTAAAGTTCATGTTCAGGATTATGTTGATGTTCAAGTTGGTGTTGATGTTCAGGTTGATGTTGATGTTCAGGATGATGTTAATGTTCAGGATGATGTTGATGTTCACGATGATGTTGATGTTCAGGTTGATGTTGATGTTCACGATGATGTTGCTGTTTAGGATGATGTTGATGTTCAGGATATTTTGATGTTCAGGATAATGTTGATGTTCATGGTCACGATGGAGTTGATGTTTAGGATGATGTTGATGTTCATGTTCAGTATGATGTTGATTTTCACGATGGGGTTGATGTTCAGACTGATAAAGATGTGCAGGTTGATGTTGATGTTCAGGTTGATGTTGATGTTGAGGTTCAGGTTGATGTTGATGTTCAGGTTAATGTTGATGTTCACGATGATGTTGATGTTCAGGTTGACGTTGATGTTCATGTTGATGTTGATGTTCATGTTCAGGGTGATTTTGATGATCAGGTTAATGTTGGCGATCGGTTGATGTGGACGATCGGTTAATGTTGCTGATCGGTTGATGTTGATGTTCACGATTATGTTGATGTTCAGGTTTATGTTGATGTTCAGGTTGATGTTTATGTTCACCATGATGTTTATGTTCAGGTTGATTTTGTTGTTCAGGTTGATGTTCATGTTCACGATGATGTTGATGTTCAGGTTAATGTTGATGTTCACGATGATGTTGATGTTCAGGATGATGTTGATGATCAGGTTAATGTTGGCGATCGGTTGATGTGGACGATCGGTTAATGTTGCTGATCGGTTGATGTTGATGTTCACGATTATGTTGATGTTCAGGTTTATGTTGATGTTCAGGTTGATGTTGATGTTCACGATGATGTTGATGTTCAGGTTGATTTTGTTGTTCAGGTTGATGTTCATGTTCAGGATGATGTTGATGTTCAGGTTGATGTTGATGTTCACGATGATGTTGATGTTCAGGATGATGTTGACAATCAGGTTAACATCATAACGATCGGTTGATGTTGATGATCGGTTGAGGTTGATGTTCAGGATGATGTTGATGATCACGTTAATGTTGACGATCGGTTGATGTTGACGATCGGTTGATGTTGATGATCGGTTGATGTTGATGTTCAGGATTATGTTGATGTTAAGGATTATGTTGATGTTCAAGTTGATGTTGATGTTAAGGTTGATGTTGATGTTTACCTCGAATAGATGTTCAGCTTGAACTTGATGTTCAGGTTGATGTTCACGATAATGTTGGTGTTCAGGATAATGTTGATGTTCAGGATTATTTTGATGTTCAGGCTAATGTTGATGTTAATGTTCACGATGGGGTTGATGTTCAGGATGATGTAGATGTTCAGATTGATGTTGATGTGCAGGTTGATGTTGAGAATCAGGGTGATGTTGATGTTCAGGATGATGTTGATGTTCAGGATGACGTTGATGTTTAGGTTAATGTTGATGTTCACGTTGATGTTGATGTTCAGGATGATGTTGATTTTCAGAATCATGTTAATGACCAGATGGTGATTGTCAGGATATTGCTGATGATCGGTTGGTGTTAAAGTTCATGTTCAGGATGATGTTGATGTTCAGGTTGATGTTGATGTTCAGGTTGATGTTGATGTTCATGTTCAGTATGATGTCACGATGTTCACGATGGGGTTGATGTTCAGACTGATAAAGATGTTCAGATTGATGTTGATGTGCAGGTTGATGTTGAGAAACAGGTTGATGTTGATGTTCAGGATGATGTTGATGTTCAGGATGACGTTGATGTTTAGGTTGATGTTGATGTTCACGTTGATGTTGATGTTCAGGATCATGTTGATTTTCAGGATCATGTTAATGACCAGATGGTGATTGTCAGGATATTGCTGATGATCGGTTGGTGTTAAAGTTCATGTTCAGCTTGAACTTGATGTTCAGGTTGATGTTCACGATAATGTTGGTGTTCAGGATAATGTTGATGTTCAGGTTTATTTTGATGTTCAGGCTAATGTTGATGTTAATGTTCACGATGGGGTTGATGTTCAGGATGATGTAGATGTTCAGATTGATGTTGATGTGCAGGTTGATGTTGAGAATCAGGTTGATGTTGATGTTCAGGATGATGTTGATGTTCAGGATGACGTTGATGTTTAGGTTGATGTTGATGTTCACGTTGATGTTGATGTTCAGGATGATGTTGATTTTCAGGGTCATGTTAATGACCAGATGGCGATTGTCAGGTTATTGCTGATGATCGGTTGGTGTTAAAGTTCATGTTCAGGATGATGTTGATGTTCAGGATGATGTTGATGTTCAGGATGATTTTAATATTCAGGATGATGTTGATGTTCAGGATGATGTTGATGATCAGTTGGTGTTGATGTTCAGGTTGATGTTCATGTTCAGGATGATGTTGATGTTCAGGTTGATGCTGATGTTCACGATGATGTTGATGTTCAGGTTGATGTTGATGTTCAGGTGTATGTTGATATTCACGATGATGTTGATGTTCAGGTTGATGTTGATGTTCAGGTTGATGTTGATGTTCACGACGATGTTGATGTGCAGGTTGATGTTGATGTTCACGTTGATGTTGATGTTCAGGATGATGTTGATTTTCAGAATCATGTTAATGACCAGATGGTGATTGTCAGGATATTGCTGATGATCGGTTGGTGTTAAAGTTCATGTTCAGGATGATGTTGATGTTCAGGTTGATGTTGATGTTCAGGTTGATGTTGATGTTCATGTTCAGTATGATGTCACGATGTTCACGATGGGGTTGATGTTCACACTGATAAAGATGTTCAGATTGATGTTGATGTGCAGGTTGATGTTGAGAATCAGGTTGATGTTGATGTTCAGGATGATGTTGATGTTCAGGATGACGTTGATGTTTAGGTTGATGTTGATGTTCACGTTGATGTTGATGTTCAGGATCATGTTGATTTTCAGGATCATGTTAATGACCAGATGGTGATTGTCAGGATATTGCTGATGATCGGTTGGTGTTAAAGTTCATGTTCAGCTTGAACTTGATGTTCAGGTTGATGTTCACGATAATGTTGGTGTTCAGGATAATGTTGATGTTCAGGTTTATTTTGATGTTCAGGCTAATGTTGATGTTAATGTTCACGATGGGGTTGATGTTCAGGATGATGTAGATGTTCAGATTGATGTTGATGTGCAGGTTGATGTTGAGAATCAGGTTGATGTTGATGTTCAGGATGATGTTGATGTTCAGGATGACGTTGATGTTTAGGTTGATGTTGATGTTCACGTTGATGTTGATATTCAGGATGATGTTGATTTTCAGGGTCATGTTAATGACCAGATGGCGATTGTCAGGTTATTGCTGATGATCGGTTGGTGTTAAAGTTCATGTTCAGGATGATGTTGAGAATCAGGTTGATGTTGATGTTCAGGATGATGTTGATGTTCAGGATGACGTTGATGTTTAGGTTGATGTTGAGGTTCAGGTTGATGTTGATGTTCAGGATGATTTTGATATTGAGGTTGATGTTGATGATCAGGTTGATGTTGATGTTCAGGATGATTTGATGTTCAGGTTGATGTTGATGTTCACGATGATGTTGATGTTCAGGATGATGTTGATGTTCAGGTTAATGTTGATGTTCACGATGATGTTGATTTTCAGGATGATTTTGATGTTCAGGTTGACGTTGATGTTCAGGTTGATGTTGATGTCCATGTTCAGGATGATGTTGAGGTACAGGTTGATGTAGATGTTCAGGTTGATGATGATGTTAAGGTTGATGTTTAGGTTCAGGTTGATGTTGATGTTCTGGTTGATGTTGATGTTCACGATGATGTTGATATTCAGGATGATGTTGATTTTGAGGTTGATTTGATGTTCAGGTTTATGTTGATGTTCAAGTTGATGTTGATGTTAAGGTTGATGTTGATGTTTACCTCGAATAGATGTTCAGCTTGAACTTGTTGTTCAGGTTGATGTTCACGATAATGTTGCTGTTCAGGATAATGTTGACGTTCAGGTTTATTTTTATGTTCAGGTTAATGTTGATGTTAATGTTCACGATGGGGTTGATGTTCAGGATGATGTAGATGTTCAGATTGATGTTGATGTGCAGGTTGATGTTGAGAATCAGGTTGATGTTGATGTTCAGGATGATGTTGATGTTCAGGATGACGTTGATGTTTAGGTTGATGTTGATGTTCACGTTGATGTTGATGTTCAGGATGATGTTGATTTTCAGGATCATGTTAATGACCAGATGTTGATGTTCAGGATATTGCTGATGATCGGTTGGTGTTAAAGTTCATGTTCAGGATGATGTTGATGTTCAGCTTGATGTTGATGTTCACGATGATGTTGATGTTCAGGATGATGTTGATGTTCAGGTTAATGTTGATGTTCACGATGATGTTGATGTTCAGGATGATTTTGATGTTCAGGTTGACGTTGATGTTCAGGTTGATGTTGATGTTCATGTTCAGTATGATGTTGATGTTCACGATGGGGTTGATGTTCAGACTGATAAAGATGTGCAGGTTGATGTTGATGTTCAGGTTGATGTTGATGTTGAGGTTCAGGTTGATGTTGATGTTCTGGATGATTTTGATATTCAGGTTGATGTTGATGTTCAGGTTGATGTTGATGTTCAGGATGATTTGATGTTTAGGTTGATGTTGATGTTCACGATGATGTTGATGTTCATGATGATGTTGATGTTCAGGTTAATGTTGATGTTCACGATGATGTTGATGTTCAGGATGATTTTGATGTTCAGGTTGACGTTGATGTTCAGGTTGATGTTGATGTTCATGTTCAGTATGATGTTGATGTTCACGATGGGGTTGATGTTCAGACTGATAAAGATGTGCAGGTTGATGTTGATGTTCAGGTTGATGTTGATGTTGAGGTTCAGGTTGATGTTGATGTTCTGGATGATTTTGATATTCAGGTTGATGTTGATGTTCAGGTTGATGTTGATGTTTAGGATGATTTGATGTTTAGGATGATGTTGATGTTCACGATGATGTTGATGTTCATGATGATGTTGATGTTCAGGTTAATGTTGATATTCACGATGATGTTGATGTTCAGGATGATTTTGATGTTCAGGTTGACGTTGATGTTCAGGTTGATGTTGATGTTCACGATGATGTTGATGTTCAGGATGATGTTGACAATCAGGTTAACATCATAACGATCGGTTGATGTTGATGATCGGTTGAGGTTGATGTTCATGATGAGGTTGATGATCAGGTTAATGTTGGCGATCGGTTGATGTGGACGATCGGTTAATGTTGCTGATCGGTTGATGTTGATGTTCACGATTATGTTGATGTTCAGGTTTATGTTGATGTTCATGTTGATGTTGATGTTCACGATGATGTTGATGTTCAGGTTGATTTTGTTGTTCAGATTGATGTTCATGTTCACGATGATGTTGATGTTCAGGTTAATGTTGATGTTCACGATGATGTTGATGTTCAGGATGATGTTGATGTTCAGGATATTGTTGATGGTCGGTTGGTGTTGATGTTAAGGTTTCTGTTCATATTCAGGATGATGTTTATGTTCAGGTTGATGTTCACGATGATGTTGATGTTCAGGTTGATGTTGCTGTTAACGATTATGTTGATGTTCAGGATGATGTTGATGTTCACGATGATGTTGATGTTCAGGATGATGTTGACAATCAGGTTAACATCATAACGATCGGTTGATGTTGATGATCGGTTGAGGTTGATGTTCAGGATGATGTTGATGATCAGGTTAATGTTGGCGATCGGTTGATGTGGACGATCGGTTAATGTTGCTGATCGGGTGATGTTAATGTTCACGATTATGTTGATGTTCAGGTTTATGTTGATGTTCAGGTTGATGTTGATGTTCACGATGATGTTGATGTTCAGGTTGATTTTGTTGTTCAGGTTGATGTTCATGTTCAGGATGATGTTGATGTTCAGGTTGATGTTGATGTTCACGATGATGTTGAAGTTCAGGATGATGTTGACAATTAGGTTAACATCATAACGATCGGTTGATGTTGATGATCGGTTGAGGTTGATGTTCAGGATGATGTTGATGATCACGTTAATGTTGACGATCGGTTGATGTTGATGATCGATGTTGAGGATTATGTTGATGTTAAGGATTATGTTGATGTTCAAGTTGATGTTGATGTTAAGGTTGATGTTGATGTTTACCTCGAATAGATGTTCAGCTTGAACTTGATGTTCAGGTTGATGTTCACGATAATGTTGGTGTTCAGGATGATGTTGATGTTTAGGTTGATGTTGATGTTCAGGTTGATGTTCATGTTCAGTATGATGTTGATGTTCACGATGGGGTTGATGTTCAGACTGATAAAGATGTGCAGGTTGATGTTGATGTTCAGGTTGATGTTGATGTTGAGGTTCAGGTTGATGTTGATGTTCAGGATGATTTTGATATTCAGGTTGATGTTGATGATCAGGTTGATGTTGATGTTCAGGATGATTTGATGTTCAGGTTGATGTTGATGTTCACGATGATGTTGCTGTTAACGATTATGTTGATGTTCAGGATGATGTTGATGTTCACGATGATGTTGATGTTCAGGATGATGTTGACAATCAGGTTAACATCATAACGATCGGTTGATGTTGATGATCGGTTGAGGTTGATGTTCAGGATGATGTTGATGATCAGGTTAATGTTGGCGATCGGTTGATGTGGACGATCGGTTAATGTTGCTGATCGGGTGATGTTAATGTTCACGATTATGTTGATGTTCAGGTTTATGTTGATGTTCAGGTTGATGTTGATGTTCACGATGATGTTGATGTTCAGGTTGATTTTGTTGTTCAGATTGATGTTCATGTTCACGATGATGTTGATGTTCAGGTTAATGTTGATGTTCACGATGATGTTGATGTTCAGGATGATGTTGATGATCAGGTTAATGTTGGCGATCGGTTGATGTGGACGATCGGTTAATGTTGCTGATCGGTTGATGTTGATGTTCACGATTATGTTGATGTTCAGGTTTATGTTGATGTTCAGGTTGATGTTGATGTTCACGATGATGTTGATGTTCAGGTTGATTTTGTAGTTCAGGTTGATGTTCATGTTCAGGATGATGTTGATGTTCAGGTTGATGTTGATGTTCACGATGATGTTGATGTTCAGGATGATGTTGACAATCAGGTTAACATCATAACGATCGGTTGATGTTGATGATCGGTTGAGGTTGATGTTCAGGATGATGTTGATGATCACGTTAATGTTGACGATCGGTTGATGTTGACGATCGGTTGATGTTGATGATCGGTTGATGTTGATGTTCAGGATTATGTTGATGTTAAGGATTATGTTGATGTTCAAGTTGATGTTGATGTTAAGGTTGATGTTGATGTTTACCTCGAATAGATGTTCAGCTTGAACTTGATGTTCAGGTTGATGTTCACGATAATGTTGGTGTTCAGGATAATGTTGATGTTCAGGTTTATTTTGATGTTCAGGCTAATGTTGATGTTAATGTTCACGATGGGGTTGATGTTCAGGATGATGTAGATGTTCAGATTGATGTTGATGTGCAGGTTGATGTTGAGAATCAGGTTGATGTTGATGTTCAGGATGATGTTGATGTTCAGGATGACGTTGATGTTTAGGTTGATGTTGATGTTCACGTTGATGTTGATGTTCAGGATGATGTTGATTTTCAGGATCATGTTAATGACCAGATGGCGATTGTCAGGTTATTGCTGATGATCGGTTGGTGTTAAAGTTCATGTTCAGGATGATGTTGAGAATCAGGTTGATGTTGATGTTCAGGATGATGTTGATGTTCAGGATGACGTTGATGTTTAGGTTGATGTTGAGGTTCAGGTTGATGTTGATGTTCAGGATGATTTTGATATTGAGGTTGATGTTGATGATCAGGTTGATGTTGATGTTCAGGATGATTTGATGTTCAGGTTGATGTTGATGTTCACGATGATGTTGATGTTCAGGATGATGTTGATGTTCAGGTTAATGTTGATGTTCACGATGATGTTGATTTTCAGGATATTTTGATGTTCAGGTTGACGTTGATGTTCAGGTTGATGTTGATGTCCATGTTCAGGATGATGTTGAGGTACAGGTTGATGTAGATGTTCAGGTTGATGATGATGTTAAGGTTGATGTTTAGGTTCAGGTTGATGTTGATGTTCTGGTTGATGTTGATGTTCACGATGATGTTGATATTCAGGATGATGTTGATTTTGAGGTTGATTTGATGTTCAGGTTTATGTTGATGTTCAAGTTGATGTTGATGTTAAGGTTGATGTTGATGTTTACCTCGAATAGATGTTCAGCTTGAACTTGTTGTTCAGGTTGATGTTCACGATAATGTTGCTGTTCAGGATAATGTTGACGTTCAGGTTTATTTTGATGTTCAGGTTAATGTTGATGTTAATGTTCACGATGGGGTTGATGTTCAGGATGATGTAGATGTTCAGATTGATGTTGATGTGCAGGTTGATGTTGAGAATCAGGTTGATGTTGATGTTCAGGATGATGTTGATGTTCAGGATGACGTTGATGTTTAGGTTGATGTTGATGTTCACGTTGATGTTGATGTTCAGGATGATGTTGATTTTCAGGATCATGTTAATGACCAGATGTTGATGTTCAGGATATTGCTGATGATCGGTTGGTGTTAAAGTTCATGTTCAGGATGATGTTGATGTTCAGCTTGATGTTGATGTTCACGATGATGTTGATGTTCAGGATGATGTTGATGTTCAGGTTAATGTTGATGTTCACGATAATGTTGATGTTCAGGATGATTTTGATGTTCAGGTTGACGTTGATGTTCAGGTTGATGTTGATGTTCATGTTCAGTATGATGTTGATGTTCACGATGGGGTTGATGTTCAGACTGATAAAGATGTGCAGGTTGATGTTGATGTTCAGGTTGATGTTGATGTTGAGGTTCAGGTTGATGTTGATGTTCTGGATGATTTTGATATTCAGGTTGATGTTGATGTTCAGGTTGATGTTGATGTTCAGGATGATTTGATGTTTAGGTTGATGTTGATGTTCACGATGATGTTGATGTTCATGATGATGTTGATGTTCAGGTTAATGTTGATGTTCACGATGATGTTGATGTTCAGGATGATTTTGATGTTCAGGTTGACGTTGATGTTCAGGTTGATGTTGATGTTCATGTTCAGTATGATGTTGATGTTCACGATGGGGTTGATGTTCAGACTGATAAAGATGTGCAGGTTGATGTTGATGTTCAGGTTGATGTTGATGTTGAGGTTCAGGTTGATGTTGATGTTCTGGATGATTTTGATATTCAGATTGATGTTGATGTTCAGGTTGATGTTGATGTTCAGGATGATTTGACGTTTAGGTTGATGTTGATGTTCACGATGATGTTGATGTTCATGATGATGTTGATGTTCAGGTTAATGTTGATATTCACGATGATGTTGATGTTCAGGATGATTTTGATGTTCAGGTTGACGTTGATGTTCAGGTTGTAGTTGATGTTCACGATGATGTTGATGTTCAGGATGATGTTGACAATCAGGTCACATCATAACGATCGGTTGATGTTGATGATCGGTTGAGGTTGATGTTCATGATGATGTTGATGATCAGGTTAATGTTGGCGATCGGTTGATGTGGACGATCGGTTAATGTTGCTGATCGGTTGATGTTGATGTTCACGATTATGTTGATGTTCAGGTTTATGTTGATGTTCAGGTTGATGTTGATGTTCACGATGATGTTGATGTTCAGGTTGATTTTGTTGTTCAGATTGATGCTCATGTTCACGATGATGTTGATGTTCAGGTTAATGTTGATGTTCACGATGATGTTGATGTTCAGGATGATGTTGATGTTCAGGATATTGTTGATGGTCGGTTGGTGTTGATGTTAAGGTTTCTGTTCATATTCAGGATGATGTTTATGTTCAGGTTGATGTTCACGATGATGTTGATGTTCAGGATGATGTTGATGTTCAGGTTGATGTTGCTGTTAACGATTATGTTGATGTTCAGGATGATGTTGATGTTCACGATGATGTTGATGTTCAGGATGATGTTGACAATCAGGTTAACATCATAACGATCGGTTGATGTTGATGATCGGTTGAGGTTGATGTTCAGGATGATGTTGATGATCAGGTTAATGTTGGCGATCGGTTGATATGGACGATCGGTTAATGTTGCTGATCGGGTGATGTTAATGTTCACGATTATGTTGATGTTCAGGTTTATGTTGATGTTCAGGTTGATGTTGATGTTCACGATGATGTTGATGTTCAGGTTGATTTTGTTGTTCAGATTGATGCTCATGTTCACGATGATGTTGATGTTCAGGTTAATGTTGATGTTCACGATGATGTTGATGTTCAGGATGATGTTGATGTTCAGGATATTGTTGATGGTCGGTTGGTGTTGATGTTAAGGTTTCTGTTCATATTCAGGATGATGTCTATGTTCAGGTTGATGTTCACGATGATGTTGATGTTCAGGATGATGTTGATGTTCAGGTTGATGTTGATGTTCACGATGATGTTGAAGTTCAGGATGATGTTGACAATCAGGTTAACATCATAACGATCGGTTGATGTTGATGATCGGTTGAGGTTGATGTTCAGGATGATGTTGATGATCACGTTAATGTTGACGATCGGTTGATGTTGACGATCGGTTGATGTTGATGATCGATGTTGAGGATTATGTTGATGTTAAGGATTATGTTGATGTTCAAGTTGATGTTGATGTTAAGGTTAATGTTGATGTTTACCTCGAATAGATGTTCAGCTTGAACTTGATGTTCAGGTTGATGTTCACGATAATGTTGGTGTTCAGGATGATGTTGATGTTCAGGTTGATGTTGATGTTCAGGTTGATGTTGATGTTCATGTTCAGTATGATGTTGATGTTCACGATGGGGTTGATGTTCAGACTGATAAAGATGTGCAGGTTGATGTTGATGTTCAGGTTGATGTTGATGTTGAGGTTCAGGTTGATGTTGATGTTCAGGATGATTTTGATATTCAGGTTGATGTTGATGATCAGGTTGATGTTGATGTTCAGGATGATTTGATGTTCAGGTTGATGTTGATGTTCACGATGATGTTGATGTTCAGGATGATGTTGATGTTCAGGTTAATGTTGATGTTCACGATGATGTTGATGTTCAGGATGATTTTGATGTTCAGGTTGACGTTGATGTTCAGGTTGATGTTGATGTCCATGTTCAGGATGATGTTGAGGTACAGGTTGATGTAGATGTTCAGGTTGATGATGATGTTCAGGTTGATGTTTAGGTTCAGGTTGATGTTGATGTTCTGGTTGATGTTGATGTTCACGATGATGTTGATATTCAGGATGATGTTGATTTTGAGGTTGATTTGATGTTCAGGTTTATGTTGATGTTCAAGTTGATGTTGATGTTAAGGTTGATGTTGATGTTTACCTCGAATAGATGTTCAGCTTGAACTTGTTGTTCAGGTTGATGTTCACGATAATGTTGCTGTTCAGGATAATGTTGACGTTCAGGTTTATTTTGATGTTCAGGTTAATGTTGATGTTAATGTTCACGATGGGATTGATGTTCAGGATGATGTAGATGTTCAGATTGATGTTGATGTGCAGGTTGATGTTGAGAATCAGGTTGATGTTGATGTTCAGGATGATGTTGATGTTCAGGATGACGTTGATGTTTAGGTTGATGTTGATGTTCACGTTGATGTTGATGTTCAGGATGATGTTGATTTTCAGGATCATGTTAATGACCAGATGTTGATGTTCAGGATATTGCTGATGATCGGTTGGTGTTAAAGTTCATGTTCAGGATGATGTTGATGTTCAGGTTGATGTTGATGTTCACGATGATGTTGATGTTCAGGATGATGTTGATGTTCAGGTTAATGTTGATGTTCACGATGATGTTGATGTTCAGGATGATTTTGATGTTCAGGTTGACGTTGATGTTCAGGTTGATGTTGATGTTCATGTTCAGTATGATGTTGATGTTCACGATGGGGTTGATGTTCAGACTGATAAAGATGTGCAGGTTGATGTTGATGTTGATGTTGAGGTTCAGGTTGATGTTGATGTTCTGGATGATTTTGATATTCAGGTTGATGTTGATGTTCAGGTTGATGTTGATGTTCAGGACGATTTGATGTTTAGGTTGATGTTGATGTTCACGATGATGTTGATGTTCATGATGATGTTGATGTTCAGGTTAATGTTGATGTTCACGATGATGTTGATGTTCAGGATGAGTTTGATGTTCAGGTTGACGTTGATGTTCAGGTTGATGTTGATGTTCATGTTGATGTTGATGTTCATGTTCAGGGTGATTTTGATGATCAGGTTAATGTTGGCGATCGGTTGATGTGGACGATCGGTTAATGTTGCTGATCGGTTGATGTTGATGTTCACGATTATGTTGATGTTCAGGTTTATGTTGATGTTCAGGTTGATGTTGATGTTCACGATGATGTTGATGTTCAGGTTGATTTTGTTGTTCAGATTGATGTTCATGTTCACGATGATGTTGATGTTCAGGTTAATGTTGATGTTCACGATGATGTTGATGTTCAGGATGATGTTGATGTTCAGGATATTGTTGATGGTCGGTTGGTGTTGATGTTAAGGTTGCTGTTCATGTTCAGGATGATGTTTATGTTCAGGTTGATGTTCACGATGATGTTGATATTCAGGATGATGTTGATGTTCAGGTTGATGTTGCTGTTAACGATTATGTTGATGTTCAGGATGATGTTGATGTTCACGATGATGTTGATGTTCAGGATGATGTTGACAATCAGGTTAACATCATAACGATCGGTTGATGTTGATGATCGGTTGAGGTTGATGTTCAGGATGATGTTGATGATCAGGTTAATGTTGGCGATCGGTTGATGTGGACGATCGGTTAATGTTGCTGATCGGGTGATGTTAATGTTCACGATTATGTTGATGTTCAGGTTTATGTTGATGTTCAGGTTGATGTTGATGTTCACGATGATGTTGATGTTCAGGTTGATTTTGTTGTTCAGGTTGATGTTCATGTTCAGGATGATGTTGATGTTCAGGTTGATGTTGATGTTCACGATGATGTTGATGTTCAGGATGATGTTGACAATCAGGTTAACATCATAACGATCGGTTGATGTTGATGATCGGTTGAGGTTGATGTTCAGGATGATGTTGATGATCACGTTAATGTTGACGATCGGTTGATGTTGACGATCGGTTGATGTTGATGATCGATGTTCAGGATTATGTTGATGTTAAGGATTATGTTGATGTTCAAGTTGATGTTGATGTTAAGGTTGATGTTGATGTTTACCTCGAATAGATGTTCAGCTTGAACTTGATGTTCAGGTTGATGTTCACGATAATGTTGGTGTTCAGGATGATGTTGATGTTCAGGTTGATGTTGATGTTCAGGTTGATGTTGATGTTCATGTTCAGTATGATGTTGATGTTCACGATGGGGTTGATGTTCAGACTGATGAAGATGTGCAGGTTGATGTTGATGTTCAGGTTGATGTTGATGTTGAGGTTCAGGTTGATGTTGATGTTCAGGATGATTTTGATATTCAGGTTGCTGTTGATGATCAGGTTGATGTTGATGTTCAGGATGATTTGATGTTCAGGTTGATGTTGATGTTCACGATGATGTTGATGTTCAGGATGATGTTGATGTTCAGGTTAATGTTGATGTTCACGATGATGGTGATGTTCAGGATGATTTTGATGTTCAGGTTGACGTTGATGTTCAGGTTGATGTTGATGTCCATGTTCAGGATGATGTTGAGGTACAGGTTAATGTAGATGTTCAGGTTGATGATGATGTTCAGGTTGATGTTTAGGTTCAGGTTGATGTTGATGTTCTGGTTGATGTTGATGTTCACGATGATGTTGATATTCAGGATGATGTTGATTTTGAGGTTGATTTGATGTTCAGGTTTATGTTGATGTTCAGGTTGATGTTAATATTCACGTTGATGTTGATGTTCAGGTTGATTTTGTTGTTCAGGTTGATGTTCATGTTCACGATGATATTCATGTTCAGGTTGATTTTGTTGTTCAGGTTGATGTTCATGTTCAGGATGATGTTGATGTTCAGGTTGATGTTGATGTTCACGATGATGTTGATGTTCAGGATGATGTTGACGATCAGGTTAACATCATAACGATCGGTTGATGTTGATGATCGGTTGAGGTTGATGTTCAGGATGATGTTGATGATCACGTTAATGTTGACGATCGGTTGATGTTGACGATCGGTTGATGTTGATGATCGATGTTCAGGATTATGTTGATGTTAAGGATTATGTTGATGTTCAAGTTGATGTTGATGTTAAGGTTGATGTTGATGTTTACCTCGAATAGATGTTCAGCTTGAACTTGATGTTCAGGTTGATGTTGATGTTCATGTTCAGTATGATGTTGATGTTCACGATGGGGTTGATGTTCAGACTGATAAAGATGTGCAGGTTGATGTTGATGTTCAGGTTGATGTTGATGTTGAGGTTCAGGTTGATGTTGATGTTCAGGATGATTTTGATATTCAGGTTGATGTTGATGTTCAGGATGATTTTGATGTTCACGATAATGTTGATGTTCAGGTTGATGTTGATGTTCAGGTTCAGGTTGATGTTGATGTTCAGGATGATTTTGATGTTCACGATGATTTTGATGTTCAGGTTGACGTTGATGTTCAGGTTGATGTTGATGTCCATGTTCAGGATGATGTTGATGTTCACGATGTTTTTGATATTCAGGTTGATTTTGAGGTACAGGTTGATGTAGATGCTCAGGTTGATGTTGATGTTCAGGTTGATGTGTAGGTTCAGGTTGAGGTTGATGTTCTGGTTGATGTTGATGTTCACGATGTTGTTGATGTTCAGGATGATGTTGATGTTGAGGTTGATTTGATGTTCAGGTTTATGTTGATGTTCAGGTTGATGTTGATGTTCACGATGATGTTGATTTTCAGGTTGATGTTGATGTTGATATTCAGGATGATTTTGATATTCAGGTTGATGTTGATGTTCAGGTTGATGTTGATGTTGATATTCAGGATGATTTTGATATTCAGGTTGATGTTGATGTTCAGGTTGATGTTGATGTTCAGG
Source organism: Thecophora atra (assembly GCA_937620795.1). Taxonomy (NCBI): domain Eukaryota; kingdom Metazoa; phylum Arthropoda; class Insecta; order Diptera; family Conopidae; genus Thecophora; species Thecophora atra. The sequence goes on from OW569398.1 coordinate 65,719,602, forward strand.
TTGATGTTTAGGTTCAGGTTGAGGTTGATGTTCTGGTTGATGTTGATGTTCACGATGATGTTGATGTTCAGGATGATGTTGATGTTGAGGTTGATTTGATGTTCAGGTTTATGTTAAAGTTAAAGGATTTTAATCGGTCGATTTCAAAAAAATATTTTAAGGCGCACCAACTCGCGCCTTTTTGTTAAATAAAACACTCGAGGACATTTACCGTTCTATTATATTTATTTTAATTAAAAAGGTTTTACAATTGAATATATTATAAAATGATCCCGTCCGATGTTCGCGACTCCTAAGGCAAGACTGACGTTTTTCCTCAACTTTGCTGGTCCGCTCCATTCGATGATCACATTGCGCCAACATGCACAGGTGCTGAAATGCTGATCATGCAGAATTATTTTCCCACCGTTTCGGCAAGAAGACAAACTCATAATCGGATCGGAAGCGCGGGTTGAAGTGGGAATATTAAGAGTGCTTAGCTAGCAGTTAAATTGCGGCGACCATATCGCCACTGTTGTTAACTCCTCCCTCCTTAAATATCTGCGTCCCGCAGATCTGCGAGTCTGTACCTAGCAGTTGAATGTTCAGCCTTGGGAGATTTAACTTTTTCGTTTGCCGATACCAAAGCCACCCAATGCAGAAGGTCATTGAGGCAATGATCATAACATTAATCCCAACTGTACCATTGAATCTTACTCCTAACTGGTTCAATCGGTTTATATTGCTAAGGCTGACCCCATGCACATATTTGATGTCCAGCAGCATGTCCTCATGAGTTATATTCGCTAGTACCGGCGGTAAGACTTAAACCTTCGTGATCGAGCTGCTTGAGTAAGTATGATTATTTATTACTACTGATTCGTTGGAAAGTTGCAGAAGACAGGTGCCGTTCAGGAAGTCGGTTTTGCCATTTGACTCAATGAAGCCTTTGTGGTTTGTTACATAGATAATATCGTCACTCAATAATTCGACAATTTCCTCTTGGGTACGTTTGTATTTACATCTCGCTGGTCCGCCCTTAAGAATGCGGTTAAGGCAATCATTCTCTTCCAACTTCGTTACCGATGCCTCTTTGCAAACTGTTGAATTACTTATTAGAAGGCATTCGCCTGTGATGCCATAGGTCTCTGCTTCATTAACAAGCACCCTCTCAAACGGCAAATCTATTTGTTTCCCCTCAATAATAGTAGCTCTAGTCAGAAGCAAGTTGTAAAAGCTTCGTCCAAGTTTTGGTATGGACAGAATGTACAATAATAATGAGCCATTCGTATAAATTGATGGCGTTCCATACTCCACTGCTTCTATTGCGTTGCCGTAAGGTAACGTTTCCAGCTCGTCAATTATTCTGTTAATCTCTGATTGGTCTAACAGATTTGTGTTGACAATACCGCTCTTGGCCAGCTGACAAGCTCGGACAATTTCATTTATTTCATCCCTCAGAATCATGACCTCGTTGATGGTACTTTGTTCCACTAAGCCGTAGTCCCGTCCGCTCGTTATGCTGTTCATTCTGGTGACAATTTCATTTATCTTCTTAGCCACTTGGTTCGTTGTCTGCTGAAGCTCTTTATTAATTTTGTATTGTTCGTTGTTATTCGCGATGATGCTCTCCTGACTCCTTAGTATGTTATTCCAGTCTGTTGAATCAGGACTTCCCGCAACCCATTTCCAAGCCGATCCGATCCAATCGATCGATCTAGGCATCCTTCTTTTTACATTTGTCAATTCGTCAAGGCGTTCCTGCACCTGCAGCATGTGGTGCAAAATGAATTCTTTGTGTCTGCTTGGCGGAATCCTCCTTTGAATTACAGATGATATGTTTGCAGCCATTTCTCCGTACTCTTTTAAGTTGATGACGTGCACTAATTTAAAGTTTCCATCGACTATCCATCCATTCCCAACCTTTAATGAAACCAGTGGTGTTTTGTACTGGTAGATTTGTACACCAAGTACAAAAGAAATCAGGCTGAGTCCAATGAAGAGAATAAACTTGAGATGCATGGTTAAAAAAATGTAATTGCCTGGAAGTAGTACAAGTTAATTATATCGACAAAAATGAGGCGATGTCATGACAATGAAATGTTTAAATGAAAAATGATTAGATTTAAGTTTTTTTTATTTCTTAGAAAGTACCCTTCCCCTTTTTTTATAATTTTTTTCTTTTTTTTTTTTATTTCTCTTCCCTCTTTTTGTCAAAAAATATAGGTGATTCTTACTGTAATTTATTATTATCTTATTATTTAATTAATCGCTCAGTTTTTTTTTTTTTAAAAAAATTTGAGATAAAATTTTAAATTAGTTAATGAGCTCGCATAAGCTTATGTCTTGAAAACATAAGATGCTAGTGAGACGACAAAGGATCTATAGTTACTTATAATAGAACGTTTTTCTTCGGGCTTCGCACATTTAAATTCTTTATGTGCTCCTTGTGAATCCTTCTTCCGCTTCTTGTCAGCACGGTTACCCTATTATCTTTTTCAACTATTTCTTTCCTATATAACGCTTTGTTTTTCCCCTTGATAGTCTTAATAGCTACATAGATTCTATCACCCTTTCTATATTTTTTAGGGCTTTGCCTCCTTCTATTCATTTTTGCCCTGCGAGCTGCCATATTTCTTTTAAGCAAGTGACTGAGGTCAGTATTAATCTTCTTCTGCACTGATAGTAAATTTTCATAGTTTGCCCCAATGTTTCTATTGAAAAATAAGTCACGAGGTCTTTTCTTTGTTGTCGAGTGGATTGTATTATTGTACCGATCGACACAGATTTCAATTAGTTCCTTTACTGATAGATGCGGGTATTCGACCCTTAAACACCTATAAATTTCAATAATTGTTGAATGCAGCCTCTCAACTTGACCGTTCACCTCACTTCTCTGCACTGGTGTAAGGTACAACTTAATACCCAGTGACCTTATAAAGGTTTCTACTAAAGGGCTTAGGAAGCTGCGTTCAATATCAGTAACTAGAATTTTTGGCACCGTGAAATAATGCAAAATTTTAATTAATTTTTTCCTCACCTGTACTAACGATCTATCCTGAATACTGAAGAATTTAGCGAACTTTGTAAACTTATCTATGCAGGTAATAAATTTCTGTCCTTGAATTTCCATAATGTCCATATGAAGAATTTCACATGGATATTTAGTATCTGGTGTGTCCTGGAGTTGTATTTGCGGTGGTTTCCTATCATACTTGCATCTATTACATACGTCGCAACTGGCAACGTATTCCTTTATCCTTGCGCGCATACGCGGGAAGTAAAACTGCTCTAGAATTTGTTCACCATTTTCTCTGGGATTGCGATGTGCTCTTCTATGCTCAGTTTCAATTATCTCGAATTGACATTCCCTTGAAGTAATGTCTGGAACTAGTCTCTGCGCAATCCTTATTTTGTATTTAGAAAAATGATCGATATAAATTTCTTGTATGACACCGAGAAGACTTTCTGGGGCTTTTACTCCATTTCGGATATTCGGGCGAAGTTTTTCCTTCAGCAAAGTTACAAGTTCTTCCTTAGACCAGTTTTTTGAAGAGATAAAATGTCTAGCATACCCACGATGTGGTTCCTCTATTGCCGTCATGTCCATAGTCACTCCTATTATAATCTGGTTCTTAAACACGTTTATAGGTACCTCCACATGGGGTATCAAATCAGAGGCATCCTCTCTCGCACTGTGAACTGTTTCCGTTGGTGAAAGGTCGTCATCTTCTCGACCCTCTGAAGCAGTTAACGTTTCATTTGAGTTCATTCCCTCGCTCGCTGTATCGGTGGCAGAATAATATAAATGGTTTGAAGCGGTTTTTAATCTCGAAAGGGCATCTGCCACGTGGTTCGATTTTCCCGGCTTTTAAATCAGCTCATGGCTATACTCCTCTATACGAGCCTTCCATCTTTTTAGCTTGGCGTTAAAATTCCTATTTCCTAACGGAAACGTCAAAGGTTGGTGGTCAGTATAGATCTTAATTTTCCTTGCGCCGTATAAGTAATTTCGAAGATTATCAAGAGCCCATACGATAGCCAACATTTCCTTTTCATTGGTGGCGTAATTCTCTTCAGTTTTGTTGAGCGATCGAGAAATATATGCAATGGGTTTATCCTTGCCGATCTCGCCCTGCGACAAAACGGCACCGAGTGCGGTGTTGGAGGCATCCGTCGTCAAATTAAACGGTTTCTCAAAGTCTGGGAAGGCCAGGAGCTCAGCTGCTGTTAACATAGATTTAAGGCTATTAAAAGACTTCAAGGATTCATCATTTAGATTAATTGGCACCTTTTTAGACTGGCTAGCTTTTATTTGAGCATGCTCCCCCCTTGTAAGATTTGTAAGCGGCTTCGCCACCTTTGCATAGTCGCGAATGAATCTTCTATAATAGGAGGTCATTCCCAGGAAACTTTTCAACTCCTTTAAGTTGGTTGGTGGTAACAATTTTTCAATGGTCTTTACCTTGACAGGATCTGGACTTACACCTTTAGACCCCACGATATAACCAAGGAATTCTACCTCAGCCTTCATGAAATGGGTTTTATCAAGATTCACTTTTAGATTGGCTTCGCGAAGCCCTGCAAAGATTGTATCCACGTTCTTCAGGTGATCTTCGATGCTTTCGCCGATTACGATTACATCATCAATATATACAAAACAAATTTTTCCTATGTGCTCGCGAAGGACATCGTCTATCATTCTCTGAAATATGGCCGGCGCATTCTTTAGGCCAAAAGGCAGTCTTAAATATTCAAATTTCCCGTTAGCTGTTGAAAAAGCAGTTTTGGGGATATCTTTTGGTTTCATGGCTATTTGGTGAAATCCTGATGTAAGATCTATTGTTGTGAAATACTTTGCTTTCCCTAAACTAGCTAAAGTGGAAGTTATGTCAGGAATTGGATAAGTATCTGGAACAGTTACAGCATTTAAACGCTTGAAGTCCACTACCATTCGATACTGCTTTTCGCCATTTGGTTTCGGCTTTTTCGGCACGACCCATATAGGTGAATTGTATGGACTTTTGGATGGCCTTATTATTCCTCCAGAAAGTAGTTCTTTTATCTGTCTCTCTACCTCTTCCCTCATACAGAGTAGATATGGATAGCTTTTCGCATATATTGGTTCTTCTGTGTTCGTCCTGATTTCTGCCTGAACATTCGTCTCTGCAAGTTCGCTACCATCGAGTGGTCCAAAGAGTGGCTGGTATTTATTAATAAGACTCTCTATTCTTTTCCTAACTTCTGGCACGTATTCTTCGCCTAATATATAATTTGACTCAGCAGTTATTTTTTCTTTTAGCGGAATTTTAAAATTATTTTTTAGAACTAAAACATTCTCTTTCCTATCAAGTAAAGCACCTAATTCCTTAAGAGTGTCGTCCCCAATAATACCATCAAACGTTTTAAGTGCTGGCAGGACATAAAATTGAATAGGTTCTTTTATCCCAAAAAGTTTAAAGAATGGTCCGATTACCTTTCTGTCTATACATACATCTCCTCCTACTGACCGCACATTTATTGGTTTTTCTAAAATTATGCTGCCGCGTGATAAGCGAGAGCTGCAGAAGTTCTTATTGGAGCCCGTGTCGATCAAAAAACATAAAATATCACCGGCAGCAGAAGGATACTCTATATAGGGTAAACTTGAGGGCCTTCCCCCATAAAATTTACATCCCCTACCGTCTCGTCCTTATGGCAATCTTCCCCTAGCTGATTCCTAGCCATCTGATCCTTATCAGAAAAGGTTTCAACGTGGTAGAGCCTAGGATGTTTGTAGCCAGTATCTGTTCCGGCTGCGCCTCTTTTCTCAGTTGTCCTAGGGTTGTTTATGTAATTCACCCGTCGGGATTGTATTGTCCTGTCAACGTCCATCGGTTCGTGTTTTATGGCCGGATATCGCGGTGGTAACGCTGGCTTATAGTTATAATACCCGTTTGTTCGAAAGTTAGAGTGATTGTTATTCTGTTGCCAACTTCTAGGCTTATAATCTTTATGCGGCCACCCTGATCGCGCTTGGAATAATTTTGGTGGCCGTGAAGGCCCAGGACGATAAGTTGTCTCCGCAGGAATCGAGTCACGAGGCTTCGTTTTCGCGTAAATTATATCGTTTCGCATGGTTAAATTCTGCAATTCTAAACAAGCGGAGTATGCCTCAGGGAGCGTTCTTGGTCGCTGTATAATAATCATACGGGAAAGATCTGGCTTAAGTCCACGTATGAAAATGTCCAGCGCTCTGTTCCTATAGGTTCCCACTAAGGCTTTGATAGTTTCATCACTGTAAGATTCCGTCTGCAGTTTGTTGATAATTAGTGAAAGTTGGTGATTAATGGTTGAGTAAAACTCATCCAATGAAGAAGATCCCTGGGAGAGCTGATTGAGCTGATGCTCCAGAGTTTGAATATCCCGTTTATCAGCGTAGTGGAGGGAAAGTATTCTTTTTATTTCGGCCCAATCGCTATTGAACACGTTATAGGATACCAGAGCTGTATCCGCAGCGCCAATAATTTTTTGACGGATGCTCTGGATAATCGCACGATAAATCGGCTTATCCTTAACAATTTCAAAATCGCCTAATACTGTTTCCACGGAATTAACCCAGGATACATACTGAGTTGGGTTGCCCTCAAAGGTTCACAGATCCCTTACGCTGTCAGGAAGACGGCTGATATCTTTTAACTCGGCTTCGGTTCGTGGCCGTCGGGTTAACTCCTCTGCGACCACTGCGACAGCCGCGGTAGCCTGCCTACTTTCCAGAAGATCTAATCTACCCAAAACATCTCCTAATACATCTTTATCTAAGCTCAACTCTAGAGTTCCCATACGCGTTTCAATGGTTTTGAGCTGTTCCATGAATCGATTCATGGCTCCAGTCATATTCAATAATGTGGATTTTACGTCCTCCATCGTTTCTAAGTTAGCTGACAAGAAGCAAAAAAAGAAATCCACTTACTTGAAGTATGTACTAGGAATCCTTCAGTCAAAAATTACAGATCCTTGACCGGCGCACAGTTTCACTTCACCCTTTTTTACTTAAAATTTTTTAAATTTTGAACTCAATTCTCCAATTAAATAATTCCTCTTTTTTAATAATTTTTTTTATTTTTACAATTTTATATTCACTTTCAATTTTCTTTTTACAATTTTATCTGAGGAATCAAATAACTTTTGGCATTTTTTTTCAATTTTCAATTTTGCTTAAATTTTTAATTTTTTCCTTCTTTCCTAAGGAATCGATTTTCGAAGCATATATTGCTTTATATTCTATTTCTTCTTTTCAATTCACACAAATTTTATTCTTTTTTTTTTTTGACTTTTGCTTTTTTTTCAAATTTCAATTTTGCTTTGATTTTTAATTTTTTCTTTCTTTACTAAGGAATCGATTTTCGAAGCATATATTGCTTTGTATTCTACTTTTTCTTTTCAATTCACACAAAATTTTTTGTTTGGCTTTTGCTTTTTTCAAATTTTCTTTCTTCTTTTTTGAATTCCTTGTTTTAACCTTTTTATGTGTTTAACATATATCCTTATATAGTGAGCCTTGGCTAGGATACGCGACGCGACCGTTTAAAAACCTTCTTTGTCCTCGCGGAAGTTCCGTATGATTCCTGTTTGGAGATCCGCTTTTATAATCGCGGATACCTACTGAGGTACGGGTGACTTCACTTTCGCCTCGGTAACCTTCTGTGACTCTTGCAGCTTTAATCACCAGGAATTAGCGAAGGAGGAGCTGTTCGCATTTAATATATTATTCTTTTGAATATATTATAAGTCCTAGAGGGACCCGTAGGTTTCGCAGGACTTTACTTATTTATTTTATAAGGACTCCAAAGGGAGGGTCCCTGCTCGGGCGCCAGTTAAAGGATTTTAATCGGTCGATTTCAAAAAAATATTTTAAGGCGCACCAACTCGCGCCTTTTTGTTAAATTAAACACTCGAGGACATTTACCGTTCTATTATATTTATTTTAATTAAAAAGGTTTTACAATTGAATATATTATTGTGACGGCCATAATTTTTAAGTGAAATTATGGACACACATTTCATCATGCTTATCCTATTTTATTGTTCATCTTATTACTTACTGTATTAACTCCATATTTTTACTTATTACCTATTTTATTACACGTATTTTTTATAATTAGTACGTAAGCTAAACAACCAAGCAATGAATTTAATAAAAATAAACTTATATTAGGACTAGTACTTAAGCTAAAATAACAAAACCTTAATATTTACTACAACTAGCACTTAAACAAAAGACCTGTATATTTCTGTATTTAATGCCTAAGACAAATAACAGAACAACGAATACAAAGCAAAGAATTGTTAGTAAATAAGTTATACATAAGAACAGAGCGAGAGAGAGAGAGAGAGAGAGAGAGAGAAGCGACAACCAGGCGTCACCGACGCATACGCATTAAACCACACACACGAGAATAAGCAGAAACCAGCTTAACAAGAGTTGCTTTCGAGCACTGTAGTCAGTCAGTCAGCAGACTTCAACGAGCACGGTTGCTTGCTCCGCTCTGCCAGTTATTTACGTCGCCGCTGCACAACTTCAGTCAGTCAACAGACTTCTACGAGCACGGTTGCTTGCTCCGCTCGGCCAGCTATCTTACGTCGCTGCTTCACATCTGTAGTCAGTCAGTCAACAGACTTCTACGAGCACGGTTGCTTGCTCCGCTCGGCCAGCTATCTTACGTCGCTGCTTCACATCTGTACTCAGATAGCCAGCAGACTTCAACGAGCACGGCTGCTTGCTCCGCTTTGCCAGCTATCTACGTCGCCGTTTCACAACTTCAGTCAGTCAACAGACTTCTACGAGCACGGCTGCTTGCTCCGCTCTGCCAGCTATCTACGTCACCGCTTCACATCTTTAGTCAGTCAGTTCATACGCTTCAACGAGTGCGGTTGCTTGTTACGTCGAAGAATTGGTTGATTGCGCCACGCCTGATCGAAAGAAGAATATCAGAAACGCATTGAGCAGAAAGTACAGTCGCTTGGCCAGATCCTTGAAGCCGCTTGCAGCGCACCAAGGCAGCGACGGATTAATTGATTGGCTACGCTTCATCCAACGCCGCGTAAGAATTTCATTTAGCGTCAGACCTCCGACTTAAATAGACGAACCGCGCTTAACGACCATTAAGAGACCTTTTTGTTTAGTTATATAGGTTCTAGAGGCTTCAGAGCACGTGAATCTACAAGTATATAGACTCTAGAGGCTTCAGAGTACGTGAGTCTTTAAGTAATTTAAGTTATATAGATTCTAGAGGCTTCAGAGCACGTGAATCTACAAGTATATAGACTCTAGAGGCTTCAGAGTCCGTGAGTCTTTAAGTAATTTAAGCTATATAGATCCTAGAGGCTTTAGAGTACGTGGATCTCAGATATATAACTCTAGAGGCTTTAGAGCACGTGAGTTACTAAGAGCCAGGACAGCGGACCCAACTTGCCACGACGATACTCAAACGACGCGACGTTCAACGACACGACTCGTAACTGTTCCATCGGTCACCACGCCACCGCGCTATTATAGCAACGACGCCAGTACAATAAGCAACCCATCATCGATCAGAGCGTAGTTTCCAAGCAGCGAACAGTGCCAAGTATAAATATACGCAATTGTCAACGCCATCAACGATCGCCGCACCAACGTCCGACCCCGAGCCATTGCATCGCCTGGAGTCCCACTCAGCGCTCCAGACAACGACACTGAGTGGCTCCACGTAGTCACCGCCACGCCACGTTCAACGGCGTGAGGTTCATCATAGTTACAATCGATCGCTGCAACAACGTCCGACACATCAACGCCATTGCAGCGCCTGGAGTCCCACTCAGCGCTCCAGACAACGACACTGAGTGGCTCCAAACAGTCATTGCCACGCCACAGTCAACAACGTGACCTTCATCTAGTTACCATCGTTCGCCACAACAACGTCCGGCGCATCAGCATCAAGACAAGCAGCACAGTGGTCCACCGTCAGATAAGTCTCTCCCTCTCGCTCACTAGTTTAGTTAAATGAATATTGTATGACAGAAATCATAAAGGTGAACAAATAAAGAGCCATTTAACCTTAGAGCGTCTCACCCAAATAAATTTCTGTACCGAACGCCTGGATAGCCGCTGAGCATATCCCAGCTGGAAAACCGGAGAACCGGAGTTCGTTACATTATAAAATGATCCCGTCCGATGTTCGCGACTCCTAAGCCAAGACTGACGTTTTTCCTTAACTTTGCTGGTCCGCTCCATTCGATGATCACATTGCGCCAACATGCACAGGTGCTGAAATGCTGATCATGCAGAATTATTTTCCCACCGTTTCGGCAAGAAGACAAACTCATAATCGGATCGGAAGCGCGGGTTGAAGTGGGAATATTAAGAGTGCTTAGCTAGCAGTTAAATTGCGGCGACCATATCGCCACTGTTGTTAACTTTGATGTTCAGGTTGATGTTGATGTTCACGATGATGTTGATGTTCACGATGTTTTTGATATTCAGGTTGATATTGAGGTTCAGGTTGATGTTGATGTTCAGGTTGATGTTGGTGTTCAGGTTAATGTTGATGTTTAGGTTGATGTTGATGTTCACGATGTTTTTGATATTCAGGTTGATGTTGAGGTTCAGGTTGATGTTGATGTTCGGGTTGATGTTGATGTTCAGGTTGATGTTTAGGTTCAGGTTGATGTTGATGTTCTGGTTGATGTTGATGTTCACGATGATGTTGATGTTCAGATTTATGTTGATGTTGAGGTTGATTTGATGTTCAGGTTTATGTTGATGTTCAGGTTGATGTTGATGTTCACGATGATATTGATGTTCAGGATGATTTTGATGATCAGGTTAATGTTGGCGATCGGTTGATGTGGACGATCGGTTGATGTTGATGTTCAGGTTTATGTTGACGTTCAGGTTGATGTTGATGTTCACGATGATGTTCAGGTTGATTTTGTTGTTCAGGTTGATGTACATGTTCACGATGATGTTGATGTTCAGGTTAATGTTGATGTTCTCGATGATGTTGATGTTCAGGATGATGTTGATGTTCAGGATATTGTTTATGGTCGGTTGGTGTTGATGTTTAGGTTGATGTTCATGTTCAGGATGATGTTTATGTTCAGGTTGATGTTCACGATGATGTTGATGTTCAGGATGATGTGGACGATCGGTTGATGTTGATGATCAGGTTAATGTTGACGATCGGTTGATGTTGGCGATCGGTTGATGTGGACGATCGGTTGATGTTGCTGATCGGTTGGTGTTGATGTTCACGATTATGTTGATGTTCAGGTTTACGTTGATGTTCAGGTTGATGTTGATGTTCACGATGATGTTGATGTTCAGGTTGATTTTGTTGTTCAGGTTGATGTTCATGTTCACGGTGATGTTGATGTTCAGGTTAATGTTGATGTTCACGATGATGTTGATGTTCAGGATGATGTTGATGTTCAGGTTGATGTTGATGTTCACGATGATGTTGATGTTCAGGATGATGTTGACAATCAGGTTAACATCATAACGATCGGTTGATGTTGATGATCGGTTGAGGTTGATGTTCAGGATGATGTTGATAATCAGGTTAATGTTGACGATCGGTTGATATTGACGATCGGTTGATGTTGATGATCGGTTGATGTTGATGTTCAGGATTATGTTGATGTTCAGGATTATGTTGATGTTCAGGATTATGTTGATGTTCAGGATTATGTTGATGTTCATGTTGTTGTCGATGTTAAGGTTGATGTTGATGTTTACCTCGATTTTACCGATAGGGTTGATGTTCAGGATGATGTAGAGGTTCAGGTTGATGTTGAAGTTCACGTTGATGTTGCGGTTCAGGTTGATGTTGATGTTCACGATGATGTTGATGTTCAGGATGATTTTGATGTTCAGGTTGACGTTGATGTTCAGGTTGATGTTGATGTTCATGTTCAGTATGATGTTGATGTTCACGATGGGGTTGATGTTCAGGATGATAAAGATGTGCAGGTTGATGTTGCTGTTCAGGTTGATTTTTATGTTGAGGTTCAGGTTGATGTTGATGTTCAGGATGATTTTGATGTTCAGGTTGATGTTGATGTTCAGGTTGATGTTGATGTTCATGTTCAGGATGGTGTTGATGTTCACGATGGGGTTGATGTTCAGGATGATGTAGATGTTCAGGTTAATGTTGATGTTCAGGATGATGTTGATGTTCAGGATGATTTTGATGTTCAGGTTGACGTTGATGTTCATGTTCATGTTCAGGATGATATTGATGTTCACGATGGGGTTGATATTCAGGATGATGTAGATGTTCAGGTTGATGTTGATGTTCAGGTTGATGTTGAGGTTCAGGTTGATGTTGATGTTCACGATGATGTTGATGTTTAGGATGATGTTGATGTTCAGGTTAATATTGATGTTCACGATGATGTTGATGTTCACGATGATTTTGATGTTCAGGTTGACGTTGATGTTCAAGTTGATGTTGATATTCATGTTCAGTATGATATTGATGTTCACGATGGGGTTGATGTTCAGAATGATAAAGATTTGCAGGTTGATGTTGATGTTCAGGTTGATGTTGATGTTGAGGTTCAGGTTGATGTTGATGTTCGGGATGATTTTGATGTTCAGGTTGATGTTGATGTTCAGGTTGATGTTGATGTTCAGGATGATTTGATGTTCAGGTTGATGTTGATGTTCACGATGATGTTGATGTTCAGGATGATGTTGATGTTCAGGTTAATATTGATGTTCACGATGATGTTGATGTTCAGGATGATTTTGATGTTCAGGTTGACGTTGATGTTGATGTCCATGTTCAGGATGATGTTGATGTTCACGATGTTTTTGATATTCAGGTTGATGTTGAGGTTCAGGTTGATGTAGATGTTCAGGTTGATGTTGATGTTCAGGTTGATGTTTAGGTTCAGGTTGATGTTGATGTTCTGGTTGATGTTGATGTTCACGATGATGTTGATGTTCAGGATGATGTTGATTTTGAGGTTGATTTGATGTTCAGGTTTATATTGATGTTCAGGTTGATGTTGATGTTCAGGATGATTTTGATGTTCAGGTTGATGTTCATGTTCATGATCAGGATAGTGTTGATGTTCACGATGGTGTTGATGTTCAGGATGATGTAGATGTTCAGGTTGATGTTGATGTTCAGGTTGATGTTGAGGTTCAGGTTGATGTTGATGTTCACGATGATGTTGATGTTTAGGATGATGTTGATGTTCAGGTTAATATTGATGTTCACGATGATGTTGATGTTCACGATGATTTTGATGTTCAGGTTGACGTTGATGTTCAAGTTGATGTTGATATTCATGTTCAGTATGATATTGATGTTCACGATGGGGTTGATGTTCAGAATGATAAAGATTTGCAGGTTGATGTTGATGTTCAGGTTGATGTTGATGTTGAGGTTCAGGTTGATGTTGATGTTCGGGATGATTTTGATGTTCAGGTTGATGTTGATGTTCAGGTTGATGTTGATGTTCAGGATGATTTGATGTTCAGGTTGATGTTGATGTTCACGATGATGTTGATGTTCAGGATGATGTTGATGTTCAGGTTAATGTTGATGTTCACGATGATGTTGATGTTCAGGATGATTTTGATGTTCAGGTTGACGTTGATGTTGATGTCCATGTTCAGGATGATGTTGATGTTCACGATGTTTTTGATATTCAGGTTGATGTTGAGGTTCAGGTTGATGTAGATGTTCAGGTTGATGTTGATGTTCAGGTTGATGTTTAGGTTCAGGTTGATGTTGATGTTCTGGTTGATGTTGATGTTCACGATGATGTTGATGTTCAGGATGATGTTGATTTTGAGGTTGATTTGATGTTCAGGTTTATATTGATGTTCAGGTTGATGTTTAGGTTCAGGTTGATGTTGATGTTCTGGTTGATGTTGATGTTCACGATGATGTTGATGTTCAGGATGATGTTGATGTTGAGGTTGATTTGATGTTCAGGTTTATGTTGATGTTCAGGTTGATGTTGATGTTCACGATGATGTTGATGTTCAGGTTGGTTTTGTTGATGTTCAGGTTTATGTTGATGCTCAGGTTGATGTTGATGTTCAGGTTGATGTTGATGTTCACGATGATGTTGTTGTTCAGGTTGATTTTGTTGTTCAGGTTGATGTTCATATTCTCGATGATGTTCAGGTTAATGTTGATGTTCACGATGATGTTGATGTTCAGCATAATGTTGATGTTCAGGATATTGTTGATGTTCAGGATGATTTTGATGTTCAGGTTGACGTTAATGTTCAGGTTGATGTTCAGGTTGATGTTGATGTTCATGTTCAGTATGATGTTGATGTTTACGATGGGGTTGATGTTTACGATGGGGTTGATGTTTAGGTTCAGGTTGATGTTGATGTTCTGGTTGATGTTGATGTTCACGATGATGTTGATATTCAGGATGATGTTGATGTTGAATTTGATTTGATGTTCAGGTTTATGTTGATGTTCAGGTTGATGTTGATGTTCACGATGATGTTGATGTTCAGGTTAATTTTGTTGGTGTTCACGTTGATGTTGGTGTTCAGGTTGATTTTGTTGTTCAGGTTGATGTTCATGGTTACGATGATATTGATGTTCAGGTTGATTTTGTTGTTCAGGTTGATGTTCATAATCACGATGACGTAGATGTGCAGGTTGATGTTGATGTTCAGGTTGATGTTAATGTTCTGGTTGATGTTGATGTTCACGATGATGTTGATATTCAGGATGATGTTGATGTTGAGGTTGATTTGATGTTCATGTTTATGTTGAGGTTCAGGTTGATGTTGATGTTCACGATGATGTTGATGTTCAGGTTGATTTTGTTGATGTTCAGGTTTATGTTGATGTTCAGGTTGATGTTGATGTTCAGGTTAATGTTGATGTTCACGATGATGTTGATGTTCAGGATGATGTTGATTTTGAGGTTGATTTGATGTTCAGGTTTATGTTGATGTTCAGGTTGATGTTTAGGTTCAGGTTGATGTTGATGTTCAGGTTGATGTTGATGTTCACGATGATGTTGATTTTGAGGTTGATTTGATGTTCAGGTTTATGTTGATGTTCAGGTTGATGTTTAGGTTCAGGTTGATGTTGATGTTCTGGTTGATGTTGATGTTCACGATGATGTTGATGTTCAGGATGATGTTGATGTTGAGGTTGATTTGATGTTCAGGTTTATGTTGATGTTCAGGTTGGTGTTGATGTTCACGATGATGTTGATGTTCAGGTTGATTTTATTGATGTTCAGGTTTATGTTGATGTTTAGGTTGATGTTGATGTTCAAGTTGATGTTGATGTTCACGATGATGTTGATGTTCAGCATAATGTTGATGTTGAGGTTGATTTGATGTTCATGTTTATGTTGAGGTTCAGGTTGATGTTGATGTTCACGATGATGTTGATGTTCAGGATGATGTTGATGTTGAGGTTGATTTGATGTTCATGTTTATGTTGAGGTTCAGGTTGATGTTGATGTTCACGATGATGTTGATGTTCAGGTTGATTTTGTTGATGTTCAGGTTTATGTTGATGTTCAGGTTGATGTTGATGTTCAGGTTGATGTTGATGTTCACGATGATGTTGATGTTCAGGTTGATTTTGTTGTTCAGGTTGATGTTCATATTCACGATGATGTTGATGTTTACTATGTTTTTGATATTCAGGTTGATGTTGAGGTTCAGGTTGATGTAGATGTTCAGGTTGATGTTGATGTTCAGGTTGATGTTTAGGTTCAGGTTGATGTTGATGTTCTGGTTGATGTTGATGTACACGATGATGTTGATATTCAGGATGATGCTGATGTTGAGGTTGATTTGATGTTCAGGTTTATGTTGATGTTCAGGTTGATGTTGATGTTGACGATGATATTGATGTTCAGAATGATTTTGATGATCAGGTTAATGTTGGCGATCGGTTGATGTGGACGATCGGTTGATGTTGCTGATCGGTTGATGTTGATGTTCACGATTATGTTGATGTTCAGGTTTTTGTTGATGTTCAGTTTGATGTTGATGTTCACGATGATGCTGATGTTCAGGTTGATTTTGTTGTTCAGGTTGATATTCATGTTCACGATGATGTTGATGTTCAGGATGATTTTGATGTTCAGGTTGACGTTGATGTTCATGTTCATGTTCAGGATGATATTGATGTTCACGATGGGGTTGATGTTCACGATGATGTTGATGTTCAGGATGATGTTGATGTTCAGGTTAATGTTGATGTTCACGATGATGTTGATGTTCAGGATGATGTTGATTTTGCGGTTGATTTGATGTTCAGGTTTATGTTGATGTTCAGGTTGATGTTTAGGTTCAGGTTGATGTTGATGTTCAGGTTGATGTTGATGTTCACGATGATGTTGATTTTGAGGTTGATTTGATGTTCAGGTTTATGTTGATGTTCAGGTTGATGTTTAGGTTCAGGTTGATGTTGATGTTCTGGTTGATGTTGATGTTCACGATGATGTTGATGTTCAGGATGATGTTGATGTTGAGGTTGATTTGATGTTCAGGTTTATGTTGATGTTCAGGTTGGTGTTGATGTTCACGATGATGTTGATGTTCAGGTTGATTTTATTGATGTTCAGGTTTATGTTGATGTTTAGGTTGATGTTGATGTTCAGGTTGATGTTGATGTTCACGATGATGTTGTTGTTCAGGTTGATTTTGTTGTTCAGGTTGATGTTCATATTCTCGATGATGTTCAGGTTAATGTTGATGTTCACGATGATGTTGATGTTCAGCATAATGTTGATGTTCAGGATATTGTTGATGTTCAGGATGATTTTGATGTTCAGGTTGACGTTAATATTCAGGTTGATGTTCAGGTTGATGTTCAGGTTGATGTTGATGTTCATGTTCAGTATGATGTTGATGTTTACGATGGGGTTGATGTTTACGATGGGGTTGATGTTTAGGTTCAGGTTGATGTTGATGTTCTGGTTGATGTTGATGTTCACGATGATGTTGATATTCAGGATGATGTTGATGTTGAGGTTGATTTGATGTTCAGGTTTATGTTGATGTTCAGGTTGATGTTGATGTTCACGATGATGTTGATGTTCAGGTTAATTTTGTTGGTGTTCACGTTGATGTTGGTGTTCAGGTTGATTTTGTTGTTCAGGTTGATGTTCATGGTTACGATGATATTGATGTTCAGGTTGATTTTGTTGTTCAGGTTGATGTTCATAATCACGATGACGTAGATGTGCAGGTTGATGTTGATGTTCAGGTTGATGTTAATGTTCTGGTTGATGTTGATGTTCACGATGATGTTGATATTCAGGATGATGTTGATGTTGAGGTTGATTTGATGTTCATGTTTATGTTGAGGTTCAGGTTGATGTTGATGTTCACGATGATCTTGATGTTCAGGTTGATTTTGTTGATGTTCAGGTTTATGTTGATGTTCAGGTTGATGTTGATGTTCAGGTTGATGTTGATGTTCACGATGATGTTGATGTTCAGGTTGATTTTGTTGTTCAGGTTGATGTTCATATTCACGATGATGTTGATGTTTACTATGTTTTTGATATTCAGGTTGATGTTGAGGTTCAGGTTGATGTAGATGTTCAGGTTGATGTTGATGTTCAGGTTGATGTTTAGGTTCAGGTTGATGTTGATGTTCTGGTTGATGTTGATGTACACGATGATGTTGATATTCAGGATGATGCTGATGTTGAGGTTGATTTGATGTTCAGGTTTATGTTGATGTTCAGGTTGATGTTGATGTTGACGATGATATTGATGTTCAGAATGATTTTGATGATCAGGTTAATGTTGGCGATCGGTTGATGTGGACGATCGGTTGATGTTGCTGATCGGTTGATGTTGATGTTCACGATTATGTTGATGTTCAGGTTTTTGTTGATGTTCAGTTTGATGTTGATGTTCACGATGATGCTGATGTTCAGGTTGATTTTGTTGTTCAGGTTGATATTCATGTTCACGATGATGTTGATGTTCAGGATGATTTTGATGTTCAGGTTGACGTTGATGTTCATGTTCATGTTCAGGATGATATTGATGTTCACGATGGGGTTGATGTTCACGATGATGTTGATGTTCAGGATGATGTTGATGTTCAGGTTAATGTTGATGTTCACGATGATGTTGATGTTCAGGATGATGTTGATTTTGAGGTTGATTTGATGTTCAGGTTTATGTTGATGTTCAGGTTGATGTTTAGGTTCAGGTTGATGTTGATGTTCAGGTTGATGTTGATGTTCACGATGATGTTGATTTTGAGGTTGATTTGATGTTCAGGTTTATGTTGATGTTCAGGTTGATGTTTAGGTTCAGGTTGATGTTGATGTTCTGGTTGATGTTGATGTTCACGATGATGTTGATGTTCAGGATGATGTTGATGTTGAGGTTGATTTGATGTTCAGGTTTATGTTGATGTTCAGGTTGGTGTTGATGTTCACGATGATGTTGATGTTCAGGTTGATTTTATTGATGTTCAGGTTTATGTTGATGTTTAGGTTGATGTTGATGTTCAAGTTGATGTTGATGTTCACGATGATGTTGATGTTCAGCATAATGTTGATGTTCAGGATATTGTTGATGTTCAGGATGATTTTGATGTTCAGGTTGACGTTAATGTTCAGGTTGATGTTCAGGTTGATGTTGATGTTCATGTTCAGTATGATGTTGATGTTTACGATGGGGTTGATGTTCAGGATGATGTAGATGTTCAGGTTGATGTTGATGTTCAGGCTGATGTTGCGGTTCAGGTTGATGTTGATGTTCACGATGATGTTGATGTTCAGGATGATGTTGATGTTCAGGTTTATTTTGATGTTCAGGTTAATGTTGATGTTAATGTTCACGATGGGGTTGATGTTCAGGATGATGTAGATGTTAAGATTGATGTTGATGTGCAGGTTGATGTTGAGAATCAGGTTGATGTTGATGTTCAGGTTGATGTTCAGGATGATGTTGATGATCAGGTTGATGTTGAGGTTCAGGTTGATGTTGATGTTCAGGATGATTTTGATGTTCAGGTTGACGTTGATGTTCATGTTCATGTTCAGGATGATATTGATGTTCACGATGGGGTTGATATTCAGGATGATGTAGATGTTCAGGTTGATGTTGATGTTCAGGTTGATGTTGGTGTTCATGTTCAGGATGGTGTTCATGTTCACGATAGGGTTGATGTTCAGGATGATGTAGATGTTCAGGTCGATGTTGATGTTCAGGTTGATGTTGAGGTGCAGGTTGATGTTAATGTTCACGATTGATGTTGGTGTTCATGTTCAGGATGGTGTTCATGTTCACGATGGGGTTAATGTTCAGGATGATGTAGATGTTCAGGTTGATGTTGATGTTCAGGTTGATGTTCAGGATGATGTTGATGATCAGGTTGATGTTGAGGTTCAGGATGATGTTGATGTTCAGGTTTATTTTGATGTTCAGGTTAATGTTGATGTTAATGTTCACGATGGGGTTGATGTTCAGGATGATGTAGATGTTAAGATTGATGTTGATGTGCAGGTTGATGTTGAGAATCAGGTTGATGTTGATGTTCAGGTTGATGTTCAGGATGATGTTGTTGTTCAGGTTGATATTCATGTTCACGATGATGTTGATGTTCAGGATGATTTTGATGTTCAGGTTGACGTTGATGTTCATGTTCATGTTCAGGATGATATTGATGTTCACGATGGGGTTGATATTCAGGATGATGTAGATTTTCAGGTTGATGTTGATGTTCAGGTTGATGTTGGTGTTCATGTTCAGGATGGTGTTCATGTTCACGATAGGGTTGATGTTCAGGATGATGTAGATGTTCAGGTTGATGTTGATGTTCAGGTTGATGTTGAGGTGCAGGTTGATGTTAATGTTCACGATTGATGTTGGTGTTCATGTTCAGGATGGTGTTCATGTTCACGATGGGGTTAATGTTCAGGATGATGTAGATGTTCAGGTTGATGTTGATGTTCAGGTTGATGTTGAGGTGCAGGTTGATGTTAATGTTCACGATGCTGTTGATGTTCAGGATGATGTTGATGTTCAGGTTAATGTTGATGTTCACGATGATGTTGATGTTCAGGATGATTTTGTTGTTCAGGTTGATTTTGTTGTTCAGGTTGATGTTCATGTTCACGATGACGTAGATGTGCAGGTTGATGTTGATGTTCAGGTTGATTTTGTTGTTCAGGTTGATGTTCATGTTCACGATGACGTAGATGTGCAGGTTGATGTTGATGTTCAGGTTGATTTTGTTGTTCAGGTTGATGTTCATGTTCACGATGACGTAGATGTGCAGGTTGATGTTGATGTTCAGGTTGATGTTGATGTTGAGGTTCAGGTTGATGTTGATGTTCAGGATGATTTTGATATTCAGGTTGATGTTGATGTTCAGGTTGATGTTGATGTACAGGATGATTTGATGTTCAGGTTGATGTTGATGTTCAGGATGATATTGATGTTTAGGATGATTTTGATGATCAGGTTGACGATGGGTTCATGTTGCTGATCGGTTGATGTTGATGTTCAGCTTTATGTTAATGTTAATATTCACGTTGATGTTGATGTTCAGGTTGATTTTGTTGTTCAGGTTGATGTTCATGTTCACGATGACGTAGATGTGCAGGTTGATGTTGATGTTCAGGTTGATTTTGTTGTTCAAGTTGATGTTCATGTTCACGATGACGTAGATGTGCAGGTTGATGTTGATGTTCAGGTTGATGTTGATGTTGATGTTGAGGTTCAGGTTGATGTTGATGTTCAGGATCATTTTGATATTCAGGTTGATGTTGATGTTCAGGTTGATGTTGATGTTCAGGTTGATGTTGATGTTCAGGACGATTTGATGTTCAGGTTGATGTTGATGTTCAGGATGATGTTGATGTTCAGGTTGATTTTGTTGATGTTCAGGTTTATGTTGATGTTCAGGTTGATGTTGATGTTCAGGTTGATGTTGATGTTCACGATGATGTTGATGTTCAGGTTGATTTTGTTGTTCAGGTTGATCTTCATATTCACGATGATGTTGATGTTTACTATGTTTTTGATATTCAGGTTGATGTTGAGGTTCAGGTTGATGTAGATGTTCAGGTTGATGTTGATGTTCAGGTTGATGTTTAGGTTCAGGTTGATGTTGATGTACACGATGATGTTGATATTCAGGATGATGCTGATGTTGAGGTTGATTTGATGTTCAGGTTTATGTTGATGTTCAGGTTGATGTTGATGTTGACGATGATATTGATGTTCAGAATGATTTTGATGATCAGGTTAATGTTGGCGATCGGTTGATGTGGACGATCGGTTGATGTTGCTGATCGGTTGATGTTGATGTTCACGATTATGTTGATGTTCAGGTTTTTGTTGATGTTCAGTTTGATGTTGATGTTCACGATGATGCTGATGTTCAGGTTGATTTTGTTGTTCAGGTTGATATTCATGTTCACGATGATGTTGATGTTCAGGATGATTTTGATGTTCAGGTTGACGTTGATGTTCATGTTCATGTTCAGGATGATATTGATGTTCACGATGGGGTTGATGTTCACGATGATGTTGATGTTCAGGATGATGTTGATGTTCAGGTTAATGTTGATGTTCACGATGATGTTGATGTTCAGGATGATGTTGATTTTGAGGTTGATTTGATGTTCAGGTTTATGTTGATGTTCAGGTTGATGTTTAGGTTCAGGTTGATGTTGATGTTCTGGTTGATGTTGATGTTCACGATGATGTTGATTTTGAGGTTGATTTGATGTTCAGGTTTATGTTGATGTTCAGGTTGATGTTTAGGTTCAGGTTGATGTTGATGTTCTGGTTGATGTTGATGTTCACGATGATGTTGATGTTCAGGATGATGTTGATGTTGAGGTTGATTTGATGTTCAGGTTTATGTTGATGTTCAGGTTGGTGTTGATGTTCACGATGATGTTGATGTTCAGGTTGATTTTATTGATGTTCAGGTTTATGTTGATGTTTACGTTGATGTTGATGTTCAAGTTGATGTTGATGTTCACGATGATGTTGATGTTCAGCATAATGTTGATGTTCAGGATATTGTTGATGTTCAGGATGATTTTGATGTTCAGGTTGACGTTAATGTTCAGGTTGATGTTCAGGTTGATGTTGATGTTCATGTACAGTATGATGTTGATGTTTACGATGGGGTTGATGTTCAGGATGATGTAGATGTTCAGGTTGATGTTGATGTTCAGGCTGATGTTGCGGTTCAGGTTGATGTTGATGTTCACGATGATGTTGATGTTCAGGATGATGTTGATGTTCAGGTTTATTTTGATGTTCAGGTTAATGTTGATGTTAATGTTCACGATGGGGTTGATGTTCAGGATGATGTAGATGTTAAGATTGATGTTGATGTGCAGGTTGATGTTGAGAATCAGGTTGATGTTGATGTTCAGGATGATGTTGATGATCAGGTTGATGTTGAGGTTCAGGTTGATGTTGATGTTCAGGATGATTTTGATGTTCAGGTTGACGTTGATGTTCATGTTCATGTTCAGGATGATATTGATGTTCACGATAGGGTTGATGTTCAGGATGATGTAGATGTTCAGGTTGATGTTGATGTTCAGGTTGATGTTGAGGTGCAGGTTGATGTTAATGTTCACGATTGATGTTGGTGTTCATGTTCAGGATGGTGTTCATGTTCACGATGGGGTTAATGTTCAGGATGATGTAGATGTTCAGGTTGATGTTGATGTTCAGGTTGATGTTCAGGATGATGTTGATGATCAGGTTGATGTTGAGGTTCAGGATGATGTTGATGTTCAGGTTTATTTTGATGTTCAGGTTAATGTTGATGTTAATGTTCACGATGGGGTTGATGTTCAGGATGATGTAGATGTTAAGATTGATGTTGATGTGCAGGTTGATGTTGAGAATCAGGTTGATGTTGATGTGCAGGTTGATGTTGAGAATCAGGTTGATGTTGATGTTCAGGTTGATGTTCAGGATGATGTTGTTGTTCAGGTTGATATTCATGTTCACGATGATGTTGATGTTCAGGATGATTTTGATGTTCAGGTTGACGTTGATGTTCATGTTCATGTTCAGGATGATATTGATGTTCACGATGGGGTTGATATTCAGGATGATGTAGATTTTCAGGTTGATGTTGATGTTCAGGTTGATGTTGGTGTTCATGTTCAGGATGGTGTTCATGTTCACGATAGGGTTGATGTTCAGGATGATGTAGATGTTCAGGTTGATGTTGATGTTCAGGTTGATGTTGAGGTGCAGGTTGATGTTAATGTTCACGATTGATGTTGGTGTTCATGTTCAGGATGGTGTTCATGTTCACGATGGGGTTAATGTTCAGGATGATGTAGATGTTCAGGTTGATGTTGATGTTCAGGTTGATGTTGAGGTGCAGGTTGATGTTAATGTTCACGATGCTGTTGATGTTCAGGATGATGTTAATGTTCAGGTTAATGTTGATGTTCACGATGATGTTGATGTTCAGGATGATTTTGTTGTTCAGGTTGATTTTGTTGTTCAGGTTGATGTTCATGTTCACGATGACGTAGATGTGCAGGTTGATGTTGATGTTCAGGTTGATTTTGTTGTTCAGGTTGATGTTCATGTTCACGATGACGTAGATGTGCAGGTTGATGTTGATGTTCAGGTTGATTTTGTTGTTCAGGTTGATGTTCATGTTCACGATGACGTAGATGTGCAGGTTGATGTTGATGTTCAGGTTGATGTTGATGTTGAGGTTCAGGTTGATGTTGATGTTCAGGATGATTTTGATATTCAGGTTGATGTTGATGTTCAGGTTGATGTTGATGTGCAGGATGATTTGATGTTCAGGTTGATGTTGATGTTCAGGATGATATTGATGTTTAGGATGATTTTGATGATCAGGTTGACGATCGGTTCATGTTGCTGATCGGTTGATGTTGATGTTCAGCTTTATGTTAATGTTAATATTCACGTTGATGTTGATGTTCAGGTTGATTTTGTTGTTCAGGTTGATGTTCATGTTCACGATGACGTAGATGTGCAGGTTGATGTTGATGTTCAGGTTGATTTTGTTGTTCAGGTTGATGTTCATGTTCACGATGACGTAGATGTGCAGGTTGATGTTGATGTTCAGGTTGATGTTGATGTTGAGGTTCAGGTTGATGTTGATGTTCAGGATCATTTTGATATTCAGGTTGATGTTGATGTTCAGGTTGATGTTGATGTTCAGGACGATTTGATGTTCAGGTTAATGTTGATGTTCAGGATGATGTTGATGTGCAGGATGATTTTGATGTTCAGGTTGACGTTGATGTTCAGGTTGATATTGATGTCCATGTTCAGGATGATGTTGATGTTCACGATGTTTTTGATATTCAGGTTGATGTTTAGGTTCAGGTTGATGTTGATGTTCAGGTTGATGTTTAGGTGCAGGTTGATGTTGATGTTCTGGTTGATGTTGATGTTCGCGATGATGTTGATGTTCAGGATGATTTTGATGATCAGGTTAATGTTGACGATCGGTTGATGTGGACGATCAGTTGATGTTGCTGATCTGTTGATGTTGATGTTCACGATTATGTTGATGTTCAGGTTTATGTTGATGTTCAGGTTGATGTTGATGTTCACGATGATGTTGATGTTCAGGTTGATTTTGTTGATGTTCAGGTTTATGTTAATGTTCAGGTTGATGTTGATGTTCACGATGATGTTGATGTTCAGGTTGATTTTGTTGTTCAGGTTGATGTTCATGTTCACGATGATGTTGATGTTCAGGTTAATGTTGATGTTCACGATGATGTTGATGTTCAGGATGATGTTGATGTTCAGGATATTGTTGATGGTCGGTTGGTGTTGATGTTCAGGTTGATGTTCACGATGATGTTGATGTTAAGGATGATTTTAATGTTCAGGTTGACGTTGATGTTCAGGTTGATGTTGATGTTCATGTTCAGGATGGTTTTGATGATCAGGTTAATGTCGGCGATCGATTGATGTGGACGATCGGTTGATGTTGCTGATCGGTTGATAGTTGATGTTCACGATTATGTTGATGTTCAGGTTTATGTTAATGTTTAGGTTGATGTTGATGTTCACGATGATGTTGATGTTCAGGTTGATTTTGTTGTTCAGGTTGATGTTCATGTTCACGATGATGTTAATGTTCAGGTTGATGTTGATGTTGAGGTTCAGGTTGATGTTGATGTTCAGGATGATTTTGATATTCAGGTGGATGTTGATGTTCAGGTTGATGTTGATGTTCAGGATGATTTGATGTTCAGGTTGATGTTGATGTTCACGATGATGTTGATGTTCAAGATGATGTTGATGTTCAGGTTAATGTTGATGTTCACGATGATGTTGATGTTCAGGATGATTTTGATGTTCAGGTTGATGTTGATGTTCAGGTTGATGTTGATGTCCATGTTCATGATGATGTTGATGTTCACGACGTTTTTGATATTCAGGTTGATGTTGAGGTTCAGGTTGATGTAGATGTTCAGGTTGATTTTGATGTTTAGGTTGATGTTAATATTCACGTTGATGTTGATGTTGATGTTCAGGTTGATTTTCTTGTTCAGGTTGATATTCATGTTCACGATGATGTTGATGTTCAGGTTGATTTTGTTGTTCAGGTTGATGTTCATGTTCACGATGACGTAGATGTGCAGGTTGATGTTGATGTTCAGGTTGATGTTGATGTTCAGGTTGATGTTGATGTTGAGGTTCAGGTTGATGTTGATGTTCAGGATGATTTTGATATTTAGGTTGATGTTGATGTTCAGGTTGATGTTGATGTACAGGATGATTTGATGTTCAGATTGATGTTGATGTTCAGGATGATATTGATGTTTAGTATGATTTTGATGATCAGGTTAATGTTGACGATCGGTTCATGTTGCTGATCGGTTGATGTTGATGTTCAGGTTTATGTTGATGTTCAGGTTGATGTTAATATTCACGTTGATGTTCAGGTTGATTTTGTTGTTCAGGTTGATGTTCATGTTCACGATGATGTTGATGTACAGGTTGATTTTGTTGTTCAGGTTGATGTTCATGTTCACGATGATTTTGATATTCAGGTTGATGTTTAGGTTCAGGTTGATGTTGATGTTCAGGTTGTAGTGGCAGACCGTGTTCACATATCTTCTAAACCAGAGGAGAGATTTTAGCAATAGTAAGTTTTGTCTCTGATGGCAATAGATGTTACTGTTTTGTTTAATTGTTGCATGTACAAATATGGTTGTTTTGTTATATAAAAAAAAATAAACCCTCAAGATTTCCCCTCACAGCAAGACCCTAAGTCTCCTGGTTGAATGATTTGTGTGGAAAGGTGATTGTGGAAGGTGTGAATGGAAGTGTGATTGAACAGGGAATTAGGGAAAGTGGGAATTGTGAATGGAAGGGGGAATTATTGGAAAGGAGAGGAAGGAGGAGATTGTGAATGGAGAGAAGAAGATCGAGTTGAGAACTTTAAAAGAATTGAATTGCATTTTTAAAATAATTGAAATAAGAAAAAAAAAATTTAAGAAAAGAAGAAAAAAAGGTTGAGAGAGTAGAGGAGTTAAAGTTAGACATGGTGCATAAAACAAAAAAAAATTGAAGTGATCAAAGAAAAGTGTTTTAATACTGCGCGAAATAAAAAGTGCGCCAAATTGTGGCGGATTAGCGCCAAAACTTGACTTCATAGACATATAACATAAAAATTATATGTACGGAAAAACTATATAGAGTAAAAAAAAAAACCAGATACAAGAAAAGTTATATAAATAAATGTATGCAACAAACCTCACATTCCCGCCAATTTTTAGATGTACAGAAGAATTACATATAGTGAAACAAAACAATACAAAGTGAACTTAAATCAATACAACATACATAGTTTATATAAATTAAATAGACACCAACCAACAAAAACCATAAATTCATTAGACACAAACATATACAATAGCAACATCAGTAGTTTTTTTTTATATAAAGAAAAACAGCGAGCAGAAAATTAATGCACAGTTTTTTTTGGCTTTCACAATACAAAGTCGTGCATGGTGCAGTAATATAAACGAAAACAACAGAAATTCACATAAGCTAAATCATGAACTATCATCAAAGATCAAAGAAATATGTATATACAACGGAATAAGTGACCTAAACAGCAGCAGCAATTATTTAACGCAAGACAGTACAGAAAAAGAAGTACATAAGAAAATTTGTTAAAGAAATAGAAAGATATGTTTTACTAAATCAACATCAACAACAACAACGTTAGAAATTGAACCAAACACACCAGCCGAAGATACATAAGAAAATAAGAAAACGGCTTATATACAGTCTATTGTAGCAGTAGTAGAGTTGCCGTAATCTGCACGTATCTTTAAGCATTTATGAATTTTTTTTTAGTTGTTATAATAATAATAATAATAAAGTATTATATTCTAATATTGATACTGAATCTAATTGAATTGAGTTAACATATATTAAATTCTAAATCTATTATTTAACTAATGTAAATTTAAATCTCTACATAACGTAAATACTAGTATATACTTACCTTGTCATTCATAGACGTAACAGTTAACATCTACCTCGGTTTAAAAATTATTTTTACACAGCTGATAACTTGAATCATGGTTCTACTTATATACATTAACAGGATGTAATTATTTACGTAACACCTTTTCTTTATACATTTACCTACTGATTGTAATAGAAATAATAAAAAATAAAAAAATAAAAAAAAAAACCATTTATGAATAAAGAAAAGACGAAAAGAATAAGAGAAATAAAGTAAAATGGAAAGAAAAAAAAAGAAAAATCAAATTCGGTTTTTTTTTTTGTCTACTGACAGCAGGAATTTTAAAGCATGCAGTGCTAATTGCAACTATTTAGGCTGATGTGCTGGTGGACCTAAGGGGAGGTCACCTGGTGGGCGTGGCATACGGACAGACAGCACGAACGTAATGGAACAGACAGACGGACTAACAGTTACAAGGACAGATTTAAGGAATAAGGGAACCGCGTTGCACTTTGTGCCAAGTGCGGTTCATGGCTGTAAGTGGAACCAGTTACAGACGGGGTGGGCGGCTCGTAGACGGACGATGACTTAGGTTGTGTTGTGCTAGGGTGTTTGAGATTCCTGATGGGTTATAGGTTGAATGTAATCTGTTTGTTTAGGTGAATAGTGGTGGGTGAGACTGTGTGGTCGTATGATAGGTTTTGTGATTAGGTGGTTGTGAGGGTAAAAGGATTAGTTTGATATGACCCATTAGGAATCATGGGTGTTTGTGACTAGTGTTTTGTTTTAATTCCTTCAATATCCTTCCCCTATCTGCTCCTCTTCTTTTAAAAAAAATATGGCACGATATTTTTTTTTCTGTTGTGGGTAGGCTGGCAAGAAACCGCCCCATATTGCCGGCGAGCCTAGACGCAGCCACCGTGCCCCGCCACCCTAACCTAGCTCACAACAGAAATGGCGCCCAACGATAATTATTTCCAACATTTCTATATTAACTATTTTATCTAATTCTATTCTTTTCTCTAATTTTTAAATCTTTTAATTTGTGTTTTTAATCTTCTTTTTCCTTTTGATAATTTTACTTTTCTATTTCTTTTCTTTTTGGTGTTCGGACAGGGTGGCAACGCCAATTTCTGCTTCGAACTTAACGGTTTCAACACTAATTGTTTGTGTTGTTGAAACAACTTTGTGTTGTGGAAAGTTTGGCGACTGGGTTCCTTTAGCAAGGCACTAGTGTTTTTGTAAGTGGTACCAGTCGCGGGACTTTTCACAGGGGTTTTCGACAGGCGAGTTGCTGGCAGATTCGCTACCAACTTTAAAACTTTTAACGGTAGTGTTTGTGAGGCGAATCTCCAGTATACTCAAGGGGGTTAAATGTTAAAAGGGGGCGTGGCAACCTAACTTTAGTTAAGACTGAAGTACAGTTGTGCCACGTTCCAGAGTTGTAGCATATACAGACTATTTGGGGGTTTTGGGATATTTTAGCTGACTGTTACTTGACTAAACAGACAGTCACGTTCAGGTGTTGAATGCCTCCTGGGTCAGCACTTCGCGCATCAGCCTAAAACCACATTTAAATTTTTGATTAATCTTTTCGTTTTATACAATAGTTTTATTTTTTTTTACCATTCATAAATTCTTTTAATTCCATTTGTTATATATATTTTTCTTATTTTTTTGTCATTAGTTATTTCTTTTATTATTTGAATTTTCATTTCATTTGTTAATTAATTATCATTTTATTTTCATAATACGTTTTTTTTTTTTTTAAATTCATTGAATTATAGAGTTTTATTTTCGTTTCATTATTATCTTTGCATATTATTTCTTTTATTGAATTTGTTACTTACTATTATTATTATTTACTGTTGAGTATATTTTTTTTTTATAATTTTTCTACTTTGTTAATTAGATATTTTTATTGTTGCTTTTGAATTTCAGTTTTTATTGATAATTTTTTTTTATTAATTTTTGAATTACATTTTTTGTTAATTTTCCATTTGTTTTAATTTTTTTTTTTTTATTTTATATAGAAATATTTTTCAGTTAATTTTTTTTTGTGGTTGTTGTTGTTGGAGTTTTTTTTATTATTTTGCATTTTTTTGTTTTTTTTACGTTCTTTTCCGTTCTTCCAAATTTGTATTTGCTTTTATTAGTTTCCCCTTAGTGTGAGTTTTGTGACTGAGTGTGAGTGAGTGTTTTGAGTGTTTGTATTTGGTGTATGGAACGTGAGCGTGAGTTTGAACCTAGGAGACCTATTACAGGAAGCGTTAGTAGGGCTCTAGAGAATCAAATAATAGGTTCAGTACTCGACCAGATAGATACTGGTATAGAAAGAAGGGTAGATTTTGTCCCAGTAGACTATCTCAGCAAGTGCGTTAACTTGGTGTTTGGACGACCTCATAATAGTGAAGAGGCTAGGTCGGAGTCCAGTAGTTTGACCGTCAGCATTAGTAGCTTCTCGGCCAAGCTAGAAAAAATTGTAGAGATATCGGAGCAAGAGGGGCAAGGTGTGGAACCGCGGCGTGATGCGGTGGGGCCAAGTGGCTCAACATCGTCTGTCGCTGCTGCATCATCTGATTCTAATCAATTGAATCAGATGATGGCAATGACGATGCAGCAGGGTCAGATGATGGCAGGATGCGCAGAAGCCATGCAGCAACTTCGTGGTGGTTTCACAGACCTGGGCAGAAGAGTTGCTGCGATGGAGGCGTCAGGTATACCACCAAACCCCCATCCAAGAGACGCCTCGCCGGCAAGAGCTGGGTCACACCTCGTTCCAGGGCCCGACAATATCCCCGAGTAGCGGTGAGGTGTCAAGGCGGAAGAGCGTCGACCTCAACAAGTGGCATGTTAAGTTTGACGGCTCTTGTAAGGAATTGACAGTGGAGAGCTTCATACTCCGCATCGAAAAGATGCGGAAACAGTACGAAATTTCTTATGAGCAGCTCTTCACCGATTTCCACTGCCTGGTCACCGGAGCCGCCGCGAAGTGGTATTGGCGAGTGTTGGAGGATCATGAGAGTGACCCAGACTTCGGATATGAAGAATTGAAAAGAGAGTTGCTAAGCAACTTCCGATCTGCAGACTCCGACTACGAAATAATAAGGGAGATTATGGATCGGAAACAACAAGTAGGTGAGAGCTTTGAAGATTTTTATGCTGAGATCCATAATCTCACCTTCAGGCTGTGGAGAAAGATTCCTGAGGAGGAATTAATTTCAATAATAAGAGCCAATTTAAGGGCAAACCTCGCTAGCCTGACTTTCGCGTGTAAGGTCAGTTCTTTAAAGGAGTTCTGCACCGAGTGCAGAAGAGCTGAAAAATTGATTAAAGAAAGTAGAGCAAAGGCAAGGCAGGTTAGCGAGGTGGGCTTGCTGCTTGAGGAGGGAGAACCTTCAACTAGTGTGGAGGCTCTGGCTCCTCAGCGGCCCAATTTAAACGTACCCCAAAGAAGGGTTTTCGTGAGACCTCCTCAGGTATCAGGTCCTTCAGGTCCGCGTCCATATATGTCTGTGCCTCGTCCTATTAGTAATAGTCCAACTGTAAACCAGGTATTTTGTCAGTCGCCGTTCCATTTAATATTGTGTTTTAGTTGTGGTATGCCCGGGCATCACTTCAAGAAAAATCCACTTGACGCGAAGTGCAACTCGGCATTCCACGGTATGACGTGTTTTGTGTGTCATAGTGACATATCTTATTGTGAGTATCGTCCGGGAAACGCGAATCCTGCAGAGAATCCGGGGGTCTCAGCAATAAAGGAGGAGTCCCCGGCCAACCTGTAAGGATTTTGCAGAGGAAGGATCCAGTGATCCGCAGCCAAAGCCCGATAGGTCGTCAAATTAAAACTTTACACCAGCGTAAGGTCGAGTACGAAGCTGTGAGGGAAAAAATCTTTTTAAGTGAGGTGGTACTCGGCAGGAAAAAGCGGAGCTTCGATAAGATAGCGAGGATGAGGGCGAAGAGACAAATTATGAAGAAAATCAAGAAAGTTTTAGTCTCTGCCATTGTGACGCTGGAAGGCGATAATAGATTTTTCGCTAAAACTTAGGTGGACGGTGAAGATGTGGTTGCATTGCTGGATTCAGGTGCTTCTGCTAACTGTATCGGATATGGTGCTTTAGAATTCATTAAAACACGAAACAGACAAGTCATTCCGATACAGGGGCAGAAAGACAGGACTGCAAACGGAGGTGAAACCGCTGTGATAGGTGCAATTTCACTTCCGGTTGTCTGGGAGGGTTTGACAAGGGACATGGAGTTTCTCATAGTTCCCGCTTTACAGCAAGAATTTTACTTTGGGGTTGACTTCTGGCGAACCTTTGGGTTGTCAGTAATTAGTAAATGTACACGTGTAGGGGTTGACGCAACCAGTTCAGCGTCTGTAAGTGAACTTAAACAGACATCTTCAGACCTGACTATCGATACGGACCTACACATTCTTACCAAAGAGCAAGAAGTAGCACTGGAGAGAGTTAAAGCACGATTCCCGTCCTGTGCTATACTGGGTCTCGGACGAACGGACATGGAAGAGCACGTGATAGAAGTGGTAGATGAGCATCTTCCAGTAAAACAACGCCACTGCCCCATTTCACCTGTGATTCAGCAACTAATCTTCGCAGAGCTTGACCGAATGCTGAGTTTAGGAGTAATAGAGGTCAGTAACAGCAGTTGGAGCTCTCCAGTGTCTTTGGTAAGAAAAGGGACTAAAAACTGACTATGCCTGGATGCTAGGAAACTAAATGAACGAACAATTAAAGACGCATACCCGTTACCTCACATTGAGGGCATCCTTGCCAGACTTCAGGACACTCGTTTCATCAGTGCGATCGATTTGAAGGATGCGTTCTGGCAGATACCATTGGAAGAGAAGTCGAGTGGTAAGACGGCATTTACAGTTCCAGGACGGCCGTTATATCAGTTTACTTCAATGCCGTTCGGACTGTGCAATGCCGCGCAGCACAGTCCATGTGTAGGCTGATGGACAAAGTCATACCCGCTGAACTTAGGGAACATGTCTTTGTCTACCTCGATGATCTTCTGGTGTGTTCTGCCAGTTTCGAGTCCCATCTTGCACTGCTGGATCGGGTGGCCAAATGTCTGCGGGATGCTAAACTCACAATTAATGTGGAGAAAAGCAAATTTTGCTACAAAGAGGTGAGGTATCTGGGTTATGTTGTCGGGGACGGGAGCATCAGGACAGATAGCAAGAAGTTGGCTGCGATTGACGAGTTTCCGGAGCCTAGAACGCCAAAACGGTTAAGACGGTTTCTAGGGATGTCAGGCTGGTACCGTAGATTCATTAGGGACTATTCGACAATAGCAGCTCCGCTGCATGACTGTCTCAAGAAAGACCAAATGAAGAAATTTGCGCTAACTGACGAAGCTAAGCACGCCTTTGAAGAGATGAAGCGCAGTCTTTCTTCGGCACCAGTGCTTAGTAATCCGCACTTCAACAAACATTTTCAACGTGACGCATCTACGCAAGGGGTGGGAGGAGTTCTCTTCCAGATGGATGATGAAGAGAGTGAGCATCCGATAGCATTTATGTCAGTAAAACTCAATAAGGCTCAAAAAAATTATAGTGTCACTGAGCTTGAGTTTTACGCTGCAGTATTAAGCGTGAAGAAGTTCAGTCCTTATGTGGAAGGTTTACCTTTTACCATAATTACGGATCACGCGAGCTTGAAGTGGTTGATGAACCAAAAAGACTTGTCTGGAAGATTAGCCAGATGGAGTTTAAAACTTCAAGCTTACAATTTTAATATTGAACACCGAAAAGGTTCACAAAATGTGGTGCCGGATGCCCTTTCTCGCATGTATCTGGAAGAGATAGGACCGGTAGACAGATCACTTGATGTTGACCTCAGTTCCCCAGCTTTTTCTTCGGAAGAATATGAGGAATTGAGGAAAACAGTGACTGAAAACAAAGACGAACTACCAGATTAAGTAATTTCGGACGGGTTTGTGTACAGACGTACAGGTTTTATGACGTGTGATGTAGTTCAAGAAGATCACGCTTGGCAGCTCTGGGTACCGTCTGAATTGCGTTCTAGGTTACTAGAGGCTTGTCATAGCTCGCCTTCAGCTGGACATGGGGGAATTCACAAGACGTTGGCTCGGTTAAGACAAAGATATTATTGGCCGGGAATGGTTAGCGACGTGCAATATAGTGTTAAGAACTGTGATGTATGTAAGGGCAGCAAGAAGTCCAAACCGTCCACTGATGGGCAAACAATACATAACTGAACGACCCTTCCAGCGTCTCTACATAGATTTTATGGGCCCCTACCCAAGATCAAAGAACGGCAATTCCTTCATCTTCGTATGTCTGGACCACTTTTCAAAGTTCGTTTTCCTACAACCAATGCGAAGTGCCACCTCCGCTAATGTAGATAAGTTTTTAGAAAGTAGTGTGTTTCATGTTTTTAGTGTCCCTGAGTTTGTTCATTCTGACAATGGGAAACTGTTCGTTTCTGGCATGTTTAAAGAATTTTTAGAGAAGTATGGAGTTAAACATGTCAGAACAGGATTTTACTCTCCTCAAGCGAACGCAGCTGAAAGGGAAAACCGTTCAGTTTTGCAAATTGTGCGTTCGTTTGTAGGAGAGAACGAAACTGGGACCTGTATATAAGTGACGCAGCATTTGCGCTGAGAAGTGTTGTCCACCGTTCAATCGGTATAGCATTCTACTACGCCGTGTTTGGGGCTCACATGATGCAACACGCAAACTCATATGAGATAATGCGTCGTGTGAGCTCCGTAAAAGGAGAAGATTTAGCCGTCGTGAGTCAAGCGGACAAGTTAAGTTTGATCCGCAACAAAATTTCAGAAGCATTACAGCTTGCTCACGAGAAAAGCGCCAAGGCTTATAACACGCGTAGTAGGGATCTCAATTTTCAAGTCGGACAAGTGGTATACCGCCGTAATTTTAAACAAAGTAACCTCGTTGAGGGTTACAACGCCAAGCTGGGGCCAGCCAACATTAAATGCGTAATTTTAAGTAGAGTTGGCAACTCATTGTACGAACTCAGCACACTTGGTGGGAAGAAGCTGGGGAATACCACGCTAAGAATTTGTTTGTGTCGTAAAGCCTGTTGTATGTAGTGAGTGTTGTAGTTTTTAGTTTTGACAATTATTTTTTTTTTATAAGCTAGTAATTATTTTTCATTTTTTTTTTTTTTTTTTTGTAATTATTTTTGTATTTTTTTTCTTAAGTTTAAGTCCACTTGACTCGGTTTTGTATATTCTCGACTTGACTTTTATTATTTATTTATTTAATTTCCTTTCTGTGATATTTTCTTTTACTATTAGTTGTAGTTAGTAGTGCAATAGTAGATTTTACTTAACGCAATATTAGTTTAAGTTTAGTGATAACAAGTGTGATATTTACTGTGTAATTATAATTTTAGAGTAGTGTAGTACAATATAGATTAAGTAAGAAAATCCGGACGAACTCCTTTGGTTACGCGTTTAATTAAGGCCCGGCTAGCTCAGATTCGTAGAGCATGAGAAGTGGGTCGAAGCCACACGTCGAGTGGAGACAAGTGAACACGTTTTTTACGAACACGTTCCATGCTGTAAACAGCATCGACGGTTTCGAGCCTGTAGTGGCAGACCGTGTTCACATATCTCCTAAACCAGAGGAGAGATTATAGCAATAGTAAGTTTTGTCTCTGATGGTAATAGATGTTACTGTTTTGTTTAATTGTTGCATGTACAAATATGGTTGTTTTGTTATATAAAAAAAAATAAACCCTCAAGATTTCCCCTCACAGCAAGACCCTAAGTCTCCTGGTTGAATGATTTGTGTGGAAAGGTGATTGTGGAAGGTGTGAATGGAAGTGTGATTGAACAGGGAATTAGGGAAAGTGGGAATTGTGAATGGAAGGGGGAATTATTGGAAAGGAGAGGAAGGAGGAGATTGTGAATGGAGAGAAGGAGATCGAGTTGAGAACTTTAAAAGAATTGAATTGCATTTTTAAAATAATTGAAATAAGAAAAAAAAATTAAGAAAAGAAGAAAAAAGGTTGGGAGAGTAGAGGAGTTAAAGTTAGACATAGTGCATAAAACAAAAAAAAATTTGAAGTGATCAAAGAAAAGTGTTTTAATACTGCGCGAAATAAAAAGTGCGCCAAATTGTGGCGGATTATCGCCAAAACTTGACTTCATAGACATATAACATAAAAATTATATGTACGGAAAAACTATATAGAGTAAAAAAAACCAAGATACAAGAAAAGTTCTATAAATAAATGTATACAACAAACCTCACATTCCCGCCAATTTTTAGATGTACAGAAGAATTACATATAGTGAAACAAAACAATACAAAGTGAACTTAAATCAATACAACATACATAGTTTATATAAATTAAATAGACACAAACCAACAAAAACCATAAATTCATTAGACACAAACATATACAATAGCAACATCAATAGTTTTTTTTAATATATAAAAAAACAGCCAGCAGAAAATTAATGCACAGTTTTTTTTTGGCTTTCACAATACAAAGTCGTGCATGGTGCATTAATATAAAACAACGAAAACAACAGAAATTCACATAAGCTGAATCATAAACTATCATCAAAGATCAAAGAAATCTGTATATACAACGGAATAAGTGACCTAAACAGCAGCAGCAATTATTTAACGCAAGACAGTACAGAAAAAGAAGTACATAAGAAAATTTGTTAAAGAAATAGAAAGATATGTTTTACTAAATCAACATCAACAACAACAACGTTAGAAATTGAACCAAACACACCAGCCGAAGATACATAAGAAAAGAAGAAAACGGCTTATATACAGTCTACTGTAGCAGTAGTAGAGTTGCCGTAATCTGCACGTATCTTTAAGCATTTATGAATTTTTTTTTAGTTGTTATAATAATAATAATAATAAAGTATTATATTCTAATATTGATACTGAATCTAATTTTGAATTTTTTTTTGATACTGAATTGAGTTAACATATATTAAATTCTAAATCTATTATTTAACTAATGTAAATTATATAACACTGAAAAGAAAGAAAAGTGTCTTCTACGGGGTCAGAGCAGTCAGGTGGCGCCATCTTCCGAGTTCTGCAATATAGTGAGTACAATCTAAAAGAAATAAATTATAATTAAGCAAGCAAATATTCTAAAATTTAAATCTCTACATAACGTAAATACTAGTATATACTTACCTTGTCATTCATAGACGTAATAGTTAACATCTAACTCGGTTTAAATATTATTTTTACATAGCTGATAACTTGAATTTTTCTTTCATGGTTTCACTTATATACATTGACAGGATGTAATTATTTACGTAACACCTTTTCTTTATACAGTTACCTACTGATTGTAATAGAAATAATAAAAAATAAAAAAATAAAAAAAAAACCATTTATGAATAAAGAAAAGACGAAAAGAATAAGAGAATAAAAGTAAAAAGGAAAGAAAAAAAAAAGAAAAATCAAATTCGGTTTTTTTTTTTGTCTACTGACAGCAGGAATTTTAAAGCATGCAGTGCTAATTGCAACTATTTAGGCTGATGTGCTGGTGGACCTAAGGGGAGGTCACCTGGTGGGCGTGGCATACGGACAGACAGCACGAACGTAATGGAACAGACAGACGGACTAACAGTTACAAGGACAGACTTAAGAAATAAGGGAACCGCGTTGCACTTTGAGCCAAGTGCGGTTCATGGCTGTAAGTGGAACCAGTTACAGACGGGGTGGGCGGCTCGTAGACGGACGATGACTAAGGTTGTGTTGTGCTAGGGTGTTTGAGATTCCTGGAGGGTTATAGGTTGAATGTAATCTGTTTGTTTAGGTGAATAGTGGTGGGTGAGACTGTGTGGTCGTATGATAGGTTTTGTGATTAGGTGGTTGTGAGGGTAAAAGGATTAGCTTGAGATGACCCATTAGGAATCATGGGTGTTTGTGACTAGTGTTTTGTTTTAATTCCTTCAATATCCTTCCCCTATCTGCTCCTCTTCATTTAAAAAAAATATGGCACGATTTTTTTTTTCTGTTGTGGGTAGGCTGGCAAGAAACCGCCCCATATTGCCGGCGAGCCTAGCCGCAGCCACCGTGCCCCGCCACCCTAACCTAGCTCACAACAAGGTTGATGTTTAGGTGCAGGTTGATATTGATGTTCTGGTTGATGTTGATGTTCACGATTATGTTGATGTTCAGGATGATTTTGATGATCAGGTTGATGTGGACGATCGGTTGATGTTGCTGATCGGTTGATGTTGATGTTCACTATTATGTTGATGTTCAGGTTTATGTTGTAACGAAGTTTTCTTGGCTGGGATATAACTCAGGGTGTCCAAGGTTCGTTAAAGGAAAGAATTTGTTTGTTTGGGACTATTTCACTTTTATTTTCCTTTACTCCAATGAAATTTTTACAGAAAGGCTATTTTTGCAAACGACGCTGAATTCGGGTGTGGGTAAATTCGGTGAGTAGCGTGTCTTCTCTTGTTGTGTGTGCGAGCGTTGATGAATCGGAGAGCGTTGCGTGTCTCTCTCGATGTATGCGTGTGCGCCGTCGAATCAGAGAGCGTTATGTGTCTCTCTCGATGTATGCGTGAGCGTTGTCGAATCAGAGAGCGATGTGTGCCTCTCTCGATATATGCGTGAGCGCCGTTAAATCAGAGAGCGTCGTGTGCCTCTCTCGAGGTGTGTGAGCGCTGTCGAATCAGAGAGCGTTGTGTGCCTCTCTCGATGTGTGTGAGCGCCGTCGAATCAGAGAGCGTTATGTGTCTCTCTCGATGTATGCGTGAGCGTTGTCGAATCAGAGAGCGATGTGTGCCTCCCTCGATATATGCGTGAGCGCCGTTAAATCAGAGAGCGTCGTGTGCCTCTCTCGATATATGCGTGAGCGCCGTTAAATCAGAGAGCGTCGTGTGCCTCTCTCGATGTGTGTGAGCGCTGTCGAATCAGAGAGCGTTGTGGGCCTCTCTCGATATATGCGTGAGCGCCGTCGTATCAGAGAGCGTTGTGTGCCTCTCTCGATGTATGTGAGCGCCGTCGAATCAGAGAGCTTCTCGCTGGGTGTTGTGTGCGTGTGAAAGGTAGAGGCGGGAGATTCCTCAGGCCAAGGAGACTCAAAGTCTACCAGAACTGGCAAGAGGGAGAGCGGAAGGATTCTCTTAAACAAGGAGACTTAAAAGTCTACCAAAACTGCTAAGAGCAAGGAGGAGGGACGGAAGGATCCTCTTAAACAAGGAGACTTAAAAGTCTACCAAAACTGCCAAGAGGGAGACAAGGATTTCCGCACTTACCCGATTAGCTTCTGATGATGTTGTCTGCATCGATGCCGGAGACTGACTCACCTGTAACGAAGTTTTCTTGGCTGAGGTATAACTCAGGGTGTCCAAGGTTCGTTAAAGGAAAGAATTTGTTTGTTTGGGACTATTTCACTTTTATTTTCATTTACTCCAATGAATATGTTACAGAAAGGCTATTGTTGCAAACGACGACGAATTCGGGTGTGGGTAAATTCGGTGAGTAGCGTGTCTTCTCTTGTTGTGAGTGCGAGCGTTGATGAATCAGAGAGCGTTGCGTGTCTCTCTCGTTGTGGATGTGTGCGCTGTTGGATCGGAGAGCGTCGTATCTCTCTCGGTGTATGTGGGTGTGCCTCTCTCGATGTATGCGTGAGCGCCGTCAAACCAGAGAGCGTTGTGTGCCTCTCTCGATGTATGCGTGAGCGTCGTTGAATCAGAGAGCGTTGTGTGCCTCTCTCGATGTATGCGTGAGCGCCGTCGTATCAGAGAGCGTCGTAGAATCAAGCTGTCTCTCCTGATGTAAGTGTGAGCGCCTTAGAATCAGAGAGCGTCGTGTGCCTCTCTCGATGTGTGTGAGCGCCGTCAAATCAGAGAGCGTTGTGTGCCTCTCTCGATGTATGCGTGAGCGTCGTAGAATCAGAGAGCGTTGTGTGCCTCTCTCGATGTATGCGTGAGCGCCGTCGTATCAGAGAGCGTCGTAGAATCAAGCTGTCTCTCCTGATGTAAGTGTGAGCGCCTTAGAATCAGAGAGCGTCGTGTGCCTCTCTCGATGTGTGTGAGCGCCGTCAAATCAGAGAGCGTTGTGTGCCTCTCTCGATGTATGCGTGAGCGCCGTCGTATCAGAGAGCGTCGTAGAATCAAGCTGTCTCTCCTGATGTAAGTGTGAGCGCCTTAGAATCAGAGAGCGTCGTGTGCCTCTCTCGATGTGTGTGAGCGCCGTCAAATCAGAGAGCGTTGTGTGCCTCTCTCGATGTATGCGTGAGCGTCGTTGAATCAGAGAGCGTTGTGTGCCTCTCTCGATGTATGCGTGAGCGCCGTCGTATCAGAGAGCGTCGTAGAATCAAGCTGTCTCTCCTGATGTAAGTGTGAGCGCCTTAGAATCAGAGAGCGTCGCGTGCCTCTCTCGATGCGTGTGAGCGCCGTCAAATCAGGGAGCGTTGTGTGCCTCTCTCGATGTATGCGTGAGCGCCGTTAAATCAGAGAGCAATGTTTTCCTCTCTCGATATATGCGTGAGCGCCGTTAAATCAGAGAGCGTCGTGTGCCTCTCTCGATGTGTGTGAGCGCTGTCGAATCAGAGAGCGTTGTGGGCCTCTCTCGATATATGCGTGAGCGCCGTCGTATCAGAGAGCGTTGTGTGCCTCTCTCGATGTATGTGAGCGCCGTCGAATCAGAGAGCTTCTCGCTGGGTGTTGTGTGCGTGTGAAAGGTAGAGGCGGGAGATTCCTCAGGCCAAGGAGACTCAAAGTCTACCAGAACTGGCAAGAGGGAGAGCGGAAGGATTCTCTTAAACAAGGAGACTTAAAAGTCTACCAAAACTGCTAAGAGCAAGGAGGAGGGACGGAAGGATCCTCTTAAACAAGGAGACTTAAAAGTCTACCAAAACTGCCAAGAGGGAGACAAGGATTTCCGCACTTACCCGATTAGCTTCTGATGATGTTGTCTGCATCGATGCCGGAGACTGACTGACTGTCCGGAGTTGTTCCCTTGCCTTATATTTGTTTCTTATTGCATTTGTAGCGTGCTGTTCATGTGTCTGGACCTATCCGCCTCTCGCTTTCGCTCGCATGTTTGCTGTGTCTTTGTCGCTTCCTTCGATTTGCCTTTCGTCGTCGTTTGCTTACATTTTTTCTTATTCTGTATTTACAGTTAGACCATTACAGTTAGACAATTAAATTCTTATGCTTATAAAGATTTTAAATTCAAGGTTGCAATGTTTATTTATTTAAATAGTACAAAATGAGATTTATTTATTCATTCTAAATTTCTTATGATTATTTTTATATTCTTAAATCTACTATCAATAAAACATAAATCTAAATTCTTAATAAAACATAAACTTAAATATAAGAAAGGTTTTCAATTTGTGAGGGTGGTATTTATCGTCCTCACAATGTTGATGTTCAGGTTGATGTTGATGTTCACGATGATGTTGATGTTCAGGTTGATTTTGTTGATGTGGACGATCGGTTGATGTTGCTGATCGGACGATGTTGATGTTCACGATTATGTTGATGTTCAGGTTGATTTTGTTGTTCAGGTTGATGTTCATGTTCACGATGATGTTGATGTTCAGGATATTGTTGATGGTCGGTTGGTGTTGATGTTCAGGTTGATGTTCATGTTCAGAATGATGTTTATGTTCAGGTTGAAGTTCACGATGATGTTGATGTTCAGAATGATGTTGATGTTCAGGTGGATGTTGCTGTTAACGATGATATTGATGTTCAGGATGATGTTGATGTTCAGGTTGATGTTGATGTTCACGATGATATTGATGTTCAGGATGATTTTGATGATCAAGTTAATGTTGACGATCGGTTGATGTGGACGATCGGTTGATGTTGCTGATCGGTTGATGTTGATTTTCACGATTATGTTGATGTTTAGGTTTGTGTTGATGTTCAGGTTGATGTAGATGTTCACGATGATGTTGATGTTCAGGTTGATTTTGTTGTTCAGGTTGATGCTCATGTTCACGATGATGTTGATGTTCAGGATGATGTTGATGTTCAGGATATTGTTGATGGTCGGTTGGTGTTGATGTTCAGGTTGATGTTTATGTTCAGGTTGATGTTCACGATGATGTTGATGTTCAGGATGATGTTGATGTTCAGGTTTATGTTGCTGTTAACGATGATGTTGATGTTCAGGATGATGTTGAGGTTCAGGTTTATGTTGATGTTCACGATGATGTTGATATTCAGAATGATGTTGACGATGTTCACGATAATATTGATGTTCAGGATGATTTTGATGATCAGGTTAATGTTGACGATCGGTTGATGTGGACGATCGGTTAATGTTCATGATCGGTTGATATTGATTTTCACGATTATGTTGATGTTTAGGTTTGTGTTGATGTTCAGGTTGATGTAGATGTTCAGGATGATGTTGATGTTCAGGTTGATTTTGTTGTTCAGGTTGATGCTCATGTTCACGATGATGTTGATGTTCAGATTAATGTTGATGTTCACTATGATGTTGATGTTCATGATGGGGTTGATATTCAGGATGATGTAGATGTTCAGGTTGATGTTGATGTTCAGGTTGATGTTGATGTTCAGGTTGATGTTTATGTTGAGGTTCAGCTTGGTGTTGATGTTCAGGATGATTTTGATGTTCAGGTTGATGTTGATGTTCAGGTTGATGTTGATGTTCATGTTCAGGATGGTGTTGCTGTTCACGATGATGTTGATGTTCAGGATGATATAGATGTTCATGTTGATGTTGATGTTCAGGTTGATGTTCAGGTTCAGGTTGATGTTGATGTTCACGATGATGTTGATGTTCAGGATGATGTTGATGTTCAGGATGATGTTGATGTTCAGGTTGATTTTGTTGATGTTCAGGTTTATGTTGATGTTCAGGTTGATGTTGATGTTCACGATGATGTTGATGTTCAGGTTGATTTTGTTGTTCAGGTTGATGTTCATATTCACGATGATGTTGATGTTCAGGTTAATGTTGATGTTCACGATGATGTTGATGTTCAGATTGATGTTGATGATCACGATGATGTTCAGGTTGATGTTCATGTTTAGGATGATGTTGATGTTCAGGTTGATTTTGTTGATGTTGAGGTTGATTGGATGTTCAGGTTTATGTTGATGTTCAACTTGATGTTGATGTTCAGGATGATGTTGATGTTCAGGATGATTTTGATGATCAGGTTAATGTTGACGATCGGTTGATGTTGCTGATCGGTTGATGTTGATGTTCAGGATTAGGTTGATGTTCAGGTTTATGTTGATGTTCTGGTTGATGTTGATGTTCACGATGATGTTGATGTTCAGGATGATTTTGATGATCAGATTGATGTGGACGATCGGTTGATGTTGCTGATCGATTGATGTTGATGTTCACTATTATGTTGATGTTTAGGTTTATGTTGATGTTCAGGTTGATGTTGATGTTCACGATGATGTTGATGTTCAGGTTGATTTTGTTGATGTTCAGGTTAATGTTGATGTTCAGGTTGATGTTGATGTTCAGGTTTATGTTGATGTTCAGGTTGATGTTGATGTTCACGATGATGTTGATGTTCAGGTTGATTTTGTTGATGTTCAGGTTTATGTTGATGTTCAGGTTGATGTTGATGTTCAGGTTGATGTTGATGTTCACGATGATGTTGATGTTCAGGTTGATTTTGTTGATGTTGAGGTTGATTGGATGTTCAGGTTTATGTTGATGTTCAGCTTGATGTTGATGTTCACGATAATATTGATGTTCAGGATGATTTTGATGATCAGGTTAATGTTGACGATCGGTTGATGTTGCTGATCGGTTGATGTTGATGTTCAGGATTATGTTGATGTTCAGGTTTATGTTGATGTTCAGGTTGATGTTGATGTTCACGATGATATTGATGTTCAGGATGATTTTGATGATCAGGTTAATGTTGACGATCTGTTGATGTTGCTGATCGGTTGATGTTGATATTCACGATTATGTTGATGTTCAGGTTTATGTTGATGTTGATGTTGATGTTCACGATGATGTTGATGTTCAGGTTGATTTTGTTGTTCAGATTGATGTTCATGTTCACGATGGGGTTGATGTTCAGGGTGATGTAGATGTTCAGGATATTGTTGATGATCGGTTGGTGTTGATGTTCAGGTTGATTTTCATGTTCAGGATGATGTTGATGTTCAGGTTAATGTTGATGTTCACGATGATGTTGATGTTCACGATGATGTTGATGGTTAGGATATTGTTGATGGTCAGGTTGATTTTGATGTTCAGGTTAATGTTCATGATGAGGTTGATGTTCAGGGTAATATAGATGTTCAGGTTGATGTTGATGTTCAGATTGATGTTGATGATCACGATGATGTTGATGTTCAGGTTGATGTTCATGTTCAGGATGATGTTGAGGTTCAGGTTGATGTAGATGTTCAGGTTGATGTTGATGTTCAGGTTGATGTTTAGGTTCAGGTTTATATTGATGTTCTGGTTGATGTTGATTTTCACGATGATATTGATGTTCAGGATGATTTTGATGATCAGGTTAATGTTGGCGATCGGCTGATGTGGACGATCGGTTGATGTTGCTTATCGGTCGATGTTGATGTTCAGGATATTGTTGATGGTCGGTTGGTGTTGATGTTCAGGTTGATGTTCATGTTCAGAATGATGTTTATGTTCAGATTGAAGTTCACGATGATGTTGATGTTCAGGATGATGTTGATGTTCAGGTGGATGTTGCTGTTAACGATCATGTTGATGTTCAGGATGATGTTGGTGTTCAGGTTGATGTTGATGTTCACGATGATATTGAT
Organism: Thecophora atra; assembly: GCA_937620795.1. Taxonomy (NCBI): domain Eukaryota; kingdom Metazoa; phylum Arthropoda; class Insecta; order Diptera; family Conopidae; genus Thecophora; species Thecophora atra. The sequence continues at coordinate 65,763,839 of OW569398.1, forward strand.
GTTCAGGATGATTTTGATGATCAAGTTAATGTTGACGATCGGTTGATGTGGACGATGGGTTGATGTTGCTGATCGGTTGATGTTGATTTTCACGATTATGTTGATGTTTAGGTTTGTGTTGATGTTCAGGTTGATGTAGATGTTCACGATGATGTTGATGTTCAGGTTGATTTTGTTGTTCAGGTTGATGCTCATGTTCACGATGATGTTGATGTTCAGATTAATGTTGATGTTCACGATGATGTTGATGTTCAGGATGATGTTGATGTTCAGGATATTGTTGATGGTCGGTTGGTGTTGATGTTCTGGTTGATGTTCAGGTTCAGGTTCAGGTTGATGTTGATGTTCACGATGATGTTGATGTTCAGGATGGTGTTGATGTTCACGATGATGTTGATGTTCAGGATGATGTAGATGTTCATGTTGATGTTGATGTTCTGGTTGATGTTCAGGTTCAGGTTCAGGTTGATGTTGATGTTCACGATGATGTTGATGTTCAGGATGATGTTGATGTTCAGGATGATGTTGAGGTTCAGGTTGATGTTGATGTTCACGATGATGTTGATATTCAGGATGATGTTGACGATGTTCACGATAATATTGATGTTCAGGATGATTTTGATGATCAGGTTAATGTTGACGATCGGTTGATGTGGACGATCGGTTGATGTTCATGATCGGTTGATATTGATTTTCACGATTATGTTGATGTTTAGGTTTGTGTTGATGTTCAGGTTGATGTTGATGTTCAGGATGATGTTGATGTTCAGGTTGATTTTGTTGTTCAGGTTGATGCTCATGTTCACGATGATGTTGATGTTCAGATTAATGTTGATGTTCACGATGATGTTGATGTTCATGATGGGGTTGATATTTAGGATGATGTAGATGTTCAGGTTGATGTTAATGTTCAGGTTGATGTTTATGTTGAGGTTCAGGTTGATGTTGATGTTCAGGATGATTTTGATGTTCAGGTTGATGTTGATGTTCAGGTTGATGTTGATGTTCATGTTCAGGATGGTGTTGATGTTCACGATGATGTTGATGTTCAGGATGATGTAGATGTTCATGTTGATGTTGATGTTCTGGTTGATGTTCAGGTTCAGGTTCAGGTTGATGTTGATGATCACGATGATGTTGATGTTCAGGATGATGTTGATGTTCAGGATGATGTTGATGTTCAGGTTAATGTTGGTGTTCACGATGATGTTGATATTCAGGATGATTTTGATGTTCAGGATGATGTAGATGTTCATGTTGATGTTGATGTTCATGTTCATGTTCAGTATGATCTTGATGTTCACGATGGGGTTGATGTTCAGGATGATGTAGATGTGCAGGTTGATGTTGATGTTCAGGTTGATGTTGATGTTGAAGTTCAGGTTGATGTTGATGTTCAGGATGATTTTGATATTTAGGTTGATGTTGATGTTCAGGTTGATGTTGATGTTCAGGATGATTTGATGTTCAGGTTGATGTTGATGTTCACGATGATGTTAATGTTCAGGATGATGTTGATGTTCAGGATGATGTTGATGTTCATGTTAATGTTGAAGTTCACGATGATGTTGATGTTCAGGATGATTTTGATGTTCAGGTTTACGTTGATGTTCAGGTTGATGTTTATGTTCATGTTCATGTTCAGTATGATCTTAATGTTCACGATGGGGTTGACGTTCAGGATGATGTAGATGTGCAGGTTGATGTTGATGTTCAGGCTGATGTTGATGTTGAGGTTCAGGTTGATGTTGATGTTCAGGATGATTTTAATATTTAGGTTGATGTTGATGTTCAGGTTGATGTTGATGTTCAGGATGATTTGATGTTCAGGTTGATGTTGATGTTCACGATGATGTTGATGTTCAGGATGATGTTGATGTTCAGGTTAATGTTGATGTTCACGATGATGTTGATGTTCAGGATGATTTGGATGTTCAGGTTGACGTTGATGTTCAGGTTGATGTTGATGTCCATTTTCAGGATGATGTTGATGTTCACAATGTTTTTGATATTCAGGTTGATGTAGATGTTCAGGTTAATGTTGATGTTCAGGTTGATGTTTAGGTTCAGGTTGATGTTGATGTTCTGGTTGATGTTGATGTTCACGATGATGTTGCTGATCGGTTGATGTTGACGTTTACGATTATGTTGATGTTCAGGTTTATGTTGATGTTCAGGTTGATGTTGATGTTCACGATGATGTTGATGTTTAGGTTGATTTTGTTGTTCAGGTTAACGATGATGTTGATGTTCCGGATGATGTTCATGTTCAGGTTGATGTTGATGTTCACGATGATGTTGATGTTCAGGATGATGTTGACAATCAGGTTAACATCATAACTATCGGTTGATGTTGATGATCGGTTGAGGTTGATGTTCAGGATGATGTTGATGATCAGGTTAATGTTGATGTGCAGGTTGATGTTGAGAATCAGGTTGATGTTGATGTTCAGGATGATGCTGATGTTCAGGATGATGTTGATGTTTAGGTTTATGTTGATGTTCAGGTTGATGTTGATGTTCACGATGGGGTTGATGTTCAGGGTGATGTAGATGTTCGGGTTGGTGTTGATGTTCAGGATGATGTAGATGTTCAGGTTGATGTTGATGTTCAGGTTGATATTGAGGTTCAGGTTGATGTTGATGTTCTGGTTGATGTTGATTTTCACGATGATGTTGATGTTCAGGATGATGTTGATGTTGAGATTAATGTTGACGATCGGTTGATGTGGACGATCGTTTGATGTTGATGATCAGTTGATGTTGATGTTCAGGATGATGTTGATGTTCAAGTTTATGTTGATGTTCAGGTTGATGTTGATGTTCACGATGATGTTGATGTTCAGGTTGATTTTGTTGTTCAGGTTGATGTTCATGTTCACGATGGGGTTGATGTTCAGGGCGATGTAGGTGTTCAGGATATTGTTGATTATCGGTTGGTGTTGATGTTCAGGTTGATGTTCATGTTCAGGATGATGTTGATGTTCAGGTTAATGTTGATGTTCACGATGATGTTGATGTTCACGATGATGTTGATGTTCAGGTTGATGTTTATGTTCATGTTGATTTTGATGTTCAGGTTAATGTTCATGATGGGGTTGATGTTCAGGGTGATGTAGATGTTCAGGTTGATGTTGATGTTCAGATTGATGTTGATGATCACGATGATGTTGATGTTCAGGTTGATGTTCATGTTTAGGATGATGTTGAGGTTCAGGTTGATGTTGATGTTCAGGTTAATGTTTAGGTTCAGTTTTATATTGATGTTCTGGTTGATGTTGATGTTCACGATGATATTGATGTTCAGGATGATTTTGATGATCAGGTTAATGTTGGCGATCGGTTGATGTGGATGATCGGTTGATGTTGCTGATCGGTTTATGTTGATCATATTATGTTGATGTTTAGGTTTAGGATTCACGATTATGTTGATGTTTAGGTTTGTGTTGATGTTCAGGTTGATGTTGATGTTCACGATGATTTTGATGTTCAGGTTGATTTTGTTGTTCAGGTTAATGTTCATGTTCACGATGATGTTGGTGTTCAGATTAATGTTGATGTTCACGATAATGTTGGTGTTCAGGATAATGTTGATGTTCAGGTTGATGTTGATGTTCACGATGATGTTGATGTTCAGGTTGATTTTGTTGTTCAGGTTGATGTTCATGTTCACGATGATGTTGATGTTCAGGTTAATGTTGATGTTCAGGATATTGTTGATGGTCGGTTGGTGTTGATGTTCAGGTTGATGTTCATGTTCAGGATGTTGTTTATGTTCAGGTTGATGTTCACGATGATGTTGATGTTCAGGATGATCTTGATGTTCAGGTTGATGTTGCTGTTAACGATGATGTTGATGTTCAGGATGATGTTGATGTTCAGGTTGATGTTGCTGTTAACGATGATGTTGATGTTTAGGATGATGTTGATGTTCAGGTTGATGTTGATGTTCACGATGATATTGATGTTCAGGATGATTTTGATGATCAGGTTAATGTTGACGATCGGTTGATGTGGACGATCGGTTGATGTTGCTGATCGGTCGATGATGATGTTCACGATTATGTTGTTGTTCAGGTTTATGTTGATGTTCAGGTTGATGTTGATGTTCACGATGATGTTGATGTTCAGGTTGATTTTGTTGTTCAGGTTGATGTTCATGTTCACGATGATGTTGATGTTCAGGTTAATGTTGATGTTCAGGATATTGTTGATGGTCGGTTGGTGTTGATGTTCAGGTTGATGTTCATGTTCAGGATGTTGTTTATGTTCAGGTTGATGTTCACGATGATGTTGATGTTCAGGATGATCTTGATGTTCAGGTTGATGTTGCTGTTAACGATGATGTTGATGTTCAGGATGATGTTGATGTTCAGGTTGATGTTGCTGTTAACGATGATGTTGATGTTCAGGATGATGTTGATGTTCAGGTTGATGTTGATGTTCACGATGATATTGATGTTCAGGATGATTTTGATGATCAGGTTAATGTTGACGATCGGTTGATGTGGACGATCGGTTGATGTTGCTGAACGGTCGATGATGATGTTCACGATTATGTTGTTGTTCAGGTTTATGTTGATGTTCAGGATGATGTTGATGTTCAGGTTGATGTTGATGTTCACGATGATATTGATGTTCAGGATGATTTTGATGATCAGGTTAATATTGACGATCGGTTGATGTGGACGATCGGTTGATGTTGCTGATCGGTTGATGTTGATTTTCACGATTATGTTGATGTTTAGGTTTGTGTTGATGTTGATGTTCACGTTGATGTTGATGTTCACGATGATGTTGATTTTCACGATCATGTTAATGACCAGATGTTGATATTCAGGATATTGCTGATGATCGGTTGGTGTTAAAGTTAATGTTGAGGATGATTTTGTTGTTCAGGTTGATGTTCATGTTCAGGATGATTTTGATGTTCAGGTTGACGTTGATGTTCAGGTTGATGTTGATGTTGATGTTCATGTTCAGTATGATGTTGATGTTCACGATGGGGTTGATGATCAGGATGATGTAGATGTGCAGGATATTGTTGATGATCGGTTTGGTTTGATGTTCAGGTTGATGTTCATGTTCAGGATGATGTTTATGTTCAGGTTGATGTTCTTGATGATGTTGATGTTCAGGATGATCTTGATATTCATGTTGATGTTGCTGTTAACGATGATGTTGATGTTCAGTATGATGTTGATGTTCACGATGGGGTTGATGTTCAGGATGATATAGATGTGCAGGATATTGTTGATGGTCGGTTGGTGTTGATGTTCAGGTTGATGTTCATGTTCAGGATGATGTTTATGTTCAGGTTGATGTTCTTGATGATGTTGATGTTCAGGATGATCTTGATGTTCAGGTTGATGTTGCTGTTAACGATGATGTTGATGTTCAGGATGATGTTGATGTTCAGGTTGATGTTGCTGTTAACGATGATGTTGATGTTCAGGATGATGTTGATGTTCAGGATGATGTTGATGTTCAGGTTGATGTTGATGTTCACGATGATATTGATGTTCAGGATGATTTTGATGATCAGGTTAATGTTGACGATCGGTTGATGTGGACGATCGGTTGATGTTGCTGATCGGTCGATGATGATGTTCACGATTATGTTGTTGTTCAGGTTTATGTTGATGTTCAGGTTGATGTTGATGTTCACGATGATGTTGATGTTCAGGTTGATTTTGTTGTTCAGGTTGATGTTCATGTTCACGATGATGTTGATGTTCAGGTTAATGTTGATGTTCAGGATATTGTTGATGGTCGGTTGGTGTTGATGTTCAGGTTGATGTTCATGTTCAGGATGATGTTTATGTTCAGGTTGATGTTCTTGATGATGTTGATGTTCAGGATGATGTTGATGTTCAGGTTGATGTTGCTGTTAACGATGATGTTGATGTTCAGGATGATGTTGATGTTCAGGTTGATGTTGCTGTTAATGATGATGTTGATGTTCAGGATGATGTTGATGTTCAGGTTGATGTTGATGTTCACGATGATATTGATGTTCAGGATGATTTTGATGATCAGGTTAATATTGACGATCGGTTGATGTGGACGATCGGTTGATGTTGCTGATCAGTTGATGTTGATTTTCACGATTATGTTGATGTTTAGGTTTGTGTTGATGTTCAGGTTGATGTTGATGTTCACGTTGATGTTGATGTTCAAGATGATGTTGATTTTCACGATTATGTTAATGACCAGATGTTGATGTTCAGGATATTGCTGATGATCGGTTGGTGTTAAAGTTAATGTTGAGGATGATTTTGTTGTTCAGGTTGATGTTCATGATCACGATGACGTAGATGTGCAGGTTGATGTTGATGTTCAGGATGATTTTGATGTTCAGGTTGACGTTGATGTTCAGGTTGATGTTGATGTTGATGTTCATGTTCAGTATGATGTTGATGTTCACGATGGGGTTGATGTTCAGGATGATGTAGATGTGCAGGATATTGTTGATGATCGGTTTGGTTTGATGTTCAGGTTGATGTTCATGTTCAGGATGATGTTGATGTTCAGGATGATCTTGATATTCATGTTGATGTTGCTGTTAACGATGATGTTGATGTTTAGTATGATGTTGATGTTCACGATGGGGTTGATGTTCAGGATGATATAGATGTGCAGGATATTGTTGATGGTCGGTTGGTGTTGATGTTCAGGTTGATGTTCATGTTCAGGATGATGTTTATGTTCAGGTTGATGTTCTTGATGATGTTGATGTTCAGGATGATCTTGATGTTCAGGTTGATGTTGCTGTTAACGATGATGTTGATGTTCAGGATGATGTTGATGTTCAGGTTGATGTTGCTGTTAACGATGATGTTGATGTTCAGGATGATGTTGATGTTCAGGATGATGTTGATGTTCAGGTTGATGTTGATGTTCACGATGATATTGATGTTCAGGATGATTTTGATGATCAGGTTAATGTTGACGATCGGTTGATGTGGACGATCGGTTGATGTTGCTGATCGGTCGATGATGATGTTCACGATTATGTTGTTGTTCAGGTTTATGTTGATGTTCAGGTTGATGTTGATGTTCACGATGATGTTGATGTTCAGGTTGATTTTGTTGTTCAGGTTGATGTTCATGTTCACGATGATGTTGATGTTCAGGTTAATGTTGATGTTCAGGATATTGTTGATGGTCGGTTGGTGTTGATGTTCAGGTTGATGTTCATGTTCAGGATGATGTTTATGTTCAGGTTGATGTTCTTGATGATGTTGATGTTCAGGATGATGTTGATGTTCAGGTTGATGATGCTGTTAACGATGATGTTGATGTTCAGGATGATGTTGATGTTCAGGTTGATGTTGCTGTTAATGATGATGTTGATGTTCAGGATGATGTTGATGTTCAGGTTGATGTTGATGTTCACGATGATATTGATGTTCAGGATGATTTTGATGATCAGGTTAATATTGACGATCGGTTGATGTGGACGATCGGTTGATGTTGCTGATCGGTTGATGTTGATTTTCACGATTATGTTGATGTTTAGGTTTGTGTTGATGTTTAGGTTGATGTTGATGTTCACGTTGATGTTGATGTTCAAGATGATGTTGATTTTCACGATCATGTTAATGACCAGATGTTGATGTTCAGGATATTGCTGATGATCGGTTGGTGTTAAAGTTAATATTGAGGATGATTTTGTTGTTCAGGTTGATGTTCATGTTCACGATGACGTAGATGTGCAGGTTGATGTTGATGTTCAGGATGATTTTGATGTTCAGGTTGACGTTGATGTTCAGGTTGATGTTGATGTTGATGTTCATGTTCAGTATGATGTTGATGTTCACGATGGGGTTGATGTTCAGGATGATGTAGATGTGCAGGATATTGTTGATGATCGGTTTGGTTTGATGTTCAGGTTGATGTTCATGTTCAGGATGATGTTTATGTTCAGGTTGATGTTCTTGATGATGTTGATGTTCAGGATGATCTTGATATTCATGTTGATGTTGCTGTTAACGATGATGTTGATGTTCAGTATGATGTTGATGTTCACGATGGGGTTGATGTTCAGGATGATATAGATGTGCAGGATATTGTTGATGGTCGGTTGGTGTTGATGTTCAGGTTGATGTTCATGTTCAGGATGATGTTTATGTTCAGGTTGATGTTCTTGATGATGTTGATGTTCAGGATGATCTTGATGTTCAGGTTGATGTTGCTGTTAACGATGATGTTGATGTTCAGGATGATGTTGATGTTCAGGTTGATGTTGCTGTTAACGATGATGTTGATGTTCAGGATGATGTTGATGTTCAGGTTGATGTTGATGTTCACGATGATATTGATGTTCAGGATGATTTTGATGATCAGGTTAATGTTGACGAGCGGTTGATGTGGACGATCGGTTGATGTTGCTGATCGGTTGATGTTGATTTTCACGATTATGTTGATGTTTAGGTTTGTGTTGATGTTCAGGTTGATGTTGATGTTCACGATGATGTTGATGTTCAGGTTGATTTTGTTGTTCAGGTTGATGTTGCTGTTAACGATGATGTTGATGTTCAGGATGATGTTGATGTTCAGGTTGATGTTGATGTTCACGATGATGTTGATGTTCAGGTTGATTTTGTTGTTCAGGTTGATGTTCATGTTCACGATGATGTTGATGTTCAGGTTGATTTTGTTGTTCAGGTTGATGTTCATGTTCACGATGATGTTGATGTTCAGGTTAATGTTGATGTTCAGGTTGATGTTGCTGTTAACGATGATGTTGATGTTCAGGATGATGTTGATGTTCAGGTTGATGTTGATGTTCACGATGATGTTGATGTTCAGGTTGATTTTGTTGTTCAGGTTGATGTTCATGTTCACGATGATGTTGATGTTCAGGTTAATGTTGATGTTCAGGATATTGTTGATGGTCGGTTGGTGTTGATGTTCAGGTTGATGTTCATGTTCAGGATGATGTTTATGTTCAGGTTGATGTTCTTGATGATGTTGATGTTCAGGATGATGTTGATGTTCAGGTTGATGTTGATGTTCACGATGATATGATGTTCAGGTTTATGTCGATGTTCAGATTGATGTTGATGTTCACGATGATGTTGATGTTCAGGTTGATGTTGTTGTTCAGGTTGATGTTCATGTTCACGATGATGTTGATGTTCAGGTTAATGTTGATGTTCAGGATATTGTTTATGTTCAGGTTGATTTTAATGTTCAGGTTAATGTTCATGTTGGGGTTGATGTTCAGGGTGATGTAGATGTTCAGGTTGATGTTGATGTTCAGATTGATGTTGATGATCACGATGATGTTGATGTTCAGGTTGATGTTCATGTTTAGGATGATGTTGAGGTTCAGATTGATGTTGATGTTCAGGTTAATGTTTAGGTTCAGTTTTATATTGATGTTCTGGTTGATGTTGATGTTCACGATGATATTGATGTTCAGGATGATTTTGATGATCATGTTAATGTTGGCGATCGGTTGATGTGGACGATCGGTTGATGTTGCTGATCGGTTGATGTTGATTTTCACGACTATGTTAATGTTTAGGTTTGTGTTGATGTTCAGGTTGATGTTGATGTTCACGATGATGTTGATGTTTAGGTTGATTTTGTTGTTCAGGTTGATGTTCATGTTCACGATGATGTTGATGTTCAGGTTAATGTTGATGTTCAGGATATTGTTGATGGTCGGTTGGCGTTGATGTTCACGTTGATGTTCATGTTCAGGATGTTGTTTATGTTCAGGTTGATGTTCACGATGATGTTGATGTTCAGGATGATCTTGATGTTCAGGTTGATGTTGCTGTTAACGATGATGTTGATGTTCAGGATGATGTTGATGTTCAGGTTGATGTTGCTGTTAACGATGATGTTGATGTTCAGGATGATGTTGATGTTCAGGTTGATGTTGATGTTCACAATGATATTAATGTTCAGGATGATTTTGATGATCAGGTTAATGTTGACGATCGGTTAATGTGGACGATCGGTTGATGTTGCTGATCGGTTGATGTTGATTTTCACGATTATGTTGATGTTTAGGTTTGTGTTGATGTTCGGGTTGATGTTGATGTTCACGATGATGTTGATGTTCAGGTTGATTTTGTTGTTCAGGTTGATGTCCATGTTCACGATGATGTTGATGTTCAGGTTAATGTTGATATTCAGGATATTGTTGATGGTCGGTTGGTGTTGATTTTCAGGTTGATGTTCATTTTCAGGATGATGTTTATGTTCAGGTTGATGTTCACGATGATGTTGATGTTCAGGATGATGTTAATGTTTAGGTTGATGTTCTTAATGATGTTGATGTTCAGGTTGATTTTGTTGTTCAGGTTAATGCTCATGTTCACGATGATGTTGATGTTCAGATTAATGTTGATGTTCAGGATAGTGTTGATGTTGACGATGGGGTTGATGTTCAGGATGATGTAGATGTTCATGTTGATGTTGATGTTCAGGGTGATGTTGATGTTCAGGTTAATGTTGATGTTCACGATGGTGTTGATGTTCAGGATGATTTTGATGTTCAGGTTGATGTTGATGTTCATGTTCAGTATGATCTTGATGTTCACGATGGGGTTGATGTTCAGGATGATGTAGATGTGCAGGTTGATGTTGATGTTCAGGTTGATGTTGATGTTCAGGATGATTTTGATAGTTAGGTTGATGTTGATGTTCAGGTTGATGTTGATGTTCAGGATGATTTGATGTTCAGGTTGATGTTGATGTTCACGATGATGTTGATGTTCAGGATGATGTTGATGTTCAGGATGATGTTGATGTTCATGTTAATGTTGAAGTTCACGATGATGTTGATGTTCAGGATGATTTTGATGTTCAGGTTGACGTTGATGTTCAGGTTTATGTTGATGTTCATGTTCATGTTCAGTATGATCTTGATGTTCACGATGGGGTTGATGTTCAGGATGATGTAGATGTGCAGGTTGATGTTGATGTTCAGGTTGATGTTGATGTTGAGGTTCAGGTTGATGTTGATGTTCAGGATGATTTGGATATTCAGGTTGATGTTGATGTTAAGGTTGATGTTGATGTTCAGGATGATTTGATGTTCAGGTTGATGTTGATGTTCAGGATGATGTTGATGTGCAGGAAGATTTTGATGTTCAGGTTGACGTTGATGTTCAGGTTGATGTTGATGTCCATGTTCAGGATGATGTTGATGTTCACGATGTTTTTGATGTTCAGGTTGATGTTTAGGTTCAGGTTGATGTTGATGTTCACGATTATATTGATGTTCAGGTTTATGTTGATGTTCAGGTTTATGATGACGTTCAGGTTGATGTTGATGTTGATGTTCAGGATGATGTTGATGTTCAGGTTTGTTGTTCAGGTTGATGTTCATGTTCACGATGGGGTTGATGTTCAGGGTGATGTAGATGTTCAGGATATTGTTGATGATCGGTTGGTGTTGATGTTCAGATTGATGTTCATGTTCAGGATGATGTTGATGTTCAGGTTTATGTTGATGTTCAGGTTGATGTTGATGTTCACGATGATGTTGATGTTCAGGTTGATTTTGTTGATGTTCAGTTTTATGTTGATGTTCAGGTTGATGTTGATGTTCAGGTTGATGTTGAAGTTCACGATGATTTTGTTGTTCAGGTTGATGTTCATATTCACGATGATGTTGATGTTCAGGTTAATGTTGATGTTCACGATGATGTTGATGTTCAGGTTGACGTTGATGTTCAGGTTGATGTTGATGTTGATGTTCATGTTCAGGATGATGTTGATGTTCACGATGTTTTTGCTATTCAGGTTGATATTGAGGTTCAGGTTGATGTAGATGTTCAGGTTGATGTTGATGTTCAGGTTGATGTTGATGTTCAGGTTGATGTTTAGGTTAAGGTTTATGTTGATGTTCTGGTTGATGTTGATGTTCACGATGATTTTGATGTTCAGGATGATGTTGATGTTGAGGTTGATTTGATGTTCAGGTTTATGTTGATGTTCAGGTTGATGTTGATGTTCACGATGATATTGATGTTCAGGATGATTATGGTGATCAGGTTAATGTTGACGATCGGTTGATGTGTACGATCGGTTGATGTTGCTGATCGGTTGATGTTGATGTTTACGATTATGTTGATGTTCAGGTTTATGTTGATGTTCAGGTTAATGTTGATGTTCACGATGATGTTGATGTTCAGGTTGATTTTGTTGTTAAGGTTAACGATGATGTTGATGTTCAGGATGAAGTTCATGTTCATGTTGATGTTCATGTTCACGATGATGTTGATGTTCAGGTTGATTTTGTTGTTCAGGTTAACGATGATGTTGATGATCAGTTGATGTTGATGTTCAGGATGATGTTGATGTTCAAGTTTATGTTGATGTTCAGGTTGATGTTGATGTTTACGATGATGTTGATGTTCAGGTTGATTTTGTTGTTCAGGTTGATGTTCATGTTCACGATGGGGTTGATGTTCAGGGTGATGTAGGTGTTCAGGATATTGTTGATGATCGGTTGGTATTGATGTTCAGGTTGATGTTCATGTTCAGGATGATGTTGATGTTCAGGTTAATGTTGATGTTCACGATGATGTTGATGTTCACGATGATGTTGATGGTTAGGATATTTTTGATGTTCAGGTTGATTTTGATGTTCAGGTTAATGTTCATGATGGGGTTGATGTTCAGGGTGATGTAGATGATCACGATGATGTTGATGTTCAGGCTGATGTTCATGTTTAGGATGATGTTGAGGTTCAGGTTGATGTTGATGTTCAGGTTAATGTTTAGGTTCAGTTTTATATTGATGTTCTGGTTGATGTTGATGTTCACGATGATATTGATGTTCAGGATGATTTTGATGATCAGGTTAATGTTGGCGATCGGTTGATATGGACGATCGGTTGATGTTGCTGATCGGTTGATGTTGATTTTCACGATTATGTTGATGTTTAGGTTTGTGTTGATGTTCAGGTTGATGTTGATGTTCACGATGATGTTGATGTTCAGGTTGATTTTGTTGTTCAGGTTGATGTTCATGTTCACGATGATGTTGATGTTCAGGTTAATGTTGATGTTCAGGATATTGTTGATGGTCGGTTGGTGTTGATGTTCAGGTTGATGTTCATGTTCAGGATGATGTTTATGTTCAGGTTGATGTTCACGATGATGTTGATGTTCAGGATGATCTTGATGTTCAGGTTGATGTTGCTGTTAACGATGATGTTGATGTTCAGGATGATGTTGATGTTCATGTTGATGTTGCTGTTAACGATGATGTTGATGTTCAGGATGATCTTGATGTTCAGGTTGATGTTGATGTTCACGATGATATTGATGTTCAGGATGATTTTAATGATCAGGTTAATGTTGACGATCGGTTGATGTGGACGATCGGTTGATGTTGCTGATCGGTTGATGTTGATTTTCACGATCATGTTGATGTTTAGGTTTGTGTTGATGTTCAGGTTGATGTTGATGTTCACGATGATGTTGATGTTCAGGTTGATTTTGTTGTTCAGGTTGATGTTCATGTTCACGATGATGTTGATGTGCAGGTTAATGTTGATATTCAGGATATTGTTGATGGTGGGTTGGTGTTGATGTTCAGGTTGATGTTCATTTTCAGGATGATGTTTATGTTCAGGTTGATGTTCACGATGATGTTGATGTTCAGGTTGATTTTTTTGTTCAGGTTGATGTTCATGTTCACCATGATGTTGATGTTTAGGTTAATGTTGATGTTCAGGATATTGTTGATGGTCGGTTGGTGTTGATGTTCAGGTTGATGTTCATGTTCAGGAGATGTTGATGTTCAGGTTGATGTTGATGTTCACGATGATATTGATGTTCGGGATGATTTTGATGATCAGGTTGATGTTGCTGATCGGTTGATGTTGATTTTCACGATTATGTTGATGTTTAGGTTTGTGTTGATGTTCAGGTTGATGTTGATGTTCACGATGATGTTGATGTTCAGGTTGATTTTGTTGTTCAGGTTGATGTTCATGTTCACGATGATGTTGATGTTCAGGTTGATTTTGTTGTTCAGGTTGATGTTCATAATCACGATGACGTAGATGTGCAGGTTGATGTTGATGTTCAGGTTGATGTTGATGTTGAGGTTCAGGTTCATGTTGATGTTCAGGATGATCTTGATGTTCAGGTTGATGTTGCTGTTAACGATGATGTTGATGTTCAGGATTATGTTGATGTTCAGGTTGATGTTGCTGTTAACGATGATGTTGATGTTCAGGATAATGTTGATGTTCAAGTTGATGTTGATGTTCACGATGATATTGATGTTCAGGATGATTTTGATGATCAGGTTAATGTTGACGATCGGTTGATGTGGACGATCGGTTGATGTTGCTGATCGGTCGATGTTAATGTTCACGATGATGTTGATGTTCAGGATGATGTTGATGTTCAGTTTAATGTTGATGTTCACGATGATGTTGATGTTCAGGATGATTTTGATGTTCAGGTTGACGTTGATGTTCAGGTTGATGTTGATGTCCATTTTCAGGATGATGTTGATGTTCACGATGTTTTTGATATTCAGGTTGATGTTGATGTTCAGGTTGATGTTTAGGTTCAGGTTGATGTTGATGTTCTGGTTGATGTTGATGTTCACGATGATGTTGATGTTGATTTTGAGTTTGATTTGATGTTCAGGTTTATGTTGATGTTCATGTTGATGTTGATGTTCACGATGATATTGATGTTTAGGATGATTTTGATGATCAGGTTAATGTTACGATCGGTTCATGTTGCTGATCGGTTGATGTTGATGTTCAGGTTTATCTTGATGTTCAGGTTGATGTTAATATTCATGTTGATGTTGATGTTCAGGTTGATTTTGTTGTTCAGGTTGATGTTGATGTTCACGATGATGTTGATGTTCAGGTTGATTTTGTTGTTCAGGTTGAAGTTCATTTTTACGATGACGTAGATGTGCAGGTTGATGTTGATGTTCAGGTTGATGTTGATGTTGAGGTTCAGGTTGATGTTGATGTTCAGGATGATTTGGATATTCAGGTTAATGTTGATGTTCAGGTTGATGTTGATGTTCAGGATGATTTGATGTTCAGGTTGAAATTGATGTTCAGGTTGATGTTGATGTCCATGTTCAGGATGATGTTGATGTTCACGATGTTTTTGATATTCAGGTTGATGTTTAGGTTCAGGTTGATGTTGATGTTCAGGTTGATGTTGATGTTCACGATTATGTTGATGTTCAGGTTTATGTTGATGTTCATGTTTATGTTGATGTTCAGGTTGATGTTGATGTTCAGGATGATGTTGATGTTCAGGTTGATTTTGTTGTTCAGGTTGATGTTCATGTTCACGATGGTGTTGATGTTCAGGGTGACGTAGATGTTCAGGATATTGTTGATAGTCGGTTGGTGTTGATGTTTAGGTTGATGTTCAGGATGATGTTGATGTTCAGGTTGATGTTCACGATGATGTTGATGTTCAGAATGTTGTTGATATTCAGGTTGATGTTGCTGTTAACGTTGATGTTGATGTTCAGGATGATGTTGATGTTCAGGTGGATGTTGATGTTCACGATGATGTTGATGTTCAGGTTGATTTTGTTGTTCAGGTTGATGTTCAGGTTAATGTTGATGTTCACGATGATGTTGATGTTCATGTTGATGTTCATGTTCACGATATTGTTGATTTTCAGGTTAGTGTTGATGTTCAGGATATTGTTGATGGTCGGTTGGTGTTGATGTTCAGGTTGAAGTTCATGTTCAGGATGATGTTTATGTTCAGGTTGATGTTCTTGATGATGTTGATGTTCAGGATGATCTTGATGTTCAGGTTGATGTTGCTGTTAACGATGATGTTGATGTTCAGGATGATGTTGATGTTCAGGTTGATGTTGCTGTTACCGATGATGGTGATGTCCAGGATGATGTTGATGTTCAGGTTGATGTTGATGTTCACGATGATATTGATGTTCAGGATGATTTTGATGATCAGGTTAATATTGACGATCGGTTGATGTGGACGATCGGTTGATGTGGACGATCGGTTGATGTTGCTGATCGGTTGATGTTGATTTTCACGATTATGTTGATGTTTAGGTTTGTGTTGATGTTCAGGTTGATGTTGATGTTCACGTTGATGTTGATGTTCAAGATGATGTTGATTTTGAGGATCACGTTAATGACCAGATGTTGATGTTCAGGATATTGCTGATGATCGGTTGGTGTTAAAGTCAATGTTCAGGATGATTTTGTTGTTCAGGTTGATGTTCATGTTCACGATGACGTAGATGTGCAGGTTGATGGTTATGTTCAGGATGATTTTGATGTTCAGGTTGATGTTGATGTTCATGTTCAGGATGATGTTGATGTTCACGATGTTTTTGATATTCAGGTTGATGTTGAGGTTAAGGTTGATGTTGATGTTCACTATGATGTTGATGTTCAGGATGATGTTGATGTTCAGGTTAATGTTGATGTTCACGATGATGTTGATGTTCAGGATGATTTTGATGTTCAGGTTGACGTTGATGTTCAGGTTGATGTTGTTGTCCATGTTCAGGATGATGTTGATGTTCACGATGTTTTTGATATTCAGGTTGATGTTTAGGTTCAGGTTGATGTTCATGTTCAGGATGATGTTGATGTTCACGATGTTTTTGATATTCAGGTTGATGTTGAGGTTCAGGTTGATGTAGATGTTCAGGTTGATGTTGATGTTCAGGTTGATGTTTAGGTTCAGGTTTACGTTGATGTTCTGGTTGATGTTGATGTTCACAATGATGTTGATGTTCAGGATGATGTTGAGGTTGATTTGATGTTCAGGTTTATGTTGATGTTCAGGATTATGTTGATGTTCAGGATTATGTTGATGTTCAAGTTGATGTAGATGTTCAGATTGATGTTGATGTTTAGGTTGATGTTGATGTTCACGTTGATGTTGATGTTCAGGATGATGTTGATTTTCAGGATCATGTTAATGACCAGATGTAGATGTTCAGGATATTGCTGATGATCGGTTGGTGTTAAAGTTCATGTTCAGGATGATGTTGATGTTCAGGTTGATGTTGATGTTCACGATGATGTTGATATTCAGGATGATGCTGATGTTCAGGTTAATGTTGATGTTCACGATGATGTTGATGTTCAGGATAATTTTGATGTTCACGATGGGGTTGATATTCAGGATGATGTAGATGTTCAGGTTGATGTTGATGTTCAGGTTGATGTTGATGTTCAGGTTGATGTTTATGTTGAGGTTCAGGTTGATGTTCATGTTCAGTATGATTTTGATGTTCAGGTTGATGTTGATGTTCAGGTTGATGTTGATGTTCATGTTCAGGATGGTGTTGATGTTCACGATGGGGTTGATGTTCAGGATGATGTAGATGTTCAGGTTGATGTTGATGTTCAGGTTGATGTTGAGGTTCAGGTTGATGTTGATGTTCACGATGATGTTGATGTTCAGGATGATGTTGATGTTCAGGTTAATGTTGAAGTTCACGATGATGTTGATGTTCAGGATGATTTTGATGTTCAGGTTGACGTTGATGTTCAGGTTGATTTTGATGTTGATGTTCATGTTCAGTATGATCTTGATGTTCACGATCGGGTTGATGTTCAGGATGATGTAGATGTGCAGGTTGATGTTGATGTTCAGGTTGATGTTGATGTTGAGGTTCAGGTTGATGTTGATGTTCAGGATGATTTTGATATTTAGGTTGATGTTGATGTTCAGGTTAATGTTGATGTTCAGGATGATTTGATGTTCAGGTTGATGTTGATGTTCACGATGATGTTGATGTTCAGGATGATGTTGATGTTCAGTTTAATGTTGATGTTCACGATGATGTTGATGTTCAGGATGATTTTGATGTTCAGGTTGACGTTGATGTTCAGGTTGATGTTGATGTCCATTTTTAGGATGATGTTGATGTTCACGTTGTTTTTGATATTCAGGTTGATGTTGATGTTCAGGTTGATGTTAGGTTCAGGTTGATGTTGATGTTCTGGTTGATGTTGATGTTCACGATGATGTTGATGTTGATTTTGAGTTTGATTTGATGTTCAGGTTTATGTTGATGTTCATGTTGATGTTGATGTTCACGATGATATTGATGTTTAGGATGATTTTGATGATCAGGTTAATGTTACGATCGGTTCATGTTGCTGATCGGTTGATGTTGATGTTCAGGTTTATCTTGATGTTCAGGTTGATGTTAATATTCATGTTGATGTTGATGTTCAGGTTGATTTTGTTGTTCAGGTTGATGTTGATGTTCACGATGATGTTGATGTTCAGGTTGATTTTGTTGTTCAGGTTGAAGTTCATTTTTACGATGACGTAGATGTGCAGGTTGATGTTGATGTTCAGGATGATTTGGATATTCAGGTTAATGTTTATGTTCAGGTTGATGTTGATGTTCAGGATGATTTGATGTTCAGGTTGACATTGATGTTCAGGTTGATGTTGATGTCCATGTTCAGGATGATGTTGATGTTCACGATGTTTTTGATATTCAGGTTGATGTTTAGGTTCAGGTTGATGTTGATGTTCAGGTTGATGTTGATGTTCACGATTATGTTGATGTTCAGGTTTATGTTGATGTTCATGTTTATGTTGATGTTCAGGTTGATGTTGATGTTGATGTTCAGGATGATGTTGATGTTCAGGTTGATTTTGTTGTTCAGGTTGATGTTCATGTTCACGATGGGGTTGATGTTCAGGGTGACGTAGATGTTCAGGATATTGTTGATAGTCGGTTGGTGTTGATGTTTAAGTTGATGTTCATGTTCAGGATGATGTTGATGTTCAGGTTGATGTTCACGATGATGTTGATGTTCAGAATGTTGTTGATATTCAGGTTGATGTTGCTGTTAACGTTGATGTTGATGTTCAGGATGATGTTGATGTTCAGGTTGATGTTGATGTTCACGATGATGTTGATGTTCAGGTTGATTTTGTTGTTCAGGTTGATGTTCATATTCACGATGATGTTGATGTTCAGGTTAATGTTGATGTTCACGATGATGTTGATGTTCAGGTTGACGTTGATGTTCAGGTTTATGTTGATGTTCAGGTTGATGCTGATGTTCACGATGATGTTGATGTTCAGGTTGATTTTGTTGTTCAGGTTGATGTTCATGTTCACGATGGGGTCAATGTTCAGGGTGATGTAGATGTTCAGGTTCGTGTTGATGTTCAGGTTGATGTTGATGTTCACGTTGATGTTGATGTTCAGGATGATGTTGATGTTGAGATTGATTTGATGTTCAGGTTGATGTTGATGTTCAGGTTGATGTTGTTGTTCAGGTTGATGTTGTTGTTCACGATGATGTGGATGTTCAGGTTGATTTTGTTGATGTTCAGGTTTATGTTGATGTTCAGGTTGATGTTGATGTTCATGTTGATGTTCTTGTTCACGATGATGTTGATGTTCAGGTTGATGTTGATGTTCACGATGTTTTTGGTATTCAGGTTGATGTTGAGGTTAAGGTTGATGTTGATGTTCACGATGATGTTGATGTTCAGGATGATGTTGATGTTCAGATTAATGTTGATATTCACGATGATGTTGATGTTCAGGATGATTTTGATGTTCAGGTTGACGTTGATATTCAGGTTGATGTTGTTGTCCATGTTCAGGATGATGTTGATTTTCAGGATCATGTTAATGACCAGATGTTGATGTTCAGGATATTGCTGATGATCGGTTGGTGTTAAAGTTCATGTTCAGGATGATGTTGATGTTCAGGTTGATGTTGATGTTCACGATGATGTTGATATTCAGGATGATGCTGATGTTCAGGTTAATGTTGATGTTCACGATGATGTTGATGTTCAGGATGATTCTGATGTTCACGATGGGGTTGATATTCAGGATGATGTAGATGTTCAGGTTGATGTTTAGGTTCAGGTTGATGTTGATGTTCATGTTCAGGATGATGTTGATGTTCACGATGTTTTTGATATTCAGGTTGATGTTGAGGTTCAGGTTGATGTAGATGTTCAGGTTGATGTTGATGTTCAGGTTGATGTTTAGGTTCAGGTTTACGTTGATGTTCTGGTTGATGTTGATGTTCACAATGATGTTGATGTTCAGGATAATGTTAATGTTGAGGTTGATTTGATGTTCAGGTTTATGTTGATGTTCAGGATTATGTTGATGTTCAGGATTATGTTGATGTTCAAGTTGATGTTGATGTTAAGGTTGATGTTGATGTTTACCTCGATGTAGATGTTCAGCTTGAACTTGATGTTCAGGTTGATGTTCACGATAATGTTGGTGTTCAGGATAATGTTGATGTTCAGGTTTATTTTGATGTTCAGGATAATGTTGATGTTAATGTTCACGATGGGGTTGATGTTCAGGATGATGTAGATGTTCAGATTGATGTTGATGTGCAGGTTGATGTTGATGTTCAGGATGATGTTGATGTTCAGGATGACGTTGATGTTTAGGTTGATGTTGATGTTCACGTTGATATTGATGTTCAGGATGATGTTGATTTTCAGGATCATGTTAATGACCAGATGTTGATGTTCAGGATATTGCTGATGATCGGTTGATGTTGATGTTCAGGTTTATGTTGATGTTCAGGTTGATGTTAATGTTCACGATGATGTTGATGTTCAGTTTGATTTTGTTGTTCAGGTTGATGTTCATGTTCACGATGGGGTCAATGTTCAGGGTGATGTAGATGTTCAGGTTCGTGTTGATGTTCACGATGATGTTGATATTCAGGATGATGCTGATGTTCAGGTTAATGTTGATGTTCACGATGATGTTGATGTTCAGGTGTATGTTGATGTTCACGATGGGGTTGATGTTCAGGATGATGTAGATGTTCAGGTTTATGTTGATGTTCTTGTTGATGTTGAGGCTCAGGTTGATGTTGATGTTCAGGGTGATTTTGACGTTCAGATTGATGTTGATGTTCAGGTTGATGTTGATGTTCAGGTTGATGTTGATGTTCAGGATGATGTGGATGTTCAGGATGATGTTGGTCTTCAGGATGATGTTGATGATCGGTTGATGTTGATGTTCAGGTTGATGTTGATGTTCAGGTTGATGTTGATGTTCAGGTTGATGTTGTTGTTTAGGATGATGTTGATGTTCAGGATGATGTTGATAATCAGGATGATGTTGATGAGCGGTTAATGTTGATGATCAGGTTGATGTTGATTTTCAGGATAATGTTGATGATCAGGATGATGTTGGCCTTCAGGATGATGTTGATGATCAGTTGATGTTGATGATCAGGTTGATGTTGATGTTCAGGT
This sequence comes from Thecophora atra, assembly GCA_937620795.1. Classification (NCBI taxonomy): domain Eukaryota; kingdom Metazoa; phylum Arthropoda; class Insecta; order Diptera; family Conopidae; genus Thecophora; species Thecophora atra. The sequence continues at coordinate 65,785,082 of OW569398.1, forward strand.
TGATGTTGATGTTCACGGTGATGTTGATATTCAGTTTGATGTTGATGTTGATGATCAGGTTGATGTTGACGTTTAGGATGATGTTGATGATCAGGCCGATGTTGATGTTCATGTTGATGTTGATGTTCAGGTTGATGTTTGTGTTCAGGGTGATGTTGATGTTCAGGATGATGTTGATGATCAGGATGCTGTTGGTCTTCAGGATGATGTTGATGATCGGTTGATGTTGAGGATCAGGCCGATGTTGATGTTCAGGTTAATGTTGATGTGCAGGTTGATGTTGGTGTTCATGGTGATGTTGATGTTCAGGATGATGTTGATGATCAGGATGATGTTGACAATCACGTTAACATCATAACTATCGGTTGATGCTGATGATCGGTTGTGGTTGATGTTCAGGATGAACCTGATGATCAGGTTAATGTTGATGATCAGGTTAATGTTGACGATCGGTTGATGTTGACGATCGGTTGATGTTGATGATCGGTTGATGTTGATGTTCAGGATTACTTTGATGTTCAGTATTGTGTTGATGTTCCAGTTGATGTTGATGTTAAGGTTGATGTTGATGTTTACCTCGATGTTGATGTTCAGGATGATGTTGATGTTCAGGTTGATTTTGATGTTTAGGTTAATGTTGATGTTAATGTTCACGATGGGGTTGATGATCAGGATGATGTAGATGTTCAGATTGATTTTGATGTGCAGGTTGATGTTGAGAATCAGGTTGATGTTGATGTTCAGGATGATGTTGGTGTTCAGGATGATGTTGATGTTTAGGTTTATGTTGATGTTCAGGTTGATGTTGATGTTCACGATGATGTTGATGTTCAGGTTGATTTTGTGGTTTAGGTTGATGTTCAGGGTGATGTAGATGTTCGGGTTGGTGTTGATGTTCAGGTTGAGGTTGATGTTCAGGATGATGTAGATGTTCAGGTTTATGTTGATGTTGAGGCTCAGGTTGATGTTTATGTTCAGGGTGATTTTGACGTTCAGATTGATGTTGATGTTCAGTTTAATGTTGATGTTCACGATGATGTTGATGTTCAGGATGATGTTGATGTTCAGTTTAATGTTGATGTTCACGATGATGTTGATGTTCAGGATGATTTTGATGTTCAGGTTGACGTTGATGTTCAGGTTGATGTTGATGTCCATTTTCAGGATGATGTTGATGTTCACGATGTTTTTGATATTCAGGTTGATGTTGATGTTCAGGTTGATGTTTAGGTTCAGGTTGATGTTGATGTTCTGGTTGATGTTGATGTTCACGATGATGTTGATGTTGATTTTGAGTTTGATTTGATGTTCAGGTTTATGTTGATGTTCATGTTGATGTTGATGTTCACGATGATATTGATGTTTAGGATGATTTTGATGATCAGGTTAATGTTACGATCGGTTCATGTTGCTGATCGGTTGATGTTGATGTTCAGGATTACTTTGATGTTCAGTATTGTGTTGATGTTCCAGTTGATGTTGATGTTAAGGTTGATGTTGATGTTTACCTCGATGTTGATGTTCACGATGATGTTGATGTTCAGGTTGATTTTGTTGTTCAGGTTGATGTTCATATTCACGATGATGTTGATGTTCAGGTTAATGTTGATGTTCACGATGATGTTGATGTTCAGGTTGACGTTGATGTTCAGGTTGATGTTGATGTTCATGATCAGGATGATGTTGATGTTCACAATGTTTTTGATATTCAGTTTGATGTTGAGGTTCAGGTTGATGTAGATGTTCAGGTTGATGTTGATGTTCAGGTTGATGTTTAGGTTCAGGTTTATGTTGATGTTCTGGTTGCTGTTGATGTTCACGATGATGTTGATGTTCAGGATGATGTTGATGTTGAGATTGATTTGATGTTCAGGTTGATGTTGATGTTCAGGTTGATGTTGAAGTTCAGGTTTATGTTGATGTTCAGGTTTATGTTGATGTTCAGGTTTATGTTGATGTTCAGGTTGATGTTGATGTTGATGTTCAGGATGATGTTGATGTTCAGGTTGATTTTGTTGTTCAGGTTGATGTTCATGTTCACGATGGGGTTGATGTTCAGGGTGACGTAGATGTTCAGGATATTGTTGATAGTCGGTTGGTGTTGATGTTTAGGTTGATGTTCATGTTCAGGATGATGTTGATGTTCACGATGATGGTGAAGTTCAGGATGTTGTTGATATTCACGTTGATGTTGCTGTTAACGTTGATGTTGGTGTTCAGGATGATGTTGATGTTCAGGTTGATGTTGATGTTCACGATGATGTTGATGTTCAGGTTGATTTTGTTGTTCAGGTTGATTTTCATATTCACGATGATGTTGATGTTCAGGTTAATTTTGATGTTCACGATGATGTTGATGTTCAGGTTGACGTTGATGTTCAGGTTGATGTTGATGTTCACGATGATGTGGATGTTCAGGTTGATTTTGTTGATGTTCAGGTTTATGTTGATGTTCAGGTTGATGTTGATGTTCATGTTGATGTTCATGTTGATGTTCTTGTTCACGATGATGTTGATGTTAAGGTTGATTTTGTTGTTCAGGTTGATGTTGTTGTTCACGATGATGTGGATGTTCAGGTTGATTTTGTTGATGTTCAGGTTTATGTTGATGTTCAGGTTGATGTTGATGTTCATGTTGATGTTCTTGTTCACGATGATGTTGATGTTCAGGTTGATGTTGATGTTCACGATGTTTTTGATATTCAGGTTGATGTTGAGGTTAAGGTTGATGTTGATGTTCACGATGATGTTGATGTTCAGGATGATGTTGATGTTGAGGTTAATGTTGACGATCGGTTGATGTGGACGATCGGTTGATGTTGATGATCGGTTGATGTTGATGATCAGGTTGATGTTGATGATCAGGATGATGTTGATGAGCGGTTAATGTTGATGATCATGTTGATGTTGATTTTCAGGATAATGTTGATGATCAGGATGATGTTGGCCTTCAGGATGATGTTGATGATCAGTTGATGTTGATGATCAGGTTGATGTTGATGTTCAGGTTGATGTTGATGTTCACAGTGATGTTGATATTCAGGGTGATGTTGATGTTGATGATCAGGTTGATGTTGATGTTTAGGATGATGGTGATGATCAGGCCGATGTTGATGTTCATGTTGATGTTGATGTTCAGGTTGATGTTTGTGTTCAGGGTGATGTTGATGTTCAGGATGATGTTGATGATCAGGATGCTGTTGGTCTTCAGGATGATGTTGATGATCGGTTGATGTTGAGGATCAGGCCGATGTTGATGTTCAGGTTAATGTTGATGTGCAGGTTGATGTTGGTGTTCATGGTGATGTTGATGTTCAGGATGATGTTGATGATCAGGATGATGTTGACAATCACGATAACATCATAACTATCGGTTGATGCTGATGATCGGTTGTGGTTGATGTTCAGGATGATGTTGATGATCAGGTTAATGTTGACGATCGGTTGATGTTGACGATCGGTTGATGTTGATGATCGGTTGATGTTGATGTTCGGGATTACTTTGATGTTCATTATTGTGTTGATGTTCCAGTTGATGTTGATGTTAAGGTTGATGTTGATGTTTACCTCGATGTTGATGTTCAGGATGATGTTGATGTTCAGGTTGATTTTGATGTTCCGGTTGATGTTCATGTTCACGATGGGGTTAATATTCAGGGTGATGTAGATGTTCCGCGTGAAGTTGATGTTCAGGTTGATGTTCACGATAATGTTGGTGTTCAGGATAATGTTGATGTTCAGGTTTATTTTGATGTTTAGGTTGATGTTGATGTTAATGTTCATGATGGGGTTGATGATCAGGATGATGTAGATGTTCAGATTGATTTTGATGTGCAGGTTGATGTTGAGAATCAGGTTGATGTTGATGTTCAGGATGATGTTGGTGTTCAGGATGATGTTGATGTTTAGGTTTATGTTGATGTTCAGGTTGATGTTGATGTTCACGATGATGTTGATGTTCAGGTTGATTTTGTGGTTTAGGTTGATGTTCAGGGTGATGTAGATGTTCGGGTTGGTGTTGATGTTCAGGTTGAGGTTGATGTTCAGGATGATGTAGATGTTCAGGTTTATGTTGATGTTGAGGCTCAGGTTGATGTTGATATTCAGGGTGATTTTGACGTTCAGATTGATGTTGATGTTCAGTTTAATGTTGATGTTCACGATGATGTTGATGTTCAGGATGATGTTGATGTTCAGTTTAATGTTGATGTTCACGATGATGTTAATGTTCAGGATGATTTTGATGTTCAGGTTGACGTTGATGTTCAGGTTGATGTTGATGTCCATTTTCAGGATGATGTTGATGTTCACGATGTTTTTGATATTCAGGTTGATGTTGATGTTCAGGTTGATGTTTAGGTTCAGGTTGATGTTGATGTTCTGGTTGATGTTGATGTTCACGATGATGTTGATGTTGATTTTGAGTTTGATTTGATGTTCAGGTTTATGTTGATGTTCATGTTGATGTTGATGTTCACGATGATATTGATGTTTAGGATGATTTTGATGATCAGGTTAATGTTACGATCGGTTCATGTTGCTGATCGGTTGATGTTGATGTTCAGGTTTATCTTGATGTTCAGGTTGATGTTAATATTCATGTTGATGTTGCTGTTCAGGTTGATTTTGTTGTTCAGGTTGATGTTGATGTTCACGATGATGTTGATGTTCAGGTTGATGTTGTTGTTCAGCTTGAAGTTCATTTTTACGATGACGTAGATGTGCAGGTTGATGTTGATGTTCAGGTTGATGTTGATGTTGAGGTTCAGGTTGATGTTGATGTTCAGGATGATTTGGATATTCAGGTTAATGTTGATGTTCAGGTTGATGTTGATG